>OY998177.1:219275740-221775740 GCA_963921935.1 Galeruca laticollis | reverse complement strand
AAGCCTGGTTTTTTCTCAGGTGATTATAATCATAATATACAACAAAATGCTGCGGTCAGTCAAGCGGATATTAGAACAGGTGCCACAGGTGCGCGGTCAAACATGTCGTGATTACTGACATAATAAAATCAATTTCTTAAGGCTGAAACTCTATGAATTTTTTTTATGTAAATCAAAATTATGATAGTCAGTCAACGTCCTATGGGGACACAGCTGGTCAGTCAGCTGTAATGTACGTAGCGAGGGTTATAAGGGTGCAATTCGTTTATTAAGCGTAAAATTTGTTTTGTAACTATTACTGACTATATTAATAATAAATAAAATGGTCAGTCAACTATTCCGTAGAACAACGCCCGTCAGTCAGTGAATAAGAAATAAAAAATTTCCGCTCTGTATACAGATTACAGTTTGTCTTTTATTTATAATCAACTTAAAATGAAATAAACGGTTTTAAAGATTAAAACTAACTTTTCCGCATCTGTGGCCCTGAACAATATTCTATCATAAAATTGTTACTTGTATACACTTCGAGGGATGTATCGTGCTAACAAACCGAAATTTCTCCAAAAATAACCAAAAATTTAGTATATCTAGTTTTATAGGACCCGCTGTACTCGCTCTAGTCAACTGAAAATCAATACGGTACATCTGTGAGACACCTTGAACAATACTTATTCATAAAGTTGATCAATCGTATACTCTCTGGAGGCTGTATCGTGCTAACAAACTGAAAATTCTCCAAAATTGACAAAAATTTGGTACTTCAAGTACCACAGCACCCGTTGTACTGGCTTTAGTGAGCTCAATATCAATAGAGTTCATCTTTAAGACGCTCTGAATAATATCCAATCATAAAATTCATCACTTGTATATATTCCGGAGGCTGTATCGTGCTAACAAACTGAAACTTCTCCAAAAATGTCAAAAATATCGTACTTAAAGTACTGTAGCACCGGTTGTATTGGCTCTGGTGTGCTGAAAATTAATAGGGTTCATCAGTGAGATGCCCTGACTAATATTCAATCATAAAATTGGTGACTTGTTGAACTACGGAGGCTGTATCGTGCTAACAAACTGAAATTTCTCGAAAAACGACAAAATGTCGTACTTCAAGTACCATAGCACCCGTTGTACTGGCTCTGGTGAGCTGAAAATCAATAGGGTTCATCTGTGAAATGTCCTTAACAATATTCCATCATAAAATTGGTGACTTATTGCACTCCAAAGGCTGTATAGTACTAACAAGACTTGCAGGGAAAAGTGGCCGACGACAACGACGACGACATACACACAGGATTTTTTTTTCTAAAAACCGTTTTTTCGTGTTGTTGTTGATGGATAACGTAAAAATAACTCAAAAAAAATTTTCAAATTTCCAACTTTTTTGTGGGAAACCAATACTTTTCTCGCATATTAGATATGTTGGCGGAAAAGTAATAACACTATCAGAATCATTTAAAGTACGACATTCATTTTAATAAGGCACTTCCTTGTCGCAGTTGTGCCTAAAAATCTGAGAAATACTGAGCATATTCCACGAAGTAAGGGTCGAGACAGTTAATTTCAATGAGAAATAAAATTCGTTCGAATACAACAGTGAACTTAATGAACGCAGGTATATACACAGATACGAACTCATTGATTTTTAAACATTGTTAACTCATATATTTATTTATTTCATGAAGAATTCAAAATTGTAACAAGCTATACATTATCATCACATATTTCATCATCTGAATCATCCATATACTTAATCTCACTATCGTGATCCGAGACGTCAAGCTCAGATGTTTCAGACTGGCAATCTAAAAAATAAATAAATTAATTAAAAAAATTATTTTTGTGATTGTTTAATTCAGATAAAGATATTTGTATACCTATATTTTCTTGTGAAGGTTGAATAATCACATCCTGTACAAGTTCTGGTAATTGTTTGCCTTTGAACCAATCAAACTCATATTTCTCATCAACTAATTACCAGCTGTAGTCAGTAGGAGATAGCTCCGTTGGAATTTTACGGTGAGCATTACGCCAAATATTGTCAATGAAGCTCGCTGTTAGGAACTGCTGCATCAATTCTGATTGGCATGGTGGCATACTCGAGCCATCTATATTCTTAATTTCAATTTTAAAAGAATCGTTTGCAGCACTAGAACATTTATACGTCTTTGAAAATAAAACAAATCTTGCCTCGTCTATTGATTTTATTTTTTTCTAACCGTATAGATGGCAAACAAATTCTCGAATCTAATTAAACATATCATTCTGGTTGCTTTCATCTGCAAGTCCAAGATCAGCGAATGTTTTTTGAAAATCTTCGCTTTGCTTCATAACTGCAACCTTTCTTGTAAAAAGCCAGGCTAAAATCACATCCGGTGAAAGCGTGCAGTCCTGGAAGAGCATTGCCAACAGGATTTCCCAATTTTTGATGCATTGATCATCCTTTGATGATTTCCAGTTCCATCTTCTATCCAAATTGTTGATGAACTTGACAAATTTTCCATGTTTCCTAACATAATAATAAGAATGTCTGTGTCCGAGCTCCTAATTAAAATGTTTGAATCTTGCTCGATTTTGCAAATATGGAAAATTATTTTCGTATAAGCCTCTTCATGTGCTTCGCAGGTTAAATTTTGAATGATATTTTTTTGTATTTTGCCATCTAGAACTGCGTATTTATAGCACTTATCGAAGTTTAATTTTACGGTTTTAACGCCAAAATATGGCACTAATTCATCACTAGCCCAGTGATTAATAATACATTTTATGAATGCTATTTTAAATTTCGAATTACGCAATTCTTTGGAAAAATCTGCCGTGCGTTTTTGTTCCGGCCCAGAGATATTATAATCGCGAGTATCACAGTTTCCTCGCAGAGCATGCTCGCAATCTTTAATTGATGGCGTGAAGTATCGATCGAAAACTATAACAATTTCTTGTGTATCAAATTTGAAAATATTTTGCAAACATTTTTTCGAAATATTTGCGAAGGTCACGGGAACATCCTTCATCAAATGTAAGAAAAAAAACTATTTATTAAAACAACGTCTGTATTCGCTATCGATTGCCATTTCCAAGCTTCTCATCAACGCAGATTTATCAGTTTTCCATTGCGTGCCATTTAAATCATACAAGGAAAGTGGCACTGGAGTCAACGGAAACGATAGAACTTTTTTCAGATCAACGTTTTGTTGAACTAAAACAAGTCTGCCGAAAAGGTCACGTTGCAACCATTTTTCTTGCATTTTTCCATTTACATTGATCTGTTTTTTTTTTCAATGAGTCTGCAAATGTTATAACTTTATTAGTTATAATTTTTGCCTCAAATCGTGAACTATCTTCGTTGCAACCAGAAATAAATGCTTCTCGCAATTCATTGCCGTGATTTTCTACAATTAATAAACATTCTGTTGCTGTTTCTGATGCTGCTTGGCCATTTGATATATTAAACAATAAATTCGTATCGATATTGGGATCAAAAGGATTCAAATTTTGATTTATAATATCTATGAAATTTTTCAATTGCGATGTACTCATTTTCATTCAGTTTACTTTTAAATCAGCTGTGTCATCTTGATTTAATCATTAGCCAACTGTTTGCAAAACATGAGATATTATTATTTTATTTTAAGTTGATTATAAATAAAAGACGAGCTGCCGCGTGTAATATCTATAGAGAGCGAAAAAATTTAATTTCTTATTCACTGACTGACGGGCGTTGTTCTACGGAATGGTTGACTGACCATTTTATTTATTAATAATATAGTCAGTAGTAGTGACAAAACAAATTTTACGTTTAATAAACGAATTGCACCCTTATAAACCTCGCTACATACATTACAGCTGACTGACCAGCTGTGTCCCCATAGGACATTGACTGACTATCATAATTTTGATTTACTTAAAAAAAAGTTCATAGAATTTCAGCCTTAAGAGATTGATTTTATTATGTCAGTAATCACGACATGTTTGACCGCGCACCTAAGGCACCTGTTCTAATATCCGCTTGACTGACCGCAGGATTTTGTTGTATATTATGATTATATTCACCCAAGAAAAAACCAGGCTTAATAAATTCAGAGACTTTTTTGGGCTCTGCCTCTTGGACTATAACCTACAGTTTGGATATTTAGCTTTTATACTACTCACAAAATTTTATAAAAAGTTTTATTTAAATAAATTAATAATAAACAAACTTCTCCAATTTTTAATTTTTTTAATTTACGTGCATAAGTCAGCTATGGCCATTAGCACGAGTTACAGTACAGACAAAGTTACATTACATAATGTAAATCAAAACTAAAAGCTTAAACTAACATGAATATGAGATTACATGAAACATGACATGATATAAGCGAAGTTATTTAAATAGAATTTTTTTTGATTAAATTCTGTTAATAAGTTGTTCTTCTTCTAGGAACTTGATCACTTTGTGAACTTGATTAGCACTATTTAGAATCTCCTTGTAGTTTGTATGTATGCCTAGTTGTAGGCGTCTTGTGGCGAAGTATGGACATTCAACGAGGATATGTTTGATGCAGAGCTTTACGTGGCAATACTGACACGTTGGTTGAGGTGATGATGTCATTAGGTAATCATGCGTATGTCTAATATGACCTATACGTAATCTTTATATGACAGCCATATTTTTTCTAGTTAGATCGGGACAGGTAGAATGATTCCCTATTTGTTGAATTCCATGCAGTGAACATATAATTTGACTCCAGTGAATTTGCCAGTTGGAACGATTGATTTTTTTCAGACTAGCTTTTATGTCATTACAAAGCTGAATAATCACCGTGACAGTAGCAGTTGAGGCAGCTTCATTTGCAAGGTAATTGGCTTTTTCGTTTCCAATAATCCCAACATGGGAAGGGACCCATCTTATTGTGACTGTTGTATTTTAAGGTGTTGATATATGTCGTGTATATCTAGGACAAGGGGGTGGTTAGTAAATGTATTCTTAATGGAATGGATGGAGGATAATGAGTCTGTGCATATGGCTATGTGTGTATTTGCAAGTTGTTGTACATGTTTGAAGGCTTGTAAGATAGCGTATAGCTCACCCGTATGTACGCTACAAATAGAGGGTATTTTGTAGGTTCCGGGGGTCAATTCTCGAGATCGATCGTTCGCGGAGCGTACACATTCGTGAACGAGTGAAGTCGAACGTATAGTTCGCATGAAGTCAATTCTCGGGTATATCTTCAGGAATTAATATTTTCGAGATCGTCCGTTCGCGGCGTCATAAGTGTAGGTTTGCGGAAATTGCAATTCTCAGGTAACGAATCATGAGCTAATCGTTCCCAAACGGTCGCTTAAGTAATCGCTCGGCAACGAGTGCTCTTTATCAGACTTACGTTGAGTTGAGCGAGTTTTTTGTTAACTGTTTCCTGTGTATTATTTAAATATTTAATCCTTTCTCATCCATTGTGCCTTATTGAAGTAAAAATGAATGTAGAGGAAATGTTGTTAGACAATATGAATGATATAGTGAGGGTAGCTAAAATTTTGGTACAAGAAGGTGTTGAAAGACAATATTATGAGATATTGCAGCTGAATCCATTTGATAATTTAATAGAAAATATGTTTATCCGTTTATCTCGTTTGGACAAACAATAAGTTCGAGATTTGATAGAAATGTTGAGTCACTTTCTCACTGGTTGCACTGAAATTTTTTGCATCTGGAAGTTACCAAATGGATATTGGTGCAAATCTTTGGATAGAAGTCAGCCAATCTTCTGTGAGTAGGTGCATCGAATAGGTTTCTGCTGCTCTCAATTCCAATTAAATTTTCAACGAACATGTCAAATTTCCTTCGACAATTAGAGAATGTGAAATTCTACGTGAAAAGTAAGTTCATTATTATTGATTTAAATGAGTATTTTATTTTCATATTCAGTGTCACCATTATAGGTACCTATGTGAATTTATTTTACTTATTCAAGTGGAATTGTTTTTTCTTCTAATTTTCTAATGATATAATTGGCCCTGTTCTATAGGTATATCATTCGCCACATCATGTTCTAAGAAAAACATTGTTGGCCACTCTTTACTAGTTTTTAAATTAAATGAATTCCCATATGTATAGCATATAATATCAATGTCCAAAGATTAATCTTTAATATAATTTTATACATCTTACAGTTTCAAACAGACATTCGGGTTTCCTGGAGTTATGGAAGTAATAGACTTCACCCATGTAGCCGTTGTATCCCCATCTGAAGAGAGAGAAGAACATTTATATGTCAACAGAAAAAAATATCACTCATTGAATGTTCAACTAGTAATAATTTCCATCCTGTGTGATATTGTTCATATTCATACTATGAACTTTTATTTTAGATATGCAGTAGTCATTTTCGTATTATGAATGTCAATGCCCGTTTTCCAGGATTTACAACCCAACAAGAACAAAATCTGAAAAATACACTTAAAACAAGTTCAACCCAATATTGTGTCAAAGATTATTATTGTGTATAGTTTTGAGGTTAGTTCACGCCAAAGACATAGGTAACAGAAAAAAGGACAAAGATTATATACACGTTCCCGCCACAAATCAATTCAATTCATGTAGAACACCCATTCCTCGATGTATTTTGCCACGATGCCAAGTTTATTCTTCTTTCGAAATGAGCGAATACTTTCGTTGGAACAAGTAGCTGAAGATATGCCCGAGAATTGACTTCATTCGAACTATACGTTTGACTTTACACGTGTACGCTCCGTGAACGATCGATCTCGACAATTGACCCATGGACAAATAATTATATTTATAAATTACTTTCTCTATGAGGTATTCTGTGCTGCTAAGTGACGCGTGAATAGAATTGTTTTATGGCGTGAAGCTCAAAACTATAGAGAAAGTAATTGTATTATTTGTCTATGCTCAAAAACATGCACATGTTTGGGCTGAACTTGTTTTAAGTGCATTTTTCGGATTTAAAATTTTGTTCTCGTTGGGTTGTGAGTATCATTTTGTTTTTCTGGTCAAACATGGACAATAAAAGAAATAAGCCGATGTCGGTTGAACAGGATGTATAGTAGCTCACCTTTGTTTGCTTATCCAAATCATGAAATCTCCTATGTGGAGTGAGTAAAGAATCTAAATCTCTCATAATATTGTCTCTCAACACCTTGTGCCAAAATTTCAGCCACCCTCACAATATTATTCATATTGTCCAACAAAATATCTTCTACATTCATTTTTAATTCAAAAAAGCACATTGGAGAAGAAAGGATCAAATATTTAAATAATACACAGGAAACAGTCAACAAAAAAATCGCTTAACTCCACGTACCCAACGAACGTCTGATAAAGAGCACTCGTCGTCGAACGAACATTTGGGAACGAATAGCTCATGATTCGTTCCCCGAGAATTGCAATTTCCACAAATCTACGCTCATGCCGCCATGAACGTATACGTTCAATGAACGGACGATCTCGAGAATTGACCCCCCGATCGGTCCATGTACCGTGGTTATGGAACACCCAACTCCTACTTCTGTCTTGGATGCGTCCGCATATATGACCATGTTATATTCTTTAAAATTTAGCAACTCGAGGAAAGCAGATCGAATAACATCTCTTTGGGTTTCATCTTTGTAAAATTAGCATAGGGAGAGATCGGATTGTGGGAGAAATTTGGTCCATGAATGAGTGTTGGAGAGTGGGCGGGTTCGAGTATGTGAAAGGTTTACCTCTTGAATTAGAGGTTGTAGAGGCTGTTGTGAGCGTTAAAGTCTCCTGTGAGAATAAACGGCTGGAGGAGTTAATATATTAGTTCAAGAAGATCTTCTCCTTTTAGAGGATGATCTAGAGGAATATATATATATATATATATATATATATATATATATATATATATATATATATATATATATATATAGAGAGAGAGAGAGAGAGAGAGCATATGGTTAGCTTATTGGGGCAGTACGTCGTCATGGCGACTGCCTCCAAGATTGTTGTCAAAAGAAGTAGTTCTGAATACATTTCGTTTGAGGCGAATATTCATGAACCCCCGCTGGCTCTTTTCCAGTTATTTCTAATAGAATGATACCCTTCAAAAGATTTACTTCGTGGGATATTAGTTGTTTTAAAATAAAGAAGATAAAATAGATCGGAATCTTCCTGATTGGAGTCGTTTGAATTGATGGACGATAGGCTGGCAAGTTCGACAGCATCATTGGGGTTTATTGCGAGTTTTAGTTTTTTTTTCAATCTAGTAATTCGATTTTTAAGAGATATATCAGATAAAATTTAGCATATTTGTAGAAGGTCTTCATTGCGTGATTTAATATTAGTGGTAAAGCTATAGGCTTCTTTTAAAGGACCGCCAAAAGAATTTTCCAGGAAAGCTAATAACTGTATGGTCGATAGTGAGATTTTTTTAGGATCGGTACCAATTAATTTGTCAATTTTGGCTTGATTAGAGGGACTTATCTTACAAACGTCTTTGATTTCAGTTTTGGCTTTTTCCTTAGGGGCTGAAATTGGTGTAACAAAGGCAGCAGTTGAGGGGGATGGAGTATTTTCAAGATCGAAAATTGGAGGAATAGTAGTAATCTGTATAGGAGATGATTCGAGGCTGGTGTCAGTGGAGTGTGTCCTCTTAATGCCAAAGTTGGGTGTTAAACCACCTGAAATTTGGGGTTGTCCTGTAGTTTTTTTTAATTGGAAGAAGTGTTGTCGGCGTATGAGGAATGTTGAGGAGGTGATATGCCAGAAGATATGTCTTGGCTTTCGTGTCTGAAGGTAGAAGGTGAAGGGGGGTTGCAGGAAATATCTTTCGGATTTGGGCAGGAATCTGCGGTGTGTCCAGAGGGAGCATTCAAATTTGTCCGAAGTAATGAAGATTCTGTAGTTCGTATTTTCATATAGGATTACAATTGAAGTTTGTATTTGAAAAGGTTCATTTTCAGGTATAACATAAATAGATCGTCGGAAACTGAAAATGTGTGCATATTCATCTTCTGGGGAGCCACATCGAATGAAGGAAATTGTAGAGGCGAGCTGTAGTCCAAGTTTATTTTTAAGTGCCTGTTCGATGAGAGAGTTAGGGATAGAGGAACTAACATTGAAGAGTAGCAATCTATTTTTTTGCCGGTGTGATAAGTCTACGAATTGGTATGATTTGTTGTTTGATGGTAACAAAAGGATGATTTTTCATAAGATTACGTATAAAGGATACAGAAGATAGATATATACAACACATACGGTGATTGGATATGTGTGATGCAAAGGTAATCCCTTTCATTGTTACAATTTCGCCGATTACCTTAATGTAGTCAAAAAGGACGACGTCTGGGAGAGCGTTCATGACAATAGCTTGATTTCTGCTTGGGAATGATGTAGGTGCTTGCGGTTTCTTTACTGAATTTTTAGTGTGTGTGAACAGTGGTTCCAGACGAGAAAAGAAAGTACTCTCTCTTATGTTTTATAAGCACCATTTTTCTGTTTTACTAAATGTAGTTTTTAACAGCAAAATAAAAAGACTATTCCTCTAGATGGATTTAACAAAAATTAACAAAACCTGTGGACTTACAGATAAGGAGCACAATGAGAGCAAAAAATTATCTGAGCTTCCAATTAACATTCCTCATCCAATTTTAAATGCTAGTGCCGTGCGTACCAAGTATGGGGAAACCGTCTTAATTGAACTGCAAGACAGCGTCGTTTTCTTACCTAGAAGGGGTATAGAAGAATTTAAACCTTTCGTTACCGAATTTGTGACAGGGAAATATTCTCAAGTACATAAAGGACAGAAAAACGTCAACAGGCCAAATCCAGCTACAATTTCTGAAATAATTGTAATGAGTAATAGCATATTTTTTCATTAAATTTTGAAATTTTGCGTTGAAAAATTCCGTACCCTGATCAGTTTGTAGATAATGAGGACATCTGGTGGACCTTTTTAAAATATCTGCGAATGCTTTTGTCATTTCTTCACCTGTTTTCGTCTTCAACGCCCTCGTCCACACGTACTTTGAAAAACAATCAATGACCACCATAATCAAATTAAATCCTTTATTTTGGAGCTCTTTCTAGCAGATCTATGTAATTATTTGACAAGTTGAACCTATTCCTTAGACATTTAATTTAATTTTCTGCTTAATGATAAATATATCTTTGCTTAGATCATTCAACTTTTGCGATAATTGTACATTTATCGATACAGTTTTATCCAAGTTTTCCAATTCGACTCGTATATTAGATTCCGTATCCTCTATCGCCTTGTCTACGTCTTTTTTCAATTCTCTTGATAAATGTATAGTTAATGGTTCAAGTTTATCGATTCTATTAACAAGTAAAGGTAAGTCTGATCGAAAACTCGATTGCACAGTATTCATTTTTCAGTTGATTTTCAATTTTAGTAAATCCTCCAATGATTGTGTTGCTACTGCTACACAAACTCGATTTGAGCCCAAACTTATCGAAAGACATATTGTAAATGAACAAAATACTATAAGTTAGTATATAATATCGGCTTCTCTAAGTTCATTTATGAGGGCAATAATTTCGTTATCGTTCGAAGCATTTTCTGCATCCTTGGATGCCTTCAAAAGCTTAAGACGATCACATAATTCGTTCGGATCATCCCAATACAGGTATTCTATAGGTGCGTTATTGTAGGTTAAATGCATACCACTGCCCGATTATCAGTATTGCGGATCCGGTACGAAATTACAAAAACGATTGCAGCGAGGAGACGTAAGCAATAAACCATTGGAAGCCGCTTGTAAACGTCACGACATCGCCTATAACCAACATAAATCTTCGGAAGATAGACATAAAGCAGATTTGGAATTAGAAAAATCTTCTTGAGCTCAAATTCATCTATTGGTCTAAGGAAGCAACTATCAGTGATTCTTTTAGAAGCAACGAGAAAAGAAAAATAATCACGACTTGGAGATATTTTAGAGCTAATATTTTCACTGACGTTTATGAAATAATTGTTAAGTTTGTCTGGGTCGAGTTCAATAAAATTTGAGGAACGAGTTTTGTTCCTCAAATCATTGATAACAGACCAAGTTTCTCTCGTGGCATTTTTAGCTCTTGAGATGCGATTGTTATAATAGTTTTGTTTAATAGCTTTTATAGTTTTCCGGTACAATATTTTATAGTTATTGATATAATTGAGTACGTGAAGATTGTCTGTGAATTTTTTAATGTACATGAGTGATCTCATATTCTTAGATGAAGTACGTGTTCCTTTCGTAGACCATGATTTGTGATGTTTAGTTTCACGAGAGCGAAGAGGAAATGATACATTGAAGCACCTGATAATTTTATAAATAAAGTCCAAAAATTTTGAGTCAATATCTTCAGAAAGATCAATCCAATCAATTGCTAAACATAAATTATGAAATTTGGTGAAATTTTGTTGAGAGAAAATCCTCACGAACTGAGTGTTTTTCCTTAAAGATTTACGAGGCAATACAAATTCGGCGAAAACTGCTTCATGGTCAGAGAGACCTGAGTTAATTACTAAGTGATTCACATCATGGGGTAGAAAGTCGGAAACTATGTAATCTAAAATTGACGAAGCTGTTTTAGTAATACGAGTTGGTGAATCCACGTGCATCTTTAGATCAAACGACTCAAAAATATTCACCAAAGACCTTTGAGTGGCACAATCATTAGTAAAGTCAATATTAGAGTCACCGCATAAAACTTTCTTGCTCTTAACAGGCAGAGCGTCAAGTAAATTTAGAAGGTTCTCAAAAAAAGAATGAACATTTGATCTAGGTGGTCTGTAAATACAAATTATATATAAATCCATATTTTTGTTGTATATTATGGAAAATTCAAAAGTACTTTCTACTTGTAGAAAATCAAATTTTAAGACAGCCGAGAAGTCCTCGCCAGAAGATAAAATTATATATATAAAAGTAACGAGCATACACTTTGATTGTAACATTACTAAAGGAGGGAGCTTTCTACGGAGACAGACCCGTCCACTCCATATACGAGTTCCCCCTCAGCGCTGATCCCGGTTACGCCATCATAGAACGACCTACGAATCCTATATATTTACCGCTAATCAACAACAAAGAAATAACAAACATCAATGTTTCAGCACTCGATCAAAACCAGAATCCAGTTAATTTTCGTGGAGAGCAAAGTACTCTTCATTTGGAATTATGAGAGCGCTAAATGGGTTTGGTTATAAATTATTAAAGACCTTCAACACAGCAAACGCTATCAGTTCCTTCAAGGAAACATCAGCGACGACAACTTACTGCTGCAAACAAAGCGTTTCTTTAATCCATTGGATTGAAAGTTAAACATGGATGACTCAAAGTTTGATTTGTATAAAAAAACAAGATTTGATGAAAGTATTCGAAAAGAGGAATATCGTTCGTATACTCCATACGTAAAATCGTTCAATAATAGTGATGTTATCGAATTCACCATTAATCAGGCTGATGCGGTCTTTGCATTACACGAAACTTTGTTGGAAGTTAAGAGAAAGCTGAATGTTACGGGTGGCGGACACGTATATCTGGCTCCAAATTTTGGAGCTTTTTTGTTTGATAGTTGCAGCTACGCTACAGCGAGAGTTCCAGAGGAGTGGAAGTGGTTCGAGATCCTGGAATAGTAAGCACCGCTGGAGCTTTATGTTGCTACGCACCCGAAGATAGCAGATTTATTAGTATTGGGGGGTGGAATTCTAAATGAAACGGATAAATCATTTAGTCTACTGCTGCCGCTAAAACATATTTTCAACATTTTCAACGATTACACTACCATCGCCAAAGAACAGCATGCCTTAACACAACAGGAGGCATGAGAACCACACCAACAAGAGCTATGGAGGTAATCCTCGGTCTCACTCCCCTTGACATATACATCAAGGAGGTTGTTTGATGACCATGGCACGTCTGCGCTCTACTGGTATACAACCTGATGTAGGATCCGGTAAACTGAGACGTAACTTGTGGCATGAGGCACTCAGGGAGATTGTAACGCGAAAAATTCGCCGAGCTGTCGTAAATTTAATATTGGCTAACCTGTCGACTGAGAGAAGTCACAGCGCTATCGGTACGAAGTTAAAAATTCAGTCCTCCATTTGCCGTCAAGGTTTAAACACACCATTTCAACTAAAGATATTCGCATGTGCTCTGGGAGCCATTAGTGCTTATTGGAAAATCCGACAATTCCGACATAGGGGAGGAGAAATACAGCTGGAACCAACAATTGGCAGCTCCGACCCGATAGGTTTCTGGTCCCAAAACGGTCGATGACTGTGGGTTCCATAAAAATTTAGTGGAATTGTGTTTTGAGGTAAATTTCCATAGACGGCATTGGATTCATCAACAAGGTAAATGGTTGAAAAATACTTTCTCGGAATTAACAGTTTTGTAGGCAATTTAACGTAGAAATTCTGCTTTGATTCGTAATTTATTGGAGTATGTAATCTGGGTTTCGCGGGATAGTTTCGTTGTATTTCATAAATTCTTATTAATTCATATTCTTCATGGCTTTATATTTTGTAGAAATAAGAATATATCACAGGGGTTGTATAATTATTCAGGGATGTGTCCAACGACGTAGTTTTTATATTATGGGTTTTTATTGGTATCGTAGTTTTTTTGCTAAGCGGAAAAAAACCAGTCATACAGTTTTTATTCTCAGAGTAGGTGGCTTTTATACAGTTAAAAGTCATGAGGTGTAATTATTTGCGAATTTCGGGTATTGTTAATATAGTCAGTATGATGGGATATTACGGGGGTACGTCGAAAATTTGACCGGGGTAAAATGTAAACCCTATGTAGAGGCTAATTCGTTTCTCTATTTTAGGGGGGTTTTTGTATATGGACATTAAAACAAAAAAAATCACTGATTGGAATTTAATGGGTCAGTGAGACCAGTTCCAGGAGGACTGGATTAGTCTGGAGAAACTTCAGTTCCTGTTCTGGTGCCGGAAAAGGATAAGTTAACAGTTTTCCTTTTCTTATTTCTTCAAACTCAGTAGTAAACTCACATCTATGCTTCACATGTTACCGTTTTTTTTATATTAAGTTTTATTTCTTTTTTTCTTGCGGCAATTACTATAATCTCGCTTAAACTTGTATTTTGTATTTAAAATTTTGAAATCTTGCTCATAGATTAAGATACGCTGGAACACTACGGTACGTACCTAGTATTGCGATATTTAGTGGTTTTTACCTATTTCTAATGGTTTTATAATTTTGAGTTGTATTTTCTCCAGCAACGCTAAACTCGTTGTTATTTAAATTTTTGGCTTATGCAATTATTTATATTTACATTGATACTGGTATAAATTGCGGAAGTGTGAACCCTTGTAACTATACATAGTTGATTTTGATTTATATATATTATCGTTGTATTTTTGGAATATTGTACATGAACAATTTGGTCGATTCTCTAGAATTTTTGAATTGAGACATCGGTGTAGTTTGGGGCCCTCAGCTCTTCTGCACCCTGAGATTACAGCCTTCAGCTGAGCTCAGACGTTACTTGTAATATTTTTTTTTGGTAGTGATATTGTATTAAATATTTTGAAAAGAGACCTTTGGTTCACCAAGACTAATTAAAATTTCAATCAGGGTGTATTTGCTGACTTTTATTTACTTATGATAATTTACCTATCAGTTTAACCTTTGGAGTGTGTAGTGAGTGTTGTTAACCCACTGAGGAGTTGTGGGCTAACTTAGGAAGTCTTGGGTGCTTGCCAAAACTTCTCTGGCGCCCTTTTTGTATAATCAATAATTTTTTGAAGAATCCACCCCTTCTTCGACTCGAAGCTAGTCGACTGGCGAGCACGGGTTGTACCACGTGAGACAACCCGCATACCTATAACGAGCACTGAGAGGGTTTGTAGGTTTTTCTCGTTATAAGATCCCACTGCTGCAGGCCAATACGGACTCGATTTCACCGCGATATGCCTTCAACAGGCCCTACAAGGTAATCTTTAAGAACAACTCACAAGACCTATTGGAAGAAGGCGCAATCCGCATCTTCACAGACGGGTCTAAATACAATGTGGGCTCAGGATGTGGTATTTTCTCCAGATCCCTGAATATAAACATAAAATGGGCAATGGGCTGCAATGCAGGTGTTGCTCAAACAGAGCTCACTGCTATCTGCATCGCTGCTAAAGAGATTACCAAAAGGAAAACCACAGGTAATTATATATACATCCTTACGGACTGTAGACAAATACTACTAACCCTCAACAGACCACGTATTACATCAGGCCTAGTACTAGAATGTCACATGGCCTTAATCGAAGCCTGTAACAACAACACGGTCACTTTAGGCTGGATCAAGGGCCATGAGAAATCGAAAGGAAACCGTATTGCAGACTCGCTAGCCAGGAAGGCAGCCTCCCAAAAACTCTTGGGACCTGGTACTTTCATTGAACTATCGGCGTCAGCAACGGCCGACCTATTAAAGGAACACTCCCTTAATAAGTTTAAGGGTAGTTGGGACGACGCAGAAGGCTGCAGGCTTGCCAAGGAACTGCTACAGTATCCGGATAGCAAAGTAGCCAAAAAAATGCGTTACTATGAACAGGCGGAACCTACGAACAACCACGGGAATTCTGACTGGTCACTGCCATCTACGAAAACACCTTCACAGACTGGGTCTATCTAACACCCCACTTTGTAGAGGATGTGAACAAGAAGATGAGACTGTCGAACACATTCTTTGCGAATGTCAGACACTCTCTCAATTTAGGTTTCAAGTATTCGGCGAGCACAGGCTAACATACGCCAATATGAGGGAACTTAATTCAGGCGACGTTATCGCCTACTTTGAGGAAGTAGGCTGGATGACGAGCTAGAAGGAAGTTTTGAACCTCAGAAGGATGCACAATGGGCCAATTGTGGCCTAAGTGCTGTGGGGCCACCCACACTTCAAACCTTTACAGATACAGATACACTACCATCGTTCATGGTAGACAAACGTTTCGTTTAGTTCGAGCACGTAATGTTAACGATTGTGTAATCGTCAGTGAAGCAACCACTGGCGGTTCCACGGCAAAGACTTCGGTTGCATTAACGATTAACAGCTTGGAGTTAAAAGTTGAACATATATTTCCCAACGATGAAATTAAAATTAGACGTATGGAACCTATCAAGAACGACCCCCCCCCCCATATGGATTCCCTTCAGAAAATGGGAATTGAACGAACTGCCGATCCTAACTGTAGGATCGAAACGTCAAATTTGGGCTGTAAAGATCGGTGCCGCTGTAGAACGTCCTCTTTTTATCATAGTCTGTTTTCAAATTGATAAGAGAAATAAACCTGCTAACGACGAATTATAATAATTAATATAATAATAATCATTGGAATTGGGACAACCGGTATCATATTAAAAATGAAATGATATATCCTTAGCTAGTTCGTTACGAAATTATATTAAACAAAAAATGTTTATAATTTCGTAAAACTAGGTTATCGGAAGGTATAGCGTAGGCTACTTCAACTGTATTTTAGAAGCATAATTTAAAACAAAAAATTGAGAAATACATGAACTCATGTATGAAATCGCAAATTCAGCGACCCACATATGGAGTTTAGTCGACAGGTAATTGAGAAAACTGAATGAACAGGGGAAGGGAAAAAGTTGAGACAGACCAGAGCTTATTCAGCCGGCGCGGCGATTTGAACACCTCGGGTAGTTTTCGTGAATATTGCTAAAATTAGTGTTTTTAAATGAAACTCACGGTCTAGTTAAACTAGAGACCGTGAGTTTCATTTAAAAACACTAATATGAGCATATTCCACGAAGTAAGGGTCGAGACAGTCAATTTCATTGCTAAAATTACTAAATAAGTGATATTTTTTGTTGTGTGCATATATTTTGGTCCTCCACGTCTGAGGAGAAGAGATTCGTCTCCGGTGAGTAATTTGAAAGCTTATTTAACAGACTAACCAGTTTTGAGGGGTGTACATGCAGAATCAGGAAATGTAGAGATTGACTGAGAGTTGTCATATTGTACAAACTAGGAACCTGTCGGTACATTGCTTCTCGCTATCAAATATATCTAAACTACTAATCAGATTTGTCAGGGTAGTATTAAGGGAAGTATTACAAAATATTGCCGCCGAGAATCATAAAAGGTCATTTACTGATCTACAGATCAAGAGGGCCAGTAAGAGGCGATAGTTTGTAACGGCTTCACAAGAAACTGTTTTTTTATTTTATATATATTTTTTTGTTATTACTAATTTTTTTATTTGATCAAATGGTCCCAAGCAGTTTAAATCATTTCATGTTTTTTAAACACGTATACAGTGACATTTCGCGGATACATATTTTTTTATTAATAGAGGGAGGAACTAATCCTCAGTAGCTCATTATATTATGGACAAAATTTCACTGTAACTGTGTGGACTAGTTCCATTAGATTTCGGCCGTATAGGCTAAATAAATTTTTTTGTTTGGTTATTAATGAGAAAAAAATCATATTTTAAAGTGTTCTCTCATAAATTTCACATTGTTTATAATTTTACTAAAAACTAAGGGGATTGTAACTTCAGCAATTTTTTTTGAGTTGATTCTTTTTGCGCCAATTAGAGAATAGGGTAATTTAACCCTTCTATATTTTCTTTAATCTTTTCTGCTTATTTTATTTGTTTGTTAATTATAAAATTCTAACTATCTAACTTATAAGGGAATGTATATATATGGATTAGTTAAACTCAGGTTTTTCATTTAAATCACTCCAACCTTTTCTAAAAATAAATCCTCGTATTGTAAACCGAGATGGGGCTTCAAGCTCTTTCGGAAAAATAGCTTAGACCGTTCGAAGGAATTTAAACAGGGATGTACTTAATTCATAATCTTATTTTTTGTGGTGACAGTCACTAGGCATAACCAAATAAGCAATCAGATAGAGGGGTGAAATCTCCCTCAAATTTACTTTCGTCAGTAATCCGTAAATAACGTAAGTAGGTCTTTTACGACCCTCAGGGTAACAACAGCTCATTATAACTACACACAATTCTACCCCAGTTATTCCAAGAACAACGAAGAACACACTCTTTTAAATTACGAGAAGTTTAAGGAGCGTGTGCTGTTTGTGATTGATTGTTCAAAGTAGGAAGAAACCATGAAATCATCCACCGTCGATGTTAAATTGGAAATAGAAGCAGACAATTCATTTTCTGCTAATACGCGAGCTTATTGTATTATTGTACATGACGCTCTCTTGGAGTACCACCCACTTAGTGAAATAATAAAAAGCATAATTTATCCAGCGTTTCAATGTTAACTTGAATCCCCGCAAAATTAACCCAGTCTTCTTCACATTTCCTCCTGCGAAGAGGCAACTCCATAATTTCTTCGTCTTTTATATTTGCAACAAATGTTTCAAACCGACTTAATTGAGATTTAATTACTCCCTTTCTCGTAACTAACTCTGTTATATCACCCATTATTATTTTTATCTATAAAATTCTTTATTTATATACCTTCTATATTTGCTTGTAAACAGCCAAAAATCTTCCATCGAGTTAGAAATTTAAAAATATTATTATAATGAACCGAACAGGCAACAACACAGACCAAGCTATTAATTCACCTGTATTATGATAAGGAAGGGAAAAACTAAAAGGAATGTTCTCACCCAAGTTTTTGTTTCAATCTGACACCTGTTCTCAAGGTCTTTTCGTTTGTCTCCATAAAACACTACACCCGTTGTAGAGATTTGACTCGTCGATCCCCTTTCTCTTGTTAATATTTTCTTATACTCTGCTTACAAATTTGCTAATGAACGCACTTAATTTTTATAACCGTTATAACTTTTTCTCGTTATTCAGAGTCCGTTTACTAATTTATTGTTTTAATTAGCCCTTATCCGGCTCGAAGGACCAAATGTTCACTGTCTTTTCGAAGAAACAGCGAGTTGCTCCCAATTGTTTAATAAAAACACTTCAAATTGATGAACTGTATATGTTTATTCTCTAACATCAACAAGGCGACTGACTTAAAACTAGAACTGGCTCGGATGGCGTGATATCGGCTCACAGGCAGGGCCGTCCTCAGTATTAATTGAACAATCAAACCAAATTGCAGCAAACAATAGAATATTCGGAAATTGATAATGTTTCAAATAATAAACTTTTATACGCAGCTGACTTGATTTACGTAATAGGTGAACAAAAATCAGAGTTCATTTTTAAAAAATGCCACGTTTTTTGCGTATTTTCCATAATCTTTGACGTAACCAAACTTGATGGAAGTGCTCAAGACGTGGGGAATTTCACTAGAGGGCCCGTACCCTGTCTGAATCACGCAGATGATGGTGAAGATTATGCTAGTGTACTTAGAAATGTTTTTCATCTTCATCAATGGTTTAAAAATGTAATTTTACCGTTGTAATAAATATATTATATTTTATTACTTTTTTTTACCAGCTGTTTACAATTGCCCTCGTTTACAATTGACTTTTTGTTGACGTTTATGTCGTTCTGAGTTCTGCAGACGTTTCATAATTTTGTCGTTCCAGGTTCGACGTTTTCATGTTTCGTTGACGTTTTGCCATTCTACGTTTCGTTGACGTTTTATCGTTCCACGTTTTTGTATCACCTGGTATAATTTCTTCATCAAGACCATCCATTTATCTAGCCACGAACAAAAATAAAACATTTGCCATATTCATCAACTTTTATATTACATGAAGATTGGAATTGACTTTTTACAACTTTCAATATAATTTTAAATATTAAAACTATCATTAATATGAAAATTACACAATTCATTGCTATTAGATTATCCATTCTATTTTTCATGCTGCTGCTGTCCTCAACGCTGGTCGTGCTGCTCATTTTGTATTGTAGGTTGAATTTCTCTCAATGGATATCTTGCTTGCGGCAGTGGTCTATTTTCGAAAACTCTATCCCAAATGTTCAAGTTTTCTAAACGTTTCATAACCTTACTTTTGTCTTCATACAAAATAATATCTCGATACAATTGACATATTTTTTTACCAAACTCATCGAGTTTATGTCTGTATTCTTCTGAATCCATTTCAATACTAATGATTTTTAAGATTTCCAATTGCACACAATGTCTAATATCCTTAATTTCATTCATAAAAATTTGAAAGCCGATTACACGACGACCTCAGATAATGCGTAATTTCCATTCATAAAATTCGACAAATTACATGAAAAGGTGCACCCCGAGGGCAACGACTCCGCTAAGTTTTCCAAACATTTCATAACATTACTTTTGATATCTTTTCAATAATATTTGACATCTTTATTCAAGTAATTTTTTCGTAATTCGTTTATGGATACTTCATGCTCATTGATTTTTACATTGAGTTTAAAAATATTTCGCCAAAAGCTTGAACAAATGATTTGAATTCTTGTCTCATATAATCTTTGGTCACAACAATCACATCATCGACGTACTTTTTAGTTGCCATATCTCGAGCTGCGACGGGCGGATTTCTCGAAATAAATGAATCAATGTAGTTGATTTCATTTTGATTAGTTTCCACCTTCTTTTGTAATGTAGGAATTAATGTTTTATGAAGTACTTGCACATCATTACGGTACACTTTTATGTGCTCATTGATATAAAGTTTATTGGCAGCATCGCTATTTGTAGTCGGTGTTTTTACAGATTTTCATATTTTCCACATAAATATTGCCATCCGAAGTATGTGCATATGTTGCTTTCGACATGTACGGCGTAACCCGTTCATTTGCATAACGACGGCGGTGTTCAAACTTATCGACAGACACGATTGAAATGAATAGACTTTTTCTGGTTATTCTATTATATTTGCCTCCTTTAGTAATATCTAATTTCCTTAATTTCATTCATAAAAATTCGACAGCCGATTACACGACGCAAAAAGGCGCACCTCAGATAATGCGTAATTCCCATAAATTTCGACTAATTACATGACTGCGGGCGAGAAGCGCAATTTCATTAATTCATAAAAATTCGACAACTGATTACACGACGCAAAAGGCGCACCGCAGACACCCCCCGTTCCCAGCTGCGAGAAATTTGTCACCCCGCTCGCCTCCATTTCAGGAGGAATAAAGTTCTCGGAAACCATTCCAAACAAGCTGTGACTCAGATAATGTGTCCATTCATAAAATTCGAAAAGGTGCACCCCGAGGCCAACGACCATTCCAAACAAGCTGTGACTCAGATAATGTGTCCATTCATAAAATTCGAAAAGGTGCACCCCGAGGCCAACGACCCCGCTGACCGCGGGCGCTCCAGGTGTTGGAACTCCGAGAATGTAGAACTGTAATTGAACTGTGTTACAACTGCTGAGAGTGGGCTAGAATATATCTCCACCACTGTGTTAAAACTGCCGAGAGTGTGCTAGAACATACATATATCTACTATTACAGCAGAGCGCCCTTATGACATATTTATGTTGACACCCTTTATATCGAACGTCGTAGTGACCTATTGTTCGATGAAAATCGGAACAATAGTAACAGAGTGTCCTTAAGGCATCTTTTTGTTTTGTACATCCTGTATATAAAAATAATAATGATGTCACCCCCGTATAATTACATCATTCGACCTTCAAACACCTGACATCCACTCACCTATCGTATTATCTCTTGAGAAACATCAAAAGAGATAAAAAGTTTCCAAGGTCGATAAAAAAATTTCCCACGCTCAACAGGCCCATACAACTACTAATACAACAATCTAGAATAGAAAAGTTTAATTTAGTAAAGTATTCTAACAAAGTAAAATCACCCTAACCTCAAATAAAGAGTTAAAATTAAAAACCCTATGAAGTAATTATTAAAAAAATTTAATATAAGAGTATGTACCGTAAATAATATATATACCATGGTTCTGTGTATTATTTGTCACTAAAAAACCTAGCTTTTTAATTAAGTGGCGGTCGTAAACGTGGTCGGAACATCTACAAGTTGTTGTCACTAGCGAACTAAACAATATACGAGGTTTTCACATTTTGTTTAGGAGCAAATTTAGTTACGAGTTTTTGACACTTGTTTCCAGCGCCTTCGTCTAACGTCCAATTTTGATACAATGTTTTGAATTCGCCGCGAAATCATAAATAAAAAATTATGCTGCTCGTATCTCAAATACGCCAAAAATTTAGATAGGAGGTTTTGACTTTATGACGACGATATCTTAAAGTGAGATAGACGATGACTAATTGATGACGGCTCTGTGGTTTTATTAGTTAATTCGAACTCTACCATATAGGGTTGATTATTCTCAAATTTAATTCAACTGTTCAGCATAGTGTAAAAATTGAATCAAATAATCATACATAATTATTTCTATATCTATACAAATAACCTTGTGAGAATAAGTCCCATTAATATTTTTTCATTATCTAATAAAATTGCATTTTTTAAAGTCGTGTCTGGTGGGTAATTATAATTACTTTTTCTCAGAATTATGAATAAAGGTTTACGTATACATTTATCAGAATATTATCAGTTCTTGTTATCTATTCAATTCGATCGATATATATGTGCATTTATTTTCTCTGACATTGAGTAGTAGAGTAAGCTGAATATGTGTAGATTTGTGGTTGATAGCAATTAGTGAAAAATTTGCAGGTGAAGTAATTCAAATTTATAGTCATTTATATTCGATAAAAATAAGCGGATAAATATTATTCGTGATGTTCTTGTTTTAAATCTGCAATATAGTGCATTTATAGTCCATTCGTTTTGCGGGCGAAGCAAATTATATAACTGAAGGCAATACCCCACTGAGCAAGAATATGTTGCCTCAGCGTTGTTGCAAATCACATATAGGATGCGTAATGTTGCTTCCGACTTTGCAATGATGTTGCATCAACATGCCAGCAACGCCGTAACGGCCGCCATTGCAACGTTCATTTGTAATATTTCAAAAGTTATGTTAGATGATGGTACGTACGGATATTTCTAACACCGTTCAAATGCAAGGTTGTATCATTATTTGAATATCACATTCAAATCAACTTTCTTTTATGATGTTTCAGTTACCTTATAACTAGACGTTTCAGGAAATGTTCCTATACATTTTAAAAGTATATTCAAATCATCTTTCATTTGGTGTGTAGTAAGGACCTTATAATTAGACCTTACTAGTACCATTCCAAGACATTTCAGAAGTATACTTGAATCAACTTCTGTTTGTGATGTTGCAAATTCCCTGTTATTAAAAATTGCAGATACTGTTCGAAAGTTTACTAATATCATCTTTATGATTTGGCAATATAATTATTAGGGAGTTACAGGTACTCTCCAATTATCATATTGATAATGGAAAAATGCTTAATTATATCAAGATTGGAAAAATTCAAAATGGATCAATTAGTCTCTTAATCTCAAATTGAAATGACTTGCCTTTGTACTTAATGAAGGGTACTCCTAATCTGCAGAGGCTATAGCATGATTAACTAAACGTGTGTTAAGGGCTAGTGATTTCAATTTGGTTTCATGTTGTGATTGAAAGTTTTCATAAAGTTTTGTCAAAATGTATATTTTGAAGAAACTTATTGAGATTCAATAGTGACTGCACTTTTAACGCAGAATGTGTGTCCGTTCTGAACTTTGGACAAGTGAGAGAACCCAAAAAAAAGCAAATTTAAATCAAAACATTCCAACG
The DNA here is from genome assembly GCA_963921935.1 of Galeruca laticollis. Lineage (NCBI taxonomy): Eukaryota > Metazoa > Arthropoda > Insecta > Coleoptera > Chrysomelidae > Galeruca > Galeruca laticollis. The sequence goes on along the minus strand of OY998177.1, from coordinate 221,752,136 downwards.
ATTTATTGAACCTAAATAAAAACAATAACGATGCAATATATGGTTTTCGGAGGATACAAAAACCGAGGTTGGAACAAACCTATTATTAAATAGCACATGTCCTTCCAAGCAAAATGTAATGCACCTTGCATATTTTTCAATTATCACTATTATATATTCATCAAAATGAATTATGCAATTCTTGTCTTTTGAGAGCGGTTTTAATTTTTCTTCATTCAGATACTTCAAAGGTCACTTCACTTCAATTAAGCATTTTTCGCTTTTCGCTAACATCATTAAAACAAGGTCTCAAGAGAATGTTGAAACATTGTTTGATGATACTAGAACAAACAATCAGTATTATTTATCTCATATTTTCACATTAATCAAATAATCCAGTAAACATAACCTCAAACATAGCTTTTAAAATTAAAAAATTTGGATTACAGGATAATTTACATTATCATAATTATAAATTTTGATATCGGGTCGATATGCCTAATACTTGTAAGAAAATTAATAGAAGATAAAAATATTAATCCAGAATAATATCAGATATACTTAATTTATTTGATGTATGCATTAATCAGAATTTTTTAGAATTTTAAATAACTTTTATTATATTGTGGAATTAACTAGAAACCATGAGTTCCATTTAAAACACTAAAATGAAACTGGAGTTAGAAATGTTAGAAGTGATGCTGGAAGTTTTAGATTGTGTCTCCAAAAATTAGGATCATATGTGGAATTACTTGCGGAATTATAGACAACATCTTGTTCGAAATGAGATGCACAGATTGAAGATTCTGTCTTGGGCTCTGAATATTCAGATCTCAAAGCCTCGTTTATAGAAATAAAATCACTTAATATTGATTGCATTTACGTGGCAATCAAACGCCGCTCTTGTCTCTCACTTATTTTATGTACAGACGCCATAATTATATAGGTTAAAATAGAATTCAGCAAACAAATATCTTTTAAAATTTAAGCTAAGTAACATTTGATTGAGATTGTTACATTAATCACTTGTACCATAAGATAATTCACACTTGTACTTACAAATTATTTTGCCCATCATGTAAATGCGACTGAAACATTATTTATTTTTACACTTGTCTTCTGCCTACACTTTCTTGAAATAACAATAGATTAACTGGCAGCGGAGAAACACAAAAATGATCAAATAATATAATTGATAATCTACGAGTATTATCACGGCAGCACGATTCACGATACTATATCCAAATCAGCACCAAATATGAAAACAACATAAAACAAGACTCTTTCTTCCTAGTTTAAGAGTAAGAGTTGAGTAACACAACACAACAATAAACAATAACCTCACAAAAATACAAAATATAAGTAAAATGGCCGTCAAATGATGCGGCGCGAAATTTAAACGCGTATGATTTGGTACCACTTTACGGCTTACTAACCGAACGCGGCCCGGAGTCGGATATAGCCAGCAAAACATCCTGCGGATCAGTTTTGGCACGAAATATGGTCTCCGGTAGCGAGTGTCCGAGGAGTAGCCACTTTCGGCCCGAAAACATAACAGCCGCTCTCGGTTTGCCGCTAAGTTGTCGAGTAAAAGCCAATTCTTTGTACATTAGGAACGGTATATCCGAACTGGGCCGACGGAGGTCCAGATCATGGCTACTTCAGCCACCAGAGTACCGTGCGTGCCGACTGGCGGCCGTATGTTTTCCGATGGCGTTGGATTTGTTGGGTTTCTTGACCGTATTATTTAAATTTTCGGTTTAGTTTATTCGTGGTAATCGGCCAGCACAGTTAATAGTTAAAAATGAAGAGATTTTTTGTAGGTATTCGCAATGTCCACAGTCGACAGCAGATTTATAATGTAGAAAAAGAAATACCTGAAAATGGCAATACGCTGAAACGTAGTTTGAGAAAATGAAATAAATGAGAAGAGAATGTAAGAATACAAAAAATCTCTTAATGTTTAACTATTAACTGTTTTGGCCGATTACCAGGAATAAACTAAAACGAAAATTGAAATTTCTAATATTGTTGATAATTTTCAGATATAATGGGGGAGAAACTGGATAAACTTCTCCTACTGATGTGGAAAAACTGGACTCTACAATACAGAAAACCGATTCAAACCGCAATAGAAATCCTAACACCTGTGATATTTTCCTTTTTTCTGGTTATTATAAGAAGTTTATCGACCCCAGAACTTGAACACGAAAGAATATATAACCCTTTTTGTACATTTCCAACTACAGTTAGTTTATCCATAGATGGTTGTTCAAATCCCGATAGTGTTATGTATGCAGGTTTATGGGACTCAATTATACCTGAACAGTAAGTATGCTACTTATACGAGAGTACATTTTTGGAGTTTCTTCTACTCCTTAAAGCATGGTTTTATAATTTATTTGCATTTGGTCCATGTACGCGTTTTCATTTGATAGAAGTAGTTTGTAAGCTACTAAAGCCCCGTTACCGGATTTTTCCCTAGATTTAGGAAGAAACGATCACCCAGAAAACATTGATTAAGTATATGAAAATGACGTGACAACAACGCAATTTCCTAGATTTTGTACAGTCGATCGTCATCAGCTTGCGGGTGGGACAAGCTCAAGTCCCCTTAACACCCCTTCCTTGATACCACCACGATTCGCTAATTATACAGTGTATAGTCGTAACAAATATTATATGAAAAAGGTATTAACATACATCTATGTTGGTCGAATATCTTTTTGATTATACAGTGTAGAGCCGTAATAGCGGTCATCCAAAGCGTGGAAGGCAGTCAGCCATATTGATTTCTGTGTGGCGTAGGTGGAATAAACGGTATAACAGCGGAATAAACGACATAACGGCGGTGAGGAAGTGCTGATAAGAGAAAGTGGAATAATGATATTATTGGTTAAATACCTATATGATTACACGGGGAATAACGTAATTATACAGGATGTAGTATCATGTTATTAGCAGGAGTTATTGACATTTAGTTGAGTGATGAATATATAGTTGAAAGTTTTAGATATTCCAAGATAAAATTGGTCATTCATAATTATAAATTGCGAAAATAATAATATTAATCACGTCGTGTTTCTCTGCTTGTACAGTGAAAAATAAATAAGGTAACGAAGTAACAAAACGTTTTTTTTTTAAATTCCTTCCTCACTGGGACAACAGAATGACGCATTTCTGATTATTTAAATAATTTGATAATAAAATACATATGAAGCCAAAGGCGGTTCATTAACCCTCCATCGGTCGCGGCGCCAGAAAAAATCTAACAATATTTTATTGTCTGAAGACTTTTTCTGTAAAATTTGATAAATCTTCCACGGATCCTAGGAATGCCTCATAGAGGTGGCAACACATCATTACTGACTATTTACGTGTAGTGGATGACTCAGCGGCCTCTGGATTTTATTACTGTTAGCTTAAACCTATAGTCTATTTCTTAATGTCTGACAGCACAGTAGCCTTATTAAATATTCAAATAGAAAATTATCTCTTACAGAGTGATCCTAAGAATTTTACAAGTAAATACTAAAATTCTAATGCAAAACAAGTAGGTGTCTGTATTGGTTATCTGTACATCCCTGTTTCAGCTAAAAAAAAAATATGGTAATAAAACTGAACAATGCCAGCAGAAGGATAAACAGTGCGGCAGCGGCGGAGATTACGATATTAGTTCATTTTGCTTATTTAATTAGATTCGGTCAACATTACAGTTGAAATAGAATTCATTCGTTTAGGCCTATTAACAAGTTACATTTTCATTTTTATGAAATTAAATTAATTAAAGAAAATATAGTTTAATTCTCATAATTCAAATTTATTGACAATGAATTAATGTATATTAAGTAAAGTGAACATAGCATTTATAGGAAATATAAAATTCAATCTATAGTATCATCCTCTTCGCTGGCCATACTAGAATCATCCGAAGACTCGTCGAGAGATCACTATCGGTTCTATAGTTTATTCTATGAGGTTATCTAGAACCCACATTTTCTCTTCCTCTTTAATTACATGATTCACAGCATCTCTCCAGTTCTCTTGAGTTATTGTTGTCAATGAGTACTTCATGAGTTCACGAACATCTTTCATTTTAAATGCTTTATCTTTGGTTGATGTTGACTGAAACTCCAATAAACCACCTTCAACGAACCCCATGATTGCATCCAATATGCGTTATTATTAGTCGGCGACCTTTACCGATAGGAGTTTTCAGTCCAGTAGATAAACCTTCTACGAAAGCTTGACGACTGGTTTGAATACTTTTGTCCTGCCATATTTTTTCACTGAATGTCCTTCATTGAGCCATGTCTCATCTAGATAATAGATTTGTCTTCCCTCCTGTCTGTATTTTCGGATATCTCGGAAATACTGGCGTCTCCAGCATATTATTCCTTCGTTGTTGATTAGCACTGATTTGCGACTTTGCTTCTCCCAAGTGAAATTTAACTTGTGTAATATTTTCCACAAAGTTTTTCGCCCTATGTCAGGCAAATTCTCGTCCTCCTCCACCATTCTTAGAATTCTGTCAAGGGTTGGGATCTCTTTTTTAAAATATAATTCATGTAGTTTTCGTCTTATTGTATTTTGCATATGTTCATCAAGGTCAAATGGTTTTCTTCCAGTTGACTTTTAAGGTGGAGATATATTTCCATTTTTCCTCTCTCTTAGAAGCCTGTAAATAGTAGATTCACTAACTCCTGTCATATTGGAACATGTCAAAACTATATTTCTAACAGTAGCAGCCGACATTTTATGTACAACAACATCATGCACATTTAACACTACAGTCTTCGTTTGTAAGCTAATCACGCTCTTACACTTTACTGGGGTAAAACTTGAAGACATTTTTCACAACACAGTTAACACTTATGGAACATAAGCGACTCTAAGCAAAACAAATTATACAAATTTGGGCGAGACCAAGTTTCACCGTATATACCTGCAAAATTTCTAAGTAGTCATTGGGACAATCCCTAGTAGGACCCTACTGTAATGTTTCTTGGAAATGTTATTATCAACATTTCAAAAATCAGAAAGTAATTATCTGGAGAATGAATTGATAAATGGTTTGTTAATATGTCTCCCAAGAATTGACCTGCTCCAAATTCTCAAGATAATTGATGAAATATCCAGTCAGAATAGTTGCGTTACAAGATTATTTCAAAATTAATTTATTGTTTTAACTGTATGTACTCTACAAATGTATGAAGGTCAGTTAGTTGTTTTAACTAACCGAATTTACATTTATATTACTTTTATATATCAGATCGGGTATAAAATTAAATAGTAAATAAATTCCTTAGATGAACTGTGACGCTTATGCTTTACTACCTGACTAGCATCTGTGACCTTTTCGCGTGCTGTCAGTCAATAAGAAACAGACTATAGCGCGCGACCGATAACGTCTTCGCAAATTTCTTGGAGTGTTAAAAAAGTTCTAATGGCGCGACTTTTTGCATATTTGTTTCTTTTGTTTTTGAAAAAAATATATGTTGGTAAGTTTTTTATATTTTGGTGATATCTTTTGTATGTATTTTGATGTCGTATGATTAGAATTCTAAACAGATACATTTTGTAATATTTATTTGAATGTTTTTCGGTTGGTGTAAATTTACTTTGAATTTTCCAAATTTATCTTTACATATATGATGGCTTCATCAAAAACGGAGAAGAAATGGCTACAAGGCTATGAGAAAATTCTTTATGATTGCGAGGTTGACTCTGATTTAGGCGATAACGTCTCTGAGCACAGTACACATGATGCAGATACAGTCTTGTGAAGATGAGGACCAGGACTATCTTCTACAGTCTTCCACTCTAGAGCCTTTCACTCAACAGTCACCCAAATTTTATAATAAAACACCCAAATTTTTTGAAAAAGATGGAACTCCTTGGTTAAAACATTTATCACAAAAGCGGCCAACGAAAACAAGACGCCAAAATATAGTAACAAAACTTCTTAAAGCGTTGGGAGAAGAAAGAAAGAAATCTGAAATTATTGATTGCTGGAACATATTTTTCTCTGTGAATGTTCTTCAAGACATTGTTACATTCACAAATCAGAAGCTAGATGAAATTCGAGTAGGTTACGGGCGTCCACGTGATTATCTACCAACAAATTTAGAAGAAGTAATGGCCTTTATAGGCCTTCTATATTTGACAGAAGTGAAAAAGTCAAAATAACTCAATACGAGCGAATAGTGGGTTACAGACGGAACAGCACCAGAGTATTTCCAAGCGACTATGTAAGAAAAGCGATTTCATATCCTAATTCGAGAAATTAGATTTGAAAACAAATATAGCAAACCACAAAGGATGGAACTGGACAACTTAGCTCCAATTCGTAACATTTTTGAACATTTTGTTGACAGTTGCATACGAAGTTATAGTCCAGCTCCGTACATGACGATTGATGAAATGCTGGAGGCGTTTAGAGGACGGTGCCGCTTTCGGCAATTTATACATGATAAACCGGCTAAATATGTACTGCCCTTACAGATTCGCGAGCATTCTATATTCATAATATGGAGATATATGCTGGAAAGCAATCACAAGGCCCTTATAAGACATCAAATGAAGCAGCGAGTGTAGTAAAAAGGCTTATACGTCCCATTGACAAAACAGGAAGGAATATCACTTTCGACAACTATTTTACACCTGTGTACCTCGCCAATGAACCATATGAAAATAACAGGTTAACTTTTGTAAGCAGAATGAGGAAAAATAGAAAGCAGATTCCACCAGAGCTGCTTCTATAAAGACCGATCAACAGTACCATGTGTGCATTTGGACATGGAGAAAATAAATGTACTCTAACATCATACATTCCGAAAAAAAAATGAAAATGTGCTTATGCTGTCAACGTTTCACAATGATGATAAAATTAATGCAGATTGTCCCCAGGACATACCTGAGGTTATAACAATTTATAATATTACCAAGGGTGGAGTCGATGTTGCTGATAAGACGAAAGCAGAGTATTCGGTTACACTTACCAGTAATCATTGGCCTTTTACAGTGTTTTGCAGCCTCCTAACTATAGCGACAATAAATAATCTAATTATTTTCAACAGTAATTGGCCAAAGCTCTCATCAAACCCTACATGGCCAGTTGAGCTTCTATCACATCATTATCTTTTCCACTTCGGCAGAAAATTTGCGATATTTCGTGAACCCACGTCAACCAAGTCCCGGCGACAAATAGCCCCCCAGCAAAAAACACGGTGCGGTTTCTGTCCGCTTAGAAAAAACAGATTTACACAACATAGATGCCATATGTGTAAGACTCCTTTATGTAAAGAGCACACTGCATACGCCGAATTTACCTGTTAAAAGTGCAACAATTCTATCAATGAAAGACGTGTTATTTTAATTTTTGAAGTTGTTTAGGTTTCAGTTTCTAATTTTTATATCCTTTTTTTATTAAGATAATAAAAATTAAAAAAATGTTTGGTTTTCATTATTTTTTATAGACCAATTGATATTACACGTGACAGAAAAATCTATACACGCGACCTGGTGTTAGAAAAAAATGGCACGCGACTGATTGAGGGTTAATAGCCATCAGGCGACAATTTTTCCCTGATCAAAGAAAAAAAAACATACAGAAAACACTATACATACTCAACTCAATAGGCAATAGCTCGGGTTGTAATCGAGCCTAACCGACACCCTAAGTTTTCAGTACTTCTCCCACAGTGTGGTACCTGTCGTGGTTTCTATTGTTTGTTTGTCATGGACAGAAAATTTGGAGTACATAACAAAATCTGGAATAAAGTTTATAATTATAAAAGTTTACTTCTGATGTCTGAAGGAAAATTTGTTATATTGTACTTAGCGGACTAATTTTATTCTGTATATTCTTTTATACTTAATTTATGTACTCACTTAACTCCTAATTTATATTAAATACCTCTTTCACGATTTATGTTCACTGTTATGCCGTGTTCGTTAGAGATAAAACTGTAGACTGACTTACATTCCGCAGGTAGTCGGCTTTTATAGCAAAACCCCTTTCTCCCACATTCGGATTTATGGAATTTCTAAAATTCGGCTTCTAAAAAAAATGACCTCAATCAAACCTATCACAATAATTGTAACATTAGCCCTCCTAGCCGGCGCTGTATGTCGAAATCTGTACCCATTTCTACATTTTCCTGTTGTATGGAAATAATAGGGCGTTAGTTGGTTTTGTGTACTACTTTCGTTTTTACATTGGGATCTTACATATATCTCTAGATGTTGTCATTGATGTTTTTCTTCAGTACGGTTCTTCTTGGAAAATAGTATTTTTTCCTCGTCGTGTTGTGTAACCATACTTTGTGTCACCGTCTTTGAAACTGCCTTCTGTGGCCTGCGTGTTGTACCCGTTTCTCGATTCCTTCGAACCAATTTGTAGACATCATCCATCCTTCTTCTCAATTGAATTACGAAAGCTCCCGATTGACAACCAAATTGTAGATCACAAGGTCCAATCAAGATTTTCACTGGCGTTTCACCCGTGGACTCATTAATAGCAGATCGATAAGGCTATGTAAATAAGGAGAGATACTGGTACCAATATTTCTGATGTTTGCAAACTTGTTGCGATGGGAACAATATGCTGGACACATCCATCTACACAGGCAGTCGACGTATCCGTATGGCTTATACCAGCTCGATGTTCGCCCTGTCTAGTTTTCCCTGTAATTGGAGTTTTTGGGTTGTTGGAGTCCAGAGGCACGTAGACGAACTGCGTACATACCCTAGCTCGCCACAATTCCAGCATCATATCTTCTTCGTCTTCTGCAAATATGTTTTGTGTTTTTAAAACTACCATCTTTTTCTTACTCCTGTGAGTTCTGAGGCGCTTACATGAACTGCGTACATGCCATAGCTTGCCACAATTCCAACATCTGATCTTCTTCGGCTTCTGCTGGTGTGTCCTTGATTTACTCGTCCATCTGATTTCCCATCGTTGTAATCTTATTCTCGATATCCGATTTTAGACATGAAATTTTATTTTCGACGTCAGCGGAAATGTTATTTTTCATCAATAAGATAACGGCAGACATATCGTTCTTCATAAATGAAATCTTCTCGTCCATATTAGCAGAAAACTTATCCATGTTAGCAGAAATATCGATCTTCATAGCAGAAATACCGATCTTCACATTAGCAGCAATACCGTTCTTCATAGTTCAAATCTTCTCTTCCATAGCAGAATTAAACGTGATTAAGGTGGAAGCCTCGTCTTTAAATAAAAATATTTCTGGATCCAAGCCGTGACGTTCCAGTGTCATTTTGAATCTTTCTACTAATTCACTCTTCCTTACGGATGTTCCCACCCGAGATTCTCCAATTCTGATTTTATTTCCGTCACTTTTAGGTCACTTAATCACAAAATGTTCAGACGTTCCTCTTTTGGCACCACTAATCTTGCGTTTTCATCCTCCTATTCCTGGGTATACCGATAAAGTACTCCCATATTCATGAAATATCCTGGTTTGATCCATTTAGCGTTTCTCTCGTCGGCTGCGGCGTTCTCGATCGGAGCAAGTTCAGGGTCCTCTGTTTGTTTGTGACGCATCTCTTTTTCACTCCGCTCGGGAATGTCAAATTGTGCATTGCAAATCTGACACTCGTCGTTAGGTTTCTGGCATGGGGATCAAGATAGCAAATCTGCTACTACATTTGTTTTCCAGGGTGAATATTGGATTTGGAGGTCGTATGGCTGTAATCTAAGGGCCAATCGTACTAGGCATCCTGTTGGCGTTTTCAGGCTCATTAACCGCTTTATTGGTTGGTGGTCTGTTATCAGTATTGCCTCTGAACCTTCAATGTATCCCCGAAATTTATCTACTACGAACACTAGCGCAAGCGACTACTGTATTCTATCGGGTGCTCGTTTTCTCTCTCCCCCTGGACCAAAACCGCTCTTATTGCGTATGCACTGGCGTCCGACTTGATAATAAATGTTTTAGAAATGTCGACTTGTTTTAGTATGGGCGAGGATACCAGTTTTTCTTTCAGATTTCCGAAGGCCTGCTCTTCTTCTGATCCCCACTTCCATACTGCTTTCTTCTTTGTTAGATTCGTTAGTGGTCTAGCAATCTGCGCGAAATTAGGTATAAATCGCCTGTACCAGGAGCAAGTCTGTATGGAAGACAACAGCTGTTTGTTATTTTTTGGAGATGGCATATTGGATATAGCCCACGTTTTTTCCGGGTCGGTCGTAATGCCATCCTCAGTTATCATATGTCCAAGATACCTTGCTGTGGAACAACCAAAATTGCGTTTTTTCCTCTTTACTCTCAGTCGGTACGTCCGTTAAAGATTCAAAGACTCTTTCCAAATCACGGAGATGTTGGTCGAATGACGGTGACCTGATAATAAGGTCATCGATGTAAACTAAGACGGTGACTTCTTTTAGGGTAGATTTGAATCGGTCCATCAGGCGCTGAAAACTACTGGGGGCGTTTCGTAATCCAAATGCCATCCTATTAAATCTATAGATCCCAAAAGGTGTTATAAATCCTGTTTTATCTTTGTCACTGTCGTGAATTTGTATTTGCCAGTATCCCGACTGGAGGTCGAGGCACGACATGAACGGGCAGCCTTTAGCGGCGTGGAGCAAATAGTCGATCCGTGGTAGTGGCTGTTTATCGGGTACTGTGATGGCATTTAGCTTACAGTAGTCGACACATACTCGTAGGTCGTTGTCTTTTTTGGGTACGAGGACCACGGGGAACAACCATGGAGTATCGCTCTTCTCAATTTTGCCTTTTTCTAGCATGTCGTCGAGCTTTTGCCTTAATATGTTTTAACGGGCTGGATTCATCCGATATGGGGCGTTAGCTACGGGCGCGTGTTCACTTGTGGATATGCGATGTTTAGCATACGGAGTAGGTGATCCATCCTCGGCGAAGACATCGGAGTACGCCTGGAGGGCTTTATTGAAGGTATCCCGTTGTTGATTGCTAAACCCAGGAGTTTCGTCGGGTCTCAGACAAATATCTATTTGATTTATTCCAGTCTGCGTCGTTTTCTAGGATCCCGCTTCTTCGGTGGTGACTTGGTAGGTGGTAGAGAGTCTTTAAAAATATCGTAGTTCGCACCAGGTGAATATTGGTCGTCGTCGTCGTCAAGTGTATAAGTCGATCGCGGTGGCGTGAGGATCTTTATGACTGGGCCAACGTCATCAGGCTGGATAACAAGGGCTTCATCATCCATTGGCAATGGTGAAACGATGAATTACAAAAATGGCGATTCTTACCCCTCCCCGGCATTCACTGCAAGCATTATATTTCTGGCGCTATCGGACTGTGTTTCTCGATGTGGATGGCTGTTTCTGATATATTCTGGTGTTTTACCCTGTTGAATATTGAGGAAGTTGAATATCTTCTCGGGTTCATCTGCGAAGTACCATGCACGCTGAGGAAGGTTCAGAACTAGGGCGGCTTTTTCGAGGAAGTCGATGCCTAACAAGTTGCGGTTGTCCTCTGCGTCGGGTAGTATTACAAAGTTTATCGGGAATGTGCGATCACCGGCTTCTATTAGGGTGGTAGTAGACAGCACTTCTTTGGGTGTACAACACCCGTCTGCGAGTTTGACGTCTAATAGCTGTGTTTCAAAGTCGTAAGTCTGCCGTTGTTTTAAGTAATCGTACAATGATGCAGTAGCTACGCTTGTTCTGGCAGCTGTGTCTATATGAGCAATGCCGTTAACCCCATTTATCTTTACTTGTATAGTGGGTACTTGGGTTGTGAGCTCGGTTAACGTACTCAGACTGTAGAAGTGGGCCGAATGGGCTGATATGTCGTGACAAGGTTTTTTTGAACAATCCGGGCAGTTGTTTCGGAAATATCCTTGTTTGCTGCACCCGTAACAGGAGATTCTTGCCGGTTCCGGTTTGCGATGAGTTTCTATGCTAATTTTTTTAGCGGCTTGGTGTTTTTGGCATTCGTTTATTGAATGCCCCCTAGAATGGTAGTAGGCGCATCTCGGCTTCCTACTCGCACCTGATTTCGGTATACTGGGGAATCCTTCAGTCACAGTTTCCTCCAGTCGAATGTGTTCAATTTTCCTGGCTAGTTCCAGTAAATTGTCGAAAGAGCGTATCGACTCTCTTGGGACTTGTTTACGTATATGGATTGCCATCAATCCGTAAACCATGTCGAGTTTTGAGCTCTCGTTGTGACGGTTTGGTGATAACTATGCCAACAGTGTTCTCTTTCTGCATATGAAATCGTCGATTGGAGCGTTATGCTCTTGGCGTTGGTCAAATATTTCGAGATACACTTGATAGGCTGGTTTAACGGGCGAGAATGCATTTCGGATTGATCTCGTGGCACCATCCTAGTTGGTCGCTTGGTTTTCTACCCCGCGCCACCATAGTGAAGCGTCGTAGGTGAGGAGTAGCGGTAAACCTTTAATTGCGTCGGCGTCAATTATTTTCTCAATCTCCTTGTATACTAAGATGGTGGTTATGAACGTGTCGACGGTGTTGTGACATATTTTGCCATCGAATCTTGCAATGCAGCGGCTGAAACTGCCTGTGTTGGACGTCGTCGGCGTGGTGTTCGAGGTAGAGATTTTCTCCAGCAGTTGTCGAAACTGCTCCTCATTGAAAGCAATGGACATATTGCTCTGTAGTCTTTGACTCCGTCGAGGAATGATTATGCAGTGAAAGACGGACTGAACAAATCCGAAAGAGCGAGTGTTTATCGTAGTCTGATTTTAAAATACAAGGCAAAACAGCAAGCCAGAAGCCGGCGAAAGTTATATCGCAATCTTTCAAAAATCCAGGTGGTATTGTAAAACTTTAAAAAAAATTCTGTATATTGACAAAACAAAAGCAGGAGTTTCAACGGATTTTCTAGAAATTAAATTTCCAATTCTTCTCGTTTGGTTTCTCGAGCCCCACGTTGGGCGCCAGTGTTGTAAATGTGTTAAAATGTTCATTAAAATAATTAGTCAACACAATAATATTTATAATAAATCAAAATAATAGTTAAAAATCTTAAACGTAAAAGAAAATACAAACAATATATTGTAACGGAGCGTTTAATCACTTAACCGTGGTGCTGACTGCTGAGTCCACGTAGGTTGGAATGATTTTGCTTACTGTACAACTACTGTAGCCGGATGGTATAGAATCCAGTCAGGTCTCTGTTCAGAGTATTCTTCGTACGCCATCTACTCGAGGGGCTCCTAAGTATCCTCCACGTAATGCTGGTTGCTGACTAGATTGGGGTACAGGCGTTGTGTATATGTTCGACCGCTATAACTTCCAATAATATTCGATTAGACAGGACCATCTTCAAGAAGAACATCAATGTACGATTTCGTAATAGTATACTTCTTCTGTTTCCTTGACATTTCGTCTGATTGTGTGAGGTAATCAATCAATCTACATAAAAGACGTCCTCATCACACTATTTTGTGTACGGCTCTCTTTTTTTAATATAAAAAGAATATATTATCTATTTTGTAATTTAGCTTTATTTTTACAATGTCAAGGGGGACTTGAGCTCGCCCCATCACGATCGAATGTTGAAAATCTGGGAAAATCTAGGGAAATGCGGTGTATCTCGTCAATTTTCTATACTTAATCAATGCTTTATGGGTGATCGTTTCTCTTGAAATCTAGGGAAAATGAGGAAAACGGGGCTCTAGTGACTTACATAGTACTAGAATATATGAAAGAGAATTGACGTATACCTAGTACTAAAGTCGATCACTGAAAATGAGTTGAAAAAGTTTTATGAATTGACCGTCCATTAGATCGTTTATTGCGTTTATTGATTTTTAGGAACCAAAATATAACAATCATTTACTCACCAGTAAACAGCAGTTTTGATCAAGCTATGGAATATCTGAAAGCTACATCTAAGATTGATGTAATAGGAGTGAGTACAAGTCAGGAACTTGAAGACGTTTTTTTGAGCCAAACCTCATCGTACCTCCTTGGTATCGAATTCGAAGGTGATCTCGACGATCCTAAAGTAGCAATAAGGTAGGAACGAATAATTTTTTTGTGATTATTTCCATCACTATAGCAACACAGACAATGTTTGAATGATAATTTGACTTCTGAATTAATCATTTTTGGTTATCGAGGATAAAAAAAAATCGCTTCTTCTTGTCAGTCAGTTAAAATGTTTCTTTCCTTTCGTCACATTTGCCAGTTCACTATATAATTTAATGAAAATGCCTTCTTCGTCGAGATTCGGAAGTTCTGATAAAACAGAAATACATGAATTGGTTAAATCGTCTCTTCCTGTCAATAACGTTAGAACCAAACATTCTGTTTGGTCTCAATTTGTACAGTTTTGCAAAGTCTGAAGTTACGAATTAAATGAAGAAACTTCTGTTGCGCAGTTGTCAAACATTTTAAAAGACTGGGCTGTGAACAAGAGAAAATTAAACTGGGAAGATTACAAGGAATATTTTGTGGAGTCTATTTGGAATATTACAGCCAAAATTATTCAAGAATAATTATAACTGAAGCTTTAATCGTTTCAAAGACATGTAGGGTGTTTCCAAAGTAATCTGAAAGATTGCTGTGGGCGATTCATTATTTAATGTTAATACATACGAAACGTTCTTATTAACAAGTGTGATAAGTCTTGTCGTTAATGAATTACAGGGCGTTGAATTGTTTTTAATAAATGAACTTTTTCCAATATTCCAAAGGCCATTTAGAATATACATATTTTTTCTTATTATTTTTAAAAACCCGTATAGACAATTAAGACAAATCACGCAAAGTCAGAGCTTGTTTATTAAATATAATTCAACGTTCTGTAACTCATTAACGAGAAGACTTATCACACATATTTATAAAAACTTTTCGTCTTAAAATTTATTAGCGAATCGCTCACAGCAATCTATCAGATTACTTTGGAAACACCATGTACAGACGTACAAGTTCTAGGTATGCAAAAGAAATGCAACAAAAAAGCAGTTACAAAAACAACAAACTAAAGGGCGTCAAAGTACTTCCGCAATGGATGAATCTGAAGTTTAAATTTTATCAATTGGTTTCGTACGAACTTGCCTGGTCAGGTGGTGAGGGTACCAACTCTTTGACACATTATTTCAACCTACAAATCCATAATGAAGGAAAATTAACAGGACGATTTGAATACTATCCTGTATTTACAAAAACATGCCAGGGAGGTATCAAAAAACTTTCCGATTTTAAGTGGATAATTCCCCATACCTCAAATCCAAGTAGATGTCTTGTGCGAATTTTTAGTAAACTCAAAGAAAATGGGGAGAAACTATAACAACAGATAGAATATTTTTAACGCCAAATCCATTTTTGCAAACGAATCAAGGGAGATGGTATAAAAGTTGCCAGTGGGCAAAAACGAAATATCTAAATGGTTAAAGAAGTCTGCCGAAAAAATTGGTGTAGACACCAATAGAAGAAAGATTACTAATCATTCGAGTTGATTAAGTGTTATTTCCCATTTGCTCAAAGCAGGAGTTCAAGAACAAGAGATTATTAAAATAACAAGATATTCCACTGCTTCCTCGATTAAACCGTATTTACAGATCAACGAGGAAAACCATAAAGGGATAATAAATACCTACTACTTCTGGCACTACCAGCAGTGTGAGTACAAGCAACATGGTTTATTCATCGAAGAGCAGGTACCCGTGCAGGGCTCGTGATAACAGAAAGTTGATAGGCATCGCAAATTTTTAATAATTGCACTTTTTATAATAGTTTTAATAAATAATACGATTATTGGGCCAACAAAAAAATACCCGTTTTATGTGGTACTCCCGAGTTTCAAATAATTTAAAACTGTCTTTATTCCTGTGAAAACGATGTTGTGTATATCGGTTATACCGATATGGAAAGTGTTAAATCGGTTTATTATAGCATTGTAGTTCCAACTTACACATATGCCAGTGAAATATGGGGACTTCGGTACATAAATGAGGGAGAAATAGTTCTAAATCAATTCTGGAAATTTTTTCTCTATTTACAGAAAACAACTCCCAGTTAGATTTTGAGAGCGGAAACAGGATTAGTGAAAATTGGATTTTTTATTATAAAACAAGCTCTAGAATATTTACTAAAGATTAAAAGATTGTCCTCAATAAGATTTCCTAAGATAGATAAAACTTCCAACTATACCAACAAAATAAAACTGTATCAAAATACAATTGGATAAGTCAAATAAATAATATTTTAACTGAAATTGGAGCTCCAGAGTTTGATATGCATAGTTTCGATAAGGATAAAATCAACATTATTTTAGAAAAATACGAAGAATATAGTCATATAGAGAATTGGAATAAAATATTACTAAGTACATATTGTCCAATGTATAAACACATACTACAAGACAAGCATCCCTTTCAAAGCACAAACCACTTAGATCTTTCAATCCCTTTGCATATTAAATGCTTCATCTCACATCTACGCACTACTAACACTAAATTACTGAATATGTATGTTAATAACAATGCATATACCATGAAAACAAATGAAATATGCACAATTTGCCACTGTCTAGTTCCAGAATCCCTACAACATTTATTATTTGTATGTCCAATGTATGAACAAATTACGATATTTCTTCTCTAAAACCTATCAGTCCCTAACGGACTTTGAAACAGTAATTAATGAAACTGAACCACAATTATTATATCAAATATATAATGTGACAAAGAATATTTTAAAAATCAGATCATTCATTATAAACGAGTAGTAAGTATCCTCTTACTCCCGTCAAGGCATCATCTAAGCATATCTATAAAATTATAATTCATTTCTTTTCTTTAGTTATTATTTTTTACATTTATATTGGAAATATTGTCTACTCCTTGTTCATGTATTCTGTACGAAAGAACAATAAATTTTCTATCTATCTATCTTTATCGGTTACACACTCCATTACAACTAAACTGCGAAATAGATAGGTACTACTACTAAAATGGGTCAAAGTTAATCGAAAAAAACTGCATCAAAAATCGAAACGACGAAACATTCAAACTTTGACAGTTATTGACATTTTCATTTATAAAAAACTTTCCTTTTTTATATAACAAAACATATATTTAGCAACTAGGATAATGTGTTGTAGAGGGGTCAATTGACAAATAGTATATACTAACTAATTACAAAATTTCATATAGTTCCAACATCCTCCCACCTGAGCAATGTTTAACATGTTAAAATATTGCTCATAAAAAAACAAGATCGAATTTCCTCCCTTTCATTCACAAGAAACGCTCTGGCAACTTGGTTACACGTCGGCACTGCGTAACTGTTGCATTCAGCATTGGAACTGAACTGACGTCTTTCGTTTCATCATCAACCTCAGATATATCTTCAACATTGACGTCAGACTGCAGGATTTCTCCATTGGTCAGCAACTTAGGTAAACCTTTGGACTGGAACTCTGGTACAAGATCAGGAACACTAAAAATCTCCATTGGATAAAATATCTGAATAGGTCTTAACAATATACTTCCAGAGGTTTCAACTTTTACTAAACGGATGTGACCATCTTTGCCAGGCCAGTCAAGGCGATAACTATTGTTATTGCCAACAAGTACCAGTTCCCCAAGTGCAATTTGACAATGAGAAATTTTATTTTTGACTGAATTCAACTGTCCAAGTTTCGCGTAAAGTTTGTATTTTTCGCGCTATTCAACATAATGAATCGCGATCAACTAAATCACAGTATGGCATATCGCACTCCGCTTGATTGCATAAAAACATGGCGGGACTTAATTGCACTAAGTATTTTTGTGTCCTCACTTACATAAGTCAGAGGCCTCGCAATCGCACAGTACAGTCAACGTACTCTCGTAGCTCAAGCTAGCATGGCCTAATACTCTTTTGAGAAGTTGCTTCACGACACCGACCAATATTTCCCAGAAACCTCCACACCACGCCGATGTAGGAGCTTCCACGAAATTTTTTGCACGACAGTTTAACGAATAATAACATTCCAATTTAATAACGAAAACGCGTTTTCCGCACCGGTGAAGTTCGTCCCCTTATCACTAAAAATTGTATTTGGTCTATCGCGATGTACCACAAATCGACGCAACGCCTGTAAAAAATTGACGGTTGATAAAGACGTTGCTAGTTACAAATGCACAGGGCGATATACTGCACATGTAAAGGGGCAGATCTATGCCTTACTATCATCTTTTAAATATAGATCAACTCCTGTTACCTCAAACGCAATCGTGTCGCGTACTCTCTCTTTAGAGGTGAGGAGGGATAAACAACAACATATTTTATAAATAACACACTTGATGACAACATATCGGACGTCCGCCACACAGAATCCAAAAAATTTCTATCAACAAACAAAGAAGTCCTTGTGGTACACGAGTTAATATGATTAAACGTTCTGAGTATGAACCAAAAAATGATTCGACGGTAAAATAATAGGAAAACGATAATTTTCTCTATTATCGCTGAGGGACACTCTGGATTTCAAGCAAATCAATCCTTCTGCGTTCAAGAACGGATTTAAACTTTTTATTCTTTGGTCATCAACACCAGAAAAACTTCCTCTCTGAATTAGTATTAACACACATTTTTACCTTAGCTAATTTCTATGGCATCTAACTCGTCTTTTGGTTTTTATTCTGGGCGTCTACAGTTATTAATACATTGAAAAATCCACCCAAATGCCCGTACAGTTTTAATATACTTGGAAAAATGTTCAAGGTGCGAAGTATCAGTTGAATGCATATTTTAAGCTGTAGTAATGAGTATTTAACGATGAAATAAAACAATATAGTTTGTTTAAATCTTCATATATTTGAACTAATGTTCAATTTAAACTTGTTGACGCGTTTCACTAACAAAGATATTACCTGGAAATTCATTCACTACAAACATTCCTAAGCTATCTTCTAGGTAAAGATGTTCAATAAAGGAGACTGATTGATATCTATTTGGTCGTTAAGGAGATTACCTGAATATTTATTTTTGTTAATCTCTAGCTTAGGAATGTTTGTAGTAAATGAATTTCCAGGTAATATCTTTTATTACCATTGTTAACCTTAGTAAATAGATTTAGCACTGTATATATTAAGACATTTTTATATTTTACCTTCATTCGTTTTGACAAAGCTACTGTGTTAGTGAAACGCGTTAACAAGTTTAAATTGAACATTAGTTGAAATATATGAAGATTTAAACAAACTATATTGTTTTATTTCATCGTTCAGTATGGATCTTCATCAAGTAAAAGCCTCATCTATTCAATTTTTTAATAAGTATTTTCTTCCGTTTAGCCATAATTTCCTCTTCATCACACGTGAAACTTGTCAAAGACCAAGTTATCGGATCACAATAAAGCCAAGTATGCCTCTCCCACCATCTGGAACTCAATAACTATTTGGAGAACAGTCCCTTGAAGATAAATCAGCAGGGTTTTTGAGTCCTGGCAAATTCCTAATCTCAGACACGGGATGCCATTCAATTGTTCAAAAGCTTGTGCGGTGTTATCTACTGAAAGCGCGTCCATAATTTCTGTAGCATTATCTTAGGCGCCAAAATAATGGGAAATAAATACACAATTGGGTCAAATATTCTGTGACCTAGGAACAAAATGTATCTTTTAGTGAGAACAACATCATTTAAAGCATTTTCATCGCTTAAAAAGGTTGCTACTTGTACTCTCCCATCTTCTAAAATCAAAACAGCCTTCATAATACCAACGGTTTCTTTAATCAAGGTTTTTAATGAAGTTTCATCAGGTGAGCTAGTGACACAATTATCGACATAGAAACTTCGGACCCGTCTCTTTACAGTGTCACTGGAATATACAGCGGGGCTATCTTCACGTTTCTTCATGGACTGAGACAAATGGTATTCCAATATGGCTCCAAGCGAAAAGAAACTACAACTGATATCAAAAGCCACTCGCTTTTGACGAAAAACACCCATTTGCACTTGATAATTAACCAATAAAAACTTTGAGAAGCTTCGATAGCCCCCAACCCCCACCTTTGTCACGAGAGCAGGAGAAAAGGTCTTGGACGTAACAATTGTTAATGTTGCTTGTAGGAAAAATGTTAAAGATTGGAGGGTGATGAGCGAGCCATTACTTTCCGACCATAGGATCATCGAATTTAGGATAGAGGGAAATACCACCTCGATTCCTACAATCCGAAATCCTAGAAATACTGATTGGTCTCTTTACAAGCACAATCTGAAGGACAATTTGGAACAAGTCGAAGTGAATGGGGTAAATCACCCGCACTACGACCTGGAACAAAGAGTCGAACAGATCAGTGAGCCAATAATAGAAGCTGTTAATTCCAGTTGCCCACTGTCAAAAGCTGAGGTACACTGAGAAGCTTACTCAGTACAATAAAGAGATTAGGAAGGCCAAAAGGCCTAATTTTCAAGCCTTTTGCGAAAAGAGCACTGTGACTCACACAGCGGCCAGACTACAAAAGGTCATGGCAAATGGGGCAACTAACCCCACAATGTCGCTGAAAAAGCCGGACGGATCATACATGGAAGGTGAAGAGGAACGATCGATTCTTCTTCTTAGAACTCACTTTCCAGGTAGTGAACCAGCAACAAACACTGAAATAGCATACCAAAAATAGGGAAAAAAGATGGGACTGATCCCCAATCTTTTAGTCCCATCTGTCTAACATCGTTCCTACTCAAAACGATGGAGAAAGTAGTGGATAACTACATGAGAACAGAGAATCTGGAGAATATACCACTTCATAAATGTCAGTATGCTTACCGAGACGGCTCTGTATCAGCTGACCGAAGTCATCCAGAGAACTCTGAACAACAATGAAATCGCAATGTGCGCATTACTGGATATATCTGGGGCCTTTGACAACACAACTCATGTGTATGTCAAAGAATCACTAAAAAGGCGAGGAATAAATGAAACCATTGTGAAATGGATGTATGAGTTGTTGACGACGAGGATAGCTGAGACACAGGTGGGGAATCAAACCACCTGAGTTGAAGCCATTCGGAGGACACCTCAAGGGGGAGTGATATCTCCCCTTCTATGACGCCTCTACAGGCTAACGGATCCTGGCTTCGAATGCATGGGCTATGCTGATGACATAGTTCTAATAGTTCGAGAGCACCTTGTGTGGTTTATTACAAAAGGGCTTCAGAATCATTGAGCAATGGTACTTGTTAGTGGGGCTAAACATTTACCCAAACGAGACCATATTAATTCCATTTACCCGGAAAAGAACACTTCCAGCTATGAAACCCATATCCTTAAACGGGGAAATCATAGAATGGAAATCAGAAGTTAAATATCTAGGGATAACCCCTGGATAGCAAGCTTCTGTGAAATAAGCATGTTGAAATACCTGCTGGTAAAGCAATAAGAGCTTTGATGGCGTGCAGACATCTAGCTGGTAAGAGGTGGGGCTGTAACCCAAAAATATTGCGAAGGATGTACGCCATGATTTTGAGACCAGCAATTACGTATGGGAAAATAGTTTGGCATACAAAAGCAAGTCAGTACAGCATGAGGAAAACCCTCGACAAAGTTCAATGGCTTGGCTGTGTGTGCATCACTGGAGCTATGAGAACGTGTCCAACTAGGGCACTGGAGATCATTACAGATCTCCCACCTCTACATCTGGTGATAGAAAGATCTACCCAAGAGGCAATTCTTAGAATATCTAAGGAAGGTTCAGGCAATGAGAGTATTAAAAATCGGGAAGCCTGGTCCTCTCTAACAAAATACATCTCATCAGCGAATCTTCCCAGTGACGAAAAGATCAAGAAAGTAAGTATAGAAAAGAATTTCATTACGATGCTAAATACAAAGAGACTAAGAAAAGGAATACACCACCCAAACTCTCAAAGAAAACACCATTAGATGGTATACGGATGGTTCAAAAACCACCACTGGAGCAGGCGCTGGTGTATTTGGGCCTCGTACTAGATACTCATTATCGTTAGGCTCCTTCCTGAGCGTCTTTCAGGCAGGAATACTTTCGATTGAAAGATGCGTGGAAATGAACTTAGAAAGAAACTATCAGAAATGTGACATATCGATCCATGCTGATAGTTAAGCAGCTATCAAAAAATTGAGCTCCCATCTCATTGACTCAAAATTGGCATGGAAGTGCCGAGGAAAACTTGATGAATTAGGCAAGAATAACAGAGTCTCTTTAGTCTGGGTTCCTGGCCACTCGGGAATCACAGGAAAAGAAGAGGCCAATACACTTGCTAGGAAAGGAGCACAAACGCCCTTTATTGGCCTGGAGCCTTTCTGTGGTGTAGGAAAATGCTCCTATGAGAAAGAGTTTCGGAAGAAGGAGGAAACCGAAAGAGAAGCACTGTTAATGAAAGCTCTTTCTTTCCTAAAACCATTGCGTCATTTTAATGTCTCGTGTAGTGTGTGTAAATACGTGAGTACTAGTCTCGTTTGGCAGGTTGTGATTCCTTTCACTTTCATCTACTAGATGTGGGGATTGAACTCGGGATTCATTTTGGTTACTATCTAGTATGTTAAGCTTCTTATGTTGAGGCAATTCCGGGCATGACAATATTTCATGAGAACGTTGACTGACAATGCACCTTAACCGTCTTCTACGCCTATTGACTAGGTGACGTATCTTGAGATAACGGAAACAAGCTTTCATTCTAGAAAGTATTTCCCTCTTTAACTCATAACTCATTTTTTGTACCCTAAAACAAGATTGGCTCTCATGCTGGCCTGATAAAAAAACACAATTGGTAATTTCAGCATTAACCATGCACATAGCTCTTAGGACACCAAAACTCTTCTTTTTAACTTGCTTCTTAAAACCAAGTTTTCCCCCCGTACCTGTATTTGACGAACTCAATCCATTAACCAAACCAAAGCCTTTTGTCGCCAAATCTATTCGCTACTCATTTTCTACTTCACTTCGTAAAAACGCCAAGAGTTTCTCTATCGTCTAATGTAATTACAGTCTTATCATTTGAATCAGTAACAATATTAAAATGTGATCAACGCTGCCATACTCTCAATCATTTTTGTGGTAAACATGACTCCGATGAGCTGAAAATCAAAAGGGTTCATCTATGAAACACCCTTAACAATATCCAATCATAAAATTGGTTACTTGTATACACTACGGACGCTGTATAGTGCAAAAAAACCAAAATTTCCAATAAAAAGACAAATTGTGTTACTTCAAGTATGATAAACCCATGGTACTGGCTTCGGTGAGCTGAAAATCAATAGCGAGATGTTCTGAACAATATTCAATCATAAAATTGGTAACTTATTGCACTCCGGAGGTTGTATCGTGCTAATACGAAAAGTGGCCGATGACGACGACGACGACATACACACAGGATTTTTTCTATAAAAACCGTTTTTTCGTGTTTTTATTGCTGAAAAACGAAAAAATACAAAATTCTAACTCTTTTTGGGGTGAACCAATACTTTTCTCACATATTAGATAGAGTTGTCGAAAAATTAAAACGTAACAGTGACTGGTTGAAGGAGCATTCACACATGTGTCATGGAAAATAATTCCTAATTAAGTAACAAATAGAAAATGCACTAGATATGGAGAGCTTCATCTGAATAATTCACACTAAATTTAATGAAATTGACTGTCTCGACCCTTACTTCGTGGTATATGCTCATATTAGTGTTTTTAAATGAAACTCACGGTCTCTAGTTAATTTCACAATATAATACAAGTTATTGTCAATTTTTTAGAATTTTCAATAACTTGTATTATATTGTGGAATTAACTAGAGACCGTGAGTTTCATTTAAAAACACTAAATTTAATGCTTTCGTTTTCTAGATTTCCGGGAGAGACTACTTACCAGGTAGATTCCTCAGAAGCCAAGAATTGGAAAACATCTTCAGTTTATCCCCTATTTCAAAAAGCGGGTCCTAGATCACCGGATAACAATACGGGATCGGACCCAAGTAAGCAACTAACATTTTATCTTTACTGATATATGTATTTCAGTAGTCTTTTTTTGTCAGTATTGTAATGAGCAACTGTTTCAAAATCGATATGTTATCAGAAATAAATCTCTGCTATAACTTTCTCATGTATCGAAAAAGTCCATTTTTAGACCAAAAATAAATAATACAAATGCTAATATAAGGTATTTGAAGTTTTTAGAGAAGTAAATTTGTTGTTTCAATATGTTTTCTTGAAATCGTAGTATTAAAAAAATCCATAGAAATCTTAGTTTTTGAAACAGCTTGTATAATTATTTTTATGTCTATCAACTGAATCATTCTAATATTGTTTTAATTTGCAGATTATAACGCAGAGGGATTTTCATTCATTCAACATCTAGTCACTACTAGTTTAATTCTAGCTAAGGAAAATGTAAATCCATCCTTGGTGGATGTCATTAAGTACATTTCAGAAAGCCAATTACCAATTATTTATATGAGACGGTTTCCAGTAGCTTCTTGGTATTCAGATCCACTTATACAGACATTATCTAGTTTGCTTGGGTTGATAGTTATGCTTAGTTTTGTGTATACCTGTATTAATACTGTTAGATTGATAACAGCGGAAAAAGAAAAACAACTAAAAGTAAGTGTATTAAATATTTGTCCATCTTATGAGAACAATTCTTCTATATTGTAACGTCTAATGATCGTTGCAATAGGATTAAGAAAAATTACCTTTCCATGGTTGAGTTTCCAATTATTTATTATTTTCAATTGGGCTTAAAATCCAAGCAAAGTTTCCGAGAAATCAGTTTGATAGTTGGAAGCGGAGCACTATCCAAAATGTCTTTAAAAAAATATAGACCAAACCACGATACACGGTATGCTGATTTCTACTCCAAATTGCGTCCGATCCGCGCAGTTATAAATAATATAAATAATTTGAGTAACATACATTCTAGATTGGAGTATCATTAGATTTTCAAATGATGTTAAATCAAGATAAAAGTAGAAAATTATGTATGATAAGTTTATATTAATTTATTATTACACTCGTATAAACACACAGAGCTGGACAAACTGCAGGAGTAGTATAACTGCTAGTTACCTAATCAAAAAAAGTGTTAGCAATAAGTTGTTAACTACTATTTTTGGCAACTTTCTATGAAAGAAAACATTTCAGTATAATTACTCTGAATGCTAGAACAAAAGTAATTAAAATATTTTTATAGGAAAAGTTGATAAATACTGCCCAGCTCTGTAAATACAAAGTGCCAAGTAATTACATATAAGAGTGCCAAACAGCACTTGTGACTGTACAACATTTAAAATAATATATCTAACATTTCATTTCCACTTAAAACACATCTTTATTTCTTTACTGGAAGTATTAAATAGGTTTATAATACAAGCTTGAATCTAGTATATTGCATATTTCTATATTTCTACATTTAAAAGCATTCCGTTCTTATGAAACCATTGCATAAGGCAGTTTAAGTTACTCTGCAGTTCCTGGCAGTCTATGATTGTTAACCCTGCAGTGGTGGCGCCAAGTCTGACAGACCCACATTTTAAAAATTTTCAAAAATACAGTTTGTGACTATTTAATTTTTTCTTCTTCTTAATTATGTTTATACATTACGTTTAACCAGAATTAACCCTGCCAATACCCAGAAAAACATTGTATATTGAGAAGTCAAGTAAAAGTTAACACGTATCTCTTTTTATTAAAAATAAATCAAACATACAAAATTGAGCGATTTGCTTTAAGAAAAACTAAAAATTAAAAAGTAATGTATTGTATCTTAAAGAATAAGGTATCGCTGAGCCGTTTCTTCAGTTTTCGGACTCCGGTATGCAACTCGGGCACAGAAATTCAGCATGTGATAAACAAATAAATTTTTTGCAAATTTTGCAGAAATAACGCGTTTTACTGTCTTTTTTGCAAAGATAACAACGTTTTTTCACATTTGGCATTTCCGGATTTGCTCTAGGAACCTCAGGTAAGATGCCAGTTACCTCTTGCCGTCTTTGACGAATTGTTGGATTTAAATTTTTCATCATAGTACGACGCTTGAGATGTTCATCTATTAGTTCGACGGCCAATTGTTTGAGGTACATCCTGCGTATCAAACTAGTTTGGTTGTTAGCCACATGTACAATTTGCGAATTTATTCCTGCCACATTCATAAGTGCATAAAATATTACCATAGGCCACCTCCTGGTGTTACGAGAAACATCGTAAGTAGCGCATAATTCGTCTACGGTATCAACTCCTCCTTTAGTGGAGTTGTAAAAAGTAATAATCTCCGGTTTATATTGTTCTCCCGTTGATTCATCTATTTGGTCATCATGATGCAAACTTGACGCTAAGATCACATTTTTGCCTTTTGTTGGGACATATGAGACTATTGTTGTATTCTCCTGATATCCAAAAATGCTTGAGTTGATACATGGTGATTTTGTATTGATAAATTCCGGTGGAAGCTGCCGTTTATTTTTACGCACTGTGCCTACGTACGTTAGTTTCTGATTCGTATATAAGTTTTGAATAAGTTCAAATGACGTAAACCAGTTATCGCAGGTAATATTTCTTCCGGTTCCCGATATTGGACCAATCAATCTCGTAACGACACTGCTTGGAGCATTGCTTACGCGATATGGTCCTTCGGGCTGCTGACCCAAATAGAGCTCTAAATTCAAAGTATATCTTGTTTTTGCATCAACAAGAGCAAACACCTTCAAACCATATTTGTTTGGCTTCGAAGGTATATATTGTTTGAAGCCACATCTTCCGCGGAACGCCTCAAGTTTTTCGTCAATTGTTCCATATTCACTTATTGTGTAGGCATTTTTACAGTTGGCGACAAACAATACGAATAAGTCTCGTATCGGAGTCATTTTATCAGTTTTCTTTCTTTCTTCTCGACTATCTATGTCATCAAATCTCAAATGTCGCAATAAAAAAAGGAAACGTTGCTGTGACATAGTCAGCCAGAATAATTCAATGCCACTCCCGTTACGGTTCCATAGTTCTTGTGTATTTAGTCGACTACTTTTTAGACAACCAGCTAAATACAAAAGACCTAGCAAAGCTCTTATTTCCACAATATCGGTCATTTTTGCCGAACGTTCTCTTGTATATTTGTCTTTCATTTTTTGAATATATTTGTTCGTGTTGCTCACGATAATCTCCAAAATTTCATCTGAGAAAAATAATTTCCAGCAGTCAGCTACTGATTTTGCATTTTTCGCTATTGGTTTCACACCTGGCAACTGAATGACGATATTCGATTGTCTTGTTCTTACATTCTGAATTGGTTGGTGCTTTTTCCAAATGGTGCCATATTTTCCAATAAAACTAGGAACTCGCGGAATTTTCGCTAGTGGCGCCTCATCTTCTCTATCGCTCTCCCCTTCCTGTTCAGTGTCAGAGTCAGACAAATGTGCTTGAATAATATCGGCTTCTCCCTCAGACTCAACATCGTCATATATTTCTTCTGTGTCACTAACAATTTCATCTAGAAGCTGAAGCAATTTGGCCTGATCTTTCTCATAATTCATTTTCCTGAAACAATAAAGTTTATTTTGATAAATATAAAAACTAAATCACAATCATTGTTGCGTTCGTGAATAAAACATAATATTATTTGACTTACCTGCCAACAAAATTTTTGTTACACTAGCAGTGGCGCCAAGTCTGACAGACCCAAAAGTCGCACAGAACCAATATAAAAAACTTTCTCGACGCGAATACTACCACAATCACTAATATACTAACCGGTTGGAAGGTATTGGCCGCACCAAGCTGCTGGGCCCGGCTCCCCCACTTTTATGTTTGAAATAAATCCGCTCGGGTCTGACAGACTTGGTGCCACCACTGCAGGGTTAAAATGTTTCTTAAGGGCTCTTAAAAATCTCAACGTCTCATGGAGTCCTTTCTCGTTTCTGGTTGAGGTTATACAAGTAAACACACAAAATAACAACAATAAATAAGTAAACACACAAATATGTTTGAAAATTTATGTCAACAAAAGAAAACAAAATGCGCTTACTATCGAAATAATATGTTTACACATGTTTTTGTACTAAGCCAAAAACATATCAAAAAATGTTTGAATGTATACATTTGTTTTGTTTTTTTGATTCCCTCTTTTGAAGCTTACGATTTTTTTAGGAATTCTCGATTTTTAACTATTTTTTTATTTTTTGTCTTTATTGGAGTTTTTGGATTTTTGGTTACCGCTAGACCAAATACTTGGACGTAATGCCTCAACAAAAGTTAATACTCACTTTCATTTCCCAGAAATTGGCACACCATGGGCTATATATGAAAATCGGCAAGGGATCAATACCTTCCATCCCATAGCTGGTAGAGGGAATATAGCTATAACATAAAATAAAACCCAGATTATTATTTTTTCAATGGATACATTATAAAATGGAATTGTTTGAGTATGGTGTACACACTAGATATAAATTACGTGAATGAAAAGACGAGTACTGAGTTTGTTATTTGATCAAAATTCCAGCTAAGCGCTTTCAGCCATTAGGTCATTCTCAAAGCTGTCGACAAGAGAAAAACATTCAACAGGTACAATGTACAAACAATGAAATAAAACATTTGATGGTACATCATTATTTAAGTAAAATTTGTTAAAACTACCCTATAAAGAGGGTGTGCACACATATCATTTAGTTGGTAATCAAATTAGACGTTTCGTTATGTGAATTACAATTGTACACACTCTTTATAGAGTAATTTTAACAAATTTTAGTTAAATAATGGTTTAACATCAAACATTTTATTTCATTGTATGTAGCAGTTACAGGGTTTGATGTTTTTTGACACTTTCTGTCTATTTTTTTCTTGACGAAAGAGATCTTGATTTGGCTGTAATAAACCACCCCTCGATAGGAAATGTACCCAATCTTGAGCTCCAACGGAAATCATCTCGCTGGTTTTAGTACCTAAATTAAATGTATCTTTAAATCTGTACGCTATGTACCCTGCCAAATATTTAAGAGCTTCTTGACGAATTATTTCGGTACTTTCAAAGGTTGTCAATAACTGTTGAAACTCATCGTCAGGAATATATTCTGGTTGAGTCAATGTATATAGAATAAATGTTCCTTCTTCTTCAAGTATACGGGTATTTAGTATTTGAATATTTTTGGAGACATTAGCTAGAAGTGTTTCAGTTAAGCAGATGGGATGCGATTCTTCTGATTCTAATGGTTGTATTAGACATTTTTCACCAGATTCCTCTGTATTTTTGTTCTCTGTAAAAATTGCCGCCTAGTTTTTACCTAATATATACCACCTCAAACGATACATAAAATCTAGAGGTTCTGGATGGTCATTTGTAGCTCCCATGCCTCTCATATAAGAGAAGAAGTTTTCAACAACGTCTTGATTTAGACGCGAGGTCAAGATGTAATCGACTCCTTTATAATTTTCCTGCAAATAAGAAAACAATTCTTCCAGTGACCTATTTGACAACAGAATTCCTTTTTGAAACGGAATGAGAGACTTATGTTTGCCTACGGTCATATTCCCAATAGTTTCGGTCACCTCTATTAATACTTTTTTCTGCTTATCTAAATCTACTCCATACGTATTTTCAGTTGTACAATTTGCCACAATTTTTGTATGGGAATTAAAAAGATCAAACCAATCATTTATTAACTGTAAAAAATCCGAAACTTCCTTCCACGGTAAAACAGATGGCAGTAGCCTATTTTCTCCACAAAACCGAATACATTTTGCAACAGAATTAGATAATAGTTGAACAGCTGGTTTAACTTTTTGTCTTTCGGAACCTTTTAAATCTAATTTATATGTGATGGTTAATTCGGACGACGACAGTTGCAACAAATTTTCAAAACAATCCCTATTAATTAATGTGTTCTTTACCCAAAAACCCTGATCCAATATGTGGTTCCTTAATAATTTAATAAGATGAGGAACGTCACCAAACATACGTTTAACAAACTATTGCTAAGGTGTGGAAAACAACAATTTTGGTCATGTCCAATATTCAGTTGTGACCAAACTTTAACGTTAGATGTACATAATCACTGACAATACCCACAACTGTGAAACCTGCATCAAAAAGTTTTGATATTATAGAAGATAATACGTCGATAGTTATTGCTTGATCGAAATTATAACAAACAGGTTGCTTCCAGTTACTAAAGGTACCACGTGCTATTACCGTTTGACACGTTTTATGTGGCCCTATTACTTTTTGATGTCGTTTCTCAATATTATGCGATTATATAAATGTATTTCGTCAAATGATAGAATACACAATTTTTCAATATTCTGCATATCAGAAGATTTTTTAGCCATAAAAATAAAACGTCATTTAGAATGCCCGGTTCTACTGAGAGTGTCGATGCCCATCTGCGTAGTGTCTAAAGCGCCGGTAAAGGATAACCATTTGTTCTTAAGTAGCGGTATGCTTTGGGGCTAACACTCCGTAAGGATATCGAACATGCTATTTCATCTGGCGACCATCGTTTGGTTGTACATTTTGAGTGTACTATTCTTTTGATTTGACGTTCTGACAAAAATTGTCGCAGTCCAGCTTTCATCTGCTCCAACTCAGCTTTCAGTGCACAATTCTCATTGACAAGGAAATGGTTTTCTTTCTGTAGTGTTGCAACTTTTGTTTGAAGATCAAGTATTTGTTTTTCATCCTCACTGAAATAGAAGAATAAGAATCCACATTAACTGTCTCAACCCTTACTTCGTGGAATCTACTCATATTACTATTTTAAATGAAACTTACTGTTTCTAGATAACTCCACAATATATTAAAAAAATGATAAAAACTGTAAGAAATTTGACAATTGTTTTGATATTAAATATCATCGTCAGAATGTAACTTCTGTCATTCTGACGATGATATTTAATATCGAAACAGTTGTCAAATTTCTAAGAATTTTTAACATGTTTTTCAATATATTGTGGAATTATCTAGAAACAGTAAGTTTCATTTAAAACAGTGAAATAAGAATCCACGTGACGATTTTTGATTTCTTAAGTTTACCTTACAGATGCTCGACTTAATGTAATGTCACCTTCCATTATTCCAATTTTATCTTCACAACATGTGATCGAGGCAGAAGCAGAAGACATTGTAGCTTCCGCTAGGCATTCAGCTACCAATCCCCTTCGTTTTATTCGAGCTACTCTATCAGAATTTCTAGTATTTTCCCTTTTAGCAGGCAGTTTCAAAGTGGGGATTGCATCATATAGTCTAGTCAACATGTGCCTTTTAGGTCTAAGATTTTAGCTCGCCTCGGAAAATTATGATCGAGGTGTCATTCGATTCGTCATCGCATTTAGAAACTTTTCGAAAAATTTGAAGCTTTGATTGCAAAAATTACAAAAGTTATAAACAATTTAGTAAAAAAAAGGGTGGTTTTGTTTTTTGCGAATATCTCAAAAAGTATTCAAAATTTTCGAAATTTGGAAAAAGATCCATAAAGACGAAGAAATTTCCTAAAAAAAAGTCCTACCTCCCGGAACTCTAGGACCAATATTTATAATTTTTCTAGAGGGTTGAAAATACGGCCGAAAACGGCAACTCTCGCTTGCGTAAGCTCCGCCCACTTTGGACCTTTAATGAATAAATATTATTTAAACTTACTAAATATGAAAATTAAGAAATGAAAAAATTCAGGCACCTATAGGATAGATCAATGAACAATAATCCGGCGATCAAAAATTTTTATCGCGATTTTTCAATTAATTATCCATTAATTAATTAACAATTTTTTGTAGCACGAACATCAACATTGAAAGTACGATAGTTGTTAAACTATTAACCTGGGATTTTTTTCCTTTTATGGAGCTATCATACAAAGGCTATAGAAAAGATTCCCGTTGGAAAAATTAAAAAATTGTTAATTTTCATTTTGTTATTAACTATTTACTTATGTTAAAAATTATCAACCTCGATTAAACATTGAAAAAAATATTTTTTTTATAATAATGCTATTGGTCCGATTTCTTATGATCATAAGCTACTTAAAAATGATTTTTACTAATTTTTATCCCATATTGTTTAAAAAATTGTTATAAACAAATGCGTTGTTTATAAAATAATCATAATTTTTTTTGATAACATAATCTTTGATGGAAATTATGATTTTTAAAAAAAAACCGTTCCTTAAAAAAATTTTTTTATTGCTTAAAAACGCATTTGTTAATTAACTATTTTTTTAACCACTTGTTATGAAAATTAAGGAACGATTTTTTTTTAAAAATCATTATTTATCTTGTTCTTCGATATCTGAATTTTTTTTTTATTTTTACTCAAATTTTAATTGTTTATACAATAAACAATTTGTTATAAACAATAAAATTTATTTTTTTTAACTCTAAAAAATACCGTAAAAACAGCCCAGTATCCGTTTTTGGGAAAAAACTGATTTTTCGATTTTTTATTCAATTTCAAGTTCTCTCGTATACTTAAACTTACTTTTCGCGTCTGCTTTTCTTTAGTTATTATTAATGTTACTTATAAACTATTGCAGATACAACAAATGCTTCTAAACTTTTTTTTTTCTAAATTACTTACTCAACAAATTTATAAGAAAACTAGAGCTCAAACTTTATTATTTCAATAAATTGTTAGTGATTACTTTTAAAAATTGAAGTAAAAAAATTTTTTTTTGCTTTTAACATCGAAATATTTCGTTAACTATAACAGATACGACAAAAGTTACTAAAATCTTTTTTATTCTACATTAGCTAATGAATAAATTGAGCTACTAGCTGAGCTTGTAACTATATTATTTCAGGAATTATGAAAAAATGTGTCAGAATAAAAAAAATTTTTTTTCGATTCATTAGTTGTATTTTTCTAATAGCTAAAAATAAACAAGATATTATTAAAAATTTTTTTTTATTGAATTATAAAATTTTTACACAGATAAACAATTTGTCATACAAACATACAATTTTTCATTCTTTCGTTATTTTTGGGTTTTTTTCGCACGTTTCTGAGGTGGTGGTTCGTCATTCTCAGTTTCTTCGGTAATTTCTTCATTCACTGCTTGAGATGTTGTACTTGTTCCTTCTTCTTGTTCTTGGTTTAAACTTGCGACAAATTTTTCAATAAACAAAGCATAATGAGAATACTGATCTGATGAATCCGAGTCTTCTTTATTAGCGTCATAAATTTTTTCATCGTTATCGTCGACGACTTGTTTGTCACCGTTTCCGCAGTGTTCCCCTTTGCAATGTTTGCAGAAAGACGAGCAAGGAAACCCTGCTTTTCTGCATCCACATCTATTAGAACAATCAGTGGTACACGTACAATGAACTAATTTTAGCAAGTTTTCCGGAGCTAGTTTTTCGGTTGTCCTCACAGGCAGGTACATGGTTTCAGTTTTCATCCAACCCCATTGTTCCGGATCTAATTGATTACCGAGCCATTGCTGAACTTGGTAATATGTCCTGAAGGAATGAAGACTTGTTGCTGCTGACGTTGGAGGTAGAGTCGCCAAGTTTATTGCTTTTTTTGACTTTTTAATAACTTCCATAAACTGGGTAACACGACATTGGCTAGCAGTTACATCAGGGGTAAACTGTCCATACAATGAAAGCATCAATCTTTCTCCAGCTTTCTGTATATTTTCAGCAGTCGCACAGGAAGTATACGAGAGAACTTGAAATTAAATAAAAAATCGAAAAATCAATTTTTTCCCAAAAACGGATACTGGGCTGTTTTTACGGTATTTTTTAGAGTTAAAAACAAATAAAAAAAATAAATTTTATTGTTTATAACAAATTGTTTATTGTATAAACAATTAAAATTTGAATAAAAATAAAAAAATTTTTTCAGATATCGAAGAACAAGATAAATAATGATTTATAAAAAAAAATCGTTCCTTAATTTTCATAACAAGTGGTTAAAAAAAATAGTTAATTAACAAATGCGGTTTTAAGCAATAAAAAAATTTTTTTAAGGAACGTTTTTTTTTTAAATCATAATTTCCATCAAAGATTATGTTATCAAAAAAAATTTTATGATTATTTTATAAACAACGCATTTGTTTATAACAATTTTTTAAACAATATGGGATAAAAATTAGTAAAAATCATTTTTAAGTAGCTTATGATCATAAGAAATCGGACCAATAGCATTATTATAAAAAAAATATTTTTTTCAATGTTTAATCGAGGTTGATAATTTTTAACATAAGTAAATAGTTAATAATAAAATGAAAATTAACAATTTTTTAATTTTTCCAACAAGAATCTTTTCTATAGCCTTTGTATGATAGCTCCATAAAAGGAAAAATATCCCAGGTTAATAGTTTAACAACTATCGTACTTTCAATGTTAATGTTCGTGCTACAAAAAATTGTTAATTAATTAATGGATAATTAATTGAAAAATCGCGATAAAAATTTTTGATCGCCGGATTATTGTTCATTGATCTATCCTATAGGTGCCTGAATTTTTTCATTTCTTAATTTTCATATTTAGTAAGTTTAAATAATATTTATTCATTAAAGGTCCAAAGTGGGCGGAGCTTACGCAAGCGAGAGTTGCCGTTTTCGGCCGTATTTTCAACCCTCTAGAAAAATTATAAATATTGGTCCTAGAGTTCCGGGGGGTAGGACTTTTTTTTAGGAAATTTCTTCCTCTTTATGGATCTTTTTTCAAATTTCGAAAATTTTGAATACTTTTTGAGATATTCGCAAAAAACTATCCACCCTTTTTTTTACTAAATTGTTTATAACTTTTGTAATTTTTGCAATCAAAGCTTCAAATTTTTCGAAAAGTTTCTAAATGCGATGACGAATCGGATGACACCTCGATCATAATTTTCCGAGGCGAGCTAAAAACTTAGACCTAAAAGGCACATGTTGACTAGGCTTTTAAATTTCTTATAGTGTCTGTCTTACAGAAATATCTTCGAAACAATCTTTCTTGAAATGTATTGAGCAAATACATGCTATAAGGAAAACAAATGTGTAAACATAGTGATCAGTAATCATTTTTGTAATATTTACCGTTTTTCAAATTAATGTCGTCTTGCCGTCGACACGCAGTTAACCACAGTTTACAAAGTTCATCATTTTTTGGGAACCTAAAATATCTAATGTGTGTTCTCTTAGTTTTGTTATTGTAATTTGCACATCCATAAATAGCGCAACTGGGCATTTTAACCACTGACCGTTCTAACTAAATTGAACAGCAAATTAGAGTATTTAAAAGTTCGTAATTGTAATAAAACCGCAAACATTCAAAACACACATTCCATCGTTCACGTCGACTAATTGTAAGAGTGATACCCTGTGGGCCTTATGGGGTTAAATTGACGAAAACTAAAACACTTTGTATATGGGTCCGTGTTCGCAAATACGTCATCTGCGCGCAGAGGACGAATTTTCGTTTCCAGTCGATCATACCGTTGTAAGTGTATCGTGCGCCCGACGGAGTTTTAAGAATTCTTGGCATAAGAGACCGCGAGATGCTACTTCTGCTGCGTTGTGATGAGTGGGAACATAATTCCATGAGTAACTAGGGATTTTTGACCGGATATATGAAGTTTTGCTCGTCACAAATATTTTAAATCGGTGCGGGGAAGAATTTATCTGGTATAAGACGATTTGACCAAGCATGAATGGACTTGACATTAATTGTACAGACTTTAAAAATATACGAAATTAGCTTAGATAATAGGACAGCGGCACAAAGTTCCAATTGGGGAATTGTTAGCTTATTTTTCAGTAGAACGACTTATCATATATAAAAGTGAGAGCACGTTGATTATCAGGGTAAAAAGTTCTCAAATAGACTACACATGCGTAGTCCTGATCACTTGCGTCGCAAAAACTGTGTAGTTCACAATTAGATGCAATGTTTACGTGATATTTGTAATTCAACAAAAGAGGGAGTTCAAGTTTTTGTATTAATGATTTTGTCAATAAAGTAATGGGCGACAAGAATCCTAATGGGTCATAAATTCGAACTAGTTCAGAGAGCACAAATCTTTTGGAACAGGTAAAGCTTCTATTTGGAGTTACAGAAAAGAAGAAACAATCATTAACAGTGTTCCACTTAAAACTAAGAACCTTAAGGGAAGAAAAGTTATACGATGATGATTAAATTTTTAAGCAAACTTCGGACCTGTTCGGCCACATTTCAATTTTACAACTGGCTCGGGATTTTACTAATATAAGTCAGTAAAAACTGGCCAAGGCTGGGAAACAAACAACAAATTCTGTTTAAGCAAAAGTGCGTATAGTTAATAGTGAAAAATTTGAAAACGAATGAAGCTATTCAACTATTCAATTAGCGTTAATCCTATTTATACTACATTTATTCTACAATCTTCTCAAATTTCAGTAGTATAATACGTATAATAATTATACCATTTTATTTATTTTTAGGAATCAATGAAAATAATGGGTCTTCCAAATTGGCTGCATTGGTTGGCATGGTTTATAAAATGTTTCGTATTTCTTCTAATTTCAGTAATTCTGATGGTAGTACTTCTGAAAGTTGAATGGTACGGAAATACAAATGTTACGGTTTTTACACATGCAGATGCATCAGTGTTACTTGTATTTTTAATATTATATGCATGTTCTACCATAACGTTTTGTTTCGCAATAAGTGTATTTTTTTCAAAAGGTAAGTGTTCGAAAATATATTTTTCTCTCTGATCAACTCTCCTTTGTATGAAATTTACAACCCTTTGTCACAAGAATAAATATCATTTATTTATTCTCGTGCTTTTGTGGTGCGACAGAATTCACAACCCACTTTTTGTGTTTTAAAAATTCTTGTCCGCGCCGCGTGAACCACTGTGATCCCTATAATAGAGGAAGTGGTCCGAATATGGGCCCCCATTTGTTTTTTTTTCGTAACTTGCTTATTATTTTTTTATAACAATGTCTAAAATCATCTATACATACTATAAGACCTTAGTAACAAAACTGCAAAACCTGTTTTTTTTTAAATGAAGTTTGTTGGATTTACAGAGAAATATATAAAGAGAGGCACTTTTTTGAAACGGGCCAGACAGTATGAAATATGGGCCCCCTAAAAAAATATATAAATTTTCTTTCTACAATAAAAATACAAAATAAAACAGCAAAAATAAATGTTAAAGTAAAAATAAACATGTTTTATTAAAAAAAAACGAACTGACAAAAATCACAAACGTAAGTGTCTTTTTCTGCTGCGGAACATTGTTCATGTGCCCAGAGATTGCACATTAAACACTGAACCCAGGTTTCTCCTCTGGTATCATCTGAAAATCGTGTTTCGCAAAATAGACATGTAGCGTCATTACTGCCAGGAGTGTACTCGCCGATCTGGTCAAGGTCAAGGTCCTCGTCAGCAGGCAAAAATTCATCTTCCTCTCCCTCTCCATCTAAGCTGTAGCTGGTGTTTGCTTTTATTTTGGGTTTCTTTACTTTTTTTTTAATTTACCATAGATAACTTTCGCTTTTGCTTTTCCTTTCCCTTCTTTGTCTGACATGTAGGATCATTACTGCCAGGAGTGTACTCACCGATCTGGTCTGGGTCTGGGTCAAGGTCATCGTCAGCTGGCAAAAATTCATCTTCCTCTTCTTCTTCATCTGAGCTGTATCTGGTGTTTGCTTTTATTTTGGGTTTCTTTACTTTTTTTTTAATTTTCCATTCTCCATAGATAATTTTCGCTTTCCCTTTTCCTCGTTTGTCTTTACACTTTCTTTTGATTCATCTCAAAATACTTTCCTCTTTTCGTTTCCTTGTTTTGATTTCCTTATTTTCTCAATCGATAATTCAAGATCTGATTTATATGGAGATGAAGTTATAATTTGGGAACGAGAGGTTTTTCTTCCTCTTGTAGACGCTCTTTTTGTAACTGATGGGACAGGTGAAAGAACGAATGGGCTCAAGAAGGTTTTTGAACAGTCTCCTAATAGCACAGTTGATGGGGCCATTGTGACCCTTAATGGTGGATCGGGGTCTTTAGAACAACCCGGTTGTTGATCTTCTGAACGAATTGATATACCTTCTGAAGAAACAGTTTTGGAATGGTCACATGTCGGTTCTTCCAGCTGAGTTTCAGTTGAGTTACAGGTTTTTTCAGCTTCAATTTTTTCAGCAATAAAATCAGCATCTGCTAAAATGTGTTTATTTATTGGCCATATTCCGGTTACTTTAAATCCATTTGTAGCTATTTCTGCCGTCTGGCATTTCAGAACAGCTTTACCCAATAATTCTGCTAGATCAAATTGTGATAAGGCTCTGTTATTAATCCGAATCCAAGTTCTAACCTCTTCGCTGTAGTACGCTTTTAGTGGTCCCATGAAAGTTTTGTCAAGGGGTTGAAGTTTATGTGTCGAGTGAGGAGGGAGTGATATGATGCAGACATTATTTTCCCTTGCCAAGTTTATAATTTCTAAATTTCTAGT
The DNA here is from genome assembly GCA_963921935.1 of Galeruca laticollis. NCBI lineage: Eukaryota > Metazoa > Arthropoda > Insecta > Coleoptera > Chrysomelidae > Galeruca > Galeruca laticollis. Next base: position 221,713,813 of record OY998177.1, on the reverse strand, counting down.
GTGACTGAATGCCCATCTACTACAAGCAACACAGGTAACTCCTCAGTTGGCTTTACAAACTGGAGAAAATGTTTGAACCATTCGGTGAATAAATTTTGCTGGATCCAGCCACTTGGATGTACTGCATAAATACTTCCAGGTGGTGCTCCGCGCATAAGCTGACCGTTTCTTTTTTTTCTCGGGAAGACCAGCATTGGGGGAACAAATTGCCCTCCTGCACTCATTGATGCAACCATAGTCACTAGCGAACCTCTCTCAGCCGATGTAATGGCAGCATTCTGACGTTTCCCCTTTCGGCCAATGGCTTTAGGAATTCTTGATGGTACAACGGAAAGACCAGTTTCGTCTACGTTATATATTTGATGCGTACCATAGTTATGTTTTTCATATTGTACCTCAAGGTTATCGAAAAATATTTTGATATTTTCTTTGTTGAATCCCAAAGCCCTTGCAAAAGAGGTTCCAGTTGGTCTTCGGGGGGACAGTATATTTTTATGTCTTCTTAAAAAAGCGTCTAACCAGGTACGACCAGCTATACCATTTTTAAAAGGATTTTTGATTTTATTTTTAATAGCCAGTGTGTATGCCATTCTACACAGATCTTTTCTGGTTAAACCATAAAACTCAGACTCCATTTTGAGAATATATTCAACCAATTCTTCTTCTATGGCGTATCCAAGAACTGGTTTTCGTCCCAATTTAGAATTTATAATATTAGCAATTGGAAAATAGTTGGTTTTGACTTTTTTTACCATTCTCTGTAAAGTCGTTCTTGGCACCTGGAAACTTTTGGAGGCACGTTTTAATCCCATGTTTCCCTGCTCTACAGCACGTACAGCTTTCTTCATGTCATCCTGGTTCCATTTTTTTCGCAGATTTTGACAAATAAATTTTCTATATTTGGCAGACATTGTTAACCTGTAAAAAATAGATGGCTTAATTATTACGTTCTGAATATGGGCCTCTGGTCCATATTTAACTCACACTAGGGGCCCATATTTCAAACTGTTTACATTCATAAAAAATATTAAATTATGATGTTTGTAAATATTTTTTTGTCATAATCTACGCTAGAATCTCTTTTTCGTCCTTTCTTCTGTCAGACTGATATATATCAGTTCCCAAATAATATCAAAAAACACAAATATCACTCAGTATAAACTTACCCAATAAAATTCTGTCAAAGGTCAAGAACAAAAGCACCACACCTATAATATAGCGTAGGAGAGGTGCCCTATAGCACATTTTGACATTTTTCTAATAGATGACGCTACCGGTTTCACAGATAGTTTGGGGGCCCATATTAAATGCATGGCCCATATTCGGACCACTTCCTCTAATATTCAATGGTTATTGGCCACGTTCGAAATATACTCTGACGCACTTCCTCTAATAACAGGTTCATATTTATCTGTGGGTGAAGAAGTGGGAATTCATGTGATATGACGGGGAACATTGACCAATAGGAGGCGAGAGTATAAAATGTAACGGTCAAATAGTGGAAGAAAAGTGAAAGATAAACACTGGGTCGGTTTTTCTGTGCATGAAAAAAATTGTTCTTCGTAAGGCAATAATTATCTGTGTTTCTTATGTGAAAATAACGTTAAAATGGATTTTTGCGTGTTTAAAGAAATATTGAATATTTGACAAGAATGATATTTCTGTGTATGATGTGTGCAGGATACATAAATTATGTTATACATGGAGAAGTTAAAGGAAAGATTACAGGAAGAATTGGATTCTTAATTCAAATTCGTACATATTGAGGGCGCGGGAAGAATGGAATAGAGATGAGGGATGGCTGCTATCAGACAACGAATAGTGATGTTAGTGAAAGGGTTAGGTAACTTGAGTGTGTATAGAGCTCTGATACATGAGTGCAAATGAAAGTGAGAAGTGTAAATATAAATGTATAAGTGAATAACTAAGAGTTGTAAAGACTACGTTGATGTCAGAGTGTTGTAAGGGCTCTAACGTCAGGAGTAATGAAAGTTTGAAATGAAGGGTTAAACAAGTACTCTAGATATATGCTAGGATACTATTTTTGTAAGAATGAATGAGTAAGTCCTCTAAAAATAAGCTAGAGTTTTCTAAGGATACGAATGTATGTACTCTAGAAATATGCTAGAGTTTTTAAGGGTATGAATAAATGTAATAAGTAAGTCCTCTAGAAATAATCTAGAGTAGTTTAAGGGTAAGAATGTATGTACTCTAGAAATAAGCTAGAGTAGTTTAAGGGTAAGAATGTATGTACTCTAGAAATAAGTTAGAGTTGTTTAAGAGTAAGAATGTATGTACTCTAGAAATATGCTAGAGCCTCTTTTAATGGTAGGAATGAATAAATCCTCTAGAAATATGCTAGAGTCTTATTTAAAGTAAATGAATAAGTGAGTAATCTAGAAACATACTAGAGCCTCCTTTAATGGTAAGAATGAATGTAAGATAATAAGAAAGTGAGAGAAATAACATTTGATGGTAGGAGAGTAAATGAGTAAGAAGGAATAATTACGTTGTACTAGTGCTTGTACTAGTACTTGTGCCAGAGGGATTGTTAGACCAGCACTAATGCTGCGTGCTGCCAGGGAAGTGAAAAATGTTAACAAATCCATAAAGTCTGTCGCGAGGGATTTTGAAATTAATTATCGAACCTTAACGAAGTATTGTAAAAAATTTAGTACCGAAGAGATAAGAAATATAGCCACATCAACAACATCTACAAAAGTGGGCTACCAAAGAAATCGACAGATCTTTAACAATGAGCAGGAAGCAGAATTGGCAAAGGAAAAATATTTACTTCCGACTTCAAAAATTTATTTTGGGTTGTCTCCTAAGCAGATTCGGAAAATGTCATTCGAGCTTGCGGTTTCCAATAACATCAAAATTCCAAAGTGTTGGGAAACGAACAAGCTAGCGCCGACTGGTTCACGTCATTTTTGCAAAGACACTCTTCTTTGTCCATTAGAACACCTAAGACTACCAGTCTGGCTCTGGCCACCAGTTTTAACCCACATAATGTCGGAAGTTTTTTCGATAACCTTGAATTCGTAATTAAACGATATAATTTTCAACCACACAACATACGAAACTTGGACGAAACTGGGGTGACTACGGTGCAAAAACCGAACAAAGTTGTTGCTCAAAAACGATCTAAGCAAGTTGGTGCTATTACCTCGGCCGAGACAGACACACTAGTCACCCTAGCTACTGCTGTTTCGGGAGGTGGCAATTCAGTTCCAGCATTCTTCGTTTTCCGAGGGTGCATTTCAGAGACCACTTCATCAGAGATTGGCCAATTATCTGCAAAAGGAGGAAGTAATCCTTCAGGCTGAATGACAGAAGAGCTATTAGTTGCTTTCCTGAAACATTCCCATAATCATGTGCAATCAACAAAGTAAACACCATGTCTCTTGCTGTTGGATAATCACAGCTCCCATCTATCCATCGAAGGACTAAATTTTGCAAAAGATAATGGCATAATAATGTTATCGTTTCCGCCACACTGCACTCATCGCCTCCAACCTTTTGACAGATCGATGTATGGACCTTTTGAAAAATACGTTAACAACGCAATGGACAAATGGAAGGTTAATCATCCAGGCCAACAAATGACGATATACGAAATACCAGGAATAATTGCACAGGCTTTTCCAATGGCAGTTACTTCATCCGATATTCTCCCAGGTTTTAAAATTTGTGAGAACTCCCCATTTAATCGGGACATATTTCAAGATGACGATTTCTTGCCATCGTTTGTTACAGATAGGCCACTAATCACGAATCCTGATGGCGAGACCGTACACAATAGTGCACATAATGAAAACGCTAACACTGACCTCGTCCGTACCACTGTCACTAAAGAACCTGCAACGATTCCGTGTGAGACGCCCGACCTTGAACATACTGTATCGGCTGAAAATGCTCATTCTATGAAGTCACAAAACTTGCCTGGCTGCTCAAAGTCAAAGCAATCGCCGCAGCATCACGCTACCAAGAAACCTATCGTGATCCCTGGTCCTGGTCCAAGTAATGCAGGGAGTTCTCTGATAGTATCGCCGCTAGCTTTGAAACTCCTACCAAAAGCTCCTCTGCACACATCGCAGAGAGCTGATAGAACGAAATGTAAATCAGTAATTCTAACAGACACACCGGAGAAGACCTATTTAGAAGAGAAAAAACTAGAACAAGAAGCTAGAAAAAGGAAAGTAACTAAACGTGTTTTGAGTGAGGATAAGGAAGTGAAAAACGGCAATGAAAAGAAGAATGCAAAAGGAAAGGATGAAAAAATAATGAAAAAGTAATCAGATTACGACGAAGACGAGGAAGGGGATGAAGTGTTTTGCCTAGTATGCGTATCCCCATACTCTGCTAGCAAGCCCAAAAATCTGGATTCAGTGCCAAGAATGCAAGTTATGGGCTCACGAAGCTTGCACACCTGAGCTGCCATATTACATTTGCCAGAACAGTGATTCAGAGTATTCAGACTGATTCTTTAGACTGACTAGATATATTTTTTTGTTTTCGTTACCGTATTCTTAAGTCTCCAGTATGTTTGATAGCGTAAGCTTAGTTTTTTTTATATGAGTATAGTTTTTATTACCGTTAATCTATTTTTATATGGAAGTTTGTTTTGTTTTTTATTATGTATAAAACATTTCTCGTTATTTTCTTGGGCACAATAGGTAATTAAGTACCTACAACCATCTTTCCTCAATAAAAGTTGGTTCGATTTGAATTAATATATTTATTTCTCCTTCAATTTATCATGTGACTGCCTACCCCACATGATGTGACAACTATGCCTGACACGGGGTTATAAGTCTCACTTAGTGTTTTAATTGAAACTCACGGTTTTTAGTTAATTCCAAAATTATATTGTGGAATTAACTAGAAACCGTGAGTTTCAATTAAAACACTAATATGAGCAGATTCCACGAAGTAAGGGTCGATACAGTTAATTTCAATAAGTCTCACTTTTTCTTTTCCATAAAAATTGTAATATTTCCTTAGTGTGTAATGTTAGACAGAAAACCTTGAAGTCCTTAGAAACTAGAACGAATGCACTAACTATTGATATATAAATTCTATTGCTAAACTAAGAAAGCAGGGGCAATAAACACAAATGAAAAAAAAATGTAACTTCCAACCCCAGTCTCCCCAATAGTTTTCCTAGTTTTCTATATCGTTACACAGTTATACCGATCTTAATTGGGAAAGACATATCCAGGATATCTCCATAGGGCTAATAATATATAAAGTTTAGTATTTGTAATATCATATCTTCTTTTTTTTTCTATTAACATATATTAAGTCTATCGCAAGGTAGGTCACTCCTTGGTCAAGCCAAAAATAATTATTAAACATCAGGTGGTACAGGTAGACATCAAATTAAATGTAATTTCTGTCATTCTGACGATGATATTTAATATCGAAGCAATTGTCAAATTTCTTAGAATGTTTAACATTTTCTTACAATATATTGTGGAATTATCTATAAACTGTAAGTATCATTTAAAACAGTAATATGAGTAGATTCCACGAAGTAAAGGTCGAGACAGTTAATGTGGAACTATAATTGTTCACCATTATTACAGGGTTAATTTTTAACAGCATATTTCCAAAAAATAGTTTGTCTTTTATTTAATAATTCAAATAAAATTCTAAAGCACTACATTCGTTCAACGGAAACCAAGAAATATTTATGATCATTTCATTGAAATTAAACAAATAAAAAAAATCAAATTATACTGGAAAAACTCTAACCTATGTGTTGAAACAAATATTTATCTTTGTAGCAAACACGGCAGCCACTATGTCAGGATTGATCTGGTTTATATCATTTGCCCCTTATACTTTCATGCAAAATAATTACAGTCAGACAAGCTTTTGGAGTAAATTATTACCGTGTTTGTTAACAAATACGGGAATGAGTTTTGGATTCCAGATAGTTATAATGTATGAAGGCACAGGAGACGGTAAGCAAGCATCATTTTTATTTATAATTTGATGACGTTTTTTTTATTTTTTACGGAATTAGTTTATTACTACCCAATGCCAGAAACTAGGATTTACCGGCGTGTGTGATATAAAGCCTCGGCTTCGATCCTGCTTCGACTCTGCCTTTATAGTCCAGTCGACAAGTTGAAATTTGTGAAAAATAGAGATAAAGCTCTCAAAAACATGTGTGATAACTCATTATATTCGGAATTTATCTATTAGCACATAAAAAATTGCAAAAGCCATAAACAAATTAAGATGAAAAAAGGCATTTTGTTCTTCGTCTATATCTAACGAAATGTTAAAATTTCAGAAATAAAAAAATCTCAAATATGAGGAAATTTCCGATAAAATCTCCCAACTCCCGGATCTCTATCATTATTATTAATAATTTTAATTCAACGCTGAAAGTAGACATAATTTTCAGAATCAAGAGCTAGTACGTTACATTAAATCCTTTTTTAAGGTATTGAAAGTTAATTAGAAAATTTGAAAAAATTATTCTTCGAAGAATATAAAACCGTCGGAAATTTGTCTGAAAGTTAATTTTTCACCAAGTTAGGTCATTGTTAATTAAGAAAATTTTCTACAAGTTATGTCTTCATTGTAAATTAAAAAGAAATGTGTAAATAATTGGCTTAAAAATATTTCACTTTTTGAAGCCCTTCTTATATATACATACTTAACAAGACCACGTCATAAAAATTTCACAATTTTTAATAATTTGTTTATCATAATTTTTTTCAGTTAAGTAACAAAAAATGAAAATTCGAAGTTGTGAATTTTTTTTTTCTTTTTATTTACTGTTGTAATGAAGTGTGTCGAAAAGTAACCGCTGTCACCACTGTAATGAAGTGTGTCAAAGAATCCTCCGTCGCCAGTGTTATAACTAGTGGTCAGTTAGGGTTTACAGCCCTCCGTTGCCAGTTGAATTCCTATTGCCTTGAATTTTTGCAGCGTGCTGTCACCAGTGCCTTACGACACAATTTAGAGCCAGGAATCCCCCTGTGGGTAACCTCGGTGGAGGTGGTTTCCTGGCACGAGCGGACAAGGTCTCCGTGGGCCCTCTTGGGCTTATACAATGTGCCAAGCCTGAGTTCTAAGGCAGGTCGCGTCAGCCCGTTCAAACTTGCTGGTCCGAGGGTAGGGGTTGTTGATAAAGGAAACAGACTGGGTGGATAAATATGTACATATATATTACAACCAGTAATTAATTAGATCCAATAATACAGCCTTGGTTTGGACAAAATAAAAGTTACTCGGGGAGAATGCCCCGGTATGTTACACTAGAAATTTAATTAGGGAAAACGTCTTTCATAATCTGGTAGTAGTTTCTCGTTATTATGACAATAGTAAAAGATGTCTTGCATATGACTATCCCTGTATATGAAATGAGAAAAATCAAATTAATCTGACGCGGGCAAAAACGTCTTCCAAATATCTGAAAGTGGCCTTTCCTGATCATGACATGAATGAAAGATAAAATACGATATATCGTACAGTTGAATATCCTGTTCAATATAAGAAAATAATTATCCAAACAAAACTTTCGAAATCTGAAGGAATACTATATACGATATTTCTTACAGTTGAATATCCTATACAATATGAGAAAATAATTATCAAAACAAAACTTTTGAAATCTGATGGAATACTATATCTCGTACAGTTGAATACCCTGTACAATATAAAAAAATAATTATCAAAACAAAACTTTCGAAATCTGACGGTATAAATACGGTATTGTGGTGGTTACTTAGTAAGGGTCCCTCGTACACTCGACGGTTACCATGAAGGCATATTATTATGGAGGAAACCACTTACCCAGCAACCTGTGTTCGGGAACAGAATAAACAATAACACATTTATAAAATCACTGGGTTCAAGTTTAATACATTTAGAATTACACTACTATAAATATCAAAACGACTTATTCAAAGTATTAATAACAATCATAATATCATCCTGGTTTGTTCACACCCATTATATAGGAAACATAGTTGTGTTTTTCTACACATCCGACATCGGTCTGTAAACTATACATGTATGTTTATAAAATAACAAAAACAATCTTTCCTTGGTAAATGACATTGACTATGGCTGGCCGATGCTCCTTAAATACTATAATTAATATTAAATTAAATATTATTATTATTTCTAAGTTAGTGTCCTTTTGTCTTTTAATGACTTTTGAGGGATCACTACATCATCCCCTCTTGGAAGAGAAAAATTATCATTTTAATTTTTCGATAACACTTATACCTAAAACTGTTTTTATGAATGTTTTTGTTTTGTCTTTGTTTACTAAACACTACTTGTTCGTTTATCAACACACTTCACTTATTTACAATTGTTTCCGCTCTTTGTATACAAACAATCGATTCTTATGAACAGTCTGTTGTTTTTTGTCTGGAGATGTAATCTCACAATTTACCCCCTTGACTCCCGTTATTTTAAACGGACCTAGATAATGTGAATCAAATTTGTTTCTTGCTTCATTTTTTAGAATAACTAATTCCCCTATTTTAAAATTTACGGGTGAAGAAACATTTTTGCTATTATTAACTCTACTTAATTTATTATTTATTAAAAACTGTCTGGCCCTTTCATTAGCGTATTGTAATTTATATCTTAATTCATTATAATATTGTAACACAGTTCAATTTTTGCGTTTAAAAATTCTGGCAAATTGGGTTTTCTCCCATATAATAACTCAAAAGGAGTGTATCCGTGATACGTATTTGGTGTTGTATTATAACAATATGCGAACATTCTTACAAACTCACACCAATTATCCCTAGAATCTTTGATAAAATTTCTTATATATTCGTTAAATGTCCTATGTAATCTTTCGCAACTGCCTATTGTTTCGTGGTGATATGCTGTTGAAAAATTATGTTTTATATTTAATAGTTCTGCTAAATTCTAATTTCGTTCTTATATTTCGTCCCTTGATCTGTTCTTATTTCTTTCATCAATCCGTAATTTGGTATAAAGTTGTCGAAAATTGCTTTTGCTATTGTGTGTGCTTCTTTATTCTGAACTGGTATCATAACTGCGTACTTAGTTAATTCGCATAATATCGTAATGCAATAACGATTTCCGTTGTTACTCTCTACAAACGGACCTATTGTGTCTATGTAAATAATATCAAACGGTTTTATAGATGTATCTGTTATGACAAATTTTTCTTTGTGACTGGGCTTTGCCTTATTCACTTGACATTTATGACAATTTTTTACGTATTTCCTCACGTCTTTCTCCATGTTTTTCCACTTGAAATTTGCTCTTAGTTTCTTTAATAACCTATTATTTCCTTAATGTCCCCCAAACATTGGATCGTTGTGGTATCTTTCTAATATCATTTGGATCTCTTCTTTCTGCTGTACCGTTTTTGGTACGTTGCATATACATACATGAATACTTTTTAACCTTTGATTTCCTATTTCTGTAAATTTTTCTACTGTGCACTTTTTAAATATATCATCATTTGTATATATTTTCATTCTTTTTACTTCATTTCTTACCGATAGCTCTTCAAGCTTTTCCAACGTTCTCCTAGGTCGAAGTTGTGTAAACCGGTATTTAAGGCTTCACTAAATTTCAATTTATTTTTGAACCGAATGCTCATCCTAAGTGAGATACGGTTATTTTCAAAGTGTAAAATTGGTATTCATGTGCCTCAAGGTTATTTAAAACTTTTACTACTGCAGGTTTTTGTATTCTTACTTCTTTTGTTTCCACTTTATTCTTTTGATCCTTTGCTGTTTGTACGTTTTCTTTTTGCGTTTGTGCTCTTGTGATTGCCAAGACATGTGAATTATTTATGTATAAATCCTTAAGTTCTTCAATGGATATTCTCGATATACTGTCCGCGTAATTTTCTATACCTTTTACATACTGTATTTCAAAATCGTATTCTTTCAAATCGATTCTTATTCTCGTTAGTTTCGATGTCGGGTCTTTCATTGCAAATGAATGCGTTAGTGGATTATGATCTGTTTTTACTATGAAATGTGGTGAACCATATAAATAACATTTAAAATGATTGATTCCCCAATGAATTGCTAATAATTCTTTTATGATGGTGGGTTTGTTAAGCTCGCTTTTCTTGAAGCTGCGTGATGCGAATGCGATGGGTAGGTCAATCCCTTCGTAATTTTGACTTAAAATTGCCGAACATGCGCTATTCGAAGCGTCTGTAGTTATTATGAATTGTCTATTAAAATCTGGATATTTTAAAATTGGTGGGTTGATTAATGCACTTTTTAAGACCTGAAATGCGTCTTCGCACTCTTGTGACCACTCGAATTTTACATTTTTCCTCGCTAATTTATTTAAAGGAATACATATTTCTGCAAAATTTTGAATAAACCTTCGATAGTAATTGCAAAATGCAACAAATCTCTTGACTTCGTTGGCCTTTTTTGCACTGGGTAATTCTGAATGACTGAGTATTTTGCTTTATCTGGTGAAACACCGTCCTTTGACAAATTGTGACCTAAATATGTGACTTCTCGCCTAAAGAATTGACATTTTTGTGGATTTAATTTTAGATTAAGTTTACGACATGCGTCAAATACTTTTTTTAGGTTGGCTAAGTGATGCTTCTCTGAAATTCCTATTACGACTATATCGTCCATATAAAGAAATGCTTTTTCCGGCGTGAGGCCTGAAAATGCTATTGACATCATTCGTGAAAAACTATTAGGACTTATGTTTAACCCAAAAGGTAGTCTTGTGAATTGAAATGAGCCTTTTTCGGTGCTGAACGAAGTGTATTTTCTAGAAGATTGTTGTAAAGGTATTTGATGAAAACCTGACATAAGATCTAGAACTGAAAACCATTTTGCTCTCCCTAATTGATCTAAAATTACATCTATCCGCGGTAAAGGAAATTTATCTGTGACTATTTTCTTATTTAGCTGTCTAAAATCTATACAAAGTCTCCACGCCTTATCCTGATTCGACGATTTTTTTGGCACTAATAATACTGACTATTATATTCTGATACTGAGGGATCAATTATTCCCTGTGTTATAAGTTTTTCTATTTGGCTATTCAATTCTGTTGATTGTGAATGTGGTGTTCGATAATTTTTTATGTATATCGGTGTATCATCCTTTACTGATATCTTTTGTTCATAGAAGTTGTTGTGTGTTAGTATATCGTTCTTCAAAGCGAATATATCCTCGTAATTTTCACACAGTTTCATTAAATCGTTTCTTACATATTCCGGTAATTCTAAATTTAATGCTTTCCTTAATTCTTTCATTCTATTACTACTCTCAGTCTTAGTTGTGTATATATCGAATAAATCTAAATCTAAAGTCTCAATATTCTTAGTTTTTACTGAAATACTTCCATAATTTGTATTTAAAATTCTAACGTACGGGTTTTTCCCTGATATTATGGATCTGGCTACAAATACTCCTGGTGCTTTTTCTTGTTGCTCTACTATTGTATCCTTTCTCAAATTCCTGAAATTCTCTATTAGCCTATATACCTCACATCTAGGTGGTATTGCTAAAGTATCATATTCTGGATTACCAAAAATTTGTATGGTTTCTGAATTGTTAGACTTGCAATTTATATGTAATTCTGATTGTGAATAATCTAATACACAATTATTTTGTGTCATGAAGTCTCTTCCTATCAGTCCATATGTTGGTATTGAAAAATTTTCTTCCACTACGTGAAAACAGTGTCTTAATATTATGTTATTGATATAGAGGTTTATGTATATTTGACCTAAAGTTTTAGCTGAGCCTTCAGTTATCCCCTTAATATTTATTTTATTCCTTGTTTCCATCAAATGATGTGGAAAATTTTTAGAAATTTTTATTAAAGAAATGTCTGCTCCTGTATCTAATATAAAAGTGTAGATATTATCAGATAGACTTGTCTGAATTTCTATAAAGTTAGAAAGTGATAAATATAAATAATATGCTGAATATGTTTCTGTAATTTTGCTTTCGTTACTTGGTTTTTTATTCAAAACCCCAATTGTTTCTGATTCTCTCTTGCTTCTTCATTTTCTATTTCACATATTCTTACGTTACTTTTAGCTTGACAATTGTAATTTCCATTATTATTATATTTCTTATATTTATTAAAATTTTCGTATCTGCCGTAGTTGTTTCCTTGATTATACTGTCTAAATGTTCCTCTTGAATGATTATCATTGTAACATCCTCTGTTGATTCCTCTCCGATGGTTATTCCTAAAGTCAAAGTTTGATTTCCTGAAGAAATTCCTGTTATCTTTCATATGTAAGACGTGTTGTTGTCCTACTATACCTTCTACTGAAACCAATTTTGATAATACTTCTTGTGTTGTTCCAAAACTTCCCGCTGCAATTATCGTTTTGCTTGCATCCGTTGCGGCATTCATAGTTACTGCCTTAATCGTTGCTTCTTTCGTATATTTCTCAGCTAGCCGTTCAGGCATCCCTTCCGATATGTATGCTGCTTGTAATCTTTCCGCCAGTTTCTCTATTTCTGTTGCATACTGTGTCACATCCTTTCCGTTCTGCCTTATTTTACCAAGTTTCGCTAGGAGAAGGCTTGGATTGTCTCCTCTTATCCCTGCTTTAAGTTTATCTTTGATGTCTGCAATGGAGTTTTCCGTTGTGATTAAACTTCTAACTTTTCCTGTTAATCTCGTCTTTATCAATAGGATAGCATATTCCTCATTACCATTCGTGTTTGTCTGTAGTAAATCCAATGAGTCTAAGAATGACTGTAATTTACTTGCTTCGCCGTTAAACTCATTCGGTAAAACTTCACTCGCAAAATTAAAAAAATCGTTCATACTTGTCGCCATTTTCAACTGTTTGCTTATTGCTTGTAATACAACCGCATTAATTTCCTCAAATATAGAGGTAGGTATGTCTATAATACAATTTAACGCTTGAAATGCCCTTCCAGCTTTATCCCTAATCCTACTTGAATAATTTTTACAAGTCTCTTGTTGTATTGAACTTAAATTTTTCCAATTTTTGGCTATTAACCTAGTAAAATAATTGTAAAGACCTACTATGCTACTAATTACTTCTATATGTATATCAGGATTTTTAGGAGTTTCCTTCTTCAAAACCCTTTTTCCCTATTTATTAACTTCTTCTACAATCAATCGTAATTTATTCTCAAAATCTTCCCACGTTATTGACATTTAAAAAAAAAACTTTGTTCATAAGAATAGAATGCATGTGTACTTACAAATTATTTATACGGTGAGAGTTCCTGTTGCCTGCTTTATTGCATTGCTTCTGTTGATATCTCTTTTCAACGCTCTTCGGTGTGTTTCTCATACTGACCAAACGAATTTGCAGATAAAAGCTATTGTTATAATGTATAGTAATACCATGATGTGCATCGCAACATTATCTTGCTGTACCATGAAAGTGTTATTGACAATTCCTGTTTCTTTTGCTTCCTGTTTGGTTGATGATCCTCCCATTGTTTGTTTTCTCCAAGGTCCCAAATTTAAGTAGAAAACCATATAGTTCTATCCTTATAACATCAATTGTACCATAACTTATCATTTACTTACAGGATAATTTACCATAACCATTTGTTCTGGAGGATTACTATTTTACTATTACCATTTACCATTAATATACATTTCACTATCCATTTTTCCATTACCATATTACCATACTACCATTCACTTCGCATTAGTTCCGCAGGATCCCCATGTGGTGGTTACTTAGTAAGGGTCCCTCGTATACTCGACGGTTACCATAAAGGCATATTATTATGGAGGAAACCACTTACCCAGCAACCTGTGTTTGGAAACAGAATAAACAATAACACATTTATAAAATCACTGGGTTCAAGTTTAATACATTTAAAATTACACTACTATAAATATCAAAACGACTTATTCAAAGTATTAATAACAATCATAATACCATCCTGGTTCGTTCACACCCATTATATAGGAAACATAGTTGTGTTTTTCCACACATCCAACCTCGGTCTGTAAACTATACATGTCTGTTTATAAAATAACAAAAACAATCTTTCCTTGGTAAATGACATTGACTATGGCCGGCCGATGCTCCTTAAATACTATAATTAATATTAAATTAAATATTATTATTATTTCTAAGTTAGTGTCCTTTTGTCTTTTAATGTCTTTTAAGGGATCACTACAGTATCTCGTACAGTTGAATACCCTGTACAATATAAGAAAGTAATTATCAAATCAAAACTTTCGAAATCTGACGGTATCAATACGGTATCTCGTACAGTTGAATATCCTGTACAATATAAGAAAATAATGATCAAAACACAACTTTCAAATCTGAAGGTATAAGTACGATATTTCTTACAGTTGAATATCCTATACAATATGAGAAAATAATTATCAAAACAAAACTTTCGAAATCTGAAGGAATACTATATCTCGTACAGTTGAATACCCTGTACAATATAAGAAAATAATTATCAAAACAAAACTTTTGAAATCTGACGGTATAAATACGGTATCTCGTACAGTTGAATATCCTGTACAATATAAGAAAATAATGATCAAAACACGACTGTCAAATCTGAAGGTATAAGTACGATATTTCGTACAGCTGAATATCCTATACAATATGAAAAAATAATTATCAAATCGAAACTTTTGAAATCTGGAGGAATACTATCTCTCGTACAGTTGAATACCCTATACAATATAAGAAAATAATTATCAAAACAAAACTTTCGAAATCTGACGGTATAAATACGACATCTCTTACATATGAATATCCCTATATAATTTTAAATTAGATCGATTTAAAATCGTACTGTTTCCTAAATATGTTAGGTGAGGGGCTCAAATGTCAATAGTGCACTTAATATGACCAGAAAATGTACCTTTTTGGACACTCAGTCAAATCAAATAAAATGTCAATACGGTATTTGTTCAAAAAAATAATTATACGACAGACAAAAAAACTTACGTTTTTGAAATATCACAAGTCACAACTACACAATATTACTGTTGACGTAGGGCCGTCGAAGTGGCAGGCCTTACAGTACCTGGTCACTCGATGAGGGTTACTACCTCACTGCCTCCGTTACCAAATTTCCTGCTATTTATTTTAGAATCTTCTTTATTTTTGCCCTTGTGTCATGTTTTCTATTTCCGCAACTGAAGTTTAATTTTCAATTTCTTTATACTAATTTGCAAGGTTTAACTATATTTTTGATAAACAAAACATGGCAAAACACACGATGTGTTGTTTATCGACCTTGCCGGTTATGTAAAATTGTTTGTATAAAATTCTTTTCTGGCGTAGGTCAACAATTGTTTTTTTATATTAATTAGATTCGACTTATTTCATTATCAAGAAAATTATATATTATCGATATAGGTGTCCTAAAAATTTCCTGTCATATCTCGTGTTTATTACACTGTTAAATTACCGTTTTTGTATTAATGAAAGGCAATAATTGACTTAAGAAAATAATTTCTTCCGTCATTTGTTTGATTAATTTGATATTTAAAAAAAATATTTTTACAATTTTGTGGTCCTGAGAATATTATGATTTAAAAAAAATAATCTTAAAAACAATTTTTATTTGTTTACAATCGTTTTTTTCATATTTGAAATGTTCAAACAATTAGTTAAGAAATTCGAAGAAAACTCATAATTGACAGTCCTCTATATAGTAACAAAGAAGAAAAATTTTTTGGAAATTTAATTGTTAAACAAATTCAATAATTTGCTTGATTTTTTCTCGCAACTACTAAAAATTACGAAAACAATAATTTATGGCAATACACAGAAAGCATTTTTTTCCATTATTTATTGTACCGTACGTATTTTAGTACTTAAAAAAATGGCCCTTAAGGCCTATAACGAAATGTGCGTTATTTTAAAAGTTAAAAATCAAAAAGATCGAGGAACGTGGCAAGCAGCATTAATTTTTATAAACAAATACGCATAGCAAATGATTAACAAGAACTACAAAATTTAGTTCAAAGATTCATTTAAAAGATCGTTTAATTCTCTATAAAAATGACCTGAGCGTTTATTTTCCTATTTCTAATAGTTTCTATCATATTTTAGTTTCTTATTCGGAGTATGAAGCAGTCGCTGTAGACTTCGGTACCACACATTTTTTCAGAATAAAATAAATAATTGAAAACATTTTATTCCCGTATTTTGCCATATATGGTTATATTCGTAATTTTTGGTAACTCCAGAAAAAAAAAATAAAGCAAAGTTGTGAATTTGTTTCTAACAAATTGTTAACTTAATAAACAATTGAATTTGCGAAAAAATTATTTTTCTTTTTTACTATATCAAGTATTCGTCGCTTACTGAGTTTCTTCAAGAGCTTTTGGTCAAAAGCAACCTTTTTTTTCTAGAAAGGTTTTCCCGAAATATTTCGAGAAAGAGTTCTAAAAAATTCACCAATCACGATGTTTAACTGGAATTTTGTGGAAAGTATCCTTTTGTCAGAGGTGATACTAAAAACTATTGTATATTTTTCAGTTGAAAATTAAGGTTGGAGCATAACGAACCCTTTCGATGTCAAGGCATATTGTTCTTTAGTTTTTTATGTTTATTGGTCCTACAGAGCGACGTCCTACTCAGTTCGGCAAAAATATTTTTACGCCAGGGCCGTACTGACATAGGAATTACTCGATTTAGTAAGGCAAAACATGAGAAGAATTAAAATGTTACACAGCCCCCTCCGAAGAGTGGAACCGAGTAAGCGAGATTCTACTCAAAACAAAGAAAATGTTTTTATTCCTCCGAGACGGGAATGAAAAGGGGCGATAACAAGAACGTAGGGTTATAATCGGTAAGGGTCTATGGGTACAAGAGAACCATGAATGAGGTATTTTAGACATTTGGAGAACGACAGGTGCAAGAGACAATATCAAGCGACAGCACGATCCGTTACGGCCAAAAGTACGATAACTGACAAAACGAAACTGACGATATTTGAAAAACGATATAACCAACCGGGATCAACTGATGGAAATAAAAGATAAATAATCCGATAAAATTATCGGCAAGAAACGATACGATATTCGACAGGATTGTCGCAACAAACGGTATGGTAGTCGGTAGCGGTAAGCTATCGAAAATATGCGGGACGGTATACGATACTAGGAGAGAATGCGGTAAGACGGAGGGTATTAGAGTTAATTTTCGTCAGTATCCGATCTGGCGTGAAGACCTTCGGAATCAAAAGCATTAAACGGCTTCAAATCCTTAACGTGCCAGTTCCCAGCCGTGGAACCATTTGGGCCTTTTAGACGGTAGAATAGATTAGAGAGTTTTTCCCTGACGGTACACAGAATATATTTCAGCGCTAATTTGGCGATGAACTGGTTGGCAGCGCTGGAAAAACCTTTGTTACGTCGCCACACCTTATCGCCTACCTTATAAGATTCAGGGCGCCTCCTCGAGTTGTAATTTTTCTCACTGCATTCGTATGCATGATGCAAATTAGAGGTTACTTGCCTAAATATTTGTGTCAGAACTTCCATTTCACCGGTATAAGTGTCGCGATCATCAGGTAAGATCTCAGTATCTTTTGCGGTATCGAGATTAGTTCCGTAGTATTTTCCAGATAGGGGAACGTGACGAGCGAAGTTAAGGAAAGCGGGAGTGTGATTCGTCACTTCATGTTTGGCGGTATTTAAGACTTGCCTTATTTTGGGTATTTCAATATCCCAATTAGTGTGTTTCTCAATGTAACACCTAACAGCAGTTCCGATAGTGTGATTACTACGCTCAACAAAATTACATTGCGGAGAGTACACGGCAGTAAACAAAAGTTTTTATACCTCATACCGCTTACATAGATTTTTGAGAGGAACACCATTCAAACTAGTGGCATTATTACAAATGACATATTGCGGGGCACCGAACATAAGATAGACTTCGTTTCCCAGAGAATTGACGATATTCGTGGCTGAAGCTTTCCGAGAGTGTTGAAGGAGGGTAAACTTAGAAAACCAATCTCCTACCACGGGAAGCCAAGTATAACCTTTTTTAGATCAAGGAAGGGGGCCGATAAGATCTAAAGCATTTATTTACCAGGGGAACTCCGCTTTCTTTTCACGGCCCATCAAACCGGATTGGGGGGTATTCGGGAATTTTTGAGCACCGCACACGGGGCATGAACGTACATAATTTCGAACGTCGCGGCGCATTTTGGGTTCTTAAACACGGGCTAGAGTTTTTAAGAAACCTAAGTGAGCGAACAAGGGGGGGTTAGTGGAGGGACCTCATCATCCCGAAGCTCTGGGACTTAGGAACGAGATATTTCCATTCAACTTCATTGGTCGAGAAGGGGGGAGTAGACGGAACGAATTTGAAGACCATGTCATTTTCTAATTTCCATTGGGGGTAACTACTAGGAGAATTCGAGATCTTATTGCGAAGATTTTCGTATCACGGGTCAAGCTTATCGATGTTGACCTCCAAGAAATGGATGTCATTCTTCCAAGCAATGGGGTCGGTAACGGGATCACGGATGACATCGACAGCGGATTTGGAGCGATCTCTTCGGAATACATCCTGCTTAAGGCGTTCTATGAACTAACTCGAAGTTGTGCTGCCAGAGACGCATCGACCAATAGGCTAATTTACCAGAGGGGTTTTGGACATTGCTGAGCCAAAGGAGAGAATGGTGATCGGTGATCACCGTGAAATGAACACCTTCTACATATGGACGTAATTTCTCAATTGCGAGGATCAGTGCCAGACATTCACGCTCAGTAATGGAATAATTACGTTCGGTATGAGACAAGAAGCTACTTGCGTAAGCGATGACTCTTTCGCCACCATCGATTTCTTGGGTGAGGACTGCGCCTACACCAAAGTTACTGGCGTCACACTGTATGACAAATGGGAGAGAAAAGTCAGGTTGAGCTAGGACAGGGGAAGAAATTAAGGGCTTCTATGATAAATGTTGTACCGTTTGCTCCAATTATTGGAAACCATTTTATTCTAATGCAAGACAACGCTCGGTCGCACGTTGCCAGAATAACTATCGAATATAGTCAAGATATTGGTAATCAAGTCTGCCTGCAGTTAGTCCTGATCTAAACCCATTTGAATCAGTCTGGAATAACCTTGAGAGAAGAATTGGAGCTCGCTTTATTTCTCTAGATAATCTTGATAAGCTGGAGAATACTTTGATCGAAGAATGGGAAAATTTAGATTTGCGATACTTTTTGTGACGAGTGTATATACATGGATATGGATTTTGAATGTTCATCATGCTGCTGTGAGAAACTCTTCAAGTTATATTCTACACTTCACTCTTTTCCTATCCCTTTTTCTTTATGTGCATTTCGGAGAATGAAATTGTTTTCGTTAAGTTATGAAAGGTGACAAATTATATATAAAAAAAAATATGATGCAAGCAAATCGTCCAAGATGGTATTCCTACCTGAAGGTCTCGGATGATCTTCTGCATGGTTGCAACCCTTCTTGAAAGCGATATTGTGCACTGTATCAGGGGTTCAATAAGTTTTTATTAAAGTTCCTGGCACTAGCGCGTTAAATATTAACAACGAACAGTTCAGCTGTTATTCTTCTCTCTCGCCGCTTCGAGAGCTGGGTTTTAAATTGAACAAAATGTATATAGACCGTATGTCCGCTAGGTTTAAAAATACCACCAACGATTTGCATGAAAATTTTATATTTAATTTAATTATTGAATAAGCTTATATATTAAATATAGATCAAACAAGGATTATAACAAATTAAAATGAAATGAATGAATACTGAACTTACCCCCGACCAAAATACATAGTATATTAACTAACTTATTTAGAACATGTTGTAAAGGACATAACTTTACCGTTGGTCTTTGAAGAAGTCCCTGAGCGGTTCTGACTCTCGCAATACCATCAGAACCCGGAAATAACTTCACAATTCTTCCCAATTTTCAATTTAAAGATGGAACATTGTCATCTTTAATAATAACTAGGTCGTTAAGTTTGAGAGGAATTTGTTGATTTAGCCATTTAATTCGTTGTAATAGTGTATTTAAATATTCACTATGCCACCGTTTCCACATATCTTGCTGTAGTCTTTGTATAAGCTGCCATAGATCCAACTGATTCATATTTAAATGGGACAGATCCAGATCGGCAACTGCCGTTGGCGGCTCTAACATAAGAAAATGACTTGTGGTCAACACGAATAAATCATTAGGGTCTGAGCTTGAAGAATAGAGCGGCCTGGAACTGAGAATAGCTTCAATTTGAGCTAACAGGGTGTAAAACTCTTCAAAAGCTAAAACTTGAGATTAGTGTTTTAAATGAAACTCACGGTTTATAGTTAATACCACAATATAATAAAAATTGTTAAAAACTGACAATTGTTTCGATAAATCAATATTATCGAAACCATTGTCAATTTTTACAATTTTCAACAATTTGTATTATATTGTGGTATTAACTAGAAACCGTGAGTTTCATTTAAAACACTAATATGAGTAGATTCCACGAAGTAAGGGTCGAGACAGTTAATTTCATTAAAACTTGAGAGCCAACAACTCGAAAATATGAGTTTTAACAGACTTTATGCCCGCTTCAATAAGACCGTTAAGATGTGGACCGGACGGAGGAGAAAATGAAAACTTAATTTTTTCTGATCCACAAGCCTTTTGCATATATTCATGGAGAATGCGAGAAGCCCCTATAAAGTTGGTTGCATTATCACCAAAAATATGGGTGCATCTGCCTCGACGGGCAACAAACCGACGCAAAGCAGCCATAAATGCATCCGAAGAGAGACTGGATACTAATTCTATGTGTGCGGCTTTTGTGGCGAAACCCACAAATATACAAATATAGGCCTTTTGCGACTCAATTTCACGTCCTTTAAGTGGAGTGACCAAGACCGGACCTCCATAATCAGTACCTACACAAGAAAATGGTTTAAATTGGTTGATGCGGGTAGGAGGTAAGTTTCCTATGGAAGGTTCGTGGGCCACAGATTTCAGTTTAAAGCATCGAATACAGCGGCTCAACATACTCCAAATTGCGCGTTTGGAAGAGAGAATTCAAAAATTCTGAGCAATTAGGAAATGTAAATGCTGAAAACCTGGATGAGTATATTTTTTACTCAATTATTAAATATGTCAAATAATGTTGACGGGGTAGAATTGCTGGAAATTTTGTATCATAAGACAATCCCGAGAACTTCAAGCGTTCCCTCGCCCTCAAAACATCCTCGCTATCCAGAAAAGGGCTCAACTCTAAAAGGTTTTGATAAGGTGGTGCCTACTTTCAAATTTTCAATTTCTTGTGCGAAACAAATATGTTGCACTCGTTTAGTGAGAACCATTGAAGCTTTGTGGAGTTCTAAGTCAGTAAAAGTACCCAATAATTTATTTTGAGGATTTCTTAAATTGGCTACAAAACGTAGCGCATACGCAATAATTCGTTGAATTTAACTCAAGGATGAGTATTTGTCTAATAGAAGAACTGAGGGTTTTTCTTCCGGACAGGAAACTGTACACTTGAGAATGGAGCTATTTAAAGGGCATAAATTGGACAAATGGTATTAATAAAGTGAACTTATTTATATTTAAACTAAGTATATTATGATTAAATAGTCAAATTTCGGAGAAAGTAAAAACTACTAATTATCGAGAATGCTAATTCCAGTTAACCTTGAGTCTTATAAAAAGTTAATATGAAAATTTATATTGTCAAATTTCACAATACCAAGTTTGAAAATTAATATCCGACTCGAAGGGTCAAAAAATGCTACGGATAATGAAAATGTTTTCGTTAAGTTATGAACGGTGACAAATTATATATAAAAAAAATATGATGCAAGCAAATCGTCCAAGATGGTATTCTTACCTGAAGGTCTCGGACGATCTTCTGCGGGGTTGCAACCCTTCTTGAAAGCGATATTGTGGACTGTATTCAATGGGTTTTTATTAAAGTTCCTGGCACTAGCCCGTTAAATATTAACTACGAACAGTTCACTTCGACAACTATTTTTCTTCTCTCTCGCCGCTTCGAGAGCTGGGTTTTAAATTGAACACATTCAATTTTATTATTAAATGAGCTTACATATTAAATATAGATCAAACAAGGATCATAACAAATTAAAATGAAATGAATGAATACTTAACAATGTGAATAGTTGTTTTTCATTTTGGTTCATTTCCAGATATTTTAATACATCAGCATATAAAATCAGGGTTTCATTAAATTTGATAGGAATATATGGTTATGATAAAGTTCCGTTGAAACCGTTATTTTGATACAGATTTCAAACATATTATTGTTACAGGCATCCAATGGAGTAATTTGTTCAAACCAAACACACCTGACGACAACTTAAGTTTAGGACTAGTATGGATAATGTTGGCAATAAATTCTGTATTATATATGTTTATTGCTCTTTACGTTGAAGCAGTTTTTCCAGGAGAATATGGTGTACCACAAAAGTGGTACTATTTCGTTACGAAGAAGTACTGGTGTGGGGACAATGAGATAATGGGCAAGCAAAAAGTTATAATTCCCAAGTATTCACAACTACATGAGAATAATGTTGTAGATCATTCAAGCATATCTAGAGAGGCGATCAGCGAATTTATAGAAGAAGAACCCAAGAATCTCAACGTGGGTATAAAAATATCCAACCTTCGTAAAACATTTGGTAAAAAAACAGCAGTTAGAGATTTGTCGTTAAATATATATGAGAATCAGATCACAGTATTACTAGGTCACAATGGAGCTGGAAAAACTACAACTATGTCAATGTTGACCGGTAAGTCCCTGTTATTTTAAAAAATTGACCGATATTATTGATGATACTTATATACTATGTGAATTCTATGTGTTTAGAAACCATAAGTGATTTATCTGAAAAATAGTATCAGGAGATCGAATGTTTAATGAATAATTCGTTTCAGGTATGGTAAGACCTAGCGAAGGTACTGCAGTTATCAATGGAAGCGACATAAGGACAAACATAGATGGAGTTCGAGCCAGTTTGGGCCTTTGTCCACAACACAACATTATCTTTGATGAACTAACTGTTGCAGAACATTTTTACTTTTTCAGTAAATTGAAAGGTTTGTCTAAAAGTGAAGTTAATCAAGAAATTGATAAATACGTTAAGCTTTTGGATTTGGAACCAAAAAGGAATGTTAAATCTGCAACTTTGTCTGGAGGAATGAAAAGGAAGTTGTGTGTAGGCATGGCATTGTGTGGCAACTCTAAGGTTGTCATGCTGGACGAACCCACAGCTGGAATGGATCCATCAGCAAGAAGAGTATTATGGGAACTGTTGCAAAAACAAAAAGATGGTAATTATTCTCATTTAAAGTCCAAAAATTGTATAATTATATTGTTGAACGGAATATCATCTGCATAATTAATGTTGAATAAGCAATACTCTCTTTTTCAGAAGATATTAATGATACTGAAGCAATTATTGATTATTCATTTTTCAAACAGTCACAAAATTTTGTAAGTTAATTGAACCAGGTTCTATATAATACGAATATAGAAAAAAATCTTATACGTTTTCTAAATTGTGTTTAATTTATAAATTCAATTGAGATTTTGGCCTCAATCTTAGGGTTCTTAGCTGATATCAATACCACATCGACTGATAAGCTCTCGGCCCAAAAAAATTTCTGTGATGGAAAAAACGTTTGACATTTTATCTCTGTAACAAAATATCACTTTTTAGAAAATTACTTTATTCTCCGGGAAAAAAGTGAGTATATATATATATATATATATATATATATATATATATATATATACATAAGTAAAGGTAGATATTTAATTTCAGTATATCTTATATTACAAAAGTAACATTTCCTTTTTATCAAAAGTACGGGGTATTAAATAATGTGCATTGCATGAATTACATTTTCCTTGAACTATTCGGTACAACAGTCGAATTTTCTTGTGTTGGAATTGTATTTTTTCTATCATGGTTACAACTGTATCATGTTACCTAGCTGATTTCACAAATTCGACAAGCTCATGCAATCCCAAATACGACAACAACCTTGACCACTAAATAAACTTCTTCGGGAGCAGAATTTAAAAAATCACCTATTCTTAAAAATCGCAGGTTTCTTGGGCGTGTAACCATTCCCATTTTGTTTCAGGAATGTAATTAGTTTGAAATACTTTCAAATGTCTACGTTATTATTGGATTGTAACATACTTTTAATCATTGAGTAACTCGACCACAAATTTGATGATTTTTGTTGTTGTGCCAGTCTACTCCTATCATACCTTTGTATAATCTCAGCCTGTCCTAATAACCCTGCCATTAACCTCATCAATTCTGCAAGTACTCCTGAAGGACATCCCGAAGCAATTTTAACAGCTGTGTCATCTCTAAAAGCGCTGTTGGGATCAATTGATCTTGCAAACAGGATCCCTATTGATTCTTCCGATATAGCGCCATGGGCCATCAACTTACATTTTCTTGATACTACTCTAAGTCCCTACCACAAATTGGACATACCCAACGCAGTATTTGAGCAATAATACAGGGAACTTTTATAGTTTGATAAAATGCTGTTTAGCGAATATTGAATTTAAAATTAGACAAGGTTACTTGTTTCAAACATTTATTTATCTAAATAAAAGTTCAGACTATTAAGTGTCAATATTAATAACGTGATATCTAGTAGGTAGCCTTCCAGCCATTTTCATTCTTGACAATTTATAATTTTGGAGCAAATAAGTATTTTTTAAGCGACTAGATTTGTAATTTTAGTATAGTTGTGTTTCTTGTTTCATTTGCAATTTACAGGTTTTAAACATATGAATAAGATGTTTTGTTCGTCATGTCTATTATTTTCGAAAGAAGAGAATGTGTGGACTTATACCGGCTACGCAGACTTGAATAATTTTACTAATGCTGCAAAAAACATGACCAATGTGAAAATCATTTGAAATCTGCTCTTTCTTTATGCAACTTTGGACAAAATAGGATAGAATTGAACTTTCCTCGCCAATTTAGAGAGGAAATAGAGCGTCATAATTCGAGGATGGATAGAAATCGTAACCCAATGCGAAGACTTATTGATATAACTTGCTTCTTGGGAAAGCAAGAACTACCATTTCGCGGACATATACAAAACACTGAGTCATCCAACAGAGGCAACTTTATCGAGTGTGTAAAACTAAACGAATCAAATGAAAATGAAAGAAGAAATGTTTTTTCTGGATTTTCCAATCGAATACAAAATGATTTGAATCTGCAATCGATTTTGTACTTAGAACAAAAATACGGAAATAGTTGCAGAGAACGGATTTCGTGGCGGTTATGATTGACGAGATACCGGATATAAGCGGTAAAGAGCAACTCTGTCTGATTTTTAGATATTTTACAGAATCGAATGAAATAGTTGATCGTTTTATGGGTTTTATCGACGTAAGTTCAAACCGAACTGCAGACGCGCTAACCAAAATAATTACAGACATTTTAAGTGAATATGAATGTACTTCCAAACTAGTAGCTCAAACTTATGATGGAGCAGCTGTTTTATCATCTAATAAAAATGGGGTTCAACAAAAAGTGCGAGAAATTTGTCCTGACGCGTTATATGTATGGTGTAATGCTCATATTTTAAACTTAGTTCTGTCTAAGTCCTGTGAAAGAATCGCGGAAACCAAACACTTTTTTGGAACAATTGAAAATTTGGGCACATTTCTCCATACCAGTACGAAACGTTCTGAATTCTATAACCAATTTTGCACTAAAAAGTTACCACGTGTAGTTCAGACTCGATGGGCCTATAACTCCAGAACGGTAAATGTAATTTTTAGTGAACTTTATAATTTAAAAAACCATCTTTAATGACATGCTTGAGAATGAAGCAAATTGGGATGGAGAAACTCATTCAGCAGCTAGAATGTATTTATTTACATTGGAAGATTTTGAATTTAATTATTTTTTGGACATTTTCAATTAAATATTTGGCCAGACGGATGTACTATATAATATAATACAGTCAAAACTTTCCGATATTGGTTATTGTGTAAAAAAAATTGAAGATTTCAAAGCGTTTATGGACATTTTTTTCACGAAATTCGAGGAAATTTATGCAAAAAGTCTAAGAGTTTATGGCGAGCCTCCAAGAAAACGAAATATAAGTGACATTACGACGCATTACACAAGAATTTTTAGAGAAATAGTAGATAACATTAAAAATGAAATTAGTGATCGGTACAGAGAAATTAGACAACTAAATTTTTTTCGCATTCTTGATCCAGACTGTTTTGAAATGTTTACAAGTAAATTTCCAGAAGACATATTTAATTAATTAAAAATAAGATATGAAACAAAGTTTGATTTTGACAGATTGAAAATGAGCTACATTGTTTGTATTCATCATCAGAATTCAAAGACATGAATGTCTACGGAATTGTACAATTTTGTCATGAAAAAAAATGTGTGAAGTGTTATAATAATAATAATAATGTTTATTCACAAAAAGTAGTAAATACAATAAATACAATACATATTTTAACGAATGCAAATAAATGTGGTAACTACACAGGAGCTGTCGTAAACAGCTTGTACGTGGTAGATATCGATAATTAGCAGTCCAATATATTTGATGATATAAGACATGAATACAAAAATATGAAATACAATGTATAAAATACAAAACATACAATATAAGACACAAAATATAAAATGTGAAATATAGAACCCAAAATATGGAACACAAAATATAAAACATAAAAATATAAAAAGGAGAAAACTACAGAATGCCTTCAATATAATCAACATAAATCACAGTTAATAACTAAACTTTGCGTTAATTAAAACAGTTAGAAAATTGAGTCGTCAAGGATACTCAAATCAAGGAAAAATGATATTACATAATCAATTTAATGTTAATAATAAATAAATAAATAACAATATAAATAAAGAACAAAACGTCAATACAACAATATACTCCATTATTCCAAGAATGAATAAACACCCACTAAGGCATTGCCTGGGCGTGGGTATTCATTCATCGTGCATGTTTATTGAATGAATAATGGGGTTAAAGGAACATAAAAGCAATATAAGGGATATGAACATGAACTCGCCTTCTCTATGTCAGTACAGTGAACGACTGAATAGTGTTATCTCAATTACATAGTATGTTTCATGAGATCGAAGGGTCAATTAATCGATGTATAGAAACTCTATCTATCTCTGAAATGAAACATTTGACATCTTTTTTAAATGAAAAAATTGTCGTTGCAAGTCTGATTTCCAGAGGCAAGCAATTGTAGAGCCGGTTTGCAAGATGATTATATGATCTCTGAACGATTGTTTTGGTTGAGCATATTGTGCTCAGTTGTGCATTGGCTTTAAGTATTATGTCCATGATTTACATAGTTCAAATTCGTTAGGTTTTTATGTTGTTCAACTACAGTTTTTAGGAAGTGAAGTTCCCTGAGCCCCAGCAATTTAGATTCTTTGAAAAGTGCTTCCGATGAGTATTGTGGTGGTTTTCCAAGGAAAATTTTTAGAAATTTTTCTGTAATACATCTAATTGTTTCAAATGCGATATTGCTACTCCACCCCAGCCAACTATCCCATATGCAAGACGAGACTCCACAATTGCACAATCGATTGTTTTCATTCGCGAGGTATCTAGTATATTTCGTAAATATCTGAATCTATAAAGAATGCTCCTCAATGTCCTAGTCACTTGGTCAACATGATAGTTCCATCTCAGGTGTCTATCTATCACTACTCCTAAATACTTGATTTTTTCTACCGATCGTATTAATATATTGTTCCCGATACTCAATGTATCATATTGGTGTAGTGAGTTGGCATAGCAAGAAAATGGTAAAAAGAATGTTTTTTCGTAGTTTATTGATAGAATTTTATCTGCAAAATATTCAAAGAGTTTACCCATGTCTTCCTCTGCTTTAGCTTTGAGGTCATTCCAGCTATCAGCACTGTACAACACTGCTGTATCGTCAGCGAAGCAAACAATGCTGCCACAAGTATCGTGACGCAATATATCATTGATATATATTGTAATGAGAATTGGCCCCAAAACTGTTCCTTGCGGTACTCCACACTCCACAATCCTTTTTTCACTAACGACGTTATCAATTTTCACGTATTGTTCTCTGTTTTTGAGGTAACTCTCCATGAGATTCAATGTGCTTCCCCTTAAACCCATATTTTGCAAGCTCGTCAACAGCTGTGAGTGGTTCACAGTGTCGAAGGCCTTAGCAAGATCCAAGAAAACACACAGACTTGGTTTACTCTTTTCTAGATTTTCTGATATTTTGGAGGTGAGAAAAATAATAGCATCTTGAGTAGAAATCCCTTCTCTGAATCCATACTGATTATTTGAAATGAAATTATGCTTGTTAAGGTAAGAGACCATTCTTTTTTTGATTATTTTTTCTAATGTTTTAGCTATGTTTGAAATGAGCGTAATTGGTCTGTAGTTTAAAATTTAATGTCTGTCTCCTTTTTTGAAAATTGGTTCAATAACCCCCGTTTTGAGTTCTTTGGGAAATTTTCCTGTTTCTATTATTCGATTAAAAATGTTGTTCAGGGAAAAAGCTATTTCTGTTTTTATCTCTTTCAAAGTTTCAGCTCTAATTTTATCGATACCGGGAGTTTTGTTCATTTTGAGAGATGATATTGTTTCAATTATCTCCCCCTCTGTTGTAGGTTTCAAAAATATAGAGTGCAAAAAAGATCCTTTCCTCAGGGGAGAATTCACAGGTTTTTGAGTTTTTTTTGCAAGTTTTTGCCAAATAGAGAAATAGTGATTATTGAAACAATCTACAATCTCTTTTTTGTCATAGATAAGACCACCTGTTTCACTTTTTATTGTTTGAATTTTGATAGTTTTATTTTTCCCAGAAATATCCTTCACTGTTTCCCATAGCGCCTTGGTGTTAGTTTGTGATCTATCCAGACAACTCTTATAGAAATTGATTTTTGATTTCTTGATAAGACTATTCAATGTGTTTCGATAATTTCTGTATCGTGTTGTCAACATTAGGTTATTTGGTTCTTTTCGAACTTTTTTGAATAAACTATCTCTGGTATTTATGGAGTTTACCAATCCTCGTGAGATCCATTGCTTCCGTTTGATGTTTCTGTGTTTAACTTTTGATGTTTTTGTGTGCTTTGCGATGAGATTCTTCAACAATTCTAGGAAACGTGCAAAACTTTCGTCGATATTTAGTGAGATAATATTAGACCAATCATAGAGGGTTAATTCTGTTTTCAAAGATGAATAATCAGTGTATTTACAGTATTTTGCAACTGAAGTCTCATATTCCTCGTCATTTTTGGAGGAGAGTTTAACGATTGTGGTGAAATGATCTGTAATAGCACTTTTTAGTACAATAGGTAAAACTTCGTTCGATTTTTTCTTAACAAAAATGTGATCAATGCATGTATTATTTTGTTGTCCAGTTACAATATTTATGACGGAATGATATTCAAACTCATAAAAGCTATTTAGATATTCAGTAATTATGTCATCTTCATCTAGAATGTTCTAGTTGATATCCCCCAAAAATATGTGATAGTCACCATTGACTTTCGAAACGTTAGAGAGGTTTTCGCGAAGATTTTTGACGACTATTTGTTCATCTGTTGAAGGCGAACGATATAAACCCGTTAGATGTATGGTTTTTTCGTCTACTTTTAGTGTGATTTGAATCGATTTACATACACCTATATCAATGATATCATAATTATAGCATATATTCTCTCTTAAGTAAATAACAACGCCATCGCATTTATTAATGTTACCCTCGTTATACAGTATGTCGTAGCCATCCAGCTTAAACATATTTATGTCTGGGATATTCCATGTATATTTCTAGTTGACTTAAATTTTTTGCATTACTCCTCAAATAATTAAGTTAACAAAATTAATTGTGACAATACCCGCTAGTTCAGCATCTGCAGAGCGTTCATTCTCTGGACTAAAACGCATTCTCACATACCTACGCAATACTCATGGACATAAGCAACTCAGCAGTTTGTCAACAATTTCACTGGAGAAAGAACTATTGCTAGATTTGGAATGTAACCTTACGTTTTATGATGATGTGATAAATGGATTTTTGATTAAATACCGTCGTATTGAACTCATTTATAAAAAATATATATTTTTGGTTTCGGTTTGTGTTTAGTTCTAATAGTATTTAGTCGTTTTTGTTGTTACATTTGTTGTTTTTAATAAAATGGGAAACGCACTTCCAAAACTTTATGCCAGCGGCACATTTTTATTTGTTTCGTACCAACTGCCTACCCTACTCCTAATGTCATGGCACGCCGCTGGCTTCTATCCATCTGCATATTACAGTAGGTGTGCCCCGTCTACTCATTGCATTAATCAATGAGCTGATGGTGACATTATTCGCCCAGCTGGGAGTCCGTCGATCTACCTGGTTGGTAAGCATACTGACGGTTACTTAGCGGGTTAGTTTTCAGTATCTCGTCCCTAATATACCTATCCAGAAGCCCTTCTAGTGTTTTAAGTATGAAGGAGGCTTATTGGTCTATATGACTTTGGTGTTAGGTCAGACACTTTACCAACCTTGGGCAAGTATATGACCTTGACTAGGTACTTGTTTAAACGACCAACAACCCTGATATGAATTTCTTCATTTAATTTAACGATCGTTTCAAATTTGAACCTACATACCACAATATCGTCGCTCAGATGTCAAAACCTTGTATCTCAAAATATGTATATTTTGGCAAATCACATAAAACTTCCCATAATTGTAAATACAACTTTTAAAGTTGTTTTTTTCTTCTTAAATGTGGGTATTTCAACGAATTGGATCAGTTGTTACGACGATCAACTTGAAAAAAGTAAAGTTTAACTTAAAAAAAAACGTTTTTTACATTTAGACGGCATTTTATTTCAGGACTCTCTCTTACATTGTTTTTTTTCAAATTTTTTACACACAATAAACAACATGACACAAGAAAATACGTTTATTTCTATAACATGTAAAAAACCAAATATTTCTATAATATGAACTGAAATAAACAATGTTTAACAATATTTTTGGAGCAAAATCAACGAATTGAAGAAGACATGATAGTTTGAGTGAATACCGGTTTTGAGTGACTGAAGGTGATTCAATTTGTCCTCTGTGGTGAGCAAATGGTTGTTATAAATTTTTTTACTTGTCCTGTATTGTTAGTGTTCATGCGAACTGGTAGAATCTGCTACTCCTTGTCAAAATTTAGTTTGTACTGGATAGCTTAATCTTTAGAATACCTTATTATTTCCACATAGTTGGATGGTAAATAAATAATACACTTATTTTTCTTTTTCCTTTCAATAGTGGAGTGCATAACTATTGCACTCCATTTGCGAATGGCCCTTAACCAAATATTTTTTTATAATCACAGAATCATTTTCAATGCAGAAATGTTGAAGTGCATTGGCCAATGTCACGTCGCGGTTTTGGGCAGAACATCCATCGCTGTAGAAAAATTTTTGATTTGTGTTTTTCTTGAACATCCAACTCTTCATTTAAAAAATCAATTATACAAGATTCAAAGGAGTTGGCATCCATTTTTCCCTCTCTCCCTCATGCCATACATAACAAACTACTTGATCATTTGCTAAATTATAGATGGTGAAGTTATGACGTGCAAGTTTCTGTTTAAAGTATACCATGCCTGCTGGGATGACAGGAACAAGTTGGACCACTAGTAGTTACATCCATAGTGAATACGCACACTTTTCCCTTCAACGCGTCTTCTTTATCTTTATTTTTTTCCTTTCTAGCGCGATCTTTTTGGCTAATGTGTGAGTCGTAATCCCCTTGGTCAACATTGTCCAGTCCATACGCAAAACATAAATCACGCTGGTCCTTTCGTGGATGATACACAACAATGTTTTCATTTTTCATTTCCTTTAAGAAGACATCATACCCGACAGAAGATTCTGGATAATTTTGTTTGTATACGTCATACACTTCTTTATATGATTGAAAATTGTTTCTATGTGAAGTTTGCTCGTTGTTGAACGGTAGTAAAGGGAGGGCATATTTGGCAATTTTTCAAGGAAAGCTTTAACTTCTTGGTGGGAAAATTACCCAATGGCAACAAGTTTGAGAAAATGCCTGGAGAATTATTATCGAATTTATCGAACTGTCGTGTGGTATTCGATAGATTATTTTTTGACGTTAAAATTAAAATCATTTCTAAGATTCTTAAACTCGTTCCGCATCGATTACAAATCCCCGTATCTCAAGTTCTGTGGAATTACGCTTGCGTCAGTCGAACTCAGAAACCTCGTATCTCAAACGCGCAAACAAATCCTCGTAAGTTAACCGGTGTCTGCAAAAT
Source organism: Galeruca laticollis (assembly GCA_963921935.1). Lineage (NCBI taxonomy): Eukaryota > Metazoa > Arthropoda > Insecta > Coleoptera > Chrysomelidae > Galeruca > Galeruca laticollis. Next base: position 221,681,475 of record OY998177.1, on the reverse strand, counting down.
GCATACCTAATATATATTTTTGTGCACTTTGTGAGTTTATAAGTGTTTATTAGTAGCTGTGGTAAGTAAGAAGATATTAATAATGCGTAAATACATAGTTCTGGTATTGTTATACGTTAAGCGGAAAATTGACGCATATTAAAAAAAAATTTGAGATTATGGTAGATTTAAAATCCTTATTTCAGTTGATTAACTAAAATTGGCACCAGATTTTTCAAAATAATGTTTTTCAATGCAATTTTTATCGAAGTAATTGTGATACGAGGTTTTGTTATTTACGATCAACGATTTACAATAACGAGTTACTAGGTTTCTTTAATAAAAGATAGTGTTATTTTCAGGCAAACCAATCTGCAAGAGTGGGCATATCAGTATTAGGAAGCCTAAGATCGAATCCTAATATTGACAATCACAAAATGAATATCAGGGTGTTACCAAAAAATATTCAATTACTTCCACGTGAAATTGCTAATTATTGGGCAGAATGTTACTATCACCCATTCAAGGTAATAGACAAATTTGGAAAAATGCTAATGAGATAGAAGAAACTGGTGTAGTTGATAAAGACATGCGACAAAATACATGCCCCATGAATATAGTGAAAAAAATGTTCATGAAAAAATTAAATTGGATAACAGAACCTCTGAACAAGTGGCATTGCAAGAAAAAAGCTCCAGTTTCCAGGAAATTGATGGTTCATCAGGCTATTCACGAAATAAGCGAATCTTACTACATTCATGTTGTATTATTCTCAAACCAAAAAGTATAAATTCAGGAGATAATGGAGTGAATGCCGATGGGAGGTAGAGAAAGTCGGCCAATTTTAAACACCGGACAACTCAATGAAACTAACGTCGAAAATCGACAGGATATCAGCGGCATTGAATTTGAAGAACCTTTTGAAGGATCAGAGTCAAGTTCTCATCCAAATACTTGGTCAGATTCAGAATATAAAACTGACAATAACACAAAAAGATGCAAGCAACTGAAAGCGACAATTGAAGAAGTGAATGTCGTTGAAGAAGAGAAAAACGAAAAAAAATACGTAACAAAAGAGACAAAGCAGATCCTTCTTCTTGGGAAGAAATGAACAAAAATATTCGATGATGCGCGGAAAAGAATACACAGCAAAAAATATGGATCTTCTATAGTGAAAGTAAAGAGAAGCGCGATAGAAATGAAACCCAGATGAGCTTCAGTAATATGTTTAGCATCAAAAGGAAAGAGGAAGTGTTCAATGATAACTGAGGAGCAACGACGGAAAATTTTCGATGGATTTTGATCTGACATGGATTGGCACCAACGAAAGTTATTTGTTTGCAGATGTCCAACAAATCAAAAAAGAACACGGCGGAAATCACGACGTAATTCAAGTCTATTCTATCATCTGAAAATAGATAATACCGTAATTCCAGTATGCAATTAAATGTTTTTCTCCACATTAGGCTTGGGTGAGTGGAGTGTTCAGAACTGGGTGGGAAACAGTCGTGACTCCGGGATCCCAACAGCAAGTTCTAGTAATTTTCCCACCAAGATCAAAGCTATCAATGTTGAACGCAGTAATGAAGTTAAAGCTTTCCTTGAAAAATTGCCAAATACGCCCTCCCTTTACTACCGTTCAACAACGAGCAAACTTTACATAGAAACAATTTTTCAATCATATAAAGAAGTGTATGACGTATACAAACAAAATTATCCAGAATCTCCTGTCGGGTATGATGTCTTCTTAAAGGAAATGAAAAATGAAAACATTGGTGTGTACCATCCACGAAAGGACCAGCGTGATTTATGTTTTCCGTATGGACTGGACAATGTTGACCAAGGGGATTACGAATCACACATTAGCCAAATAGATCGCGCTAGAAAGGAAAAAAATAAAGATAAAGAAGGCGCGTTGAACGGAAAAGTGTGCGTATTCACTATGGATGTAACTACTAGTGGTCCAACTTGTTCCTGTCATCCCAGCAGGCATGGTATACTTTAAACAGAAACTTGCACGAATTACCTCAACGCATCCTGATGTTATCGCAGTGTAAACGCCAAGTCAGCAGAGTGCGGAACCGAGGGCATAAAAACATTTGTAAATAGTTTTCTTGTTAATTTGCATTTGAAGTAAATGTAATAATTGTCAGAGAATATATTTGTAACTTGAAAATATAGTTTTTAAAAATAGAATTTAATGCTTGAAGCAGTTAATTGGCGCAGTCAATAGGATATCGTGGGATTAATTTGTATCGAACAAACCAATTTCGTGTCGACGATTAGCCCGATATCGGACCGTATAAACTGTCAGTAGTGGTGACGCCGACGGATACGTTAAAAAGTGAACCTCAAGTTAAGAAGTTTGGGAATTGGAATCATATCGTCCACTTCTGCGAGGGACCAGTGTTTCGGAGAAGACAAGATTGCTGAACCGGACCTCTACCTCATAATTGGAATGCTGAGAGTCATTTATTTACTGTAAGTGCAATTTATGTCTGATATACTTGAAATTTTAACAAATAGTTTACAAAATTTGTCTATTGATAACTCTTTAATTGACTTTTCGGTGACGAATACAAGCTCAAATACTACTAATATTGACAACAACCAAAGTAATAATATAATGACAGAAAATTTCAAATCTGAATATTTGAAATGTATTCCACTATTCGATGGAAATCCGAATGACTTAAATAAATTTTTATCAGTTTGTGATAGTCTTATTACCAATTTTAATGATAGGGTAAATCGAAATAATTTTCATAATGTATACTTGTTGCAGTCTATAATAAGTGAATTAATAGGTAATGCAAGAACTGTAGGTAATATTCAAAATGTCGATACTTGGGATCAGTTGAAATCTGTCTTAAGACGAAATTTTGCAGATCAACGGGATGAGACTTGTTTGAATAGACACTTGGTAGTAATGAGGCAAATGCCTAATGAAAAAGCCCAAAATTTCTATGATAGAATTTTAAATATATTAAATTTATTATGCAGTTATGTAGAAATTCACGAAAATATACAAGGTTCAAGGGATTTAAAGGAAAAATTATACAATGATCTAGCACTCAAAACATTCCTTTGTGGACTGAGGGAACCTTTAGGCACTACAATTCGATGTATGCGTCCTGAAAATTTGGCTGTAGCATTACGATTTGTGACTGAGGAAGAAAATACTCACTAAATTCAACAAATAAAAATCAATTTAAACCAAATAATTCAACAAACAGATCATTTCAGCAAAATGTTTCAAATCGTAATTTCAATAACCCTCAGTATTTATCAAAAAATAGAAATTTCTTTTCAAATCAGAATTTTAATAGAAACAATAATCAATTCCCAACAGGTCCAATTCAATTTAGACAAAATGTTCCGCACCAAAATGTTTCCCCTAATGCACGAACTTAACGAAATACATCAGTAGAAAATGTTTTCAAACCAAATCCAAATAGAACATTTCCAAAACCGACACCAATGTCATCATCAACAAGGTATACTGGAAAAATATATAATAATTATAATAATAACAATCAATCTTTTAATAATCAAAATAGAAGTAATCATTTTGCACAGACTAACCATTCTAACAATAGACCGCAACAAAACTATATAGCCGAAGAATTATATATTACTGAAATAGAAAATACTAATAGAAACTTTCGCGAGGAGAGTGAAATTGATGAAAGAACTCATAAAGAAAATCTTGATACAATTGAAAATTTTCATATCACCTCCGATTCAATGCCGGAGATTTGACACCTCTTACCATTTCTTTAAATAATGTAGATTGTAGTGAATTAGCATATATAACTTTTCCGGAATATAACATTAAACTTCTTGTCGATTCTGGGTCGACAAAATCATTTTTAGATCCAGATATTGCTAAGAAATTATTTCCAAAATTACTTAAATATGACCCATTTATTGTATCCACTGTATTCCAAAAATCATCTCATAAACATAGTGTAGAAATACCAGCGTCAGAAATTTTTCGCTTGACAAATAAACACCTATTAAAATTTTATTTATTTAAGTTTCATAATATTTTTGATGGTTTGATAGAATTAGATAATCTCAAATTACTGAAAGCTTCAATAGATTTTAATAATGCATGTCTAATTACACCTCATGCAAAAATAAAGCTTAAATTTCAAAAAATTAGTAACACGAATAATACACATATAATTAATATAGAACCTCGTACAGAGAAAGTAATTCAAGTGAAAACTACAATAAAAAACGGAGAGATTGTAATTCCTTATCAAAAGATAAAAAACTGCGAAATTCCAGAATGCCTGACGGTTGCTCGTAATGGTCTTGCTATTACAACAATAATAAACAACACTACCAGCTTCTTACAACTTGATTCCTCGGAACCGTTGACAGTAGAAAAATTTGATGTCGACAATATCTCAGAGTTCAACATGCATAATTTTGATGATTCGGATAAATGCGAATTGGATTTATATCAGATTCGGACCGACCATCTGAATAAAGAAGAAAAGGATGCAATTTTAAATTTATGTTATAAATATTCAGATATTTTTTATAGAGAGAATGAGCCTCTAAGTTTTACAAGTAAAATTAAACATTGTATTAAAACTACGGACGAGGTGCCAATTTATTCAAAATCATATCGTTATCCATTTATCTATAAACAAGAAGTGAAAAATCAAAATCAGAGTATGCTCAATCAAAATATAATTAAACCGAGCAATAGCCCATGGCCGAGTAATATTTGGGTGGTACCGAAGCGAAAGGATGCATCAGGCAAACAAAAATTCCGCGTAGTGATCGACTATCGTAAGTTAAACGAAAAGACGATATACGATAAATATCCTCTCCCAAATATAACTGATTTATTGGATAAACTCGGCAAATGCCAGTATTTTACTACTCTCGATTTGGCCAGCGGATATCACCAAATTGAAATGAATGAAGCTGATATAGAAAAGACGGCGTTTAGTACAGAACAAGGACATTGGGAATTCCTGAGACTTCCCTTCGGTCTAAAAAACGGTCCATCAACGTTTCAACGCGTCATGGATAACATACTAAGGGGCATCTAAAATGAGAAATGTCTAGTCTACCTTGATGACATTATAATTTTTTCCACATCACTTCAAGAACATCTAGAAAGACTTAAGGCCGTATTTGAAAGATTAAGAGAAGCCAACTTTAAAATACAACTGAACAAATCTGAATTTTTGAGTGAGGAAGTGGCCTATCTTGGACACGTCGTAACTCCGGAAAGTGTTCGACCTGACCCGGACAAAATTAAAGCAATAAAGGAATACCCGTTACCAATAACTATAAAACAAATAAAAGGATTTCTTGGTTTAGTGGGTTATTATAATAATAATTTCGCAAAAATAACTAAACCATTGACTCAGTGTCTAAAAACGGGTGCAAGAATTGAGCATAACGCAGAATTTTCAAATAGTTTTGAAACTTGTAAACAGTTAATGACGAACGAACCTATATTACAATACCCTGACTTCTCAAAACCGTTCAATTTAACAACCGACGCCAGTAATGTAGCATTGGGAGCTGTCCTATCACAGGGACAAATCGGTAAAGACTTACTGGTCGCATATGAATCGAGAACGTTAAATGATTCTGAGAGGAATTACTCTACGATTGAAAGAGAATTGTTGTGTATTGTTTGGGCTACTAAATATTTCAGGCCATATTTATATGGACGTAAATTTTTCATAATAACTGACCACAAACCATTACAATGGTTGTTTTCGTTAAAAGATCCCAATTCAAAACTCTTAAGGTGGAGAATTAAACTTGAGGAATACGACTACACTATAATTTATCGGAAGGAATCATTAATAGCTCATGCCGACAATCTGAGCCGAATTGAAATTCACGCAAAAGAAACGCAAAGAGACATTTGGGACGAAATAAATATTATCACAGAAGAAGCTGAAAATAACGACCACGTCAAAATCTCCTAGTCTGGACCTGTACAATATTTCGCTCATAGTTCACCCAGAGTCTGACATAGAACAAGAAAACGAAGGACAAACTATTCACTCAAATGCGGAGGAAAATCCCGTGGTTGGCATTCCTATCAGCGAAACATCTGTTAATCATGGTCAAAACGAAATAATTATACAATATGTTTATTACTCACCATCAAAACCAATAATTACGAAATTATTTGAAAATAAGCAGAGAATAACGTTACAAATTTCAGACAATAATTTCGAAAACGATATAATTAATTTCATAAAAGAATATATTGCCCCCGGAGTATCATATTACTTGTATTTTGTAAAAACTGAAATGGTTAAACCGTTCTGCGAAGTTGTAAGGAAAAATTTTAAGTGGCCGTCATTAAAATTTCGTAGATGTACAGAAAGGTTAATAGATGTAACTAGTAAAGCCGAAATAGCCGAAATGATACAAAATTATCACGAATCAAAAAGCAACCTAGGGGAATCGACGAAACACTTAATAGAATCAAAAAGATTTATTATTGGCCAAATTTAAAACAATCTGTTCAAACTTATATAAATAATTGTGAAATTTGCCAACAATGCAAATATGAAAAGAACCCTATTAAAATGCAAATGAATATTACACCCACAGCAAATAAACCATTCGAAATAATTCATATGGATACATATACAATAGAAAAAGCTAAATTTCTCACTATAATCGACACATTTTCTAAGTATGCTCAAGCTTATCATCTAAATTCAGTAAATTCAACAGATATAACGAATCACCTGGTGACCTTCTTCTCTCACCATGGTGTTCCTAAACAGATAATTACGGATAACGGTACAGAATTCAAAAACTCGGTAATCTCTGAATTGTTAGCTCTACATAAGATAAAAATCCATTTTTGTTCCCCAAATCACCCCCAATCTAATTCGCCTGTAGAAAGAGTTCATTCCACATTTAACGAACATATCAGATTACTTAATGCCAGAGGTTTTTTGAAAACACCTATACAAGTTAAAATGAAATATGTTATTTTAGCATATAATCACACCATAATCCATTTGATTTAAATATGGATATGATTTTAAAAAGTAATTTTATAAACGAACATAAAGAAATAGCTCGCGAATTGTATTCTAAAATTGATGAAGCTTTGGCCAGACAAAAGCAAAACGTAATTCAAAAAATTAATGAGAATAATGACACACCAGATACTTTTAAAATCGGTGATAAAACTTATATAAAAGATAATTATTACGATTTAACCTCAATTATCTCGGAAATTGATAAACTACAGCGAAAATCACGATATATATTAAAAGTAGTATGCACAAACAAAAACTATTCTTGGGACGTTTCAAACGATATGAAAGTATTAGAATATATTGGAGAAAAGGTGGAATTTAAAATTTTAAATAGACTACCACATCAAAAACGAGTAAGAAGGGGTCTAATTAATGGCTTAGGTTCAATCTTCAAATCAATATCAGGTAATCTAGATGCAGAAGGATATGAAAATTTAATTAATAATTTACAAAAAAATCAAGAGATAATTACCTCGACATTTTTACTTTCAATCAACACTATCACAAATTTTAACCAGACAATTGAGAAAATTAAACATAACGAGAAACTATTGGATTCAAAAATATATGAAGTTATCAAAATGGTTAACTCCGTAGATGATAGAGAGAACTTGATTTCCATTAAAGATATTATTATTGAAATTATAAATATGTTCGAAATTATTCATTCCACACACAAGATATTTTAACATTTGCAAAAATAAAAGTAATGCATCTCAGTATAATTAAATCTACAGATTTGTATACAGAACTAAAAGCGATAGGAAAACAAATACCAAGTTCACAGCTACCATTTGATGTTTATTTGGAAAACATTTCACGGTATGAAAGTATCATGAAAATTCAGTGTTACATTTATAATAATAAAATAGTTTATATCCTTCATTTACCAATAATGAACATAGATAGTTTTGAAATATACCGTTTGTATTCGACTCCGATTCCATACAAGAGTCACTTCAAGGTTATAATTACCGAAAATAATTACTTGATAAAAAATAAATTGCACTACATCCTTCGTAATGACCCATGCACCGAAGTTTTGCCTCAATACTACTTATGTGAGAATCAGACGCCCAAGGAAATAGAATCGCATCCACCTTGTGAAGTGAAGATTTTCAACGCAGCAGACGCGTCAGAATGCAAACAATTCCTCATCACTCTCACAGAATCAAGGTTTCACCATCTAGGAGACACAAATAATTGGTTAGCTATAATCCCAGGAAAAAAGAGCATTACGTTTGACTGTCAAGATCAACATGAAGTAAAGCAACTCAAGGGTACTTATATCATGGAAGTTCCCTTAGGATGTAAAATCAAAACTGACATAGAAACCATCATAAGCAAAGAAAGTGTTATTCAAGGACAACCAATATTATTCCCAGAAATAAGTTTCGAGAATGACACGTTACCAATATTAACATCAGAAATAAACTAAGAAGATATAAGCCTTGAACACTACCCAGAAGCTATATACCATCTGTCACTAGAACAAGCTAAGTTCGACAACGAAATTTCCTATACTCCTAGTGTTTGGACAATATTATTGTATACCCTGATAATTGGAGTTATAGCCACCATAGTCTACAAGAAATTCCGCCCAAAGAATAATCCAGATTCCAGTTCAAGTACTCAAGTTCCAGTAGTCCAACTCCCTCGTCTACCCTCATGAGTTGGAGCTTCGGGGGGAGGAATTACCTCAACGCATCCTGATGACATCGCAGTGTAAACGCCAAGTCAGCAGAGTGCGGAACCGAGGGCATAAAAACATTTGTAAATAGTTTTCTTGTTGTTGTTGTTAATTTGAATTTGAAGTAAACGTAATAATTGTCAGATAATATATTTGTAACTTGAAAATAAAGTTTTTAAAAATAGAATTTAATGCTTGAATCAGTTAATTCACGCCATAACTTCACCATCTATAATTTAGCAAATGATCAAGTAGTTTGTTATGTATGGCATGAGGGAGAGGGGGCAAAATGGATGCCAACTCCTCTGCATCTTGTATAATTGATTTTTTAAATGAAGAGTTGGATGTTCAAGAAAAACACAAACCAAAAATTTTCTACAGCGATGGATGTTCTGCCCAAAACCGCGACGTGACATTGGCCAATGCACTTCAACATTTCTGCATTGAAAATGATTCTGTGATTATAAAAAAATATTTGGTTAATGGCCATTCGCAAATGGAGTGCAATAGTTATGCACTCCACTATTGAAAGGATAAAGAAAAATAAGTGTATTATTTATTCACGATTCAACTATGTGGAAATAATAAGGTATTCTAAAGATTCAGCTATCCAGTACAAACTAAACTTTGACAAGGAGAAGCAGTTTCTACCAGTTCGCAAGAACACTAGCAATGCAGGACAAGTAAAAAAATTTATAAAAACCATTTGCTCACCACAGAAGACAAATTAAATCACCTTCAGTCACTCAAAACCGGTATTCACTCAAGCTATCATGTAATCTTTGGTTCGTTGATTTTGTTCCAAAAATATTGTAAAAAATTGTTTATTTCAGTTCATATTATAGAAATATTTGCTTTTTTACATGTTATAGAAATAAACGTATTTTCTTGTGTCATGTTGTTTATTGTGTGTAAAAAATTTGAAAAAAACAATGTATGAGAGATATAATAACGTGGTAAGAAAACCTCGTAAGTCCTGAAATAAAATGCCGTCTAAATGTAAAAAACTCGTATCCCACGTTTTTATTTAAAGTTAAACTTTACTTTTTTCAAGTTGATCGTCGTAACAACTGATCCAATTCGTTGAAATACCCACATTTCAGAAGGACAAAACAAAAAAGTTGGGAAGTTTTATGTGATTTGCCAAAATATACATATTTTGAGATACGAGGTTTTGACATCTGAGCGACGAAATTGTGGTATGTAGGTTCAAATTTGTAACGATCGTTAAATTAAATGAAGAAATTCATATCAGGGTTGTTGGTCGTTTAAACAAGTACCTAGTCAAGGTCATATACTTGCCCAAGGTTGGTAAAGTGTCAGACCTAACACCAAAGTCATATAGACCAATAAGCCTCCTTTATACTTAAAACACTAGAAGGGCTTCTGGATAGGTATATTAGGGACGAGATACTGAAAGATAACCCGCTAAGTAACCGGTAGATCTACGGACTCCCAGCTGGGCGAATAATGTCACCATCAGCTCATTGATTAATGCAATGAGTAGACGGGGCACACCTACCGTAATATGCAGATGGATAGAAGCCAGCGGCGTGCAGTGGCATTAGGAGTAGGGTAGGCAGTTGGTACGAAACAAATAAAAATGTGCCGCTGGCAAAAAGTTTTGGAAGTGCTATTTTATTAGAAAAAATTAAACACAACAAATGTAACAACAAAAACGACTAAATACTATTAGAACTAAACACAAACCAAAACCAAAAATATATATTTTTTATAAATGAGTTCAATACGATGCACCAAAAAAGATCTTCTAACCATTATAAAAAACCTGAACATTCCTACAAAATATCGGATTGGCACAATGGCACAAGCAAAATGACATACGGTACTGCGTCTTCCGCCCTACTACTGTGTTTTAAATCCCATTGAACTTATCTGGAGTACTCAAATTTTTAAAGACGTCTCTGCGTAGGGTCGGACTGTGTACTCGGTCTTGATTTACAACTATGCTATTTACGGTCCAAAAATAATTCCCCACTGGGTAAAGCTAACAACGGTCGAAGATAATAAACACGGTATTTGAAATTCGCAACTATACGAACATAATTGATAATCAATATTGCTATTGTAGTCTAAGCAGATTACGATCCTAGATTACCATATTGTTATTGGTTATAAGATGTAACAATATGGTTACTGTAACAAGATTTATAGCAATGTTAATCAGAATCGACCCGATTGTCCGATATAAATGACTGTTTCAGTTATTGATACAAATTTATATTTAAACAAAATGAGTGAAAAATCGAGTGAATCCGAGATGAAAATGGAAAATACTCCACCTTAAATTACGAGTTATGCGAATACCATAGGAGAGCAGAACCGGTAGCTAGGGTAAAAAGTTTCCATGCCGCAAACATCATCGACAGAATAAGTCCATTCATCACATCATCATAAAACGTAAGGTTACATTTTAAATCTAGCAATAAGTAGTTCTTTCTCCAGGGAAATTGTTGACAAACTGCTAAGTTGCTCTTGTCCGTGAGTATTGCATAGGTATGTGTAAATGCGTTTTAGTCCAGAGAATGAACGCTCTGCAGATGCTGAACTAGCGGGTATTGTCACAATTAATTTTGTTAACTTAATTATTTGAGGAAACACTTCACAAATTTTTTTTTCAGGACAAAATTGTATAATTTCGTAGACATTCATGTCTTTGAATTCTGGTGATGAATACAAACAATGTAGCACATTTTCAATCTGTCAAAATCAAACTTTGTTTCATATCTTATTTTTAATTCATTAAATATTTCTTCTGGAAATTTAATTGTAAACATTTCAAAACAGTCTGGATCAAGAATGCGAAAAAAATTTAGTTGTCTAATTTCTCTGTACCGATCACTAATTTCATTTTTAATGTTATCTACTATTTCTCTAAATATTCTTGTGTAATGCGTCGTAATGTCACTTATATTTCGTTTTCATTGAGGCTCGTCATAAACTCTTAGACTTTTTGCATAAATTTCCTCGAATTTCGTGAAAAAAAATGTACAAAAACGCTTTGAAATCTTCAATTCTTTTAACACTATAACCAATATCGGAGAGTTTTGACTGTATTATATTATATAGTACATCCGTCTGGCCAAATATTTCATTGAAAATGTCCAAAAAATAATTAAATTCAAAATCTTCCAATGTAAATAAATACATTCTAGCTGCTGAATGAGTTTCTCCATCCCAATTTGCTTAATTCTCAAGCATGTCATTAAAGATGGTTTTTTTAAATTATAAAGTTCACTAAATATTACATTTACCGTTCTGGAGTTATAGGCCCATCGAGTCTGAACTACACGTGGTAACTTTTTAGTGCAAAATTGGTTATAGAATTCAGAACGTTTCGTACTGGTATGGAGAAATGTGCCCAAATTTTCAATTGTTCCAAAAAAGTGTTTGGTTTCCGCGATTCTTTCACCTTCATCTTGCTTACATTCATTTGGTGTATGTCCCTCGTTGATCCATGTTTCATCTAAATAAAATATATTTCTTCTTTGGTTTCTCATTTCTTTTATAGTCCTTAGGACATTTCTTCTCCATACTACAATATCGCTTCTTTCTATTAAAATATACTTTCTGGAATGCTTTTACCAGCAGAGACCTATTTCTTTGAAAATTTTCCATAGTGTCCTTCGACTCATTTCAGGGTAATCCTTATCTCGAACCGTGGCAAGAACTTTGTCTACTGTCGAAAATTTGCATGCACTTTCCTTAGAGTTATTTCTTGATTGATTTAAAACAATTAAATATTAATGTTTTTTCATTAAATGTTGAAGGACCGATTTTTCGACGTTAGCGCGATCTTCCAAATCATCCATATTCACACTAGAATTCACAAGTTGCCACTAAACGACTTTTAGTAAGCTGTTAAGAATATACAATTTGGACCTCCTTACTAAATGGAAAAACCTACAATCGCATTTTCGGTGAAATTTGTTGGGAAGGTATTTATCTACTTATAATTCAATTACTGTAAGATATTCTTAGAATTAAAATAAAACAAAATTTCAAACTTTTTTTGGCAAGTTGGTACTTATTGAAAATAATCTTATGATACGACTATGTAATCTTTAATACACAGGGATTTTGGCTTGTCCAAGCCATTTTCTATTGTTCTGTTCAGCTTATGGTTATAAAAGGCAAATAAAGGACCAAAAACTTGTATTAGCTCAGGAATAATTATGAAAATTTTAGGAAATATTTAGATTACTTTGTAATTTTGTTTAAAATGACTGAAGTTTACCATTAGACTATAACCCGTTTGTACTCACTTAAATTTCCTGTTAATATATTTGGACTAATTGATTATATTTAGTGTTCAGTATAGGGTTCAGTACAAGAGATACGTTCCAATGTGGGCATTTTGTTATATTGGGAGATAATTAATTAAATTTATAGGGCTTAGGGTGAATTTAACTGGCGCCTCTTGTCTTTGTCAAATATTTCAGGAGATGCACCTATCTAAATTGTGGTTTAGCCAATAGCCCAAAAACACTGTTCTATTCATAACCTTGTACTTGGTCTGGCATGTCAAGAAACCAGTAAATATTAGGTGTTGTTTCTATAGTGTAAAGCGAGATAGCAATACACAAGAGTGTAGTTTTGTTTTAAACAAAAAAAAACCAAATCAAACATATTGGGATACAGTGAATCCACATAAAATAACTGTGTCTCATACCACATACAAGAAAAAAGTAAACGCATGGGCCGGCATACTTTGTAAACAAATAATTGGTCCTTTTTTCCTAAGTAACAACTTCAATGGCCAAGAATATTTGAATCCTCTCTAAAATGAAATAGCCGCAAATGCCGCACCTAGAAATATTTCAGTAGTGTATCAACATTATGGTTGCCCGCAGTGGCGTCTTAAGCGGGGGTGCAAGGGGTGCACGGCACCCGGGCGGCAGGTTATAGGGGGCGGCAGCTGGATCATAACGAATGACAAGTTCCATGTTTACATACGCATATGCACAAACGCTTTTTTACTAAGATGTACCTACCTACACTTAATATGCTGTATATTATATAGCCTACTTTAAAGTGTACGCCACTGTCTCGGCGTGAACAAATCTGCAAGTTTTTGGAAAATACTCAATTTAGGAAGCTTCTTAGAACTGAATCAACAGGGGGGCGCCTGTGAATGTGAACCAGATGTGAATAATGTCGAATGCAGAATAGCATCACACGACTGTTTCTTGCGTGTGAGATACGAGATACGTTTGACCAAAACAAATATTTAAGAATGTTTGGAGAGGTAGGTAGGTATATTATAGTAGTACATATTTCAAGGACTATTATTGTACTAGGTATCTATTAATCGACGGTAAAATAAAAGATCAATTGCATTATTTATGATATGCTGGTATTTTGGTATTTGTATTTATTAAGGCTATTAAAACAATTTAAGTAGGTATACGTTGAGTAACCCTGATCGCAAAAGTTTCAATAATGTAACAAAAGGACATTTTTGTTATTAAAGAAACTTGCACTTGCAAGCGAAGGGTAGTTTTCTTTGACAGATTCGTAGAACTTCAAGTTCGATGTGGGTCAAAGTAGTAGCCCACAATAAAATAAATTTACCCGGGCGATTTTTGGACCCTTGCATTGTCCGCTGCATTGTATTGTAGTTAAAATTTCCGAATAATGGCTTAAGATGAAAAGATGGGTTTATGACTGGAGCAATTAAATTTATTGTTATTAGGATTTAGGATATGAGTTGTTCATAAAAAAATAAATCTTAAATGTGTTCTAGCGGAAGTTGTTAACATTGTTAACACACTGAAACATTGTAAATATTATTCTATAATTTTAGATTGTACACCTGACATAAGTCATGAAGAGCAAATTACAATAATTTTTAGATTTGTTTATCTTAACCCCTTAACAAAAAATGTTGAGATAAGAGAGCATTTTCTTGGATTTTGCTCTGTTACTGACACAACTGGACAAGGATTAATGACGTTTTTATTGAATTTTTTGGGAGGCTTAAATATTGATAATAATGACATGCGCGGCCAAGGCTACGACAATGGTGCCAATATGAAAGGCAAAAAAATTGGCTTACAAAAAAAAAATTTGGATATAAATCCTAGAGCATTTTATGTACCATGTGCAGCGCATAGTCTTAATTTAGTTGTAAATGATGCTGCAAAATGTTCTTTGGAAGTTACAAATTTCTTTGCCATTGTCCAAGAATTATATGTATTTTTTTCGGCATCAACATCGCGCTGGCAAGTCTTAAAAAAAGAACTGCCTACTTTAACTCTAAAATCACTTTCCGATACACGATGGGAAAGCCGCATTGATGCTGTGAAAGCCCTTCGTTTCAATTTAGAAAAAATTTATGATGCTTTGTTCTTTATTTATAGTGATTCAAATAAAGATACCGACACAAAAAATTTGGCATATTCTTTGATTTCAAAAATAAAGTCGTACAAATTTGTTTGTTCCTTGGTAACTTGGTATAATATTTTATTAAAAATTAATACTGTAAGCAAAATTATGCAGAAATCTACTGTGATACTTCCAGAGGCTGCTAAAATGTTAGAAGAAGTAAAAAAATATTTAACTGAATGTCGTACAGACTTAGCTTATAAAGAAATGCTTAATGAATCAAAAATTATTGCTGAAGAATTAGATTGCGAAATTAGTTTTCCAGCAGTTGGCACTGTACGACCTAGAAAACGAAGACCTATGTTTAATTATGAAGGAAGAGATGACGCTATACAAAATCCAGAGTTACACTTTAAAGTAAATTTTTACTTTTTTTTATTAGACACTGCCATAACTAAATTAGATGAAAGGTTCGAATTGTTAAGTGATCACAACAACTGTTTTTCGTTTTTACACAACCTTGATGCTTTTAAAAATTTAAATTCAAATGATAAATTAAAGTATTGCGCGGATTTGCAAAATAAATTGACAGATTTTCAAACTAAGCATTCTGATATAAATGCAGTCGATTTGCTGAATGAAATTGAAATTTTACCGACCTATTTAAAATCTACCTCCTCTGCAATTGATGTTTTAGGATATTTATTTAAAAATAACTTGATTAGCACATTTCCAAATTTGTCGATTGCTTTACGTATTTATTTAACATTACCGGTTACTGTTGCTGAGGGTGAAAGATCATTTTCCAAATTAAAGATTATAAAAAACTATTTAAGGTCTAGTATGACACAAGAAAGGCTTTCAAATCTAGCTATAATAAGCATTGAAAATGATGTTGACATATATATTAATGACATTATAAAAGAATTTGCTATCCGAAAATCTAGAAAAATTGATTTTAGCTTTTGAAAAATATGGTCAAACATTAGATAATACCTACCTATTTCAAGATGTGTATTATTATCATAAGTATGTATTCGGATATAGGTATAAGTACATAATTTTTTATAATTTGTTTTTACATCTGGTACATAATATGTATATACATATGTGACTTACTTTTCATTTAATTAAATATATATCTGATGTTATTAAATTGTGATATAACTAAATAAATAAAATTGTTTGGTTTATTTTAAGAATAGTTCTCTACCTATCTAGCTTCCCTTATGTCGTTCACCTTCTTCACGGTATATAGGAAATAAGTCTTATTTTCTAGGCTGTAACCTCCTTCAACTTATCGCCCAGAAGGGGCGGCACACAAGAGTTTGCACCCCGGCGGCAGGTGAGCTAGAGCCGCCCCTGGTTGCCCGGTTCACTCCAGTAGGGAAGTACGGGAATGAACGATGAAATAAAACAATATAGTTTGTTTAAATCTTCATATATTTGAACTAATGTTCCATTTAAACTTGTTGACGCGTTTCACTAACACAGTAGCTTTGTCAAAACGAATGAAGGTAAAATATAAAAATGTCTTAATATATACAGTGCTAAATCTATTTACTAAGGTTAACAATGGTATTGAAAGAAATTACCTGGAAATTCATTCACTACAAACATTCCTAAGCTATCTTCTAGGAAAGAGGTTTAAAAAAGGAGACTGATTGATATCTATTTGAACGTTAAGAATATTTATTTTTGTTAATCTCTAGGGCCTCTAATAAATTTAAACTAAAGGATTTACCGACTACATGGAGAATTTCAAAATTTGGGTCGAAAATGTGTTGGTTTTCTAATAAATGATTTGAATAGTTAGAATCTAATTTTTTGTTGTCATAGCTACGTTTGTGTTCCGAAATTCTAGTTTTAAAGTTTCTAAAAGTTCTACCGATATAAAGTACGGGAATACCTTGATACTGTTTTCGCAAATACGTTGATAGGTCGAGGTGGTACAGTACATTGGCCGGCAAGATCTACAGATATCTTTTTATAAGGTTTCCTAAAAAATAAGTTTGCGGAATATGAACCGAAGACAGAAGAAGTGTATTGAAAAATACTATTATTAATGAATTTGGAACAATTAATAGAATTGTTATTAATAATGTACGGCGGAACTTTATGATCGTTTGGGACACTGTTTAACAGCAAACAAAAAACAATTTGAGTAGTTAAATAAATAAATAAATAAATTTATAACCCAAATAAATTTGTCTTATTTTAAATATTTGTACTTAAAATCTCTTTTTGGCCAAAAATTGTGAAAAAAGAACTAAAACAAAAAAATTCGCCACCTCGCGAGATCGAACCACGTTACTTCACATTTAACTTTTTAGTTTTTAGTGCAGCAACCGCCCCTTTTATTACTTTTCGAAAGTGTTTAAAAAAATGACTTACGACTTTTTTAACATAATTATGCATTTTTTTATCAAACCAGAATAAATATGAAAATACTGAATATACATTTGAACTTTTTATTGTAACGATATTTTCAAATTTGTTTTTATTTTTTATGAACGTAATTTTGTAAAAAAGTCAGCTCGCTTTTGACAGTTTTGTACAGGAATCTCTATGTCACATTTTATAAGTAAAACTCACTTTTAATATTATAACACAATTTTTTATTCATATTGTTATATAATCTGTACTGTATCGTATATTGTTCTCGTGCAAATGATTTTATTTGCCGAGACACAAAAATTTCAAGAAAAAAAATAATTTTTCAATATTAAATCGTCGTTTATCTTGTCACAGAAAAAAATTCGTATTACACACGGAAAGAATATTAAATTTTAGCTCTCGCAACACAGCCTCGAGCTTAAATCTACTACTTTTCCCAGTTCTGTAGTAAATAACTATTAGTAACATACATACACACAACGCAAAAGTCTAGGGATATTTTTGTAAAATACTAAAACTAATGAAAGAAATTTTCGTGTTCATATAAACTTGCTTCGACTGTAACTGTTAGTCTAAATACTTACTTTTTTATATAAAAAAATTGCAAAACTGATATAAATACGTATTTTAGAACGTTATTCACAAGGGACGAAAAAACTGACATTTTAATGTTTTGTGCAATTCCGATTTCTAGTCATTTCATACTGTCCTTGCTTAGTAGGTATGTCAAAGATAGTGTGTTTTTACCATGGAACGACAACATTTAACGTTGGATGAGATGAATAGGGCCCCCTTCAAGCTGGTGTGCGACAAACCCAAGTAGCCGAACAGTTGGGAGTCTCGCAAAGCATCATAAGTCAATTATGGCGTTGTTTTAGAAACACTGGGATTCCAGCCGAGCAACATCCAGGACGTGGTCGTTCCACAACCGCCGCTCAAGTCCACAACCGCCGCTCAAGATCGGTATTTAGTTTTAACCGCTAGAAGGTAACCGACAATGACAGCACCCGAGTTGGTTAATGCATTACAGCGTGCATATAATGTGACAATGGTCAGTAATACGGTGAGGAATCGTCTCCATGAAGCCAATCTTCGTAGTCAGCGACCACTGAGATGTCTACCTCTGTCTAGAGGCAAACGCTCTGCACGATTAACTCGCTGTGACGAGTTTCTGAATTGGGCTGAAAATGACTGGGCTACAGTTTTATTCGCCGATGAGTCCAGATTTGGATTTGATCCAGATTCTCATCGGACGAGAGTGTGGAGACAGCCCGGAAATATGGAACGCTTGCGACATGTGCAGGAAGTGTACACATACAGAAGTGGCACATTATAGGTATGGGGCGGAATCATTATTGACGGAAAAACTGGGCTCATTTTCCGACGCGGCTTTCTTACAAGTCAGCAGTATTTGAATACTATTCTCCAACCTGTCGTTCGTCCATTTGCTGATACTGCTGGAGATAACTTTCACTTAATGTATGATAACGTTCGACCACATGTTACCCGTATTGTAGTATACTAGTTGGATAACGAGGTATTGATGTATTGCCATGGCCAGTACAGTCACCGGACTTGAATCCCATTGAGCACACATGGAACATGCTCCAACGACGAATTACTCCATTTATGGGCAATTCACAATGAGTTTCAATTTCGAGAGCTTCTGAGAGTACAATGGACACCAATGGACACCTCAAACAGACATTAACAATGTAATTTTGAGCATGAATGCTAGATATAGGGCTGTGATAAATCAACGTGGTGGCCATACATTATTTTAAGCTTAATTTTTGTATTTTTTGACATTTGAAAAAACAGTGGTTTTTAGAATATTTTTTTTGTTCAGTTTTCTGTTATTTTTGGCAGAAATGTTAACATTTTTGACATATTAAACAACAATTTAAACTATAAATTTTGTAATACTTTTTCAAGTTGATTACAGGTAAAAACACGACTACTTATAAAAATATCCCTAGACTTTTGCGTTGTGTGTATTTTCCCTTATATTAAAATAAAAAAGTTACTTCGTCTCCACCACTGTTAACTCTTTAAACAAACGTCAGATCGAAAAAAAAATATTGCAACTACCTTTTGAAGGTTAGTATTTGTGGCTCCGTCTGTAGGATCCCATAACCTGAAATAAAAATAGTTTGTATTTGTAAATGTTTGTAATTTATTTTCCTAATTATTAGTGTCTATTACGTTATAGGTCGTATTCCACAAAATTTCAACTAAAGCTCTTCTAGAAATATCGTTATCATAGTTTAATAAAACATTGTTTAAGTTAAAACTAGTTAAGAAAAATAACAGTTGTAGATAGTTGATAGCAACGACTTAATTGCTCTTTACAATAAGTGCTACCTCAAGAAATATAAATTGATTGTACCGATAAAAACAATAAACCAAATTACATGTGGAGCGAAAGATGACTTGGAACTAACAAATTTTTTTATTTAAGACCGAACTATACTCCTGAGTACCCATTTCATGGATGAAGCTGATCTTCTTGGTGACAGAATTGCTATTATGGCTGGAGGTGAATTACAATGTTGTGGTTCCAGCTTTTTCCTTAAAAAGAAATATGGCGCCGGTTATAGTTTGATAATGGATAAAACAAGGGAGTGCAATCCGCGGCAAGTTACCGAACTATTAAGAAAGTTCATTCCGGATATTGAAGTAAGAACATTATTTTTTTATACAATACAACCACGAATGAATGTGATTGTCAACATTTAGCTTAAAGTCCTAATAATTATTATTTAATAAATATTTAAAACCGTCACAGCATCTATCTGATATTCCAATCTATAACAAAATAAACTGTTTTAAAGATCGAAACTAACTTTTCCGCACCCCGGAGGCTGTATCGTGCTAACAACACGAAATTTCTGCAAAAATTACCAAAAATGTGGTACTTCAAGTATTATAGCACCGGTTGTACTAGCTCTAATGAGCTCAAAATAAATACGGTTCATACGTGAGATATCCTGAACAATATTAACCCATTAACGCCTACTGATCTATTTATAGATCATAACTAAATCAAAATTATAACATTACTATCCAGTTTTTTATTTAAAAGTTATGTAGGAGCTTATTAAGATCGGCGATAAGAGATTGAGACTATCTACATATCAGTTTTTATAGGGGAAGTATTTTTTTTCGATTTTTTTAAATTTGGGAATAATCGGTTTCGTGCATTACCGAATACATTTATTTATTAACGTTGGTTAAATTGTTTTTAAAATATGCAAAGTGAGTTTTTAGCCTCTTAAAGCATGTAGATTCACCATTCCATATCAAATTTAATTTTTTTTGTAATTTTCATATTATCATCAAGTATTTTTCATTGATCTATATTTATACCACTAGACAAATATAATATCTATACCTGCACCTGTATAAACAACGATTCACTCGAGAACGGCACGTGTTCCTTGTACTTTTTTCTCAGTTTCAGTCAATTTGGGAAGACAGTAGGATTGCTACAGAATGAAATATTTGTTATTTTATGTTGATGTGATAAGAAATAGGTAGGTATGGGTATTTACTATGAAATTAGATGATATATCAATATTTATAGTCAGTACCAATCATCGATTATTATATTACATTGCGATATACAAACAATATACTAATTATTATATTATATATTGACTATGCAAGAGCTGGAAGATGTTGTTAACGATCTTAATTTTTTTATCGATAAGGATAGTCCGAATGTGGACATCATAGTTTTACCTCCGGATCCTGATGATGTTTCCCATGAAGACGAAACTGAGGATGACGAATTAGGCATATCTGAAATAAGAGATGTTCCCGGTCAGCTGGAGGTGCAGTTCTACAATGAAGAAAATGAAGTACCGATTCTGCTCCATCAAGCTCCAAAAATCAGCGACTTTCTAACGTGTTACCAAAATGGAAAATGTGTGAACCTCAATATTCATTTCCTCACAGTCACTTCATTGGACTGAAAAAAAATAAAAAAGAAGCCCTGCAAAAAGAACATGGTCACCTCACTCCATTACAATTTTTTGAAAAAATTGTTTTTAATGATATTTTCGAATACATAAAGGAAGAAACCTTGCGCTACGCACACCGCGTAAAAAATGATACAACTTACACCTTAGATATTGATGAGCTGAAGTGTTTTATTGGCATACTCTACGGATGCTGACTTGGGCGTTGGAATGGTACAATCTAGTATGTCACGAAATAGGTATTCCAAAATAAAATCAATGCTACATTTTGCAGATAATGATAAAATTGATAAAGAAGACAATGCTTAAAAACTTCGACCTCTCATAACAAAAATAAATGAATAGCTTCAACAATTTGGAATTTTTACATCGTATTTGTCAATTGAAGAAATGATTGTCAAATACTATGGACATCATGGTTTGAATCAATTCATAAAAGATAAACCCATGAGATTTGGTTACAAATTATGGGCGCTTAGTGGTGCCAATGGCTATTGCTACAAGTTCATATTTTATACTGGTAAAGAAGGCAAGAATTGAACAGGTCTGACTTTAGGGTCAAGAGTAGTGACAGAATTGTTGTCTTGAGTACCAATTTCAAATGAGCATGTAGTATTTTTTGATAACTTCTTCACGAATCGAGATCTATTGGTTCACCTAAAAGATATTGGATTTCTTGCGACTGGAACAGTACGAGATAATAGAACAGCTACATGTTAAAATAAAGTCGGCAAAAGAGCTGAGCAAAGAATCTCGTGGCTCTTTCGATTACAGGTATGACACTATATCTGATGTCCTCAAGGTACGTTGGCATGATAACAAGTGCGTGATAGCGGCAACTAATTATGGTGACATAAAACCATTAGCTAAGGCAAGCCGCTGGAAACGTGAAACCAAGCAAAGAGTTGAGGTACCACAACCAAAACTGAGCCAAAATTATAATAAACAAATGGGCGGCGTTGACCACCATGATTGGCTCATTGATAAATATGGTATACAAATTAGCGGGAAAAAATGGTACTTGCCAATGTTTATTCGTATTACAGATATTGCACTCACAAATACCTGCCAAATGATTTTATACAGATAATTACATGGTCGCAAGGCAATTAACTCTTTAGAATTCCGTAGAGCAGTTGCAGTTCCTTATATGAAACTCACATCATGTGTTAAAAGACAAACTAAAGCGACAGTAGCCCAGGTAGATATGCGTTTCGATGGTCTGAATCATTTTATGCAATATCTTGATGGCCAAAGAAGATGCCAAAGAACAGGTTGTAAGAGCAGACACAAAAGATTCTGTATGAAATGTGATACTACTCTTTGTGCAAATTGTTTTTTGTCTTACCACCAAAAATAGCTCTTCAAATATTTGTTATTAGTTGCTTTATTGTTTGTTGTATTAATAATAATAAACTTTTAGTTTTATAAAAAATATATGACTGCTGTTTCAAGATAAACTGTATTTTCAATAATGTATGATGAATATGCCCAGTGATCTATTCATAGATCACCACTTTTTGACAAAGCTATAAAAGAGATATTTTTTTAATTATTGTTTTTCATTGATCCTTGTAGTTATTTTAAATACAAATACAGTATATTGTGAGAAAATTCTAACTTTTTTTACCGTGTGACATAATGGGTTAAATCATAAAATTGGTGACTCGTTGCACTCCGTAGGCTGTATCGTCCTAACAAGACATGTAACGAAAATTGGTCGACGATAACGACGACACACACACACGATTTTTTTTTCTAATAACCGTCTTTTTGTGTTGTTCTTGATGAAAATCGTGAAAATAATGCAAGATTCCAACTTTTTTTGGGGTAAACCTATACTTTCCTCGCATATTACTGTAATCTATCAATAATAAATGAAACGAAAATTCACAACAAAAAGGGTTTGTTAATTAAATTTTATCAAACATATTCGCAAACAATTGAAAATTATCTGCATCTACAGTTTCGTACCAAAAAATGTATTTCAACATTCTTCTGGTGTGATTAAATGCTATAAATTACATGACGCAGTACATTATAGTTGTACATATTCCTTTATTAGAAATCTTTATATATTGGGTGTCCCTCAATGTTGACCGTGTTACAGACGGCTAGCCTGATTTCTCTTTACGCCCCCGGGAAGGCAAGTTTAGCTGAAACAAAACAGAAAACGTCCATTAGTGTTTTAAATGAAACTCACGGTTTCTAGTTAATACCACAATATAATAAAAATTGTTGAAAATTCTAAAAAATTAACAATTATTTCGCGAAATCAATATCATCGTCAATTTTTATTATATTGTGGTATTAACTAGAAACCGTGAGTTTCATTTAAAACACTATTATGAGTAGATTCCACGAAGTAAGGGTCGAGACAGTTAATTTCATTTAAGAAAACTTCCACATTAGACTATAACATACTAAACATTATATAAAACGATTTTTCTTCTTTTTTATATTCGTTTTCATCGTTACTAGTTTCACTATCTGAAACCCTCGTAACAAAAGGTTTCAGCTTATCTCAAGGACATATGCACGTATAAGCAGTCCTACTTCGTTTTGACCCTCGTAGTTCTGTAACCACCCACTATGCAAATAAATATTACAGTTATGTTAATTCAACATCACATTGTGATAATGTTCTTCCTTTTTCTCCTCTTGTTTTCATCACATGCACATCTATACAACCGCTCATGTCCAGCTTGTAGCTGTTAACTTTGGTGATGTTTCAACTTAACTTCTCGGCGATGTTAAAGCGCTGCCTTTTTACATTGCTGTGATGTTACTAGAACTTCCTCAAAAGGAAGTCTTTACAACGAACTTGAAACAACATTTCTGTTACATTCTGAAATGCATTTCAACATATTGTCGATGTTAATGCAATGTCTAAAAAATAACATTTTATCAATGATCTAAATGCGGCATTTCAAAAACAATACAGTGTTTTCTCTTAGATGTTGTATGTACATTACTTAAACCTCTAAATAATATACCTCAAACATTCTAGATGACATCCTATAGATGTTTCTGTGCCTAATCAGCAAATACAGGGTGAACAACTAAGAACGCCGGCTGTCGGCCATATTTCAAAAAATAGTCATGGTACTTTAAAAAAGTACCTTCAGGAAAATGACCCTGACAAATCGCTAGAAAATATCTGCTATGGGGTGGAATGAACACTTAAAAACATAACACTGTGATTATCTCCAAAAAATACATACTAAAGGTATCCTAGAAATACAATTCTTGGTATATTGATGAGATTATGAAAAAATGTAATTAGGGACTTTTTGTCCTTATTTTTCCATGTAAAGGGTGGGAGAAGGTTCAACCTAAAAGCAAATACCGTAACACTTAATTGCTTTTTAATCGGATGTCCCTATCCTAAAACCAAAGTCCTTAGAATTCTATCACATATTTCCCGTAATTCAAAAGAATATAGTGTTCACTCCCACTTACCCTTACTTGGCACTTAATAATGAAGAAACCCAACCAGAGAAAGTAGAATGTCCGAAAGTTGAAGACATCTACTACTGTATTCAAGAGTTTATTCCTGCCGACAACGGCCAGTCGCCTACTGGATGTTATGCGACTCAAATAGATAATCAATACTCAATAATCAATCAAGTTACAAATAACGAGCTGATGATAATTCCTGTACAGTCCCAAGATGTTGTTTCAAAGTGTCAAACTAATTGAATATTTCAAGTACAAACACCCTCCTTAACAAATATTCCAGAAGATTATGAACTGTCAATTAATAAACTTAAATATTCATTCAAGCAAGAAATTCAAAAGGGAAAATCAGAAAAATTATCAAGCTTCAAACCTCACAGAAATAAAACTCGACGACTTGTATGAAATTAACAGAATTGCCAAACAGTTAAAACCAATTGAGGAGAATTAAATTCGTAGTTAATATAAACTACTTTTTAATAAATAACTTTTATTTCTACAAACTAAAATGAGACTTTACAACTAGGAAGCTATATAAAATCTGAATGTGATAATGAAAAACGTTATAAAGAAAACAATCCGTGAGATTGCAATTCAGCAGTCTAGCGGTGTCCTATTACCATATGCGTTCCCATACATAACTCCTCCGCCATTAGACAGAAATTCAAGGAATTTGTTGAATTTCAGAGTTCCAAATTTTGGGGACCATTCTGGATTTCTTGGCCTTGGCTTCTTCTTCTTAGAATGAATTTTAAAGTCCAATACAAAATAGTTATTAATATGATGAAATAAATAAAAATAGTCTAAATATTAAAATTTGCAGATATTATTGGAGACGAAATGTTGGCGATTTTTTGTTTTTGAATGTCTAAAGCACTTTGAACATATTTAAAGTCGTCTAAATTGATAGAATTCAATTGGATTGGTTCCATCTGAAAATTTGCTATTTCACTTGAAAATATTAAATTTGGAAGGTTTATTAGATTCAGTTCGGTTTAATAATTTTCAAAATGTTTAATTTTAATACCATCAATGTCCACTTTGCTCTCCGAATCAAGTTCTAGAATAAAAGTTCCCTGAATTGGAAAATTGTCTTTGTTAGATCCGCACTTTTGATTAACTACACTTATTTCAGAAGATATTAGAATCCAATGATTCGTCTCTAGTTTTTGGATTCGTAATTTAGGCATTCGTACAGTTAGCTGCTGGCATGATGAGACGTTCTTGAAGTAGCGAAGCATCTGGATTTCACATGGGATTTCTTCTTGTTTGATAATGGGTCCATTCTGGTAGCAAATGTACTGGTCATTTAGGATAAGGAATTTCGCTTGAGGTAGAATTACTTTGAAGGAGTTTTGTGTGGGTACAGGCAATGAGTATATGTGGAAATAATTATACGTTTCGCTTTCTACTATAGGAATTTCTAAGATAAATACTATTTTGTATCCCTTGGTATAACATTTTACTTCTGTGACCTTTTCATATAAAAGAATATTTTCTACTTTTGGTTCAAATGGAAGCTTATTGAATTTCAATTGTCCATTTACAATCATTATTTCATTTAAAAGTTCTCTAGGTTCAATTATTGAATTATGAACTTCATTTAATTTGGAAAATGTGATAGCAACTTCGATTATCTCTAGAATATTGTGAAATAATTGAAAAGTTGGAGCGATTTGAGAAACCAATGTATCCGTGACATAGAGGTGATAATTTCCTTTTTCTTGTTCGTAATAAGTTTCAATTTCCTTTATTCGTTTCAATAAAGTTTGTTGATTTTGTGCCAATGTGTTTGTATTATTTTAAAAAATATTACCAGAATTTTGAAGAAGTGTTATTTGTGAATTGACTATATTTTTTAATTTTGATTGATTCTCAAAAAGTGTGTTAATTGCTTTATCATATTTTTCTGCATCGTTTTGATCTAGATTGCCCGTTAAAGATTTAATTATTGAGCCAAGTCCGTTTATTATTCCTCTTTTGATTCTTATAATAAAAACTGGATTTATCTGATTTAACTGGATTTGTATTTTTTGTTCTAAATTTAATATTAGGTTGCACATACTTTCAAATTCATGGATTAACACGGATTTATCTTCATTCTTTGGAAATGTTTGCTAAATTCTTTTAAAGTGATTTTGTACAGCTTCAAAATGGGTTACTATATCTGAAATGTCGGAAGTTTGAATGAAAGACCAAAAATCAATTTTATTTTGAGCATTGCCTAATTTATAAGGTAGAAGACCGGGGTTATTATTTAAGTTATGGAGTCTTGGGTGGTTTGATCCCTCATGGATGTGGATTGACAACCTGTAACAGTTGGACGTTGTTTTAGTTCCTTTATATGTATTATCTCCTTTTTATTATTCATAGAAGCTATTTCTATTTTGTTCCTATCTAAAATTTCGGTTATTTCATAAGGTCCCATAAATTTATTATCTTTTTTACTATGATAACGCAAGTTTTTCTTAAACACTATTTGTCCTAACTTAAAATCAGTATTAGTATTACCTTTTTGGTTATTCTTATCTACAATTTTATCTTTTTGCTTTTCTATTGTTTCTTTTACATTTTCATGAACGTGTTTAAGTTTTTCCTTATGATTTTCAGCATAATCCGAGTAAAATGCTGCGGGAATAAAACTTTCATTTGGATTTCGCGAATTAGTGTGTCCGAAGGTTAATTCGAAAGGAGTAAATTTAGTGCTAGTATGTATTGAGCTATTGTAACCTAAAATTGCATAGTCAATAAAATCGTCTTCATTAGGGTGCATTTCTTTTAGAATTCTGAGATGTTCTATTAGACTGGAATTGAATCGTTCTGCTACACTGTTTGATTCGTGATGTCCTACAGTGCCAAAATGTATTTTTATTTTATGTAAATTCAAAATTTCTTTTACAGTATCATTATTTAATTCAGTACCATGGTCAAGAATAATTTTTTCTGGTGGTCCAAAAGAACAAAAGTATTTTAATAATGCTTTACTTACATGAATAGCCGTTTTGCCTTCGACTTGGTATGCGTGTGCGAACTTTAAAAATGCGTCAATAATAATTAAATATATTTTATTGTTGTAATGAAATAAATCTATGTGAACAATTTGAAAAGGTTTTGATGCTGTCTCAGTTATTACCAGAGGTGCGTATGGAGGATGTCTGCCATATTTTGTTCGTTGACAAATATCAAACGAGTTTATATATTCAGTAATAGTAGTTTTCATATTTTTCCAATAATAGTTCCGTTTTAAATATTCATACGTTTCTACAATACCACGATGGTTAGTTTTGCCAACGTGATGATGTTTTATTAGCATTTTTTGTTCTTCATTTTCCTTGATTGTGTTTACTTCTTTTAATCGTCTAATTAATTTTGGGCCTTTTTCCGAATAGTGTTCTAAATATATTATATTGAAATCGTTATAAAGAGAATCATTGTAAGAATACATGCAGTAACAACGTTTCATAATTATGTAGTCTTTTAAAAATTCGAGTATAAAATTTTCATTATTTTGGGTCGGAAATTTTAACATTTATTATTTTATAATTTTCGTAGGATTCCTGTTCATCTATTAATTTAGGATATGGATGCGGTGTGACTATAATTTGATTAACTTTATTATTAATTATTTCGTCATATATTCGTATACCGTCATTTGTTGTTTAATTAAAATTGGTGTGTTGTGTATTTGAGTCGGTGTCAATTGTGTCAGCTGTTTGCAAATTGGCATCGGTTATATTGTCATTTATTTGTTCGTCTATAAGGTCATTTAAAAATTGGTCTAATCCATGAGGATCTGTAATTTCGTCAGGATTATTAATCATTGAATCATTTTCGAGTGCGTTAATAACTACTCTAGAAAGTGCATCGCAATTAGAATTTAAAGTACCTTTTTTGTAAATTATTTCATAGTCAAATTCTTCCAAACGTAATATCCAGCGTATTAATTTTGAATTTGGTTTTCTGAGATTAAATAGCCAAATTAAAGGACGATGGTCACAATATATTTTAAATCGTTTACCGTAGAGATATGGTCTGAAGTATTTACAAGCCCATACTATGGCAAGTAAGTCTCTTTCAATAGTACTATATTTTTGTTCAGAGTTATTTAAGGTTCTTAAAGCGTATGCAATTGATGTGTCCGAACCAATTGGACCTTGAGATAATACTGCGCCTAATGCTACGTTTGAAGCGTCCGTGGTTAAAACAAAGGGCTTAGAAAAGTCTGGATACTGAAGTATAGGTGAATTGATTATTAGATTTTTACAAATTTTAAAAGCAGAGATGAAATTTTGATCGTGTTTGACTTTAGCATTCTTTTTCAGACATAAAGTCAACGGTTTAGTTATTTTAGCAAAATCTTTAATGTATCGTCTATAATAGCCTAATAGTCCTAAAAAGCTTTTGATTTCCTTTTGAGTTTTTGGTATTGTATAATTTTTTATTGCACTTATCTTGTCAGGATTTGGCTTTACTCCGTCTGGTGTAATAACATGCCCTAAGTACGCGACTTCTTTTCTTAAAAAATCAGATTTATCAAGTTGGATTTTAAAGATCGATCGCCGTAGTCGGTCAAATACGGTTCTTGCAAGGATGTAGAGTAGATTACAATGTCGTCTAAGTATTCTAAACATATTTCGTTATTCAAACCTCGTAAAATGTTTTCCATCGCTCTTTGAAATGTAGAAGGGGATGAACGTAGTCTCATTGGCATACGTTTAAATTCCCAATGTCCGTTTTGAGTTGAAAATGCTGTCTTCGGAATGTCCTCTTCGTGCATTTGGATTTGGTAGAATCCGCTAGCTAGGTCTAGAGTAATGAAATTGACTGTCTCGACACTTACTTCGTGGAATATGCTCATATTAGTGTTTTTAAATGAAACTCAAGGTCTCTAGTTAATTCCACAATATAATACAAGTTATTGAAAATTCTAAAAAATTGACAATTGTTTCGATAAATCAATATCATCGATGATATTGATTTATCGAAACAATTGTCAATTTTTTAGAATTTTCAATAACTTGTATTATATTGTGGAATTAACTAGAGACCTTGAGTTTCATTTAAAAACACTAATAGGTCTAGAGTACTAAAATATTGACATTTGCCTAATTTGTCAAAATTTCCGTAATGTTTGGTAATGGGTATTTATCTGGTATGGTTTTTTCGTTCAATTTGCGGTAGTCTATTACTAAACGGAATTTCTTTTTGTTTGATTTGTCTGTTTTCATCGGCACAATCCAAATTGGATTAAGTACGGAGAAAGAAAGGTTGAATAATACCTTGATCAAGCATTTTGTTTATTTGTGTTTTGACTTGTTCTTTATATATTTCGGGGTAACGATATGTCTTAGTAAATATTGTTAAATTTATTTTGTGTCACGATAGTCAAAACATAATTTTTTGATAACGTCTTTTTCTTCTGGATTGCAAGGATTTAGATCAATATTTTTCAAATTTGCCTTTAAAATATGGTCATGTTCTTTACTAATTTCATGATCAGATTCCATTTTTTATATTTAAAATTTCTATATCGATTGGTTCGAAAAATTCGATTTTTTCAGATTTAGTGTTAGAGTTTATTATCGTAGTAAGAGCAAAGTAATTTTCTACATTTATTACAGCGACCCGCATCTCAATATGAGGTGCAAACTTTTTATATTCTAAAAGTCCGGTGCCTTGTTTCATTTTTACTGGTCTTTTAACTTTTTGTTGAGTTCTAGGCGGTATTATCAAGTGATATGTTTGATATTTCTGATTTTGAATATTCGATATTTCATTTTCAATTTCGTATATTATTGGAATTTTTGCAAATGGAGTTACGATAAATTTTGAGTTCATATCTATTGGAGCTTTTAATTGTTTCAATAAATCAACGCCTATTAATCCGTCATATTTATCGCTAAAGTTAAATAGATAGAATTTGTGATATTCTGAAACTCTGAAAATTTTGAAAATTGGTATTTTTATTACTTCGTCATGATATGATATATTATGAGCACTTTGTATTTGAATATCTTCTTTAAAAATTTCATTTGAATAAAATTAATAAGCTAAATTAGGTTTAATTAAAATACGAGTACTACCTGTATCGATCAAAAAATCTGCTTTCAGTTCGGGGATGTAAATATGTGGTAAATTTTCTCTGGATATATTTAAAGTTATTAGGGGGATTGTTCTGTGAGGCTTCTTGTTGAAAATTTTCGTTTGGGTCTTGAGAAATTTGATGAGGATCATCGAATTGATATTGATTAGAATTGTCATATTCTGGATATGTTTTATCGGTTTCATGTGGATTAAAATAATCAGAATTTTGGACATCATGGATTTGGTATGACCATTCACCATGTATTTGATTCTCAAACGGGTTATCGAATTCCTAATTTTGATGATTTACATCATGTGCGAACAGTTCTGTGGACGTGAATTTCCTTTGAGGTGCTAACATTGTATTACCTGATGATGTGTCCATTGGAGTAGGTTTGTATGGTTTGTTGAGATTTGATTGATTTCTGCTTTGATTTGAGGGTGCTCTCAATATCTGGCTTTGCCTGGGTTGATTGGAAAATGTCTCTGAGTTTTAAAATTATTATTGTTTTTCCACTGGGGTTGTGAATTTTGGATGAAGGGACGATTGAAATTATTAAAATTCTGTTGTGGTTGCGAGAATTGATTATTAGATACACCTGGATTTGAATTTTGAATAATTGGAATAATGGGTTGAGAAGGTGGCGAATTGAAATGTTGGTAATTAGCATTGCTATTCTGGAAAAAATTGCGATGATGATTAGTTTGTCTGGATAGAATGATTCTCGGTATTGGTTTGTAATATTGATTATTTAGAGTATTATTTCTATCCTGACTATACATAAAATTTTCTTCTTCTATAACTAAAGACATAGCTACTACTTATAAACTATCTGGGTTTCGCAAACGTATATTACTTTGCAATTGACCAGTTAAACCTCTAATAAAAGTTTTAAGTGCTAAATCGTTATAATTTTTGATTTAAATAGTTTTTGTGTGTTTCATGTTTTAATGGTCTCAAAACAATTAAATCTTGCACTAAGCAATATATATTTCTCTGATCTCCGAAACATAATTGAAGAGCTTGTTTTATTTCTGCCCATGTTCGTGATTCAGTTCTTGAACCTATAAGCATTAAAGCTCTACCTACTAATTTACTTAACAATGCGCGTAATAAAAAACTATTTAATTGTGGATTTGTTGCATCGAAAAATTGAGAAATCAGTGTGTCACAGTTATCTAGAAAAATATTTATGAGGATTGCCCTCGTATTGTGGGATAGTATCAATATATAATTTTAATAATTGATAGTTTGGATTAGCCATTGCTTCAATTTCTGGTATATTACTTTTTTCTTCCAAAGTTATACTAGAATTAAATAAATCTGCTAATTCTTCTACAATTGAGTCATCCATCAACCAATCTAAATTATATTACTTATATTTTACTTTTCTAAAAGTATATAAAACGTAAATAAAAGCGAAAGTTTATTTGGAAAAGGAAAAATGGAATGCTTTTCGACTTAGAGTACTATGAAGAAAATGTTCATTCTTCTCCACTAGGATCTGGGCGATGTGGTCCCTCTTCCCTGGACTGGATTCTTGAACTTAACGTAAAACCACAAAAATCAAACAAAGCTCGAGATTGCAAATAAACCGTAG
The DNA here is from genome assembly GCA_963921935.1 of Galeruca laticollis. Classification (NCBI taxonomy): domain Eukaryota; kingdom Metazoa; phylum Arthropoda; class Insecta; order Coleoptera; family Chrysomelidae; genus Galeruca; species Galeruca laticollis. Next base: position 221,648,882 of record OY998177.1, on the reverse strand, counting down.
ATACGGACCGGTGTCACGATTTTTGTTGAACCGATTTGCAATCATACTGACTGCGCCAATTAAATTCGTAGTTAATATAAACTACTTTTTAAAAAATAACTTTTATTTCTACAAACTAAAATGAGACTTTACAACTAGGAAGCTGTATAAAATCTGAATGTGATAATGAAAAACGTTATAAAGAAAATAATCCGTGAGATTGCAATTCAGCAGTATAGCGGTGTCCTATTACCATATGCGTTCCCATAGCTGGAGCAGACAACCAACTATAAAGTACCAGCCATATCGATAACTTTAATATCAATAATTTTATTCGTAACAATAGCAACGTACTATTTATTGAAAAGGTAACGTAGTCAATCGAAACCCAACGAAGAAAAGGAAATCAGTTTAGAAGAAATTACAACAGATTGGTCCCACAAAAATAATTCCATTATTTTTTCGTCCTAGGGATGGAGGAGTTACGTGCCAACAATATGCAACACCTAAGAAATACAACACCTCTTATTAAACATTGTATTCTTATCTCTATGTTACTTCTTCATTATTTTATGGATGTATAAACATACTATTGTAATTAAAATATATTTTTAAAAACGGTCTTAAAAATTATTAAGCTTTATATCGTGCATTAATCTTTATCATGTATGGGGTATATATGATACATTAATGACTGTGAACCAGTTGTGAATTACTACTCCCTACTACAGACATTATTTATGTGAAAATGTAATATTTAAATTAAACATCTGACTAAATCTGATTGAATATTTGTCAAAATTATGAAAAATTCATATATTCTAAGTCCGACATTTTACTTTTCCACCCAACCTATCTAATATGCGAGAAAAGTATTGGTTTACCCCAAGAAAAGTTGGAATTTTGAAATTTTTTTTTGAGTTATTTTTACGTTTTCCATTAACAACAATACGAAAAAATGGTTTCTAGAAGAAAAAATCCTGTGTGTATGTCGTCGTCGTCGTCGTCGTCCTTGTCGTCGGCCACTTTTTCTTACATGTCTTGTTAGCACGATACAGCCTCCGGAGTTCAATAAGTCAGGACATGTCACAGATGAACCCTATTGATTTTCAGTTCACCAGAGCCAGTACAACGGGTGCTATGGTACTTGAAGTACGACATTTTGTCATTTTTTAAGAAATTTCAGTTTGTTAGCACGATACAACCTCCGGAGTTCAACAAGTCACCAATTTTATGATTGAATATTATTCGGGACATCTCACAGATGAGCCCTATAGATTTTCAGCTCACCACCGCGAATACAACAGGTAGTACAGTATTTTAAGTACGATCTTTTTGTCATTTTGGAGGAGTTTCAGTTTGTTAGCACGATACAGCCTCCGGAGTATATACAAATGACCAATTCCATGATTGGATATTATTCAGAGGGCCTCAAATATTAAGCCTATTGATATTCAGGTCACTGAAGCCAGTACAACGGATGCTATGGTACTTGAAGTACCAAAAATTTGGAGAATTTTCAGTTTGTTAGCACGATACAGCCTCCAGAGAGTCTACGATTAATCAATTTTATGATTGAATATTGTTCAAGGTGTCTCACAGATGTACCCTATTGATTTTCAGTTGACTAGAGCGAGTACAGCGGGTCCTATAAATCCAGATATACTACATTTTTGGTTATTTTTAGATATATTTCGGTTTGTTAGCACGATACATTCCCCGAACTGTATACAAGTAACAATTTTATGATAGAATATTGTTCAGGGCCACAGACGCGGAAAAGTTAGTTTTAATCTTTAAAACCGTTTATTTTTACATGTATTATTTATTCGCAGATACAAAATAACGTTGGCAGCGAATTGACATACCTCCTGACCGAAAATAATGCACCTATTTTTGAAGCGATGCTAAAACAATTAGAACTGGAATCTGCAAAGTTGGGAGTTCAGAGTTACGGAATATCACTTACAACGATGGAAGAAGTGTTTATGAAGTTAGTTCAGTAATTAAATCGAGTTGATATTTTGGTTGAAATCAATCTCCGTGGTTTCTCTAATCTATTTATATTCAAATTGGTTCTTGAAATTTTAGAATTTTTTTACTGTGTTTAGCGTAAATATTTGTTTGTACCTTGGTCATTTGTCTTTCATGACTTTCTAAAAGTAATCTTACTTCACTTGAACTCTAATACAACATATCAAATTCTTACAAGAATCAAATAATCGATTGAAAAAAGTGATAATATTATCTTGGCTAATGGGTGAGTTTCTATTTTTTTTATCTTTGCCTTCAATATTTAATAGCCTTAAAGAAACGGTGATGTCGATATTGATGCTCCAACTGTGGTCAAAATTACTATAATATTGTTGTTTTTGATTTGCATTCGTTCAAGTTTTAAAAGTAATAGTTTTAATTGTAGGCATTTCATTTTTGAAAGAAACTTAAAGGCAGGATTCTGTCCTATTTCATTTCGTAAGGTTGATGAACGCAACTTATGTTAATATTAAATTCTTCGTCCAATACTTTGTTACTATAATTGTATATCTAGATATTTGGTACTGTGATATTCATGTGGAACATACACTTTTAGAGTTGGTGCTGATCATGGTCAAGAAGAAATGTATGATGAAAAAGAGAATAGAATAAATAAAAAGGAGATAACATATCCCGTAGGTAAGTATTTTCTGGTAAATATACTGTTAAGTCCAAGAGGAAGTTCGAAATGGAGGTATTAAAGAGTAAGGTGAAGTGGGGTAAATGTGTTAATGGGGCAAATATGTTAGTATCCTCCCAAAATTTGAATTTGAAAAGTATCAATCAGTAAGTGCCATCCGTGTTATAAGTAATACACCACCACTGTTTACCTTCCCACCACTTCGAATTGTCTGCGCGGCTAATCTATCGCCAGTAGTTGCAAAGCTTCCAGAATGGACGTTATTTATTAGTGTGACGAGTAGCATATTATTATTTATTATTATTTGCGTAAAATTGTGATCTCAACTGGTAAGTTAGGTTTTATTACTAGGAGTGGGTTCATTTACTGTAGTTTACAATGTAGTATGTTTATTTTGTCAGAATTTTGACATTTCACTGTCTTTTGAGACTATATCACATTTGCCCCACGAAATAAGCCTCACGAGGCGAATGTGTTATACAGTGGCGCGGAAATTGTGTTATATTATATCACATTTGCCCCATTATTGTTTGAGTGTGGCTATGGTACGCAATTACAAGAAATAGACCTCGAATGATAAGAAATACACGAAGGCGGATCAAGAACTGGCTAATAATGAAGCCAAGAGAACAACAATTTACAGAGCTGCTAAGATGTATGGACTTCCCAAATCAAAGGTGTACGTGGAGCAATAAAAGAAGAAAAAGGCAGACCAATTACTATTCCAATCGAGGATGAAACAAGGCTAGTAAATTGTTTAAAAATAGCTGTAAAATGGGGGTATGGATTTTCCCGAAATGAAGGAATTGAACTAGTTCCTCGGTTCATCGAAAGCAACAACATAAAAAATAATTTTAAAAATGGCATTCCAGGTGAAGACTGGTTCTTGAAGTTCAAAAAGCGGCACAATCTGAGTTTTGAAACTCCTCAAAATGTGGAGTACGCCAGGAAATACGCATTGGATCCGTTCATAATCTATCAATACTTAGATTTGTTAAAATTTACCCTGAATGAACTTGGACAGCATGATAAACCGAAAACAATTTGCAATCTGTATGAAAGCAGCCTCAGTATCGACCCAAGGAAAGTGAAAGTAGTAGGTGGTGTTAATAAAGCTTCGTTTCATACAATCAGCTCTCCTGGTAAAGAAAACACGACAATTTTGCTAATGTGCAATGCAGCAGGGGATCAAGCCCCACTACTGATTGTGTTCAAGAAAAGAACGTATGGGACCAATGTCTTGCCCCACCAGAACACGACTTTAAAATAACTGTGTACGCAGCTAGGAAAAAAGGCTGGATGGAAGGGGATATATTAAAAAACTATTTTCTTAAGACTGTAGTACCTACCGTTGGTTCAGAGCGACCTGTTCTTATCATATATGATGGTCACTCAACCTATGTCAGCATTGAAACTTCAGAGGCTGCTAAAAGTGGGATGAAAAACGTGTTACCTGGCAACGCAATCATGTAGGAAAAAAATACTCAAAAAGGTGATTTCACATTTCTTATATGAAACATGGAAACTTATTTCCCCTGATGTCATCGTAAATGGATTTGGGAAAGGAGGGATATTCCCTTTTAATCGAGATATTATTCCGGAAAAAAGTTTTTCCCCATGGCTTATGCAAAAGTGGAAGGAAACTATCAACATTTCAACACAGGTTCAAGAGCAAAGAAAAACTGATAACTCATTACCAGGCCCCTCAAACATTTGTAAACTTAGTAACAGCAGTGTGTTATTGGAACACCTTTTCTTATCTTCAGTTAAACAAACACCAAAGCTACAACCACAGAAGAAAACTAGAATATGTCCTGGAGCCGAAATTTTAACATCCTCACAAGCTATAAATATTCTTAGAGAAAAACTAAAACCAGTTAAGAAGAGCGCTAAAAGAAAAGCTCGATTATTTTCCACCAGTAGCAGTGATGACGATGACACACCTCTAGAATTATTTGAGTCTGACAATTCTGAGGAGTTCGTGAATGAAATGCTAAGTAACGGTATTGATGAGAATACCATAGATGTGCAAGAATTCCAAAATGTTGTTGCTCCGGGATGTTGGGTTATTGTACAATATTCTACAAAAAAGTTAATGAAACATTGTGTTGGTAATGTGCTGGAACAAAGCGATGAAGGATGGGTCGTTAAATTTACAAGGCCATACAAAAATAAATTTGTTTGGCCAAAAATCGAAGACACTGACACGGTAGTCGACAACGATATCATCACCGTTTTGTCAAAACCAACCACCTACCGAAGAGGCTTACTAGATTTTCCAGTTCGCTTTGGAGGTTATAATTTATAGTTCTGTATAACTTCTGCAGCAAATATTATTATTTTTGAACATTTTGTATTATCCTGTTTTTTTTTAGAAAATCTGCTAATGTTGCTTTTATATTTGAAATATTTTAATAAACAAAAAACGAAAATGTGCACATTTCCCTATATTCTATACTTTTGCCCAGGTATTAAAATGAACAGGGTTTGCATTACAAAATATTGGTCGGTATCACATTTGCCCAAAACTAAGGGGCAAATGTGATAGAATAATCGTGTTTTGAAAAAAAGGACTAACAAAAAAATAAGCTGATAATTAAACTTAAAACACAATGATGGGTAATAAACATCTCCAAAATGTTTTACATTTTTTTTAGAATTTTAATTATTGAGCTTTTTATTTAGCGGTGTCATACATTCAACCTACTGAAAAACTATTTCATAATTACCCCACTTCACCTTACCTGTCTATTCGCGAGGAATATATTTTTTATACTGTCTACCTCCTGCTGTTCTCCTTTCCTTTATTTCCTTCTCTAATCCCATCTTCTGATATAATTGATCCCAAATATTTGAACAGGTGGACTTATTCTATATTATTCTCTTCTTCTGTATGTAATGTATGATATTTTTCCTTATGATCAAGGTCTTTGTTTTTTGTTTGTTTATCCTCAAATTAATCGTTTGTAATGCCTCCTTGAATATCTCCAGATTTTCACCATGAAATTTTTGTTGTTTCTGCCTATTATCATCATGTCATCCTCATAGCAGCGTTATGATATCAATACCTTTTCCACTTTCCAACATCCTACTTCATATGGCTTGACTTTTTTCTTTGCTTCCTTGAATTGTTTCATCTATTACCAACGCAAACAATAGTGGGCTCAAGATACATCCCTGGTTCTAATTTCCCTCGCTTAACTCTTACATAATTATGCGTATGTTTAAATAGGCTTCGTATTTATTTTATTACAGTTTCAGAAACTCTTCTGTTTCGTACTGTTTTCCATATATCCCTTCTATTACCTCGTCAAAGGCTTTTGCCAGGCCTATGAAGTAGCAGAGTATATTTTGGGCTTCTTTTGTGGCTTTTATTTATAATAAACATCGCGTCGGTCGTACTCCTGTTTGGTTTGAATCCAAACTGCGTTTTTCCTTATGTATGTTTCACTTTTTTTCCAAAATTCTGGCGTTCACTATTAGACCAGGGTCGATAATTTTTAAAACCAAAAAAAATAATAGTAGGATGAAACCCATTAGAAAAGGAGGGGAATATTATAAAAATGGAAGGAAAAATAATTTACGGGCGATCTAAGGTCGGGAAGGGGATGGGGGTGAGTTTTTAAGGGTAAAAAACGGTTTTTCTCGATTTTCGGCAAAACTAAAGTCCTATCGAAAAAAGTCAAATAGCAAAGTTGTAGGTAATAAAAAGATCTAAAACTTTTGTTTCCACACTTTTTTCACATAACCTCAAAATTTATGTGAAAAATTCAAAAAACCAGGTTTTTGGTATTTCATTTTTATCTTTTACAAAATTTTTTTTAACGGAATTTGGTGAAAACTTACCTTTTTATGTCCCAAATACGCTGTAATTTATTTGATTAAAAATATTTGTTTTTTCACCTTATTTTGAATTAATATCGAAAAAACACCCTAATTTTCAATCGAAAACTCACCCGTCAAAATATCAGCTTTTTTCAAAAAGTTGGTATGTTTTCTAGTCGTTGAAATCTCTACTTTCCGATGGTGAAAAAAATATATGTTACTATTGTAAATCTTCTCAGAAAATGCAAAAAATCGAAAAAAACTCGAATTCGAAATTTTTTTTAATTATTATAAATAATTTAATCTAAAAAATGTGATTGCTGCAATTTGTTACAATTAAAAAGTTGATTTATTTAATACTAATTACATTTAAGTCATAGAAAATCTCATTAGATATAAATGTAAATCGTACAATTAAATGTAGATACCTTATTCTGATTACGTTATTTATTACAATATTTTTAAACACATTAATCTTATTATTCATAAATACCTTATATTCAATTCTAATCACTTATCCATTAGTTTCTGTCTTTTTGAATGCATTTCTCCATCGTTAGATTCGTCAAACATCTCCGATTCTGGTAGATCTTCGAAATCTTCATGACTATCACCTTCTTCCTCTCCAACATTATTTCCAGACTGCGTTGGTTCTTCATCCACAATTTCTTCTGAATCATTAACTTCCTCGTAGGTTTCTTTTCCAATATTGGAGCAATTTTCAGAACCATGACAGTTTGAACATAAATTTGTGCATTTTAAACCATGTTTTCGGCAACCACATTTTAAACTGTTACATCCAGTTTCACAGCTGCAGCAAATAGTTTTGAGCAATATTTCCGGAATTAATTCTTTTTGTGTAAATTTGGGCATAATTCCACGTTGATATTGCTTCCAGCCCCAATCTGTTGCTGTTAGTTCGTTACCCAACCAAGTTTGAAGCTGATAATATGCCCTGTAACAATGTTGTTCTGCTGCTCCGTCTGTGGGTGGGAGGTTTGCCAAAACGAAAGATGATTTAATTTTTGCCAATTGATATTTTTTGAACCTTAATTGATTCAGTGTAATTTTTCACTTTTTACATTTATAAATAGATTTGATTAGTTGTAATCCAGTTTTTTATTTCTTCTTTACTCGCATCTTTCTTATAAAAAACATTGGCCAAATTTGACAAAGTTTTAACGTCTAATAATGAATTGACGATACTTTTCTTTCCTTTTGCGGCAAATCCAGATGTTGTATCGCAACCAGAAAAACAATGCAGAAATGCAACAATGTTTCTTATTGATTCATGTTTGAAACTATTAGACGTGAAAAATAGGTCTTTTACATTTCCAGAACCTGGTTTGAGAAAATAAATGTCATGATTATATGAATTTAACTGATTTAAAAGGACCAAAAGATCAATATCTTGGCCCACAACAATTACAGTTTTATTAGTACTCATTACAACTTTTATAGCGGTTTCAATTATGTCAGCATCAGCATCTTCTTCTACTTGGTTGCAGGAAAATCCTCGTGACTGTAACCTTTTCATCAAAGTCTTTATTATTTTATCCTTATTTTTCTCGTTAGATAAAAATTTCTCTTGCAAAAAAGGTATTTTTGTATGATTTTGATAATCGAACTCTGGAATATTGTCTGAGGTTTTTCTACGACTACGTTCTCCTCTTTTAGTTAAAGTAGCTGCTGGTACTGTTGTGACACTAACTGATTTTTTAATTTCGGGATACCCATCAAAGAGAATATAGCTGCTTACTGCGTAATGTTTTTCTACATAGCACAAATATTTATTCATTATCTCTTCTACCGTTTCATTTTTTTACCAAATTACTTTGTGCAGTAAAAATCCACCGTCAACGACATGCACTACACCGTCAGAAAGCGTTGGTCCATTCGCACTCACAAATAAACCGTAAAGTTGAGATTTAACATTTTTCCTGGGGCCATTTTCTGTAAAAAGTGACAATGGAAAAGGTGCAAGCTCATATTGTAACTAAGTTTCCATATCTTTTTTACTGTCAATAGTTAACGATATTCTTTGAAACAACAATAATGGATCGATAGCTATAATATCTCCGTTCAGTTCAACGGAAGGTTGAACTGTTTTTAAAGACAAGACTTTATTTTTCCTTTTAAATTTTACAATGCCAAAATTCATTCCAACAATAGCTTGCAAAGTAATTAAAGTGTTAATTTTAATAAATAGCTCAAAATTTTTTATAATAATAAAAAAAAAATTTTCGAATTCGAGTTTTTTTCGATTTTTTGCATTTTCTGAGAAGATTTACCATAGTAACATATATTTTTTTTTCACCATTGGAAAGTAGAGATTTCAACGAACAGAAAACATACCAACTTTTTGAAAAAAGCTGATATTTTGACGGGTGAGTTTTCGATTGAAAATTAGGGTGTTTTTTCGATATTAATTCAAAGTAAGGTGAAAAAATAAATATTTTTATTCAAATAAATTACAGCGTATTTGGGACAAAAAAAGGTAAGTTTTCACCTAATTCCGTTAAAAAAAATTTTGTAAAAGATAAAAAACCAAAAGCATGGTTTTTTGAATTTTTCACATAAATTTTGAGGTTATGTGAAAAAAGTGTAGTTAGATCTTTTTATTACCTACAACTTTGCTATTTGACTTTTTTCGATAGGACTTTTAGTTTTGCCGAAAATCGAGAAAAACCGTTTTTTACCCTTAAAAACTCACCCCATCCCCTTCCCGACCTCAGATCGCCCGTAAATTATTTTTCCTTTCATTTTTATAATATTCCCCTCTTTTTCTAATGGGTTTCATCCTACTATTATTTTTTTCCATTCCTCATTATTTTTAAAGGCTTCTACCCTGGTCTATATGGGAACTGTCCTTTTCAATGTGATGCCTCTGTAATTTCGACATTCTATGTTGTCCCTTTTTTTGTACATTGTGGAAATGATCCCGAATGTACCGAGAAGGTTTCCTGTATTTTCGTACTAATTTAACATACAATTTTTCTCATTAATCTTATTTATCCAAATTTATAGTCATAGAATAGAGCAAGGGTGTTGGGCATGTCCATTTTATTTGAAATTTGATAAGTCTTCGGTTCATTTCTGTAAAGTTTTGAATTTTTTTAATCACAATATTTAGGTCATTTCAAATTCTTATTACTGTTTTAAATGAAACTAACTGTTTCTAGATAATTCCACAGTATATTGAAAAAATGTTGAAAATTCTAAGAAATTGACAATTGTTTCGATATTGCTATCATCGTCGGAATGACAGAAGTTACATTTCAGTTGATGCCTACCTGATGTTTAATAATTAATTTTGGCTAGATCAAGAAGTGACCTACCTTGTGATTGACTTAATATATCGTAGGGTTACAACAAAAAGGCTCTAAGTAATAAACACGGTTTTGAGTTATAAGCATTTTCAGTATTAAAACAACTTTGATATTTTCAAAAATGAAGGTACTTGCTTGAACAAAATGAAGAATAATTTTTTTGCATGAATAGGAGTAATAATATTAATACTTAGAGTACTTACTAATTCACAAGGAGATCTGTTCTCTTCCAAGTATGGTCGGACTGTATGAACCTCTGCAATGCAACTCTCCGATCAGCGTATAATCGACAGGTCTGAACATGTGGCTCGATATCGCAACCTTCGTCTATTTCACAAAGTATCTTAACTACTTTTGCCGAGTATCTTAGATACTTTTGAAAAGTATCTTAGATACTATCAAAAAGTATCTCAGATACTTTTTAGTATCTAAGATACTTTTACAGTATCTTAGATACTTTTTGTATCCTGATTACTTAAAATAGATACAGATCCTTTTAAAAAGTATCGTTTTAAATTTAGATACCTTTGCATCAAATGGAAAAGTATTTAGATACAAGATACTACTTTTTATCTAAGACACTGAAAAATATCTTTTTTTCTAAGATACTGCCAGCTCTGACTGGATCCGATAAAAACGCATTTTAGCTAATTTTTGCCTTAGTGCCTTTTCGTTGTTACCCCACGATATATTAATAGAAAGAAGAAGAAGATAATGTATTATAAAAATTAATCTTTAGATACTATTAGCCCAATGAGGATATACTAGATATCTGTGCAATTATATAGAGAACCAGGAAAACTATATCTGCTGATCTTTACAATTATTACTTAAGAAGACAGTTTCAAAGTGGAGAACTCCCTAGATTTATCTGTTCACGGACGACTCCATATTGTGGGTCTCTTAAGTGTCTTCTAATTTCTAATTCTTCAAGGAAATCCAGTTCTTGTTTCTGATCACAAATATGTAGTACTTCTCGTTCTGTGTCAATGAATGTTTGGTGTCAAGTAGATGTTTTACATAGTGGGATTTATCTGGTTGTTTTAATCTGTATCCTCGTAAGTGTTCGATGTATCTGATTTCAAAATTTCCAAGGGTTTGACCCAAATAGACAGCATCGCATTCGGGACATATAAAATTATATATACCAGGCTTATTTAATGGGGATATTTTTGATTTTACATTTAATAACTTCGTAGTCACATTACTTTCTATTTTAAAAGAAATTGTTGTATTTGTTGCTAAAGATATTATCTTTGGAATATTATTAGAAATATTACACGAATTTGTGATGGTTTTGTAATTTTTTATTTCTTTAGTTTTTTTAGGAAATATTGTAATGCCACTTTTTCCTCTTTTTAATAATTAATTTATTTATCATATGTAATGATTAACCGTTGGATGTTGCTATTTGTTTAAGTGTATTAATTTCTCTATCAAAATTACATTAGTTAATTGGAACTGAAAATACTCTATGTATCATTGAATCATTTGCTGTTAATTTATGTGACATGGGATGATTGAAATTATACGTAATAGTTACCATCAGTGTGTGTTGGTTTTCTGTAAATTGAATAATAAGTACATTATGAACATTTTAAATTTTTAAATCAAGAAAATTCAACTTTTACAGTAAATTTAATTTTTGGGTGTAAATTATTAACATAGTTGAAAAATACATCTAATTGTCGTTCACTACCTAGAAAACACGCTAATTTGTCCTCTATATGTCTATACCAAGATAAGATATATTTTTTTGAAATGTTACATTCATATATTTATCTTTCTAAATTGTCAATAAAAATTTTTGCCAAAATTAGGGATATAGGGCTTCCCATTGGTAACCCTTCAATCTGAATATATAGCCTATTTTCAAAGGTGTAATAATACATACATCAAATGAATTATATATATCTGATATTATTCCTGGATTAATATTTTTATCTTCTAGTAATTTTTTCACAAGTGCTAGACATTTTTTAGGAGGAATTTTAGTGAATATATTGGTAACATCAAATGAAATGAGTTTAGAGTTATCTTGTACGAAGAATGTTTTTAATTTTTTGATTAGTTCTATTGAATTTATAATTGAGTATTTAGATATATATCTGTAATTATTAAGTATATTGTTAAGTTTATTTGCTAATTTATTATTAGGAGGACTAACATAAGAAAATACAGATCTAATTCTCCTTAGACACATACATAAAAGTTGTACATTCTGAACTCACGTTCCAACTATATCCAGTAGCATTTCACTGTTTAGATTACAAAAACAGAGAAAGTGTCGGCACGATGAAGCTGAAAAAATTTGAGAAACAAAAACGAACACATACAACATAAAATTCCATACTCCAATCATCATGAAACTGTAAGTACTTACATACCAACACATTTTGCACCACGATCTGAAATCCTTTCAGACACTAATTTTAAAAATAGTGAAATAAAAGTTTTAAATAAAGGTTTAAAGTACAGCATACCACAAAAAATTTATGAATAATATTTAACAAATATTAGCTACAGAATTAGAAATAGCATTAAAATCTAATTCAAACAATTCTGTTTATGAAAAATTACAAATTGCCAATTTAATAAAAAATATTGAAGCGTCAAAGGTAATATGTCGAACAAAAAATGACATGGAGTTTTGAATTCAATCAAAAAGGAAGTTGAAAATAATATCCTAACAATTGAAGAGTGAAAGTACCAAAGGCACTAAGTGACATAAACATAATTCTGAGAAAATTAAGATAAACCCTTTAGAAAGCAACATTTTTATTTTTTATATCATATAACATTTCAAACCAGTTCTTAACATCTAGAAACAGGTACTAGTAGAAAGAGCATAAGTGCCAAATTATAAATAAAAATAAACATTTTATTCTGAAAGGGCATAAGTGCCTCACAACTTAAAGGTTATGAGTACCAATTAAAGGTCAGTTGTACTGCTGCTTGGCCCCAAACTCTCTTTGTCTAAATTAAGAAGTTTTCTATAAAATATTTTATGTTCAGAATTTTCTAGGTAGGGAATCATAGACGATAGACATTTTTTCTTATTAGCGGTAATCTTATTTTCAGCGGGTACATGCTTTATTTCTGCACATTTAAGATCGTCAGTGGTTTTTCCTTTTTTCAATATATTGATTTTCTTCCAGGCTTCTATGTCGGAGAAAGTTTCTTTTATGTAAAGTACTATTGAATTTTTATGACCAATCTTTATTGTTACTGCCTTACTGATATTCAAGGCTTTAGTATTAAGAAATGTGTCAGCAGCTTCCTTTATATCCCAAAATCCGTTTACAGACATGTCAATAACTTCGAATGGCGGATCATATTTTGCGGAAGTTATTACATCATGTAAATCATTTGGCACCATTGCCTCCATAACACGCTTTCTTTTTTCAATGAGAGCGAAGTCTCGGTCACATGCCATAAAACTGTGACCGCTTATTAGAAAGTTATACTCAATTGTCTCAAAAACTTCATGAAGAGCAAGGAACACTAAAACAAATATTACCATTCCGTTATTGTTTTGCCCCGCACAGTTGTCACTCCACTGTAGCAAATGTTTTTTCGTGTGACACCGGAATTTAAAAGTTTAAGAAGGGTAGATGCTACTTCATTACCTCTTCGTCCACTAACACCTTCATGCCACATGCACGGATAGAGTCCGATAAATGTATCCCCAGGTTGTAACAAGATAGATGCGACAGATAGAACATATCTGAATGAGTCAGCGTAGGAACAAATAAAACGTGTAGATCAAATGAAATGTAACATTTGTCACTACCAGGAAGTTGTGCATCTGCGGTTTGATTCTTCAAATTTTTAAGACATCGTTGCACTTTTCGGTGATGAAGTTCGAGTTGATTAATCGCACTGCAGCCAGCACTAGAAGTTTGCTTAACCTCGCAATTTAACCTATCGCAGGTATGGCGTGTATCGACTCTAGGACGATTGAAGCTTAGATTCGGGAAATCTCTCTTAAACATACCTCTATAAAACTTATAACTTACAGAAGATTCTTTATTTTTCGTGAAAACAGAAATATCCCCATTACAGGAGTCGGGAATATATAAACTATGTCCAGAATGTAATGATATCTATTTGTGTCAAACCCTTAGAAATTTCAAAATCAGATACAGTGCATACAGATGAAAACAACCAGATAAATCCCACTCTACAAAACATCTACTTGACACCAAAGATTCATTGACTCCTGACGCAGAACTAGAAATACTACATATTTGTGACAAGAAACAAGAACTGGATAAACAGACAAATCAAGGAAGTTCTCCACTTTTAAACTGTATTCATAAGTAATTATTTAGAAGTACACTGATCTTAATTTGGAAAAAGATATCCTGGATATCCCCATAGGGCTATTAGTATCTAAGTTTTAATATTTGTAATAGCATATCTCCTTCTTTTTTCTATTAATGTATGTTGAGTCAGTCACAAGGTGGGTCACTTCTTGGTCTAGCCAATAATAATTAATAAACATCAGGTAGGCATTGCATGATATGTAACTTCTGCCAATCTGACGATGATAGCAATATCGAAACAATTGTCAATTTCGTAGAATTTTTAACAATGTTTCAATATATTGTGTGATTGTCTAGAAATATTTAGGTTTATTTAAATCAGTAATATGAGTTAATTCCATAGAGTAAGAGTTGAAACAGTAAATTTCGTTTCTAGTTCATCTTAGATCTCAATAAATTTCACAATTTCAATTTTGTTCCGTTTTATTTCCTGATTTTTATAATTGTTCCAGTCATCTTTTTGCAAGCTTCTTCAGAATCTGGAAATTCATAAGTTCAACGATATCAAGGTATATGTTAAAAAAATAACTTATTTCAAACAAACTCGTACACTATCCAATAAAACTACGAAATAACAGAACTAAATTTGTATTTAATCTTTTATTGACATAAGCTCCTATTTTTACAGATTCTGTGTCTTTACAACCAGCTTATACTGGTGGATTTGGTTTGGCGGTTAGCCAATTTTTGGCTATGCTCATCAAAAAAATTATCGGAACTTACAGATCATGGATTCAAATATTGATTGTGACATTACTTCCTGCGATTAATATGATAATTATTTTGAGCATACCAACTCCTTCCAGTACAACTATCCAACCCGAGATGAAACTCGATCTCACCAGATTTACCGACCCGATAACTCTAGTTGAAATTGACAATACAACGAATTCTTACTTTAATTCTTATGAAAAGGTTTTGCAACAATATGGATTGACAACTACTTCCAAAGATAATATTACACACGAGATGCTGGATTTGGTAAGAGAAATTATGGTGCATATTTTTATTCGACATTAGGTAACTTCTTAAAAGTATGTTGAACTTCAAAATCAGTGAGAGATCACACATTTTAGTCACAGTAAAGGGGTTTTAGTATAAGAGCTTAGAATATTAAAAATACAGCAAATAAAATATCAGCAATATCTGAGAATACATCAGACTGGAATGATCTTACATAAGTAGGTATGTCTAGCATTACACACAAGAGAGAAAAACTTTAAAAGCTTTAAATCAAAAGTCGTATAGCGATGAAATAGTTGGGTAGAGTCAGAAAGATTTTAGATATGTCTTGGAGCTAATTTTAAATTCTTGGCAGATGTATCAATGATCTATGTAAATAAGTTCGTGTGATGTTGAAAGGCTCTAGTGCAGTGGTCGCCAACTTGTCGATCGCGAGCTACCGGTAGCTCGCGGAGGCAATTATGGTAGCTCTCACAACGATTTCAATTTAAAAAATACAAACTGCAAAAATCAGAGAAGCTGCCGAGAATTCCACAAAAAAATCTAATTGTCATAATATTAAACTTAAACAGCGGCAACGTTGCGATGAGCGATCTGCCGCTGACGCCATCAAGCTAGAATCGGCTAGAACCGACTAGCCGGACCAGCGCGTTAGTGTTCGAGAACGATCAGGATTGCTTTGAACGGGATAAATACGCACGGCGCGGCGACATTGCGTTTAGTTTCAAACTGAACGCGTAACCAACGTCCAATGGCTGGGTTAGTAGAGAACAACAAAAAATAATATTATGGCAAGCAGTTGTAAGAAGGTAAAGACATACCACTTCCATTCGGAATGGGAAGCACAATACTATTTTACAGAAGTTAAAGATGAAAATGTGTGTTTGTTATGTAATACTTCGGTCTCCGTTGCTAAAAAATGAAATATTGAGAGACATCATAAAACTGTACATTCTAGTTTTGAAAAATCATTCCCACTACATTCTGCCGCCAGAAAGGAGAAACTGAAGCAGTTAAAAAATCAGTTAATTGGACAACAATCAATATTTTCAAGCACAGTCGACAAAATAAGGCTGCAACTGAAGCATCGTACCGTGTGTCTCAGATAATTGCACAAAAAAAGAAACCTTATGAAGACGGGAAAATGATAAAACACCCGTTTTTAGAAGCTGCTGATTCGTTATTTGCCTACTTTAGAAATAAAGAAGAGATAGTTTTAGCCATAAAATCTATGCAGCTGTCTGCTAATACAGTGATGAGACGTGTAGAAGTAATAAGCAATGATATTTTTCTACAGTTAAGAACTGACTCAGATAACTGTGTTTATTTTTCACTTCAACTGAATGAATCAACAGATGTCGTTGACACTGCCCAGATGGCCGTGTTCGTCAGGATGGTTTTTAGTGATTTTACGATTAAAGAAGATCTTTTGAAGTTTATTCCACTGAAAGGACACTACTGGACAGGAGTTGTTTTCTCATTTAAAAAATATTATTTCTTCCAAGAAAATTCCAATATCGAAAATGGTAGGCTTGACAACCGATGGCGCTCCAGCTATGGTGTTACCACTACATTATCCATCAGCAAGCATTATGTGGAAATTTCCTGAAACTAAACAACGTTATGAAACTGGTGGTAAAAATTGTGAACAAGATTAGAGCTCAAGCGTTACAAAGAAGATTATTCAAAACCTTGGCCGATGAAGTTGGCTGTCAATACGGGGACCTACTCCTTCACTCTGAAGTCCAATGGTTAAATAGAGGACGGGTGCTGAAACGTTTTAATGATGTCCTATCTGGCATAGATCAATTTTTCAAACAACGCGATGAACCGACTCCGGAACTAGAAAATTCAATCTGGCTTAGAGATTTTGGTTTTCTCGTGGACATTACAGAGAAATTGAACGAACTTAATTTGCAGCTTCAGGGGAGAGACAAAGAACTAGCGGAAATTATTTCTGATATAAAAGTATTTATCAAAAAGCTGGAGTTTTGGGAACAAAACCTAATTAACAGCGATGCCAAGCATTTTCCTATTCTTTCAGAAAAAATATCTCAAAATCCATTAGAACCCTATGACAGCAAATATCATGTAGAAATAGTTTCTACCCTGAAGAATAACTTCAAAAATCGTTTTAAGGATTTCAACGAAATGGCTTTAGTAGCGCAGAAAACTGACGGTTCAAGAGTATATAATTTGGACGAGACATCAACCACAACTATCGAGAATCTTAAACAAATTATTTCAGGAAAAGGAATTAAACAGGTGAAGAAGTTCACGAGCGGTGAAAGGGGGCAAAATGTTACAACATGCTGCATAATTAATGCTTTAGGAACGGCGCTGCCACCAGTGATGGTTTTTCCACGCAAGAATTTTGAAACCCATATGTTAAATGGTGCTCCTCATGGTACATTGGGTCTTGATAGTATTTCTGGGTAGATGTGTTCTGAAATATTTCCACAAGTTATCCTTTGTTTGTGGAATCATACACAAACATTAACCCGGCCTAAGGAGACACAGAGACATATTCTCTGAACTCACTTAGGCAAATCTCAGTAGACGCGTCCACGTCGCGGGAGTGGGCCCGACTCAAATGAGCCGGTGGCTAGGTTCTACTGGGGACCCAGTGTTGCGGGGTATAACGCATCCCCCTTACCCAGGGATACGGGTGAAGACCACACCGGCAGAGAAGGCGAAGAAGATGGGCTTCAATTCGGCGGATCTGGCGCAAGTGGCAACCTTACTTTTTGGGATTAAAAAAAAAGGAACAAAAAGGGAAGATTGGTCCCTAAAGTCCAAAAAGACAGCCAATCTAGAGGATGAAAATCTTAAACAAAAACTACCCGGTCCTCCAGGTTGGGGGTTGCGGCATGGGGCCAGCAACCTCATTCTCATAAAATTAACAAGAGCTAAAAATCCCAGAGAATCGCCTCGGAATCAGATCGGATCTACGGAAAAAAGAAAACGGTAACGAAAATGGACAATGAACATGGCTATATGGAACATCCAAGGAATAAGGAACAAACAAAAAGAAATTATCATGGAACTCAAAAGGAGAAATTTGGATTTAATAGTTCTTCCAGAAACGAAAAAGAAGGGAAATGGCTGCGAGAATGCGGAAGATTACATACATCTATACTCGGGAGTCAAGAAAAATGAACGAGCAAAAGCGGAGGTATCTATACTAATAAATAAAAAATGGAAAGAGAATATAAAGTCTTGAGAAGCATTGAACGAAAGATTAATGAAGATAATATTGAATATCAGAGGGAGGAATATTGCGGTTATAGGAATTAATGCCCCCAACGACAACGCCCTAGTGGAAGAGAAGAATAAATTTGAAGAGGAGTTGGAAAAGATTCTGGATCAAATACCTAACTCACACGAAATAATAATGATTGGAGACTGTAATGCGAGAGTTGGTCGACAACGAAACAGCAAAGTGGTAGGAAATCATGGTGAAGATGCAAAAAATGACAACGGTGAAAGATTTATAAACATATGTCAACAATATGAACTGACTATAAAAAATACATTCATTGCTCATTAAGATATACATAAATATACGTGGTACCAACATACAAAAGGCCAAAAGTCGATTATTGATTACTTCATCACCAAACAAGAATCCAGAATAAAAACATTAGACGTCAGAGCTATGAGAGGGGCAGATTGTGGTTCTGACCATATATTGGTACATGCAAAAATATATATTCCATGTATTATACCATTACAACTAAATATACAGACGAAAAGAAGTAATTCAGAATATGACACTAGAATAGAAAATTACAAATTGGAAAGTCTAGAACATGACAGTACCCGATATTTATACCAGAAAAGACTTAGAGAAAAACTCGAACAGTAATCAACAACGGAACCAAAGTCCACAGAAGACGAATATAGAACTCTCGAAAGATGCATAGAGGAAGCCGCTGATGAAGCTATTGGACACAAAGCAAAAGAAACCGATGAAAAACCATATTGGTGGGACCGAGATATTGAATCCAAAATACGGAAAAAGAAAGAATTACATATAAAAAGAATACAAGATAGAAACAACGTAGAAATTCAAGAAGATTACAGACAACTGAATAGAGAAGTAACAAATAGGAAAAACTCAACACGGATGAATAAATGCAAATACATTGAACAGCATATAGGAGGAACAAGGAGCTCGGAAGCTTTGCGAATAGTTAGGAACCTTAGAAAGTCTAATAAAAAAATAACATATTGAAATGTGTATTAAATAACGACCTAAAGGAACTCGTCCAAAAACTACTACAGGAGAATAGAGACCGATTTTTATCAACACATCCAACCGAAGAAGAACAGTTACTGAACAGAATATCCATCGAGATCTCGAGTATTGAAAGAGCCATACAACAAATAAAGATTAAAAAAGCACCTGGTATTGGAGGAATTTACCCAGAACTAATGGACCCAAAGAACTGTTCGAGAAACTTCGAGAGCTATTGAAAGATGTATTAACGGCGAACCTCTTCCAAAAGAATGGTTAACATCTTATATAACACCAATACACAAAAAAGGACCGAGAGACAACCCACAAAACTATAGGGGTATTGCTGTTATTTGTACCATTGGAAGGCTCTTCTCCCGCATACTACGAGACCTAATGTAAAAAGAAATAGAACATAAACAACCGGAGGAACAAGCAGGATTTAGAGCAGGACGATCCACAATGGACAATATATTCTCTCTTAAAATAGCCTTCGAAAAAAGAATGCAGAGAAATAGAGAAGTTCATATTGCGTTCATTGACTTAGAGAAGGCTTATGATAGCGTGCCGGTATCGGAGATGTGGAACGCTCTAAAAGGACTCGATATTAATAAAAGTCTCATCAGGGCAATTCAAAACCTCTATAAAAATAACTCGACGAGAATAAGAAACGGACAACACTTCACATCAGCGTTTTCCACCTCCAAAGGTCTACGGCATGGATGCTGTCCATCACCTACGCTTTTTAAAATATACCTAGACAAAGCTCTACAGAATTGGACTAAAAAAATCAAATATATGGGGCTGCAAATTGATGAAAACAATCTATATAGTCTCTATTTCGCCGACGACCAAGTAGTTATAGCTGAGGATCAAAATGACTTGAATTACATGATAAGGAAATTGAAAGAAAGTTACCAGGAGGCAGGACTGACCATCAATACGAACAAATCCGAATACTTAATTATCGGAAACGATGACATAAATAACCTAGAACTGGACCAGGACCTTATAAAAGGAGTGGGAACTTGTAAGTATTTGGGAGTTATATTCAACAAACGAGGAAACAGCCAAGATGAAATTAAAGAAAGAATTAATAACGGGAAACAAGTCACACGATCTCTAAACTCAATACTTTGGGACAAGAACATCACTATAAAAACGAAGGAAAGAATATACAAAACCATTTTTGAAACCGTAATAACATATGGAGCAGAAGTATGGGACATTAGTACTAGAAAGAGTAGTAAACTCCTATCAGCTGAAATGGATTTCCTAAGACGGAGCTGCAGAAAATCTAGAGTAGATAGAATTAGGAACGAAGCAGTTAGAAATATGACGAAAACAGACACAAATCTGATAGAAAAAATTCAAGAAAAACAGCTCACATGGTTTGGACACACAAATAGAATGGGAGAACATAGATGGCAACGACGAATACTGGAATGGGTGCCACAAGAAAAAAGGAAAAGAGGACGACCGAGAAGAAGCTGGAGGAGCCATGGAATTGAGGGATTTGGAAGAATACTTGTGCTTCGATCGGAAAAATTGGAAACTGGGAACGGAAGGACGGCCTAGGCTGTAAAATAAATCCGTATATATTGAAGCACTTTCATTTGGTTCTATTCAATTTAATAAGGATTAACAGTATTACTGAAATAAGTCATATTGATTTTTTCAATCTTGTACTTTATTAGCCATCATTTTAACGAATATTTATAAATTGTAAAAAAAAACATGTCTAAATTAATTATAGATGCTGATAGTAAAAACAGTGAACAAAATCCTCACTATAATACTGAAGAAAATCTGACCAAAGATATTGAAACAGACGATATACTCTTTGAACCATCAGAATCGAAAATATTGAAATCTGATTCAGATACAATAGAGATTAAAATTAATAATGCAGTACATGATGTAATTTCAAAAGCATCCGTTGAAATTAGAATGAAATTCAAAATAATTTAAAAGAAACGCGTCAAATTTTCATATAGTTAGTAATTAGGTTATTTTGTGCAAGGGATTTCAGGAATTTTAATAAGTAGTAAATAAGTTATGTTAATATTTATATGTATAAAAATCTTTATCTCTATATGCTAATTTCTAATACAAAAATGTCATTTTTATGTTTCATATACGGCTTAAAAATCCATGGTAATATAAACAGTGAATCGTCGTTAATCACACTATATCTATACAATTGACACGATATAGAGAAGTTTCGATAGCAACCCGTAACGTGATAGATTATGATGGAAATAAAAAAAGTCAGTGGGTTTTTAAAATGTCAAAGTGAAAAGTGGTATTATAATTGATCTCGTCAAGAAGAACGTGCTAATTTACGCAAACTTTTCGGATTGTTGTGGAGAAACGACCTCGTTCGAATTACAAGGAAGCATACAGTATATATCATCTGACAGAAACAGTAATAGTTTATGTAATTGGGTAATACCTTCACCAGAAAATACAATAACTACATTAAGAATATTAAAATTGAACTTCTCAAGAAATTCCACGTGCTTGTCAATTAGAAACTTCGACAATATTCAATTGAACGTGTGCAGTAACGACATACTACCCAAACCTGTTGTACTATCTTCAAGAAACATACTCTCCGTAACTTTAAAATATAATAACCCAGTGTTTTTATGTGTTTAGATTGATCTGGTTGTTACAATTCCACAAATATTTGTAGAAAAGCAGATTTCGTTTGTACAGACCATTCTGATTTCACGGGGTGTGCTATTTGTAATTCATCAACTACCCCTTGCAGTAATATTTCTATAGATAGATGCTTCGACCCGTATAAAGACAAATGTGACGGAATCATTAATTGTCCAAAAGGCGAAGACGAAATAAACTGTTCAGAACTTTGTCCTCAGCTTATCAAATGTCCAAATGAAGATTAGTTTGAAGTGGATACAAACCTAGTAAATAAAAGGTACCATTTTAAAATATTATATTAGAGATCTCTAAATTAAAAAAGGCCTTTATTTAAAAAACATTTAATTGTTCAATAGTAATAGTAGTTTTATTTTTTTTGTAGTATATCTGTACACATTCTCTGTTTGTAAATTTCTATGTTTTAAAAAAAATTCCTGAAATCATAATTTTGTTCATTTTAATTTCACAAACCAATAATTAGAGTAAATTTGAGTGGCGCACTTGAACCCTACCTTTTGAAAGAGTTGGTATACATGTTTAATTATTTTTCAAATAATAAATAAATTATTGAATCCTATACAAATTTGGCGGCCCAACGTGTGGCGAATTAAGAATTTTTTCGTTTAAAAACATTAGAATTAGATACAATTAAAATGGCAAAGAGAATGATGCTTAGGGACGGAAAACAAATAGGTTTGGAAGGCAGATCAGATGAGGAACAAGAAGAAAAGAGACGTGGAATGGGAGATTTAGATGGATAGGAACAAACCTTAATAGATAAGGAAAGTGAAGAATCGAGGGAACAGCAGGATAGTAGACAAGACAGGCAGGATAGTGTAAGCAGAGGAGATCAAATAATGGAATTTTTAATTAATTTGAATGGGAAGATAGATAATATGAGGGGAGATTTGAATGGGAAGATAGATAATATGAGGGGAGATTTGAATGGGAAGATAGATAATATGAGGGGAGATTTGAATGAGAAGATAGATAATATGAGGGGAGATTTGAATGGAAAGATGGACAAGATGAATGGGAACATGAATGATTTAAATGGAAACATGAACAGGATGGAAAAGAAAATAGAAGAGGTGAAGATGGAAGGTTTGAAGGAAATTAAGAAACTTAGGGAGGAAAATGAAGAATTTAGGAAGCAGATAGATAAGGTGAAGGAAGATACGTTTGAACAAAATAAACATTTGCGTATAGAAATACAAGAAAATGAGATCCGAATTAGAGAAGGGATAAAAAACATATGGTGGAAGAAACTCATGAATTAGGGAAATATATAAATGAAAATTTACCGGGAACTATTCAGGCTGAAGTTGCAAAACAAAATGAAAATATAACAAAAGAATTGGAATACATTAAATTTCAAGGACAAACAATAGAGGAAGTTATGCAAAGCTACCAAGCAAAAGTAAAAAAAAAATTCAATGACTTAGAAGATCTAGTAGAAGAAAAAACAGGTACATGCGTTAACCGAAATGAAACAATGGGTAAACAGTTTAATAAGGAACTGGAGGAGATGAATAGGAAACTGAAGGATACTATGGAAGAAATAGAACAAACCACAAAACAAAATTCCGGACGGTTAATTTATACAGAAAGTATCGAAATAAGAGTGAAATTTGATAGAAATATGAAAATAATTGATCCTAGAGTTTTTATTAATATAATTGGAAATGAAATAATAGGAATTGAGATTAGGGAGGAGAAGAAAATAATGAAAAATCAGTTCAATGATACGGAAGAATTTGAGATGCAAATTGTAATGCATTTCTGGGAAGAAAGTACAGAAACAGGAATATATGATGAAGATAATGAGATATGGGGCAATGAATTTAAAAAGAACATAGTGGAAAATTTAAAGAAATCTAGGAAACGAATATGGCACAATGATTTTAAAAAGGATATAGTGGAAAATTTAATCGAATTTAGGAAACCGATAGAGAGTCAAACAATAAGAGAAGAGAATAAGACGAAGTTTAGGAAAAGAAAATAAAATTGAACTATATGACAGGATTATAGGAACGAAATCTAGAAACGAAAAGGAATTGTACATGGTAAGGAAGGGATATAAAAACGATGTGTAAATAAAAGGTTTATGATTAACAAGTAATATTTAAAAATATATTTAAATAGAAATTATATAAACATGGATTGATAATAGAAGAAATGATAGACATGTTGATATGAATTATGGAAATGAAAATAGAAGTTACAAAAATGAAAAACGAATATATGGAAATGGAGATAAAATTTATGACAACAAGTATTGTGAGAATAGAAGAGATTTTAGAAACTTTGATAGAAGAAATGATAGAGAAAATAGAAATGAAATTAAGCAACAAAATAGATGTACAGGATGAAATAATTACATTTATAGGAACAAACGGACGGAAGTTATATGAATTAAGCAAATATATGATACAAAAGATTGAATTAAAGGATGAAACAGAAGTTGATATGTAAGCATAGTCGATGAAGAAGTTAGAAACAGACAATGTTATTGATGTATTGATGAAATATGAGGAAATAATTGATTTTGAATAGATAGATAGAATTAAATGGTGAAATAATTGAATTTAAGGAGGTAAATATGGAAGTATTGGCAATTGAAGAGGATAATAGGAAGTTATGGAATATAAAGAGGAATGGAATTATGGTAGAATTGGAGTTAATGAGTGGAAATAAGGAATATGAAGAGAAAGTGAAGAGTTTGATGATGAAATATGAAGGATTGTATGAAAAAGGAATTAGAATGGTGAATAATTATGTGCGTGAGATAGAATAAATAGAAGATGTGAAAAGTAATGGTAATTGGTCAGATTGTGAAGAAGAACATTATGAATTTATAAATGAATTGTTAAAGATGTATACAAAAAGAATTTCGAAGTAACTAAGGGTTGCTTAATTAAAATATGGATATAATAAAGGAGAAGAATACTGAGAAAGGTTAAAGTAAAATCATATCCAGTTCCATGTAAGTTGTTTAGGCGGAGTAGAATAAAAAAGAGTTGGAAATATGGCAGATTATAGAAGAATTCGGGAAACCTGAGACTATCATACTAGATCATGCGACGTACTTTGAAAGTGACAAATTTGGAAGGATATGCCGAGAGATTCAAATAAAATTAAATTTTATTAGTGTACGAAAGCCATCAACAAATCCTGCGGAACGATATATTAAAGAAATAATAAAATATCTAAGAATATTATGTCATCAGCAACATGATCAGTGGGAAAATAATTTAAAACAAGTGGATAAATTCCTTAATCACACACCTCATGGTATTATAGGAGAATGTCCTATCTTTTTAATGACAGGTCAGCTACCAGAGAGAAAATGGATAGTGAGCCGAGACATGCATATGTTGGAAATTCTTGACAAAGTGAATAACAAATTACAAAAACAAGCAGAACGATACATTAAAAGAGCAAACAAGAAGGAAAAAAGAAAAATGGTTTTCCAGAAAGGAGATTTAGTTTTAATTAAATCATTACTAGTTGCAAAAAGGAAAGATAAGATGTGTGCTAAGTTATTATTACCATTGGAAGGGCCATACGTAGTGGTAAATGAAAATGCTCAAAATAGCTATAAGCTGGCACATCCAGATACTGGGTTAATAAGGGGGATATTTAATATTGAGAGTGTTTTCCAGAATCATCAGCAGTCAAATTAAATAGGTTAGATGTATATACGTTTTGGAGTTTAAATTGGATAGGGGGGAGAAATTGATGATATTATGAATCAAAATTTATGTAAATGTTTAGATTAAGATATTTCATTCAAATGAGAAAGAAACATATTTATTGAATTGAGATTAATAAAAAATTAAAGGATTTAAATTTTAATATAATCAAATAAGTTTGAATATATTAAAATATAAATGGGGGGAGTTGAAGCACTTTCATTTGGTT
This sequence comes from Galeruca laticollis, assembly GCA_963921935.1. Classification (NCBI taxonomy): domain Eukaryota; kingdom Metazoa; phylum Arthropoda; class Insecta; order Coleoptera; family Chrysomelidae; genus Galeruca; species Galeruca laticollis. Next base: position 221,622,953 of record OY998177.1, on the reverse strand, counting down.
CTATTCAATTTAATAAGGATTAACAGTATTACTGAAATAAGTCATATTGATTTTTTCAATCTTGTACTTTATTAGCCATCATTTTAACGAATATTTATAAATTGTAAAAAAAAACATGTCTAAATTAATTATAGATGCTGATAGTAAAAACAGTGAACAAAATCCTCACTATAATACTGAAGAAAATCTGACCAAAGATATTGAAACAGACGATATACTCTTTGAACCATCAGAATCGAAAATATTGAAATCTGATTCAGATACAATAGAGATTAAAATTAATAATGCAGTACATGATGTAATTTCAAAAGCATCCGTTGAAATTAGAATGAAATTCAAAATAATTTAAAAGAAACGCGTTGAATTTTCATATAGTTAGTAGGTAATTAGGTTATTTTATGCAAGGGATTTCAGAAATTTTAATAAGTAGTAAATAAGTTATGTTAATATTTATATGTATAAAAATCTTTATCTCTATATGCTAATTTCTAATACAAAAATGTCATTTTTATGTTTCATATACGGCTTAAAAATTCATGGTAATATAAACAGTGAATCGTCGTTAATCACACTATATCTATACAATTGATACGATATAGAGAAGTTTCGATAGCAACCCGTAACGTGATAGATTATGATGGAAATCAAAAAAGTCAGTGAGTTTTTAAAATGTCAAAGTGAAAAGTGGTATTATAATTGATCTCGTCAAGAAGAACGTGCTAATTTACGCAAACTTTTCGGATTGTTGTGGAGAAACGACCTCGTTCGAATTACAAGGAAGCATACAGTATATATCATCTGACAGAAACAGTAACAGTTTATGTGATTGGGTAATACCTTCACCAGAAAATACAATAACTACATTAAGAATATTAAAATTGAACTTCTCAAGAAATTCCACGTGCTTGTCAATTAGAAACTTCGACAATATTCAATTGAACGTGTGCAGTAACGACATACTACCCAAACCTGTTGTACTATCTTCAAGAAACATACTCTCCGTAACTTTAAAATATAATAACCCAGTGTTTTTATGTGTTTGGATTGATCTGGTTGTTACAATTCCACAAATATTTGTAGAACAGCAGATTTCGTTTGTACAGACCATTCTGATTTCACGGGGTGTGCTATTTGTAATTCATCAACTACCCCTTGCAGTAATATTTCTATAGATAGATGTTTCGACCCGTATAAAGACAAATGTGACGGAATCATTAATTGTCCAAAAGGCGAAGACGAAATAAACTGTTCAGAACTTTGTCCTCAGCTTATCAAATGTCCAAATGAAGATTAGTTTGAAGTGGATACAAACCTAGTAAATAAAAGGTACCATTTTAAAATATTATATTAGAGATCTCTAAATTAAAAAAGGCCTTTATTTAAAAAACATTTTAATTGTTCAATAGTAATAGTAGTTTTATTTTTTTTGTAGTATATCTGTACACATTTTCTGTTTGTAAATTTCTATGTTTTAAAAAAAATTCCTGAAATCATAATTTTGTTCATTTTAATTTCACAAACCAATAATTAGAGTAAATTTGAGTGGCGCACTTGAACCCTACCCTTTGAAAGAGTTGGTATACATGTTTAATTATTTTTCAAATAATAAATAATAAATAAATTATTGAATCCTATACAATATATATATATATATATATATATATATATATATATATATATATATAAATATATATATAAATATATATATAAATATATATATAAATATATATATATATATATATATATATATAAATCGATAATTTTGTTAAATTCACATTATCGAGCAAAATAAATCCTACGCTCTTGATATTAGACAACCATGAAAGCCACATTTCTCTAGCTCTAGCTCTAGCTACTATAGACAAAGCTCGAGAGAATGGTATTACAATATTAACTCTACCCCTCCCCCCCCCATTGTAGCCATAGGCTACAACCTTTGGATGTAATTGTTTTTGCCTCTTTCAAAGCTCACTACAATACCGCAGTAGACAGTTGGCTTCTTCATCATCCAGGGACGCCAATAACTATATACCAAGTTTCTGAATGCGTTGGAAACGTTTATGAAGTGAGATTTATCCATTTGACAGAAAAGTGTTCAATGAGGGTGATTTTATGACTTCTGCTGTCACATATCAACCTACTGTAGATGAGCAAGAAGCTTCAACTTCTAAAGTCGATGAGAGTGCATTAAGCGAATGCGATGAAAACAAAAAAAATTTAGATCCCAAACAAAAGCAAGGAGGTTTTATTTCACCTGAACAGTTCAGAGGTTATCCCAAGGCTTCCGAAAAGAAAAAGAAAATTAATAGAAGGAAGGGGAAAGTGTAATCGCGACGGATACTCCCAAAAAATATTATAGAAGAGAAGGAACAAAATAAGAAGAGACCGAAAATCAAAGCCATGGAGAACGCTAAACGCAAACTAGTGGAATCATCTGATGAAGTATTGTCCGTTCACTCAGAAACGGAGGACTGGATTCCTGAAGCTAATCCAAATGGTTTCGAAGATCTTATGCGCTGCCCAGAGGTTAGATATTTTATACTTGTAGAGTTCAAAATTCAAGAAAAAATGAAGAAAAGCGTTTATTACATTGGACAAGTCTCAGGAAATGAAGACGAAAATGGCGACGTAGCAGTCAGTTTTTATAGAAGGCATACAAAGATAGCTAACAAATTTGTTCCGCCAGTAGTGCCTGACATCTTGACCGTTGCTGAGAGTGCCATTGAAATGATCCTGCCAAAACCAAATGAGCATGGAAAAATCAAACGTCAAGTGGCTTTGCATTCCTTTGAAATAGGCTTTAACAACATCGAGGTACGTTAAAAGATCACCTTTAACATATTTTGATGTTAATCAGGACTGTTTAATATTCTATGTTTATTTAGAGGATTACATAATAACGTCTGAATTGTTCAATTCTAGATTAATTTTAGTTTATTTTCAGTTCTATTTGAGCCTAGAATGCCGTTTTGTAATTTTTAGGTTTCTTGTGCATACAAAATTGACGTTTTTCTTGATTTTTAAATGTTGTTTCACTTCACCCCCACTAGTATTCCACAGTGAAACATAAAACGGTTTTTTGAAAAAAAAACCTAATTTGAAAAATTTTATATTCATTTTAATTGTTTATAATCTGTATTCAAGTATAATGTATTGTAGATTGTAGATTACAAAGGGGTCGATTGGCCTATAGCTGGCCTTTCCACATTGCGACCTGAAAAGATCTTTTGTGTTTACCCTCCATCTATTTTTTGTCCCAGAGATCAAGGCTTCTAAGGAAGCCTATTATCCGATTGGGAGCTATTTTTGTCACCTGGTCAGGTCTCAAGAACAACCGTTCCAGGTACCTATGGCGTTGGCGAACAAGTACTCCGCAATGGCATAATATATGTTCAGCCGTTTCATGTGCACTGTCGCAGAATCTACATGTTCGTCTGTCCACTTTTCCCATCTTGCAGAGGTGATATCTGAGTGGGCAGTGTCCCGTAAGGAGTCCTGTGATTGCTCTGAGATCAGACTTCTGAAGTATAATGTTTACTCACCCGATATATTGACATTGACCTATAAACCTAATTTTGAAGGTCCGTTATATTTTCGCATATAAAAATAGAAAAAATATTTCACAGTGGAACACTCTCCTCTATTCCAATTGTAGTTTTAGCATTTCAATCTGATTGTTTTCCATATAAGATGTAGATTCTCCATCATCTGCCGCTTGATGAATTGGCATATTGTACTCACTATTTTGACATAATAATCTGTATGAATCCATTTTCTAAATTCGTCACTATTGGGAATTTTGATGCTTCCATCAATTCGAATAGACCAGCACGATTAATAAATTGCGAATCTGAATATCATTCATCATCATCGTCATACAGCCCATTTCACGTCCATTGTTGGACATAGGCCTCCTCCAAACGTCTCCAGTTCTCTCTGTCCCTGGCTGTTGCAATCCAATTTGTCGCTATCCTCTTTAGGTCATCCGTCGATCGAGTGGGAGGTCTGCCTCGGCTACGCTTATCAGCTCTTGGTCTCCATTCCAACAGTTTTTTGGTCCATCGCCCGTCGTCCATTCTAGCAATGTGCCTAGCCCATTTCCATTTCCGTGTAGTGATTCGTTGTATAATATCATCAACTCCAGTACGTCGGCTTATCTTTTCATTTTTCACTCGATCCCTCAGGGTCAGGCCAAGCATCGATCTCTCCATTCTCCTTTGTGTTACTCTTAGTTTTTCTGCGGTTTTCCTCGTTAAAGTTAGTGTCTCTGCGCCATAGGTCAGAACCGGTAATATGCATTGGTTAAATGCTTTTCGTTTCAAACGAATTGGGATATTTCCTCTAAGGTTGTCCTTCATTTTTCCGTACGCTGCCCATCCCAGGATAATTCGCCTGTTTGGTTCGCAGGTTTGGTTGTCTCTGGTTATTTTAATCTCATGACCCAAATATATATATATTTGTCGACCAATTCTACTTTGTTGTTATTAATTTGTATTTGGTCACTGGGAACCATGTTAGTAATTATTTTGGTCTTTTCAAAATTTATTGTCAGCCCAATCTCTTGTATGGTATCGTTGAGTTCTTGGAGCATGTCTTTGGCCTCTTCCAGAAAATCTGACAAAATAACGATGTAATCCGCGAAGCGTAGGTGATTGAGTCTCTCTCCATCGATGAGTATTCCTTTTTGTTGCCATGCCAATCTTTTAAATGCATATTCGAGCACAGTAATAAACAGCTTTGGCGATATAGTGTCGCCTTGCCTAATTCCCCTTCCCATTTTTATATTGTTGGTTGTAGAGTGTAGATTTACAGTTGTTGTGGCATTTTCATATATATTTTTAATTATGTCGCAATATCGGTGGTCGACTCTACAATCTTGCAGTGCTCTTAATATGGCTGCTAATTCTACTGTATCAAAAGTCTTTTTAAAATCGACAAATATCAATGCTAGAGGGCGGTTATATTCAATGGTTTTTTCTATCAAGGTTTTCAAGCACTGTAGGTGGTCGTTTGTACCGTACTTCGAGCTGAAACCAGCTTGCTCCCGTGGCTGATAGAAATCCAGCTTTGCCTCCAATCTACTTGTTATAATTCTGGTGTAGAGTTTATAAAGATGGTTAAGGAGACTAATTGGTCTGTATGTTTCCAGGTCCGTTATATCTCCCTTCTTGTGCAGAAGTATGGTCATTGAATTGTTCCATTTTATTGGGATATTCTGATTCCACAGGCATGGATTAAAGAGTTTTTGAATCATGGACATTAGTACTGGTCCTCCTATCTTTCACGCTTCAGTGACGACATCGTCTTCCTCTGGAGCTCTATTATTCTACATCTTTTTCAAAGCCATATTAATTTCATCCAGAGAAATCTCCGGAATATCATCGGAGCCCTGATTTCAAACCCCTCTCCGCAGATATTCCTCTGGATTTAGAGTGGTTTGTTTAGCGTATAAAATGCCATAAAATGATTCCACAATTTGAAGCAAATGTTCTCTGTTCGACGAGATATTTCCATCCTTGATCTTGAGTTTGATAATTTCTCTCTTCCCACTTGTTAGTTTGCGTCTCATTACCTTCATGCTTTCATTCTCCTCGATAGTTTCAACGATTTTCTCTTCTTTGTACTTTCGTAAGTCTTTCCTGATTGCCTTTGCTACTTCCTTGTTTAGTATATTTATTTCGTCTTGGCTAGCGTTTTCCTCACTTTTCCTTGTTCTTCTCCGTTCCATTTTGTTGTGCGTTTCCAGGCTGATTTTTTCTTCCTTCGGGCTTGTTGGGCAACATTTCTTTTGGGCGTCTGTTATTGCTTCCACTATTGCATCATTCAAGATATTAATATCATTGGATAAGGGTTTATCTTGGAGTATTTTGCTGAGGTGTTCCTCGAATTTCCGTTCATCTCTTGGGCGTGTCCATGTCTTCGTTCGGTTTTTTTAATCATTTTGTGTCGTTCATAGCTAGTGTTTAGTACGATAGTGGCTCTTACCATTCGGTGGTCGCTTGATATTGCAAATCTATTTAGGACTGTTACATCCTTGAATATATATGTCTTTTGTCAGTTATAAAGTAGTCGATCTCATTCTTTGACCTTCTGTCTGGGCTCTTCCAGGTCCATCTGCGCTGGAGTTTCTTGTAGTAGAAGCTGTTCATAAGAAATAGGTCTTTCTCCTACAGAAAATTTAAAAGAGTGTTGCCACGGTCATTTCGCCCTGGACTGCCAAAATTACCAAGAGCCGTTTCTGATTGAACCATTTTTGTTCCTATTTTGGCAATAAAATTGCCGCATACAATGGTGAAATGTGTAGGATTGTTTGAGAGAGCTGCACCTAAATCATCATGAAGAACTTCGACTTCCTCGTCTGTATGATTCGTTGCTGGGGCATAGACCTGAATAACTTTTAAATCATACCTGGTGTTTATTCTAAGGATGGCATATACTACTCTAGTGGAAACTGGTTGGACCATTCTGAGATTTCTCACTATTTCTTTGTTTATGAAGAACCCAACACCTCCCACTGACTCATGTTGTTCTCCGTGGAAGTAAAATAAGTGACCGAATTTTAGGGTCTCAAGAATCTGAATATTCATTTTGTGAAATCAAGCTAATTTAATTTATTTTGAAGTCATCTAAAATAATTTTATTTTCTCTCCAAAATTATTTCAAGATAGTGAGTACAATATAACAATTAATCAAGGGGCCGATGTTGGGAGAATCACATCTAGTATGGTAAACAATCAGATTAAAATGCTAAAACTACAATTGGATTTATCTAAAAAAAAATAACGAAATTTAATTCAATAAATCAAAAAAAAAAGATCTGGAATTATATGTAAAGGATCGAGAATTGCTGTTAAAAGATCAAGAAATATTGAATTTAAAATTAGATTCTTCAGAACGGGAACATAAATTATATTTATAAAAATCTTCTAACATTGAATCAATATAATTATCTAAAACAAAAGAATTAATTACCTTCTCAATAAATTCAAAGTCTGACAACTCATTATAGTCACTTCAATCCGGTCATTACTAACTGAGATACATTCTAATGACTTTTTGACATCTTTATGACTACATTATGTATATAAAAAAATTATCTAGTATTACCTATCACAATGCCGTTTATTCAACTTCAATCCGATTAATGAAACAGAGATATATGCCAAGTGCCCTTATAGTTCACTTGTTTACCTCTTGTCTATGTCACCTCTCCTTCATAATGCCGTTTGTTCGAATACAATTCGATCAATAATAACAGAAATACATGCTAGTGCTCTTATGACACTTACGTCGCATCTCATCCCTTATCATCTCTCCTTCATAATGCCGTTTATCTCACATCAATTCGATCAATAATAACAGAGATATATGCTAGTGCCCTTATGGGTATCTATATGACTACATCTTGTATAATGATAGAACGTGCCTCAGTCCAATGACATGCGCATAGCAACAGTAACAGATACCACAGGCGGCGGCGCATGGTTGATGACGTCACAGATGTATAACAGAGAATGCTGTATTTCAGAACAACAAAGCAAAATATAAACATAGAACAAACAGAAACAAGAAAAAAGGCAGACCAAAGAAAAGATGGTACGCAGAAGTAATAGAAGTCCTAAGAGATGAAGGGATCGAGGATTGAAAAACGAAGGGAAAGAATAGTAAAGAGTCAAAATAAATCACTTCCAGGCTATGAGCCTGAAAGCGTGTATCACTTACATAAAATATGACAAATACAATTGTTAAAAAAATATGTCAAATAGTAACTTACGAAGTTGTTGAAGCATTTGTATCATACAATATTTTATCTACGATAACATAAAACTACAATATAGAAAACATGTGATTATTTTAAGCCAATAATAGCACATTTGATTTTAGCGTTCCAAATCGATACTTGTAGTGTAACGCTCTCGCGTCTCTACTTATTGGATTGGCGCCTTAACTACAGGTGACGGGTTGCCTCGGGCGCCAGTTTATTAAAGTGGTAAGCTCCACTCGCTCCGGGCAGCGTCAGTGAAGAACTAAAATACTCCAGGGGTCACTTATGGTGGTGACAAGAGTGTTGCGGCTGGTCAAGCAGATTTTACTTGCTTCCCCGGGTTCGTAACCTGGGCATTAGCTGCCTAACGTCCTTACCTTTTTGCGGAGGTTTAGTGGTAGTTGGAGTTAGAGAGAAGAGAAACCAAAAGTTACTTATTTACAAAGAGTCTTCATTACACAAAGAGCCGAAAAGTTAACACGTTCCTTGCTGCACTCTATACACTACTACTACTGAGCGCCAGCCATCTGATGGCGGGAAACTGTCGAGACGTGTATTTGCGTCCATGGTGACCGACATGAAAAACGTGAATTCGCATCATTGGCGTAGATATAATATTTATTGTATTAAGTACATCTACTTAAATATCTGTGCTTCCCATGACAACAGTAGAATGATTAATCATAATGAATGAGACGTGTTTGTTATAAATAAACAATATTAAGTAAAATTGATATATTATTCCAAAAGAAAATAACAAAAAAAATATAATAAACTAAAATAAAATGAACACCATATTAACTATATTATATTACTCGAAACGATAGAGGAAACTTTCTGCTACAGTTTCTCTTAGAACACCGCCTAAATGCTATGAATACCTTCTTTAAGAAACCGGAACAACGGAAATGGACCTGGGCTAGCCCTGATGGAAACACGAGAAATGATATAGATTTCATCATTACAGATAAGAAGCAAATCATACAAGATGTAACAGTACTCAACCGTGTATCAGTGGGAAGCGACCATAGAATGGTGAGAGCAACAATAACGTTGAACTTAAGGAAAGAGAGAAGAAAGCTCCAAAACACAAAAAATAAGAAATGAAATACAGTTGCAAATAAAGGAGAGTATCAAAGAACCATAGCTGAAAAATTGGGAAATATAGACACAAAGGATGTAGAGGACTTGAATGACACAATACTGAAATCGTTACGAGAAGCTCAGCAAATACACTGCACCCAAAGGAGTGATAAAGAAGAAAGACTATCGGTGAACACCCGCCACCTTATGAAACAAAGGCGAGAAATGATACACAAACAATCAATCAACAGAGACCAGTTGAGAATATTGAATAGGAATATATCGAGAGCCGCACGGAAAGATATCAGAGATTACAGCACAAGATGGGTAACGAGGAAAACAAGAGCATGAAAGTACTCAGAAATAAACTCGCTTTGGGGAGGACAGAAATCATTAAACTGGAAAACGCAGATGGACAAATAGTCACAAATGAACAAGAGATTCTAGAAACTGTGAAAGATTTCTATGCAAATTTATATTGCAATAATGAACAGCTGAGATGCACAGAGGACATCCCTCGAGTTTTAAACCAGGGATCGGAGGAAATGCCTGACATAACAGAGGAGGAAGTCCTAAGATCAATGTCGGAAATAAAAAATAATAAGGCTCCAGGTGATGACGACATCGTGATTGAGGCAGTTAGGGAAGGTGGAGAACAACTGTTAAAGGCCATAACAAAATTATTCAATAAATGTCTTATGGAAACCACAACACCTACGAACTGGAACAATGCAATCATAATCATCATGCATAAGAAGGGCAACATTGCCGACCTGAAGAACTATAGACCAATTAGCCTGCTTTCTCATCTCTATAAATTGTTTACCAAAATTCTAACTAAGCGTCTAACATCGAAATTGGACTTCTACCAGCCGACAGAACAGGTAGGTTTCCGATCCGGATACGGAACAAATGACCATCTGCAAGTTATTAAGACATTGATCGAGAAGTCCGTTGAGTACAACAAGCCATTCGTGTTAATATTTGTGGACTACGAAAAGGCGTTTGATTCCATCAAGCACAGCGAGATGTTTAAAGCACTTGTCGACTGATGAGTAGACCACAGATACTCTGCTATACTGCAACATATATACGAAAATGCAACAGCGAGCGTAAGACTCCATGAAGAGACAGATAGATTCAGAGTGCAGCGCGGTGTACGACAAGGCGACACAATCTCCTCTAAACTATTTACCACTTTGTTGGAGTATATGTTCAAGAGTGTCGAGTTGGAGAATATGGGTATAAATATTAACGGTGAAAATTTCAGTCACCTCCGGTTCGCTGACGATATTGTACTGATTTCAGATAGCTTGGGTAAGGCAGAGAAACTGCTTAAGAGACTAACATCTGCTTCATATAAAGTTGGGCTTAAAATCAATCCATCGAAAACAAATTTCATGACAAATCTAGTCCCAAGCCGAAACTACTTAGTAGAAGGAAAATGAATTTTTCAAGTTACATCCTACAGATATCTGGGCCATGATATTACGATTGGCAGGGACAATCAAACCTGCGAAATCAAAAGAAGGATAGGACTAACGTGGGCCGCCTATGGGAAGCTGAAGCACATTTTTAAGTCCTAAACCCCCATATGCCTTAAGCGGAAGGTGTTTGATCAGTGTGTTCTGCCGGTTCTGACTTATGGTTCGGAGACCTTAACTCTAACAAGAAAATCGGTAAATAAAATAAGAGTGGCCCAGCGAGCCATGGAACGTTCTATGTTGGGAGTCACGCTGAGAGACAGGATTCCGAATGATCGGATACGTCAGAGAACAGGGGTTACCGATGCAATCCAGCGAATAACATATCTAAAGTGGAACTGGGCTGGACATGTCGCAAGAATGACCAACGAAAGATGGACCAAAAAGATCATAGAGTGGAGACCTAGGCAAGATGCGTTCAGGAACAGAGGTCGTCCGTCGACCCGGTGGACGGATGACATAAAAAGAGTAACACCAAATTGGATCCAGGATGCCCAGGATCGAAATAAATGGAGATCGTTAACGGAGGCCTATATTCAGCAGTGGACGAGACAGGCTGTTTGATAATGATGATGATGATTACTCGACACTGTTGTGGTAGATCGAAAAACAATCAAGGAATAACGATGGTTTATCTTAACATTCAAGGCAACAGTACAGTGTCTTTTCTTACTTTCTTAGAATAGCACATTTTACATTTTCGTCGTATTGAACGAAGATTGCCATCCTTATTCTGTTTTTGAATTTTCTCTGGACAATGACTACTGTTTTTTCTCTTTTTGGGGACGTTATTAGTGTCTTTTTCATAAAAAGGTGATCAATAACTTTTAATCTGAACTCATACAAAGACAGTTTTCCTTCCGGTACGTTTGTTTTGTATAAGGAATAAGAGTTTATCAGCATGCTTTGCATTATATGTATGCCTACCTTCTGGTACCATATCATTGATTTCCGTTCACAATTATAATATGAGAATATTTGGTCTCTTCTATCAACACCACGCATGTATTTATTATATTCAACAATACACTGTGGTTTCACTTGATGTTGTCCCCGTCTATTTTGAGTATCGATAACTTTTCCCTCGTGTTCCGTAGATAACATAAATATATTTCTTTTGTCCATCCACTTCAAAACGTTGACTGCGTTTGCATATTTTACAACAAATTCTCCTTTGCGCAATTTTTTTTTCTAAAATTTCGGTACGATCATTTAGTCTTTTAGAACTTAACAATCCCGCCAAGTAAGTTTCTTTATTCAATAAATTGTAAGCTAAATATAAAAATTGTCCGAATATATTGCATGTCCCTTTTCAAGATTATACTCTAATAACTTCATTACAACCTTTGAACATTGTCCTTTTCCACCTATTTCTGGATCTTTGGCACCAGTATAAATGATAATTTTTTTCATAATTCTTTCCGGCTCACACAACATGTAGAATTTCACCCCATATTTATGTCGTTTATTTTTGATATATTGGCGAAAAGCCAACCTCCTTCTCCATAGCATCATTGATTCATCTATCGATACATTTTTTCCAGTGCAATAAATCTCTTTCATACGTCTAATAAAAAAATCTATCACAGGTCGTATTTTGTAGAGACGATCGATTGGAATAGGCGGTCCTTGAGGATTATCGGCAAAATGTAAATATCTGAGGATGTTCAGGTATCTATAACGCGACATAAAATTTCTGAAGACTGGAATATTAAATAGGTAACAAGTTTTCCAGTAGTTCTCAACTCTATTAAGTTTTATTGTACCTGTGTGAAATAGAAGTCCCAAAAAAAATTTAAACTCTGGGTTACTTACATCCTTCCATGATGTTATTCTTGAATATTCACTTACTCCCTCAATAAATATTTCTTCTGCATATTTAGTTGTATGCGAAACTACCAAATCTAAAAATTGATCTGTTGCTATCAAATTAAAATATTCATTTACTTTTTCAATATTTAGTGGAATATGTGTGGCGGTAAAGTCGATTACTTTTAAATTAACGGTGTCGGTCCATTCCCAAACTTCTTCAGAATTTTGATTATCAGGATTCTCATTCACATCAGACTCACTCTCAGAAGACTCTCCTTCAATGTGGCAATCATCTTCGAAATCACTTTGAATTTCATCCGAATCAAATTCACCCGCAAATAACAGTTCCATTGCCTCCTCTTGAGAATACACTTTTTTCTTTTGCAACCTGTAATAAAAAACAAACGTAACCTCAAATTTTCGAAATAAATTAATTCAAATTCATATTTTCAATTAGTACTTTTACTTTAAATATACCTTTTTGACCTTCCTTCACCAGTAAACTCTATATCACACGTATACTTTGATGTACTAGGTCGATCCATTATATCACAGAAATACCATGTGCACACAGACTTCAAAACTTCAACTGAAAAGCCAAGGCCGCCACGATGTTACCTGCAGTTCTAGGAATACGCCATACAAATATTAGATCCACGTTTGCCACGCTGGTAGACTTTGGGAATTCGTAGAAAGTACCGTATGACTCGAATTCACGTCCTCGGCGTGTATGATGCATTGCCAATGACGCGAATTCACGTCATTGGCAAGGAACGTGTTAATCAACTAAACTGAATGGCTCGTCCTCTAATTCGGGTAGGCGGGGCAAAAGTACTAGTACTAACTACTATACTACCGGTTGAAACGGTCTCCTACGGTAAACTACTACGGTAAGTAAAACAAAGGTATGTGCAAGCGTAAACAAAATGGGGGGGGGGAGGTGCGGTGGACGGTTAGCGGAAGCGGGTGTGTGCCATGCAGAACTAATACGGATTGCAAGCGACCCTCTAGGTCAGTCAAAGCTCCACTTTCGGGGATACGGCTCTCGGTTTCCGCGATATTGAAATCCCGGAGTCTCGACGGCCACTACTAAGATGCGACTTCTCAACTTTCTAGTAGCGTTATACGGTTTCCCTTGATCGGATGGCTGAAGGCCCAAACACGGCCGCTACTAGGATGTGAGTACTCAACTTTCTAGTAGCGGACTACGGTCTCCCTTTACTTCCCCTGATCAGGTTATACGGGCGAGAACCCTAAGGTATAAAATGAAATGAAACTCACCTTGGTTGACGGTTGAGCGGTCTATCGGTGTCGGCTTTCTGAAAGAGAACGGATTTGTGAGCACAATGATGCCTCTTAGATTTAATTCTCGCCTACGTATGCGGGCAAGCTAGCGAGTCTACGGATATACTGCCGACTCTGATAATCGTTCTGCTATGTGGTATGGCTTGTTGGGGTATACGTTGCGAAGGAGTTAGTGTCGCCGGCTGTCGGTGCAGGTTAGAGAAATTATATTACATTGTACCGATGCGATTATACGGACGGAGAAATATAGTGTTCGAACGCTTCATTTAATATTATACGGGAGATTGTGCTTTTGCCCGGTCTTTGTAAATGTAACTTCGTTACAGCAATAGCATTGGAACAATTATAGACATTATTAATTATCACGTTGGGTACTTTTTTATGTGATCGTTTCTGTTAGTGTTGAAGTTGAAAGCATCCGTGAAGAGGAAATCGTAAAACCTCGATTTGTACTGTTGCGCTGTTTTTTAAATATAAATCAATTCTCAATATGGAAGAGTTACTTGATATATGTTATTTATCTACAAATATAGGCCTGTTACTCATGGATTGTTTATTTTAGACGGCAACGAATTTCAACTTAGTTCGTCGGCAATATTTGGTGGGTGCGTCATTCGAAGAGCAAAATATTACATCAGTCAGTGAACATTATCCTAAGATTACAGCCTGGTTCAATCACGATCCATACCACACTCCTGGTATAACCCTCAGTTTTGTGTTATCGGCAATATACAAAACCCATACCCAAGCTTCAGGTAAGTGTATGTTAAACAATATATTGGTATCGTTAGTTTGCTGTATTCGACCATGTCTCAATTTTTTTTGCGGGGCATCTACCAAAGAAATCATTAACATCAACGCCCACAAGTATAAGAATATATTAGTAAAAAATCCATTAAGTGACCTACTCACTAAGAAAACAAAAATACCTACCGATTTTCCTAAATAACAAAAAAAATACGATTTCAAAATAGCTAGGAGTACATATAGACTCAAAGCTCAAAGGGTGGGATGTATGATATCGAGTAATGGAACAGAACCAACAAATCAAGCGTACCCAATGCAAAAGACTAATGCGCCACGGTATATGACCAATCAAGCACGGCTTAAAGCTCTATATAAACAAGAGAAAATCCTACACCACTACGTGGACATTTTTATTTTTTTTTTCGGGTTGAGATGGGAAACTCATGTTGGAATGGATCCAGCTCAGGAACCAACTAGTGTAGGTCTCATCCCCAACGGGATGCCTACCAACCAAACCCACCTCTGTCTCGCCGTTACTCCCGCCTCATAATCACTACCCTAGCATACTTGAAGGCGGGCAGCGGTCCCTCACACACTCTCCAATGACGCAATTATCTTCTCCCTTCTATCACTCCTACCTCTCATGCCATACCAAGCCCGTCCCTAACCCTAATCATGCTATCCACCACACTACTTACCTCCATCCATTCCTCCTCCCCACTCAACTTTATATCCACCATGTTTTCCCAATACACCTCCTCCCCTAGTCTCTTTGCTAACATTTTCAAGACATCCTCATTCTTCCAACATCTGAACACATGCCCCACATCCTCCTCCTCCTCCTCACACCTCTCGCACAGTCCCAACTCCCTTCTCTCAATCTTGTGGAGGTACCCTTCTCTCGACCCATGTCCAGTAAATACCTGTATCCAGTAGTAGTTCACCTCCCCGAACTTCCGGTCCATCCAATCTCTCCTACTCCCAATAGCTCCTTTTAGAGCGCCCTCATACTCCTCCCATCTTCTCTCCATTTACTCCTCCATACATACATGTACTTCCTCTCTCGTCGCACCCCTTCAGTGTTTATTCCTGGCCCTAGTCATCACGTCCAGTGGGTAGGACCTTGACAGCACTACTGCTGCCAGTCCCCCCACTGTCATATAGCCCTGCACCACCCTAAGGGATCCCTCTCTGTACTAGAAGGAGTGGCCTAGCCCTCGCATCCTCCCCCGCTCTTTCACCCCACACTTCCGCACCATACAACATATTCTGCTCTATTGTCCTACCAATTGCCCTTGTCTTCCACTCTTCCGGCCCTTTCACGTTACAGAGCAATCTCCCCAGCCATGCTGCCTTTGCTTTCGCCTTCTGTGCTGTCTTAGCCATATGTGTTTTAAACGATAGTTCCACAACCACACCCCAAGGTATTTCACCGACTCCTCCATACTAATTCCCCTACCCTTCACCATCACCCCCACTTCTCTCGTCTTGCTCCTTCTCTTCATTAGCAGCACCACTGTATTTTCTTCAACCACTTCCAGTCCGTGCCGCTCAATCTTCTCCACAATCTTCCTACACATCCTCTCCGCCTTTCTCTCTATCTCTGCCTCCCCATTTGCCGTAAATACCAAACACACGTTATCCGCATACACCGTAATCTCACACCTCTCCTCACATACTATCCCTCAAACCTCATCGAAGTCACACTTCCAGAGCGTCGGTCCCAGAACCGAGACCTGATGTACTCCAGCCTCCATCTCATACGTTATCCCTCTCGAGTCTACTATCAGTCGTCCCGTCAAATAATCCTCTACTAGACTGACCAACGCATCCCCCACAGCATGCTTCAGCAACGTGCTCAACACCGCACGTTTACTGACGCTGTTGAACGCGTTCCTGCTATCGAATAGGGCCAATTTTTTGTTCCTCCAGCTGCCCTCCCTAGCCCTTTCCACCAAACCCATAACCCTACCCAGCGCAGATATACATGATGTTCCCTTCATCAACCCGTGCTGGTTTTCCCTAAAACCCCCATTCCTACCAACATCCTCCTCAATCCTATCCTTTATTAACCCCTCCATTATTTTACCCATACCGCTCAGCAGGCTGATGGGCCTATAGTCCCCCGCCCGCTTCCCCTCCTTACCCGCCTTCCTCAACAGTATCACCCTGGCCACCTTCTATCTTTCCGGGAATTCTTTCTCTCTAAATAATTCTCAGAAATACTCCCCATTATCATTCAACCACTTCACCACTCAGGCCGTCTATCCTTGGTGCATTCCTCATTTCAATGTTTATCCCCCCTTCTTCTACTTCCTATTTCTGTACCGGCCTAATTCCCCTCATTTTCCCTACCTCTCTCATTTCCTCGACTTCCCGAATCCTTCCCTCCACTCCCCCTTCTACCACTGTGAATAGCTTCTCTATAATCCCCTTTCCCAATCTTCCTCCAGCACCTCGTTCCTATTTCCCTCCATCCTCTTCACCAGTACCTCATAGTCTTTCCCCATAGATTGTTTTCCAACTCCCCCAGTAGCTCTTCCCATTTCCCTCTTTTTGCCCTCTCAACCCTACGCTCCAGCTCATTCTTCTTCTCCTTATAACCCCCTTTTCCTTTTATCCACCCTCTTCCTCTTAGCATCCGCCTTCGTTTTTCTTACACTCTCTCTACAGCTCCTCTATTTCCTCATTCTACCAGTAATTAGCCCTCCTCCCACGCATATTACCCATCTTTCCTTCTCTTTCAGAGCTCTGTATCACCTCGTACAATTCATCTACCTCATGTCCAATTCCCCTTTCTATCTCCTCTCTCACTTTCTTCCTCATACTATTTATCTCGGTCTTAGTCCACCTCCATCCCCTCTCTTCCGATAATTCCTTTTTTCCTTTCCTTATATCCGTCTCCACATATGTATGTAAACTCAAGCTTTCCTCATCCTCCAGCACCCTCCAACTACTCACTCTTTCTCCCAGGCATTCATCACATGCTGTTATATCAATATATGACGAACCCCCGTCACCCCTCATAAAGGTGGTCAGGAGTCCGTCATTTAGCACCACTAACCCGTTGGATGCCAACACTTGCTCCAGTATCTCCCTACACTTGTACGTTTTCAACACCCCCTCCCCCCCTCCATGCAGTGATTTTAACATTGAAATCCCCTGTCACCATTCTCCTTATGATCCACCTTTTTCCTTTTGACACCCTCAAGTCGTCCTCCAGTCCTGTCATTTTTGAACAAAGCGATAAAATTCACTGAACAAAGGATGTAAAAATAATTATTACAATTGATTTTAACATTGATATTTAATGGTGAAATTGTAATAACATTTACTGAAATAAACCAATATAGAAGTTATCTGCGTAAAAATGAAGGGGAAACCGGCAAATGAGTTTTAAATGTACCGAAAAAATAAACTTAACTTGAAAACAAAAAATTAGATACACTAATCCGGCTCGAAGACCAATGTTAATGTTGAAAATATGAAAAATGGTTATGGACTGTATTTCTAGTGGTTATACAAAATATACCACATCCTCAACGCATCCTATGAAGAAAAAAAAATCTATAAGGCTCCTACCTGGTGAAGCTATATTGCCGTCCGTATCCAGGCACCTGGGAAGGTTGATGATATGTTTAGGCACACTTCTTTGGTTGACTTTTGTTCGAACGATTTTACCGGTTTTGTATCGAAAATTAATGTTTACCGTACAAAGTTTTACGAGGTCTGATTCTCTGCGCATGTCGACGTTTTTCTCCAACATGCGCCAATGATGTGTTTCACGCTGTAAATACAAGTGATTATTTATTATTAACTAAATAGCATCTACTATTTATTTTTAGTTTTTTGATAAAATACATAAATAAAACCTAAAACATACATATTTTATTCTTAAAACTATATCTATAGTAAGAACATACATAGAACATAGAGTACATTTTATTGAGATATCTGAATGGTAAATTATTGCCTTGAAATAAATTGGAACCTTTCACTCTGTGACAACAGTCGATTTTTTAGTTATTTGTAGGTAAATATTAATTCTGTGGTGTTAAGGTAAAAGGGGATAAGTCACATATATTAAGAAATTAGTAACTAGCATGATACGATACTAAACATAAATATCTATTAAGGTAAAAAGGATATGAGTCAGTATTTGTGTTACAATTTCGTTAAACTTAAAGTTGCAAATCGAGTCAAGTCAGAAACAATAGGATACTTAAAAAAGTAAGAGGAGTTAAGAATAATCGTCTCGTTATTGGGTACGTAATATTTTTTAATTGTTATGTATAATGAGATAAGTCGACTCATCCCTAAATGTGTATTGTTGTACTCCGTGAGACGCATTTCACATGCGAAGTTGAAGAGTATTGAACTACGTAAAAAAGATATAAATTTGTGTTTCTAGTGTTTAAGAGTATTATAATTCTTGAAAATGAACAGAATTAATAAGAAAATGTCATTGGCTCTCAATAAATGCCCTGAATGTAAGTATAATTGGTTAATAACAATTTTTATTTTTGTAACCTTAGAAATAATAATTATTACAACTCTTGAAAAATTAATAAAATATATCAATGAATGTCCTTCTAAATGTAAGTATAATAGTTTTATAACAACTTTTATCTTTCTAACCTTCAAAATAATTATTATTATGTTGAATATTGTAGGTACCTTGTTGACAATTTGTGCAATTTTACTGATTCACAAGAATTTTTATCAGAAAACAATCTGGGCAACACGTTGGTGAATATACCCCCTTTGCCGTAAAAAATGTTCCGAAAAAATTAGTTCAGGAAACCAGAAAGCACTTTTTGATGGATTATGGGCGTTGGGTGATTACAACAAACGTACGACATATTTGTCCTAATTATCTTTAGATATAACAAAGAAGACCCAGTGCATACGTAATACATCAGGCGAACCTAAACTATAAGTACGAATCATATTTACAACTTAAAAGTAAAGGGCACTATGATTGAAGTTTGTAAGAGTTGTTTTCTGAAAACGTTTGGAGTTTCTAATAAATATGTGGAGGTGGTAATAGAGAAGAAATCTGTTAGAATATCAGTAATTCCAAGCCCTGATAAACGTGGATCACATATGCATCCTAATAAAATAGTGGATGAAGCCATGCAGATTATAAAAAATCACATAAATTCGTATCCATTATACGAATCGCATTATAGCCGAAGTCATACTACCATAAATATTTACCGACAGGACTCTCACTAACATTAATGAATCAAATGTACAAACAAAAATTAACTAATTCCGTATCTTACAAATATTTTGGAAATGTTTTCCATTCAATGGGCCTGTCTTTCAAAAAACCCTCTTTCGCTACCTACAATACTTGTGACTCATATAAGAGGAAAATTAAACTGGCTTTCCCGCGCCAGACTCTAAAACTTTGAAGACGGAACATGAGATTCACCAGCTTGAAGCTGACTCAGCATATTCAATGAAAAAGAAAGGCAAAGAAGAGTCCAGCGATGTTAAAAGAGTTTATTGTTTTGATCCGCAGCAATGTCTCGCAACCTCCTTTTTTAACACTAATATCGTTTTTAGTAAACGACTTCTATGGACTTTCAATTTTACAATTTAAGATTGTTACTGCAAAAAAAGATTTTGCTACATGTGGAGCGAAGCTGATAGAGGACGTGGAGCTAACCAAATAGCATCGTGCCTATTTCATTTTCTAATGTCATTGCAACCTCATGTAAATGTAGTGACTTTTTACTCCGATACGTGTGGTGGGCAAAATAAAAATAGCCACGTCACTGCTATGATTTTAAGCATAAGCAAACGGAAACCAGATTTGCTAATAGATCATTAGTTTTTAGTGTCAAAGCATACACACATGGAGTGCGATTCTGTCCATTCCGAAATCGAGAGAAAGAAAAAAAGAACTGACATGGCTACACATGTACCGAGAGATTGGTTTAATCTAGTATGAATCACAAGTACAAATATTTCCGTCATAATAATGACAAACGATATGTTTTTGAATTTCGCACAATTGTTTAAAGTACCATTGCAGCTACGAAATGTAGATTCAAATGGTGAGAAATTCGTATGGCATGATTCAGATATAGTGGCCAATACGAATCGGGTGTAATTAAATTTAAAACAAAATTAGATACCACAAACAAATTTCAAGACCTTTCTTTCTGTCGAATGGGCAAAGCAAATGTATCTTTGAATCATGAGAAATGTTATGAGGAGCAAGTGCCCATAAGTCAGGAAAAAAAGAAATACCTGTTAAGTATTCTTCACTTAGTTGACAGTAGTTGCCATTACTTCTACAATCAATTACAAACAAGTACAAGCACAAGTGACATAGATCCCGATATTGAAGACTTTAATGATGTTTGGGTTTTTAGTATTTTTTAATTTGTAAGCAAACCCTATTGACTATTGCAATTAATATACTAATTTAAATTGAATCCTGTTTCAAAATTCTCAAAAAAATTAAAACCATGATTAATAAGCAAAACAAAACAAAAATGAACATAACATAAAGAGAGAAGTCAGTAATATGAACATTATATATAATTTTTTCATGTTACGAAAAACGAGACATGTCAATTATTTTAATTAATAATAAATAAAAACAAATTTTAAAACTATGATAAACAAGAGCCAATATTGTCAGACAATAATAATTATAAATTTGTACTATATACTTTTTGTATTCTTAATTAAAAAACATTTATCTATTGAAACAAAAGAACGTTTTTTTTTATTCGCCTCTGGTGAAAAGTTGTGTTTAATGACTTATCCTCTTTTACCTTAACACCACAGAATTATGACAAGTCACCCAATATCAAGAGGCGACATGGTGACATGGACTAGTGTTTTATTTATGAAAAATAGCTATATTTTAAGATTTAAATACAAACTAACATAAAATAATTCCCCTTTTAATAGTTTTTACAATAAAATCACTCAATATATATAAGAAGTAAACGGCTTAAGCTAAAAATATGTAAAATCTGTCACAAAGTCGGTCCAGATTACGGTATTGTGAACCCAACTCCAAAATGAGCAAAATACTGACCCCTCTAAATTTATGAGGAATTTATACTTTATTAGTTAATATTGTCCCTTGTGCATTAAATCTGTCTCATTTCCAAATAAAACTCCTTCCTGAACGAATAGTACTCTCATCAGTACATTTTGATTCATAAAGTGACATTTTGGAACACTAGTATTATACAGGATGTTCACTTCAAAACTATGTTAAATAACACATTAAATTATGACCCATGGAAGTTATCACTATGAAATTTACACTTAATTTTTGTGTGTTGAATGAAATTATGGAAAAATGTGATTATTTTTATTTTAGGATATCTCAAATTTTCAAATAAACCGCTACCTTATAAAGCGCAAACGCAAATAAGTATGATTGCATCAGGACAATCTCAAGGATTTATGTTGGCGTTCAATATTGGATTCAGGTAATTCTACTTCCAAAATAATGTGTTAGGCCGGTTTTTTGTGAGTCTCTTATATATTAATTATTTTAAGAACTGAGTTTTATTCAATTTTTTAGCATGGCGTTTGTAGCGTCGTACTTTGTGATATTTGTGATAAGGGAAAACGTGTCCAAATCGAAACATTTACAGTTTGTATCAGGAATAAAAACTTATATATTTTGGTTTGTTCATTACCTGTGTGATATGATAACGTACATAATTATCGTTATAGCTCTATTAATTGTAATTGTGTGCTTCCAACCAGATGGTTTTAAAACAGCAGACGATATGGGTAAGTAACAAATATGAAACCTCTTTCGTAAGAAATATTTTACGTATAATGTATTGTGTATATTCATTATTATTCTGGAAAAGTTCTTAATAGTTATGCATCTCCAAGAAATTAACGCATCACCAATAAATAACAAGAAGTTTGATATGTACTACTTTTTGTGTAGACCCTGTATCCGATTTCAGTGATTCATTTTT
Organism: Galeruca laticollis; assembly: GCA_963921935.1. NCBI lineage: Eukaryota > Metazoa > Arthropoda > Insecta > Coleoptera > Chrysomelidae > Galeruca > Galeruca laticollis. The sequence continues at coordinate 221,600,781 of OY998177.1, read as the reverse complement.
TATATGATGTGATGTTTTTTCCAGAAAGTAAGCGTGATCTTGACTTTAAATAAAATGTTTTTATTTATAAAAGAAGTAACAATAATTGGTAGAGGAAAGTCGCTCCCTTTCGGATACCACTATTTAAATACCTGGTATTTGTGGAAAATGTAGTTTGTTTTAAAATATATCTATGTCAAGAAACTCTGTGGCTATTATAGAAAAAAGTCTAACAAGGAAAATATATGTATTTACATTCTACTTTTACAAAAGTGCAGATTGAACAAAAGTAAACATTTTTTGTTGGAAAATTTTGGATGCCTAATTTCGAAATACCTTATCCGAAATTGGGGCACCACTTATGCAAAACAAAATGGGTTATATATCCAGACACAAATCACATACGTAGTGTTTTTTATGGTTACTGTTGGCACACTGCACGTGAGCGTATTGGCAATATTGCATACATCTGATCCTTAGTTCACCATGAGTATCTCCATAATATAAATTCAGGCAAAATATACATTCTGCGTCCGCAACTTCATCGCCCGCATCTAAATCTGAATCATCATCCATGATAAGGTTATCGCCTTTAGAATCTGAAGATTCGTCACTGCTCAATTTCTTTCTCTCTCTATTTTTACCGCGCTTGTTTTTTTTTTGGTTTTTTGTTGATTTTAGATTTCTCACTTTTTTTATTGTTGGATGAGTCTCTTGAATTTGTTTTCCGACTTCTGCGCTCAATTTGGGTTTTCTTCCTTTTAAACATTTATTTCTCTCTTGTTCGCGAATACCTTGCTCTAGTTGATTTGTGTGCTGGTTATTACACAACTTGAACCTTGTCGCGAATTTTTTTGCTTAACTTGAGAGGTAGAACTAAATGAAGCTAAAAGAATTATATCCTCAGCCCTCACCAGGATTGTTTCCTTCGCTGTAGTTTGCTTTGGAGGTGTAGTTTCAAAAACATTTTCTAAATCAGAAAACAATACAGTTTCCGTGTTGTCTTGAATTACATTTGGTGGTGGTGTTCTCTCTCTTTGCCGTTCTAAAATAAAGTTATGTTCAGAAACAAAAATTCTGTTAAAAGAGAATATTCCAGTTTTACGAAACCCATTTACCGAAATTTCTGCCGTCGCACTTTTTAAATAGGCCGGACACATCAATTTACAAATTTGATATGAGGTAATATTTCGACCTGGATTGTGCCTCAACCACATCTCAATTTGTTGCGAATAGTACGTTTTGAATGGCGACAAGAATGATAAATCCAATGGTTGAATCTTGTATAAACTATGTGGTGGTATAGATAAAATCGTAACATAATTTTGACTCCCTGCTTCAATTACATCCATATTCCGTGTGTGACTGAAGTGTCCATCAAGAATAAGAAGTACAGGATCTTCAAGTGTTTCTTTTACATATCGATATCCTCATAAGAAAACCTCGTAACTCCACATTTTTGTGAATTTGACCTTTTGGGGCCATCTGTTTCACAATAGCTGAACCTATATAATGCGAAAATCTTGGATCTCCAGAACTTTGTTGTAATTTAATATTCGACAAAAAAAAAACCTCGTAACTCCACCGCGCTTTATTTGCTAAGGAAAACCTCGTATCTCCCGCATTTTGTTTTGTGTTTACTAATTCGGTGAAACAAGTAGTTAAAGCAAGATTAGTGTAATTATTGCTGTTAGTTGATAGTATTTTAATTAAAAATTGCAGTGTTTTGTCTCGACAAAAGCATTCTAAGTAACGTAAGTTAAAATGTTTTTTATTTGTTTTTTAATATTGCATGGGTTACACAGTGGCTATTATTATTATCATAAAACGAATTCCTTTACTTACTAGCTTTGAAGGGTAACGTTTTGACACAAATAGTTATATTATTTAAATCGAGCTGCAATACTCTTTTTGTAAATTATACCTACTATTTTTCTGGTACTAGAGAGTGTAATGTAGGAGCTTTTTCACTAGTCCATTTTCAAAACATAATACCCAAATAATTATTTTACACCAGGCTTCTTTTTATATTGATCTTAATAAAGTTTATTAACAATTGTTTATTTAAAAACATTTCGGCCATTTATATTTTTTTATTAAAGTATCCCAGCTTTTCTATAGGTAATTTTATTTATTTTATTTTTAGGATGTCAGGCTCTCGTGCTAGTAAAATTTTGAAAATGGCTTTACAAAATGAACTTCTTTTTGAAATCCCGACATGTAGTTCTAATGCTGCAATTGCGAACAATGACAATTCTGATGCGAAAGAATTCACTGAGCATTACATAACTATTATTGAACCTGATCCTAGATCATATAAGAATCTAATTTTTCCAAACAACGATGAAATTGTCAGCCACGATGTCCCAGTTTACATACCCCATTTGGGTATCCAGCTTGAAGAAAACACTGAAGAGCAAATTCTTGAACAAGAGATCACTAAGGAACAACCTGGTCCGAATTCGGAAGTAATCGTTATTCTTCCCAATAACAATGAAAGTCAAGATCGTGAGCCGGATTATGTACCAACTGCAGATGAAGAATAAGAACCGGAATTAGAAAAATCTACCGAAATGAATAAAAAGCGTAGACAGAAACGACGACATGTAGATAAAAGTAATTGGTCGGCTAATAAAAATAAACGTAAAAGGGAGCGTGGAAAAGAATACCAAGTAAGAAGGAAAGTTGATGGGCGCTGGGTATATACCATCCCTAAAAATGAAAGGAAAATTAAAGAAAGATGTAAATGCAAATTAGGTAAAAATAACTCTAAGCTACAATGTACAAAGTTTTCCGAAGAAAACAAAGCGCATTTGTTTAAAGATTTTTGGAAAATGAGTGACGGTGAAAAAAAATGTATGTAAAAATGTTAATTACCCAAGATGAAAGTAAAAGACCAAGATATAGAAAGCAAGATGTGAAATCCAGACGTTCGTATAGTTATTCCTACCAGTTACAATTAAAAGAAACAAAACTGCGCGTATGTGAAAATATGTTTTTAAATACGTTCTCCATAGTGCGCTGCTATTTCCTGGAAGAAGAAAGGTAATCAGGATGAAGATCAATTACCACACCTAACAGGGGACTTGTTAGAAGAGGCTGAAACCGGACGAAGATTCTCTAGACTTGCTATCTTCGAGGAACGAAAACGAAATTTATATTTATTTTTTGGGAGTCTGCCAAAAATGGAGTCTCACTATTGTCGGGCCAGGACGACCAAATTTTATCCTGAGCCATTGTGGACTTCGAAGTCTCAAGTTTACCGACTTTATACTAATAGCTGGTGCCCGGAGAAAAGCATACAACCATTATCGTTAACGTTGTTTTTAACTACCTTCGATGACATGAACTTAAGTATTTTCGCACCAAAAAAGACGGGTGCTCTATTTGTGTGGCTCAAAAAGTTGGTAATTTTAATGAAGCTGAGTTCCAGCTACACCAAAAGAAGAAAGTAGAAGCTAGAGAAGAGAAAGATAAAGATAAAAAAGGCGAGAAACATGAAGTTTACATAATGGACTTGCAGTCTGTCCTTCTATATCCTAAATCAACAGTTTCCCTTCTCTATTACAAAATGAAGATAGTTGTACACAATTTTACTATATTTAATGTAAAAACGAAGGATGGATATTGCTTCATATGGAACGAAACTGAAGGGGGCGTCGGTTCAAATGAGTTTGCAAGTATTTTAAGTGCCTTTATTACCGAAGAAAGTAAAGATATTGGTTTAAATGAACAGTTAATATACTATAGCGATGGATGCTGCGGTCAAAATAGAAACACCTCCCTTTCAAATGCCTTGTTAAAGTTAGCAATAGAGAAGAAAATTACAATTTGTCAGAAGTTTCCAGAAAAGGGGCATACACAAATGGAGCCCGACTCTATGCATGCCACGATTGAAAGGAAATTGAAAAATAAAAAAATAAACGTGCCAGCTGATTATATCGAGGTGTGTCTTGACTGTAGACAAAACCCCAAACCATATTATGTTAAATATTTAACTCATGACTTTTTTAATGTCTATTCAAATCTGCGGTATGTAAATGCAATAGGACCCGGAAAAAAAAGTAGGTGACCCAACTGTACAAATATTCGAGCCCTTCGTTACAATCCAGGTGGATCTATAGATTACAAGTTAAGACATTCAGATGAATGGAAAATGTTGCCAGTAAGAATTCATATATCTGTTAATACAGAGATTTCAAAACTTTATAGTGGAAGACTAAAAATAAAGGAACAGAAGTATGATCATCTTCAAGAAATTAAAAAATCCTTAAGTAAGGATTATCAATCGTACTACGATGCCCTTCCTCATGACTAAATTTATTCTTATATATTCTTTGTTTGTTTGATTATATTTAAGTATATTAGTAATTCAGCTTTCATTATTTCTTCAGTTTTTCCAATAAATGGTTCTTTTTCACTATTTTTATTCTTATTACCCAAGAATTAACCCCACAATATAACTTTACTTGAAAACTTACATACTGTGAAAATCATGTAACTCCAAATTAGAATAACTGAAATATAAGAAAAGCTCGTAACTCTTATATTTTTTTCTATAAATCACATTTACAAATAATGTAATTTACCGTCAGGTTTCTATAATAAACTAAAACATTATATCAAAAAAGAAAATTTTCCTGTAAAATTTGGGTTTTTGGAGGGTATCGATATGATATAAAATGCTGCCACCACTGGGTAAATATATGCTATTGGATCAAGACTGATGGATGACAGGCTGCAAGTGAACCGTGTGGAGCACCATCTAACAATTCTGCCTCCATGTTTTCGCGAGGAAATGCGAATAGTGGAGGCACAAATCCTCCAACAGCATTCATGCAAAAAACTACAGTTACCAGGGCGCCTCTTTCTGCAAAAGTGACTGATCCAACTTGTCTTTTAACTTTTAAAGTTATAACCCGCGAATTTTTAGACTGAACCGTTGTTATTCCACTTTCGTCAACGGTATACAGTCTCGCCGGGTTAAAATTAATTTTTCCAGGTTTACTTCCAGTAGGTCGTAAACATTTTTAATATTTTCTTGAGTAAACTCCTTCGCTATTGCTTTAGAGATTCCTTGAGGCTTTCTGAGAGATAGATTGGGATTGCGTCGGATGAAACCTTTAAGCCACTTTTTACCAGCAGTTAGTTTTTGTCCAGAAAATGGATAACGCAGATTATTCCTTATTGCTAACGGGTATGCGAAGTTCGTAATGTCAACAGTCCTCAATCCAAAAAAACACTTAACTATTTCTAAGTAATATGACACTGAGTCCGCTTCCAGTTCCGCAGAAAGTACTGGCTTCCTTCAAATCTGACTAGCTAGTAATTGCTCAGGAGTTTTATCTTTTTGCTTTACGTAGTCCTCCAAAGTAGAAAACAATTTGGAGGCCTTAAGATAGCCCATTTCCTTTGTTCAAACTGCATTGATAGCAAGCATCATTCGTTCAGGTTCCCACTGATTGCGTTTTTTAGCCACACGTAACATTGTGTTCTAGAAAAAAATTAAACTGTCAGATATTTACCGTACCGTATTTAAATACATAATTATTTTGGGTAAAAATCGCAATGCTAAAAACTTTTTAAACCCAACTTTTCAACCACTTTACTGCTTTATACTCATGTGACAACAAAAAAAAGAAGGGTGGTTAAAACGTTGTGCTCTTAAAAATAAGTTTTTCAAAAAAGCATTGTGATTTGTTACCCCGAATAATTTTGGGTTTAGTTAAGATGCATACGAATCAGAAACCAATCTATTAAAATACTTGTACCGTGTTTTGAAACCGTTTGCAATTATCAAAAACTGATCATATACTGTTATTTGTATACGAAGTTTAACACTAAAAATAGGATACTAATATCGGATACCACGAATTAAGCCCCTTTATACTGTACGGAATTAGGAACCTATTCAGGTTTTAGGTTAAGACAACATAACTTTTTTTTCTTCTAGTATTTACATACGGCAACAGAAAAAATGAAATTAACATTGTTTAGTCTTACCTTATTTAAAAAAACCGAATTTTATAGACGCTTTCAAACACGAAAACTACTCTCAAACTGACAGCGACAGAAAAAACTGACAATGACAATATTGTGCTGCCATTTCCTGAAAAGAAGACGGATCACTCTACTAGTACGATATGTTGTTCTTTTTGTCTTTGCTGACCTGTGAATAAAGATTTCTGTTTAAACCAGTTTGTAAGTTTCTAGATTCAGGGGTATCCGAAATTAGGATCCTATCGGAAATTAGGCGACTTTCCTCTATGTGTTTTTTTTATAAATTTTGCAGCACCCTGTAGAGTTATATTCGTATGCCCGCAACTTATAAATCCTATGTTAATCAAGCCTTATCTTTGGTGGATTATAAAGTTTCCTAAAAAATTAGAAGCTCTGTCATTCCCATCGAAGACAACAGGGGAAAACACATGAAAAGGCCTAACAAACTGAGTAATGATTTATGACAATCGGTTAAAGAACAGTATTCCCAAGTATTCAAGTCACTACAATCTCAATAAAGTATACTTGGACTGTGACATGTCTATTGCTCGTTTATACAAAGAACATTACATTCCTTGGTGCGAGGGAAGATATATCCTGCCAGTTTATGAATGTGAAAGTAAATTGAAATTCAAATAAAAAATTAGGTTCTGAAGGAAACTAAAGTTTAAACAAGAATTAAATATTTTACAAAGATATAATTTACATTGGTACAAACTATTAAGTTGATATTAGATGAACATTCGTTGGAAATAATCTATAGTTTTCAAAGATTGTGGACGTTAGTACTTTCCTTGTTTTCTATTCCAATGATGATTTGGATGACGTCCAAACGAATCGGGAGCCAATCAGCTGGCTGCGTCACGTTACGTCCAATAGAGCCGTGGTCCCAGCAGGTAGAATTCATCAACGGAAAAGGCTTCGGTCGATACGAAGGCTTAGGCCAGTGAAATAACTTTAGGCTGGTACGGAAAAGTTTTTAGGCCGGTAAGAAAAAGTGCTAGAAAAGATATTTGAATTAGATATAGTTCTTGAATTCAGTAAAATTCAGGATATCTGGAGATTGAAATTACAGTAGGTACAAGTAGCATACGTACAAAATTATGAAATGATATCAAACAACGTGGTTCATATATACTGTATTTTACAATCATTTAAGAAAATTCATTTATTTTAGACATAAAAGCACAATAAAAATAATAAGAAAAGTTACGAATTCATTTAATTTTATTTTAATGGTTCTCAATGTAGAATTCCATTAGTATAAAAAAATATAAGAAAACCAGAACACGTGGTTCATGTTTCCTGTATCAATATTTTAATAGAGATTTTAGAAATAAAAGCATAATAAAAATCATAAGAAAAGTAACGAATTCATTTAATTTTAATTCAATGGTTTTCAACGTATAATTTAAAAAAATATAAAAAACCAGAACACGTGGTTCATGTTTCCTGTATCAATATTTAATAGAGATCTTAGAAATAAAAGCACAATAAAAATCATAAGAAAAGTTACGAATTCATTTAATTTTATTTTAATGGTTCTCAATGTAGAATTCCATTAGTATAAAAAAATATAAAAAAACCAGAACACGTGGTTCATGTTTCCTGTATCAATATTTTAATAGAGATTTTAGAAATAAAAGCATAATAAAAATCATAAGAAAAGTAACGAATTCATTTAATTTTAATTCAATGGTTTTCAACGTATAATTTAAAAAAATATAAAAAACCAGAACACGTGGTTCATGTTTCCTGTATCAATATTTAATAGAGATCTTAGAAATAAAAGCACAATAAAAATCATAAGAAAAGTTACGAATTCATTTAATTTTATTTTAATGGTTCTCAATGTAGAATTCCATTAGTATAAAAAAATATAAAAAAACCAGAACACGTGGTTCATGTTTCCTGTATCAATATTTTAATAGAGATTTTAGAAATAAAAGCATAATTAAAATCATAAGAAAAGTAACGAATTCATTTAATTTTAATTCAATGATTTTCAACGTATAATTTAAAAAAATATAAAAAACCAGAACAAGTGGTTCATGTTCCCTGTATCAATATTTAATAGAGATCTTAGAAATAAAAGCACAATAAAAATCATAAGAAAAGTTACGAATTCATTTAATTTTATTTCAATGGTTTTCAACGTAGAATTCCATTGGTATAAAAAATTTATGAAGAACCAGAACAAAATATATATAACAAAAACGACGAATGACGAAATCATCAATAAGTAGATAAATTAAGGGCCGAATTTCAGCGCGCATTGGCTTTAATAACCAAATGAAAACGAACTCTTCCGAAAACTTAAAACTTGGCAACCATCGACCAGAAGTATTATTCGATGTTACGAGGGGTAAACCAAATTTACGTTACTCTTTCAGTGACGAGAAATATTACGAGTGGTGAACGAAATTCAGGTTACACACCCTTACAACCAGAGAATTTTTTTATTTTTTTCAAATTTCTTATATGAAGATCCAAAAAAAATTCCTTTTTGAAACAGTAACTACGGTAATGAAGAGAAAAAGGAAAAAAAAATTGACTGTATGCTGTATATAGGAAGGAGCCCGGAGCAGGTATGTCTATGCAAATCTGAAATATTGATGATCCTTGAATCAGTAAATTACCAACATGGTAAAATAACTAAAAAAAAAAATAGATTTTTAGCTGATGCATAAAATAATACCATTCAATTGATTGAAATATTAAACCTCTTAATAATAGAATAAACATTACTGATGTAGTAGATAAGATAGAAAGAGGGAAGAGAAAAAAAAATAATTCGATATCGATATAATTTTGGAACAAATCCAAGGAAGCTTTATATAACTCCCTAACAGAATGAAGCCTCTGTCAAGCTAAAATTCTTATGTGATTAGACAAGATATAGACAAATTGAATGTATGTTCAGAAGGATAACCCGAACAACATACATGACCAGAGTTTTATACAGGGTACTGGACAACCCGACAACATACATGACCTGATTTTTATACAGGGTACTGAACAACCCACAAAGAAAATTGAAACTACTCACCCCACTGTTTGGTATAATTGAGATCCCCAAGCACCCCCCAAGCTACATGATTCAAACTCATCCAGACCAATATTAAACTAGAAGAGGAGTCAAGGTGAAAGAGACTACCTATAAGTGGAAATTGCACCCCCTTAGCAGCAAAGCAAGTCTCGTTTTCCAACACATCTAGATCAACACTAGGACCAGAAGGGCTAAACCACTTCACCCGACGATGACAGTTGAACTTAAAACACATTAAACGTCCAGTTCGGAGTACTGCATACTCAATGATAATATAGCATACCATTACCGCTAAAAAAAATAACCTGAAGAGTTATTTGCGATACAAAGAAAAATTCCAACACCTATTGGTGTTAAAAAAAGTCGTAATCGGGATAAGAAAGAAGAAAAAAGAGATAGAGAAAGCTTAAAAGTTGGATGGTATAAAGATGGTCCAACATTAGCCATCCTTTATTTGAACTAGAGTAATAGGTACTCATCACGAGTCATATCCGCTAAATAATCGATTGTTTCAAGGAAAGGATTTGAGAAAGAGAATTGAACAGAAGTGCAACTTCAATGTTGTCCCTCGTTACCCTCAGGCTGAACTGAAAAACAACACCGGAAAAGAATTTCAAAAAGTCACCCTCTATTCAAACTCTTCGACTAATGAAAACGCAAAAATAAACTAAACGGAACGGAAAGGATAACAGCGTATATTTAGGCAGATAGATCGATAAGATGTGTATCTATCATCAGCAACAAATAACTGAGGAAAGAAGAGATAATATAGAGAATGTGTGTGTGTGTATTTAAAATACATTATATAATAACTATACGGAAAAATAAAAAGAAAGAAACAACAAGGCATTGCCTTTTCCCCCCTTTCCTACTGTCGGAAAGTTTGGAGAGAAGGAACCCACCTAGACAGAACCAATTGCTAAAAATTTTTAGCGATAACACACATAGAATACTCAAAAACCAAAATAGAAAAAAAGGAAAGAGTGGCATTTCAACTAATATTTCCTAAACAGACTAAAGAAATAAAAAGTTTTAAAACTATCACATATGCAGGAAATATTTCTTCTTCTTCTTCTAATACTATTTCAAAGATAATATCTCTAGCAACAAATGAGACAATTTCTTTTAAAACAGAAAGTGACGTGAGTAGTAAATTGTTAAATGTATAAACAAAAACATCACCATTAAAGAAGTCTTAGAAATTTTGAAATCCGATATAGTGACCACTTGCGAGCATACAGATTAAAACAACCCGATAAATCCCACTACGCAAAACATCTGCTTGACACCAATCATTAATCGACTCCCAACACAGAACTTGAAGTACTACATATTTGTGATAAGAAACAGTTACTGGATTTCCTTGAAGAATTGGAAATTAGAAGACACTTAAAAAAACCCCAATATGAAGTCGTCAATAAACAGATAAATCTTGGGAGTTCTCCACATTTAAACATTTATTTTATTACGAGTTTTTTGGAAGGTGTTAAATTGGTGTAAGATAGAAATTTCTCTTGGTGGTGGATGTTAGGGATGAACGCGATCGTTGTAATTGGGTTGAAAATCTTTGAGGGTATTAGAAGAATTAAATAAATTTTATTACGACTTTTTGGAAGGTGTTAAATTGTTTTAAGGTCCTAAGGGTGGGTGTAAGGATTGAATCCGATTATTGCAATCGGGTTGAAAATCTTTGTTAGCATCAGAAAAAGTATATACATTTTGTTACGAATTTTTGGAAGGCGATAAATGTGATGTAGGACAGGACAGCTCCTGAGGGTGGGTGTTAGGGGTGAATGGCGCAAGGTAAATCCGTCAATTCCAATAATGGTAAACGATTTCAACATTATTAGATAACGTGTTTTCGCACATTGATCAGTAGATGGTAAAAAATGGTTAGTGGATTGTGCAGTATGGTGCGATTAATTTTGAGGCTCGTACGGCATTAGTTCGGATAAATATCAGGCGGCTTATAGCACAAAGGTTCATTACAGACATTTTAGAAGAGCATGTCTTGTCTTTTGCTCCATTTATCGGTGAGAATTTCATGCTTATGCGTGATAATTCCGTGCCATACATTACAAGAATTGTGCAGCAATATCGTGAATATGTTGCAATTCATGGCATGGTTTGGCCTGCGAGAAGTCCCGACCTCAACCCAATCGAGCACGTTTGGGACATCGTAGGGAGACAACTACCTAACCGACCAAATACATTAGATCAATTGATTTTGCGGTTGGTTGAAATTTGAGGTCAAATTGATCAAGATCAAATAAGAACAGTAATTCTTAGTATGAGAGATCGTTATCAAGAAGTAATAAACTCCAGAGGAGGCAATACTCGCTATTAGTTTAATTTTTTTGAACTTGAAAGCTTTTCTATTTGTAATTTTTTATGATGTAAGTTAGTTTTATTGCAATACATTTCTCTAAAAAAACAACATTTCTTATTTAAGATAATCTAAAACGAATCTTAAAAGACAAACAATAAATGTATTCACTGCGGATCGGAATATAATTTTAAAATGTTTCTGCAGTGTATTTCTCGCATTGGGAAACTTGGAGAGAACCATGAAATAGTAATTCCACAAAGCCAATAAAAAAAATTTATTTGCTCAATATTTTATTGTTACTGATGCCGCTCGTTTTGATTTCAGGACGATTCCTTTTAATTTTATTACTTTTTGGTTTCTGTGTGATTCCTCTATATTATCTGGCTTCATTGGTGTTTGCAGTTCCTTCAACTGGTTATACAAGAATGACTATGATTGGAATTTTTGCAGGTAAGCTACCGTTAAAAAATATGTATGCGTTCATTAGTTAAATTTTCTACATTTCTGGTTTGGAAAGTAACGTTGCATTCTGGATTGTGATATCTATTTTGGTTTCGACCTAACTCAAAGAAAGCATAATGATAAAAATACGGAATATTTTATCTAATACTTTGAACAAAGTTATTAACGAGTTGAGCATTTACTCTATTGTAATTAAAATCGAATATATTAAGTGTTTTATGTATCCAATTTATATTCAAACAGCGCCCATTTCAGTCCAAAAAGTTTTACTGGTTTTAGAGTTTTCACGATTCTCTTGAATTAGGACAAAGATATTAATTCCATGGGATCAACTTTCGTTTATCTGAAACCAGTTATGTAAGAAATATTCGTTTATTTACAATTAGGAATATTTTTCAAACAGAAAGACTCGATTTTTTTTTTTGCGGAAATGCATAATTTTCATTTTTCCTGAAACCAGTTACAAGAAAATACGTTTCTGTTTTACATTTTAGACAATTTTCTAAACATAAACACGCAAAAAACTTCTTGCGGAAATATACTATTTTCATTTATTGATAAAATATTGTAGATTTAGATTGATCCGAACTTTAATCGGCGACTCTGTTGAAAGGCATGTACAAAAACGTTTAATAGGTTTTTAAATGTCGTTAAGATATGAGCTTTATTATTGTTATTATAATATGTGGTATAGGAGTAGAAATACGGATATCTAGTGGTTAAATGATGTCCTATTTTATTATAACTGAGCAAAGTCTACCTAAAACTAGGCACGAAGCTTATGAATTTGCGAAAAATGAAGGATTAAAACCTCGACCACTTTACTGTAGGACAAAATTGTAAAGGACATACGAGTAATATGGACATATTTTCGCATTAGTATTTTTCAGAAACATATTTGGGAATAAAATTAACTGTCTCGACCCTTACTTCGTGGAATCTACTCATATTAGTGTTTTAAATGAATATCATCGTCAGAATGACAGAAGTTACATTTCATTTAACGCTTACCTGATGTTTAGTAGTTATTTTTGGATAGACCAAGAAGTGACCTACCTTGTGATTGACTCAATATATGTTGATAGAAAAAAGCAGATGTGATATTACAAATATTGAAGCTTAGATATTATTAGCCCTATGGTGATATCCTGGATATCATTTTTCCAATTAAGATCATTATAACTGTGCAATGATATAGAAAACCAGGAAAACTATATCTGCTGATCTTTACAATTATCACTTAAGAAGACAGTTCAATAGTGGAGAACTAGCTAGATTTATCTTTTCATTGATGACTTCATATTGTGGGTTTCTTAAGTGTCTTCTAATATCCAACTCTTCAAGGAAATTCAGTTCTTGTTTCTTATCACAAATATGTAGTACTTCTAGTCCTGTGTTTGGTGTCAATGAATGGTTGGTGTCAAGTAGATGTTTTGCGTAATGGGATTTATCTGGTTTTTTTAATCTGTAGGCTCGTAAGTGTTTACTGTATCTGATTTCAAAATTTCTTAATGTCCAAAATGCAATGCTGTCTATTTGGGTCAGACCCTTAGAAATTTTGAAATCAGATACAGTAAACACTTACGAGCATACAGATTAAAACAACCAGATAAATCACATTACGCAAAACATCTACTTGACACCAATCATTTATTTAGTTTACAGTTGAATTTCAGTTTTATTTCCGATAATTTCTACAAAATTTAGTTTTAAAAATGTCATTTGACATTGATGATGTTATTTAATAATTATTTTTTCTGAGTATGTTGTCTCATTTCGCATATTTTATATATACTTAACAAAACTAAGTTTTCATTTATCTGCAAGGCACAACCACTGTAAAAATTACACCTGGTAGGTAAATCACATATTTCCGCAGGAGTTCTTTTGCGAAAGTGTTTGAAATATAAAGCTTAAAAAGTTTTCATGTAACTGGTCTCAGTTATCTAAAGTCGGGAAAATGATGCATTTCCGCAGAAAATTTTTTGTGATTTTGTGTTTGGGGAGGCATCTATATACTGAAAAAAACATTTTTTTTTAAACTGGTTTCAGCAAAAAAAATTCCACCCAAAATTTTCATATAACTAGTTTCAGTTATTCTAAAGTCAGAAAATGTTGCATTTCCGCAGAAAATGTATCGTGATATTGTGTTTGAGGAGGCATCTATATACTGAAAAAACAAAAAAATTTCCTAAAACTGGTTTCAGTTCAAAAAAAGTTCACCCATTCCATGCTGTATAATTCACGATTTTCCCTTCCAGAATGAAAGTTAAACCTGTAATGATTATGTAAGTTTCCCAAAAGTTCATTGTGCCCTGTTATTTTCATACGACCGGTAAGTGCAGACATGGGTCCAGTTGCCGATTTAAACATCCAGTTCCGGCTATACAACAGTTTCAGGAGAAACTTTCTTTTAAGGAGGGGGTAATGTTACGAAATAGCACACTGGTGTAGACTCTGAATCCGACTCTGTCTAAGCCATGTATGAAAGTTAACATTTTGGCGAATGCGCAGGGATATATTCGAGCTGTTTACGAGTATTTTTTGTGAATATTCTTATCTAGACAGTTCCAGTGATGTCCATTGTCTTTGTGACCCATCTTATCTAGTCAATTCCAGGGAGGCGATTGTTTAGTGTGAGCCGCAATCTACAATTATTCATAAAAAGGGCAATTAATATATAAGAGAGTCTACCTAGCCCTGAAGTTAGTTTATAATTTGATCTCGTGAGACAATCAGTGAACACGTAAATATATAAATTAAGTCTAAGTAAGTAAACATCCAGTTGCGGCTATACAGCCGTTTCAGGAGGAACTTTCCTTTAAGGAGGGGGTAATGTTACGAAATAGCACACTGGTGTAGTCTCTGAATCCGACTCTGTCTAAGCCATGTTTGAGAGTGACCATTTTAGCGGATAGGCAGGGATATCTTCGAGCTGTTTACCATTATTTTTTGTGAATATTCTTATCTAGACATTTCCAGTGATGTCCATTGTCTTTGTGGCCCATCTTATCTAGTCATTTCCAGGGAGGCGATTGTTTAGTGTGAGCCGCAATCTAGAATTATTCATAAAAAGGGCACTTATTATATAAGAGAGTCTACCTACTCATGAAGTTAGTTTATAATTTGATCTCGTGAGGCAATCAGTGAACACGTAAATATATAAATTAAGTCTAAGTAAATAAACATCCAGTTCCGGCTATACAGTCGTTTCAGGAGGAACTTTCTTTTAAGGAGGGGGTAATGTTACGAAATAGCACACTGGTGTAGTCTCTGAATCCGACTCTGTCTAAGCCATGTTTGAGAGTGGCCATTTTAGCGGATAGGCAGGGATATCTTCGAGCAGTTTACCATTATTTTTTGTGAATATTCTTATCTAGACATTTCCAGTGATGTCCATTGTGACCCGTCTTATCTAGTCAATTCCAGGGAGGCGATTGTTTACTGTGAGCCGCAATCTAGAATTATTCATAAAAAGGCACTTAATATATAAGAGAGTCTACCTACCCATGAAGTTAGTTTATAATTTGATCTCGTGAGACAATCAGTGCACACGTAAATATATAAATTAAGTCTAAGTAAATAAACAGTAGTGAAGTGTTTATATAAATTAGTGTAAGTGAGTATGGTGAATAGTTTATTGAATGAATAAATTAAGTCAGTAGGCATACCGTGTGTATAAATTTATCCTACCCGTCGTAATAAAAACGTTTAAATAAATAAGAAAAACATTATAGTATTTTGTTCTTGTCCTGTATTAGTTAAGTGATGTAGTCGGGAAGGGTATTGTGTATGCGTATTTTAGGTATTTGAGTGGTTTCTGTCAGCAATGATTTTATCTTAAAAGTTTTCTATTATTATAATTAGTGTTCTGTGTTTTCTATTTTGTATGTAATTATTGTGTTTTCGTTTACGTATTTCCTGAATTTGATTAAGTTTGCGATACTGTAATAGTATGTGTTTTTGATGGAACATTCAATGTTGTGTGAGTTTTAGGTGAATAAGTATGGGATCGTGATCGGAATTTAAGTCAGGTAGTGTCTTTATTTTTGTGATATTGTTGATGTTTCGTCCTATTGCAATGTCAAGTGTACTTGGGGAATAATTTGTAAAAGGGAAATGTGTCGGGTCGTCTATACTGTATACATTACAGTCAGAATTATTGCAGAATCTTAGGAGAGTACTTCCATTTGTGTTAGGGTATTTCCAATATTTGTCCCACTTCGAATGCCTGCAATTTAAATCCCAAACAATTAAAACTTTATTTTGAGTTTTCGTGATTTGAAGTAGTCGGATTCTTCAAGTTTATTGTTAGGGTAGTTGTATGCCCCGATAAGTTTGATTTTATTATCAAATAATAAATTTTTTTCACTCGTTTCAAACTTATGGTTCCGTCTCGAGGCTTTTAGAAAACCATATATGATTTGCAGTGCTATTTACCGGAGTATTTTATCCATAGAGCAGGTAATTAGAATGTTTGTTCAACTTTTTAGGCAACGCAGCGTTTTTAGTAGTACAAGTATTAAATGCAGATGGATTAAATTTACAATATATCGGAAAGGCCTTGGATTTGGTATTCTTATTTTCTCCTATATATTCGATGATATCCGCAATCAACAACGGCTACATAAAATATTCTTATATTAATCTTTGCGATAAGAATTACTTCCCTGTTTTACAACAATGTATTCAAAAGAGCACATTAGAAGAATGTCTGGAACAGCTGGGACCTGATATAGTGAAAATTTGTAAAGGTAAGATACATAATTCAATTTGTAGATAGAGGATTGTTGATAATCTTATTGATAAAGTTCTTTATTTAAAATTTTATCACATTCACGAGTTTGACATCCTATCAAATAAAAACGTGTTTTAGTCATCATTAAAATGTGATAACAAAAATTTGTAAAACTGCTGTTTTTCTACAGAATTGGTAAATATATTCGGAATTTATTTACTTGCGTTAGAAATCAATAGGCCAGTCACAGAGTCATAGACTACCTTCTAAGCGGAAATTTAATTATTTATTTCTTCTCCTATTTACTCTTTGTGATTTTTATATCCAGGCAAAACCATCACTTTTCAATCTCCAATAAACAATCTATCTCGATAAATGCAAATATTTATTGAACATCTATATATTATGCTGCGGATATCACAGCAGGACTACCTCCTCCCTAGATAAAATCTCGATATCAAGTCATTATTATGCATTATATCCCCAACACTGTACTATTCGATTATATAGCAATAGGAAACATTGTTTCTCCAAAAAACGTAAATTTCGCTTCCAGAATCTCTCATTGTCGCATATGTATTTATTTATCATGTACGACTCA
Organism: Galeruca laticollis; assembly: GCA_963921935.1. Classification (NCBI taxonomy): domain Eukaryota; kingdom Metazoa; phylum Arthropoda; class Insecta; order Coleoptera; family Chrysomelidae; genus Galeruca; species Galeruca laticollis. Next base: position 221,583,623 of record OY998177.1, on the reverse strand, counting down.
AGTCGACGACCTACTAAAATCTAACCAAAACATCTTAGTTAATTCCAATGTTATTCGTATTCGTCGGCTTATCTCCCCCACCAAAAGAATATCTATTTCCAATGTCAGTCAGTCTACCCGTTCCACATCCTTTATTGGACAAGCCCTTTATGGCCTAGGACTAATACTTACCTCACCTGTTTCATACGTCAAATTTGCTCGCCTGATGATGAAAACGCACATGTCCTGAGCTTCCGCCGTGTAACCTACGGTCTACCTACCAGTGATGCTTTTTCACTACAAACTTCGATTCTTATTACTCATGGAAATACATCACACAGAATATTCGTTTCTACCTATAAACTCGAATGCTTTATTTGCAAACAGACTGGACATGTCCCTCGACCTTCACCTTCTATTAAATACATCCGTCAATTAGTGTCTTAAATGAAACTCAACGTTTCTAGCTAATTCCACAATATAATGAGAAATGTAAATTCTAAAAAATTGACAATCGTTCCGATAACTGAATATCATCGTCAGAATGACAGAAGTTACATTTCATTTTATGCCTACCTGATGTTTAGTAGTTATATTTGGCTAGACCAAGAAGTAACCTAACTTGTGATTGGTTTAATATATGTCAATTGAAAAAAGAAGAAGATGTGACATTACAAATATTGAAGATATTATTAGCCCTATGGTGATATCCTGGATATCATTTTTCCAATTAAGATCAGTATAACTGTGCAATGACATAGAAAACCAGGAAAACTATATCTGCTGATCTTGACAATTATCACTTAAGAAGACATTTTACTAGTGGAGAACTCCCTAGATTTAACTGTTTATTGACAACTTCATATTGTGGGTTTCTTAAATGTCTTCTAATTTCCAGTTCTTCAAGGAAATCCAGTTCTTGTTTCTTATCACAAATATGTAGTACATCTAGTTCTGTGTTTGGTGTCAATGAATGGTTGGTGTCAAGTAGATGTTTTGCGTAAAGGGATTTATCTGGTTGTTTTAATCTGTATGCTCCTAAGTGTTCACTGTATCTTATTTCACAATTGCTAAGGGTCTGACCCAAGTAGACAGGATTACATTCTGGACATTTGAGTTTATATATACCTGATTTCTTTAATGTTGGTATTTTGGTTTTAACATTTAACAATTTTGTACTTACGTTACTTTCTGTTTTAAAAGCAATTGTTGTATTCTTTGAAATATTATTAGAAATATTTCCTGCATATGTGATGGCTTTATAAGTTTTTATTTCATCAATTTGTTCATGAAATATTAGTTTTAATGCCACTTTTTCCTCTTTTTTATTAATTAGCTTATTTATCATATGTAATGGATAACCGTTGGATGTTGCTATTTGTCTAATTGTACTAATCTCTCTTTCAAAATTACATTTGTTCATAGGAACTGAAAATGCTCTATGTATCATTGAATTGTATGCCGCTAGTTTGTGTGACATGGGGTGATTGGAAATATAAGGAATTGTCACATCAGTGTGTGTTGGTTTTCGGTAAATTGCATAATCAAGTACATTATTAACTCTTTGAATTTTTAAATCAAGAAAATTGATCGAGTTATTTTCTTCAACTTCTTGGATGTAAATTATTAATGTGGTTGAAAAATATATCTAATTGTCGTTCACTACCTATAAAAAAAGCTAATATGTCATCTACATATCTATACCAAAATAAAACATTTTTTGAAATAGTATTTTCAAAGATTTTTCATTCTAAACTGTCCATAAAAATGTTTGCCAAAATAGGTGATATAAGGCTTCCCATTGGTAAACCTTTATTTTGAATATATATGTTATTGTCAAAGGTGAAATAATTCTGACTGATATATACATCAAACAGATTAAGTATATCTGATATTATTCCTGGATTAATATTTTTATCTTCTAGTAATTTTCTTACAAGTGTTAGACATTCTTTAGGAGGAATTCTAGTGAACATATTAGTAAAGTCAAATGAAATAAGCTTAGCTTTACCTTGTTATTCGAATGTTTTGAATTTTTTTATTAGTTCTATTGAATTTCTAATTGAGTACTTAGATTTATATTCGTAATTATTGAGTATATTGTTAAGCTTCTTTGCCAATATATTATTAGGAGTACTAACATAAGAAACTACAGGTCTAATAATTGGTTTCGTTATTTTATGTAATTTAACGGTTCCATATAATTGTGGACAATGAGGATTCTTATGTATCATGGGCCTCTTTTCGTAATTACTTAAAAGATAATTTGAATTATTAACAATATCCCTTACATTATTAGAAAACTTCTTTGTTGGGTCTGCTCTAAGAACTTTCACATCGCTAGATTCTATAAAGTTATATATTTTTGACTTATAATTTTCAGATGTCAATATGACAGTTGTGTTCCTCTTATCAGATTTTGTAACTGTTAGGTTATTATCTTCTACTTTCTTTTTTATTGCATTTAAAACTGTAATGTCATTTTTTGTTTGACGTTTAACTTTTGAAGGTTCTATATTTTTGATTAAATTGGCAATTTTTAATTTCTCATAAAGAAAATTATTTGAATTGGATATCAAAGCTATTTCTGACTCTGTGGCATGATGTTTAGAGTATTGAATTTTATGTTGTGTGTGTTCAAGTTTCTGTGAATTATGTGAATATAACATGTCACACAAAATCACCAGAAGCACAAAAAGCTATAAAATGTGCTTAACGTGTTTGGATAAAAGGAGAATGTAAGAAATGGTTCAAAGTGAGGGCTTCCTTAGACAACTACATAAAAGTTGTACATTCAGAGCTCAGGTTCCAATTACATCCAGTAGAATTTGACTGTTTAGATGATAAAATTAGAGAAAGTGTCAGCATGATGAAGCATAAGAAATTTAAGAAGCAAAAACAGAAACTTGAACACACACAACATAAAATTTAATACTCTAAACATCATGATTTGAAAACCTTTCAGACACTAATTTTACAGATAATGAAATAGAATTTTTAAATAAAGGTTTAATGTACAGCATACCACCATAATTTAGGAATAATATTAAACACATTATAGTTACAGAGTCAGAAATAGCTTTAAAATCTAATTCAAATAATTTTCTTTATGAGAAATTGAAAATTGCCAATTTAATCCAAAATATTGAACCTTCAAAAGTTAAACGTCGAACAAAAAATGAGATTACAGTTTTAAATGCAATAAAAAAGAAGATAGAAGATAATAACCTAACAGTTACAAAATCTGATAAGGGGAACACAACTGTCATATTGACATCTGAAAATTATAAGTCAAAAATATATAACTTTATAGAATCTAGCGATGTGAAAGTTCTTAGAGCAGACCCAACAAAGAAGTTTTCTAATAATGTAAGGGATATTGTTAATAATTCAATTTATCCTTTAAGTCATTACGAAAAGAGGTCCATGATACATAGTAATCCTCATTGTCCACAATTATATGGAACCGTTAAATCACATAAAATAACGAAACCAATTATTAGACCTGTAGTTTCTTATGTTAACACTCCTAATAATATATTGGCAAAGAAGCTTAACAATATACTCAATAATTACGGATATGAATCTAAGTACTCAATTAGAAGTTCAATAGAACTAATCAAAAAAATTAAAAACATTCAAATTACAAGATAAAGCTAAGCTTATTTCATTTGACGTTACTAATATGTTCACTAAAACTCCTCCTAAAGAATGTCTAATACTTGTAAGAAAATTACTAGAAGATAAATATATTAATCCAGGAATGATATAAGATATACTTAATCTGTTTGATGTATGTATCAGTCATGATTATTTCACTTTTGACAATAACATATATATTCAAAATGAAGGTTTACGAATGGGAAGCCCTATATCACCTATTTTGGCAAACATTTTTATGGATAGTTAATTAATACAATTAGACAAATAGCAACATCCAACGGTTATCCATTACATATGATAAATAAGCTAATTAATAAAAAAGAGGAAAACGTGGCATTACAACTAATATTTCCTAAACAAACAGAAGAAATAAAAACGTATAAAACCATCACATCTGCAGGAAATATTTCTAATATTATTTCAAAGATAATATCTTTAGCAACGAATACAACAATTGCTTTTAAAACTGAAAGTGACGTAAGTACAAAATTGTTAAATGTTAAAACAAAAATAACCCTAATAACTCAAATGTCCATAATGTAATGCTGTCTATTTGGGTAAGATCCTTAGAAATTTTGAAATCAGATACAGTGAACACTTACGAGCATTCAGATTAAAACAGCCAGATAAATCCCATAACGCAAAACATCTACTTGACACCAACCATTCGTTGACACCGAACACAGAGCTAGAAGTACTACATATTTGTGATAAGAAACAAAAACTGGATTTCCTTGAAGAGTTGGAAATTAGAAGGCACTTAAGGAACCCACAATATGAACTCGTCAATGAACAGATAAATCTAAGAAGCTCTCCACTATTAAACTGTCTTCTTAAGTGATAATTGTAAAGATCAGCAGATATACTTTTTCTGGTTTTCTATATCATTGCACAGTTATACTGATCTTAATTGGAAAAATGATATCCAGGATATCACCATAGGGCTAATAATATCTAAGCTTCAATATTTGTAATATCACATCTTCTTTTTCCTATTAACATATATTAAGTCAATCAATCACTTCTTGGTCTAGCCAAAAATAACTACTAAACATCAGGTAGGCATAAAATGAAATGTAACTTCTGTCATTCTGACGATGATATTCAGTTATCGAAACAATTGTCAATTTTTTGGTTATATGTGGTATTAGCTAGAAACGCTGAGGTTCATTTAAAACACTAATATGAGTAAATTCCACGAAGTAAGGGTCGAGACAGTTAATTACATCCGTCAATCTTGAACCCTCCTCTTCTGGTGATCCAGCCCCTACTGATTCCATTTAGAACATTCATATATTACCCACGGAAGTGCCACTCACCCTTACCTCTCCTATATCTGGCGAAAAACGCCCCCGCTCAAACTCTCCGCAGTCTATATTACCTTCCATTACTCCTCTCGCAAATTCTAACCTGATGCCTCCTCCAGAATTCCCAATATCAAATTAAAAAAACCTGCAAAAAAGAACCAAACAAGCTATACTGACAGAATATGATTGTTACAATATAAGTCTTGAATCACGTTCTATAAACTCTTTGAAGAGTCTCCTGAATCTTTCTCCCTTAATAACACACAACTTATTCTGTTTCTTGAAAATACATTCGGCGTCAACGATCCTCTACCTGAAGACAATAAATTTATCTCCGATACTGCCACCTTACTGAACAACTTGTTATTCATTCATTCTAGCATTGATGAAAGATCTTTAAAGAATCGCATCACACGTCTAATTAACAATATTAAATTTAAACTTCACCTTGAATAAAACAATCCTACTGAAGCACCTTTCTCTGATGACGGTAATACCACTTACTCCTCCACACTATCTCAGTAAATAACTTCTTTCCCTGTCTTTTAATTAGTACCATTCTCTCATACAATAGAACTGCTATGGATTTTATCCTCGCTTAGAAAGAGTTCAGAAGATCATCTCCCTCCATAACCCTGACTTTCTCTGCCTCCCGAATACCAATTTCAAAATTGACCATCAGTGCAATCTAATAGATTATCATCACATCTGTACCAACTGTACGAGAGCCACTGTTGGTACTTCATTATTTGTATTTAGCGATGTATACTCATCTCATTTACCAATAACTTCAAATTTAGAAGCAATTGCTGCCACTGCTTGGTGCCCTAATAAGCTTATCATTTGCAGTATTTACATTCCACCTGACCTTCTCCTTAATGGAGAAGACTTAACCGACCTAATATTCCAGCTCCCCAATCCATATATTCTTGTTGGTGACTTTAATACACACCACACCAAGTGGGGCGCTGGCCGTGGTTGCACTAGGGGCAAAGTTATAAAAAAACATCATTAACTCCTCCGGCACCTGTTTGTTGAATACTGCACTGAAAACTCACTTCTACATCTCCTCAGGTTTCTTTATTGCCATTGACCTCAGCTTCTGTGATCCTAAAACTGAATTTTCCCTTTCTTGGCAAAGCTTCCGATGACCTACATGATAGCAACCACTTTCCTATCATTAAATCTTACCTTTCTAATAAGGAAACTGTCACTAGAAACTTCTGGCTCTTAAAAAACGCTAATTGCTCCGTGTTTTCTTCTGTCTCCCAAATTCATTAAACTTCTTTAGTTATTTCTGCGAATATAAATGACACTTTAACATTGTTTAGTGAAAATATACTTTCCGCTGCCGAGACTCACATCAGTAAAACAATCACTTCCTTGGTACAAAAAACTGTGCCAGTTTGCTAAAATGCCATCCGAGAGTCCAAACATGCTGTTAACAGGTTTAGACGAAATAGAACACAAGAAAACCTTCTTCTACAGAAAAAGCTGAAGGCTAAAGTTAAATTATGAGTCAAGCAAAATGAAAAATTCTCATGACCAAGTTATACCTCCTCGCTGGATCGTCTACGTTTGGAAGTTTGGAAGGAAATTGCACAAATCCCAGGCAAGGAAATTGATATTAAAATTCCCTCAATATTCAATGATACTGTCATCTCCGATAGCCAAGCAATTGCCGAGTCACTCGCACAAAACTCTGAGGATAAATTTATTAATCGTATCTCCATTTCTCTTTCTCACAACTCTCATATTCAGCCTTCCCCTACTCTCCAGTTGAATCCTCATGACGTTGCGTTTGTCAAAGCCTCTTTCAATCTAAATTAACTGAAATCAGCCTTGTATATTTGTGGGAACTCTGCCGCCGGTCCGGACAATCTCTTTTGCATCAGTCTAAAAAAACTATCCAATCCACCTCTCTCTAAGCTTCTAGAAATATATAACCTCACCTGTAGTACTCATCAGTTCCCTGACACATGGCGCAAATCTATAATGATTCCAATAAAAAAGCAGATCAATCTACCATATCGCTTTAGTCTTTTCGACCGATTTCACTCACTTGCACTACCTGCAAACTCCTGGATGAAATAATCAATAAAAGACACCTTTGGTATCTTGAAAAGCAAAAAATCATCCTGGCTACCGGCGTCATCGATCCACTAAGCAACAACTTAGTTATTCTCCCAACATATACCTCTTCAGCAATAAATGATCATCAGGAAGTCGTTGCAACTATCTTTGATATCGAAGGTGCCTTTGACTCGATATCTACTAAATTAACTTTTCCAATATAATCTCCAGGGTAACATTCTATCGTTCATCCAAAATTTCTTAACCAGTAGAACCTTCAGGGTTTCCGCTAATGGTGAACTCTCCTTGCCTCATCCACAAAATGTAGGCGACCCTCAAATATCAGCAGTAAGTTCTACTCTATGTATCCCTACAATAAACGAGCTATGCTATAGCGTTCCTCCTCTATTAAATATGTCCAATATGCTAATGATCTAATTGTTTATTACCATGGTAAATAAATCCCATCGACATGCAAACTCCTTCAAAACGCAGTAAACCTTCTACAAGGTAGATCATTTCACTTGAGATTAGCCTTATCTCAAAGTGAATCCAAACTAATTAAATTCTCAAGAAGAGCATATTCTCCTTTACCTAACATTTTCTTTAGTAATTACCCATTACCTGTTGTAACACAATGTAAAAATCTCGGAATAACCCTCGACTCTCGACTTAATTCGAAACACCATATCCATAAACTCAAAGACAACGGTTTAAAGAGAATAAACATAATTAAAACCCTCAGTCACCTTCACTGAGGTTCCGACGAAACTGTACTATCAAGAGTTTACAGAACTCTCATCCGTTCGAAGCTTGTCTATTGTTGCTTTATTTACATGTCTGCCCCCAAATCTCTTAGAGATTTCTTGAACTCCGTTCACAATACCGCTTTCCGCGTCTGCCTTTTTGCCTTTCGCTCTAGCCCTGCTGATAGTCCCTATATTGACGCTAATTAACTACCCCTCTCCTTAAGACGACAATCCCTTTGCCTTAATATCTTCTCAATCCTGTTCACTCGCCTTCCACTACTAGTCTCCCTACTAATTCTCGAACAATTATAAATTCCATTCCCCAACTACTCACACTTTTACTCAAAGATACTGACCTCTCTCTGACTCTACCTTCTTCTCCTCCTTGGACCAAAAATATTCCGATAGTCGATACGTCACTCACCATTCATGATAAGCAGGAATCTCTCAGTGCCCTTGTAAAGAAAGCATTCATGGAAATACTACAAAAAATCTTACGATTTAATACCCTATACCGATGCCTACAAAATTGACTCCGGTGTTGGTTCTGCAGTTACCTCCAAGAATGAACTTATAGTCTCCTTCTCTTTACCTTCAACGTGTAGTGTTAATACGGGTGAGCTTTACAGCATTCTTAAGGTTTCCAAATATATCTCCCTTCCCCACCAAAGCTTTGGCTCATGTACTGATTCCCTTCGATTCAGTCGATTTAAACCATCTTCACTGACCGCCCAATTGTCCACAGCATACAAGACATATATCAAACTCTCTATGCTCGTGATGTAGTCTCACTCATCTGGGTTCCATCCCATATTGGTAAAATAAAAATAGAAATAAACGGTTTTAAAGATCAAAACTGACTTTTCTGCATCTGTGAGATGCCCTGAACAATATTGTATTATAAAATTGTCACATGTATACACTTCTAGGGATGTATCGTGCTAACAAACCGAAATTTCTCCAGCAATTATAGGACCCGCTGTACTCGCTCTATTGAGCAGATGATCAATAGGGTACATATGTGAGACACCTTGAAAAATATCAAATTATAAAATTGGTCACTTGTATAAACTCCGGAGGCTGTATCATGCTAACAACCCAAAATTTCTTCAAAGAGGACAAAAAATGTGACACTTCAGGTACCATAGCACCAGTTGTACTAGCTCTGGTGAGGTAAAAATCTATGAAGTTCATCTATAAGATGCCCTGAACAATATCCAATCATAAAATTGGTCAATTTTATATACTGTGGAGGCTGCATCGTGCTAACAAACTGAAAATTATCCAAAAATGACACAATCCTAGTAGAAATTTATCTTGGCGCAATATTGGCCAGATCTTGCCGCCAATATTCGACAATATTGGAATTAGAAAACAGTGTTAACGCTTTCCAATGCTCAACCAATATTGCAAAGGCAATATTAAAAAAAAACTAGATCTGATGTATATCCAATATTGGTGATCTATTGTCAATATTGCACCAATGTCTTGCCAACATTCACAATAAAATATTGGCGGTATATTGAGAATCAATCTGAGGCCAATATTGCGTAAATATTGAAATCTTGCTGCAATATTGCGCCAATATCTCAATATTGAGGGCGATGTTGCGCCGATATATAGCCAACATTCGGTTCTACTAGGGAAATTTGGTACTTCAAGTACCATAGCACTCGTTGAACTGGCTTTAGTGAGCTGAATATCGACAGGGTTAATTTTTGAGACGCCCTGAATAATATCCAATCATAATGCTAACAAACTGAAATTTCTCCAAAAATGTTGTACTTAAAGTACTATAGCACCTGTTGTACTGGCTCTTGTGAACTGAAAATCAATAAGTTTCATCTGTTAGATGTCCTGAATAATATTCAATCATGAAATTGGTGAATTGTTGCTCTCCGGAGGCTGTGTCGTGCTAACAAACTGAAACTTTTTAGAAAATGACAAAAATGTCGTACTTCAGGTACCATAGCACCCGTTGTACTAGCTCTGGTGAGCTGAAAATCAATTGGGTTCATCTGAAAGATGTCCTGAACCATATTGAATCATAAAATTAGTATTAGTGACTTGTTGCACTCCAGAGGCTGTATCGTGCTAACAAGACATGTAACGAAAAGTGGCCTACGACAACGACGACGACATACCCCGAGGATTTTTTTCTAAAAACCGTTTTTTCGTATTGTTCTTGATGGAAAACGTAAAAATAATTCAAAAATGTTTTGTAGATTCCAACTTTTTTGGGGTAAACCAATACTTTTCTCGCATATTAGATAGGTAGGGCGGAAAAGTAATAAAAAAATTTAAGACGACAGTTTCACATTTATTAAAAAATAAACATTCTTTTGCAGACATTAACGACAATTACTTTGAGTGGAAATCGCCAGGTATTGGTAGGAATATTGTATTCACATTAGCCACATGTTTTTTTTCTATCCTGCTACTCCTAATAATTGAATATAAATTATTCGCCAGATTGATCTATTACGCGAATCAAAAATTATTTCCACGTTATCCCATCGATATACATGACGAGGATGATGATGTTGCAAGAGAAAAAACGAGAATTCACAACTTATTGAATTCGCAGATCAACAACAATCATTCTTTGATATTGAAAGATCTAACAAAATATTATAAGAAGTCATTAGTCGTCAATGGTCTAACACTGGGAATTGATGGATCGGAATGTTTCGGTTTACTTGGTATTAATGGAGCAGGGAAAACAACTACTTTTAAAATGATGAGCGGTGATGAAACTATTTCATACGGGGAGGCTTGGGTAAGTAAAGAGCAACTGAAAATCTAGACTGAAATCGATTCTGAATTACTCATATTTGATAAGTTTGGTCGTCTTAGTTATAGAACTACTTTTTATAAATATAAAGTTTCTTAAGTGTGGTTGGCGTCAACGGTCAATTATTTATTTGGTCAAGAATCATTTAGTCAGTAGATTTTTTTATTTGATGAATCAATTTTGAATATATTTTTTACGCGTATGTTTGAAGTCTTCTCCAATGTCACAAAAGATATGCCAAAATAGGTAGATAGAAAAATGTCAATTGCATACCTTTATATTATAAGGTTAAGTTCGACGTGTACCACAGTGTATCCATACCCGCTTACATGGACTTACTCCTTCGGATAATGGCTATGTTTAATTTATTTGTACCACCTCAGATTATTATACTTTCAAAGGGGCTAGACGGGTTCGGGCTCATTCCTTATGTAAAATGACGTGGGAAATTGCTAATTTCCACTATGTTCATTTTTCTCTCAATTCGATCTGTGCATTCGTCCAATTATCATATATGAAAAGGCAACCGTCAGCCATCTTGTGTCGTGTGCATACGTCATCCACCTTGTGTCATGTATGCTGGTGACATCACCTCAGTTGATAACGTCATGTCAAAATAAAAGTAAACAATCGAATGAACAAACATTTTATTATACAACAGTACATAAAACTGAAACACATGATAAACAATTTTAACAATAATTTTTATTCTCATACAAGTATAATATACACTTAAAATATATAAAATATGAAAAGGTGTAAAGGATATTCGAATAGCAGAAACCTCATCTACATCCACATTAGCATTAATCGAATAGTGCCACCATGGTAAGCTTTCATCAAAACCAGGAACAATAAACTGTTTAACATCCTCAGGACTCAATGCTACTTAATTCAGAACAATTAAATGGGCTAGATGTTTCTTGGTACGAATCATATTTTTGGAAACTGTTTTCTGCGTGAAGGTATCAAGGCAATCTTCATAGTCTTCAAATGTAATTACGGTCTTCACTACTGACGATTTGACCCCTTTAGCTTTCTTAGATATTCCGACGTTTCGAATAAGGCAATCTATTTCTGGTTTCTTATAACCATCATTTGCAAGACGTTTTCGTTTTTCCGCTAGACCATCTTCATATAGGTAAGACAGGAGGGTTGCGTCGCTTTCTGGTACCATGTTTCGGCTACCAATCCAAGGTCACATCAAATAGCTTCATCTCTATTAAAAAATAGTTTTGAGTGGGAGGGAAGTAACAGATTGAGCAGAATGTTATTTTAAAATGTTTATTCAAATTAAATGCACAGTAAACAACTATTTATTTTTGCTTACTTGCCGTGGTTTTTAACTAAATCTAAATTTTGCTCTTTCATTTCCCTTTCTAACCAATAATTCGAAACATAAAAGCCATTTCGATTTTGGAACTGCAAAAAATAACGAATCTTATCTCTGTAATCAATTTGTTTGATTCCACACACGACTACTGTCCCTTCACCTAGCTCTTCTAGCCAACGACACTTTCTTGGAATAAATTTGCCTCTTATTTCTTGCATGCCAAGGGTTGATGTTTGCTTTACTTTTTATCTTGGTTATAGGGGAAATCTTCTGGGGTTTTCCAAGCATCTATTAGTAGTTTAAGATGTTCTATCTTCACAAAAGAATGATTATTATAACTGGTAAGTCCATTCGTGTAAATGTAAAAATTGTTTCTCCTGCAGCTATATGCACAATGTCCAGGTCGTTATGGGAGGTTAAAACAAATCCCTCTTTTGTCAAATTTTGTCTGTCGTTGCAGACCTCTATTAGCCACGATTTGTATTTTCCTTTAAAGGAGCAAACACGTTCATTCTCTTCTCTTTCTGCAAGTATTCCAACAAAGGCGTATTTCACTTTAATGTTAACAGTAAATGCGAAAACCTGGTAGTTTGCATGTATATCCAAATTATTCCAAGTCTTGTTAGAATATGAGCCCATCCTCTCTGTTGTCTCTCTAATAATTTTCTTCTTTTCCTGCTTATTTCTTTGTATTCCCTTTTTGAGGAAGCAGTATGTTCCATATCAGTCAATTTTCTCCGTTTTAAGTCGATTTCTTCCAATTCCAGTTCCAGTTTTCGTTTTTTCGCCGACAGTAGGCAAACGGGGGAGAATGGTTCTATTTCCTGTATACTGTAGGGTTCTAGCCTGTTGCTAGCATTCGTTCTCTTTCTTAAAATCTGTGAAATGGTATTACTCGTTGGAATTATCCCACAGTTCTCGAGGCTTACATCTTTACAAATCATAGAGAAGGTGTTACTAGATCAAGATTAGTAGAAAGGATAGGTTGCCTGGTAACTTTAGACCAATCAGATGCTCGAATTTCAAGCGCGGCAATACGTCATCCGGACGATTGGGTTTGAATTCCCTGTTTAATTGAATGCATGTTATAGAATAAAATTATGGTAAACTAATGTTGATAAGTACTTTATAAAAATTGAATAATGCTGTGAAAATGTCTGATGCATTGCAATATAACTTCTAATGTTACCAAAATAATAACAAACAGTTACCTAATCCTTTTTAAAACTGCAATTGAATGACTGTAATCTTGCTTGAACTTCAAAGGCTATTAAATAAAGGGGCAATGTAAATGCCATATAATTTAAAACATATATTTTATATTATAAAGATTTTTTTAACAAATGTGGTAAATTTCAAAAGAAATAAAACAGACAAAGAAAGTGAATTGACGATTATCTTAAATTTTTCCAATGTCTTTCTTTGTGAATTATCAATAAGAACTTTCCTTTATAAAGATTTATTTTTGTCTTTTTTTAAATTTAAAAATTTGATACGCACAAATATTCACTTTCGTAACTTGTAGATGGATTTCTGAAATATCCATAGAATTGTTATCATCTGCTCCAGTTTTTTCTGCAGTTTGTGTTGAACGCTTTACTAGTTCTTTGTTTTCTTTGTTAATCATTCGATGATTTCTTTCAGATAGTTCTCTGTTAACACCCAAAGGTAAGAATAATGTGGGAATGGCTAAAAGAAAATTGGAAAGTAAAACAAACATAATACAATGCTACTGTATAAAGTTTTCATTCATACACTACTCCAAGAATTTAACGCACCACCAAAAAATAACCAAAAGTTTAAAGTAAATTTTGGTCTAAAGTGCTTGTCCGATTTGAATGAATTTTTTTTTGAATGACAGGTTGACACTTTCAGAGAGTTAGTGTACTACTGTATTTGCATACAAATTTATTTTTGTATAAATACGGGGTGTTGCAATGATAACCTGATTTTTTCATAAAATTTGTAATATCCTGTGGAGTTCAACAGTAACAATATCAACTTAAAATTAAAATCAAACTGTAGCTTTAACTTTTTGTAACATTTTGTTTTTTGATTTACTCTATTATCTTGGCCACAACAAGAGAAAATCAATTTTATAGCATAACATGTTTTTTATTAAAATTTATAATAATAAAAGTGAGTAGCAGGCTATGAAAAACAATAAGTTACAGTAAATTGTCATTAGCTAAATACAGGTGTCAAAAAGCATTTCATAGAAGTGTATTTTTAGTGTTAGCTCTTACGTTTTTTGTGTAAAAACCTTTATTTCAATTAATATGCAACGTGAAACACGAAATCTTACTGGCGAAGAATGTGCTCAAGCATTAATATTGTTCGAGGAAGACTGGAATTACCGAAGAATTGGTAGACGATTTGATGTATATCATACAACCGTTTCACGAGTTATACAAAGATATAGAGACACTGGAAGTCATGGTCGCAGACCGGGACAAGGAAGGAATCGAATAACAACCCCTAATCAGGACCGTTTTTTAAGATTATCGGCATTAAGACAACGTTTTGTAACAGCCCGGACCCTTAAAACCCGGCTTCGAGATGCTACTGGTGTATAAATTTGTAGTGAAACAGCTCGTCAGCGACTACGAAAACACAATTTGAGACCTAGAATTGCTGCTCGGGCGCCAGCTCTAACTAGAGATCATCGAAGAGCGAGGCTGAATTTTGCCATGGAACATCGTAACTGGTTAGAAGCGGAATGGCAACAGGTATTATTTACGGATGAGTCAAGATTTTAGTTGTACAATAATGACAGGCGCATACGTGTATATAGATGCCCTAACGAACGATATGCTCAGTGTAATTTCTCAAATAACACATTATTTGGAGGAGGATCTGTGATGGTCTGGGGAGGTATTTCTTTGACTGGTCGCACATAACTTGTGGTCATGAATAATGGAAGCCTTACAGCTGAAAGATACATATTGGAGGTTTTAGACCAACATGTAATGCCATATGCGCCATATATAGGGCAAGGATTTTTGTTGATGCACGATAATGCCAGTCCTCATGTTGCTGAAGTTGTGAGGAATTATCTAGAGGAAGTTGGCATCGATACCATGGCATGGCCAGCTAGAAGCCCTGATTTAAATCCCTTAGAGAATCTCTGGGACACTCTTGGGAGGAGGTTACGAGAGGAACGGATCTTGAACACCTTGGAAGACGTGGGGAGGCTACTGATTGAAATATGGGAAGAAATTGACCAAAATGATATACAGTCGCTTATTTTAAGTATGGCCCATCGGTGCCAAGCAGTTATTTCTTCCAGAGGCGGAAATACTCGCTACTGACTTTTTTTTACGTTTTGTTCCTTTGTTTTTCGTTGTTAAAGTTGGATAATAAATTTTAATAAAAAACATGTTATGCTATAAAATTGATTTTCTCTTGTTGTGGCTGTGGATAATGGAGTAAATCAAGAAACAAAATGTTACAAAAAGATAAAGCTACAGTTTGATTTTAATTTTAAGTTGATATTGTTACTGTTGAACTCCACAGGGTGTTACAAATTTTATGAAAAAATCAGGTCATCATTGCAACACCCCGTATTTATATAAAAATAAGTTTGTATGCAAATACAGTATTACACTAACTCTCTGGAAGTGTCAACCTGTCATTCAAAAAAAAAATCATTTAAATCGGACAAGCAGTTTAGACAAAAATTTACTTTAAACGTTTGGTTATTTTTTGGTGGTACGTTAAATTCTTGGTTCGAACATGTTTCCCATTATTACTCGTATCTTCTACAATCTCTATATGATTAACAGGTAAGAAGTTATAACTAAATGCAGAAAGACAATAATTTACACTTTTTTTTCTTGCGTTGGGTTCCATTGGTGAACTTATCTGTAGACCGGTTAATTTCCTTGTATTACTGTTCCCCCAGTATACATATTGCAGTATATTGTTAAATTCAAGACAGCAACTGTTTTGCAGACTTTTTCACAACTTTGTCGACATTTTAGCAAATGAGATAGAGTATAATGGCGCATTTTGGAAATAAAGTTTGCTATCCCCCAGTAAGGTTAGACAGTCTTCTAAGCAATTGTATTCCCCTGTCTTCTTATCAGCTATGGAATAATTATATATGGTTGCTTCTAATCTTGTAATTCCATGTTCTCTGGCTAAAGTGTTGGAAAATGTGTTTTTTAATCTCTTATCTGGACAGTTCACGAAATCTATAATATAGTTTCTTATGCTCTTGTTAACACCAGGACTGGTTATTTGACAAATAAATTTTTTGTATATATTAACCCTCGCGTTAGATGTAAGCCACGTAAGATAATCAATTCCGACTGTATTATTATTATTTACAATTACGTTACAATTCTCCCGATACATTCAATGTTTACGAAAGTTAAAGTTACTTGTTAAGTAGTTTGTCATTTCTTCATTCTGGAACACCCCACAGGAGTCTTGAGTAATATCGAGGTCTAGTAGATAATTGTCTTCTTTTTGTAATTGTTTTAATAATTCGGGTAATTCTTTTAACAGTGTTTACACATTTACATCTGCTAGTTCCACTTCAAATGGTATACATACAGATTTATCATATTTTTTCGTGATTATTTCCATACTTTCCCCAAGAACTTCTCGAACACCTTTGGCCATCTGATTATCGCTGTGCAAGAAGAAGGGTAGCTTGGCTTTAACTCCGTGTCTCGCAGAAACAAGGTCACCAACTTTTCCTCGAAGGTAACTGTTACCGACCAATAATAACAGAGTGCCCTCATGGCATCTTTATGTCGACACCCTGTATATTGATTAAACGTTGTAGTAACGTACCTAACACCGTTTATTCGACTTCAATCCAACTAATAACAGCAAAGTGTCTTTTTGACATCCTATATATAATAAATAGGTAGTCTATAACGCCGTTTGTCCCGTGAAAATCTGACCAATAACAACGGAGATACATCGTAGCGCCTTATGGCATCTTTTTGTACCCACTGTATATCGAAATAATCTATAACGCCGTTGGTTCAATGAAAATCGGACCAATAACAGTAGAGTGCCTTTTTTGACGTCCTATATATAAAAAATAATCTATAACGTCGTTTGTGCCGTGGAAATCTGACCAATAACAACGGAGACACATCGTAGCGTCTTATGGCATCTTTGTACATCCTATAAAATGCTCTACCTATCACAATGGCGCTTGTCCGACTTCAATCCAACCAATAATAGCAGAGATACATTGTATCGCCCTTATGGCATCTTTGTACATCCTGTATAACTATCGAACGTGTCTGAGTCTAATGACATCCTGTATATTGATCGTCGTAGTGACCTAATGGCGTTTTGGTACATCCTGTTTTGTTCGATGAAAATCCAAGCAGAGTGCCCTTATGGCATTGTCGACGCCCTGTATATTGATTGTAGTAACGTTGTATTATGTCATCCTAGTCGACCTTCAGCTGACATTCACTCATTCTATTATCTCTTAGGGAACATCAAAAGATATAAGAACGCTGATCATAAAAAAAATCATAAGCACATCTGTAACCATTGCGCATGTCCAAAATAATGCCATTTTTCTCTCTGCCCATCCAACTGATGCGTCGCTTGCCCAAAATAATGCCATAACGACTATGCATTGAAAAAAAATTGCATATTTTATGACTACACCCCCTGTATATAAGAAATATATATCTTGTTCACAAATTTGTAACACCATTATTGTATCTTTTTTGGTACATCCCGTATATAAAAAAGCTCTATCACAATGACGATTGATCAATGTTGACCAATAATAACAGAGATAAATATCTAATGCCCTTATGGCGTTATGAAAAATATACTATGCCTTTTCCACAATTATTAAAATGTAACGAACGCGCGCGCACATGTTTTTATAACTCTTATACCTACATCTCGCATTATCTTAGAATGTCGACACATTCTGGAACTAGGTGATCCGGAGTTTTTCCCTCCTCACAACGGGACCTACACTAGACAATTTCAACTAGACCTATTCTCATTAGGTAGTTCCTAAGGTGGCAGTGCCTTGTAAGAAAGTCCGTGAGGAGATGTAGCTTATTTTTATTGAAATCCAAATAATTTTTGCAACTAGCGTTGTCAAAGTTCCGCTGGAATTTTTGGAGTGATCCAGCCCCCGAATGTATGGCCAGAATGCTTCTCATTCGATTTCCTGCTTCTTCTGAAACTCTATCTTATAGGAGCATTTTCCTACACCACTGGGATGATTCGCTGATGAGATGTGTTTTGTTAGAGAGGACCAGGCTCCCTGATTTCTAATACTTTCATTGCCTAAATCTTCTCTAGATATTTTAAGAATTGCCTCTTGGGCTGATCTTTCTATCACCAAATGTAGAGGTGTGAGATCTGTAATGATCTCACAACTCCAGTAATGCACACACAGGCAAGCCTTTCAACTTTGTCGAGGGTATTCCTGGTGCTGTTAGAAGTTGTTTTGGTATACCAGACTATTGCCCCATACGTAATTGCTGGTCTCACAATGATGGCAACCTAACCATCGCAGTATTTTTGAGTTACAGCCCCAAGTATTACCAGCTCGACTGCTACACGCCATCAAAGCTTTCATTACGTTACTAGGCAATATTTCAACATGCTTGTTCTACAGAAGTTTTCTATCTAGGGTTATCACTAGATATTTAACTTCATATTTCCATTCTATGCTTTGCCTGTTTAGAGGGGTTTCATAGGTGGAAGTATTAATTTTCGGGTATATGGAATTGCTGTGGTTTTGTTTGGTTTCATATTTATCCCCGTTGATAAGCACCATTGTCCAATAATTCTGAGCCCCTCACAAGGTGCTCTCGAACTTGCTTCAGTCATCAGCATAACCCAGACATTCGAAGCCAAGCTCCGTTAGCCTGTAGAGCAACTCATCTACTACAAGGCTCCATAGAAGGGAAGATATTACTTTCCTTGAGGTGTCCCTCGAGTGGCTTTAACGGAGGTGGTTTGATTCCCCACCTGTGTCTCCTCTATCCTCGTCGTCAACAGCTCATACATCCTTTTTACGATAGCTTCATTCACTCCTTGCCTTTGTAGTGCTTCTTTGAGAGACTCATGAGTTGTGTTGTCAAAAGCACCAGATATATTCAGGAATGCGCACAAAGCGATTTATTTTTTGTTCGGAGTCCTTTGGACCCCTTCGGTCAGCTGATACAAAGCAGTTGCCGTTGATCGACCCGCTCTTTTAGCATGCTGACGTTTATGAAGTGGTATATTCTCCATCTTCTCCGCTCTTTTATAGTTATGAGCTGAAATTATGTTAGGCAGATGGGTCTAAAACATCGGAGATCAGTGCCATCTTTTTATCCCTATTTTTGGTATGAAGGTTACCCTGGCACTCCTCCATTTTATATGTATTAGACGCACTGCTAGACTACTTCTTGTAATCTTCAGCAGGTGAGGAAGAATCTCCTCTATCCCATGCTGCAGGAGTGCTGAAAATATTCCATCCATTCCTGGTGATTTAAATCCTTGAAAAGTACTTCTTGCCCATTCCAACCGTTGCCTGGTAAATATTTTCTTAGCAATGTCCCAATCCTCCTTACGGAATTTTTTGGTGTAATTCATTGCTATTTCACTGCTTGCTCTAGGTTCACTACCTGCAAAGTGGGTTCTAAAAGGAAGAATCGATCGTTACTCTTCACTTTCCGTGTATGATCTGTCTGGATTTTTCATCGACATTGTGAGGTTAGTTGCCACTTGCCATGACATTTTGTACCCTGACCGCTATGTGAGTGTAAGTAATATTTTCAAAAAATGCTTGAAAATAAAGCCTTTTGACCTTTCTAATCTCTTTATTGTACTGAGTAAGCTTCTCAGAGTATTCCTGCCAATTTCCGTCTCATTTGGCTTTATTAAGCCGACGGACTCCTTCTCTGAGATTAGACAGGTTCTCATTCCTCCAAGGAGCATCCTTTTCTGATAGAGCTTTTGACAGTGGACAGCTGGAATAAAAATCTTTTATCATAGCGTCTCGTATCTGTTCGATTGTAGTTCCAGGTTGTAGTGCTGTTGATTTACCCCATTTTCTCCGAACATTTTTCACTGATAGTTTTGATTCACGATCTGTCAACCATTATATGCCGTTACTTTCTAGTTCAATGATAAGTTACTGAAATTAATTGAATAATCATCTTATTGAAATAATTTTTAGATTGGAGGTAAGAGTGTAAAAACACAGTTGGAGGAAGTACATCGTCAAATAGGTTACTGCCCGCAATTCGATGCGCTATTGGATGATATGACAGCCAAAGAGACAATAATTATGTACTGTTTATTGAGAGGTATTGAATTGAAACGTGCAAAAATTACAGCTGCGTATTTGTCGAAGGAATTTGATTTCAACAGACATTTAGACAAAAAAGTGAAAGAGATGAGTGGTGGAAATAAAAGGAAACTTAGTACTGTTTTATCGTTAATTGGCGATCCATCTGTCATATTTTTGGATGAGCCCACCGCAGGTAAGTGACAATTGATTATACACAGTCTAAAAGGAAAATTGACAAAAAAATTATATCTAATCAAACCTTTGATATGATGGTAAATCCTGAGGAGCTTCATTTTTCACTCGACAGATGATTGTCCATCGATCCAGTTTTAAATAAAATGATGAGAAATTCTAAAAGTACCGATTGGTATTTGTTATACGGCAGTGCTTACTGATCTGCGATATGTAGATACTACTTGAAATTGAGAAAAATTGAGAGTAATATACTCAATGAAAGAAATGTAGTAGCAATTTCATCTTCATCTCTTCCTGAGATTTCCTTTTTTTGAGTAGTAGGAGATCCAGGCCTAAAATCACACTCCTGATGAAATGTGTATTTTTTATAATGAGAATTTGTACAGGTTTTAGTGGAAGTGGATATAAAATTATTACTAGTTTGACTCTTTTATTCTATCTGCCAACGTTTCGGTGAAACTCATCACCTTTTTCTGGGCTACAATAAACAACACGGAATCAAAATAAATTATAGCTTCATAATAAATTGTGACATACGGATGACAATTAAAGTTTGAGACAAAGATAAAAATGCATCGCCGATTAGTGTTCATTGTTAAGCAGGCCTGGTAAGGCTCAACAATTGAAGACAGCCCTTCGGTTTTCTATTATAATTGAAAAATATTTCAAAGGTATAACCCTACTGTTGAAAATATTTCAAATGTAGGAAATTGCTTTAGTAAAAGCAATCCAAAACTTCGGTTAATTTTTTTAGCCCCATTACACTTGGACCTTCCAAAGATACTCTGCCTCTTAATACAGTGTGGACGTTCAGAATTTAGTAAAATGTAAAAGATGCTATAAACCTAAATTACAAATGGAAGCTTCATACAATAAGATATACATAAACGATATGTGATAGTCTAAGGATATTTCTAGTCAAAAAGAATTATATTCTACGGTATTACAATTTTAACAACACTAACTAAAATGGGTATTATGAAAAAGTGATATTTTTCTAAAAATATAACAATGTTGCAGGCATGAAAGAAATTATACCCTTAAAAACATAACCATGTCAATATATACAATATGTCCCCCTAGTTGGAAAACTTTTTTATTATTAATTTTAGGAAAAAAAGTTATTCATTATAAAAAATTATGCATTATCTTAAACTTAAAATACAGTCAACAAATATCAAATTTTTTAGTGGTGTACGAGGTTTGTCAAAAAATTTGAGTTTTACTCAAGAGTAAAGTACCTTCAAATGTTACTATAAAAAGCTGATTAGAATTAAAAACTACGTTTAAATATGCAAGTACAGGCATTTAAATTGAAACTTGGAATTATTTTGTTTTCTACCAATATTTCTATTTTGAATGAACATTTATCTCTTGTGATTACGAAACACATGATACCCTTTCAGTTTTTCGATGTTTTCCAATAATTTTGCAAATAAAACGCGTAATAAGTGCATATTTATTTATTTTTCAAATAATAAAATACATTCAAATACTTATAGTTAGTTATAAAACTAACATCATATTGATATTAGAAACAATCAAATTTAATTTTTACTCATACCAACCCACCCACCCTCTCGTTCAATACACTCAATCGCTCTATTGGAAAATTCACGTAATACATTCCTCATCATTTGTGGAGAAATTTCTAAAATTATTCTCTCCAAGTGATCAATATCTTGAAACGGCGCTTTCTGGTAAACTTTTAATTTCAGGTTACCCCATAAAAAGTAATCAAGGTGGGCTAGGTCTGGAGATCTAGCAGGTTAAAAAGAGATGAGAATATCTGTGAATTACTTTTCCATGAAACAAATTTCCAAGATAGTTCCTAACATTTAATGTACTGTGGCATGTGGCACCCTCTTGTTGGTACCAAAAACATTGACGTTCTATTAAGGGTAGTTCGTCCATGAATTCATTGATATGAGTTTGTAAAACCTGTGAATAACGTTCGGCATTCATAGATACGCGAAAAAAAAGGTCATATTAATTTGTTATTATAAATTCCACACCATACGTTCGTCTTAAACGAATATTGGTCATGAGAGTTTAATACAAAATTGGGATTTTCTTCAGACCACCAGCGACTATGTTGCAACGAGACATTTCCATTTGCGAAAATATCGCCTCATCAGAAAGAATTATATGCCTCGTGAAAAAGGTCTTCTTCTAACTTTCCTTGGATGAGAGAGTCAAAATTAAAGCGCCTATCATAATCCCGGAAAAAATCTACTTTAGTGGTACAATGCGGATTTTGATGAAAAATTTTGTTCTGGTTAATTCGAGGTCGCTGAACACGAAAATAAAAGAAAAACATATGGCTCACTTACCAAAATCGAGTTATGAATTTTTGAAGATGTGTTCAGATGAGTACTACACTGGATTTATTGTCACATTAATAATGATCCGTCATACCTGCTCCACAATGTTAGTGATACACTATAGTTGCCTTTTACGATATTACTCTCTCATGCACATTAAAAAAAACACTGATATTGATATAAATCTCTTGTAAATTATTTTTTTAATTCCACAATTATTATATCTTTTGACGTTTCCGTTTAATATGGCTGACATATAAGTTTCGTCTATTTCCTCTTAGCAGTAAGACTTTTACCTACTAGCATATACAGCCATCATTAGTTACTTGAAAAAAAAGTTGCTGAATATTTTAGATATGCACAGATCATAGCACAGAAGATATAAACAAGATGTACATCATGAACATACACCGGCACTTGTGCACCCCTTCCCTTCTTGAATAACCTGATGTGCGTTAGAAAGTATTAGATATCAAGTTATTCAAGAAGGGGAAGGGAATATAATCATTGGATTCACCCTTTCCCTTCTTGAATAACCTGATGTGCGTTACAAACTATTGCGCACATCGGGTTATTCTAGAAGGGAAAGGGCGAATTCAATGACTATATTTCCTTCCCCTTCTAGAATAACTTATTGTGCATAACAAAGTATTGGGTATTAAGTTATTTAAGAAGAGGAAGGGAATATAATCATTGGAGTCACCCTTTTCCTTTTTTTTTTAATTTTTGCCAATTATCGTTAAAAATTATGGTTCGTCCACACTTTTTTTTGTGTTAAATGTCTCCAATTGAAGTAAACTTTCGATTGTACTCTAGAAAATTGTTTAATTGCATGGGTCGTAAAGTGCACAAGAGCCGGTGTATGTTCATGATGTACATCTTGTTTATATCTTCTATGCTATGATCTGTGCATATCGAAAATATTCAGCAACTTTTTTTCAAGT
Source organism: Galeruca laticollis (assembly GCA_963921935.1). Taxonomy (NCBI): domain Eukaryota; kingdom Metazoa; phylum Arthropoda; class Insecta; order Coleoptera; family Chrysomelidae; genus Galeruca; species Galeruca laticollis. Next base: position 221,559,975 of record OY998177.1, on the reverse strand, counting down.
AACTAATGATGGCTGTATATGCTAGTTGGTAAAAGTCTTACTGCTAAGAGGAAACAGACGAAACTTATATGTCAGTCATATTAAACGGAAACGTCAAAAGATATAATAATTGTGGAATTAAAAAAATAATTTACAAGAGATTTATATCAATATCAGTGTTTTTTTTAATGTGCGTGAGAGAGTAATATCGTAAAAGGCAACTATAGTCTATCACTAACATTGTGGAGCAGTTATTACGGATCATTATAGCAAATATAATGTGACAATAAATCCAGTGCAGTACTCATCTGAACACATCTTCAAAAATTCATAACTCGATTTTGGTAAGAGAGCCCCATTTTTTTCTTTCATTTTCGTGTTCAGCGACCTCGAATTAGCCAGAAAAAAATGTTTCATGAAAATCCGCGTTGTACCACTAAACTAGACTTTTACCCAGTTCTTCTAAATTTATTTACTATTTTCGTTACAGTTGATTGGGTTATATTTTTATTGGGATGTCTATTATTGAAAATATTTGCTGCTTCTCTATACGTTTCATAGTAATCTCCCACAATCAAAACAATTTCTATTTTCTCTTCATTAGTTAATAACGCTACCATTTTTATGTGTCTTATAAATTCTAACGTGGTTTGAAATTTACTGTCAACATTTCCTTTTATCAACAAATTATTTGTTTGTCAGTGCATCATAGATTACATGTTACTACAGTTAAATTTGCATTATTGTGGACATACGTTTTAAAAATAATTTTTTATCCAAATGACATTAAAAGCCGCCTTTTAATGACACTTGGCAGGCTTAGAAGTTGTACTTTTAATGCCTAGGCAGAAAAAGTCCACTTTTACTGTCTAGGCAGAAAAAGTTCGTTGCTAGGCAACCTTCCAAGTAATAATTTGAATCGAACTGGTTATTAAAATTGACAATGACATTAAGAAAACTCAAAATGATGCTGATGATAATAAACTGGTTTTATTGCATTAAATCTACAAACTACAACACGAAATTTTTATTTATTAGATATATTTATGGTGAATTGTGAACAATTATTTAATACAATTGAACTCTGTCTACTTCCCTCCTTTCCAGTAAAATTAACAACTTTAGTATCCACACTTGATACTCCGGAAACGCCAGAAAATATTTTATTGCCGATGTTCGACTTATTGGCTAGCGAGTCCTCAATATAGCCCTCCGCGACAGCGGAAGACTTCCATCCTCCATGTTTCTTCAACATTGTTATGTCCCCACCAGAATGCACCAGCAACGTGGCCGAAGTTCTGCGAAAGCAGTGCCCGGTATACTCTTTCGCATGGGATAGTCCCAGAAAAGTTGCAATTTCTTCTAGCATTTTACCGAATTTGTGAATGCCAATGAATTGATGATGTGCTTTACCGTTCGCATACTTATAGAAGACACACCGATTATTTAAATTCGAGGGTCAGGAGGCTGCATATTTCCTGTAAACGCTTGAATATTCCGTTACTACAAAAGATCTTGATCTTTTGGTCTTAGTATTTGGTAGCATAATTAGCAATTTGTCGCCCATATCATTTATATCATCCGTTTTCATTTGCAAAAGCTCATCACATCTACAAGCCCCAGCGACTGCAACAATAAGAACAACCTGAAATATAAATTGAAAATGAGTTCTTCAATCCATAATAAATCCTTTTCAATATATTCCTACCTTCGTACACAAATACAGTTCATCTGGGGCATCTGATAAAAATTTCTCGATTTCTTCTCTTTGAAAACTCGGGATTTTTTTGCATGGAAACCGCCTGACTGGCGTTTCAAAAAAGCCCGTAACTTCAGGTATTTTGCCAAATCAATGTTATTTTTTAGGTTCAGGGTAGCTTTCAACATCGAATAGGTAGACCATAACGTTGAAGGCTTCATTTTCTTTGAAAGATCGGAAAAATAGACAATCAGCACATTTTCAGAGAAAGATCCTATATTTTTCTTCTGTCTATATTCCATGAATCTGCTGTATGTAAGTTCATATACAGTTAGTGTTTTTAAATGAAACTCAAGGTCTCTAGTTAATTCCACAATATAATACAAGTTATTGAAAATTCTAAAAAATTGACAATTGTTTCGATAAATCAATATCATCGTCAGAATGACAGAAGTTACATTTCATTTTATGCCTACCTGATGTTTAGTAGTTAATTTTGGCTAGACCAAGAAGTAACCTAACTTGTGATTGGCTTAATATATGTTTATAGAAAAAAGAAGAAGATGTGATATTACAAATATTGAAGCTTAGATATTATTAGCCCTATGGTGATATCATTTAAAAACACTAATATGAGCATATTCCACGAAGTAAGGGTCGAGACAGTCAATTTCATATACAGTTCTTGATTTTTCCGGTAAAAGGTTAAATTCCACATCTCGCGCCTGGTCTCTTATCTCTGGTGGTGTTAATTGCATCAATTCATCCTCACTTTGCAGTAAATCCATTTCTAACATGACAACTTTTCAAAATTGACAATGACAAAGTAAACAGTAAACAAACATATTCAACAAACGTGATCAGCGGTAAACATAGTAACGCAGGGCTCAGTTACCTTTGATAAAATAATTTAGTTATTTGAATATTGATAATGAAATGCAATTTTAATATGAAAAAGTCGATTTTGCATGGAATTGGAACAAATTTGAAGTAAAAATTATATGTTTCACACGGCAGAAAAGCAGATTTAATGCCTTGGCTGGTTTCATAGCCGAGCGTAGCGGCAGCCGCGGCATTAAATCTTGTGCTTTTATGCCTAGTAAAACAAATAACTATTTTTCTGTGACAGGAAACAAATTTGACATTTTATCTCTGTTGACAGGTAACAAAATACAACTTTTCACGAAATTACTTTTTTCCCGGATATATATATATATATATATATATATATATATATATATATATATACATATAGATAAAGGAAGATATTTGATTTTAGAATATTTCATTGAACATAAGTTACATTTCCTTTATATCAAGAGTTAGAGAAAACTCGGAATCAGACATTTTTTAACTTTATATTTTCCAAAATAACTACTAAACAATCACTGAGTTCGCAATTTTTTAATCAAATCACAGAATTAAATTGACATATATTTGATTACTTTGAAGTTTTTCTTAGCAACGCAGGTCTAATTGTCGCTATAACTACGACAGCTTATTAGTTTAAAAATTCAAATTTCATATCGATAACATTCTGACTGTTATATATTGTAATAATATGTTCTTTCACTATTGAATCGTCGTTTTTCCTGTCACAGAAAAAAATAGTGTATTATACACGGGAAAAATATTAGATTTAAGCTCTCGGTTTGTTGTCTCCCTCCGCTTCGCGTCGGAAGACAACATAACCTCGAGCTAAAATCTAATACTTTTTTCCCTTGTATAATAAATAACTATTATCAATGGTTATGAATGTATTACATATTTGAACGTAATTTCAAATTCTCCTTTTAGTATTCGATATTCGAATTCGATATTGTCAAATTTAAAGGTACTTTACTCTTGAGTACTACTACTATTACTACTCTTGAGACTCAAATATTTTGACAAACCTCGTATACGACTATAAAATTTGATATTTGATGACTGTATTTTGGGCTTTAGACAATGCAAGACTTTTATGAAGAATAACTTTTTTCCCTAAAATGGATAATAAAAAAGTTTTCCATATGATTCCAACTTATATATTGTATAAAAAGGATTTATATTCTCAAATATATAGCCGACAGAGTAACAACAGTTAATAATCCTGAATCTACAGCAATGTATACAAAAATAAAAAGAATTTACATTCTTCAACAGTTGTTATTACATTCTTTTTCCAAACAATTCTTTGGAACTGTTTGGCTGATTTATTGGAACTTGTGTATTTAAATTATTTTTCGGTTCAAGTTCTTGAATGCTATTTGGCGGATTTGTCTGTACTGTAGTAGTGGAAGGGGAGCTGTTGGACTATGGTTGTTCGTTAGTTCAGTAGTTTTTCGTAGTCATATGGATCACCATCAACGAATCGTCTAATGTTTTTTAGGAAGCAGTTGTTTTTCCATCGTTTTTTGCCAATATTTTATGTTTCTATAATAACTTTCAAAAATTTTTTATTATTAGTGACTAGTGACAAGAAGTAAAAATTATTTATTTCCTTTTCATCAATATCTATACTTAGCAGGTTTTTCAATCAATATTGACAGATTTCTTGACTAGTTGATAATTTGCTTCGTTCTCCAATTCCGAAGACTATGATGTTTTTTTTTCTTTTTAGTTCGTTTTGAGTTTTCTATTTCTGTTTTTAGTTCTTGGTTTTTTTTCTCTAGTAGTTCTATATTTCTCTTTTATTCTTCAGTTTTGATTTGCTCCCTAAATTATAAGGCGTCTATGTAACTTTTTATTTCATCTCGATTTTTACTAATTTCCTCTAATAATTGTTTTTTTGTAACAACTTCTTCGTTCATTTAATAATTAATTACTCGTCCTTTCGCCTTTCCTAATGTAAGGAATGAGCAAAAGCGAGACAGACGTCTTTCGTGTCGTAATTCAGGCAAACGTTGCCACTATTTGAAGAAAGTTCGTAAACATTAGAAATAGAAGTACAAAGTTTGTTTCATAAAAATAACCTTTTTCTATGTGACTCATAAATCGCAGTGTTTCACATAAAATGGAATTTTGATAAATTCAAGAATACATGTTAAAATTTTAGTTCTAGATTTTTTTTACATATATCCGAATTATCCACGAAGATAAAGGGATTTTAGAATTAAATATGACAACAACGCTTTCATCTTTATGTGTACGTTACCAGGTCATTGCACTTTTCTCACGTTTTGGTTCTAGTTTGAACGCAAACGTGAAATATGTTTTGGCAATTTACAACGTTCAGAGCTTAGATCAGCGGTCGCCAACCTGTCGATCGCGAGCTACCGGTAGTTCGCTGAGGCAATTCTGGTAGCTCTCACAACGATTTTAAGTTAAAATATACAATCTGCAAAAATCAGAGAAGCTTCCGAAAATTCCACAAAAAAATCTAATTGTCATAATATTAAACATAAGCAGCGGCAACGTTGGGGTGAGCGATCTGCCGCTGACGCCATCAAGCTAGAATCGGCTAGAACCGAACAGCCGGACCAGCGCGTTAGTGTTCGAGAACAACCAGGATTGCTTTGAACGGGATAAATACGCACGGCGCGGCGACATTGCGCTTAGTTTAAAACTGAACGCGTAACCAACGTCCAGCGGTTGGGTTAGTAGAGAACAACGAAATATAATATTGTGGCAAGCAGTTGTAAGAAGGTAAAGAAACCTTATGAGGACGGGGAAATGATAGAAAAGGTGTTTTTAGAAGCTGCTTATTCGTTATTTGCCAACTTTAAAATAAAGACGAGATAGTTTCAGCTATAAAATCTATGCAACTTTCTGCTAATACAGTGATGAGACGTGTAGAAGTAATGAGCAATGATATTTTTTTACAGTTAAGAACTGACTTAGATAACTGTGTTTATTTTTCACTTCAACTGAATGAATCAACAGATGTCGTTGACACTGCCCAGGTGGCCGTGTTCGTCAGGATGGTTTTTAGTGATTTTACGATTAAAGAAGATCTATTGAAGTTTATTCCACTGATAAGACACATTACTGGACAGGAGTTGTTTTCTCATTTAAAAAATATTATTTGTTCCGAGAAAATTCCAATATCGAAAATGGTAGGCTTAACAACCGATGGCGCTCCAGCTATGGTGGGTTGTGATAAGGGTCTGGTGGCGTTATGTCGTAAAGTTGAATTTTTTCCGCAATTTCTCTGTTACCACTGCATTATCCATCAACAAGCATTATGTGGAAATTTCCTGAAACTAAACAACGTTAAGAAACTGGGGGTAAAAATTGTGAACAAGATTAGAGCTCAAGCGTTACAAAGAAGATTATTCAAAACCTTGGCCGATGAAGTTGACTGTCAATACGGGGACCTACTCCTTCACTCTGAAGTCCAATGGTTAAATAGAGGACGGGTGCTGAAACGTTTTAATGATGTCCTACCTGGCATAGATCAATTTTTCAAACAACGCGATGAACCGACTCCGGAACTAGAAAATTCAATCTGGCTTAGAGATTTTGGTTTTCTCGTGGACATTACAGAGAAATTAAACGAACTTAATTTGCAGCTTCAGGGGAGAGACAAAGAACTAGCGGAAATGATTTCTGATATAAAAGCATTTATCAAAAATCTGGAGATCTGGAAACAAAACCTAATTAACATAGATGCCACATTAGAACCCTATGACAGCAAATATAATGTAGAAATAGTTTCTACCCCGAAGAATAGAATAACTTCAAAAATCGTTTCAAGGATTCCAACGAATTGGCTTTAGTAGCGCAGTTTGTTGTTTCGCCCTTTATGGAAATTGATATCCAACAGTTTGCAACTTGTGTTATGCAGAACTTTGGCGAAGACACGGCTGCAATATAAATGGAAGTAATTGAGTTTCAAAATGATTTAGCCTTAAAATCGTTAGTCTCAAGTACCACATTTATGTGGCCTATTGTAAGTAAAGACAAATATTCAGTTCTATGCCGTGTTGCCCTGAAAGTGAAAGCATTATTCAATTCAACCTATTTGTGTGAATCTTCTTTTTCCAATATGAAGTTTATTAAGAACAAATATCGCAATCGACTTACAGATGAACATTTGGATAATTGTATTCGAATGGCTGTATCAAATTATACTGCAAACATTAAAAAAATTATCGATGAGTCTGAGTGTCAGCCTTCTAATTGAACGTCCCTTTTTATTTTTCAATTTTTATGTTCATGATAGTGAGTTACTTTTTTGTTGTTATTATTAACTATTTTTAAATCTTACGTGACATGCCGTTGTGGATGGATAAATGTTTGTGTTTATTTTTTAAACACCTTCGTTTGGTAGGTAGGAATGTAGCTATGAACAAGTACGTACTAGTAATATTAGTTATTTTGTTATTAGTTTATTATTAGTACCTATGTATTATGTATTACCAGTTAAATAGTAGAATAAATACATATAATGATAATTTAACTGTGGATTATATGATTTACGTTGCGTTACTTGGCTTCCGTGTGGGTAGCTCGCTGTTTATCCCAAAATTAACAAAGTAGCTCAACACATTGAGAGGTTGGCGACCACTGGCTTAGATCTTTGGACTCGGCGCTGAATGTGCACATGTTTTATCTGAGTGATCGCTGCGTAACGGTCACCGAAACATTTACGACCCAGAGCTCAATATATCTGAAGCGTAATAGCGTTTGGCAATACGCGTCCGTGTCCCAGAGTATTTTTTTTCGTTTTGCTGACGAAATTAATAAATAAAGTTTGTCCAGATTTATTCTAAATAAAGTTTTTTCAGATTTATTCATATGAAAATGTCAATGCAAATTAGCAATTGCTTGTTCACCAGTTCCAATACTGATTTCGTTAGTTTCAAATTAATTATTTCTTCATTCCCCAACCCTCTTTGTTCTAAATGCTTCATTTATTTTGCTTATCATTTGCGGAGTAAGATATTATAATTCACTATTATTTGAGTGGAAAGTTGTATTGAACCTCATTATGATAAATTATAATAATGAAACATATTATAGGTATGGACCCCGCAACCAAACGCTACTTATGGAACTCTCTATGTAAAATACGTGATAGAGGCAAATGTATTGTTTTAACCTCGCACAGTATGGAAGAATGCGAAGCTCTCTGTACCCGGTTAGCTATTATGGTAAACGGTAATTTCAAGTGCCTTGGTTCCACCCAACACCTTAAAAACAAATTCGCCGAAGGATACACTTTGACTATAAAAGTTAAAAAGCTACACGAAAGTTCAGGTTTACATCACACCGATACAGAACCCATTGAAAAATTCATCAAAGACAATTTCCCCGCGGCTCAACTTAGAGAAAAGCACCAAGAGCTGCTGACTTACTACATAACCGATAATTCGATGGCTTGGTCTAAAATGTTTGGTATTTTAGAAAGAGGCAAAAGGGGTAATTTGAATTTAGAGGATTATTCATTGGGACAAAGTAGTCTTGAACAGGTAAGACCTTTATGTTTAGGACTTTTATATTAAAAAAATTCCTGTAAGTATATTAGATTGCGTACTAGCCCAGGCGTTAGAGCAGTAAAAGTAGGGTGTAATGGATGTTGTTCGATAACCCAAAAAGTTTTATGCAGAAAGTTGCCGAATATTGTGTACAACAATAATAATAATAATAATAATCTTTGTCTCCAAAAAGTGCTTTTTGGAGTAGGCAAACATAGATTATTGTTGCACACAATATTCGGCGATATTGGCAATGAGCTTATTGGACGACAGTTAGTTGTTTATGTCCAGTTTCTTACATTTTTTTAAGAATAGGGGTGATAGATGCTAGTTTCCAACTGAGGGTAAGGTAGCTTTGAGCGATAAGAATCATCAGAATTACAGAAAAATGTTTATCTTCATTTAACTTTTAGCATGATTTACTGACTTGCTGTTTCCTTCTTTACCTAATGAATGTTCTTCAAAATCTGTTTCTATTTTCAGGTGTTCCTGACATTTACAAAACGTCAAAATCCAGGAGATAAATAGACAATTACATAATTTGTATTTTCACGATTTCAGTGTATTTTTTATTTTCCTATATTGTAAAATAATTAGAGTAAACAAGTTAATAAATAATTTATTTTTATCTTATTCATTTTTCGTTTCGAATATATCCTACGTTACTCTTACTTCTGACTTTTTGGGTAATTAAGTATACTCATTATATTATGATATACTAAACTCTAATGTATTGGTTAATGGAAGAATATTTCTTCTTCTGGCGCAAGCAAGAAACATACTTTGATACATCAAAGAAAGAAAAAACCTAGCAACATAAAACATCGCATTACAAACAAAAATTAAGGCTAATAGCGCACTAAAAAATATTACATACAATGTTGCTACTTAAGTTTTAATATCGACAAATAAAAACAATATTTTGTAATCCGAAATGGCTTCAATGTTTTTCAAAATACTCTCCATTGAGATTAATACACTTTCACATGCGTTTGAACCAATTGTCGAAGTACTTTTTCCAATCCGATTGAGATACCTCCAAAGCATGTGATTTGAACGCATCAACCTTGACAACGTAAGCCTCTCCTATTATTTTTGATATGCGGTAATAATAATAAATCATTAGATACCAAAGAAGGGACTCTACTGCGGACAACCTATCAATTCGGTGTGTGGTGGTTACTTAGTAAGGGTCCCTCGTATACCCGACGTTTACCATAAAGGCATATTATTATGGAGGAAACCCCTTACCTCGCAACCTGTGTTCGGGAACAGAATAAACAATGACACATTTATAAAATCACTGGGTTCAAGTTTAATACATTTAAAAATACACTACTATAAATATCAAACGACTTATTCAAAGTATTAATAACAATAATAATAATCTCATCCTGGTTCGTTCACATCCATTATATAGGAAACATAGTTGTGTTTTTCTGCACAGCCGACCTCGGTATGTAAACTATACATGTCTGTTTATAAAATAACAAAAACAATCTTTCCTTGGTAAATGACATTGAGTATGGTCGACCGATGCTCCTTAATTACTATAATTAATATTAGATTAAATATTATTATTATTTCTAAGATAGTGTACTTTTGTCTTTAATGTCTTTTAGGGAGCACTACAGGTGTTATTGGGGATCGAGTTTTTTTTCACCTTATTAAATTATATATTTAAGGTGCCTATTCTATTCAATAAACTATTTTTTCTCGATTCAATGTAGTTGAATCTGTACATATTTACCGCCATCTGGTGCTGCGCATGTTTCTAATCAAAACATGCGACAATTACGCTTAGTAATAAGTAAACCGTCGGTCGAGGAGACATAATATCTGTGGTGTTAAGGTAAAAGAGAATAAGTCAATAAACACAACTTTTCACCAGAAGCGAATAAAGAAAACGTTCTTTTGTTTCAATAGATAAATGTTTTTTAATTAAGAATACAAAAGATATATAGTACAAATTTATAATTATTTTTGTCTGACAATATTGGCTCTTGTTTATCATCGTTTTAAAATGGTTTTCATTTATTATTAATCAAAATAATTGACATGTCTCGTTTTTTCGTAACATGAAAATATTATATATATAATGTTCATATTACTGACTTCTCTCTTTATGTTATGTTCATTTTTGTTTTGTTTTGCTTATTAATCATGGTTTTAATTTTTTTAAGAATTTTGAAACATGATTCAATTTAAATTAGTATATTAATTGCAATAGTCAATAGGGTTTCCAAAATATGTGTATGATACCTCATCCCGTATCATACACATATTTTGGAAATGATTTTCCTTCAATGAGTCTGTCTTTTAAAAAACCCTCTTTGGTTACCTGCAATACTTGTGACTCATATGAGAGGAAAATTAAACCTTTTCTTTTTACATTTGATTCATTAATGTTAGTGAGAGTCCTGTCGGTAAATATTTATGGTGGTAGTATGACTCCGGCTATAATGCGATTCGTATAATGGTTACGAATTTATGTGATTTTTCATAATCTACAGTGCTTCATCCCCTATTTTATTAAGATGCATATGTGATCCACGTTTATCAGGGCTTGGAATTCCTGATATTCTAACAGATTTCTTCTCTATTACCACCTACACACATTTATTAGAAACTCCAAACGTTTTCAGAAAACAACCCTTACAAACTTCAATCATAGTGCCATTTACTTTGAAGTTGTAAATATGATTCGTACTTCTTAGTTTAGGTTCGCCTGATGTATTACGTATGCAATGGGTCTTCTTTGGTATATCTGAAGATAATTATGACAAATATGTCGTACGTTTGTTGTAATCACCCAACGCCCATAATCCATCAAAAAGTGCTTTCTGGTTTTATGAACTAATTTTTTCGGAACATTTTTTACGGCAAAGGGGATATATTCACCAACGTGTTGCCCAGATTGTTTTCTGATAAAAATCCTTGTGAATCAGTAAAATTGCACAAATTGTCAACAAGGTACCTACAATATTCAACGTAATAATAATTATTTTGAAGGTTAGAAAGATAAAAGTTCTTATAAAACCATTATACTTACGTTTAGAAGGACTTTCATTTAGAGTCAATGACATTATCTTATTAATTTTTCAAGAGATAATTATTATTTCTAAGGTTACAAAAATAAAAATTGTTATTAACCAATTATACTTACGTTCAGGGAATTTATTTAGAGCCAATGACATTATCTTATTAATTCTGTTCATTTTCAAGAATTATAATACTCTTCAACACTAGAAACACAAATTTATGATTTTTTTACGTAGTTCAATACTCTTTAACGAAATGCGTCTCACGGAGTACAACAATACACATTTAGGGATGAGTCGACTTATCTCATTATGCATAACAATTAAAAAATATTACGTACCCAATAACGAGACGAGTATACTTAACTCCTTTTACTTTTTTAAGTATCCTATTGTTTCTGACTTGACTCGATTTGCAACTTCAAGTTTAACGAAATTGTAACACAAATACTGACTCATATCCTTTTTACCTTAATAGATATTTATGTTTAGTATCGTATCATGCTAGTAACTAATTTCTTAATATATATATATATATATTATTATAGTTTATTTTTATGGGAATTTAATTTGCCCTACGTTGGGCCGACATATTATTATGAATAGAATTGGGTGAGAAAATAGTTTAATTTGCCCGGTATGTTATGGATTCAATATGTATGATAAACAGTTTATTTAACCAACATGAAAACTTCTCATCTCAGGGTAGAGTTCCAGTATTTTAAATAAAATGATTTTATAATTTTATATATGTTAGCGCCAAAGTTAATGAATGCTTTATATTTTTAAAAATAAATTTGTTAATCAGAATATGTTACTTTTTTTAATGATTTCAAATTAAATACGGTCCTGTCCTACTTAAAAAATATCTGCATAGTTCAATCGATTTCATTCAGAGCTTCTTCCTGTGGTAAGTAGATGGTGCACAAGTCACCAGATGAAATGATTAACTCAAGTAATTTAAAAAAACGTTCTTCAAAAGGAAAAACAATATTTAATTTAATGAAAATAAATACACTACACTTTTACAAGTGTTTTTTTTTAAGAAAATCAACTATCTAAAAGGATGACTCTTTCATACAAATCACACGCACTCTGGTGAGATATTATTATAATATTAAAATACAGTTATATAATTTCATAAACATTTGACTTTCAGAAAACGGCGAAATACACTCTTAACAGCGTCTATGCATCACAAAATTTTAGTTTTTTTTTTACAAATTAGTAAGTACGCTTGACCTCTTAATACATTAATAAACTAACTTGTACTACCTTATTTACTTCACGATTTCTGTTTGTTCCAGATTCTCCTCCTGGAAAAACTCCCTGTTGGCATTCTGCTTCTACCAAAACAGGAATCGATGCTGTATTTCTTTCAAAGTCCAAACAGCTCACACAAATTCCACTATTCAATGTTCTTCGAAAACTATTTTGGCTATTTTACTTCCACCAGACACAAGACACCATTTTATAAAATAAAATTCATGATTAGTGTTTTACAACATTCAACAATTCCTTTTTTAATTATTTATATAAACTAAACTACTTACACTGATATATCTCTTGTAAGTATAATGTATTTGTTTTAAATTCTATATTCAAATTTTGTCTTCCAAATGATTTCAATTGATTTACTTTACCAAAAAAAATTTTGCTGCTCCAAAAATCTCTTCCCAAAAAGAAAACCTACTAGTCAATAGCCCCCATAATCAACAACTTTTTCACATTCTGATTTTTTTTTCGTTAGCAACACAGTTGTCGCCGATGTGATCTTTTTTAAATGTTTATTAACCAATCAAATTTGACTATTTATTTTATAACTCAAATTCTTCATTTCAACCAGTGGAATGTTCATCCATTATATCATGATATTATATTCTAAGGTTTTTAATTGCTTAGACTTCCTATATTATTTTCATTCAATAATATTTCTTAGTATTGTTAAAATGACATTTCCTAACCTCTAAGTATGTATGTCAAATGAATATTCATAATGTTTTAATAGATGACAGCTGTTACCTTTAAATATGTATGCAAAATGAAAATTCGTTTTCTTTATAAGTCATGTTCTCTGAAATTCACATTATTTTATATTTTCCTGCTCTGTTATGTCTAAACATCTACACTATCTCATTTTAATGTCTTAATCAACAAATATTACGAGATTAGCTTGACTTTACAGAATAAAGCATTATTAGTTTCTTATTATGAACAAATTTTGATACTTGATCTCTTTGATAAAAGTTTCGTTAGGTAATTTATTTCATATAAATTGTTTATCACACCTATTCGCAATTATCCCTACATTATACAGTCTGTCCTTTCTGTATGTCTTCTCTATCGAATAGTGGATCGTACAGATTTTCTCCATTCAAATGTTTTAAAAAAAATTTTTGACTTAAAAAAAATTCTTTTAGATTACAATACATAATCTTAATTCTTCATTATTTGATATACAGGGTGTAGCATTATTTTTTCACAATAACATCCCCTAAATTTTGCGTTTATCAAATTTTTTATTCTAAGAAAAATTTTATGAACGCAAATTTTACTTCAAGTACTATATTCTAGGATTGTCTTTCTATTTTACTAATAATACATTTCTTTTTATTTCCGGTTGCTGTTACAAAGATGATTTTGGAATCCTGTGTTGCAGTATCCTCTTCAGTTAGTTTTAATTCTATTTACAATACCATAATTAAATATGTATAAAAATTCTTATTTTATTCTTAGGTACATATTTCATTTACAAGTTTCATCCAAAGGAATTAGTTTAAAAAAAATCATGTTATAAATCCATTTTTGAAAATTCTTTAATGTTCGTTATGCGACTTATTACTTCTACATTTCTCAGAGTCTCTTATATCGGTACAATTTATTAATTTATATTTCTTATGTTACATCTCTCTATAATACCATCCTTTAGCATATTTTGTATCTCTGAATCAACTTCTTTCCTATATTTATAAGGTATGGGATATGTTCTTATTCTGAAATTTTCTATTCCCTTAACTTCTATCTTATGTACATAGTTATTTGCCATTTTCATCTCTTTTTTAACTAATCCTTTATACTTAATTATTAAATTCTTCACTTTCTCAGCATATTCCTTATTTCCACATACTAATTCCAATTCTTCCATTATTTCATCCCTCTCCATATTCCATAACTTCCTATTATCCTCTTCAAATTCCAATTCTTCCATATTTCCACTCCTCTTTATATTCCATAACTTCCTATTATCCTCTCCAATTGCCAATACTTCCATATTTCCAATCCTTTCTATATTCCCATAACTTCTTATTATCCTCTTCAACTTCCAATTCTTCTATATTTTCTTCTTCAAATTCAATTCTATTACCATTTAATTCAATCTCCATCTTTTCAAAATCAATTCTTGCTTTATATTTCGTTAATTCATCTATTCCTATAACTATGTCTGATTCCAAATTATTCACTAACAGTAATTGCATTTCAACCTCTTTCCCATCCTTCAATTCAATCTTTTGTATTATAGACTTATTTACTTCACATAGCTTCTTTCCATTCGCTCCTATCAATGTAGTTTTTGGTATTTTAATTAATTTGTTTTCATAATTTTCAATGTCTTCTTCTATTAGTTTTGTTTTAATTATGGACGCTTCCGAACCTGTATCTATTAATAATTTTATTTCTTTTCCATTTAATTTCCCTTTAATATTTTTCAATTCCATTATTTCTCATAATTCTAAATCTTCCCCAAATTTTATATATTTCCTTGGATGTTTATATGTTATCACTCTCTCTTCTCTCCTTTGAATACTGTTCTCTGTAATTGTTATTTTTGTTGTTATTTCATTTGAAGTTTCTGTTATAGTTGTTTTTGTTTGCTATCGTTCTTATTATAGTTATTGTTATTTCCTAAATTGTTGTTATAATTGTTGTTTTTTTTGTTATAATATCCATTTGTATTATATCTGTTAATGTAATTATTTCTGTTTTTCATCATTATCTTTATATATCCTAATTTCTATCTATGTACAACATTATATTTACATATGTTTTTTTTTAACATTATTTGTTAATTATAAACTTCTTATTTACATGTTGTTTTTTATATTCCTTATCGACCTTTTACAATTCCTTATTCGTCTTCTAGATTCCGGTCCTATAATACAGCCTTATTATTCAATTTAATTTTCTTTTCCTAAATTTCGTTTTATCCTCTTCTCTTATTGTTTGATTCTCTTCTATCTGCTTCCTAAGTTTCTTAAAATTTTCCACTGTGTCTTTTTCAATTTTGTTGTCCCCTATCTCATCAATTTCTCCCAATGGATTCATGAAAATTTGTGTTTCCAATTTCTTCATATTATTGTTTCTTCTTTTTATTATTTCATTTCCCATAATACTCTTACTTCCTATCATTTCATTTTTAACTATCCTATTAAAATTTCTTGGATCAATTATCTTTATATTTCTGCCAAGTTTTACCCTCATCTCGAAATTTTCTGCATAAATTATTGTTTCTATATTCTGTCTTATGGTTTCTTCTATTTCTTCCTTGGTCTCTTGTAATATCTTATTCATTTCCTCTAATTTCCAATTAAGTTGTATCCCCCTATTATTATCATTATTTGTCTTACCATATGTCACTATTCGTTTCAATATATTAACATCTGGGTCTGTTATTTCCCAATAAATCTCTTTTTCATAAATTTTCATAGCTTCCTCACTTCCTAGATTCTGTAAATTGCTATCTATCATCTCCTCATTTAGTTGTCTTTGTATTTTTATTTCATCAATTTCCATTTTATTACTTAATTTTGGTTCTATAGTATCATCATTTATATTTTTATTTTGTAACTTTACATCCATTTGAATCTCTCCTTTGAAATCCTTTTCCTTCTCTTCTATTTCCTTGATTCTGTTGATCTGTGAATTGTCTATTTCTGTGGTTTTTTCAATCCCCTCTCCTCTTATTTCTTGTTTAGTGGATTCTGTTTTATTTTCTATGTATGTGTTTGATTTTTCCAATATCTTCTCAAAATGTCCCAATTTTTCTTCCATCAATTTTATTATCAGTTCCTTAGTTTGTTTAATTTCTTCTTTGTTCTGGTCCATCTTAATATTCATTTCTTTTTTTAATTCTTCCTTATTTTGGTCCATTTTAATATTCATTTCTTCCTTATTCTGGTCCATCTTAATATTCATTTCTTTTTTTAATTCTTCCTTATTTTGGTCCATTTTAATATTCATTTCTTTTTTTATTTCTTCCTTATTTATATTCATATCCTGTTTCATTTCTTCCCTATTTTGGTCCATTTTTTTCATCATCATTTGAAGCATACTCATCACGTCCATATCCTCTTTCTCTTTTGATTTTTGTTTGACCTCTTGTCCTGTTTCTTCTGACAACGGTACATCTTCTTCTTCCTGTCTTTGTTCTGCAATATCTTCTTCCGAATGTTCTCTCCCCTGTTCCAAATATTGTATCTGAAAATCTCCTCTACCATTACTCCTTTCTTCTCTTTCTTCATCAGACCTACTTTCGACTCCTACCTGCTTTCCGTCCCTTAATGTCATTTTCCTTTCCATTTTATGTATTTAAAATCTTTTAATACAGTAAAAAAAAACTTATTTCAATGCTTTTTATTATTATTTACTAAATTTCTATATTAGCCCCACGTTGCGGTGACATTTTATTATAGTTTATTTTTATGGGAATTTAATTTGCCCTACGTTGGGCCGACATATTATTATGAATAGAATTGGGTGAGAAAATAGTTTAATTTGCCCGGTATGTTATGGATTCAATATGTATGATAAACAGTTTATTTAACCAACATGAAAACTTCTCATCTCAGGGTAGAGTTCCAGTATTTTAAATAAAATGATTTTATAATTTTATATATGTTAGCGCCAAAGTTAATGAATGCTTTATATTTTTAAAAATAAATTTGTTAATCAGAATATGTTACTTTTTTTAATGATTTCAAATTAAATACGGTCCTGTCCTACTTAAAAAATATCTGCATAGTTCAATCGATTTCATTCAGAGCTTCTTCCTGTGGTAAGTAGATGGTGCACAAGTCACCAGATGAAATGATTAACTCAAGTAATTTAAAAAAACGTTCTTCAAAAGGAAAAACAATATTTAATTTAATGAAAATAAATACACTACACTTTTACAAGTGTTTTTTTTTAAGAAAATCAACTATCTAAAAGGATGACTCTTTCATACAAATCACACGCACTCTGGTGAGATATTATTATAATATTAAAATACAGTTATATAATTTCATAAACATTTGACTTTCAGAAAACGGCGAAATACACTCTTAACAGCGTCTATGCATCACAAAATTTTAGTTTTTTTTTTACAAATTAGTAAGTACGCTTGACCTCTTAATACATTAATAAACTAACTTGTACTACCTTATTTACTTCACGATTTCTGTTTGTTCCAGATTCTCCTCCTGGAAAAACTCCCTGTTGGCATTCTGCTTCTACCAAAACAGGAATCGATGCTGTATTTCTTTCAAAGTCCAAACAGCTCACACAAATTCCACTATTCAATGTTCTTCGAAAACTATTTTGGCTATTTTACTTCCACCAGACACAAGACACCATTTTATAAAATAAAATTCATGATTAGTGTTTTACAACATTCAACAATTCCTTTTTTAATTATTTATATAAACTAAACTACTTACACTGATATATCTCTTGTAAGTATAATGTATTTGTTTTAAATTCTATATTCAAATTTTGTCTTCCAAATGATTTCAATTGATTTACTTTACCAAAAAAAATTTTGCTGCTCCAAAAATCTCTTCCCAAAAAGAAAACCTACTAGTCAATAGCCCCCATAATCAACAACTTTTTCACATTCTGATTTTTTTTTCGTTAGCAACACAGTTGTCGCCGATGTGATCTTTTTTAAATGTTTATTAACCAATCAAATTTGACTATTTATTTTATAACTCAAATTCTTCATTTCAACCAGTGGAATGTTCATCCATTATATCATGATATTATATTCTAAGGTTTTTAATTGCTTAGACTTCCTATATTATTTTCATTCAATAATATTTCTTAGTATTGTTAAAATGACATTTCCTAACCTCTAAGTATGTATGTCAAATGAATATTCATAATGTTTTAATAGATGACAGCTGTTACCTTTAAATATGTATGCAAAATGAAAATTCGTTTTCTTTATAAGTCATGTTCTCTGAAATTCACATTATTTTATATTTTCCTGCTCTGTTATGTCTAAACATCTACACTATCTCATTTTAATGTCTTAATCAACAAATATTACGAGATTAGCTTGACTTTACAGAATAAAGCATTATTAGTTTCTTATTATGAACAAATTTTGATACTTGATCTCTTTGATAAAAGTTTCGTTAGGTAATTTATTTCATATAAATTGTTTATCACACCTATTCGCAATTATCCCTACATTATACAGTCTGTCCTTTCTGTATGTCTTCTCTATCGAATAGTGGATCGTACAGATTTTCTCCATTCAAATGTTTTAAAAAAAATTTTTGACTTAAAAAAAATTCTTTTAGATTACAATACATAATCTTAATTCTTCATTATTTGATATACAGGGTGTAGCATTATTTTTTCACAATATATATATATATATATATATATATATATATATATATATATATATATATATATTAATACATATACTCTATCTAAATTCTAAAGAAAACATTGAAATAAAGAAAAATGTACATATTTGGATGTAATACTAGTGATATAAAATGTATTATAAATAATTTAAAAGATTCAATATGCAAATAAAATTTGACATTACAATTTCGAATGACAATAATGCAGAAGATACTTAATGATACATAGATTTTATAAAGATTTGAAAAAAAGAATACAGATGTCGCTGGTAGCAAAATTACAATTAGAATTAAAGAATGAAAATCTCTCTTTGTTATATAAAAAACATAAATTTGTATTTTTTTAAAAAAAAAAAAGGAATTCTTTGGTAACAAAAGGAGAAGAGAATTTTTTATGGAAAAAGTTTAGTTAGTTGATTTTGAACCCCTCTCGAGAGAACATCTAATATGAGTTCTCTCAAATTTGCTGAATAATATAATAGTAATTGATATATTAAAATAGCATCAGATTATAATAATTAGCATGATAAGATCAGTGCGTGAATAATTCCTTAAATAATTATATTGAAATAGTGTTAGTGATTTTTCCGGGTTCTAAATTATAAATTTAGAAAAGTGGTTCCGGCGATTCTATAAGACGTGCTTAGAATCAGAACGAGTGATCCTGATAACTAGTTGGTGAGTCCAGTCCAGATTTTATAAAGTATTTTTCAAGAATTAACAGGCCTTTAAATAAAATTAAGATAGATGCATCTATATCACATTTTTGAATACTGACAAAATTAACGTTAAAGATATATAAAATTTCACCTGAAGAGAAGAGAAAATTTTTTTGAATAGACAATTTTATCGCATATAGTTATTTGACATATTTTCGACGATTTGAACGTTTAGAATAAGTAGTTAATTAGGTTGTTCTTCTAGTATATAGGTTGTTTTTTTAATTTTAAGGTTCGTAGAAAGTACGATTATTGTTCTTTATTATATTTTGGGAATAATAATTCATTTTCACTTGTTATCTGATGGTATATAATATATAATTTTTGATTCCAACTCACTTTGGTATTAATTCAACTCCTATTTCATTGTATTTGAAAAATTTTGGATCCTATAAAACTTTTGATATAATCAGTGACATTTGGTTGATTTTCAGTGACAGAAAAATTGTAGATGTCATTAGATAATTTAATGGTCTTAGAATATATTGAACAAGCAGTCACTATAGATTTGCAATAGTATAATTGACAATTTTGGAATATTCTTTGGAAATTTATAAATTTAAAATTTTAAATTATTAATTTCTTTTTATCTTTGAACCCTCCCTGAGGTAAGAGCGAGTAAGTCGATTTTGTAGTAATTTATCTTTCAGAATATAAAATTTCATATTCATCTGAGCCGGGCATAATAATTTGACAATTCCTGTCAAAATTTCAAATAGGTTATATTCAGTGATAGAGGTGTTTTCACATTAGTGTAGTTACTACCACGATTGTAACAACAGCATCTAATAATCAAATTTCAAATAAAATCATATAATACATAAATATAAAAACAGTAGAACATTAAAAATATATTAATTTGGCGGCCCAACGTGTGGCGAATTAAGAATTTTTCTTGATAATTAGGTTGACGTTAACATTATAATAATTGTCACCCAAACACGTGGGGTGATTAAAACTGTGCATATAATTATAAAAATATTAAAAATTTATTGACATTATTATAAAAAAAAATTTAAATATTTACGATGGAACGAAGAATGATGTTAAGAGATGGTAAACAGGTAGGAGTTGAAAGTGGATCCGATGAAGAAAGGGAAGAACAGGAGGATAGTAGACGGGAACCCCAAGGAGGAACAAATAGCAATGATCATTGGATGCAACAATTTCTTTTGAAAATGAATGAGAATATGAATAGGAAATTTGAAGAAAATAGGGCAGATACGAATAGTATGGAAAAGAATATGCGAGGAGATATGTATACAATGAGGGAGGAGATTAAGGGGGATATTAACAATATCGCAGGAAACATGGACAGGCTGGAAAAGAAAATAGAAGAAGGAAAAATTGAAAATTTAAAGGAGATTAAGAAAATTAGGGAAGAAAATAATGAATTTAGAAAGAAAATTGAAAAGGTGAAAGAGGATATGAAGGGCCAGAAGGAAAATTTGCGCATGAAAATTCAAGAAATTGGCATTAAAATCAGGGAAGATACAAACAATCAGGTGGTACAAGAAGTTCAAGAACTAGGACGATGCCTAGAAGAAAATTTATCTGGAGTAATTCAAGTAGAAGTGAAGAAACAAAATGAGAATTTAATTGAAGAGATACAGTCCATTAAAGTACAAGGACAAACAAATGAAGAAGTAATGCAAATATATGAACAGAATTTGAATAAGAAATTTAATGATTTAAATGGAAGGATAGAGGAACAAACAGGAACGTGTATTAAAAGGAGTGAAAATATAGACAAATGATTTAACCAGGAATTGGAGAAAATGAATAGAAAATTACATGAAACTGTAGAAGAAATAGAACAAACCACAAAACAAAATTCCGGACGGTTAATTTATACAGAAAGTATCGAAATAAGAGTGAAATTTGATAGAAATATGAAAATAATTGATCCTAGAGTTTTTATTAATATAATTGGAAATGAAATAATAGGAATTGAGATTAGGGAGGAGAAGAAAATAATAAAAAGCAGTTCAATGATACGGAAGAATTTGAGATGCAAATTGTAATGCATTTCTGGGAAGAAAGTACAGAAACAGGAATATATGATGAAGATAATGAGATATTGGGAAATGAATTTGAAAGGAACATAGTGGAAAATTTAAAGAAATCTAGGAAACGAATATGGCACAATGATTTTAAAAAGGATATAGTGGAAAATTTAATCGAATTTTGGAAACCGATAGAGAGTCAAACAATAAGAGAAGAGAATAAGACGAAGTTTTGGAAAAGAAAATAAACTTGAATTATATGACAGGATTATAGGAACGAAATCTAGAAACGAAAAGGAATTGTACATGGTAAGGAAGGGATATAAAAACGATGTGTAAATAAAAGGTTTATGATTAACAAGTTATATTCAAAAATATATTTAAATAGAAATTATATAAACATGGATTGATAATAGAAGAAATGATAGGCATGTTGATATGAATTATGGAAATGAAAGTAGAAGTTACAGAAATGAAAAACGAATATATGGAAATGGAGATAAAATTTATGACAACAAGTATTGTGGGAATAGAAGAGATTTTAGAAACTTTGATAGAAGAAATGATAAAGAAAATAGAAATGAAATTAAGCAACAAAATAGATGTACAGGATGAAATAATTACATTTATAGGAACAAACGGATGGAAGTTATATGAACTAAGCAAATATATGATACAAAAGATTGAATTAAAGGATGAAACAGAAGTTGATATGTAAGCATAGTCGATGAAGAAGTTAGAAACAGACATAGTTATTGATGTATTGATGAAATATAAGGAAATAATTGATTTTGAATAGATAGATAGAATTAAATGGTAAAATAATTGAATTTAAGGAGGTAAATATGGAAGTATTGGCAATTGAAGAGGATAATAGGAAGTTATGGAATATAAAGAGGAATGGAATTATGGTAGAATTGGAGTTAATGAGTGGAAATAAGGAATATGAAGAGAAAGTGAAGAGTTTGATGATGAAATATGAAGGATTGTATGAAAAAGAAATTAGAATGGTGAATAATTATGTGCGTGAGATAGAATAAATAGAAGATGTGAAAAGTAATGGTAATTGGTCAGATTGTGAAGAAGAACATTATGAATTTATAAATGAATTGTTAAAGATGTATACAAAAAGAATTTCGAAGTAACTAAGGGTTGCTTAATTAAAATATGGATATAATAAAGGAGAAGAATACTGAGAAAGGTTAAAGTAAAATCATATCCAGTTCCATGTAAGTTGTTTAGGCGGAGTAGAATGAAAAAGAGTTGGAAATATGGCAGATTATAGAAGAATTCGGGAAACCTGAGACTATCATACTAGATCATGCGACGTACTTTGAAAGTGACAAATTTGGAAGGATATGCCGAGAGATTCAAATAAAATTAAATTTTATTAGTGTACGAAAACCATCGTCAAATCCAGCTGAGAGATACATCAAAGAGATAAACAAGTACTTACGAATTTTATGTAATCAGGATCACTGTCAATGGGAAAATAATTTAAATCACGTAGAAAGATTCCTTAACCAAATACCTCATGGTGTTACAAATGAATGCCCAGAATATTTACTGGCACAATACCCCAAAGAAATTGGATAGTGAATCGAAAATTGGAAATGGAAGATGTTTTGAATAAGGTGAATGAAAGACTGCAGAAGCAAGCTAAAAAATATATTAAAAGGATGAACCAAAAAAATAAAAAGAAGACAGTTTTTGAAAAAGGAGAATTGGTGATTGTAAGATCGTTGCAAGTTGCAAAAAGATCAGAGAATAGTTGCGCAAAATTATTGCTACCGTTTGAGGGACCTTATGTAGTAGGTAACGAAGGAGCACAAAATAATTACCAATTATTAGACCCCATTACGGGAAATGAAAGAGGAGTTTTAAACATAGAACAGGTATATAAATATTATACTTAACTTGGAACAAATGATATTATGTTACGTGAAATTTTAATAGATATAGTAGATTTAAGAAGTTTTATAGGAATTAGGAATAATAGTTTAATTTGATTGAAGATAAATTTTAGAGATAATTATTTGAAAGATATAACTATGTTACTAAGATATTAGTATGATATTTGGCAATTTTGAAAGATAAATTATAATTATATGCAAGAATCGATTTATCATTCTTTTATTAGGGGGATTTAATACATATACTCTATCTAAATTCTAAAGAAAACATTGAAATAAAGAAAAATGTACATATTTGGATGTAATACTAGTGATATACAATGTATTATAAATAATTTAAAAGATTCAATATGCAAATAAAATTTGACATTACAATTTCGAATGACAATAATGCAGAAGATACTTAATGATACATAGATTTTATAAAGATTTTAAAAAAAGAATACAGATGTCGCTGGTAGCAAAATTACAATTAGAATTAAAGAATGAAAATCTCTCTTTGTTATATAAAAAACATAAATTTGTATTTTTTTTAAAAAAAAAGGAATTCTTTGGTAACCAAAGGAGAAGAGAATTTTTTATGGAAAAAGTTTAGTTAGTTGATTTTGAACCCCTCTCGAGAGAACATCTAATATGACTTCTCTCAAATTTGAATAATATAATAGTAATTGATATATTAAAATAGCATCAGATTATAATAATTAGCATGATAAGATCAGTGCGTGAATAATTCCTTAAATAATTATATTGAAATAGTGTTAGTGATTTTTCCGGGTTCTGAATTATAAATTTAGAAAAGTGGTTCCGGCGATTCTATAAGACGTGCTTAGAATCAGAACGAGTGATCCTGATAACTAGTTGGTGAGTCCAGTCCAGATTTTATAAATTATTTTTCAGGAATTAACAGGCCTTTAAATAAAATTAAGATAGATACATCTATATCACATTTTTGAATACTGACAAAATTAACGTTAAAGATATATAAAATTTCACCTGAAGAGAAGAGAAATTTTTTTTGAATAGACAATTTTATCGCATATAGTTATTTGACATTTATACACGTCAAGTGTAATTTTCGACGATTTGAACGTTTAGAATAAGTAGTTAATTAGGTTGTACTTCTAGTATATAGGTTGTTTTTTTAATTTTAAGGTTCGTAGAAAGTACGATTATTGTTCTTTATTATATTTTGAGAATAATAATTCATTTTCACTTGTTATCTGATGGTATATAATATATAATTTTTGATTCCAACTCACTTTGGTATTAATTCAACTCCTATTTCATTGTATTTGAAAAATTTTGGATTCTATAAAACTTTTGATATAATCAGTGACATTTGGTTGATTTTCAGTGACAGAAAAATTGTAGATGTCATTAGATAATTTAATGGTCTTAGAATATATTGAACAAGCAGTCACTATAGATTTGCAATAGTGTAATTGACAATTTTGGAATATTCTTTGGAAATTTATAAATTTAAAATTTTAAATTATTAATTTCTTTTTATCTTTGAACCCTCCCTGAGGTAAGAGCGAGTAAGTCGATTTTGTAGTAATTTATCTTTCAGAATATAAAATTTCATATTCATCTGAGCCGGGCATAATAATTTGACAATTCCTGTCAAAATTTCAAATAGGTTATATTCAGTGATAGAGGTGTTTTCACATTAGTGTAGTTACTACCACGATTGTAACAACAGCATCTAATAATCAAATTTCAAATAAAATCATATAATACATAAATATAAAAACAGTAGAACATTAAAAATATATTAATTTGGCGGCCCAACGTGTGGCGAATTAAGAATTTTTCTTGATAATTAGGTTGACGTTAACATTATAATAATTGTCACCCAAACACGTGGGGTGATTAAAACTGTGCATATAATTATAAAAATATTAAAAATTTATTGACATTATTATAAAAAAAAATTTAAATATTTACGATGGAACGAAGAATGATGTTAAGAGATGGTAAACAGGTAGGAGTTGAAAGTGGATCCGATGAAGAAAGGGAAGAACAGGAGGATAGTAGACGGGAACCCCAAGGAGGAACAAATAGCAATGATCATTGGATGCAACAATTTCTTTTGAAAATGAATGAGAATATGAATAGGAAATTTGAAGAAAATAGGGCAGATACGAATAGTATGGAAAAGAATATGCGAGGAGATATGTATACAATGAGGGAGGAGATTAAGGGGGATATTAACAATATCACAGGAAACATGGACAGGCTGGAAAAGAAAATAGAAGAAGGAAAAATTGAAAATTTAAAGGAGATTAAGAAAATTAGGGAAGAAAATAATGAATTTAGAAAGAAAATTGAAAAGGTGAAAGAGGATATGAAGGGCCAGAAGGAAAATTTGCGCATGAAAATTCAAGAAATTGGCATTAAAATCAGGGAAGATACAAACAATCAGGTGGTACAAGAAGTTCAAGAACTAGGACGATGCCTAGAAGAAAATTTATCTGGAGTAATTCAAGTAGAAGTGAAGAAACAAAATGAGAATTTAATTGAAGAGATACAGTCCATTAAAGTACAAGGACAAACAAATGAAGAAGTAATGCAAATATATGAACAGAATTTGAATAAGAAATTTAATGATTTAAATGGAAGGATAGAGGAACAAACAGGAACGTGTATTAAAAGGAGTGAAAATATAGACAAATGATTTAACCAGGAATTGGAGAAAATGAATAGAAAATTACATGAAACTGTAGAAGAAATAGAACAAACCACAAAACAAAATTCCGGACGGTTAATTTATACAGAAAGTATCGAAATAAGAGTGAAATTTGATAGAAATATGAAAATAATTGATCCTAGAGTTTTTATTAATATAATTGGAAATGAAATAATAGGAATTGAGATTAGGGAGGAGAAGAAAATAATAAAAAGCAGTTCAATGATACGGAAGAATTTGAGATGCAAATTGTAATGCATTTCTGGGAAGAAAGTACAGAAACAGGAATATATGATGAAGATAATGAGATATTGGGAAATGAATTTGAAAGGAACATAGTGGAAAATTTAAAGAAATCTAGGAAACGAATATGGCACAATGATTTTAAAAAGGATATAGTGGAAAATTTAATCGAATTTTGGAAACCGATAGAGAGTCAAACAATAAGAGAAGAGAATAAGACGAAGTTTTGGAAAAGAAAATAAACTTGAATTATATGACAGGATTATAGGAACGAAATCTAGAAACGAAAAGGAATTGTACATGGTAAGGAAGGGATATAAAAACGATGTGTAAATAAAAGGTTTATGATTAACAAGTTATATTCAAAAATATATTTAAATAGAAATTATATAAACATGGATTGATAATAGAAGAAATGATAGGCATGTTGATATGAATTATGGAAATGAAAGTAGAAGTTACAGAAATGAAAAACGAATATATGGAAATGGAGATAAAATTTATGACAACAAGTATTGTGGGAATAGAAGAGATTTTAGAAACTTTGATAGAAGAAATGATAAAGAAAATAGAAATGAAATTAAGCAACAAAATAGATGTACAGGATGAAATAATTACATTTATAGGAACAAACGGATAGAAGTTATATGAACTAAGCAAATATATGATACAAAAGATTGAATTAAAGGATGAAACAGAAGTTGATATGTAAGCATAGTCGATGAAGAAGTTAGAAACAGACATAGTTATTGATGTATTGATGAAATATAAGGAAATAATTGATTTTGAATAGATAGATAGAATTAAATGGTAAAATAATTGAATTTAAGGAGGTAAATATGGAAGTATTGGCAATTGAAGAGGATAATAGGAAGTTATGGAATATAAAGAGGAATGGAATTATGGTAGAATTGGAGTTAATGAGTGGAAATAAGGAATATGAAGAGAAAGTGAAGAGTTTGATGATGAAATATGAAGGATTGTATGAAAAAGAAATTAGAATGGTGAATAATTATGTGCGTGAGATAGAATAAATAGAAGATGTGAAAAGTAATGGTAATTGGTCAGATTGTGAAGAAGAACATTATGAATTTATAAATGAATTGTTAAAGATGTATACAAAAAGAATTTCGAAGTAACTAAGGGTTGCTTAATTAAAATATGGATATAATAAAGGAGAAGAATACTGAGAAAGGTTAAAGTAAAATCATATCCAGTTCCATGTAAGTTGTTTAGGCGGAGTAGAATGAAAAAGAGTTGGAAATATGGCAGATTATAGAAGAATTCGGGAAACCTGAGACTATCATACTAGATCATGCGACGTACTTTGAAAGTGACAAATTTGGAAGGATATGCCGAGAGATTCAAATAAAATTAAATTTTATTAGTGTACGAAAACCATCGTCAAATCCAGCTGAGAGATACATCAAAGAGATAAACAAGTACTTACGAATTTTATGTAATCAGGATCACTGTCAATGGGAAAATAATTTAAATCACGTAGAAAGATTCCTTAACCAAATACCTCATGGTGTTACAAATGAATGCCCAGAATATTTACTGGCACAATACCCCAAAGAAATTGGATAGTGAATCGAAAATTGGAAATGGAAGATGTTTTGAATAAGGTGAATGAAAGACTGCAGAAGCAAGCTAAAAAATATATTAAAAGGATGAACCAAAAAAATAAAAAGAAGACAGTTTTTGAAAAAGGAGAATTGGTGATTGTAAGATCGTTGCAAGTTGCAAAAAGATCAGAGAATAGTTGCGCAAAATTATTGCTACCGTTTGAGGGACCTTATGTAGTAGGTAACGAAGGAGCACAAAATAATTACCAATTATTAGACCCCATTACGGGAAATGAAAGAGGAGTTTTAAACATAGAACAGGTATATAAATATTATACTTAACTTGGAACAAATGATATTATGTTACGTGAAATTTTAATAGATATAGTAGATTTAAGAAGTTTTATAGGAATTAGGAATAATAGTTTAATTTGATTGAAGATAAATTTTAGAGATAATTATTTGAAAGATATAACTATGTTACTAAGATATTAGTATGATATTTGGCAATTTTGAAAGATAAATTATAATTATATGCAAGAATCGATTTATCATTCTTTTATTAGGGGGATTTAATACATATACTCTATCTAAATTCTAAAGAAAACATTGAAATAAAGAAAAATGTACATATTTGGATGTAATACTAGTGATATACAATGTATTATAAATAATTTAAAAGATTCAATATGCAAATAAAATTTGACATTACAATTTCGAATGACAATAATGCAGAAGATACTTAATGATACATAGATTTTATAAAGATTTTAAAAAAAGAATACAGATGTCGCTGGTAGCAAAATTACAATTAGAATTAAAGAATGAAAATCTCTCTTTGTTATATAAAAAACATAAATTTGTATTTTTTTTAAAAAAAAAGGAATTCTTTGGTAACCAAAGGAGAAGAGAATTTTTTATGGAAAAAGTTTAGTTAGTTGATTTTGAACCCCTCTCGAGAGAACATCTAATATGAGTTCTCTCAAATTTGAATAATATAATAGTAATTGATATATTAAAATAGCATCAGATTATAATAATTAGCATGATAAGATCAGTGCGTGAATAATTCCTTAAATAATTATATTGAAATAGTGTTAGTGATTTTTCCGGGTTCTGAATTATAAATTTAGAAAAGTGGTTCCGGCGATTCTATAAGACGTGCTTAGAATCAGAACGAGTGATCCTGATAACTAGTTGGTGAGTCCAGTCCAGATTTTATAAATTATTTTTCAGGAATTAACAGGCCTTTAAATAAAATTAAGATAGATACATCTATATCACATTTTTGAATACTGACAAAATTAACGTTAAAGATATATAAAATTTCACCTGAAGAGAAGAGAAATTTTTTTTGAATAGACAATTTTATCGCATATAGTTATTTGACATTTATACACGTCAAGTGTAATTTTCGACGATTTGAACGTTTAGAATAAGTAGTTAATTAGGTTGTACTTCTAGTATATAGGTTGTTTTTTTAATTTTAAGGTTCGTAGAAAGTACGATTATTGTTCTTTATTATATTTTGAGAATAATAATTCATTTTCACTTGTTATCTGATGGTATATAATATATAATTTTTGATTCCAACTCACTTTGGTATTAATTCAACTCCTATTTCATTGTATTTGAAAAATTTTGGATTCTATAAAACTTTTGATATAATCAGTGACATTTGGTTGATTTTCAGTGACAGAAAAATTGTAGATGTCATTAGATAATTTAATGGTCTTAGAATATATTGAACAAGCAGTCACTATAGATTTGCAATAGTGTAATTGACAATTTTGGAATATTCTTTGGAAATTTATAAATTTAAAATTTTAAATTATTAATTTTTCTTTATCTTTGAACCCTCCCTGAGGTAAGAGCGAGTAAGTCGATTTTGTAGTAATTTATCTTTCAGAATATAAAATTTCATATTCATCTGAGCCGGGCATAATAATTTGACCATTCCTGTCAAAATTTCAAATAGGTTATATTCAGTGATAAAGGTGTTTCCACATTAGTGTAGTTACTACCACGATTGTAACAACAGCATCTAATAATCAAATTTCAAATAAAATCATATAATACATAATTATACAAACAGTAGAACATTAAAAATATATTAATATATATATAAGTGCTAAAAATAATATTCTGCTTTTTTGGAAAACACGCAAAACCCGCAAAATCGCTAATACACATTTCAAAGCAACTACAAGGCGCAGATATTGAAGACTTAGGTAAGTGCATTTTCAACTGCCGTCTTGTAATTATTCAAAAATCGCCAAACAACATTTTTGAGCCTCCTGCGCCAAGGATAACTACTTCATCTTCTTCTATTCTTTGATAAATCATTGTATAAAATAGACTCTTTAATCAATAATTTCGTTAATTCTCATTATTGGCTACAATATATCTGTATAATATTTTTAGCTAAATTCTATATGCCAGTTCTGGGCCGAAATTGATTCAAGGTCATTCAATATAGATATCCAGTTATTTTCATTCTGGCAACTTTTTGTTCCTCATAATTTAAAAGAACAGTAATTTGAATTTTGCATTGTGCTTAATATTCAAATTGAATATTTAGTTTTTCCGTTGTTGAAAAATGACTAGTAGGGGAAAGGGGGGAATGGCGGCCGCCTAAGCATTTTTTTGTTTCTGCCGTTATACCTGCTCAGATTTTTAAAATATTACAGTAAATATAACTTAAAACCTCACTACTTCAAAGTGTATTTGCTGAAAATAATCAAATTTTTTAAAAAATACGAACGTTTTTTCAGAATGCTGCGGGTGGCTATAATTACCCACGGTTAAGAGGTAATAGTGGCCAATGCCAGTAATACCCCCATTTTACTGACAGAAATCGCAGATATATATTTTTCCCTCAAAACTGGTACAGTCTTTATGTTCCCATCAAAGACTACAAATACTACACTTGATCCTCAGTTCTGTATTCTTACCGAATTCGCCACAAATTGCACAAATACCCTCGTTAACGTCAATGTCGCGATCTTCTTCTTCTTCAGATGAAGTATTTTCTGTGATCATCTGGGTTTTAAAGGAGTTGATTTTTCGACACCTATTTTTCGTTTTATTCCTTTATCAACTTTAAGTCTAATTTAATCCTCCCTTTTCCGCTGCTTTTGTTCTAAGATAGACTCCATTGGAGTTGACGTCATCATTTCTGAATTTTGCTTCCTACTGCTATTATGGTTGGATCTTTCAATTACAACTGAGTTGTCCTTCGAGCATCCTGGTATTGGAATTATGTCAACAAACGATGAGTCATACTTTTTATCAGGTGTCGTATTTTCTGGATTCTCCGTAGCTTCCTTATTATTCTTTTCCTCATCTTGATTTTGTTTTTCCCATACAGTTCTTGTATAAATAATTCACCTGGAGCAAAGTCTTCATCGGCAAAATTTTCTGGTTTGCATGGGAATATTCCTGTATTCTCAAATCCTTTAATGGCTTTAATTGGTGTGGCTACGCTACTATATGCATTTTGAAAAATTTCAGCTACATCGGACGTTGTGATACGTTCATGAGGATGACTTCTCAGATAATTTGCACATTCAATGTTATATGCTGATTTCAAGGATGAGTAAAATGCCACATCCAGCGGTTGGAGTCGATGTGACGTGTGCGGTGGTATTGTTAACACTACAATTCCTCTTTCTTTACAGAAATTATACAGAAATTGTACCCCTTCAATGTACAGTGGTTGTCGACAATTAGCAAAACTCGATCTTCCTTCGATGGTTTTACTACATCGTAAAAATGGTGGAGCCATTCTAGAAATATGATTTCATTTATCCAACCATTGTCAGAACAGCAGTAAATTGTACTGGGTGGCCCATTTTTCTTTTATTTAGATTTCATCCTTTTTCGCGCAAAAACAAATAAGGGTGGAATATACTCGTATGTTCCTGAAGTATTTATGCAGAACATAATTGTCTTTGTTTGGCCTCTTTCTGCGCTTGTTATGAAGCCGATTCTCTATTGTTCTTTTTCAGTAAGTATTCTTCCAGGGTTTTGGACAGTTGTAATGCCCGTTTCGTCTGCACTATATATTTTGGATGCTAGAAATTCATACTTATCCAAAAGAGACTTTAAATTAGAGAAAAATAAGTTTACTTCAGTTTTCTTAAACGCAGATATGCGGTTAATGCTTGTCGTTTCCGGTTTCCTTAATCGAATAGTTGGATTTCTTTTTAAAAAGCCGGTCAGCCAATCTCTTCCTGCAGTTTCTTTTTGTTTGGAAAATGGATGAGGTAACTGTTTTTCTTCGGCGTATTTATAGGCACATATTTTGATCTCTGTGGGAATTATCCCATAAAAATGTTTTGCCAAATGTATTACTTCCTCTGCTAAAACTTTTCTTCTTGTTTTGAAAATACCGAATTTCGACCTAAAGAAGCCTCTAATGTGTCATTTTGCGTTATTCGTATTTGAAGTGTAGATCTAGGAATAGCAAAACTTCTTGCGACTTCGCGGACGCTTCTGCTATTATTTATTGCATTTATTGCTGCAGTAAGTTGTTGAGCAGTCCATCCTGCTTTGTCGCTTTTTCTCTTGTAAACTCGAGGCATTTGAAATATAAGAATTTATAGAGAATTACCCTGTATTGTTTACAAAAAAATGGGGTAATAGTGGACTGCCAGCATTATCTCTACACACGAGGCCATTGAAAGCGTTGGCGCTCTCTTGAAAACACAAATAGTTCCGAGTAACCTGCAAGTAACATCGTTTGAAAATAATGTCTAAACGTTATATGAAAAAATTCCAGTAATTCGACATTCGACGCATATTTTTAAAATCCAAATTCAACGTACTCGATCAAATATACTGTTTTCAGTATTGCAAACCGACATTACAGATCATTTCTCAACAATACTACGGATAGTACTGGAAAAGACCAAATGCCCCAAGGAACGAGGAATAGTGAAATACATAGATGAAACAAAACTTAAAAATACAATCAGACAAAAATCTTGGGATTTCTTATACTTGAATCCAGATCCTAACTATGCAACAAATACTTTCGTTGAAAAGTATATAGACGACTGTACATATACGAAAAAATGTAAAAGGAAAAACACGAAGGTCACCCCATGGATGACAAATACACAATGTATATCGGAAAAAAATTAGTGTTTGAAAAACATTGGAATCAATTATATTATATCATATGTGTAATATTTGTTAGCACATGCTATTATCAATAAATTATTCTTATCTTAAGTTTGAGAAGAAAATAAAGAAAATCACCTGTACTATTTTATAAACAAAATTTTATATTAAATTTTAGAAACTACTTGTCGACATTCGTCTTTTAATAAACTATCCTGGTTAATAAAAACGGATAAAAGCTTTAAACAGCTTTTTGAAACAACCTATCCTACTTTTAAGCCAAAATAAAATAACAGGTTGTTTCAAAAACGGTTTAAACTTTGTGTGACTGTTTTTATTTGTTCATTTAAGAAAAAAAATAAAGGCATAATTTAAAAAACCTTCAGTATTTACTTGGCTTGCCATCTAGTAGTAGCTAGTAAACTGTGACTAATTATGCAGGTCTCTTCCTTTATTTTTCCCTGTTGGTGAGTAGTAACCTTCCACCACAATAGATGGCGCAGCAATCGACAAAATTTTGTGGCTTCGGACTTAGTACAGGAGATTCCATTCTTCCCCATATTAAAAGTATTTGTCTATGATAAATAAATAAATTATGTGTTAACTAATTAAGAGCTCTCAAAATTAAGGAATAAATAGTTGTCTAAAGGTTGTAATTGTTTGTTCAAACATAAGATCGAACGATCGTTACATATGCGACGTATTTCACACATATCTAAAAGGTTGAGTCGAATACCCTTCACACACTGATGTGAAAGTCTGACATCCTTAAAATGAAAGTCATGTAGTTCCGATAAAATATGGTTTGCAAATGATGAAGGAGTATTACATGTGTCTGTGTTCATATATCATTTGATATAATATTGATGTTCCTACAAACGAGACTCTAGCCTGCGTCCAGACTGGCCCACATATACGGCATTGCAAGATCCACAGGTAGATGATAAAGCGCTGACCTATGGAATAAAGGTACCTCATCTTTAGTGTTGATAAAAAATTGACCCATGTTAGAATTGGTTTTAAAGGCGACTTTAACACTATGTTTTCTAAAAATGCTGGAAATTTTATAGGATAATGGACTTACGAAATTCAAGGTACCCGAAAATGAGTAGTCCTGAGATGGTGATATAGAAGTATAAAAACTCAGTCTAAATTTAGAGTAAAGTTTTTTAAAAATCTTATTGAAAATGTGTGAAGGAAAATTTTTGTTTAATGTTATCTGTTTAATAATACTTATTTCCTTATTGAAAGAACAATCTGAAAGAGGTATTTTGAAGGCTCTAGTAAGAAAGGAATATAAAGCTGCATATTTATGGGAAGAGGGATGGTTTGAATGATAGTCAATAATTGATCCCGTCGTGGTAGGTTTTCTATATATATATCAAATTGAAAACTAGAGGTATGAATGTTGTGCATGATGAGTCCAAGAGCGGTGAGCAATTATCAACCTCAAACTCAATAGTGAAGCCAATTCGTGGGTGAACAGTATTTAAAAAATCAAGAAAGGAATAAGCATCTGTATGACTACCTCGAAAAAGGACACAATCGTCCACATATCTGTAATAGAACAACAAACCTTAAGTTGTTATCTAAGATTATTATGAAAGGAGACAGTGGGATCTGAAGCCAACTTCATGAAGGGGGCGTCAGAAAGAAGAAATCTCTCATTCTTATCAATGTAAATGGATCTATCCAAAATGACAATACAATTACCTTTGTCAGCCATGGTAACAATAAAGTTTTCATTCCGAAACCTAGTGTTCAAGTTAATAACAGACCTCCAACTGGGGAGTGATGTGATGATTGGTAAATAAAATTGTTGGAAGTTTTGGCTAAAGTTTTATTGAGTTCGGTAGAGAGATCAGATCTAAAAAGGTCCTTGATAGCCGGGTCTACGTTATGTAACACTTGTTCACAGTCTATGGCTAAAGTTCTAATGTTCATGTGAGAATTCAGAGAAAAGGTTATGTTTAAGGCCTTTGTTAAGTAAATCAATTTCAGGTTCCGAAAAAGTGGAATGAGTCATCGATAATGAAAATGGAAATTTGAAAAACCGAAAGAACCTTGAACAAAAGTTGAACTTTGAGAGTTAGCATGAACCGTTAGAATACTACCACTTTTTAAGCGCTTAAATTTGTGAGTAAGGCGATCAAAGTTACTCTTACCAAAATCCTGCACCATATCCCTGATATGTCTATCCAAAATATCAAACTCAATGTGGGAAAGGTGCTTGCTCAACAAGAAAAAGACAAATTTCAATTTAAAATTAGTGAAATCTAAATGACTATAAAAACCCTTGACTTCCTGTATAATCCAAATCCTTTTGGCAGCTTGAATGGGGAAATGCTAAGTCCTAGTGTTGACATGACAAAGACTATTCATCTCGAATGTAGTCTGTAGGTAAACAGCAGTAAGTAAAACTCAAAATCAGTACTACAGCATATATTGGTAAAAGATGAAGGGGACAACTAGTTTCGGCTAACTGA
This sequence comes from Galeruca laticollis, assembly GCA_963921935.1. Classification (NCBI taxonomy): domain Eukaryota; kingdom Metazoa; phylum Arthropoda; class Insecta; order Coleoptera; family Chrysomelidae; genus Galeruca; species Galeruca laticollis. The sequence continues at coordinate 221,524,470 of OY998177.1, read as the reverse complement.
GCCATCATCAGACCTGTAAAAAGTATCAAGATAGAAAAAATCAGACATTCACAATATGTCGAATTACCTTAATGGATATCAATCCACATGTAAAGTATCATAATTAAAGAGAAAGCCGTCACATGTCCGTGGCATCCAGCAGACTCCAACCATATGTCAGTAGGCAATAAGGGGATATACTGTAGGGGAAATCATTACTATTTTAGTTAACGATTTCCCCTATAAGGGTTGTTTGTTTGCGTAACAATTAACAAGTTTTCACTATTCAATAGTTATGTTGTTTAATATCATACTACATTATTTGATTCTATTGAATACTTATGGATATTTAAATTATGCCGGTCTAATCGCCGGTTGGAGATGATCGATAACTACATCTTTGTACGATGATTGGATTGTAAGTGTCAGATTGTTGGGTTGGGTCTGTACTTATTTGACTCTCGGAGTGAGTGTAAGCAGAAGAGATCACGTGGGAAATTGACCAATGGATTGCATGATTTTAAACACGAACCGTTAGAAACGACGGTCGAGTTATACGGAGTCTAGGGTCATTTTTGTCATGAAACTGTTTTTTATAGACAAAGGAAGGTTTTTAAGATAATTTTTTTATGTGAAGATAAGGTTAAAATTGATGTTTGAAGTATTAAATAGATATTATGAACCATTTATAGGCAGGAGTTATTTGTGTATGTTTAGAAATGTGTAATATTTATTAAACGGGGGTGAAATATAAATGTAATTGATGTATGATTTACAGAAATATATTAAGCATAAGTCTTGAATTCGTACACCTTTGTTTTAGATCTTCAACGGTGCCGACTGGCACACTATAAACTTTTGTTTTCAGATAAACCCACAAAAAGAAATTAAATGGTGTCATATCAGGAGAACGAGCAGGCCGCTCCATTGAACCCCGTCGTCCTATCCACCTACCAGGAAACTGCTCGTGTAAATATCGCCTTCTTCTTCAAGTGTCGTCTTCGTTCCGAAGGTTGGCAATCATCAAGGCTATTCGTATTTTGGATACCGCTGCTCTAAAAAGGTGACTATTGGTGGCGTTGAACCATTCGCGAAGATTTTTTAACCAGGAATGCCTTCTCCTTCCTATTGATCTTCTTCCACTTATTTTTCCTTGCACAACGAGCTGGAGCAGTTGATATTTGTCCCCCCTCATAACGTGACCCAGGTAGAGCAGCTTCCTTTTTTTAATAGTTAGGACAATTTCCTTGTCTTGTTTTATCCTTCTTAACACTTCGGCATTAGTGACTTTCTGTACCTATGAGATTCTCAAAATCCTGCGATACACCCAGAACTCAAATGCCTCTACTTTCTTCACATCGTTCTTTAATGTCCATGATTCCATGCCATAGTACAGCACTGACAGAACATAGCAACTCATAAGGCGCAATTTGAGTTCCAAGCTGAGATCTCGACTGCAGAATACTCGTTTCATCCTTGTGAAAGTACTCCGCGCTTTTTCAATTCGGATTTTTATCCCCTGAGAGCAGTCCGCATTTTCATTGGAAAGAGTTCCCAAATAATTGTATTTTCTCACTTTTTCAATTGGTTGGTTATGTATTAATATATTTCCGATGGTTTGGACCGATTTTGTTATAACTATAAATTTGGTTTTGTTTATGTTTAGTGACTCCATATTCCTCACTAGCTTCCACAACTGCATTAACAAGTTTCTGTAGGTGTTTCGGCTATCAGCACTGTATCATCGGCATATCTTAGATTGTTGATTGGTCTTCCATTGATTTTAATGCCATATTCCTGATCAGCCAGTGCTCTATTCATGCTATCTTCCGAGTATGCGTTAAAAAGGATTGGTGAAAGCACACATTCCTGACGAACTCCTCTTTCTATTTCTATTTCTTCAGTTGTATTTTCTTCTATCTTCACTACTGCTCTTTGACCATAATAGAGAATTGAAATAATGTTGATATCTCTAGAATCTAAGTTTTTTGCCTGCAACAGTTTTATAAGGTGATCATAGCGCACTTTATCAAAGGCTTTAGTGTAGTCAATAAAGCATAGATACATATCCTGGTTCATGTCTAGGCATCTCTGGGACATAACGTTAAGTGCGAATAACGCTTCACGGGTACCCAGGCCATTTCTAAACCCGAATTGAGTTTCACTGATGTCCTGTTTTAGTTTCCTATATATTCTGGTATGTATGACTTTTAAGAATGCTTTCAAGGTATGTCCCATTAGACTTATAGTGCGATAATCTTGACAATGTTTAGGATTTCTTTTCTTTGGTAGCGTTATAAAAGTTGATATCAGCCATTCCTGTGGTATGATTCCTGATTTATAGATGTTGTTAAACAGATCCACCAAGACATGTATCTACTCTTCTTCAATAAGTCTAAGAACTTCGGCTGGTAGTTCATCTGGGCCTGGTACCCTCCTGTTTTTCAGCCAGTTCAGAGCATATAAAACTTCTTCCTTTGTTATTTCTGGTCCTTCGTCTCTGTCCGCGCATTCAAGGTATTCCTTCTGTCTATGGTCTTCAAAGAGTTCCTCGACATAATTTTTCCAGGCTTTTAGTTTTTCTTCTATATCTGTTATTATTCTACCATCTATGTCGTATAATGTATTGAGTCGCTTCCTTCTTTGCATTCCTGCTAGTTCTTTCACTTTCTTGTGTATATTGAAGCTGTCATGTTTTTGTTGCAGTTCTTCGATTTCTTCACATTTTGTTTTATAGAAATTTTCCTTTGCCACTCTGATTTTCTTTCGTATTTCGACTTGTATTGTTTTGTATTGTTGTTCGCATTTGTCTTTAAAAGTTCTTCTTTTATTCATGCGATGTAGAATTTCGTCGGTCATCCAGTCGTGTTTTGCTGTACGTATCTCATTCTTACAAATTTCCTTCATAAGTTCCATCAACGCTGATTTAAAGTGATGCCATTTCTGATTTATATCATGTTGGTTCTGATTTTCTTCTTCCAGATCAAGTTTTCGTGAGTTGTTGTTTATTTTTGTTTTTATGTTCTGGCAAGTTTTTTCCTTCTGTAAATGTCCAATATCCACTAGGTTCCTTTTAGCGCTTTTTATTGTCCTCTTTAATTTGATGTGAATTCGTGCTATCAATGGATTATGGTCGGAAAACACGTCAGCGCCTGGATATGCTTTTACCGATTTAACACAATTTCTGTATCTTTCATTTACCAAAAAATAATCTATTTGATTTCTTACCGGTTTCTTTTTGTTGTCTTGCGGAGATTTCCTGGTATATAGTCTTCGCATGGGAAGTTTGTAGGAAGTGTTTGTTATTATGTAGTTGTTCACTTGGCAAAATTCTAGCAACCTGTCACCTCTTTCATTTCTCATCCCAAGTCCGTACTCGCCTATGTAGTTATCACATTTTCCGTTTCCAATCTTAGCATTAAAATCGCCTAAGATATCGCCTTACCGGTCCATAATAGTGGGGAGGAGCTCCATCCTGCTGAAAAGTTATCTCCAAATCACGGCATTAATCAGGATGATCCTAAAGTATTTTAAGTATAAGGGGTTCAATAGCATTTTCTAGCGTTTCCAGATATATTTCTCCGCTCAAATTCAAGTTCAGAAATACAGGTCCAATAATGTACTCCTAGTTTCCTAGAATTCTTGCCCACCCTTTCACTTGTTAAGGGAACTGTGTGTGTCCTTCAAGGAAAATGTGAGGATTTGTGTCACTCCAGTATCGCACGTTCTGAGTGGTCGCATTACCATTAAAGCAGGACGCGGACTGAATCGACTCGACTCGGCACGGCACAACATTGCCGACCGTTTTGCATTGTTCATATTTCAATATACTCCCGCTCACTCAATCGGATCGGCACGGCAGCGACCGTTCGACTCGACTCGACTACGGCAGCGATTCCTTGGCAGGGCAACTTTTGCCGAACATCCAGTTGATTATTTGCAATCCAACAGTGGTGTCGATATTGTCAAATCATGGAAGAATTATTAATAGAGAATGTTCGGGAATATAAAATATTATATGATACCGAAAATAAACACTGTCATGACGTCAATAGGAAAGAGAATGCATGGAGCGAGATTTCTGGAAAAGTAGGATTGTCTGGTAAGTAACATCTTTTCCCTCTATATCTTAGGATACTTTTTTGTTTTAAAAGTAGCCAGTGTTGTCACAACCACTTTTTTATTTCACCATTCTTATTAAGGTGTAAATTTGGATATTATTGATGCTGTTATGCTTGTATATTGTAATAATACGTTCTATACTTTGGTGTAATAGCCAATCACGTGTCTAGAAACCAGTTAGTCCATGAACACATGACTAGTTCCTAGGTTCGTACTTTAAAATTCACGGATTTTTGTGCGAATTTAAAATATCATAGATACATACATGAAAGTCGTTTTTTTAAACAATTTCTTTATTACACCTATGTGATTACAGCATAATAATGTCAAATAATATAAAATTCAGATGGAAAAACGTAAATCTTGGTCATGGTATATTATTTCTTCTCTCATTAACGGTTCGAAGCTGCCATGGTACACTGCCTTCATTAGATACAAAATACTGTTTAAATTGTTCTCGAATTTGTAAGGCTTCTCTTTGAAAATTGCCACCCATATTGGTCATGCTTACAAGTCCTTCAGGATTAGCTTCTGCTCCAAGTTGCCATGCACAGGAGTCATTTCGCATAAAAATTGTGTAAGGCAGTACAGGTTAACGTAACAGTATCAAGATGCTGGGAAGAGATATTAAATTTTTTTAAAAAAATCCGAAATTTTTTGCACATAATTCTAAAGCATTTTCACTTACCCTGCGGGCTCTGCTATGACCACAGTTATAGCTTCGGTTTGATTGGTTGTTAGTAGTCTGTGCATCTGGATAAGGCCTCATTAAATTGGACGATAAAGGGAAAGCCTCGTCTCCTACAATAACTTAAGGTAATGCTTTGTTTTCTGGCAAATTTAACTGTTTCGAATTTGAAATTTTCCAAACTGTGATGAATTAAATACACCTCCATCACTACTACGACCATATGTGCCAACATCCACGGTAATAAGTCTGTAGTCGGCATCAACTAACGCTAATAATACAATACTGAATTCTTTTTTGTAATTGAAGAATAGAGACCCTGATTTCTGTGGTTTTTCAAAAACAATATGCTTCCCATCTACTGCTCCAATACAGTTAGAATAATTCCATCTTATGCGGAAGCATTCTTCGATTTTACTCCAATGCTGTTGTGAGGGTTTATAATAGGCACCACTACAGGTGACAGTACATCCCATATCGTCTGACAGGTTTCGTAAATAATCTCTCGCACTGTTATCTCGCCCAGTCTATAACTAAATGGTATTGTTGAAAACGAGTTACCATTACCAAGAAATCTGAAACCAAAGTAAATATATAAACAGTGTGGTGGTCTTAACAGGAATAAATTGTATATTCTTTTACAATATTAATTGCGCGATGGACTGGATGAATATTTTGATTACCTAATTGTTTTTATCAGTTTCTGAATGTGAAAGAGCCTGGACAAGTCCAAGTGACAACTTTAGAAAAGCGCTCAAAGCTAAGAGAACATCCAGGGGCCAAGCAAGGTCGTTAAAAAAGTGGAAGTATGAAGACGTTATGAGTTTCATGATCCCATTTTATAAAGAAAGGAGACAAAATTCAAGTATTCAAAACACTGACACACAATTAGAGGATACCAATAATATCTCATTGTTAGGAGATGATTCTAACCTACAAAACTTGACAGAGGTACCTGAACATCCATGAAGTGTGTCATCTGAACATCCAAGAAGTGTGTCACCTGGATCTTCCCATTGTAGTACTTCTTCTACCACAACCGAAATTAAGAGGCAGCAAACACTACAAATGGCCGAAGTACTTCAAAATTATTTTCATCAAAAACAATCCCTAAGAATGTAAAGAAAGGCAGAAATATTTGGCTGCACTAAAAGAAACCGTAAGAACATTTACTCCTGCACTACAAACAGAAATAAAACAAATATCGCCTCCCTAGTATATGATTATGAACTTAAAAATTTAAATTTAATGGCGGCTCAACAAAATGCAACTCAATTGCCCCAAAATTTAATGGACCGACATGAAACTCAATCGCCCTCACAAACAGACCAATATCTCTCACAGATTACACACAAGTTTTTCAGTCGAGACAAAATGATATGTACGAAAATGATTATGATAATAACAGTTACATATACCTACCATAATCTGAAATAATGTTTTGTTTCTAGATGTCACAAATATTTTCTAACAATAAAGACTTGAAATATTTTTTGTAGTTTCATGCGCAAAATTATGCAGATATTTAGTACTTACTTGAGTGTGACAGCTAGACGTTCTTCGGGTGGCACTACTTTTCTGTAATTTGTTACTTGTTTCTGTAGATCCAAAAGTTGTAAAAGTTCGTTAAATCTCATATGGGACATTCTGAAAAATTTTCTCTCATCCTCAACCAAATCTGGGAAAATGTGATAAAATTCTCCATATGTTTCTCTTTTTAAATTAATATCATGAATCCAAATTTTAGAAGTGTGCTCTTAGATTTCTTCACATAATAGAGCTATAACAATATCCTCCTCAGAATCCGATGATGAACCAGATGCACTCATTTTGTTTACGAGACACCACTGATTTGCTCAGACGCCGAAAGAGAACTAGTTTCATAGAGAAATAAACATATTAAGAGAGTGTTCGTTCCCAGATAAACAGCTGGCATCGCGTCGATCTCAGTGCACCCCTTGCGGGGATCAGAACTAATTCTTACAGGCGGGATATTTAAATTTGGTAGTTTGGATTATGGGTAGGTAAATTTTACAGTTTGTCTTAAAATTGTTTATTATATAATTATTTCATTCCAAAAAATTATATTTCATTTTTGTAATGAAATAATAATAATAAACAATTTTGAGACAAATAATTTAGGTAATAAATAATAAAATAGCACACATTTAAAATTTTTATTAACCTGCACATAATATGAAAACAAATTAATAAAATATTTGTTAACTTTACATAGGTCTGTTATTTATACATGTTACTACATTGATAACTTCTAAAATTCTTATTCTAATAGTTAACGATAATATTAAAGTACAAAAACATCTGATTAAATTTTCAGTTACAATAATCAAAAAATTTAAATTTTCAATAATATCTCCTATTATTAAAACAATTATTCTATTATCACTTAACAGTGTTTCCACATAATTTTATTTTCAAAGTTATTTTCCCTACCACACGCACTATAAATAGGCATTTATACGACTGTACATTTTTCAAAAAAATTCTATTGCAGCCTCCGCTATTCCCATAGCTGCCCAGCTTTCACCTTTTTTTTAACTTTTTTATTTCAGAAAACAAGAAACGTCACATTTACTTTCTTTAAATTAATTAAAAAGACAGAACATGTAAATCAGAGGAAACCTACAGTTGTATAAATACACAACATAAACATATACTTAGCGAAAACTAAAAGTATAAATGGCACACTAGCTTGAATATTTAATAATGTTTTAAATTGGTAACACAAAACATGAAAAAACTATTATTATCTATCATTAATTTACCATACAGTTACATATTATTATTAATCACAAAATTACATATTTCTACTCAAATTACAGCATTATACTTAAGAAAGTTTATCCAATATTACATCAAATATTTTAATAAAAAGCATTTAAAAAGTAGATTCCCTATTACATGAAGACAGGAACAGGTCTGAAACAAAACAAAATTAAACGCAGTACATTGTTACCAAAAAATAATAATTATTTTTGTTTGCTAGTCCTCTTACCATCATTATAATATTTTTTAATTAATAAGGGGACACAAACTTTTATGAGTTGAGATAATACGTATGATTTATGTTGTCGACAAGTGAACCAATCAAAATTTATATGACTTTTTGCAAAGAGTTCAGTTTTTTCAGTAATATTTTCTACATGAGCTAAAAGTTGTAGAAAATTATATAAACAATGTCATGCAGAATGGAAAGAAATTTTACGACGTCTCTTTGAACATAAATTAGACGTGTTCTATCATTATTTTCTTTGAAGGAAGTGAAAGTATGGTGAACATCTAAAATATATGTTTACAAATTAGCCTTACATTCTGCGCAATTAAAAGTTGTAATTTTTTTAACAACGAAACCATTACGTAGCTTATTGCTTGAGTATCAAAATTTGAACCATTTCATTCTATATCTAAAAACGGGAATTCAATATTTTCCAATTCATTAATGGTATTAGAAGTTGATAGTTTTGGTTCATTATGAAAATTTAAGAAAGAATGTAAGTTGTCTAATAAACTGCTATCATCTGCTTCACAATTTGTGTCTATTTCTCTGATCTTTATTAATGTAATACATTTTCTTCTTCTTGGGAGATAAATTACTGACCCTAGTTTCGTTTATTTTACTTAAAATACTAGATTCCAAACATTGTTTTTTAGGCAAAGGTTCAAATTCAGTCTCTTTAAGACTATCATTACTGTTACAAAAAATAAGCTTTCTTTTTATGGGCAATACTGTATTTTCAAAAGCTTGAGTTTTATTGTTATTATCTTCAATTACTTTTGGTGGTGTATGATGGAAGGGTTGCAAAAAACGTTATGTCACTCAATTTTGATGACATAAGGAAGCTCATTATGGGACTAAGTACCATAATGAATTCATTATGGGACTAAGTACCATAATGAATTCATTATGGTACTAAGTACCATAATGAAATTCTATAAGGAAAACATGTAATGGTTTGATCAAAAAAGTTTATTCAAAATGCATAACTATGTACAAAACTATTTATTATAAATGGTAAAAGAACAATTACTACAATTTGTAATATTAATTCCAATGGATTCTACAGTTTTTACATCAGTAGTTGATGATTGTTGGCAAACTTGTAATCCTGTTTGGTTGTTGGCACCAAAAATTGCTTCTGATATTTTTTTCTTTTGCTCTTTCGAATTTTCGATGTAACCTTCAGCGACAGTATTGCTTTTCCATCCGCCATGGCGTTTCACGGTACACAGATCAGCTCCAGAATCAGCCAAAAATGAAGCAGACGATCGCCGAAAACAATGTCGAAAATGCAGTTTTCAATTTTTCGAAAATGTATTGATATAAATGCCATCAGATAAAATTTTGTATGTAATACGAATCATAAACAATCATTATGGCACACGCCGTGTTATCGGACTCGGCTACGCCTCGCCCGATAACATTCACGACTTGTACCATAATGATCGTCTTTATGATCCTTATTACATAAATAACTATTATACTAGGATATTTTATAATATTTATTCACATTAAAGGCGATGTTTTGAAATGTATTGCAATTTATAATATTTTGTTTATGTAAAACAGTTGGGAGAAAGAAGAAATCATGGCTGAGGAATATCCGAGAATGGACAGACATGGGCGTTGAGGATCTTTTTCATATTGCTACGGACAGAGATGCTTTTAAGAGAGTGGTCGCCAACCTCCGTTAAATGGGGACGGCATTCGAAGAAGAAGAAGTAAAACAGTCTTGTAGTTCGCGACAGTAGAGACTCCATGCGCGGGGAGCTTGCGCAGAAACGTTGTGCCACATACCGCCTATGCATCAAACTGTCTCTCATATTATTATTTGTCTATGACTAGTTTTTAGTTGATTCAGTGCGCGGGTAAAAGCCGTGCCGATCCGTTCCGAGTTTAGTGGATTCAGTGCGCGTCCTGCTTAAAAAAGAAGGTAGACTCGTCACAAAAACACACTGTTTTGAGCTAATCGGGTTCTTGAGATATTTTCTCATCTATTTTCTCGCAAAATTCAAACCTGCGATCTGAATCATTTTCTGTCAGCTGGTGGAGCATTTTCATTTTGTAAGGGTGAAATTTATGTTTCTATATAAGTCATTGTACGGTTTTTGGATACACCTCACAAGTACCTGCATCTTTTGAGGTGGATGGGTTCACTGCAATTTCCGCAACTATTTCAATTTGTTTATCTTCTGTGATAATTGACCGTCCACTTCGCTTATCGTCAATAACGTTTCCCCTCCTCTGAAATATTCTCATATCTTCCTTAGGCATTTGATTGATATTGCCGATCTGGATGCCGGTCATTAAACATTCGGTCGGCTGCGTGCAGATTACTCCTAGTTTCACCAATAATTGATATCGCTTCCATTTTGTCCTCTAGACTACGTCTCATTTGAAAAAGTTGTAGTAACAAACAAAAGTAAAATTACACTGAATACCTGAGAAGTCTACTTTTAAGTTGGAAAACACGGTAATGCATTCTTATAAAAAACCTCAATTCTGACAATAGTATGCTAATATCAAAAATGAGCCGATTAATAGATTAATCCCAGAGGAAATATCCAAGCGACCAATGAACAAGTTCGTCTTTTCTAAATGAGCAACTGGGTTGAAATTCACAAATAAGTAGTTACTCGTGATGATGTCGTTGAACAGGACTTGGAACGAGCATTCAAATGAGATATTACTTGCCATATTATCCCATTTAAAGTTATCTTACAAAATGGCGGACGGCCGGCATTTTGAATGATGGCGTCACGAAATACTATCAAAAACGTTGCATTTGTAACCTATTTCAGGCACCCTAACAATTATTGATTTAAGTTCTATGGTTAATGAAATAGATAGGGGGTAGAGGCTTTAGCCGGGCACTGTATAATATAATGTGTTTTGCTTAAAGTCACTAATAATTGATTTATTTGATTATTGTTATGTCTTGATAAATATACTAAAACAATAATCATTCGGAAATTAATGGTTTAAACATTTATATCGACTTGTTCTATAACAAAAAAACGCTCGCCATGCGATTTTTATTACCATAACAAAACACGTAAATTATACGTTGCTTACTGGTTCTTTTGACAGTACCATGCCCTGCGATCTTTTATAGCCACTGCTAAACTGCATTTTTAACGCCATCTATTCGCTTGGAAGGTTACTAACGACATCAAAATGTCAGGGGTAAAACAATAACAAATGGATCAGTATATTAGAGACTTCGACAGAGTTTTATTGTATTTGTCATTTTTTAAAGAGAAATAATTTTTCAACTTGTAGATGACTTTACTGTAGCACAAAGAAAAGCCAAAAAGGCTTTAATTACAACAGACCTTTCGTCTAGTTCCGATATTTACAAAGGACGGGGATCAAGGATACGGAAAAAAATACAAGGTATATGTCCCATCACTCTAGTTCTGATTCAGACTAGAGTCCCTCATGAAATCGTAACATTTATTCTGTTTTTAAACCTACACCACAAACAAATTGTATTTAAAGAAATTAATTAGAATGTTTTGTGCAAATAATATATTTTTCAGTATTGTATAAAAAGTCGGGAAATTATAAATCGGGTAGCACTTCTCCAGAGATTCAAGTGGAATCTATTGCCGAAACTATGAGGTCTGAAGCTGAAGGAATTTCCCTTTAGAATTAAGAATCAAATGATATGGCGAGATTTGCTGTTCCTAGAGGTAATTTGTTTCTTAAGTTAAATCATAATTTATAATAACCTAAAGTTTGCATATTAAATTTGACTTTTAGTATAAAAGTACTCAATTTTATATTGTACCTATATTTAATTTTTTTTATAGTCAAAACCAGATGAACACTTCACAAAAGAGATAAATCATCACCACAAATAGATACACTTGATGATCAAGGTGATTACACTAAATAATTTTAATTAATTTTTATATTTAATCCCCATGGCAGAAGACCAACTGGACGTCCACCTAAACGTTGGCGAGATAGTTGGCAGTCAACCTCGCAAGAGTTGCTCAGACGAGGAGGAAACCGGAACTAAACAGGCGATTTCACCTTCTGAAGAGGAAGAAGAAGAATCATATTTCAAATTTATTTTAGAATTTAAAAGGTTGATGATACATGAAATATCTCAATTAAATTTAAAAATCAACACTTTAATTGGAAGCTTTGGCACTCTGAAATCACAAAGAATTCCGAGTAACCTGCAAGTAACATCGTTTGAAAATAATGTGAAAACGTTATATGAAAAAATTCCAGTAATTCGACATTCGACGCATATTTTTAAAATCCAAATTCAACGTACTCGATCAAATACTGTCCCTAGTATTGCAAACCGATATTACAGATCATTTCTCAACAATACTACAGATAGTACTGGAAAAGACCAAATGCCCCAAGGAACGAGGAATAGTGAAATACATAGATGAAACAAAACTTAAAAATACAATCAGACAAAAATCTTGGGATTTCTTATACTTGAATCCAGATCCTAACTATGCAACAAATACAAAACATTCCTCGATCCTCGTTTTCCTAAAATTAACGCAAAATAAACAACACATTTCAATGTAAAATTTTGATAGTGTCGATCCACAAATCGTTCTAACTGATTTCTCCGTAGGCGTTTACTCCGTCGTCTGACTGACACTGACGCTGTTTACGCCCTCACGTCACCCATATATTATGAACGCACTCCTTATGTCATCAGAAATTTTTGGCTGAGCGCGAATTTTAAACTAATGACAGTTTTATTGAAATTTTTTTATCTTGTTAGGTAATTTCAAGTAGTAAATATGTTAAACACAATCTCCTGGGTATACAAAATTCTGTTGCACTAGTTTTTGTCAAGCTATTATCCCTGAATTCTCAAAACATTTGAATGTGTCCATTATTGACCTAGGTTAACAATAGAAAAAAATATTAAACACTAATAGAGAAATTCAACTTCTCAGTTGGCTAGATGACACAATAATTGTCAACTTCACAGCTACAATCGTACAAAAATCTTGGGATTTCTTATACTTGAACCCCGATCCTAACTATGCAACAAATACTTTCATTGAAACACTTCAAAAATATATAGACGACTGTACATATAGAAAAAAATGTAAAAGGAAAAACACGAAGATCGCCCCTTTCATGACAAATACACTACAAAATACACAATGTATATCGGAAAAAAATTATTGTTTGAAAAACATTGGAATCCATTATCTTGTATCATATGTGTAATATTTGTCAGCACATGCTATTATCAATAAATTATTTTCATCTTAAGTTTGAGAAGAAAATAAAGGAAATCACCTGTACTATTTCATAAACAAAATTTTATATTAAATTTTTGAAACTATTTGTCGACATTCGTCTTTTAACCCATTAGTGCATGAAGTTATAAAGTATTCGATTTTTTGGATTTTTTCAATGCAATATTTTAAAATACATATAAAAGTAGGTAAAAAAATGTAAAAATAAATTTAGTATTTTTTATTACCCCAATTTTAAATGTCCCTCTAAAGGGACTCCATGCAAACTGAACATAAAACAAGTGCAAACTGAAAAGTATTAAAACATAAATTATAAATAATTTTAATTAGTATGATAACCTTCAAAGCAAAATTTAGGATGAAGTCCACAATCACATTTTACACAAATAAAATTTGATTTTTTCTTGTGCACTTGGCACCTTCGGTCCGCTTCATTATAGCGAACCATGTGGCCTATGTTGTCAAATCTAGAAGCAACGGGATGTGGTAGTGTAGTTTTTCCTCGGCTTGGTTTTTTGCCATATGTTTGAAGGAAACTAAGTGCTATATATCTGCGAAACACTAGTAGTGAGGCACAGTTAGGATTACTTGGCATCATTATTTTCATCAAAATCCATGAATTTGACACACTGGCATCTAACAAGTACGACACTATTGGCCAATACCATTTTCTTTGTCGCATTCTGGTTCTATATACTGCAATAAGTCCATCCATTATATCGACCCCACCCATATTTTTATTATAATTTGCAATAATTTGCGGTTGTGTAATCTGCTTTTTACTTTTGGAGTCCTTGCACCACCTAGAAGTTGTTACAATATCATTATATTCGAAATTTGTTGCTACAGTGACAACTTTATTATCCTTCCATTGCACAAAAGTGACATTTTCGTATGACATAAAGTATCATGTTCCCCTTGGTTTGTCTTTACAAAATTTTACATCAGGAAATGGGCATTTTTCTGTTAGGTCCTGTCTCACAGTTCCAGTGGCGCATATATTGTTTTCAGACAAGTGCTGTAATAAGCGTATGCTCGTAAAATAATTATCGAAAAAAATTTTATGTCCATTATCGGCAGGAACTTCTGCTTTCTGAAGCAGTGACATCACCACATCTCCTCCAAGTCCAAAAACCTTTTCTGAGTTTGATTTTCCACTGTAAACCTCAAAGTTAATCATATACCCATTACTATTACAAATTGCCCAACTTTTGTAACCAAAACGTATAGGTTTTTCCCTTAATATACTGTTTGGCGTAATGTTTGCCATAATATGGAATCATGCTTTCGTCAATTGATGAAGCTTCTTCTAATCCACCATGTCGTTTAACATTTTCATTGAGTGCATCTATTAGTGGACGAATTTTGTAAAGTCTGTCACTTGTATCAATTTTAGTATTGTCATTGAAGTGCATATGACGTAACAAAGTTTCAAATCTATTCAAGCGCATACTGTTAGATAACATTTTTGGCACATCTTCTGTTGAATGCCAGTACATTCTTTTGTGAGGGTATTTGCCATATCCAGATAACAGCATTCCACCCAATAAAACGAAAAACTCATCCTTTTTGAACTGCAAATCCCTATTTTTTTGTTGTGCAAATAGATTTGTTACTTCTACAATTTTAGATGTAAGATTTTCATCAAAAAATAAAAGAAAAAAATCTACAGGTGTCTGGGCAGATTTAGCTTCTGAAGAAGACTCTTTAGGTACAAAAATTCGATTTGCTGAAAAATTAGGAGCAGCGCCTGTCCAACTATAAAGCTTCTTTTTTGGACCTGACTGACTGGTGGTGGCATTGGATAAATCAGGAGCAGCGCCTTTCCAACTATGAAGCTTCTTTTTTGGACCTGACTGACTGGTGGTGGCATTGGATAAATCATGAGTTTCAGGATGAGCAAAGTAGTTGTTCTGGTAAAGATTCCTGCATGTCATCTAGATTATTTTCTTCTTGAAATATTTCACAATTTTGTTTTAGTATACCACGACATAAATGATTTATGTCACCAATATGTTCATCATCCGATTTGTCGCTGTCTTCCTCTGTGTCTGCTCCATGGTCAACTGGCGGCTCTATATATATGTTTGCATTTCGTTGATCCGCATCTTCTTACAGTAAAGATATAAGCTCGTAAAGGGGCAAACTGCAAAAAAATATATTTATCAATAAGGTCCAGAGTGCATAGAGTCCCTTATAGGGGACGACAAAAAAAAACAAGGCTTACTGTCTCAAATAAAAAATATTTTGTTTGCAAAAAAATACAGTTATGATACTAAACCTTATAATTATGCACAGTTAAAAATTTGCAAAAGTAGCTCTACCATAATACAAGATAAAAAATGAAAACTTACCCGCCCTTCCTAGTTGAGTAAAGCGCGGGATCCATTATCACATAAAACAGACAAACAACCTCACACCTCTGCTAATTTATAAAGACTGACTGTATGTGGTCTTAAATCGAGTAACAAGCGCGATCACACTTCGAAAGTAGGGTTAGGAAGATGTAGACTTCGTAAAATAATAGCGTCCCTTTAGAGGGACTCGACGCACTAATGGGTTAATAAACTATCCTGATTAATAAAAACGGATAAAAGCTTTAAACAACTTTTTGAAACAACCTATCCTACTTTCAAGCCAAAATAAAATAACAGATTGTTTCAAAAAGTGTTTAAACTTTGTGTGACTGTTTTTATTTGTTGATTTAAGAAAAAACAATATGGGCATAATTTAAAAAACATTCAGTATTTGCTTGGCTTGCCATCTAGTAGTAGCTAGTAAACTGTGACTAATTATGCAGGTCTCTTCCTTATTTTATCCCTGTTGGTGAATAGTAACCTTCCACCACAATAGATGGCGCAGCACTCGACAAAACTTTGTGGCTTCGGACTTAATACAGGATATTCCATTCTTCCCCGTATTAAAAGTATTTATCTATGGACAGTACAATATTTGACATTTACAGTGTAAGGCGTAGATAAAACAGTATTTACCAGTGCCTCACAAACTTTTATTTATACTAAGGAATCTTAAAAAGTAGAATAAAATATTTTATAGTTTTAAAGTGGTGCGTTAATTTTTTGGAGAAGTGCACATTATACTAATAAGTTGGACATGAGGTAAGGAATTATAATGTATCATATGATCATCAGGTTCTGATTATATGGTATTTCCATTTATTGTACGATCTCAGAGTTCCATACTTGTCCTTTTGAACTTGTCCTATATCAAGTATATGATCTACTGAACAAATCCTATTTTAGCGCATTTGCAGGTTAACAAGTCATCTAAAATGTCGAATATGATGTGTAGTCCGTATAATAATACTTTCTTTCCTTTCAAGACTGTTGAGATTTTTCCTCTCAATTGAGGGAAAGAAACACCACTCGTGAATGTTTAATATAATATATCTATTTCGTGACAAAGCGTTGAATAGATTACAGTAAAATACATAATGTCAAATCAGACAGCAGCCATACTTAATTGACAGTAACTTTAAAATTCTAATTATGAATATCATATCAAATCACTTCCCTTCAGGTGGTATCACAAAGTTGTCGTGTTCTTTCACCTCTTACAAAGTGATACGTCTACCTCCCCCTCACCGATGCTGCACGTCCTTTCAAGCACATGCAGTTATTAATTATTTTACATCACTTGTAAAAGTGAGGTTAAATTGGTATTTTGACTGGTGTTTTGATAACCGATTATGGATTTTCAGTTAATGAGAAACGAAGATCGTGGTCTCGTCTTGAACGAGACACGATCGCTGCTGGGACTCGAACTGGAATACTACAATTTATATGTTTAGCCTACCGCATTGCATAAAAATATGTAGTTTCATAAGCATTTCTTGGTGCGTAAGTATTTCTGCTACAATGACAGAATAAATAAAGTTGTGAAGTTAAATTTATCCAATGTGCCAGTAAAGCTTTCAGTGGTTCCTTTCAAAAAATAATTTATGTGAATATTTCACTTCAAGTATATTCACTTCACTTCGTTTGCGAAAGGAAAACACTTAATATTTGAATCTTAATAGTGACATCCCATTTCTAGGTGTGTATTTATTTACCATAGGAACTTCACCTACATATTATTATTGTTGATGATATATACTGTCAATTTTAGACAGAACTTTTTTCGTTGAGTTTTTTACTGAATATTTAATTTGAAAGTTTGATGCCTAATTCAGTTAAACCTAGATTAAACAGCGATTGGAGAAATACTATTCCCGGGTCAAATGTACATATATTTCAAGACTTATGCCATTTACCTAACAGGGATCAAGTAATCGAACTTCCTGTGTACGAAATCGATGAGAAAAACTGTACGAATAGCAAGTATCAGGGAACAGCTAACAAATTGGGTTATTCTGGTTATGGTAGATACGTTTTCCCACACGGTGTAGTCTATGAAGGTTCTTTCAAGGCAGGAGATTTTGATGGAGAAGGTGAGTCATACTGAACATTCATTCTTTCAGAAAAACATGAACATCGGGTACTAAAATAAGAGGAATTAAATAGCACTACGCTTTTTCAACTTATTTATCAGGTTTTAGTTTATAAAGGGTGTCGCAAAGTTCTGGTCTCGGACGATTGCGCAGTTATGATAGAAGATATAATTTTCAAAATTAGGTGAACACATATTCTAAAAATATTATTGACTATATAGGATGTTCCAGAAAGGTGTGACTATATTAACTTATCTTTTTTTAAATGGAACACCCTATATTTTATTACAAATTTGAGTTCCTACGTTCGAAGGCTTTTCAAAAATATAATGTATTACTAGGTTATAAACACGATACATATACACACAAGAGGCTAAATCGAACGCGGCATCCGCCAATGAGAGAACAGAAATCAACTTGTATGGTTGCTTGCATACTTTTGGGGGTATGTAATATGAAAATACACCAACTTCGAAATTTCAGAGGAATTAATGCAGAATTTCGTAAATTCCTTTTTATAAGGTTTTTAATATGAATATATGAGTTATAGAGTTAAACTGGCAAATTATTATGTTAACAAATTTGTATATGGATACCAGAAACTATCCAGTAATAATTACATAACACCTAAACTCGATACTCACAATGTGTTACATTATTAATGGTATAAGATCCTAATTCAAATTGATGCGTAAAAATATATTTCCTTCAAATAAATAAGAATAAAAAATGGTAACGGTGTTTTAAATGAAACTCAATGTTTCTAGCTAATTCCACATTATATTGTGGAATTAGCTAGAAACATTGAGTTTCATTTAAAACACTTACAGTCTTACAAATAAACCTGTTATAAAATATTATACTGAGTATAAATCAGGAATAAGAAATATGACTACTAATAAACTCTGAATAACTTGAATATAAGTTATACTCAATATAAGTATTGACCCAAAAGTTATACCTACCCCTACACTTGTTTAACTATGTTATAACCTAAAATAAATTAACGTTTTTTTGTAACACGCGATAAAAATGTTCTTGAGAGCTGTAGAGGCAGTTGAAGAAGTAAATAATATAATTAATCTGGAAAGAATACGAAAAAAGAAAACGTTCAAGGAGAGGGAAGACCCATTTACTCTATACAGTGATGAAGAATTTAGATCAAAATATCGCTTTTCTAAAGATGGTGTTCGGTTTCTAGAACAACTTATAGGTAATTCCCTTAATATGGACAAACGAGGTGGTGGCTTATCTTGCACCTTGCAAATATTGATAGCTTTAAGATATTGGGGACGCAATCAAGTAAGTATATAGATGGTTTGTATACCCACCTTTAATGATAATTCTTTGTTATATACAAAATATTGAATGCAGAAACAGATTGTTTTAGTAAGTGTTTTGTATTTTACTTATATTTCAGATACAAGATGATGCTGCAGATATTTATGGGTTAATTCAGCAGTCTATTACAAATGTGTGCCGTCGTGTTGCAAGGGCAATATTAGAGAAACGAATTGATTATATAAAAATGCCTACTCTACAGGAAGAATTAAATATTATGCAAAGATTTGAAAACATAGCTGGTTTCAAAAAAGTAATTGGGGCAGTAGACTGCACCCACATTAGAATACCTAAAATACCTGGTCCCAATGGACAATATTATATTAATCGGAAAGGGTACAGTTCCTTGAATGTTCAGGTTAGTTGTGTTACTTATAATTTTTCTAGGAATGTTATAAAGGTTGTCCATTTTTTTTAATTTTAGGTAGTTTGTGATACCAGCCTGAAAATTCGAAATATTGTTGCTCATTGGCGGGGTAGTAGTCACGACTCTCGCATTTTTAATGAGAGCACATTAAAGCAACGTTTTGAAGAGGGAGAATTCCATGGTATGTTATTAGGAGACTCAGGTTATGCTTGTACTCAATATTTGTTCACACCTGTTCTGAATCCATCTAATCGAAGAGAAGAACGATACAATTATGCTCATATCAGAACACGTAATACAATCGAAAGGTGCTTCGGTGTTTGGAAAAATCGATTCAGATGCTTATTGACAGGATTCAGAACATCTTTGGAGAATACAAAAATGTATATAGTTGCTTTAGCAGTGCTACATAACATTGCTGTAGAGTTGATGATGATGTACAACACCCACCTCAACCACGAATAGTACCAGTAATACATCAAAATGTACTACGCGGCGCTGCAGCAAGATCTATATTTATAGAAGAAAACTTTTGAGGTATTCAAATCAAAGTCTATTAATTATTTAGTTTATTTATTCAGAAAATAATTTTTTTTTTAAAATCTCTTCTTGCCACTTCAAATTTTTCATTAATTGGCCATGCTGCTCAGACATATGTTGCATGCGCAGCTCATGCTCTTTTTGCAACCTTTCATTTTCCAGAATTCTAAATCCTCTCATGTCTTTAAACGATTCTTCAGGGAAATTGAATTTTTTTTTTGATGTCTGAAACAATAAACAAATTATCAATATGATAAACTACGAGTCACAAATGAAAATTATGATTATTGTTTTCATGTAATCATACCGGTGTTTTAATTGTTGATTTTTTTGGTGTTGCTACACTTGATGGGATAGGAACATCATCCAGCTCAGTATCTAGTATGAAATCATATTCAACCTGTAATAAATAAAATGTGAAGTATAATTATGTATTTTTACTGTTTCAACCCTTACTTTGTGGAATTTATGCATTGTATGTTATAAATGAAACTACTGTTTCTAATTAATTCCACCTTATAATAAGAAACTTCAAAAAAGTGTTTCAAGATCATGAAATATCATCATCAAATGTAACTTCTGTCATTCTGACGATAATTTACGATATCAAAACAATTCAATTAAATTTTTTTGAATTTTCTTATAAGATGGAATTATTTACAAATAGTAGTTTCATTTATAACATAATTATGTATGTTTACTGTAATTGTAATAAATATGACAAAAAATATAGTTTTATGAGTATTTATTGTAATTCATTATTAAAATGTATAACACACAATACCTACATCATGTGAAGTGCTAGGAAAAGGTGTTTCTTCCACAGATGGACCTTGATTTTCCACAGATGGACCTTGATTTCTTCTTGATTGCTAAAAAGATGAAAGTGTTTTTAACACATGTGTGTGTATAAAATAAACTGAAAAAAAATGATATATCTAAATATTGTACCTGTGCACCATCACAATCAAAGTCATTAGAGTCAACCTCTAACTCCAAGGGAATCATTTCTGCAATTTCTATTGCCTCTGAAGATGGAGAAGGTGGTTTGGGACCGCCTCCAGTTTTAATTTTTTCTCTTCTCGCCAAAGACATTTCTTTTTTACAGTTCAGTTTAGTCACTTTCCATTGGTTCATCAACTGTTTCTTATCTCTACATCTCGCATTTGCAGCGTTGAACCTGGAGAATGAAATAAGTTTTCAAGTTAACTGGATGGATATATATATATATATATATATATATATATATATATATATATATATATATATATATATCAAACTAAAACTATATGCTATCTAATATTTTGAATTCATTACATAGATTAAAATGAGTACTACTACTACATACCTCTCCGTTATTTCCAGCCATGCATTTAATTTTGCTTTGTTTGTGTTGGTAGTTAGGTTCTTATTTTCAATTATATGTAGATATTCTTGGAGAATGTCCCTCAAAAGGCGCTGGAATACAAAAAACAGTCATATTAACTTCACAATTAATCAGCAGAAATAAATGCTTACTTTTTCTTCATTTTCCCAATTGATACACCGTTCTCTTTTATTTAAATTCATATTTATCACAGATAATATTGATCTTTATAATTTTTAATATAATTCACTACTCCACGTGCTAACACAAATGTAAATTAAAAATAATTATGCAGGTTATCTATGAAGTATGCGTTCTTCTTTTCTTGTACGAAAATGCATTTGCAAATAACACAGAACATCACAATTTCGACAGTTTTCATTTAAATTTGGGGTGTTTTATGTACTTCTGTCAACGGTTCCAGCGTTGCCAAGCTATTATTTTGGAATAAAAGTAGAATAGTTCTACCGATTTTATTCCGAGTTTATTTGTTAAAGAGTTATACTTTCCTTATACTTTGTATAACTATCCCTTATATAAGTTTGGAATAACTTAGGTATACAAGCTTTTTTATTAGTAAGGCAGTAATATGAGTAGATTCCACGAAGTAAGGGTCGAGACAGTTAATTGCATTAAAAAAGGTAACAGTGATAATTATATATGCCTTTATTAAGTTTGATAAACATGAAAATAAAGTTTACAAAATATATGCATAATTATGTTCATTTGAAATTTCTTTTCCTATTTCTAACTCTTGTGCAAGAGTTGACTCAACGTATAGGGGTTTCTTCTTGTTGCTTGCTATTTTCTTTTTTAAAAATCTTCTTTGTGGTTCAATTTTTTTATTAGTACCTTGCGATCCAGACCTTGCAGTACTGGGAGTACTCTTAGTGTTGGCATTATAGGTTTTACGAAATTTTCAACGGCACTTATTTCCTCTGGGTTTTGACAGAACTCTAAAGCCTCCAATACACTTTTCGTTATCTTCTATTTTCCTAGTTTCATCGTTTTTTCATCATAGTTGCTTTTTAAGCTATCTTTAGAAAACAAATTTTCATTATTTCTCTCTGAGTTTTGTTCTAGTAGATTTGGATTGGATGATGTGGAAGCTTCCTCAAGGATTACAATTTCATTTAAGGTTTTATCAATATTTTTTAAAAATAAATTATCCTTAAACTTAATGGCTACATAGTGTATGTGCGTACACATAATACCTCTAATTGAAAAATCAATACAAGTGCAAGAAACTTCATTTAAACAAAATTTGCAATCTGTACATTGTAAAAGACAATTGCAATTTTCATCAGGAAGTATATGTACATAATAAGATCCTTTGCCAGTTTCAACGTAAAACCGATTAATTGTTTTGTCTTGAACGACTTCAAATTTACATTGAAGAGATATTTTATGTCGGTCTCTTATTTCTTGGAGTTTTTTAGGAATAAATCCCTTTTTACAGTGTATCAATCTCTCACAATGCATATTTAAAATAATTTTCATTACAATGGAAACAGAGAGATCCATTCTTTTTATTTTATTTCCTGACATATACACATGCTTGAGATTTCTAAAAAAAATATTTGTATAAGTATTTTACAGATTTATATATTTAATTACCTACCTATGTAAGTTTTCCAAATCCATATTTGTATTTTTTCCTAAATTGATACGGTAGCAAAAGGCCCACTGCTGTACTCTGTATACATAATTTCTTTCAAAATATTCTATGAAATCTTTAGTGTTTGACAGAGTTTTATATTTATTCAAAAAAAACAACAACAATTTCTTGAAATCATCTGCATCAAGCTCTCTTTGCAAAGGTAATAAATCTGCTTTTATTTGTGACCTCGATGATAACGGTATTTGATTCAAATGCTTTTCCCAAGCTCTCGATATATGCCATGTGCAAAGAAGTCGATTTTCACAAAAACCAAACACTTGCTGCCAAGCATCATAATATCCACTAAAATCATCAGACATTATTGTCTGTGGTTGAATATATCCACATTTTTCTTTCAATGCTTTAAAAAATGTAAAGCAAACTTCTGAATTTACTTTACTTGAATATAGAAAAGCTACAGGAAATCCAACTCTAAAAAAAATATATGGTTTATATTGGGCATTAGTAGATTATTTTATTACTTACTTATTTTCATCAACTACCATTATAGTTGCTAATTGAAAGTCATAATCATTTGTTCCATGTGTAGAATCTATTGCAATTATATTGGAACCATACTTCTTAAACATATTTTGTTGATAACGTGTAGATATGCCTAACATAAAATTATCACAGTCATCATTAGGTTCTTTATACAAAATAACTGGATTCTCACTACACGTTTTCATCTCTTCAATCCATGATTATACACTAACCAAGTCATTCGAATGACGAAATATATTAGCATCAATTTAAAAACTTTGTGCAATATTTCTTAAATCTTTTTTTGTTGTTAAATGAATTCGTTCTGTATTTTCTTCTTTCCATGAGATTTTTTGCAAAACATTGGTTTTACTTAATCCCATATGTCTAAATCAGATGCTATATCTTCTCTATCTGTTTTAATTTGATTGAGATATTCAAGTTCTGGAGTTTTATGACCCACATGAGTTTTTACAAACAAAACTTTTAACTGAGATTCATCTTCAGTCATTGTAATTGTAGCCGTACATCTTGCATCAATTTTTCTTGACCCTTGTATCCGTGTATGACGAAATTTGTTCGTATTTTCAGTATAACCCGCAACCGCTACGGTGCGGTATCACATACCGCTGCATTATTTAGATATCTGTTATTGTCTTAAAAATTTTAAATATGGATCTGGGCCTTCGTGTACCTCTCAGAAACTGTTGCTTCTGCAAGTCAGTAACATCAGTGTTGGCCTGCTATACTCGATATTCAAAATTGTGTAAAGTGAGTCAGAGCTATCTAATCAACACTTTGGTTAAAGCGCAGTTGCCATATGTATTCTAGAGAGAAATGCTGTATTTTATAAATACACTTCAAATCCATTGTGTCAATATTTCAGGTACAAAAGATGCAATGTAATTAAGTCAATACCAATTTAATATATTTATTTCAAATTTCAAGCAGACTAATAATAATTAGTTTACTTGAAATGTGAAATAAAGTGTTTATGTATATTTCTTGAACGCAAAGTTTGTTGTGAAAAACTCGCCGATTTGACAATGTTGGAGAGTCGCTTCAATGTTCCGGCTTTGAGAACGAGATAGATAGATCGAGCTACGCGAATGAGACAGTGATAGTAAACAGTTATGTGAGGTGTTTATTCTCTTCATGAGCGTAACATCAGTATTTGTGTTGTGGTTTTGTGTGATAAATCGGTTATTATTGGTATTTATTGTAATATTTATATCGGTATATTTAGTGACAATGATGGCGGAGTGTAGCGGTGTTGGCGATAAAAAACGGCGTCGTAACAATTTAATTCGGGAAGAAAAAGTCCTCATATTAAATGTGTACGAAGGACTTCGTGCCATGGACAAACAGTTGGGTGTTAGTGACGCTGTGATTAAGTGCAGTTATTTAACTAAAGTTTCTGAGAGTACTATATACAATATTCTAAAGAAATCGCGGGACGGATCTTTGACAAGAGAACGAGGTGAAAATTGTAAACCGGAAAGTAGGGGAAGAAAGAAAATTGTTTTGGACGACCAAACACGGAATGCTATACGTAGGGAAATACATTCTTTTTATTTTAGGAATGAAATCCCCTCGGTAGCTAAATTGAGCAAGGTAATAGAAGTAGATGATACTTTACCAAACATCAGTGATAAAGTTTTGAGACGAACTACAAAATTAATGAATTTTCGTTACCAAACAAGAAGTAGAAACAGTGCCTTAATTGAACGAAATGACATTGTGGAATTGAGGAGAAATTATTTAAAACAGATACGACAGTTTCGTAACGAAGGACGGCACATATATTATCTTGACGAAACATGGTTAAATGAAGGCCACACTGTGTCAAAAGTGTGGCAAGACATGAATATACGAAGCAATCGACAAGCCTTTATGGAAGGTTTCTCTTCCGGTTTAAAAGCTCCCTCTGGGAAAGGACGTCGACTGATTATCACTCACATTGGCAGCGAGGAAGGATTTGTAGAAGGTGGATTACTAAGTTTTCAGTCCAAAAAAACTGTCGATTACCATGAAGAGATGGATGGTAACCGGTTTGAAACATGGTTTAGATCAATTTTAACAAAGGTAACTCCTGGTTCAGTGATAGTTATGGATAATGCTTCATACCACTCTCGTCGACTGGAGCAAATACCTACTTCAGCTAGCCGCAAGAGGGTTATAATTGATTGGTTAGAGAGTTAAAGCATTCCGCACAACGAGGCAATGCTAAAAGTTGAATTATTATCTCTCGTACGGAAACATAAAAGCAGTTATATTAAGTACGTTGTCGATGAAATGGCGAAAGATTTCAACGTCTCAGTTGTTAGACTTCCTCCCTACCACTGTGAGTTGAACCCCATCGAGCTGGTTTGGGCCCAAGTGAAAAATTATGTTGCGAGAAAAAACAGTACATTCAAAATGGCTGACGTTGAGAAACTGTTTGACGAGGCGCTGCATACCGTTACTGCTGAGAGTTGGCGTAAATGTATTCAACACGTATTAAAAGAAGAAATAAAGTTTTGGGATTTAGACATACGTGTAGAAGTAATGACGGAACCACTCATTATCGATATAGGAGGAGAAAGCGATGATTCTGAGGAGTCGTCAGGGAGTGATACCGCTTCCAGTTAGTCAGACATTTTACAAGTGACCTCGCAACATACCTATACTTATTGGTAATTTATTTTGGTCTTGACAAACAACTTTTTTTTAGTTTTAGTAGTAGTAAGTTGGAATTGACTTTTAAACATTTTTTTATTTTGTTTTAACTTACTTATGAACAACTTGTGATAAGTTATTATTTCAAATGTTAAAAATTGAAATTCCAGATATTTCAGTATTCGCACCCTTAAACTATGATACGCTCATGGAGTTCACTTTAAATCGGTAGATAACCGATGACGTCACTTTACAGAATTTCGACTATCGACTTTTTTATATACATCTTATTATAGCTCATCCTTAAAAATGTGTATTATTCTTGGTAACACCCTGTATATACATAATGATACCTACCATAATAATTTCGTATTTCTGTTCTCTCAAATTTAAACGCCAGAGCGTACAAGAACATTTTCTATTTATTTTTTATTTAGGACTATTAAGAACCCTTCAAAAATGATGCGCTCATGAAGTTCGCTTCTGCAACTGATTTTATGGACAGTAAGAGCGATGAGTCACTTTACAGAATTTCGACTATCGAGTATAGTTGGACGTATCGGATCTAAATAAGTTTTCGTTACGTGCGGTATGTGATACCGCACCATAGTGTTAACGTTAGCGAAATTAGGCATAAGAAATATCCATAATCGGAAAAGTGGGCGCTTATTTTCGAAATGTCACAACGTCCTGGATCATCACGAATGCATCCGGATAATCCGATGTTTGAGCAGTGGTGTTTGGACCAATTAGATGCAGATGACACCGAAATGGAAGATAGTGATCTGGAATATGTGATTGAAAGTGACCACAGTACTGACTCAGAGGTATCTGCAGGTGACAAAGATGATAGCGAATTTACTGAACCTTCTGTGCAACCTTCATCAGAAGCACAAGAGGACTTCTATTATGGGCGAGAAAAGGCCAATAAAACTAAATGGTTGGTATACATTATTTATTTCTTTTTTATGTAGTCCTATTGCATGCGTATTTTTACTATATATTATAATTTTTTTCTAGGTCTAAACAACCACCGCCACAAAATGTAAGAACACGAAAGCATAACTTGATAGTGGTCCTTTCCGGCTTGCGTGGACCTGCTAAAAGGTTAGAAGATCCTAAAAATCCAGAAGAAGTGTGGAATTTGCTGTTCTCTTCTGACATGTTGAATGAAATTGTTTATTACACGAATATGAAACTTGCCCAATTTAGGGAAAAATATAAAGACAACTCCCACCAGACCTTGAGAGATATTGATATTATTGAATTGAAAGAATTTCTTGGTCTGCTGGTATATACTGAAGTTTTTAAATCTGGAAACGAAAGTCTAAACTCCCTTTTTGCAACGGACGGGACAGGAAGGGACGTGTTTAGATGCACCATGTCCAAAAGGAGATTTGAAACATTACTATGTGCTCTAAGATTTGACGATTTTACTGACAGAGAAGAGAGAATAAAAGTCGATCGTGCATGCGCAATAAATAATATTTTTAATAAATTTATTGCAAATTTGCAGCAAAACTTTTCTCTTGGTTCTTACACGTGCATAGATGAATCTTTGGTTGCATTCAGAGGCAGGTGCGGATTTAAAATGTATATGCCAAATAAACCGGCTAAATATGGCATGAAAATTTTATGTCTTACTGATGCACGGAATAATCACCTTTTCAATGCATATATATACACAGGAAAGGGTTCTGATGGAAGGACTTTATCTCTTGAAGAAAGACAACTGCAGATTCCTACACAAGCTGTTGTTAGGCTCGTCAAACCAATTGAAAAGAGCAATAGAAATGTTACAGCCGACAACTGGTTTAGATCAATGGATGTAGTAACTGAACTTCAAAAACGAGGACTAACATATCTGGGAACATTGAAAAAAAACAAAACTTTTATTCCTGCTTCTTTCCTTCCAAATAAACATCGGCAGATTAGTAGCTCTTTATATGGATTTCAAGCCAATGTTACTTTATTATCTTATACTACCAAGAAAAATAAGGCGGTAATTTTAGTATCTTCTATGCACCATTCCTCAAAAATCGATGATGACACCGGAAAACCAGAGATGATTGCTGATTATAATTTAACAAAAGGAGGAGTAGATGCATTAGATCGCAAATGTGCGAATTATTCTCCTAGTAGAAGGACTAGGAGATGGACTATGGCAGTATTTTTCACATTAGTGAATATGTGTGGCATAAATGCGTTCATATTACACCAAAGTTTCAAAAACTCCCAAAAAATTGAACGCCTTGATTTTTTAAAAATATTAGCCAAAAAGCTAATTGAGCCTTATATGCAAATCCGATTTACTAACAGTAGGATTTCAAAGGAAATTCGATCTCGGATTTCTTACTTGCTCGGAGCAGAAGAGGCAGTTCAAAACCAGCTGGAAAATGTCAATGATGGGAGAATGGTCACCAAAAAGACCTGTTACCGATGTCCCACCAAATTAAAAAGAAAAACTTTCTTTATGTGTCGTGAGTGTGGAAAACCTATATGTTTGGAACACGCCAAAAAACTGTGTCTCTTGTATTGAAAACTTAAAAAAATAACTTTATTATATTTTTTTAATATTTTTTACGTTTTGGTTTTCTTAGAATATGTTTTGCTATTTCATAATTTGAATAAAAAATAAATATTTTACTTAAATTTTGAGTTTCAATCTTTTTTCATTAACCAAAACCTAAAAATTGTTAGCGGTATCACATACCGCACCGTACTCTAAGTGTAACAATTTGCACCGTAGCGGTTGCGGGATAATATCCTGAACGATTACAATAAAAGTATTTTTTCAACTGGTCACAGTGTTTTTTTGATGACTTGCAAACGTAATATGATTTGGATTTTTTTTCTATTTCGTTTTTCCATAATAAGAATTCTGTAAATTAATAGTTAATTTTGAAATTGAGATTCCGAATACGAACTTAATATTACCTGAATTATTATTAAATATTAATTGTTCTTTCTCTAAACTAGTTTCATGAGTCTTTAACAAATGATCTTCATAAGAAGCACTAGTGACTGAACATTTACAAAGTGCACAGTTAAATCCTCTACATTCACGATTATGAAACATTCTTTCATGTTGCTTAAGACTTCTAGAATAATCAAAATTCTCCTCACAAATAGTGCATACAAAATTACTATTGTCCATTTTGTAACAAAATATTATGGACTTAAATAAATGTCTAGCTGCAACCAAAACTGCGATTTTTATATTAAATTTCTACACAACCTCTGAACAAAATAAGCATAAACTACAACAAAACCATTAAATGAACCACGAATAAATAAAACAAATATCTCGACTCTTTATAAATGTGAATAATATAACATGCATTTTCAATAATCACCACAAATTATTTAACAACTGTAACTCTAACACGACTATGCAACCAGCCATACACATGGCCTCTCATTGCTCATTGGCGGATGCCGCGTTCGATTTAGGCTCTTGTCACATACACCGGTATCCAACTAATTGGTGCCAATTGCGTCCGCCACGCGCAGTGACGCCACATTCGAGGAACGAGACTCGCCATTCGACTTGCAGATGCATACCGTTTATGGAGGGTAGAAGTAAGGAGGACCGTCTTGTATAGGGGACAAGCTGAAAAAGTGTCCAGCTGTAAGCAGCAAATTACAGTTCAATAACCGACCACAATAACGCTAGCGTAGGGAGTGGAAAGGACATGAAATTAGCAGTTGTAAACGGGGTGAAGTGCGCTGAGTTGGAAAATTTAATGTCTCTGATGACCAGTGTAGTTGAGCATATTGCAGTTTTAAAAACGTCAACGATTTACGTATAGTAAAAACAGAATAAAGTTGCGTTTACGTCATCATTGTGAACATTTGTAGCGTTGTCAGAGTGTTTACGAAATATGGAAATTAACAGAAAATAACTGAAGTCAACAAAAAACGTAAATGTAGAAAATTTCACAATATTAAAAATGAAAACTACAAAATTATCGATAGTTTGATAGTTTTCGTTTAATATAGTGTGGAGTTTTTTCATTTACGTTTTTTTTAAATTAAATTTATGAATAGATTTCACAAAGTAAGGAATTCTAGAATAAAAGTGGTAAGGTTATTACTGACTTACCAAATCTTTTAATAAATGAATATAATAAAAATACATGCAATAAAATAAAATATGTTTAATAATGAACGTATTATCAAAAACAAAAACTAACATTAAACAAATCAACATATTGTGAAATGAAACTAGGCAGATTCAAATTCTTGTTCATTTTCTTCGTCTGATTCACCATCAGTGTCACTCTATTCACTATTAAAATTTATAACTATCGGACTAATTTCTGGACGATCAAATATTCTTTCCCTCTCATACCATTAAAATATCTCTCTTTCAGTATGTTGTATAAAATTTTTCCACATATCAGGAGTTATCATGTGCAGTGCCTCGTGCCACATGTTCATGCAGGTATTCGCACTGTTACCATCCCTACCAGTATGTCTATTGTAGTAATTTTTTGCTATGCCCCAATTTAATTCGATAGAGTTGAATATGCATTGGTGAGGAGGAAGACGTAAAACTTTGTGTACATACTGTTCTGCCATATCGTCCACTATATACTTGATTGGTGGCTTATTTAAAAAAAAAACAGAAAAAATGTTTAATATAAATGGCAATAAGTAAGAATATATCTGTATATTTACTCACTTTACTTACTTACTGAGAAACGATTTGCAACAGTTCTGTTTTGAACATCATGTGAGAATAGGGAATGTTTTTTTCTGTCAACCATTCCTGAATAGCACATTTTGACCATCCTGTATTTGGAGTTTTATGCAATAACATGCTGTGATAAGGTGCATTATCAAGTATAATTAGAGAAGAATTCTCTAAATTTAGCAGCAACTGATATTCAAGCCATTTCAAGAAATTTGCCTAGTTCATTTCCCCATGATAATTATTAAGTTGGGTTTTTGAACAAAATATTGCTTCAGCACCTTCAATAAATTTCCAGCATGGAGTATAATATATCTGTAATAATATTATTTAAATAATGTTTAAGTAACCACTTATGTTTTGCAATACAACAAACCTTTTACCATCCGTTTTAGTGGTTTTAACACTTTTGATATTTTCATTTTGCCATGAATGACCTATGATGCCATTTTGAAATATTTAGGTTTCATCGATGAACACAAATTTGTATATACCTTCGTCCTTTGCTTCTTTATAATATCTTGAGAATTCTACTTTTTTCAAAACAACATTAGGTAATTCCATAAGTCCTTGTCGTGGATTATCCTTCACCCACTTAAACCCAAGTTCTTTGAGCAATCTATTTAAAGAAGTGGTACTACCATTAAATAATTATTTTTCTCTAAGTTGGGACCACAATGATTGAATCGTTAAGTGCTGTTCTAAAAGCATACAGAAATAAAAATATGTTAAATATACAATTGTCGTAATTATACTTACTTCTCTGGTACATGTTGTAAATGATATCACGAATAGAGCTTGTATTTAAAGTTTCTGTATTTGTTACTCGTTTATGAACGCAACGTTTTTTCTTTGGTGACTCAAACTCTTCTCCTTTTTTCTTTGTTTGAGAAATTTTGCTTACTGTTCTTACATTGATTTTTAAAGCAGCAGCTACACGCTAAAATAATAGAAATTTTCGTAAAGTAATGTAAGGATATTTTATTCACGTATTACCTACCTCTTGCACAGCATTTGAGGGCCATTATTATTCCTTTCTTGTTCAAAATAATTTACTAATGAAGTTCTTTGCATGGACTATTCAGCTGTTTGGGCATTTTAACAATCACAGAAGAAAATGCTTTGTTGTTTTGAAAACAAAAACAGTTTTGATTATAAATATTTGTCACAAGAAAATTTTATAAAGCACGTAACTATAACCTCATAAATGGATGACAATACACGAGTAGAAAAATCACAAACAACGCGGCAACATGACATTATTTCTGGCAGTGACTATTTTACCGACAATAATTGGAGGCTTCTTTATGAAAATTTTAACACAAATGTTTACATCGAGGGACGTCTGAACCAAATAAAGCTATATTGCTTATACATTATTTTGGTACAAAAGTTTTTTTTATTGATTGGGTTATCTTTAGAACAAATTTAAGTATATGCACTCTTCGATAGAAATGTAGCCACACATGCGATAGAAATACGCCCTTGGTGACGTAAACGCAACTTTATTTGGTTTTTACTATAGTCAAGTGTTGATTAGTAAATAGAACTTATAAAACTGCTGAACTACCGTGGTTAGTGATTCGATTTTTATAAACTTTAGTAGATACATTTTTAAACGATGAAATAAAACAATATAGTTTGTTTAAATCTTCATATATTTGAACTAATATTCAATTTAAACTTGTTGACGCGTTTCACTAACACAGTAGCTTTGTCAAAACGAATGAGGGTAAAATATAAAAATGTCTTAATACATACAGTGCTAAATCTATTTACTAAGGTTAACAATGGTATTGAAAGAAATTACCTAGAAATTCATTCACTACAAACATTCCTAAGCTATCTTCTAGGTGAAGAGGTTCAATAAAGGAGACTGATTGATATCTATTTGGTCGTTAAGGAGATTACCTGAATATTTATTTTTGTTAATCTCTAGGGCCTGTAATAAATTTAAACTGAAGGACTTACCGACTACATGGAGAATTTCAAAATTTGGGTCAAAAATGTGTTGGTTTTCTAATAAATGATTTGAATAGTTAGAATCTAATTTTTTGTTGTCATAGCTACGTTTGTGTTCCGAAATTCTATTTTTAAAATTTCTAAAAGTTCTACCGATATATTATTATTACGAATTTATTGTTCTCAATTCAAAGAGGAAAAAAAATAGAAACAATGGGAAAAAAAAATTTTGTTCAATCATAAAATTCCTGTGACCCTTTTTCAGCACACAATCGTATGCCTAAATTATGGGAAACTTGTATATTACAATAATAATTATTTTTTTTAATTCATTAAATTTTTAAAAATATTTTCGAATCAATATGTACAGATATTAGATTTTCTGAAATCTATTTAAAAATGCGCGGTAACAAAGCGGAAGTCTTTCCTTTTTAATTCAGTATCCTACTCTAATAATTTATGGCGCTGTTTTCAAAATCTTTCCATTTGCTACTATGGCGCCACATTAATTTGCTCCCTGTCAGCGGACACTTTTTCATACACTGAGTTGGTCCTCCTTAGTTCTACCCTCCATAATACCGTTTACATGTTATTTTCATTTGCGGAGAGAATATTTTAATATTTTGAGTGAACTTAGACATCTACATTTGTTATTTGTATTGTGTTTTTTCGGTTTTATGTGAGTGTGCGATTAATTACAATTTATAATGCCGAATTGTGCCGTAGCTAAGTGTAAAAACAGTAATCAAAGTACCAAAGGTGCCAGTATAAAATACTTTACTTTTCCAAAGAAAGGAGATTTGGCAAAACAATGGGCAATCGCTTGCCGGAGAGAAGATAAAATAAATTTGAAAAATGGTAATGCTGGAATTATTTAGTGAGTTTCACACCCCTTCACTGCTATTAGTTGATGTTGTTCTTGGGTAAAACAGTAAACAAATCAAACAAGTGTGCGAATTATAATTGTATTTGAGTCTTTATGTTGCAATAATAAAATTCCATTGGAAGTAACCATATTCAACATAACATAATAAAGGTACCTTTAATCCGATTATTTATTGCAACTGTTTGGAAGTCACTAACAAACTTCTGACTCAAATTTCAACTTTCTTTACATGATTTTAGTTAGGTTTTGAATTAGTTATTGTTTATTGTAGTCTGTTATTGGAAAAAGTAATTCAAGAAGCAGGAATAAATAGGTCTGGACTTACATATCATAAGAGACATCAATGTTTAGCATTTGCAGATGACATAGCAGTATTAGCGAGAAGTAAAGAGGAAATAAGACAGGTAATAAAAAATATTGCAGAAAAAGCAGAAAAAAAGGCTTTATATCAATGAACTGAAAACAAAATACATGGAATGGACAGATCGAGACTTTATAAAAGGGAATTATTTAACAGTAGCAATAGCCAAAAACAAGATATATAAATTTGAAGAAATAGATCGATTCGAGTACCTTGGAACAATAATCACACGAAAACCCAATGTAGGGGAGGACATCCAAAACAGAATAATGCGTGTCAATAATTGCATTTATGCCTTGAATAGATTATTGAAAAGCAAAAATATATCAAGGAGTGCGAAAATCAGGATTTACAAGACTGTGATTAGGCCTATAATTACATATGCCTCAGAAACATGGACATTAAACCAAAAAGAACAAGGAATGCTACGAATATGGGAAAGAAAACTATTGAGGAAGATATTTGGAGGAAAATTACGAAATGGAATATGGATGAGGAGAATAAACAAAGAACTCGAAGAATTATATAAAAATCCGGGTATTATTGGAATGATAAAATCTCAAAGACTAAGATGGTTAGGACATATAGAAAGAATGGGAACAGGAATGCTACCGAAAATATTGATATATAGTTCCATAGGAAGAAGGCGAAGGAGAGGTAGACCCAGAACAAGATACAAAGCGGAGGTTGAAGAGGACCTACGAAGACTTGATATCAGAAATTGGAAAAGTAAGACAAATGACAAGATGGGATGGAGGCAAGTCGTCAACCAAGCCATGGAAGAGTTAAGTTATTAATGTGCAAATTGGAAATAAGTGCAGAATACAAGAAATTTTGGAACGAACCGAAGTAGTGGGCATTCGGATAGTCTGTGTGAAAGTGGCAATTGAACTTAGTAGATTGTCACAGGAGAGTTTCGTATGGAACTCCGAGCATCCACCGCTAGTGCATGTTGAAACATCAGCTATGAACTTACACGGTCTGTAGTGCTAGTATACATACATACATTGTTTATTGTTTTACCCAAAAGTAAATCAGCTGTGAGGTATTTGGGGATAATCCAAATTTATAATCTGCGCGCACATTTCAGCAACGATTTGCTCAATACATTTTAAAATCGCTCTGAAACAAAAGCTTTTGAATTACTCACCAAAGAATGCTCGTCATCTAAAGATGGGCTCAGTACCTACTTTGAATATACCTGGAAGTTCATCAGATACTGTTCAAAAGCGGAAAGCTGAGGAATGATCACTGAGGATCGCAATGAGAAAACGTAGAGAAGAGGTAGACGATATCTTGAAATCTTTAGCTAGTACTTCAAGGTTTGGATTGCAAACGTATAACAACGAAACAAATATTGAGGAGTCTGAGCTTCCAAGAAGTGACGAACAACAATGAATTCCAACGTTATCACATACTGAGTAAGTGAAATTGATATGCAAAATTTGGATCTGACTATTTTGAATTGTTGTATTTTTCTTATCAACAGTATTTTTCAATGTTCTTCTCAATCTTGGAACAGATTATAGTGTTATGTGGAATTACAAGTACAATATACTCATTTTTTATTTCCAGGAGAGATCAGGCTGAACTAGTTGAACTCAGACAAAATAAACGTATTGGAATCTCATAACAAAAACATTTTGAAGGAAGTCTAAGAATCTAAATCTTCCACTTCCCAAAAATATAACACTCTTTTAGTATTTACTCCAGGACAAATAAAAAAGTTGTTACACCCAAAGGAAAATATTAGGGTTCGTTGGTCTACAGACGATATCGCTTCAGCCATTTCACTGCGACGTGTAAGCCCAAAAGCTTACAGATATTTGAGGGCACATAATTATCCATTACCAGCTATGTCGACATTAAGAAGTTGGGCTGGCAATTTTGGATGTCAACGAGGGGATTTTGAAAAGTGTTATAACACTAATGAAGAGAAAGGCCCCTGATTCCAGTATTATTGAACTGCTTTGTGTTTTGATATTCGATGAGGTGTATGTGTCGAACAAAATGGATATAAAGAAAAAAACAAGAGCAGGTTATTGGACCCCACAAAGCTTGTCAGGCAATTATGGTGTGCGAATTGATTCTCATTGGAAACAACCTCTTTACTATAAATTTGATCAACCAATATCAAAATAAACGGTTTTAAAGATTAAAACTAACTTTTTCGCATCTGTGGCCCTGAACAATATTCTTTCTTAAAATTGTTGCTTGTATACACTTCGGGGGATGTATCGTGATAACAAACCGAAATTTCTCCAAAAATAACCAACAATTTAGCATATCTGGATTTATAGGACCCGCTCTACTCGCTCTAGTCAACTGAAAATCAATTGGGTACATCTGTAAGATACCTTGAACAATATTCAATCATAAAATTGATCAATCGTATACTCTCTGGAGGCTGTATCGTGCTAACAAACTGAAAATTCTCAAAAATGACAAACATTTGATGCTTCAAGTACCATAGCACCCGTTGTACTGGCTTTAGTGAACGGAATATCAATAGGATTCATCTTTGAGATGCTCTGAATAATATCCAATCATAAAATTGGTCACTTGTATATACTCCGGAGGCTATATCGTGCTAACAAACTGAAACTTCTCCAAGAATGACAAAAATATCGTACTTAAAGTACTGTAGCACCTGTTGTATTGGCCCTGGTGAGCTGAAAATTAATACGGTTCATCAGTGAGTTGTCCTGAATAATATGCAATCATAAAATTGGTGACTCCGGAGGCTGTATCGTGCTAACAAGACATGTAAGGAAAAGTGGCAGACGACAACGACGACGACATACACACAGGATTTTTTTTCTAAAAACCGGTTTTTCGTGTTGTTGTTGATGGAAAACGTTAAAATAACACAAAAAAATTTATAAAATTTCAACTTTTTTTGGGGTAAACCAATACTTTTCTCGCATAATAATATTAAGGAATAAAAAAATTTGGGTACTAAATGGACATATGAATAAACAATAATCCGTAAAAAAATTTTTATCACAATTTTTTTATTAATATTATGCTTCTGTTAATTAGTTAATTTTCACCATTTTATTGTTTACATAAAAACGCTGATTACTTCTAAACAAGAAATCTAAATTTTTTTTTGTTTTTTTGGGGCTAATCTTAAATGGGTTTAGAGGAGATCCCCAATTTTGATTTTTCACTTTTTTATTAACAATGCAACGCATTAAAAAATTAATTATATAAATAAAGCCATCTGGAATTATTTTTCCAATTATTGTTAATATTTTGTTTTCTTATTGATGAAAGCCATATGACAATAATTTTTTTTATTTTTAACTAACATTATTTGAATAATTGTTGTAAACAAATACATTGTTTATTAGATTTTTGAAAACTTTTTTTTGGAATTTCATCCTTGATGAAAATATTGATTTTTTAAAAAAATCCTTTTTTAAAAAAAAATTTTTTATCAACATAAAACGCAACTTTTAATTATCAATTTTTTTTGTTACAAAATATTAATATTAAGGAACCATTTTTTTAAATCATTATTTATTATGTTTTTCGTATTATAAAAAAATATTTTTTTATTAATTTTTATTTGTTTATGAAACAAATAATTTGTTATAAACAAATGCATTTATACGAAATATTTTTTTAAATACTAAAAAATATTACAAAAAACAACCATATATAATTTTTTATATGAAAAAACTTTTTTATATTTTTTATATAATTTTTAAATATATTGTAATTTTGGACTTGTAGCTTTCCTTCTGTTTTTACTTATTGTTATGAAACAGTTAACAGATGTATCCATTTTTTCAAAATAAGTAAATTCAGTATCAAAACTCACAAAATGAAAACACTAAAATGAATGTTGCCTCTGTAATGTATGACTGTCAACTAAGAACTGAAATACTGAAGACTTGGCTGTTATTTGAATGATTTAAAGTTCAGGTAAAATGAAAAAGGAGCAAGACCCTTCAAATCCCAGAGCAGATGTTTCTACGAAGCAACAAAGAACCATTCCAATAGGTCTTCGTAAGCATCTATGCTAATTATAATTTAATGAGTTTTCAATTATGGCTAATTACTTGAATAGAAGGTAATCAGGCGTAAAATAAGAAAGTAACATGAAGAAGAAAAAATTTAAATATTAATATTCATAATTCTTTAAATAATAAAGTTAAAGCTTGGCTTCAAACCTCAACTTGTTCATTTATTAACGAAGAACAAAAAAGTCTTGACATGTTCTCGTCATATTTTCATTAGTTTATAAATATTTGAATTGAAAAGTAAAAAAAGAGTAAAATTCGGGTGAATTTAATAAATAACAATAAAAAAAGTTAATAAACAATTGAGCTAGAGGTTCGTTTCAGAGCTCAATTTGTTTAATAATTAATAACGAACAAAAAAGTCTTGAAGTGTTTTTGTCGTATATTTAATAGTTTATAAGTTATTTCAATAAAAATAAGTAAAAACAGGAAGAAAACTACCAAAAGTACAATATATTTAAAAATTATATAAAAAATATAAAATTTTATTTTCATATAAAAAATTATATATGGTTGCTTTTATAATATTTTTTAGTATTAAAAAAATATTTCGTATAAATGCATTTGTTTATAACAAATTATTTATTTAAAAAACAAATGAGAAATTAATAAAAAAAAATTTCATAATATGAAAGAACATAATAAATAATGATCCTTAAAAAATGGTTCCTTAATATTAATATTTAGTAACAAACAAAAAATGTTAATTAACAAGTTCGTTTTTTGTTAATGAAATTTTTTTTTAAGAAACGATTTTTTTAAATCATTATTTTCATCAAGAAAATTCCAAAAAAAAGTTTTCTAAAATCTTATAAACAATGCATTTGTTAATAACAATTATTTAAATAATGTTAGTTAAAAATAAAAAAAATATTGTCATTATGGCTTTCATCAATAAGAAAATAAAATATTAACAATAATTGGAAAAAAAATTTCCTGATAGCTCTATTTATATAATTAATTTTTTATTGCCTTTCATTGTTAATAAAAAAGTGAAAAATCAAAATTTTTGAATTTTTCCAACGGGGATCTCTTCTAAACTCTTTAAGATTAGCTCCAAAACATTGAAAAAAATTCTAGATTTCTTGTTTTGAAATAATCAGCGTTCTTATGTTAACAATAAAATGGTGAAAATTAGCTAATTTTAACCCTTAACTGGTATCGTCGGGTCAAAATTGACCCGGCGCATTTTAAATTTTTCGCAGATTGGGCGCTATTGCAGTTACGGAGTGGGGGTTCCGTGACTTCTCATAAAATAGGCATACAATTAAACGCCTCAAGCGACAATTCAATTCAAGCTTTGCAAGTGTCGTTATATATGCATTCGGGTCAGATTTGACCCGACGATACCAGTTACGTGTGTGTTTTGAGTTTAGTGCATAATGGATTATATAGTTATTTACGGCAAGCGATATACCGCACAAGAAGTACGTGAGGTGTGTTTGAACGACGAAGAAGATGGCGATATTAGTGACGCGGTTACTATAAATAGTGATCACGATTCAGATGAAGAATATGCTATAGACGACGATGTGGCTGATGAAGCTGAACCAGTTCCTGTAAGTGAGTTCGATCTTGGTGCCAGTGCCACAAGCAGTGCGGATTTAGATAACTCTTCGGTTTTGCCTTCACCATCTACAGGTTATGTTTATGGAAAAAACAGATACAAATGGTCAAAACAAGCTCCCACACCCGGTCGGACCAGAAGCCATAATATTATTATGCATTTACCCGGACTAAAAGCAGTGGCAAGAAACTTGCAAGATAAGAACCCTGTTGATTACTGGTCTCTTCTTATACCTAATGAAATGATTAGCACAATTGTCGACTGCACCAATGAGAAAATTACGGATATGTCCAGTAGATATGGAGAAACAGCCACATTTGTGAATTACACCGATTTAGTTGAGGTGAAAGCATTTTTGGGATTACTCTATTTGACATCGGTTTTTAAATCTAACAATGAAGACGTCGAAGGTTTATTTAGTTCAGATGGCACAGGCAGAGACATTTTCAGAGCTACTATGTCCCTAAAGATGTTCCTGTTTTTGTTAATCGCATTGCGTTTTGATAGTGTTTCCACCAGACACGCGAGAATGTCAGATAAATTTTGCCACATACGTGAAATTTTTGAGTCATTCATACAGAATCGTAAGAATTGCTATAGTCCTGGTGAATCCCTCACAATAGATGAGATGCTTGTAGGGTTTAGGGGCCGATGTTCTTTTCGTGTATACATGAAAAGTAAACCTAACAAGTACGGATTGAAGATATTATGCCTTTGTGATGCAAAAACTCACTACTTGCTCAATGCTTTCGTCTATACAGGCAAATCACAAAATCTGCAGCCTAATCCACGAAAACTATCAGTGCCAACCCTAACAGTTTTATCGCTAATTGATAATGTCAAAAATACTAACAGGAATATCACGGCAGACAACTGGTTCACGTCAATAGAATTGGTTGAAGAATTGCGCAAGAACCAACTTACTTATGTCGGCACTGTGCGTAAAAATAAAAGAGAAATACCTCAATATGTAGTTCCAAATAAAAAAACTGAGCCAGGTACTTCTAGATTCGTGTTCACCAGCAATACAACTCTAGTGTCGTATGTACCAAAACAAAATAAATACGTTCTCTTATTATCATCTATGCACCATGACAACAAAGTAGATCCAGAATCAAGGAAACCTGACATGATTTTGTATTATAACTCCACAAAAGCAGGAGTTGATGCATTGGATCAGAAGTGTGCAAATTACAATACGGGTCGTAGAACCAGAAGGTGGCCGTGTGCTATTTGGTATGCTGTAATGAATATAGCGTCTGTAAATTCATTTATATTGTTCCAGACTGGTACTCAGAGTTCTATGAAGCGACGGAATTTTATTATTCAATTAGGTCAAACTCTAATTGAACCTTGCATGAGACGACGTTTATTGGAAACAAGACTTCCTAGGGAACTTCGTTCAGTCATGCAAACAATTCTAAAATGCGACGATACTACAGCGAATCAAAATCAGCCATCAACTTCTTAACCCAGAGTTCCGGATGCAGATACTAGGGGAAAAAAAGACGTAGATGTTACATGTGTCCATCAAACAATGACAGCAAAAATTCTACAACGTGTAATAAGTGTAACAAGCACGTATGTAAAGCACACAGCAAAGCTACATTGTTATGCGACAAATGCAAAATGTGAATATTAGGCTATGCAAACGTTATTGCACGTTTTTTTGTATGATAAATTATTTGTGTTTTTTTTATAGAATATAGAGGATAAATATGTTATATAAGTGCCTATTATGTTAGTTTTCTTGTATTTTCATCTTTATGTTAAAATTTTCAAAATTGTATTGCGTCACTCGTTTTCAGACACTGTATTTGTATTTGTCTACCTATAATAAAGTGTTTTCATTTTAATTACTTTTGGGTCTGTAAACTTATTGTTTATATTGCTAGTAATGGATTAGCAATGGTATTTTTGAATTTAAAACAATCATTAAAAAAAAAGCATCGGGTCAGAATTGACCCGACGATACCAGTTACGTATGTAAAAGTGACGATACCAGTCAAGGGTTAAAAGCATAATTAATAAAAAAATTGTGATAAAAATTTTTTTCACGGATTATTGTTTATTCATATGTCTACTTAGTACCCAAATTTTCTTATTCCTTAATATTAATATTTAATCAGTTAAAATAATTTTTTTTGTTCGTGTCAAATTGGGGCCATGCGCACGGCAGCCGAATCACGCGTTTTTACCGTTATTTTCGCCGCTAAATTAAAATTATAAGGATTGTCAGTACAGTTCCGGGAGGTAGGACTTTTTTTAGGAAATTTCCTGCTCTTTAAGGATCTTTTTTCAAATTTCGATTATCTCAAATAGTTTTTGAAATATTTCAAAAAAACCAAACCCTCATTTTTTATTTCACTTTATTGTTTATAACTTTTGCATTTTCTTTTCAACCCCTCTTGCATCTTTGACAGAATGTTCTAGATGCCATTCCGAATCGAATGAGACTAAAATCATAATTTTCGGTGGTCCGGTTTAGATTCTGAGGAAAATGGGACTTGAGAACCAGACTAATACACATGAAAACAATTTCATTTTAAAATAGAGTGAACACAATACCTAGCAATTCCTAACTCTCAAGCTAGTTCTCTTATTATAACTTGTGGATCTACAGCAATGTATCCTAAAACATTTATTTCATATATTTCTGTATTGCTTCTTCGCCGTCGTGTAGAATTTCTTTTAGGTTGAACAGATCCGGGTTGTTTTAAACGTTTAGCCACATTTTTAAATGCTCTTCTGCATAATATCTTAATTCCTGTTCTCTTGCTGCAATCGGAGCATTCTCATTCAAAATGCACTATTAACATATCATAAGCTTCGCTATTTGTTTAAGGCATTACGTATTTTTAAATTATTACCAGTTGCAGGTTTATAAATTCACTCTACAATAATTTTATATTTGAGTTGTAATTAATTTATAACACCTGGACGCCCACTTCATTTGTAAAATTTTCAATTTACTAAAGTATAAAACTCGATCTCTCGGTATATCTATTTTTATCGTATCTCCGCTTAGAGTGTAGATATTGAGATGCGGTTTTAACCATATTTTTTTAAATTCCATCCTCTTTCAAATAAATAATTAAAAATATAGCATCGCATTTAAAGATTCCCAAAAAAAGTTGATAACAAAACCTAGCGACTATTAAAACCACTGGAATGAAACGATAATATATTTGTTCCACTATTAGCTGTGAAGTTGACAATTATTGCGTCATCTAGCCAACTAAGAAGTTGAATTTCTCTATTAGTGGTTAATAATTTTTTCTATTGTTAACCTAGGTCAATAATGGACAAATTCAAATGTTTTCAGGGATAATAGCTTAACAAAAACTAGTGCAACATAATTTTGTATACCCAGGAGATTGTGTTTAACATATTTACTGCTTGAAATTACCTAACAAGATAAAATTATTTCAAGAAAACTGTCATTAGTTTAAAATTCGCGCTCAACAAAAATTTTTGATGACATAAGGAGTGCGTTCATAATATATTTTTGTAAATCGACACTATCAAAATTTGACATTGAAATGTGTTGTTCTTATGCATGGAAGTTCTTATAAAAGTATACTAAGTGTGTCAAAACTCATAAAGCAGATCAGTTTTATTGAGTCAGTTTTCCCACTTACCCCTACCAGTTATTTTATAAGATAGGGGAAAAGAATTGGAGAAAATTCACGTAAAATTATCTAATGATTACGGTAATTCAAATTTTGTGGTCCTATAACCGTACAATTATTACAGAATAATGTTGTTTTTGTGTTATTATTGTAAACTACACCCTGTAGCGGTGGAAAAGAAAACTTGAAAATATTTTCCGGCAGTTTCTCGTATGCGAGTTTGTAATACAGATTTTTTCCTCCAAGCTGAACGATAAATAATTTCTGAGATACAGCGCGTTTCCTCTCTTAATCAGATATCTAATATCTCACGAAATATGTGGGGATTAGAATCAGACCAATATCGAAAATTATGTCGATTAACTGTAGCATTTAAAATTTTTTGGGTAGAAGTAGCGTAGTCAAAAAACTTCTCCAAAAATGCTCCTATCTCTTCAGTTGGCACACTATGTACATTTATAGCTTATAAAAGTAGATTTCGTGAATACCTTGTGCTCTACATTCAACCAATACTCTATATCCTACGTTATTCTAGGTATACTGACTTATCCCAAAGGACAATCTATCAAAGGAGTATGGCAAAAAGGAAAACTTATAAAGAGCGTTTTTATAGCGAGTGATGGTATAGAATACGATAGGACTAAGCCTTATTTACAGATACCAGATAGGACTTACAGGTGAAATTTCTTCTAATAAAGTTCTCTTTCAGTTTTCTGATCATACTGTAAAAATTGAAAATATCTGAAAAGCATTATGGTTTTCTTTATAGTGTTTTCCATGATATCATGAGTTGGCTATCATTTTGTGGATCATCAATCCGGTTCACCGTATAACAATCTCAAATATTTCATATAATCACTAAATACACGGAGCGGCATTATATAAATAGGAATAATTCAGCTGGTTTAATTTAGAGTCTGTTTCACAAAA
Source organism: Galeruca laticollis (assembly GCA_963921935.1). Classification (NCBI taxonomy): domain Eukaryota; kingdom Metazoa; phylum Arthropoda; class Insecta; order Coleoptera; family Chrysomelidae; genus Galeruca; species Galeruca laticollis. The sequence goes on along the minus strand of OY998177.1, from coordinate 221,480,480 downwards.
ATTGACGCCACCTGAAGTTGAGGTCTCATGCACCAACTTTTTATAAAAATACCACCATATTGTAAAATTGAAAATCAGTAGCGTAACGATTTCACATTTTGTAGGTTAACACGAAATTAGAATATTAAAAATTCATTTATTCCTAAAAGGTTTTATAACCTGATAATATGGAATAAGAATTAATAATATACATAAATTTAATCCTAACATTGTGTAGTATGGACATTGATAAATATAACAGTAGTATATTAAATAATGTGGAGAATTGAAAACGAAGGAAAGACGACTACTTTACAGAGCTGTTTCTTCATACACCTTACATGGGAAAATGACTCTCCGTCAAGTTTCTTGAATTTGAATGTTGTAGATTTGATCATTCTGGTGAAATGTTTCAATGGTCGCGACAGGATACAATGACTAGTTTTCGAGATACAGGGTGTTGAATATGAGGAATATTCACTTATCATAACTCAGGGTCTCCCAAGTTATGATTTAGTTCTGATTTATCTTTGGTGATATCATCATCATCACTTCCTTGTATGACAAATTCATGAGAAATTCATTTCCAAATATTTTCGTATTACAGGGCGATTTCATTTGATAATAATGATATTTTGAGATTCATAATTTTGTTATTTTATAGAGCGAAAATGCGAACAAAGGTTGAATTATCAAATAATATTATAAATTCATTTCATCTTTCATCACAGTTGATACAATTCATACAAGGTCATTCACGAATCTATAAAAATTAAGAATTTTGGTTTTTCGGACACCTTGTAGTAGTTGTATTTGAAAATTGCTTTTAAATGTATTATTTTGCAAGTTTTACTGAGGTGAAAATGAAACACGTGATTACTATTGCAGCTATATTTTCTCTCTGTTCTCTTCGCCGTTCGGACGTCAAGTCTAACAGTGTTGCCGGGTTTCTTTTTAATAATTCCGTTAGGCTACAGCATACCCCCGGCCTTGAAAGATTTTAATATCTTTCGAAGTTGATTCAAATATATAAATGGCACAATATTACAATACAAAAATATCCTAATTCCTAATTGCAAACAATAAAATTAGTTCGGTCATATAGTCACTATTTTATTTTTCGACGACTTCACTGGGTTCGTCTTGTTCAATTGGTAATTTGCACAATTTACCCACAGCTCGACGCGGTACGCCGCCATTTGCTCTTATGTCCACTACTCGAATTATGCCGTCAGAACCGGGATGCAGCGCTTCAACTCTTCCGAGAGTCCGCCGAAGTGGAGGGGAATCATCACCATGCAGAAGAACAAGATCACCATTATTTATCTTGCCACAATTCTTTCTCAATTTGAATCTAACCTGCAGCTCTGTCAGGAAGTCTCGTGACCATCTCTTCCAGAAGTGCTATTGGATGCGTTGAATGAGTTGAAACAGGGAAAGTCTATTCCTGGGTATGTCCGCGACATCTGGATCTGGAAGTGCCGTATGGATCAGAAGACATTGGAGAAATAGGTCACGAATTCAAAATGCACTCTATCTCTGCTAAAAGAGTAGACAATTCTTCAAATGCCCCTTAGCCGCTTTAATTCCAGCTTCCCAATATCCCCCCATATGAGGACTGTAAGAAGGAATGCATTTCCAGTTGCCACCCTTGTCGTTTACCACGCCTCACAACGAATCGTTGAAATGTTGCGATAAAAGCCTCCGTGGTTAAGCTGCTAACTGCCTCGAGGTGAATACACTTAGTGGTGAAGCATATGAACAAGCAAATGTATACCTTTGAAACTCTTGAACTTCTCCAAATGGCATTTTTCATTTTTATTGGACCCGCATAGTACACTCCGGTAGAATGGAAGGGAGGAGCGGGGCAAATACGCGCTTTTGGCAAAATTCCCATCATTGGGTCATACCCACTAGGTTTAGATTTGAAACATTTCACCCATTGTCTGACAATTTTCCTAGCTAAACTACGTCCACTCAAAGGGCAAAATTTTTCTTTTACGCGATACAATAAATGTTGGGGGTCTAAATGAGACATTTTCAAATGTTCATGTTTGAAAATAAGTGAAGACAAATGATGTTTAGGAGACAGCAATGCAGGACGTTTTCTTTCAAAGCTGACCTGGGCATTTTGGATCCGACCTCCGACTCTAAGTATACCCTTTGAATCAAAGAAAGGAGCCAGATACAAAATTCTTGAATTTGTTGGTAAGTTTTTGGATTTTGCAAGAGAGAAATTTCTTCTCCAAAGGATTCCCTCTGAGCAATATTAATCAAATTCTCAGTAGCTAATTCAAGTTCCGCGGTTGAAAGTGGCTCCGACACTCTACCATCTCTTGGGGATCTCAGAAACATAACAAGTCTGAGACACCATGCCGTTACTCGTAACAATCTTTGAAATGAAGAAAAGTTGTGTATCGGAAATGGATCTAACAGCTCCACTAAAGAATAAGTATATTTCTGCTTTTTTAGCTCAGGAAGATCTCCCTTAAAATGGAGTGAAGATTTTGGCCAAAATTCTTTCTCATTATTAAGCCAACTCGGACCGTGCCACCGCTGTCCTAGATCAACCAAGTCTTTAGGACTTACTCCCCTGGAAAGGTGGTCAGCAGGATTATCTGCACCTGGAACGTGATACCAATCTTCGATAGACGTCAAGGTTCGTATTTGAGACACTCAATTCTAAACAAAGATTTGGAGAAGATGAGGATCAGTTTTGATCCATGCCAAACATATACTTGAATCACTCCACAAAAAGGTTTTTGGAAAGGATAACTTCATAGAAGCCGTTATTTTGGAATATAACTGTGCAAGAAGCAAGGCAGCACACAACTCTAGTCTTGGAACCGTTAAAGATTTCAAAGGAGCGACACGACTTTTTGCAAACAACAAGTGAACCTAAATATGACCATACTGATTAACACTGCGAATATAAACACAAGCACCGCATGCCTCTGTGGATGCGTCGGCAAACCCATGTAGTTGTATGTCAACAGTATTTGAAAACAAGATAAGTCTGGGAATTTTAAGATCGTTTAGGCCTTGTAATTGATTTCGGAAATTTTTCCATGTATGTATCTCAAGTGGTAAGGATTCATCCCAACTACATTTTAGAGACCACAGTTTTTGCAGAAGTATTTTGCCCAAAACTACACAATCTCAGAGGATCAAAAATCTGTGAGATATTTGATAGAACACTTCTTTTATTGATACATCTTGCCGGAAATTCAGGGACGTGATAGGACAATATATCGGTCGAACAGGACCACAACAAACCGAGAGTTTTAGTCTTATCATCATCACCTATCTTAAGAATCGTGAGAGGGTCAGCCGCTTGCACATGTTGTAAAACACGAGACCTATTTGACGCCCACTTCTGTAGTTTGAAACCACCCGCACCCAAAATAGTCACAAGTTCCTCACAAATTTGTATCACGTTGTCCTCAGAATTACTTCCAGTAAGAAGATCGTCCATGAAGAAGTCTCGAAAAATGATGTCTGAACATTCCGGATACGAGTCTTTATGATCAAAGGCAACTTGATGAAGACAACGCACTGCAAGCCAGGGTGACGAAGCCTGGCCAAAAGACACAGTGTTTAAAGTATATTCTTGAGATTCCTCTTCTGGGTTCGGTCTCCACAGGATTCTTTGCAATGATCGTTGAGCCGAGTCGACCCATATTTGGCGAAACATCTTTACTATGTCCGCACAAAGAACAATAGGATGCTGTCTGAACCGCATTAGAATTGAAATCAGGTCATCCTGAATAGTTGGACCAGTGTATTGAAGATGATTCAAAGAGAAACCAGAATCGGATTGTGAAGAGGCATCAAACACTACTCTGAGTCGTGTTGTTTCATTGTTTTCATAGAAAACCCCATGAGGCATATAATAATAGATTTGGCTGTTGTCTGCCAAGGGAATTGGTGTCATATGACCTACTTCAAGGTACTCGTTCATGAATTCCGAATAAAGTTTTGCAAGATTGGAATTTTTTGAGAGTTTGTATTCCAAAGACTTCAGACGATTCAAAGCTACATTCTTAGATTCACCTAAAAGCGACGGTGGTTTCTGCAACGGAATTTGAAAAATGAATAGACCATCAGAAGCCTTACTTGTTGTGGTTTGGAAAATCCTTTCACATTTCTCTTCATCACTTGAAACTAAAGGAGTTCTTGGACAGGGTTCTTCAATCTCCCAAAAAAGTTTTAATTGATTCAGTACCAGAATTATCAACTGAAGAGAATTTGCAAATTGTGTAGAAGGATAAATTGGAGTGGGACTAGAGATGACCCATCCTAAAACAGTTTTTTGGAGAATCGGATATCCCCCCTTGCTAAGTGGCACCTGATCAACACATAGAAGATTGTAGAATATCCCAGCACCCAAGAGGACATCAATTTTCTCTATTTTGTTGAAATTTGGATCAGCTAATTTGAAATGAGAAGGAATTTCTAATTGAGAAATGTCGATGAAACGGTTTGGAAGACATTCATTTATAACTGGTGAAATAAGAAAGGGTAATGTAGCTCGAAAATTAGTTCGTAATGATTTGAAAGTAGCTTTGCACATTTGACTTGAAGTTGATGTGCATTGATTTATTCCTATAACCGCAATATCTGTAGAAGCTTTTTCCAGACCCAAAATGTTACAACATTCCTCACTCAAAAAGTTTGATTGTGATGCACAATCCAAAAGTGCTCGAAATGTGTGAGGCTTACCTGACTTGTCAAATATCTCCACCAATTCCGTAGACAAAAAAACATAAATGTCCATTGAAACCTTAGAAAAGGAACAAACAGTACTATCGCTTCCTGGGGTATCGCCTTCGCTACTCGTTTGATTTTTGTTTGCTGAATTGAATGAACTGTACCCTGCATTATTAATTGAATTTGCTTCCGCAGTTTTATAATTGAAAAATAATAATGTGTTATGTTTCCTGTTACATTGTTTGCATGTACCGGCCAGACAAAATTTTTGCAAATAATTACCCCTTAAACAGTTGAGACAAAGCTTGAGTGCCTTGGCACTTGCAATTCTTTCGTTTACCGAAAATTTTAAAAAATTTGCACAGTTTCGAATGAAATGTGCATCTTTGCAAAATGTACAAATATTTCTTTTGTTCTGAACTTCATTTCTATTTGAATTGGAGGAAGGAGAAGTCTGACACACTGTATTTACAATTGAAATTTTGAATTTGTTTCCCTTTTGTTCGGTGGAAAGCGCGACAGTTTCTAAAAAGTCAGCTTTTTGCTGAAGAAATAGTTTAAATTCATTGAAATCCGGTAATGTTGACTGATTTGCCGGACTGGCAGAATTTCTTGATAATTTTATCCTTTTGTCCTCCCATTCCCTTGCAGTTCTCTTATCTAATTTGGATGTTAAAAAGTAAATTAAAAGAGTGTCCCAATGATCCGTGGGTTGCCCACCAAGGTATTTAAAGATCTTAAATGCCTCGAAACTATGTCAATTAATTGCCTGAGCTCAGTAAAAGATTCCTGAGCCATAATAGGAATCTCAAAAATAGATTTTAAATGATTATAAACCAAAACACTTTCGTTATTGTAACGTTCTAAGAGAGCCGCCCATCCGACAATGTAATTTGCAGCTGAAAATTCTGATGAGCGAATTATTTGCGCCGCTCCACCCTCTAATGACGAACGTAAATAATGGAATTTCTGAATAACTTCAAGAGAAGTATTATTATTCATCAACGAATCGAAAGTATCCCTGTATTCTAAAGAATACCGGCAGCTTAATCTCCGGAAATTTCAAGTTATGATGAAAACTATTGTTTGCCGAAACCGAAACAGTACTGCTTTGCTGAGCTAAAACCTTATTGAGTTTTTCATAATAGTCATTCAAAAATGATTTGCAAGTGCTTTACAAATTGAAATATTCATTTTCGAAGTCCATACGCTCAGAATAACAATGGGATAAATCATCATCCTCCAAGTCATTCTCAATTTGTGTTTGAATATTATCGAATTCACTTAACATATTTTCAAAGTTTGCAAAACGTGTTTCTAACTCTACGATCTTTTTCTTATCAATGTTTAAATAATCTGAATCGGTTCCCTCCTTTTTGATTGCACTGAGAAGCTGATTTCGAAATGTTTTAAAATTTGTTTGTCTTTGTTTAACTGAACCTCTCATTTTTTGCAAAGATGGAGCCATTTTATTGAAATGCGATTAAGGATTATTGGAATTGAGAAATAAGGAAAAAAAGTTTGTATGAAATTTAACGGGCTTACTGGATTTCTGTTTCCAATGTAGTAATATATATATATATATATATATATATATATATATATATTATTATAGTTTATTTTATATGGGAATTTAATTTGCCCTACGTTGGGCCGACATATTATTATGAATAGAATTGGGTGAGAAAATAGTTTAATTTGCCCGGTATGTTGTGGATTTAATATGTATGATAAACAGTTTATTTAACCAACATGAAAACTTCTCATCTCAGGGTAGAGTTCAAGTATTTTAAATAAAATGATTTTATAATTTTATATATGTTAGAGCCAAAGTTAATAAATGCTTTATATTTTTAAAAATAAATTTGTTAATCAGAATATGTTACTTTTTTTAATGATTTCAAATTAAATACGGTCCTGTCCTACTTAAAAAATATCTGCATGGTTCAATCGATTTCATTCAGAGCTTCTGCCTGTGGTAAGTAGATGGTGCACAAGTCACCAGATGAAATGAATAACTCAAGTAAATTTAAAAAAAAAACGTTCTTCAAAAGGAAAAACAATATTTAATTGAATGAAAATAAATACACTACACTTTTACAAGTGTTTTTTTTTTAAGAAATTCAACTATCTAAAAGGATGACTCTTTCATACAAATCACACGCACTCTGGTGAGATATTATTATAATATTAAAATACAGTTATATAATTTCATAAACATTTGACTTTCAGAAAACGGCGAAATACACTCTTAACAGCGTCTATGCATCACAAAATTTTAGTTTTTTTTTACAAATTAGTAAGTACGCTTGACCTCTTAATACATTAATAAATTAACTTGTACTACCTTATTTACTTCACGATTTCTGTTTGTTCACCTTTATTTGTTCCAGATTCTCCTCCTGGAAAACCTCCCTGTTGGCATTCTGCTTCTATCAGAACAGGAATCGATGCTGTATTTCTTTCAAAGTCCAAACAGCTCACACAAATTCCACTATTCAATGTTTTTCGAAAACTATTTTGGCTATTTTACTTCCACCAGACACAAGACACCATATTATAAAATAAAATTCATGATTAGTGTTTTACAACATTCAACAATTCCTTTTTTAATTATTAATATAAACTAAACTACTTACACTGATATATCTCTTGTAAGTATAATGTATTTGTTTTAAATTCTATAGTCAAATTTTGTCTTCCAAATGATTTCAATTGATTTACTTTACCAAAAAAATTTTGCTGCTCCAAAAATCTCTTCCCAAAAAGAAAACCTACTAGTCAATAGCCCCCATAATCAACAACTTTTTCACATTCTGATTTTTTTTTCGTTAGCAACACAGTTGTCGCCGATGTGATCTTTTTTAAATGTTTATTAACCAATCAAATTTGACTATTTATTTTATAACTCAAATTCTTCATTTCAACCAGTGGAATGTTCATCCATTATATCATGATATTATATTCTAAGGTTTTTAATTGCTTAGACTTCCTATATTATTTTCATTCAATAATATTTCTTAGTATTGTTAAAATGACATTTCCTAACCTCTAAGTATGTATGTCAAATGAATATTCATAATGTTTTAATAGATGACAGCTGTTACCTTTAAATATGTATGCAAAATGAAAATTCGTTTTCTTTATAAGTCATGTTCTCTGAAATTCACATTATTTTATATTTTCCTGCTCTGTTATGTCTAAACATCTACACTATCTCATTTTAATGTCTTAATCAACAAATATTACGAGATTAGCTTGACTTTACAGAATAAAGCATTATTAGTTTCTTATTATGAACAAATTTTGATACTTGATCTCTTTGATAAAAGTTTCGTTAGGTAATTTATTTCATATAAATTGTTTATCACACCCATTCGCAATTATCCCTACATTATACAGTCTGTCCTTTCTGTATGTCTTCTCTATCGAATAGTGGATCGTACAGATTGTCTCCATTCAAATGTTTAAAAAAAATTTTTGACTTAAAAAAATTCTTTTAGATTACAATACATAATCTTAATTCTTCATTATTTGATATACAGGGTGTAGCATTATTTTTTCACAATAATATATATATATATATATATATATATATATATATATATATATATATATATATATATCCTTGATAATTCGAACTTTTTGTTACACTTTGTGTCGGGTTACGAAAGCATGTACTTAAAACAACTGTTCAGTTCGTTTATCGACGGCACTTACTGTTCTCTGTTGCACTCGAGTTCGTGATAAATTTGCGGGTCAACTGAAACACACTTGATTCCGATGTTTTAATGACTTTATTGCACTAATTATACTTATATTGCTGAAGTTCTTGCACACCTTCTGTTAATTTACATCCGGTTTCACGAAGGACCAATTTTTGAATTTGAAAATCGCCTTTATAAATGTATTATTTTGCAAGTTTTACTGAGGTGAAAATGAAACACGTGGTTACTATTGCAGCTATATTTTCACTCTGTTCTCAGTGTTGCCGGGTTTCTTTTTAATAATTCCGTTAGGCTACAACAGTAGTAAACCAACCGAAAATGACAAAATTCTCGTGAAGGATGTTAAATGATGTGTTTTATCGGATCGGAACTTTTGCAAATCAGCAGAAAATTCCGAAAAATTTGGGGAATGATAAAAAGTAAGTTCAGAGCAGACAGAGCACAGAGTCGGGCGAAAAACGCGAAGGGGAAAAGTATTTCCTTATCACGGTGACGGGTGTCAGTGGATTTGGAGTGTTCGCGAGTTTATAGGGAGAATCCGTTATGTCAGGGCGTCAAATCGATACTCAGATATCCTTGACAGTGAAAACTGTCCCCCCGGAATAATACGGAGTAAACTCTTCCCGGCCGTTAACCAACATATCCCGACACCGTGTGTTTCTAGGTAATTATCGCGAGATCGCTATAACGAAATCAGTCAGCAACCAGAGACGGGAGAAATAAAGTTTCATGGGTTCAGTTTAAATCTGTAGGCCCTGTCTCACATTTTGTACACTGATCATTTTATAGATATATATTTATTTTGGGCGATACTATAGTAAGATTCTACACACGATTAGTAGGAACGGTTTTTGTTGTATTTGTAACTTAACAGGATTTAGATCGGTTTATTTACACAGTTCTCGCCCACCCCGTAGACTGGTGGTAGATAAAATTTGAAGCGAGGTCAGTTGTAATATATATATAGGTTACCGGGAGCGTATGATTCTGTCTCCGTAACCAGGTTATCGTTAAATTTTCACAGCAATGAAGTAATTTTCTTGTAGGCACGATCATATCTTTTAATCCTCATTTTCTAACACAAAGAATTTATTTTTATTCGCGCGGAAGCAAACATTGCAACACTGAATTTTGTTAGTACGTACAGAAACTGTTTATCGCTAAGATTATCAAATCAGCAGAGTTTATTTCTTTTTTTTCATTTTATTTAAATAGAGTACAATGACATTCGACACATTGAAACTACCACCGGTCGACTAGTACTTTTGTAAAGTAGACACTTATTCTTGCATTGAGGTAGGTCACTCACGTAATAGACGTTATACGCTTTAGCGAAAACTCGTGAGAGACAGAATCATAGGCTCCATTCAAATGTTGAAAAGTTATGTATATAAGTGTATAGCGTTTATCATATGTATTTAGTGAAATATATGTATTTTTTTTATCAGTAGTTGGTACCGAAATTTTTTCAGTTCCCTACCTAGACCTTCCCTTTTGGAGCGAGCAGTTCATTTGATACGAGGCTGAACAAAAAGATTAACCTTGTCCTGGCAAAGGAATTACCCGTTTTAAGACCAGGAGATCCCCGCCTAAATCGGACTTTCTTTTGCTATTTCACGGTCGGTTGTAATTATTTCAAATGGTGACAGCAGACCCGAGATAAGGGTCTAGTTATTACATTGGTGACAGTGTTACTGGGTCGATTATTAGAGTGGTGACAGGATTTATTACAGTGGTGACAGCGGATTCTTTTTTGTTTGTGTCCCAAATTAATACGAAGTTGTAGTTCAGGTAATAAATTGTTACATATAGGTATTTATCCACAAACATTTCGCCACTCTCCCCCTCCCTTTATTTGAAAAAATAAAAAAAAAGTACTTAAACAAATGTGTGCGGAATTTAGGCCCCTTTCTAGTTTACTTATTTAACACTTGGTATAATTGGGCATATTTCCCAAAAAACTGGTTTTTAAATTTTCCTTCAGAGGTTACGCCCCCTAGCGGTCAACCTAGAAACTTGAAAGTTATTTCCAGCGATTTCTCTTGGCAACTTTCACTATCGAATTTTTTCTTATAATGTTATGACATGAATATTTTCTGATATATAGCCGAGAAATCGGCTTATTGGACTACAAGGTACGTGCGACCTGTGGACGTACATCTGTCCGAAAACCTTTTGACGAGTTAAGAATAGGTGACACAAGTACTATATCTACTTATAATCATTTTAAAATAAAGGTAAGCTATGGCTTGTGGCCTTTTGCTTTGTAATGCGTTTTGATAGTATAATTTGGATGAGCCCTTTCTTTCTAATATGTTTATTAGTATAAATCGTATGGGGCCCTATATTTGTTATGTGTTTTTATAGTACCTATAAATCAGATGGAGCCTTTCTGTCTATTATATTTTTGGTAATACGAACTGAATGGATCCTAATTTGCATTTCCGTCTAAAATACATAATTTAAAGAAAGAAAAATATTAGCTTCAAACAAACACAAACAATATTTAAAACATTAACACTTGCATCTTCAATAACTAATAAAAACTACCTACTTACCTAAAACTTATACATTTTAGCTGCCGCCATAAAGAAATTCTGCTTATAGTAAACTCAGGTAAAACTATGTGGAGAATACCTAGAAAAAAATGGATAAGTATACTTCAATAAACTATTTTTCTCTTAACACAATTAAAAACTCATGCTAGAAGTGACTAAAATTTCTTGTAATTAATATTAATATCTTTATTGTTTAATGTTATCAAACTCACATTTCAAAGTATGAGCCCTCTTTTCCAGGATGTAGAAATTGTAAAAAATATCCCGAATCCGTTGCACTTCTCCAAATTTTAGTGCATTGACTATAATAATTTTTGCTTTCACACCAACACGTGTTTTAGAAAAAATGGTTTTAGATTAAATAAAACACACAACACTCACTTATAAACGAGCTAGATCCTAGATACTAGATTTTAACGGGGTTACAGTGCACTGAAACCAAAGGTTTAATGTGCCCACCCTATCAGAGCTGTTCTCGCTAATACTACAGCTCGCCTTCCAGTTCCAAGGTTCTAATAAACTCTAGTATTTGGGACGGCTTCAACGAAGTTAACTCCTCACTCTTACAAGTTTCTTATCCGAATCATTTCTTGCGTTGGCTTGCAATGGCGAGGCATCCCAGAACTAGGTGATCCGGAGTTTCATCCTCCTCCCCACAGAATCTACACTCGTCAATTTCTGCTAGACCTATTCCCATCAAGTGCTTCTTAAGGCGGCAGTGTCCTGTAAGAACGCCCGTGAGGAAATGTAGCTTATCTTTACTAAGGTCCAAATATTTTTTGGATCTAGCAGTCTCAAAGTTCCCCAGGAACTTTTTGGAATGTTCCAGCCCGGGAAGGCACCGCCAGAGTGCTTCTCTTTCGGTTTCCTCTTTTTTCCGAAACTCTTTCTTGTAGGAGCATTTTGCTACACCACAGAAAAGCTCCGGGCCAATAAAGGGCATTTGTGCTCCTTTCGTGGCAAGTGTATTGGCCTCTTCATTTATCGTGATTCTCGAGTGGCCAGGAGCCCAGACTAAAAAGACCCTGTTATTCTTGCCTAATTCATCAAGTTTTCTTCGGCACTCCCATGCCAACTTTGAGTCAATGACATGGGAGCTCAATGCTTTGATAGCTGCTTGACTATCGGAATGGATCGATATGTCACATTTCTGGTAGTTTATTTCTAGGATCATTTCCACGCATCTTTCGATCGCAAGTATTTCTGCCCGAAAGACGCTCGGGAAGGAGCCTAACGATAATGAGTATCTGGTGCCCGGCCCAAAAACTCCAGCGTCTGCTCCAATGGTGGTTTTTTAACCATCCGTATACCATCTAATGGTGTTTTCTTTGAGAGTTTGGGTGGTGTATTCCCTTTCCCAGTCTCTCCTCGTATTTAGCATCGTGGTGAAATTCTTTTCGATGCTTACTTTCCTGATCATTTCGTCACTGGGAAGATTCGCTGATGAGATGTATCTTGTCAGATAGGACCAAACTCCCTGATTTTTAATACTCTCATTGCCTGAACCTTCCTTAGATATTCTAAGAATTGCCTCTTGGGCAGATCTTTCTATTAATGAAGGACATCAAATGATGCTGGTGGCTGTGTACACGTATAGGGTAACAAAGAAAATATATTTGTATCACGTGTAAAATTTAATTTACTTTTGCATAGCGCGCTTTCAGCTCTCTAGACATAGAGCCATCATCAGTGCTTAATCTAAAAATACATTTCAAATCACAACCAATAGTGTTAAATTACTAAATAAAATTCAAGTTGAGAAAGTTAACAATAGTAATATATGAATTTAATTTAAAGGTAATACAAAAAGGTTTTAATATTAGAAATTTAATAATAAAAAATGATTTTATTTGCATTGAAGTTGCTATTATTTGAATCTAATATATGTGTCATAATGAGGTTTTTTGGAAACTAAAAAAGAGAAATGAAACCAGATGTTAAACTTATTAGGTAGGTATAAAAAGATTTATTTTATTATTTGATTTTTAACGAAGAAAGGAAAACTAGATATGAAATTTAATTGCATACAAAATTATTTTCAATATTATTTATGATTATTAAAACTGAAAATATCGAATTGCTTTAAGTGAAAGTTTGACTAAGTTTTTTTATGAAAAGATAAAAAGGTTCATAAAAAATACGTACTGTCAGATTCCATATAATTAAATTTCCTGGCTTCATCGCCTCTATTAATAATTAAACAGGTTAATAAACCTTTAACATTATACAAACTTGGACATCACATTTAAAATTTTTAAAATCGAATTTTACTTCCAAAAAATATTTTCTTAAACACCTCTCATGTTAGAACCTCTACAGGTGGTTGTGTCGGTTTGACTGACAAATATGAGAACTTCAACTGTCAATTGGGTTTGTCGATTGTTTGTGAATACTCTGTTCAATTTGAGAGATCGGATGCAAAAATGATTATTTATTTAAATTCAGAAAAGTAATTTTAAACAACAATGAAATCAATTATGTGTAATATTCTATTTAATTTAGTAATTGTAATGAATGATTAGCAATTTAATTGGGTTAGTAATGGTAGTGAATGATTAACAATTTGATTAGGATATTTAAAATTATTCAGAAGGTTAAATTGAGAAAACACACAAAAATAAAATGAATTTTAATGTGAAAACATCAGCAATTGCACTTACCTCACATTTTCGAGATGCCATTCTGGGCCTTAACTTACAGAAAAGACACAGGATGGAATCCCGAATGCCTCCATAGAGGTGTGAAGATAGTTTCTATCCAGCCATAGAAGTACTCTAATTTTCTTCATGTTGGAAGGGTGGGATCTAATGATGTATTCACATTATATTTTAAGGCAACACAAAAAACATGCTCATGGTTTAATATCATGGTCCTGAAGCAGGTTCTAATGTATTGTCTCGAAACTAACTTATTTCAGCAAGCGTTATTGATCTGGTGACAAGCAGGTTAGGACATTATCATCATTGAGGGTTACATGAGTTGACGATGTAGGGGTATATAGTTCCTATTTAGGCTCTCTTGTTTGTTTAGACATTTATCATTAATTTTAAGCTCGTTACTGATTTTAAGGTCTTTATAAAAATCTAGTAAAGTAAAGTTTTTAGAGTTGATGTTAACTTAAATCTTTTAATTTTCTGTGGGGCTAAAGTTATGATTATTAGATTTTAAGTGATGACCGAATGATGACTTGTTGGGTTTACTAATATGCTCATTTATACGGACTCCCAAAGGCCTATATGTCCTTCCAATGTAGCTTGCTGTACAATCTGAGCATTGTAACCTGTATACTCCACTTCTTTGTAAATGGTTAATTTTATCTTTAGAATTGACCAAAAAGGAACTTAATTTATTGGAAGTTCTGTAAGATACTTAAATTGATTTATCAATCTCTAGAAAACTTTGTGAAAATATTTTTGTGATATCTGAGTTAATGAAAGGTAATGAAATATAAATTTGTTTAGGGATATTTATTTCGGGGTAAGCTAATTTATGTAATTTCTTAGAATTTACTTTTTGAACAAGGGTATCGACTATTGTGGGGTCGTAACCATTATTGTGGGCTATTTGTCTAATAATATTAAGTTCCTTTTTGTATTCGACTTTTTCCAATGGTATGCTGAGGAGTCTATGAATATAACAATAAAACGAGGCCATTTTGTGTTGGTTGGGGTGATTGGAAGACATGTGGATGGCATGGTCTGTCTGAGTGGGTTTTCTAAAAATACCAAACTTAAATTTTGAACCATCTCTATGTATGTTAAGGTCTAAAAAGTTGATGTGAGCTTCTTCTTCTATTTCTAAAGTGAATTTTATTTCATTGATGGAAGATAATATATTGGAAGCTGTGGTATTGTTGCCTCTTATCAGACAGAATATGTCATCCACATATCTATCATACAATAAGATTAGGCACTGATGATGGCTCTATGTCTAGAGAGCTGAAAGCGCGCTATGCAAAAGTAAATTCAATTTTACACGTGATACAAATATATTTTCTTTGTTAGATCTTTCTATTACCCGATGTAGAGGTGTGAGATCTGTAATGATCTCAAGTGCCCTAGTTGGACACGTTCTCATAGCTCCAGTGATACACACACAGGCAAGCCTTTGAACTTTATCGAGGGTTTTCCTCGTGCTGTACTGACTTGCTTTTGTGTGCCAAACTATTGCCCCATACGTAATTGCTGGTCTCACAATCATGGCGTACATCCATCGCAGTATTTTTGGGTGACAGCCCCACCTCTTACCAGCTAGATTTCGGCACGCCATCAAAGCTCTTATTGCTTTACTAGCAGTTATTTCAACATGCTTATTCCACAGAAGCTTACTGTCTAGGGTTATCCCTAGATATGTATCCTCTGATTTCCATTCTATGATTTCCCCGTTTAAGGATATGGGTTTCATGGCTGGAAGTGTTCTTTTCCGGGTAAATGGAATTACTATGGTCTTGCTTGGGTTATTGTTTAGCCCCACTGACAAGCATCATTACTCAATGATTCTGAGGCCCTTTTGTAATAAATCACACAAGGTGCTTTCGAACTTGCCTCTGACTATTAAAAAAATGTCATCGGCGTAGCCCATACATTCGAAGCCAAGCTCCGTTAACCTGTAGAGCAACTCATCTACTACGAGGCTCCATAGAAGGGGTGATATGACTCCCCCTTGAGGTGTCCCCCGAGTGGCTTTAACTGAGGTGGTTTGATCCCCCACCTGTGTCTCAGCTATCCTCGTTGTCAACAACTCATACATCCATTTTACAATGGTTACATTCACTCCTCGCCTTTTTTTGCGATTTCTTTGTTGTTCAGAGCTCTCTGGATGACTTCGGTCAGCTGATACAGAGCCTTCTCAGTTGATCGACCCGCTCTGTAAGCATGCTGACATTTATGAAGTGGTATATTCTCCAGATTCTCTGTTCTTATGTAGTTAGTATAAACGAGCCAACTGTCTTGAAATATTCAAAATCAAAAATATTCGTACGAAATATAAAGGCATCCAATTTTTCCGAAGAAAATCGAAAAAAAACACGTTGCTAAGTAATATTTGAACAACAAGCATGAGTGTTGGTGGCAACAAAAATCCGAGTGAAAGGCGAGGATTTTTGCACCTGCACGAATGCTTCTTGTTAAAAGAACTATTACTTTGCATTGTGTTTTTCACTGGAGAAATTGGATGCCCGAATGGTATTTGACAAGACAATTTCACGAGTAACAGATTATTCTGCATACACATAGCTTACAAAACATACTACCTTACATGCATGCATAATAAATATGTAGGTACTAATTTGAAAACTGAGAAATATCAGTTAATTTAGTGTTTTAAATGAAACTCACCGTTTCTAGCTAATTCCACAATAAAATGAAAAATGTTGAAAATTCTATAAAATTGACAATTGTTTCGATAACGAAATATCATCGTTAGAATGACCAAGAAGACCAAGAAGTGACCTACCTTGTGATTGACTTAATATATGTTAATAGAAAGAAGAAGATGTGATATTACAAATATTGAAGCTTAGATATTAATAGCCCTATGGTAATATCCTGGATATCCTTTTTCCAATTAAGATCAGTATAACTGTGCAATGATATAGAAAACCAGGAAAAGTATATCTGCTGATATGACAATTGTTTCGATAACTTAATATCATCGTCAGAATGCCAGAAGTTACATTTCATTTGATGCCTACCCGATGTTTAGTAGTTATTTTTGGCTAGACCTACCTTGTTATTGACTTAATATTTGTTAATGGAAAAGAGACGAAGATGTGATATCACAAATATTGAAGCTTAGATATTATTAGCCCTATGGTGATATCCTAGATATCATTTTTCCAATTAAGATCAGTATAACTGTGCAATGATATAGAAAACCAGGAAAACTATATCTGCTGATCTTTACAATTATCACTTAAGAAGACATTTTAATAGTGGAGAACTCCCTAGGTTCATCTGTTCTTTGACTAATTCATATTGTGGGTTTCTTAAGTGCCTTTTAGTTTCCAATCCTTCAAGGAAATCCAGATCTTGCTTCTTATCACAAATATGTAGTACTTCTAGTTCTGTGTTAGGTGTCAATTAATGATTGGTGTCAAGTAGATGTTAATACTCCTAATAATATATTGGCAAAGAGACTTAACAATATAATTCATAGTTACGGATATGCATCTAAAGACTCAATTAGAAATTCAATAGAACTAATAAAAAAATTGAAGGCATTCAACTTCCAAAATAACGCTGAGCTTATTTCATTTAATGTTACTAATGTGTTCACTAAAGTACCTACCAAAGAATGTCTAATACTTGTAAGAAAATTACTAGAAGATAAAAATATTAATCCAGGAATAATATCAGATATACTTAATTTATTCGACGTATGTATTAATCAAAATTATTTCACTTTTGACAATAAGATATATATATTCAAAGGTTTACCAATGGGAAGCCCTATTTCAACTACTTGGGCAAAAAAAATTATGGACAGTTTAGAAAGAAAAATCTTTGAAAGTAATATTTCAAAAAATGTTTTATTATGGTATAGATATGAAGATGAAATATTAGCTTGTTTTATAGGTAGTGAACGACAATTAGATATATTTTCAACCACATTAATAATTTACACCCAAAAATTGAATTTACATTAGAAGTTGAAGAAAATAGCTCAATCAATTTTCTTGATTTAAAAATTTGAATAATTAATAATGTACTTGATTATTCAATTTACCGAAAACCGACACACACTGATGTGACAATTCCATACAGTTCCAAACAACCCATGTCACATAAAATAGCGGCATATAATTCAATGATACATAGAGCATTTTCAGTTCCTATGAACATTTGTAATTTTGATAGAAACATTAATACAATTAGACAAATAGCAACATCCAACGGTTATCCATTACATATGATGAATAAGCTAATTAATAAAAAACAGGAAAACGTGGCATTACAACTGATATCTCCTAAACAAACTGAAGAAATAAAAACTTATAAAACCATCACATAAGGAGGAAATATTTCTAATAATATTTCAAAGATAATACCTTTAGCAACGAATATAACAATATCTTTTAAAACAGAAAGTAACGTAAGTACAAAATTGTAAAATGTAAAAACAAAAACACCACCATTAAAGAAATCAGGTATATATGAACTCAAATGTCCAGAATGTAATGCTGTCTACTTGGGTCAGACCCTAAGAAATTTTGAAATCCGATACAGTGAACACTTACGGGCATACAGATGAAAACAACCAGATAAATACCACTACGCAAAACATCTACTTGACACCAATCATTCATTGACACCTAACACAGAACTAGAAGTACTACATATTTGTGATAAGAAACAATAACAAAATTTCCTTGAAGAATTGGAAATTAGAAGACACTTAAGAAACCCACAATATGAAGTAGTCAATGAACAGATGAATCTAGGAACTTCTCCACTATTGAACTGTCACCCTAAGTTATAATTGTAAAGCTCAGCAGATATAGTTTTCCTGGTTTTCTATATCATTGCACAGTTATACTGATCTTAATTGGAAAACTGATATCCAGGATATCACCATAGGGGTAATAATATCTAAGCTTCAATATTTCAATATCATCTCTTCTTCTTTTTTCTATTAACATATATTAAGTAGGTTACTTTTTGGTCTAGCCAAAAATAACTACTAAACATCAGGTAGGCATCAAATGAAATGTAACTTCTGTCATTCTGACGATGATATTTCGTTATCGAAAGA
Source organism: Galeruca laticollis (assembly GCA_963921935.1). Lineage (NCBI taxonomy): Eukaryota > Metazoa > Arthropoda > Insecta > Coleoptera > Chrysomelidae > Galeruca > Galeruca laticollis. Next base: position 221,461,753 of record OY998177.1, on the reverse strand, counting down.
ATTGTCAATTTTTTAGAATTTTCAACATTTTTCATTTTATTGTGGAATAAGCTAGAAACAGTGAGTTTCATTTAAAACACTAATATGAGTAGATTCCACGAAGTAAGGGTCGAGACAGTTAATTTCATTGGGTAATTTATTTAATCACAAAATACTACAAACTTAATATAATAATAATTACTTGTTATCAAAGGTATTGTCATTTTTGACGACAACAGCTGTCAAATTTTGCCGCGGGTTAACTCGAAAAACCTGCTGACAGGTGCTGTCATACAGTTTTTCCATCTAGAAACCATTTGTAATTCAAAATTGCGCGTTTGTGATTGGTGGAAATTAAGACAAGGGAATAGTCTATGGATATGACATTTGTAGTTTTATGTCATTTACAAAAAGTTTTAATTCCAAGTTTATTTTTGAATATTCCATTATTTTTAAATTATAAAGTTCGTGGGTTCAGTCGCGTTTTCACTTCGTATAATAAGCTTTTTTGTATAACAATGGAGTAAATAAAAAAAGAATAGTTTTTTATATTTTATGAAAAAAATTTGAGTGACAGATAAGCAGAAATAGAAAATGGACATTTATGAACGTGAAGCGGACGGTAGAATTTTTTGGACTGCATGACTCCAAATTCTATATGATATAAACCTCATGTCAGCGCCAGTAACAGTGAAGTGCGAAATCTGTGGTAAATTTTTTAAGAAGCGAGGCCTAAAATTACATCAAAACAAGACGCATGGTAGACAAAATTTAAGTTCGATTACAGTAGAAAGTTTTGAAAATAAGGATATAAAAGAAACGAATTTTCATATAAAGTTGGTAAAATTGAAGAGCCAAAGATCAGTAATAAGAATTGCCCCAAAAGCTTCAAGGGCTCTTTGTGCTTCAACACTATACAATCTGATTGATGAATACGTAAGACAAAATTCTAATCCTACCTGGGAAAATTTATTGCTTTCTCCGTATAATGTTTTGAGTCTTCCTTCTAAAAATTCTAATAAAAAAGTATCTCTCTCTACTATTATCAAGAATAATTTAAAAACTTTTGAAAATATAGATCATCATTTAAATTTCTCTGATCAACAAAATATAAATTTCTCAGTTCGAAAAAATATAAATTTATCAAAAAATAGTAAAATTAAAAATGTCAATAATAAAGTTTCTGACGGCGACTTGACATCCGCAATCAAAATCTTAGCTTCAGATGACAGTTTTGCTGATGTCAGTGCAGCCACTTTAACAGATTTAAAATCGACACATCCTGTAGAGAAACTTAATAGTACGTTCCCTACTCTGACTTCGGAACATATTCCTTTTTTTATAACAGAAGAATTTGTGAGTAGCGCAATAAACTCTTTTAAAACAAGTTCTGCGGGTGGTTTAGACTCTTTAAGACCTTCACATCTACAAGATTTAATAAGTTACAGTGCTGGCCCTTCAGGAAAAAATCTCTTATTATCTTTGAGTAAATTATGTCATTTTATTTTGAATGGAACAGTAAACATCAATATTCGTCTTATTTTATTCGGCGCGTCACTATTAGCTTTAACTAAAAAAGCAGGAGGTATCAGACCAATTGCTATTGGTACAGTTTATCGTCCTTTAGTAGCGAAAATAATTTGTTCATACATCAGAGACAAATTAGCATATATATTTACTTCGTCCATCACAATTTGGTTTCGGGTCGAAAGGTGGTTGTGAAGCAGTTGCACATGCAGCAAGACGTTACGTCTCTAATCATCCAGACGTTAATAATAAAGTTTTTCTGAAAATTGATTTTAAAAATGCTTTCAATACAATTCATCGCGATCATTTATTAAAACTTGTGGCAGATATTCTAGCTGAAATTTTTCCTTTCATCAATCAATGTTATCGATTCCCTTCATATCTTTTATTTGGCGAAAACATCATTTATTCGGAAAGAGGCGTCCAACAAGGGGACCCTTTGGCACCTCTCCTTTTTTGCATATCGATACACAAACCTATTAGCAACATTGACACAGAATTCAATGCTTGGTACTTTGATGATGGTTCTTTAGGTGGTAATACTAATTCCGTGTTCAAGTCTCTTGTCTATATAATAAACAATTCCAAGGATATTGGTCTTGAACTCAATTTCAGCAAATGCGAGTTATTTTTCTTAGAATCACCAAATAATATAACCATTGATAAATTTAATTCTGTAGCACCAGGCATAACAATTACCAACAGACAAAATTTATTTCTATTAGGTGCTCCTTTATTAAACGAATCCTTTCTATCAGCTTTCAATGAAAAACTAACCTTTTTCAGAAAAATGTCATCTCGTTTATCCTGGCTACCGACACATATTGCTTATTACCTTCTCAAGAATTGCCTATTAATTCCAAAATTAACATATATCTTAAGATGTAGTCCGACCTGGTTACATAATGATATCTTAATCAATTTTGATAATGCCATTCGTCATTCATTAGTCATTCATTAACATTAAATTAGAGGACATTTCTTGGAAACAAGCTTTAGGATTTCGCTCAATCGTTTCAGTAGCTCTTCCTTCTTTTTTGTCATCATTAAATAGTTCAAAAAATTTCGATAATTACATTCTGCCTATATTTTTCCACACACAAGACTCTTTATTAATGGAGGCAGAAAATATTTGGTCATTCAAGTCTAACAAAGTTGTACCCGATGATTATAAATCCTTTCAAAAATCCTGGGATATTCCTTCATTGAACATTGAAAAAGAAAATCTGCTTCAGAAAGCTATCAATTTACCAGACAAGGCTCGTTTGAATGCAGCATTTTCAAAGGAATCAGGAGCATGGTTGAACGCTTTACCGTCGGCCCCATTAGGTACGCTTTTAGATGACGAAAGTTTCCGTATTTCTATTGGTCTCCGTTTAGGTTGTCAAATTCGTGTAAAACATCGCTGTCGTTTCGGAGCTAATGTTGATGAATATGGTAGACACGGCCTAAGCTGTAAATTAAGTGCCGGCCGTTTTTCACGTCATTCTGCAGTAAATGACTTAATCAAACGAGGAATGGCATCTGCCAAGATTCCCTATTCGTTGGAACCGTTAGGTACTTGCCGCGACGATGGTAAACGTCCAGATGGTATGACCCTCATTCCATGGCAACGCGGCAGACCAGTTATATGGGATTTCACTTACACTGACACTTGGGCTCCGTCCCATGTCCGATCCACATCTACTTCCGCAGGCGCTGCAGCTTTACAAGGCGAAACTTTTAAAATCAATAAATACAAAAATTTGGAGAACATTTACATTTTTATTCCTGTAGCAATTGAAACCTCTGGTGTTTCCGGTCCTGAAGCTTTAAAATTCATTAAAGAAATCGGTGAAAAAATATCAGTAGAAACCAATGATTCAAGAGCAACTTTGTTCTTTCTACAACAAATAAGTATTTCAATTCAAAGAGGAAACGCTTCATCTTTTCTCGGTACGTTTCCCCGTTCTAAGCTTCTAGAAGAACTTTTTATGAAACCTAATCATAAGGAACGTAATTCTTCTACCACTTTAAAACTTTCTCCCATTACAGACCCTAATACATGTGATCTTTCCTTTTTCCGAAATTCTTATTTAACATATTCATTCTCTTCTTCAGAATGTGTCCCTTCTGATAATACGTGCGTTGACAATTTAATAAATTATGCCCCCAACAAGCTTTTGGGCCTCAGTGTACTAAAAAATACAGATAATCACCAGTCAGATGATGTCCCATTCATAGGAATACTGAAGAAGATGACTATGCTAGAGAATGATGCGATTCCTATACGCAATAGATTATCTCTAACCAAAACACTTTTCAAATCCTTAATATCTACATCCAATTCAGTAGCAAACATCATCAATTCAAATTCCTTATTACGCCGATCAAGTGAGAAAGACAATCATAGAATCCGAAATTATTCGTACAATGATAGTAGTTACGAAAGAGCTTTTAACAATATTTCCACATTCAGATCCATAAAGGGTATTCCCCAAGATTCTTTGGGTCTCAAAGGCCTCAAAAATATTGGTAACACATATTTCATGAATAGTATTATCCAATACCTATCAAACACAAGGTGGCTATTAGAATATCTAAAGAAAGACGCATACATAAGAGATATTAACATAAACATATCTAGCATGAAAGGAACACTAATTAAAGCATTTGCTGAAGTTATTCAAGAGCTTTGGTCTGAAGACGGTTCAGACAGAGTGGTTAATACAGTATCATTGAAAAGTAAGATTCAGCGATTTTCTTCAAGGTTCATGGGATACACTCAACATGATGCACATGAGTTTCTTAGTTACCTATTAGCAGGACTTCACGAAGATGTCAACAAGGTATACGGAAAACCAAAGCCCATATTAACAGAAATTGATGACAAATTTAGTGATATCGAGGAAGCACAAGAATTTTGGTTAAGATATGCGAGAATGGACAACTCCAAGATTATGGATAACTTTGTCGGTCAATTAAAATCAACAATCAAGTGCACACACTGTGGTCACTGTTTAGTTACCTACGATACCACAAAGAACAGGTCAATTACCACTTTCACAATGTTTAGATTCGTTTACAAGAGAAGAAACACTCGACGGTGATGAGAAACCAACTTGTTCGAAATGTAAGGAACGGAGACGATGCATTAAATCATTCTCAATTCATAAATTTCCGAAAATATTGGTTATTCACCTGAAGCGCTTTTCGCAACAGAAAGTTCTAGTGGAAAACTTAATGATTCAATAGATTTTCCAATAGAAGGGCTTGATATGAACCATTACGCGGCTGATAATGTGGCACCTTGTATGTTCAACCTCTACGCTATATCTAACACCACTTATAATGGTCACTACACAGCATTTTGCCGACATCCCTACACGGGACAGTGGCACGAATATAACGATTCAAGAGTGCTATTAATATCGTGGAAATCTTTAGTCAGTGGAGAAGCATATGTTCTCTTCTATGAACAAGATGACACAAAATCCCACCTTTAAGTTTAATAATTTTTTTTATTAGTTTTTAAATTGTATATTTTCATTGTGAATCAATGTCTTATTTGTTTTTTTTTCTGCAAAATTTATTTATATATTCATATATACATTGTATCCGTTTGAATATAAATAAAATTTCCATACTCATCTAAAAAAAGTTTCCATACTCATCTACAAAAAAAAGTCACAAATAAACAACCCTCAAATGTCAAATTATAAAGTGGCTATCGTTGTTTCCCACTAAGCGACGTAGATAAACAAAACAGGATACGGTTTCTGCGATTGTCAATGTTCCAACTTCAGGTGGCTTCAATTTTCGTGAAACGAAGTCTACATGTGAACGCCAATATTCAGTAGTGTACAAATTTGAAAAATATAGTTTGTTGGTGTAGTAGTTTTTGAAGTATCTTCCTATAATTTTTTCTTTAGGTTTCTTGTTATGAACACCTCTCAAATGTGTTGTACGCCATTTACCTATTCATTTGAATTGGATTTATGATCTTCATGATCAATTCAAAAAACTTAACAAGTTGAAAAATTTTTCATTACATATAATTTAAAGATCGATCATTAATATTTTTCTAATTTGAAGGAACGAAGTGCTACCAGATGGTAGCTTGAATATCGAAATAACAGGAGATACATATACGAGAACAGGCAGTGCAAATATACCAAAAGGAGCGTATGATACAGGTATAGATTTTTTGGAAGTATTACTAGGATAAAACGCCACTAATTGACCGTCAGACAGTGTTTGACCGTTTTCGTGAGACAATGTTAAAAATAAGAATGCCAAGAATATTTTAACAAATATAAAACTAGCCTTAGATCTTTTCTCAACTTCCTACTACGCGAAACGTCCGCTTATAATACTGCCGTGTTTTTTTAAAACGCCTCAACTACCGAAGGCGCCATTTTCAGTAAAAGGCTGAAACATAAAATTTGGCTGCGCACCATTCACTTTTAAGTCGGTAAATAAACTGCAGGTTGATTTCAAAATATTTCAATTTATGTTCCAACATTGTTGAAGGAGTTAACACATTCATGGACAGTGACTGCTATAGCAGTAAAATCTCTTTGATATCAAGGGACAATACTGCTATTGCAGTATATATTTAGGTCCCTCTAAACAACATTACTGCTAGAGATGTAGATTTCTCAATAAGGCAACGTGTATTTATAAAACCTTACTGTTCCATAATATATCATTGAACTGTTGAGCACTGTCTCCGTAGAGTATTGAAAATTTCCGTTATAAAACGTGTTTCGCATGAATTGGGGGTATATCCTGGTGCGCCTACTGCTATTGCAGTGATCAGTTCATAAGTGTTTGTTGTAATGTCGACATAGTGTCCCTGTATGTTCGTTTTCTGCACGAATTTATTCATATTTTTGTTACTTGCTTAATGAAAAGAGTGAAATTTGATTTTAGATCCAAACAAATAGGATTATTTTCAAGGTTAGTAATAAAACTTACACACGCTTTATATTATAATGTATTTTCTTATAGACTTTTCATCAACGCAATATTTTTTTGTCAAAATATATAATTAGCTGGAAACCTGTAAAATATTTTGTGTTCCTATATGTTCCACAGATGAGCCCCATAGAAGACGGAAGACTTTTACGGTATTTTGATGCGGTTGAGAGTGAATGTGATGATCCTGATAGTCTTAGCAGCAGTTCTATCGCTAGCGACCCTTATCAGGATGACGGGGAATATAATGGAGATCCTACATATGAACCCGGCAGCGGCAGTCCAGAAAGTGAAATGGATATATCTGAATATGAAGCAAATGAACCGCCCAATGAAGATGACAATACAGGTTGGTTTTTATACTTCATAAATTAGGGCTATTTTATTGGTCATTTGTCTGTTCGACTTTTTATTGATTTTGATTCCTTATATTTTGGATTAAAAAATTATTCTTTTTAGGTTTAAATGTCCCCAGTGAAGATGAGTGGGTGGATGACATCGCAGATATTCCAGACCTGAATTTTGACCATGGTTTATCTGGAATAAAGCTAAACATAACCGCGGAAAGTACACCTGAGGATGTTTACAAAATGCTCTGGACAGATGCGGTGACAAATTTAATTCTCAAATATTCGAATGCCTATGGACAACGACTGTGTCTCAAAAATAGACCACACAAGGAATATTCACGAAGTTCTAACTTCACTCCCATTGATACTGAGGAGTTGGATAAGTTTCAGGGTTTATCTTTTCTTCGAGGTCAAATAAACTGCCCCACACTCCGTCTATCATTTTCTACAGACCCACTAGATTATCAACCTATTTTTCTTGCGACCATGTCATGTAGGCGTTATGAACAAATTCTCAGAAGCTTGTGTTGTAGTGGTGATGAAAAAAGTAACGACAAATTGCATAAAATCTCACAACTTCTCAATATACTTTTGAACAATTTCCAAGGAGCTTGTTATCCAAATGAATCCTTATCACTGGATGAATCGCCGCTACTATTTAGAGGACGACCAAGCTTTAGATAGTACATGAAGGGCGAAGCTGCCAAATATGGCATACAATTTTTTGAATTATGCTCAACTGATGGATATGTCTTCAATGTTGAAATTTATAAAGGTCATCAGAAACAGTTGGAAGGTGCTTCGAAAATTGATTCCTTGGTTTTCAGGCTTATGAGTCCCTACTTAAACAATGGCCATCATTTAAAGGTTATGTAGCTAGACATAATAAAACATTTAAAATGAAAGATGTTCGTCAACTCATGAAGTACTCATTGACAACAATAACTGAAGAGAACTGGAGAGATGCTGTGAATCATGTAATTAAAGAGTAAGAAAAAAAGTGGGTTTTGGATAACCTCATAGAACAAACTATAGAACCGATAGTGATCTCTCTCGACGAGTCTTCGGATGATTCTTGTATGGCCAGCGAAGAGGATGATACTATAGATTGAATTTTATATTTCATATAAATGGTATGTTTACTTCACTTAATATACATTAATTCATTATCAATAAATTTGAATTATGAGAATTAAACTATATTTTCTTTGAATAATTTAATTTATTAAAAATGAAAATGTAACTAAATGAATGAATTTTATTTCAACTGTAATGTTTACCGAATCTAATTAAATAAGCAAAATGAACTAATATCGTAATCTCCGCCACTGCCGCACTGTTTATCCTTTTGCTGGCATTGTTCAGTTTTATTACCATATTGTATTTTGAGCTGGAACAGGGATGTACAGATAACCAATACAGACACCTACTTGTATTGCATTAGAATTTTAGTATTTACTTGTAAAATTCTTAGGATCACTCTGTAAGATATAATTTTCTATTTAAATATTTAATGAGGCTACTGTGCTGTCAGACATTAAGAAATAGACTATAAAACTTTTAGAATTAGTTATACGGTTATCTCACGCGCTGGTTATAATTTGGCAACACCGCGGTACACAAGATGAATTGCTTTGATTTAGTTTATCAAAATTTGCCTGTAGCATTACAAGTTTTTGTGATTATGATCATGATATTAGGAGTTTATTTAAATTCGATCTTACCCCATATTTACAACTGCACTATTCACTAAGTAATTAGTTTGGTTTTTAGCAACAAATTAAGTAAAAGCAAAATAAATACTAATATTTTACAGAATAAATATAATATTTTTGGAAGTCAGACATACTCTTCCACCGACCTCTTCTCTGAATTCGCTAATGACATGAGGTCAAACGATCGACGGAACCGAGTTTATTCGCTATATGAAATTAAGCATTGGATTTTGTTTAAATTTTGGCGGGATCTTCGCATATGTTAAAATGTTTTTTTAGGAGTTAGTGTCCAAAAATGACAAAAAATAGCTTGGATTGAGAAGCTAAAACACAAACAGCTGCGTTAATCCGACTTGATGGTTGGAAAACTAAATCAAAATAGTCAGAACCTATAGTATGTACAAAAAGTACGAGGAGTAATAAACCCTAATTAAGTATGCAAAACCTTTACAGGGAGCACCATGAAATTTTTGATAAATCTCTTACTTTAAATTACATTTCTTCCGTAAATCTGAAAACCAGGTGGATCGACCCCGTATTTGTTTCAGTTTCAGTTTCAGTAGCAAAGTTTAGGGTTTATTCATTGTTAAAGGATTAGCAGATAAGCAATAACGCAATGCAGTGGTGTGTATTTTGGAAAAAAAATACGTTTTAAATTATAATATAATAGAAAATGAAAAGAAATAATTATTGGAATACATTTATTACTTACATTTTATTCTATATCCGACTCGGAAGAGGAAGAATCGTTGTTGACATTAATAATAATAGGGTCGATTTAATCATCACCAATATTGTCAATTTTCCACATATTTGCCTCTACTTTGATAACATGCTCGATACAGTTTGTCCAATTTTCCTTACTCACATGACTTACAGCACTCTCAAACAATTTCACAACATCGTTTATTTTGAAAGTAGTATTTTTTTCCAACTTCCCCCTTTACCTGAGCCCATATTAATTCTATGGGAATAAGTTCACAATGATAAGGGGGAAGTCGAAGAACTGATATACCACGAGAAGAAGCCATTTCTTCTACAATGTAGGTTTTGTATTTATTCTTGTTCATTTTTGCAATTCTGTAAAGTTCTTTCCTTAGTGGATCTTTTGGAAACTTAATATTTCTCGAAATAAGCCACTCCAAAAGTTCTGCTTTACGCCAACGACTTGTGGGCAATGCTTCTCGTAACCGTGAATGGTAACTTACGTTGTCCATAACAATAACAGCCCCTTCTGGAATCAGATCCAACATTTGAACAAACCATTCCTCGAAGACATCCCCATTCATATCTTCGTGATAGTCCCCCGTGCGTTTTGAAATAAAAGTTAATAATCCACCATCAACAAAACCTTCAGAACTTCCAACGTGGACAATGATAAGTCTTTTTCCTTTTCCAGATGGTGGCTGCAAACCTAACAACAAACCTTCCACGAATGCCTGCCTTCCGCTTTTAATGTTTTCATCTTGCCAAGATTTGCAAACTGTATATCCAGCATTTATCCATGTTTCGTCTAAGTAGAAGATTTTCAAATTTTGTTCTCTGGCATGTCGAATGCTTTTTAAATAGTCTCTTCTCCAAAAAACTATTTCCGGTTTATCTATCAAGAGAGATTTTCTATTATGTTTTGTATATCTGAAACCCACATCTTTCAAAAGTTTGCATAATGTCATTCTGGAGAATTTTGGATAGTCCGTATCTTCTTGCACTGATGTCATAATTTTGTCAAGTGTTGGAATTTCCTTTCGTAAGTAAAATCCATGGACTTTACGCCTTAGTCTTTGTTTTAATGACTCATCGATCTCAATTGGTTTTCGGCCTGAAGGAGTTTTAGGGGGTTGAAGAGTTCCATTCTTGCTTTCTTTAAGTAATCTATAAATTGTTGATTCAGCAACACACAACATAGCAGCCGTTAATTCCACAATATCATCAACACTTGCACTTGGATCCTTGTTTTACAATGATATATATAACAATTCAATATCAGAGTTTTTTCATTTAAAGTTAATGGACCTATTTTTGGTCGTTTAGATGGTCCTTGGCTTATCGACATTGTTTGGTACTTGCACAATTAACATTCAACAAATGTTTTAAATATATTCCAACTGTTTACAATATTATGACAACCATACAACTTCATACAACTTTACTCAAAGAACTAATACTAAGTACTGATTTAATGTACCTACTTTCTTCTAAAATAATATTCCCGATAATGTTTCTGAGAAAACTGGGTTGTTTGGAAAATCCCTCTCAATAATCTAATAATCTGTAAATAGGTGTAATCGTATTAAGCCGATTACAGTAGGCCACTTGCCATTCAAAATTTCTGAGAAAAATTCCCCAAACACTACATATAGGAGTAATACAAATAAAAAATATTATGTATAAACGAGCATCTCCGAACTCTGCCACAAAATAAAATTTTACCTGACTTGTATCAATTTGAGGATTACTGAAATGTTCGAACTGTGCCGCAACCATTTAGTTTAATCCTATTAGAGTCATTAGGGTTTATAGTAGATAAAATCGGAGGCCCATAGAATTATGTATATTTCTGAAAGGTTTCAAAGATTTCTTGAATTAAATATTTTGAAGAAATATTGATTGTTTTGATCGATATTTAGGGGATTAGGGGAAGGATGTTCATGCACTTACACTATTGCCTAAAAATCAGGAAGAAGTATTTAATAGTGTTCGTGAATTAGGTACAATTACGAACGAACCGAGAAGAGGAATTTCTATTAACAGCAGACCAGGTTTTTGAAATTATTGTGTTCTCCGGTTTTTCCAACCTTAATTTTTTATGTAATTCGGATTGTATTTTGATGGATGGGACTTTTAAATACTGTTCAACTTTTTTTTACCAAATGTTTACCATTCATGGTTTTAAAAACGGCTATTACGTACCTCTTGTTTTTTGTTTGCTGCCGGACAAATCAAGTCAAACATATTCAAATTTGTTTTTAATTTTAAGACAAAAATGTAAAGAAGTAGGCTTAAATTTTCAACCTAAAGAAGTCGTAGTAGATTTTGAACTAAGCATTCATAACGCTATATATGAATGTTTTGGCAGAGATCAAATTCTTTTTGGTTGTAAATTTCATCTCTGTCAAGCTTGGTTTCGTAAGATTCAGGAGTTTCATTTGGTACAAGAGTACAGACAGAAAGGTTCTGTAATTGGCGAATACTTAAAAGTACATTTCGGTATTATGTATCTCAGTCCTGAGGAAGTTGTAGAATTTTTTTATAATGAACTACATTTTTTGCTTCCGAATGACCTCTACCTCTATCACTTTTTTTATTAAAATTAGTACATCCCGTTACCTCTGACCTTAATCGTATATTCTTTAGCATAGCTGCAACTCATTCGTTCAATACAAAATGTACCTTACGGTATACCCTCTTAAAATATATTTTGGTACGTCTATGAAATCTACTTAAATGAATGATTTATTACTCCTTGTCCTTTCTATATAGACTATACAATATTTTAATGGTATCAAGTTAATAAATATAAGCTTGTGAAAATTGAGCTTAACGTGAAAAAAACTGAATAAAAATAGTCAAATATTACACTATTGTAACGGTATCTAATTAATAAATGTAAACACCTGTGTTTGGGCTCATCACGGTAAATCAAGATAAAAATTGTCAAAAATTTCCCTATTTTAACGATATCAAATTTATAAATGTGTAGATAGGGCTAAAAATGACAAACCGAAATGAAACTAGTCAAAAATTACACTATTTTATTTATTTAGTTTCATTTATTTGTAATATCAAACGAAACTGCCAACAAAATGCGCAATTTTGCATGAAATTAAAAGAATAATTCCTTAAAAAATAGTGAACAAATCGAATCTATCTTTATAATGATAGGAGAAATGGAAATGGCATAAAATGGAACGCACTGACTGTTCGTGAGATGTGTCTCGGAATAAAAGTCGTCAAGTGAAATTAAAGAACTAAAATTATATTACAAAAATTAAATAAAAACTAAGACTGTACATCGAACGAATGGACTTCTCATCTCAGAGTCTTATAACGTAGGGCCGAATCCCTGAATCTACACTCAATCTGTACTCGAATCAACACTCATGCTCAATTTGATATCCAGAGACAAGAAACACTCAAATAGACACTACAATTGTAGTGTATAAATGATTTTATTTTGAGGGTTACTTGATGTTCCCTACATTATTAACATAACCTCACATTTTTGTGTTTTAAGCAATAAATAAAAGTGTGAACTAGGATTTCAATATTGATGTTTTAATTATTGTTTTAAAATGGCTGATCTATATGAGTTTATTCAATATGTCGATGATGATGTAGCCTATTTGCCTATTCAACGGTAAGTCAAATTAAAAGCCAATTTTTAATTATAGAGGTACAAATTGTATTCATTTCAGGCAAGTGCTAAGAGATAATTCCAATCCGTTGGAAATGTATACATATAACGAATTATACCAAAGATATCGCTTCTGCAGTGACACAATTCAAACATTGTTATTACCGATGGTGTATCCACTAGATAATAGGGAATCAAATCGTGGACTACCAATCCCACCAATCACAAAACTGTGCATGGTCTTAAGATTTTATGCTACTGGAAGTTATCAGGTAATATTGCATTTAAGTTTTCAAGGAATATATGAGTTATGTGCTTTTTTTATAGAGAACTGTAGCCGATCTTATGGCAATAAGTCAAGCAACAGCATGCCGCATTATAAATGAGGTATCAGAAATAATTGCCCGACAATTACCCAGATACATAAAATTTCCAGAAAGAGATATTGCTCGAAACAGATTTTATGAAATTGCTCACTTCCCAGGTGTAATAGGGTGCGTTCATGGGACACACATTGAAATATGCAGTCCTGGGGAGCCTACAGCCGAAACATTTTGTAATAAATACGAATACCTAAAAGATAATTTTATTGTAGAAAATTTCAGAACACACGGTAAAACATATTTTATTTTAAATCATAATATTAAATGGAATACGACCCACATTATGTTTAATAAAACAATACGAAGTCAAAACAGAATAGAGATATAAAAAACATCTTACTGGGTCAAAGCAAAATAATTGGTGCAATTATTTCGATAACAAAAACTAGCACGATTCAAAAAAACAAAAGCTGTTTTTTGCAATTCGACGAAAACCCCAAAACCGAAGTCGGGGGAAAACAAAAAAAGAGTGTACATAGACCAGGAGCGGCAGTGCGTACCGGGGGTCGAACACGCGAAGGGAAAGGTTTTTCCCCTGCCACGGTAAACGGTACTAGTGTTTTTAGTGTTAGCGGTACGAGTGGTAAAAATTCTCTCCGTTGTGTTAGGAGGTGATAGGGATACTGAGATTATTTCTTGACGGTGAAAACTGTCTCCTTTTTCGATACACGAACGGTAGAATTACCCTCTACGCTAATTGCCTTTCGACATAGCACGATTCCGTTTATTGGCACGACTCGCGGTGAACAAGCAGATAGAAAAAAATCAAGAAAATTCCCGGGAGACGGAGGAAGTTTGACAAGCAGTAAGTTTTTGAATTAAATTCAGATTGGGATAATTTTTTACTAGTGATATATTCACTCGTTATTGGTCGAGCTGGATTCTGAACTTGGGAGTATATGTCAAGTGCTATATACAAGGTGTAGCGATAGCAAATATATTTATTAAATTTTTTTTGATTGTTGATTTTTCAAAGAGACTGGACACAGCTGTTCACTCTCAGATTCAGTTTTGCGTCCTGACAAATATATAATTTACCGTGTGTACTGGAATAATCAAGATTGCCGAGTTCGCCAACTTGACACAAGTTAGGTTTCATTTTGTAAGTAGGAGTTATCATTTGTTGGGTCACATATTCTCTTCCACCTCGAAGGCAAAAAGTTAGGCGAGGTTTATTTTGGTATTTGGTAACACAAAGGCCGGAGCGTATGTTTTCCATATTTTCGCGGGCTTCAGCGAACTTGCGCTGATAAGTCAATTCATTATAGAGAAACATTGGTATCAGTCTTTTGTTCAGCGGTAAATTATAAATTAAAATTCTTTCTTATTTTGCCAGTGTAAATGCATAAATTTATCGTAGGTAATTATATTACTGAGGAATTTCGTAACTTGTAACGCCAGTGTCGATAAATAATTTAAATAATTTTCCTTAGCTCATCAGAATTTTTCTTAATAGAATAAAAATTTCACTTTCGTTCCCTGAAGGTCAAGGATGACCTGAAACGACGTAACGTGGAACATTGTTGCGGTTAAAGGTATTTACACGTAATATTCATTTATTTTTCTCGACACCGGGGAATAGAAAGATTGAGAAACGAATATAATAAACCATACGCCTCTCGCGCATTTTTAAAAAAAAAGACGAAGTCGATAAGAGGGATAGTTTTGCCGCACCACCGAACAAACGAGAACTCTGTTCATAAATTTGATTTCTTTCATAATTTTAGGATATACAGAAGTAGGTTTAATAATAAACCAATTATAGATAAATATATGTATAGGTAGAGTTATTCCAGGGAATTTTGGTTAATTGGGTCATACGGGATTGTAGTTTAGGGTTAAGTATACATATATATAGCTGTATATGAGGATTTGGAGATATTATTTTTATTATATATATTTTTTTGTATAACGTGGAGGTTCTACATTATTTTACCTATCACCCCTACTCCAAAAATTCCCCCTCTGGAAGTGTAACAAATCGTGGACGTGTGACCGAGACGAGGAGGACAAACCCTGTCCTGGCAAAGGAAGATTCATCCGTTTTAAGACCAGGCGAACCTAGCAAAAAACAATCGGACTGGATTGCCTTACACGCTCAGCCACGCATTGGAGGCAGAATTTGGTGGAATCGAAGAACGGGATCAATACAGAGTGACCAAGGAGAAGGTAGGAATATTTATTGGTATTTTGATTAAGATATTCGTACATATATGGTGTTAAAGATTATTACACTGGTGACAGAATATTTACGTAATAGAAAAGGCTGGATGTCTCTAAATGTTCAGGTAGTATGTGGCCCCAACCATGAAATATGTGACATCGTTATTAGATGGCCAGGTTCTGCACATGATAGCCGAATATTCAATGGCAGTGCAGTGAAATTAAGATTCGAAGAGGGAAGATTATCAGGATTGCTCTTAGGAGATAGTGCATATCAGCAGAGTCGATACCTCTTCACACCAATCTTAAACCCACAGACACCTGCTGAACATCGATACAATACAGCACATATACAGACTAGAACAATTGTTGAAAGAACATTTGGAATTTGGAAGGGACGATTTCGATGCCTGCATTTGTGCTTAAATAATGAATTACGAAACACTATCAGAATAATTGCTGCTACAGCTGTTCTGCATAATATTGCAATTTCAGAAAGAGAAGAATTGCCGCTAGTATAGGAAGATAAAAACCGAGGTAATATTCCAGTACAGCATTTAAATGATGGGGAAAATATCAGAGGCAATACAATCAGAAGAGCTTTTATTCTTCGACATTTTGTTAATAAAAATATTGACTACTACTTATGTTTTATTATTATTTCAATAAAAATATACATTATTATATAAACATTTTTTTGTTATACTCTAAAATAATCATTTCAGCTTCTAAGCGGACAGCATGTATCTCTCTTTCATTTTTCATTCTCAGCACGTGAAATTCTTCGTCTTGTTCTTCAAGCTTTTGCAAACGGGCTATACGTGCTGCTAACTCTGAATCAATTGCAGAACCCTTGTGGTGGTTACTTAGTAAGGGTCCCTCGTATACTCGACGTTTACCATAAGGGCATATTATTATGGAGGAAACCCCTTACCTCGCAACCTGTGTTCGGGAACAGAATAAACAATGACACATTTATAAAATCACTGGGTTCAAGTTTAATACATTTAAAAATACACTACTATAAATATCAAACGACTTATTCGACGTATTAATAACAATAATAATAATCTCATCCTGGTTCGTTCACATCCATTATATAGGAAACATAGTTGTGTTTCTCTGCACAGCTGACCTCCGTACATGTCTGTTTATAAAATAACAAAAACAATCTTTCCTTGGTGAATGACATTGAGTATGGTCGGCCGATGCTCCTTAAATACTATAATTAATATTAGATTAAATATTATTATTATTTCTAAGGTAGTGTCCTTCTGTCTTTAATGCCTTTTAGGGATCACTACACCCTTTTGTTGCCCTTTTCTCAAAGCAGTGCTCCTTGTTGTACCTATAAAACAGAGGAAGCAAATTGACAAATTTGATATTCAGAGAAAAGATGAGGTTTAGGGAAAGATAGGTTTGCTATCAACTGTTACCTATTCTTTGAATTTTCTTTGGGGTTCCGTCCTGAATAATAGTAGTACGAAGTGTCGTACTGCAGATTGGTAGTTCCCCAGCGTTATTGTCACGGCTGATTTCTATAAAAAATAAGTAACAGTCAAAACATTCAATAGATTTATGGCAACTAAAATTATCGCATGTATTCATAAATTTCAGAAAAGAATAAAAATTATTATATTAGTCAGTATTTAAGTATTTTCATTTCGATTTGTTCTTCGATTATTGATATTCTCATTAAATACACTTTAACCGGGGTAAATTGAAAAGCTTTATTTAGAATTGTCGTTCCCTTACCTTCATTAGTCTCAATTGGTACTAAATTATCATCAACCAAGGCATAATTTATGTTTAGCATAGCCTCGTCACTATCAATGACATCGTTTAATTCGATGTCGACACAATCTAAGATTCCATCGACTGCATCATCGTTAGGAGGTGCTTTAATAATGCCACCGCCAGTTCCCATTCTCTGGTGTTTTTCTTTTGGAAGCTCCTTCTTTCTTCTACATTTTATGTTCTCCTATGCTTTTTGCAGTTGTTGTGGTGTTCGCTGTTAATAACAAATCCAATAATTATTACTTTTGTAAAAGCTAGATAATGGTAATACAGTACTTGATAGAAATGAAAATTGCAGTTACTCAATACTACTTACGTTTGTGTGATCTGGTACAGAATTAAATTCTGTAGTGATAGCAGCCCACGTTTTCTTTTTTTCGGAGGCATTTACTGCATCCGTTTTCTTACATTCTATAATGTTAGAATATTGAGACTAGCTCTGTTAAAAATATTTTTTCACTAGGCGTCATATATTTCTTTTGTTCGCTCATGTTTAAATTTAAAATAAAGGTTATATATTCGAAATGAAAACACGAATGAAATGAAATGAAGAATATAAACTGTCAAATGTCGAATTTAGTTCAAACAACCATAGATATAACTATGAAATAAACCAAGAATTACAATGTTGCCAGCTCGTAACACGAAAAAGTGCACTACAATCTCTGCTCACATGAGTCACTCATTCTACATCGTTTTTGAATACCGAAATTGAGGGAGTGTTCCACTCACCCTCAAACGAGTGGCGATTTAAGTGTAAAAGCAGTGTAGTAGAGTGGCGTTTCTGAATTCGGCCCGTAATGTCGGAAAATAGGCCCTCAAACCAGGTATAAAAAGATACAATAAGGGTGGTATAACCACTTGACTGCAGATGCTGTCCAGACGCTATAAATATTTATGACTCTGCGTTTTTGTAGAATGATTTAGTATTATGGCAAATATATAATGTCAGTGGTAGGTAGGTATGTCAAAAACTGAATATATTTCTAAGTATTCATGTTATTATTGAGTAGATCTTTTATTTAAGGAATTCGCGTTTAAAGTGCTTTCAAAATATTAACGAGAATAATCGACAGATTTTGATAACTCTGTTTAATAATATGGCGTCAAAGGATGGACAAGATTCTTATTTAATTGGCTTGATATACATAAGTGCTCCGCTTCGCCGTAGATCCAGTGAAATTATTAATACAAGTGATGATAAACCAAATACGGAAGAAGGAAATGACAGAATGAAATCATTTTGTAACAGTGCAATGTTTTCTTACATGATAAGAGTGGAAGGCGAAGAATATCCAGTATGTTTTAAGGCGTTTTTAAGCATATTTGGTGTCACTAGAGGAAGAGTACGAAGACTACAAAATAATTTTCTACTTCAAGGTAAATCACCACACGATAGAAGAAGAAGGCATAATAACAGGCACAAGAAAATACCGGAGCCTGTAGCGAATTTGATAAAAACCCATATCCAGTCATTTGGAGGCCCGGCAATTACATTATTCAAGACAAAAACATCCAAATAGATTATACCTTCCAGAAACACTGTCTGTCAAAGCAATGTGTAAAATTATTCTAGATAAGTTTCATATGAATGTATCCTATAAAGCATATTGGTCAGTTTTCACAACATCACTTAATGTTAAGTTTGGACTGCCTAGATCTGACACGTGTACCATTTGTGATAGATTTCTATCAAAACTAAATTTATGCACTGACTTAGAAGAACGTGTTATATCGAAACAAAGAAAAATCTTCATCTATATAAGGCTGACAAATTCTATGAGATAAAAAAGCAATGTAAACTTAAAGCAAATGTGATTATCGTTTGATTACATGCAAAATTTGCCATTGCCCCACATTCAAATTGGTGATGTTTCTTTTGCCAGCCAGCACTGGTAGTATGTTTTTGGAGTGCATGATTTGGCAACTAATAATGCAACTATGTTCGTGTACGATGGAACTGTTGGCGAGAAAGGCCAGAATGACGTTACTTCTTTGTTGTTACATTATTTTAACAGGGTAGATGTAAGCAACAAATACTTAGTATTGTTTAGTGATGGACGCCCGGGGCAAAACAAAAATTATTTGATGGTTAGATTCCTTCACGCCTCAGTTGACATTTTTAAAATTTTCAAAACCATTAAATATTATTTTCCTATTCGAGGACATTCCCGATTGCCCAACGATAAAGATTTTAGTTTATTTGAGGAGAAAAAAAGAAGAACAGGGCAGAAGTGCAGTCTGACTGGGATAGATTAATATCAGCAGCAAGAGAGAAGCCTTTTCCTTTTAAGATTGTGAAAGCAGAGCAAAAATATTTCTTTTAATATAGCTGAAGCTCTGAAGCCATTTTTATGCCAAATCCACAGCCGCCTATGAGAATAAAATCAGTAAGAGTGATTAAAATAACTGCTGAAGTAGACTATATACAATCTTACACATGTGTCTGAGAAACAATACATCTGCGAAACCGGAAGAAGCTTGGTACCGAACTAACATTAAAGCCCCTGTATCAAGGTGAGATTCAAATCAAACCCCAGAAGCTAGGTTTTCTACGAAATCTTGCTAAATGCCTGAAAGTTCCCGAGAATGTCCACTCCCACTGAGCACAGAACCATGCAAAATATTGCTGCAAATTACATTTATATACATTTTGAAATGTTTTCTGGAGAAATTGCAGTAATATTATTGCGCAATTACATTTATATACGGTTTGAAATGTTTCCTGGAGAAGTTGCAGTAATATTATTGCGTTAGTTTAGTTGAAACATTGTGACTTGCTCATCAGAGAAACATTTCATAAAGTTGAGATTTCCTTCCCACTGAAACGTTTGTAATTGAGGTTGCCGTGATGTTCTTAGATATGCCAGTTGTAATATTGCATCAGCATTTTTTCAGAAACATTGCTGTAAGTTAGTTATTTGTTATTTTTGAAACATTTCGCTATTAAGTTTCAGTGATATTGTCAAATAGACAAATTGAAATATTGTCATTTACTCCCGCAAGTAACATTGCTGTAAGTTAGTTATTTCTTCCAGTCGAAATATTTCCATATGAAGTTTCAGTACCTATCCAAGTTGGAATATTGCGATATTTTTTGATCAAGAAACATTGATGTGAGTTAATAATATTCCTTCCTTCTCAAAAATTACTAGATGCATGACGTTTATTTCGATTACTCTTCGGCACACTTTTCGGATTTCGAATTTATAAATTTCTAGATTAGGTCTGATCGGAACTGAGTGAATGGTTCCCAATGCATCGTTTTTGTTTTTTGCGTCGCGCGTCACGTATTCTGATTGGCAAATTCCTGACGCGATTCACCAATTCGCCAATCAGAATGCGTGAAGATAGCGTGACGTGCGACGCAAAAGGCAAAAACGATGCATTGGGAACTCATCCTAACCGAGCCCAATAATAGTATAGAAGAAGAACAAAAAGGTTGGGTTAGGATTTGTTTCTTTCGAGTTTCGAGTGTTTCGACCGGTCGTTGGAGGGAAAAAGAAATAACATTTTCCACATTTATTCTGTTTTCTTGGTGAAGTGAAGCAATGGATTACTTTATATTTGTTTTATATTTGTATACTATATACAATGGGATCACAGTTTCCTCTTTATTTGTAGTTGTGAATTGAAAGGTGTGTTTCAGATATAAATATTTGTTTTTCACTTAGAATTATTACGTTCCAATTATATTAGTTGTTATATAGTATATCAACAAGACTATAGGCTCCTTCGATTTAATCACTTGTTTGTGAAGTTCATTTGAACCACAAATTTTCATTTTAATATACCTCCAGGAAGCACCGAGTAATCTGGTTGTTTCCCAGTATATAAATTGATATCTGTGCAAATTGTGTAGTGTGATATATTTTTGTTATTAAAATATTTTTTATTATGAATTTTTTAGTTCAATAAATTAATGGATGCATATTTATAATTTAATTTATTTACTGCTTTCAGTATTTGTATAATGGTTCCATGCGAAGTATTCAGTGGACCATTACGTAGAAACTGACAAAACGAAATTGATAAATATAAAGCAGTGTTCATTCATTGAACTGAATTATCTGCTACTGGAAATACATGTTTTTTGTATCTGATGTGTTATTTTATGTGCAATATTGTTTTTATTTCGGTTCAATAAATCGTTGGAATATTTTGATTTAAATTTGCTTCTTTTGGGTTCTCTTACTTGTCCAAAGTTCAGAACGGACACACATTCTGCGTTAAAAGTGCAGTCACTAATAAATCTCAATGAGTTTTTTTAACTTAGAATATACATTTTTACAAAACTTTATGAAAACTTTCAACCACATCATGAAACCAAATTGAAGTCACTAGCCCTCAACACACGTTTAGTTAATCATGCTATAGCCTCTACAGATTAGAAGTACTCTTCATTAAGTACAAACGCAAGTCATTTCAATTTGAGGTTAAGAGACTAATTGATCCATTTTGAAATTTTCCAATCTTAATATAATTAAGCATTTTTCCATAATCAATATGATAATTGGAGAGTACCTGTAACTCCCTAATAATTATATTGCCAAATCATAAAGATGATTTTAGTAAACTTTCGAACAGTATCTTTAACTTTCAATAACAGGGAGTATGCAACATCACAAAAAGAAGTTGATTCAAGTATACTTCTGAAATGTCTTGGAATGGTACTAGTAAGTTCTAATTATAAGGTACCTGCTACATACCAAATGAAAGATGATTTGAATATACTTTTGAAATGTATAGGAACATTTCCTGAAACGTCTAGTTGTAAGGTAACTGCAACATCATAATAGAAAGTTGATTAGACTGTGATTTTGAAATAATGATGCAACCTTGCATTTGAACGGTGTTAGAAATATCCGTACGTATCATCACCTAACATAACATTTGAAATATTACAAATGAACATTGCAATGGCGGCCGTTACGGCGTTGTTGATGCAACATCATTGCAAAGTCGGAAGCAACATATTACACATCCTATATGTGATTTGCAGCAACGTTGAGGCAACATATTCTTGCTCAGTGGGCTATTATTTCAATCTGCAATCAAACCTTGCTCAGCCCAGAACCAGTACTAGTACTGGATCTGAAGTTGAAATACACAACGAAGACAATAGTAGTGGCGTAGAAGATTAAACAATGATGCTGATTTTCTTTATAGTTATTACAACTTAACATTGTTTAAAAATAAACATTTCCTTAACCTATTGCATATTGGAATCCTCAGTTCCATAGAAATTCCCGTAAAAACAACTATTGTCTATAGGAAAAAGGAAAAACTACGTTGTTATTTGAAATATTACCAAAATTTTGTTTGAAATTCTGAAACTGTTTTCTGCTTTAATTATTGTCTATATCATCGTTTACGGGTAACGGACATATTTTTGAAAATGAACGGGTTATAATGCCACTAGAAGTTTTAATTTTACAAACACGCGCTACACCGTCGGTACCACATATCACCAAGTTTCCACCTCACTTGTCTTCGACAAAGATCCGGCTCGAACGACCAATAATGTTCGTGAGATGAATCGAGTTCTCATCTCAGAGTCTTATAATATAATGTCGAGAAATGTGCTCTCAAACCAGGTATAAAAAGATACAATAAGGGTGTTAAAACCACTTGACTTCAGATGCTGTCCAGACGCCATAAATATTTATCGGTCTGGATTTTTGTAGAATGATTTAGTATTATGGCAAATATATAATCTGAGTGTAACTAGCAAGCGTGAACACTGACCTGTTACCATGAAAAAACTTTCCTTCAGTGGCCGTGGACGATGAAATTCTGATGCAATATAACGGGTACTTGTTTCTGCTAACTAAACTTTCTTTTTCCAAATTAATATTTGCTGGAAAATATCGGCATCGATGGATCATGGAAAAGATTGGTAAATGTTTATTTATTTTTGAGAAATACATTAACAATCATTATTATAAAGCATGTAAAAATATGTCTTATTTCTTTTATTCGATCATACATAGAAATGGGGATATGCAAATTCCCTCCCAAGAAACAAGGGGTCAAAAATAACGAGTAAATTCGGTCCGTAATTTTGTTTTTACCTGAAACTGTATAGGTAAATTCGGTCCCGGGTAAAATATTTTAAGATTGGACCAGTGCAATAAAACTGTAATATTGAATAATTTTAGTTTTATTAAATTAAATAAAAATATTTACATTGTTGACAAAGTTTACATAAACGGATTTGATATGTCTATATATTGTTTATACCTATAAAAATATAACATATTGCATACAATTATATATTTATTAATATTAAGAAACCAAATTCTCGAAAATTACGAAATAGGCTACAAGACACAGGTACATAATATTGTATACCTAATAATTAAACACCACAGTGAAATGAGACACATTTAATAAAATGCAAACGACTTATTTCGTTTTTCGTATATGATTCAATCATTTTTGTAATAAATTTTTGACGGTTTTTAACTTTACTATCGGTAATTTTAGTATTCAAATGTACACTTTGTAATTTTACATAAGTTTCGATTTGAAACTCTTTAAGTTTATTAATAAAAACAAAAATGTTTGGATGAGACTTGTAAAACGAATCGTTAAATTGTCTATGGAAAGATTCGCATGTATTCGTAGTCCGTGTAAGTTCTGCTGAGTTTGTAGCCCAAAGTGAAGGAGGGAATAGTGACTCCTCAAATATGTAATTATCTATCAAATAATCGGAATACATTCGAATCTTTTCATCGTCTGGTACTATTGAGAGCAGATCGAATACAAAACAATCGCTGATTTCTACAGGATTTAAGAAAATTAGGGCAAAAGTCATTTTTAGCCATCGCCCCGCATCGGAACTTTCATCTTTGTAGGCAGATATTAAACCAATTTGCTGAATTTTTCTATACCATGCCTGCAAAAGATGAAATCGATATCCGATTATTTGAGCTAATGGCCAAACTTGTTTTACAGCCTTATGGATACCTTTTTCAAAATCGATTACAATTTCAGAAATATCTAATCTAACACTATTTTTGATGCAGATCTCTGTTACAATAATAAATAATTTTTGGTACGTTTCACTCCGTTTGTTGGGTAATAGAGAAAATATCAGAGGAATATAGTGGCCGGTATAATACCCGTGTATCGTAAAAAATTGACAAAAAAATTGTGGGCAGTAATTAAATGTTCTATCTAAATATATTCGTCTGACTTTTCCGATAAATTGAATATTTGATTTACAAGAAAAGACGGCGATTTGATCAGCTGCATCATTAAAAAGTAAAAAATTTTCACCTCTGGATGTTTCAATGTTGATCTTCGCCAAAGTGTCGAAAGTTTGTTGAACACTTGTTGGCAATTGTGGAAGCAGTTTTCGACGAGCATTGTACAAATTCTTCCTTATTAACGCAACGTCTGACGTATTGATCGTTGAAGGCAGATTTTCTTGAAGCTCCCGGCGGATGATTTTTGCAGGCTTCTACGATAAATCATCAATAGCCTTTCTTCTACAAGAAGTGCTTACAATTTGGCGGTTCAACTGTTCTACATTTGCATTATGGCAATGATCCTTTACATGCTTTGTAACAGTTACATTGTCCACTTCACCCATACTAAGCAAATGGGATCTACACTTTTTATTTGTACACGTCCACCGCTTTTCGCCACTTTTTAAAAAAATTTGAAAACTATACTTTTGGTTATTTATAACTACTATACGCTTTCCTTTTTCACTCAAAATAATATTAAGATCCATGGTGCCAGACTACCAAGAATTCTTGAATCGACTAATATGTAAACTGGGGAAACATACGCAACTAAATGGTACATATTTCAATCCATTTCATGTATTTTTATTTATTCATTTACCTACTACTACCTACTATTTTCGGAAAAGCCCATACTTACCATAATTACTTCATTCTACGAAAGAGATTAAGCTCCTCAGTATCGTAAAACTCTGGTTGGGAGGGAATTAACCTACCGATAAAAGGGTATAAAATTTTTAATTTAATCTGCTACCTGCTGGGAGCGAATTCCATGCCCCATAGAAATAAACTAGGAAGAAGACGATTATTATTCAACAACGGGTCACCAATTTTATGATTGGGTACAGTTCATCGCATCTCACAGATGAACTCTCTTGATTTTTAGCTCACTAGAGCCAGTATAATGAGACTCCTATATTTCCAGATATACCACATTTTTGGAGATTTTTTTTTATTTTAGCACGATACAGCCTCCGTTGTGCAGAAAAGTTACTTTAAATATTTAAAACCGGTCATGTTTAATTTTTATATTGCAAACCAATGCAATTTCATTTGATCGATTTTCTTGTCTTGTTTCAAATGTGTATAAAAATTGTGTGATATTTTTCAGGAAATGGCTATTTCAGAGACAGTACTAAGTTAATATACGACTTGGACAATAGACCGAGAAGTATAGTTACCGAAAGTGATGAGAAGATGATCAAGAAACATTTCCGAAGAATTTCTGACACACCTGTTAATTTCCTTCCAGAGATTTACGAATTTTGGACTTCGGGAAGAGAAGCCGAATACGAAAGAATAGTGAAAATCATTGAATCGAGAAGAAGAAACCCATTTTTTAGTAAGTTTTTTTTAATGAAATGAGCTTTATAATGGAAATTGAATAACACTTTCTTCTGATTGGCTTTATTATCGGCCTCATATTTTTCAATCCTGTTCAAATTACTCAATATAAACAAATTTTCTTTCTCGTCCATGTCTGAGAATTCACACCGTTTTACAGTTTGGTCTATGTATTCTCAAGAAAATGACAGTATCGCTTCTTATTCTTCATACGTTAGGTCCTGCGTTTTCTTCAAGGGTTCCCTATTAACAGGCGGTCGAGGTGTATTTAGTCGTTTTTCTTTAGCAATTTTCTCTAACCGGTCATTTAAAACTCAGTCTACGTGGTCTATCCACTCTCTTCTTCTGTTTCTTGCCCATCTCACCACATCCACATATCCTCGGTAGAAAATCCCTTGCTACTGATATAACCACGTTGAATGGCAACTGGATTAATATAATTTATTAGTGTTTTAAATGAAACTCACGGTTTCTAGTTAATTCCACAATATAATAAAAGTTATTGAAAATCAATATCATCGTCAGAATGACAGAAGGTACCTTTCATTTGATACATACCTGATGTTTAGTAGTTATTTTTGGCTAGACCAAGAAGTGACCTAACTTGTGATTGACTTAATATATGTTTATAGAGAAAAGAAGAAGATGGGATATTACAAATATTGAAGCTTAGATATTATTAGCCCTATGGTGATATCCTGGATATCATTTTTCCAATTAAGATCAGTATAACTGTGCAATGATATAGAAAACCAGGAAAACTATACCTGCTGATCTTTACAATTATCACTTAATAAGACAGTTTATTAGTCGAGAACTCCCTAGATTTAACTGTTCATTGACCACTTCATATTGTGGGTTTCTTAAATGTCTTCTAATTTCCAATTCTTCAAGGAAATCCAGTTCTTGTTCATTTTCACAAATATGCAGCACTTCTAGTTTTGTGTTAGGTGTCAATGAATGATTGGTGTCAAGTAGATGTTTTGCGTAGTGTGATTTATCTGGGTGTTTTAATCCGTATGCTCGTACGTGTTGACTGTATCGGATTTCAAAATTCCTAAGGGTCTGGCCTAAATAGACAGCATTACATTCTGGATATTTGAGTTTATATATACCTGACTTCTTTAATAGTGGTATTTTTGTTTTTACATTTAACAATTTTGTACTAACGTTACATTCTGTTTTAAAAGAAATTGTTGTATTCGTTGCTGAATTTATTATCTTTGAAATATTATTAGAAATATTGCCTGCATATGTGATGGTTTTATAAGTTTTTATTTCATCATCTTGTTTAGGAAATATTAGTTGTAATGCCACTTATTCCTCTTTTTTACTAATTAGCTTATTTATCATATCTAATGGATAACCGTTGGATGTTGCTTTTTGTCTAATTGTATTAATCTCTCTTTCAAAATTACATTTGTTCATAGGAACTGAAAAAGCTCTATGTATCATTGAATTATATGCCGCTAGTCTGTGTGACATAGGGTGATTGGAATTGCATGGAATTGTCACATCAGTCCGTGTTGGTTTTCGGTAAATTGAATAATCAAGTATATTATCAACTCTTTGAATTTTTAAATCAAGAAAATTGATTGAGCTATTTTCTTCAATTTCTAATGTAAATTTAATTTTTGGGTGTAAATTATTGATGTGGTTGAAAAATAAATCTAATTGTCGTTCACTATCCATAAAACAAGCTAATATGTCATCTACATATCTATACCAAAATAAATTTTTTTCGAAATATTACTTTGAAAGATCTTTCTTCCTAAATTATCCATAAAAATGTTTGCTGAAGTAGGTAATAGGTAAACCTTCATTTTGAATATATATCTTATTGTCAAAAGTGAAATAATTCTGATTAATGCATACATCAAATAAATTAAGTATATCTGATATTATTCCTGGATTAATATTTTTATCTTCTAGTAATTTTCTTACAAGTATTAGACATTCTTTAGGAGGAATTTTAGTGAACATATAAGTTACATCGAACGAAATGAGTTTATAGTTACCTTGCAAGTGAATTGCTTTCAACTTTTTGATTAGTTCTATTGAATTTCTAATATTTCTTGAACAAGATGATGAAATAAAAATTTATAAAACCATCACATATGCAGGAAATATTTCTAATAATATTTCAAAGATAATATCTTTAGCAACGAATACAACAATTTCCTTTAAAACAGAAAGTAACGTTAGTACAAAATTGTTAAATGTAAAAACAAAAATACCACTATTAAAGAAGTCGGGTATATATAAACTCAAATGTCCAGAATGTAATGCTGTCTATTTGGGTCAGACCCTTAGGAATTTTGAAATCCGATACAGTGAACACGTACGAGCATACAGATTAAAACAACCAGATAAATCCCACTACGCAAAACATCTACTTGACACCAATCATTCATTGACACCTAACACAAAATTAGAAGTGCTGCATATTTGTGAAAAGAAACAAGAACTGGATTTCTTTGAAGACTTGGAAATTAGAAGACATTTAAGAAACCCAGAATATGAAGTTGTCAATGAACAGTTAAATCTAGGGAGTTCTCCACTAATAAACTGTCTTCTTAAGTGATAATTGTAAAGATCAGCAGATATAGTTTTCTTGGTTTTCTATATCATAGCACAGTTATACTGATCTTAATTGGAAAAATGATATCCAGGATATCACCATAGGGCTAATAATATATAAGCTTCAATATTTGTAATATCACATTTTCTTCTTTTTTCTATAAACATATATTAAGTCAATCACAAGTTAGGTCACTTCTTGGTCTAGCCAAAAATAACTACTAAACATCAGGTAGGCATCAAATGAAATGTAACTTCTGTCATTCTGACGATGATATTGATTTATCAAAACAATTGTCAGTTTTTTAGAATTTTCAATAACTTTTATTATATTGTGGAATTAACTAGAAACCGTGAGTTTCATTTAAAACACTAATATGAGCAGATTCCACGAAGTAAGGGTCGAGACAGTTAATTTCAATATAATTTATAATTCACTAAGCAGTGAAATAACTCAATTCTACAAAATAGGTGTAGGAGACCGGTATCAATTGTAACAGAGATCAAATGTAACAAAGGGCATGGTTGCGCGATCTCTTGAATTTAAAGCGAATCTTCTGCAGTGTTACCGCGCGATATGTAAAGTATTTGACAGAAGAACGGCTGTTGATTTAGTGCACGTTATCAAGTTATAGTGAATCACATGTTTTTGACAATAAAAGTAAGTACAATGCATTAAAGTTTATTCACTATTGCGTCATTAACTGTTGGTGTAATCACAATTTCGACATTGCTACTGATTTATACGCTTTTTGATTATTAGTTTGCTCTGAAAACACATTGATTTATGTTAATTTATAATGTCAAAATAATGCAGTGAAGGTGAAAACGTGTCAGTGTCAGTGTCAGTAGCAATATACTCAAAGAGTATGGATTGTACCATGTTACAATTGACACCAGCTCTAATACATTTGCTTTTGTGCACAAAGTTTATGTGATGTTTTCTTTTCAGGTTCATTTCTTAGAAGAATATCGTTAAACCACGTGAAATAAAAACCAACAGGGGACAAATTCCTCAGGAGGTTTATGAAGCAGCAGCAAATATGGTTATTAACGGTTATTAACGCTTTGTCATTGCAGTAAAGGAAAATCGTCAGCCAGTAGTAGGCAGTCCTGGATTTATGAAGAGGCCGTATAGGCCGCATCCTAGGGGCGGCAAATTTCAGAGGAGGGTCACTTGTCACAACTTCTAGAGGTCTCGCTTTTAGAGGAAGTAACGAAAAATTTGGTGACCAGCACAGTGGAAATTACATGATGCTTCTAGAATTAATAGCAGAGTTTGACCCATTACTAACCAAACACATTGAAATATATGCAAACCAGGGATCAGGAACAACTAGCTACCTTTCGAAAACTATCTGCGACGAATTCATTTATTTAATGGCTGAAAAAGTACTGATATACATCAGTGATGAGATAAAAAAAGCAAAGTACTTTTCTTTGATTGTAGATTCTACACCGGATGCAGCACATATAGATCAGCTAACACTTGTGAATCGATATGTCTTAGATAACGGAGAACCATGTGAGAGATTTATTAAATTCTTGCCTTCTGTAGGACACAAGGCTCAAGAAATGTTTGATGTCATTACTATAGAGCTGGAAAAATTGAACATTAATCTCAAAGATTGCCGTGGTCAGTCTTATGATAATGCCTCTAACATGTCAGGGATTTACAATCGTTTACAAGCCAAAATTCAAGAACAAGCACAATTTGCTATGTTTGTTCCTTGTGCAGCTCATTCATTGAATTTGGTGGGAACCTCGACCGCTGAGTCTTGTACAGAAGCCTGCCATTTTTTATGTTGCTAGAGGAGGTATGTACTTTCTTCGTGAAGTCAACTGAAAGTTGGAAAAAATTAATGAATGAGATAGTGAGTGAACCTCACTCGTTAGTCGGCTAGAGCAGATGCCTGTAAAAGTCTAAGAGATTCCTGGAATGAAGTAACTACAGTTTTAAAAATGATTGAAAATGACAGTACAGAAAAACCGGTCCCGCGAAATGAGGCAAAGGGAATTTGCATCAAATTAGAAAAACTTGGAAACTGCGTTCATGGTCGTATTTTGGAATGCTATTTCGGAAAGGTTAAATAAAGTGAAAGTGAAAGTAGATGTATTGACGGTATCTCATCTCCATGGATCTCTAATAGAGTTTACAGTAGCAGAACGAGAAAACTGACTATTTCGAAGAAAAAGCAATTGAGATGAGCGCACTTAAGCAATATCAAGGTGAAATAAAGAGACAACCTAAAAGAAAAAAAAATGACCCATGAAACAACGAATGAATAACCTGAAATACTCTCCGGCGCCAGAGATTATTTCAGAGTGAACACCTTTTTGGTGATCCTTGATAGACTGAGAGCTGAAATACAGAGAAGGCATAATGCTTACTTAAACTTTGAGGAAAAATTTTCATTTTTGACAAAAATGACTGAACTTTCAACACAAAAAGTTATAGAAAAAGCCGAGTCTCTCGTGAAATATTATACCAATGATTTAGAGGACGATTTGGTTCAAGAGTGCGTGCATTTTCAGAGTCACATTTGCTCTGATAAAACTGCAGAGTGTGAAGTGAAGCCTGAATCAAACTCACTACTCATTCTCTCAACGTTTTTGAGGAATCAATCTCTGTCTAATGTTTACCCTAACTGGGATATAGCTCTCCGCATTGCACTTTCCACTCCGGCTACAAATTGTTCTGTGAAAAGGAGTTTTTTCTGTTCAAAACGCGTGAAAAATTATCAAAGGTCTTCATTGTCTCAAGAAAAAATGGATTCTCTAGCTCTACTCGGCATAGAAGCAGAGATAATGAAAACCATACACTATGATGATTTTGCGATTAAAAAGTTCCGTAAAAAATTGTATATCTTGTTTTTTTTGTATGCTCTTTCTTAATGACTAATTCATTCGTTTATTTAAATTTAAGGCCTTCTTTACTACAAATGGATAATTATTATTTTAGTAAGGTATGTACATGGGGCGGCGGAAATAAAGTGGCCTACACTCATATAAAATATAAATCCGGCACTGGTAGTAGGGTACCACCCATATAACAGGATTTTGTTAAATGAACAAGAACGACAGTTCGGAGAATATGTTGAAAGTGCCACTTAAGTTTATTTTAGTTTATCTCCAAAAGAACTGAGAAAACTAACGTTTCAGTTGGCCCGTGCAAATAACTGCAAAGCTCCAGAGAATTGGACTGACCTGGAAATGGCTAGTGAAGACTGGCCGACAGCTCTTCTGAAGCGAAATTCCCATGTAACAATTAGGACACCAGAATCTAGTAATCTTGCTAGAGCTATGAACTTTAACAAAGAAAGTGTGAGACAATTTTTCGGAAATTTAGCAAACGTTTTGGACAGATGGCAGTGCATGTTACCAAAGGAGTCAAGCAAGTTGGCCAAATTACTTCGCAAGAAAGAGGAACCATTGTAACCTTATGTTTGGCTGTCAGTGCCCTGGGCAACAGTGTGCCCTCCAATAACGCCCAGTGATACCATGCGGTATCAGGAAAACAGATGTCCAAATTCCCCCCATTTCATGACTCTAGTGGGTAGGGCAAGTGTTCTGCGTCGAATGTTAGTTTCAAATAAGTATACCACGGTGGTTTCACTTGAATTGTCAAGGCCAAGTTAAAATTTCAGTTCCATTCCTAATTGTAGAGGTCACAGATCCAAAGTTTTGCGAATTGAAGGTTAAAGGAAATAAAGGAATCGTCACGAAAATCCTAGTGGTGCAGTTTTGTATTTTTGTAGTGTTCGTTTTGAATTGATAAATAATTAAAGTTTATTTAGTTTAATTTGTTCTTCGGTAGTTATATTTTCATTAAGCTGTATTAATTTGTGATAAGTTTTTTTAATATGACTTTAATCAAGTGTTGTGTCCATGATTGTGGCGAAAATAGACATTCATCTGATATTAGACATAGGTTTCCAAATCCAAAAACAGATTTAATCCGATTTAGAAAGTGGGTAGATGCAATCAACAATACCACCTTAATAAATATGGATCCTGCAATAATGTATGCTTAAAAAAGAGTCTGCCACCTACATTTTGAAGAAAAATTTATTTCAAGCATGTCAAATAGACTGCATTCAAATTCAGTACCAACATTAAATTTAGGAGGTGAGTTATTTTATTTGTAATCTTAGATGTTCTGAAAACTTTAAATAGAGATGTTTATAAATGATAATGATTAATATGTGATTTCCATTATGCTCTTTCTATTCTGACTACCCATTCTATTACTGTATAAGCATTTTTATTTACTTTTTCTTTTACAGGCAACATAAATAAATTGCAAATTTGTAACTTGCCATCAACATCAAGTTCTATGGAACCTTATACAGACCCTGAAATATCTTCACATATCGAAGACATCCAGAAATCTTCCCTACATAATTCTGATGGTGTTGGGACAGTACATATAAATGGTAAAATATATTTTAAATTTTTGAGGAGTTCACAAACGGTTTTAAACATTTTACCAAATCATCTGTAACATTTATTAGTTTAAATTAATTAGTTTAGTAGTTTATTATAATTGCATAAATTTTATTTTTATTTTACAGAACCTGATGGGACAAAATTTTTGAAAATATTGTACCAAGACAAACTGTAACACCCAGGAAATGTAAATTATATAGGGCAATGCAATATTTTCACAAAAAATATAGTATAGAGAGAAACCGCACACATTCAATTAGAAAAAGACTTTTTGATGCTGGAAAATGCTCCTAACAAACAGAGTTATTAAAGTGTTACGTGATTTGCTTTTGTCGTTCCCAACACTCAATAACTTTCACTTATAACACAAAAGGTCAACTGTTTGATACAATCAACAAGATAAGAGATTTAGAAGTGGTTCTTGACCATGCACTTACCTTTAACCACCACATCACTACTGTGGTGCATAAGTCCTTGAAAATGTCGGGTTTCGTTAAGAGAAATATTCGTGATTTTATATTAAACTTTTATATTTTTCTTTAGTTAGGTCTCACCTTGATTACTGTTCTGTATGGTCTCCACCTTACTTAGTTAACATTAGAAAACTCGAACATGTTCAGGAACAACTTTATACTCTATATTACATTTAAGCTACATGTGTATAATGACTATGCTGTGTGGCTGCAGCAGCTTCGAATCTCATCTCTTGAGAACCGCAGGAAAGAGAAATATCTTACATCATAGTATGTACAAAAAGTACGAGGAGTAATAAACCCTAATTAAGTATGCAAAACCTTTACAGGGAGCACCATGAAATTTTTGATAAATCTCTTACTTTAAATTTCATTTCTTCCGTAAATCTAAAAACCAGGTAGATCGACCCCGTATTTGTTTCAGTTGTAGCAAAGTTTAGGGTTTATTCATTGTTAAAGGATAAGCAGATAAGCAATAACGCAATGCAGTGGTGTGTATTTTGGGAAAAAATACGTTTTAAATTATAATATAATAAAAAATGAAAAGAAATAATTATTGGAATACATTTATTACTTACATTTTATTCTATAACCGACTCGGAAGAGGAAGAATCGTTGTTGACATTAATAATAATAGGGTCGATTAAATCATCACAAATATTGTCAATTTTCCACATATTTGCCTCTACTTTGATAACATGCTCGATACAGTTTGTCCAATTTTCCTTACTCACATGACTTACAGCACTCCCAAACAATTTCACAACATCGTTTATTTTGAAAGTAGTATTTTTTTTCCAACTTCCCCCTTTACCTGAGCCCATATTAATTCTATGGGATTAAGTTCACAATGATAAGGGGGAAGTCGAAGAACTGATATACCACGAGAAGAAGCCATTTCTTCTACAATGTAGGTTTTGTATTTATTCTTGTTCATTTTTGCAATTCTGTAAAGTTCTTTCCTTAGTGGATCTTTTGGAAACTTAATATTTTTCGAAATAAGCCACTCCAAAAGCTCTGCTTTACGCCAACGACTTGTGGGCAATGCTTCTCGTAACCGTGAATGGTAACTTGCGTTGTCCATAACAATAACAGCCCCTTTTGGAATCAGATCCAATATTTGAACAAACCACTCCTCGAAGACATCCCCGTTCATATCTTCGTGATAGTCCCCCGTGCGTTTTGAAATAAAAGTTAATAATCCACCATCAACAAAACCTTCAGAACTTCCAACATGGACAATGATAAGTCTTTTTCCTTTTCCAGATGGTGGCTGCAAACCTAACGACAAACCTTCCACGAATGCCTGCCTTCCGCTTTTAATGTTTTCATCTTGCCAAGATTTGGAAACTGTATATCCAGCATTTATCTATGTTTCGTCTAAGTAGAAGATTTTCAAATTTTGTTCTCTGGCATGTCGAATGCTTCTTAAATAGTCTCTTCTCCAAACAACTATTTCCGGTTTATCTATCAAGAGAGATTTTCTATTATGTTTTGTATATCTGAAACCCACATCTTTCAAAAGTTTGCATATTGTCATTCTGGAGAATTTTGGATAGTCCGTATCTTCTTGCACTGATGTCATAATTTTGTCAAGTGTTGGAATTTCCTTTCGTAAGTAAAATCCATGGACTTTACGCCTTAGTCTTTGTTTAAATGACTCATCGATCTCAATTGGTTTTCGGCCTGAAGGAGTTTTAGGGGGTTGAAGAGTTCCATTCTTGCTTCCTTTTAGTAATCTATAAATTGTTGATTTAGCAACACACAACATAGCAGCCGTTAATTCCACAATATCATCAACACTTGCACTTGGATCCTTGTTTTTCAATGATATATAACAATTCAATATCAGAGTTTTTTCATTTAAAGATAATGGACCTGTTTTTGGTCGTTTAGATGGTCCTTGGCTTATCGACATTGTTTGGTACTTGCACAATTAACATTCAACAAATGTTTTAAATATATTCCAACTGTTCACAATATTATGACAACCATAAAGTTCATACAACTTTACTCAAAGAACTAATACTAAGTACTGATTTATTGTACCTACTTTCTTTAAAAATAATATTCCCGATAATGTTTCTAAGAAAACTGGGTTGTTTGGAAAATCCCTCTCAATAATCGAATAATCTGTAAATAGGTGTAATCGTATTAAGCCAATTACAGTAGGCCACTTGCCATTTAAAATTTCTGAGAAAAATTACCCAAACACTACATATAGGAGTAATACAAATAAAAAATATTATGAATAAACGGGCATGTCCGAACTCTGCCACAAAATAAAATTTTACATGACTTGTATCAATTTGAGGATTACTGAAATGTTCGAACTGTGCCGCAACCATTTAGTTTTTATTATCATAAATGGTACACTGTGCGTAATATAAAACTGGTACAACTACTATAATCGAAAATAGTGTTTTTAAAAGTGTCAGTGCTGAACTAGTTGTTATGATATCATTTCTAGGACAGTGATGATAGCTGAACAAAAATATTAGTAGATGTAATGATAAAAGTGAATTTTGTAAAGCAATAGAACGAGATGGAAAAAATACAAATTTATTACAACATTTTTACAAAAATAGTAACTGGCTTAAATTTAGAAATAGTGTGATATTTTAATAAATATAAAAATGTTACATTGTTACTGGTTCGAATATTTTTTAAAATATAAGGTTAATTAGATGACTCACTTAAAAACAAGTGGAACAAGGATCAAATTGTTAGAAAAATAGGAGATAGAAGACCAGTTTTAACTAGCATAGAGCTAGACAAAGCTTTAACTGATTATTTATACGAAAATCCCTATAATACGGCAAGACATGCAAAAGTAGCAGTAAACTTCATTGCTTCAGTAACAACTGCATTGAAAATAATTATTCAAAAATGGGCTGGTATCGTGAATAATGCGCCTTGACAAATTTGACACATGGTACTCATTGTCATTTTAATTAGTTAGGTTTACATTGGAAAAAAAAGTGCACCAGTTTTATATGACGCGAAGTGTACATATAACTGTCCTCAACTTCTAAATAAAATTAGTTTACTTGTTCCATCGCAGACCACTAGGCAGAATCGAACACTTCACATACCTTTTCACAGATATAATTGCATACTACACATATCTTCCTAGATCTATAAGACTCGCAAACTCACTGAAAGACCTTTCACATTTTGATGCCTCAATTACTAAATTTAAACGCTTTATTCGTGATTTGAATGTTCAGTAATTTATATTTTGTCAACCCATGATTTTTGTGTATCTTGTTTTAATAACTGGATTCATTGTAGTGTATATATGTTTAGATTTGACTACATTATATATTTTGCTCACTTTTGTATTTTATATAATTTTAAAGGGCTTGCCCGTGAATAAATAAATCATTATTGTATATCCTTTGTTTTTTTGTATATCATAAAGTTTTTCTTATTATCTAATGATGTAATGTTTTTCACTAGCCTGATAAGTGGCATTTATTATATTATGGACGTGCTTTCACAATGATTTTTATTTCTTTTATTGGAAGATATTTCCATGGAAATATGCCATATGATATGGAAGTGTTTTTCCTGACCTTATTATCTTCCCTTGTAGCTACAAGTATCATGCTATAGGTGACAGTATAAATTTTCCTAAATTATACTTACTTTTGGGTCCTATAATTTGATAATAATTGGAAGAAACTAATCTTATTGAGACTATGAGTAAACAGAAAGTATACAGTATTTCAATCGACGTTATTTTCTGGTTACAGTGCAACCAAAATATAGCCGAATTGAAATAATGAAATAATTGCTTCACAAATCACCCACCTTAATTGCTTAAGAGAATTCAAATTAACCGCCTAATCCTACATTTTAAATTTGCCACCAATAATTAGTTCCATTCCTAATTGTACGCGGCGCTCCACTTTTTAGTTTGGCATTTTAGTGTTGTGAGATATATCTATAAGGTGGGTAATTTGTGAAGTATACCAGTTCTACTTAGACCACCGCCGTTGATGGTTGGCGCATTCAGAATTTAAAAGAACGTATATGATGAATTCGTGAATAACCCCATTGCAAAAATAATGGACATACGTTTCCAGTGAGTATAATTATTTTGCATTTCAGTCGAATATAATAAAAGACTCAATATAGTCTGATAAACGCGTATCTATAGAAATATTGCGCTTGACATGATTTGGGGCGATGATGACACAGCAAATTAACTCGATGAAGTTTTCGTTCAGTCTCCTGAACAAAATATTGATACAGACGAAGATTTCGCAGATGGGTGGTGGTATTCGTGCAGAAGTTATATCAAAATTGACAACTAATGATCGATTGGTATGCAATTACGATGATGTCGCTTTGGCTAATCCACAACAAGAATTGTCGACGTCTGCAAACCAAAGTATTGATAAACAATCAAAAATAGCCTCAATACTACCAGCTCAATCCATAGCAAAATAAGATCAGGAGAACTTGATCGACGATCACCTAGGGAAAACATGACTGCCAATGGGTAAAAGGGGACCTAGAATTGGGATCACGCCCATTTCTTCTACCAAATTATAAAGAATTTGAAAGTAAAACTTGCTTTGATTTGTTTGACTTTTTCTTTGACTCTGACATAATAGGTTATATTACAGCTGAAACTGAAAATTACGCTTTATTCAGTAATCAGCCTGATCCTAAAATCACTAAATCAGAAATTAAATGTATTCTGGGAATAATGATTTTGAGCGGATATAATTCATTGCCATTGAAGCGAATGTTTTGGGATGTGAAAGATGATGCTTGTCTCCAATGCGATGAGAAGGAGTCGCTTTTTACAAATACAATGATTCATTAATTTTTATGATAATACCCAAATGGATGCGTCCGATAAAACCTGGAAGATACGCTTATGGATAAAATAATAGATTGCTGTTCACAAAATTTTGTGCCAACTCCAGATTTGGATTTTGATGAACCCATCATAAGGTACTATGGTCGACACGAATGCAAGCAGTTTATTCGTGGAAAGCCAATTCGTTTTGGCTACAAAATGTGGTGTTTGAATTCTTCAGATAGTTACTTGATAAATTTCCACCATTACAAAGGAAAAATCCTCGAGGGAATGAAAAATAGGATTTACTATTTGGTAAAGCAGCTTCTCCACTTGTTTTCATGTTAGAAGAACTGAAGCATCCCAAACTTCCATATAATATACATGTGGATAATTTTTTCACAGTAATGAATCTGTGGGATATCTTCGCTACAAATGATATGTTGCCATAGAGACTGTTGTGATTTGACATGCTGTATATATCACGATGTCAAATCAATCACAAGAACTTTCACATTTCTATGAATTCTCGGACACGTTTCAATGTCTGTTGTAACGTTAAGGCCTTAGTATCTACTTTAATGGTCGTAAACGCGCCGTAATAAAAGAAAAGTTAGTTTCTATAAGTGCGTTATCAATACGAGACCAAACAATTGAATTTCAAATGGTTCAAATGATCTTTATGATCTTTTTATGAAATAGAGATTATGGAACTTTCCAAAACCATTAATATGTTACAACAAATAACTTTGAGTATTCTACGATCCTTCAATTAGAACTGTAAACAATATTTCAAATCCGTATACAATGAATAGAGAAATCTCAAGTATTCGAAATAAATGTTCTATGAATTAACATAAAATAACTAGGACACAATTTATCGCTTCACGGTGCCACCTACCGTTATTCACACTAAGATTCTTCAACCTCGAACTCGGTGCATATTTGCGCTTTTAGGCGTTGCCTCTAACTCTTGCGTAGACGGGGGAGGGGTCCGTTGTTCGAAGACTAAATAAAATGTAAAAGGGCGTCAGGCAATCTTGCCTCCCGACAACTACCTACACAAGTTTTCCCACCCTAAGACTACCAAATAGGTGGAGAAATAAAAGTCAGATGTCACTTACCTAACCTAACCCAAGTTTAAGTTTAATAAATGACTTACAAAGTCAAGATAGTACCACTACTATGTACAAGTATATCATAAAATTAGAAAAAAATATACAAGCAGTCTTCCCAAATGTCCTAAAATCCCATAAATCCTAACCACGATTTGTCATAGGTGATTGAAATCCCCCTATATTGAATGATATACAAAAAACAAAAAAAAATTACGAATATATATATATATATATATATATATATATATATATATGTACAAATATCACAAGCAAAAATATATATCCCGTACCTTTAAAACCAATGTATCCCTCCTGAGTACCACAATTTGTACGAAAGACTTATGACAGACTGTACCCTCAAGTACCAAATGGCACTTAAAAATCCAATAAATTCCTCTATTAAAATCCTATACAGGTAAAATTCTATATAACCCCCCTAGTAAAATCTTTTAAATCCCTCCAAGTAAAATCCTAAGTAACAGCCTGAATTGTTCGTTGGGTATAAATATGTACAAACCAGTATGTACATACAAATGAAATTTCTCAAACGAGTACTCAATTTCCTTATGAAAATAAGAAAAATGTATACTTGAGTCTCGAATACACTATAGGGTTAAATCAATACAGTATACCATACGTTTCTATGGCACAGAATAACGTTACCGCAATTAAATATGAAATTTGAAAATATAATATGGCGCAATAATATCATATGAGCTCATACGCTTACAACCACCAACTCGAATAACTCAAAATATTAAAAATGAATAACCACAGTAACGTTTACATAACCTTACAATGGGTGTAGTTATCACCAATCCACATTCGCAAATTGTAAATGATATGACAGCTATAATCCGATATTACAAGTTGATCATAGTGATTAATACTTGATTAACATTAGTATGGTTATAAACTGACTATCACAACTTACTTACAGTAACGAACAAATCAATGATCTACAACATAGACCGACTGATATTATAAGCAAAATGTACTTGACATAAACAAGTCAATTTTTAAAACTTGTGTGATATCCACAATGTGTTGTTCGATGACTGCTAGCAGTGTCTACCAACTCCTACTCCTGTAGAAAGCTGTACGAACCCATATCGTACTCCTCCACTCTACGTTAAAAATTCAAATTTTCTCCCATATGAGTTGATCTAACTAAAATTTGACCCATACAGTATCCCACGTTGAAGTTATTTATAATAATAACCAAACCCAAAACCAGGAGAGAAAAGAGAATAGAACAGCAGAAGAAAGAGTACGAAGAGAAGAGAAAGAATCCCAAAACGAGAAATGTGTTAATATTCTATACACCTCCTGACAGTCTCAATGCTCAAAATGAAATATCTATCTAAACTTTACCTCCCCTAATCGATTAACTTTCTCTGACAATCATATACCCTGTACGAGTAATTTCCAGTAATGATCCCTAAACTAAAATATCTAATAAACTCGTACAAGTAAGACATCTATTAATTATAAAGCTTAAAAGATTGATATTATTATTACTTAATATTGCTGGCAAAAGTTAACGAATGAACTGCTATATTTCATATTTGATCAGAAAATTATCATGCTAATTGAGCTTAATATATTAACTATCCTCTATTTACATTTAACAAAAGAAATACCAACTTATATGAAGTCAATAACTAAGAACTAAGTACTCAAGCTATAAAACTAGTTGACCTCCAATCAACAAAAAAAGTACATTATCCAAAGAAGATATGGTCGAAACTACTAGGATATTCAACTCTATGCAAAAAAACTGAAATATTTCTTACCAATTGGCCAGATCGAGTCCTAATATAGGGCTGTCATCACCCTAGATGTGGTAATTAAGGCCTACTCAAATTATGTTTTCGC
The DNA here is from genome assembly GCA_963921935.1 of Galeruca laticollis. Lineage (NCBI taxonomy): Eukaryota > Metazoa > Arthropoda > Insecta > Coleoptera > Chrysomelidae > Galeruca > Galeruca laticollis. The sequence goes on along the minus strand of OY998177.1, from coordinate 221,420,612 downwards.
TCTGACATGTTTTTGTATGCACTATAAAAAAGTTACTCCATCAGATAAGGGGACAAATTTTCTAGACATAATTGGAAACAATTTAGTTAACGAAACTATAGAAGCATTCTAATACTTACAATTAACATTCGACTGGATTTACGTGTTTAATATTGTCGTATTTAAGTGTTATATTAAACGTTACTTAAAACTACGGCTGGTCCTTCTGTCCACAACTTTCTCGAAAAAAACAACATATTTACTTAGGTGCAGTAGTGAACGACAAACTCAACAGCCCACTCCACTACTCTAGTTCATTACATACCCTAAGAGGGACTATATAATAAGAGAGAATCGCATTCCTAAATCGTGTCCTTTGCCTGAAAAAAAAATTCCCAAAAAAAGTCGCGGTACAATGCAGCATATATTAGAAAAGAACTCTGGAACTCTGTTTGTCAGATGGCTGAACAACTCCGTAGTAACTGTAGTTTCAACAAGTTTAGGTATATCTCCTGTCGGACCGGTGAAAAGGTTCTCGCAAACAGAGAAAAAATATATAATGATCAATCGTCCACACTGTATAAACAAATATAACCATAATATGGGTGGACCAGTTCTCATGGATGAATGTGTTGCTACCTATAGGATTGGAATACGTAGCAAAAATGGTATTGGTCGATATTCAACTGGATTTGGGATATTTCCATAAATAGTGCATGGTTATTGTACAGGAAAAATCATCCCATAACATAAAAGTTAGGATTCGGGAGCGAACTTGTACAGGTGTACGGAGTAGTACCAAAAACGCCAGGATCTGCAAAAACTTGAATTCCACATCTAGTTTTTGTCCGACACTCGCTATGATGATATGCTTCATTACGTTGTACCATGCAACAGACGACGCTGTGCAGGAACAAATTATAAATCTATCGGGAGAACGATGTGCTCCAAACGTGACGTAGGTCTGAGTATTCCTTGTTTTCAAAAGATCATACTTTATAAAAGAAATATTTCCAATTCGAATACAAAATTCTTGAATATTTCTCCTGAAAATAATACTATATTCTTTTATAACTACTATAGTAGTAATTTTAACGCCCAGTGATACCACATTAATTGTCCAAAATTCAACTGTTTCATCCTAACTATACATAGATTCCACCTAACTTTCAAGAAAAAAAGCTTTTATAAAAAAATTAGGAACTGCCAAGGGAAGTGAATGGATAAACGAAGAGGATTTCCTAATCTTCATTATACTTTTGCAAAATCCTCAAGGCCCAGTGAAAATAATAGGGTTTTGCTTTTTTTGGATGATCACCAAGCTCACCTGTATATTCCTGTCATCGAATACTGCCGAAATAATTACATTACTATTGTGTTGTAAAACTACTATTAAATTAAAATAAGTACGAGTAAATATAACTGACACCATTTATTTATCTGTCGAAAATATGCCAATAAATCAGAGGCGCTGTCAGCTGACTTTTTGTCATTCAATAAACACAAAAAATAAAATAACACAATCATATCAAATCTCCCCTCTAATTTGTTAGGACCGGAACACTTCACATTTCAGAAGCCGGTCAATATGTCTTCGCCAAATACTGCCATCGTCCATTCTAATCTTGTAAATTAAAGTACTCTCTTTCTCTACAATGTTCCCAAAGTCCCATTTATGTTTTGGATTTGTGTAATTCCGTGCTTAAACTCTGTCCCCGACATCAAAGTGCCTTGTTACCTCCTTTGTAGTAGTTGTTTCTTGATCGATATTGGGATGCATTAAGCTCAAGTGAATTCGAATCTTCCTATGCATTTGATCCGGTGCTATTTGGGATTGGTCGCAACTGCATGAAGAGCCTAAAAAGTTTGATATCTAGCTTTCCTCCCTCCTCTCTCATTGCTGTAAGTGACTTTTTCACTATCTGAACGAATCGTTTCGCTTGCCAGTTCGATAACGGGTGGTATGGTGCCGTAGTTTTCTGTGCTACACCATTTGCACATAAAAACTGTCGAAACGTGCCCGATGTAAATTGGCTTCCATTGTCTGAAACTAATACCAATGGAAGGCCAAATGTAGCAAACATTTTTTTGAGTTCTCTCACGCACCAATCTGAAGAAGTGTTTTTGGTGGGAATTACTTCAACCCACTTTGTAAATGCGTCAACAACAATAAAGTACCGTTGTCCTTGCATTGGTCCTGCAAAGTCAATATGGATTCTCTCCCACGGACCTCGAGGAGATAACCACGGATGATTTTCTTCTTTGCTGGGTTGATTTTGTTTTAGTCGACATTGTTTGCATGTTTCCACTATATGTTCAATATCTCGATCGATATTTTTCCATGTACAATAGCTTCTAGCTTCATGTAAAACTTGTTGTAGATTCTTGTCCTGAGCAGTTGTTCTACAAATCACTTTACTATCAACTTGCAGTGAATCAAGCTGACTTAGTTGAAACAAGCTGCAGCGATCCATCAGGTTACGAGGAGTGTGTTCTGTAGGAAAACGAGATAAAAAATCAACGTTAGCATGATCAGAGGTTCCTCTGTATTCGATGTTATAATCATAACCAGACTGAAAGTGTGCGTAGTTGAATAGTCTGATAGGAGATATCTATGTGTAACTATTTATGTTTGAGGGCGCCAGTTTGTAAAGCTTATTCGTTCACTTGAACAAAATCCCGGCATGAGACTTCTCAAGGGTGGTCCAACTCCAAGTTAATGACACACTTTGTATAACAGAGGATGATCAGACTATGAAAGTTCAGGGCGCCACCACCTTTTCAAACGTTACGAAAGAACAAGTCCAAAACTACGGTGATAAAGGTGGAAATACCGTGTAAAATAATTTACTCTAAATTAAAATAATATAAAAAATTAATATTAGAAACGTTAAAAATAAAATGTGCTCAAACTTAATCAACCCGAACACGATACCCTGTGGCTCTCACAGCCGGGTGGATTAGAAATAAAAGAGAATATATATAAAAAAAATTAATTTAATTCTAACTTAGAACGGGACGGAAAAAAACAGGATGTACTTAACTGACGGTACTCTGGTGATTTAGATGTTTTGAAGGAATGGAAACGGTGTTTTCTATGGTGAAAGATGTCTCGGACCAATGTAAGCTGTCTTCAACGGTAAAGGTGTCGTAGATAGATGGAAGCTGTCATCAACGGAAAAGGTATCTTACATAAATGGAAGCTGTCTTCAGCGGTAAAGGTGTCTTACATAAATGGAAGCTGTCTTCAACGGTAAAGGTGTCTAACATAAATGGAGACTGTTACGTAGCTCTGACGTAGCTCTGACGTAGCTGCTGTGCTTACCAAAGAGTACACAAGAATCAGGGATATGTAGGAACTTGATCGTAATGGGGCACATGGTGTTGGTTCAGCTTTTCAGGTTTAAAAGGAAGGCAGTTATTTGAATTTACAAAAATAAAATTTACTGAAAGCTTCCTAACATATATGTCTCCCATATTGAAACAATAAAAAACAATTTAACTAAATTAGTAGTATACTAATGTTCTGAAAAACTTATGAAAGCTAAAAAATTCTTATCTAAATAAATAACGTGCTTTAAAAAATATATCTGAAGCCTGTAGTGTCAGTCTCCTTCATACGAATGAATATTCTATGGGTTTTTCAAATGTAATTAAAATGTTCTTTATATTGAAAAAAGATATTTTGCAACATAAAAAGCTCTCAAGTATTTGCACAAAATTAAGCAACGATTTGTATTTATTTTAAAATGAATATGTAGGTATAAAATAATGATTCCTTGACCATGTGCAACTGTAATTTATCTCTGAATATGTGAAAGAACAGAAATGAGAGAAATGCAATAAAAATAATCTCAGTGATTATATCGAATGAAGCTTAGAGATTATAAAATATAACTTTCAACTTACCACAGCAAATTAAGAAAACTTTCAGAACAAGAGATAACGCGAGTACGTGTTTTCTCTTCAACGTCGGTATCGGAAAAGGGAGGATTTTCAGCTTGTAGCGAACAGGGGGAAATTGACAAATGTCAATTGTCTCAACGTTCAGTTTTAATTCTATGGTTGGGAGTGGCTAATGAGACGGCGAGCGGAAATTACACGGAATTTATTATATTACATCGGAACAGGTCGATGGACATGTTACATATGGAAGTGTCTTTGTAGGGTTAAATATGGACACTAACGGTTTATGGTCTGTAATTTGCAAATTTACGACCATAGCAGTAGGAAAAAAAAATTTTGTCCTCAATAGATGCCCGTCGCTTCCTTGTCAATTTGACTGTAGTTGACTGTTACGATGAGAAATTATAGCTCCAAGACCTACTGGGGATGCGTCGGTTGCAAGTACTAAGGGCAAAGCTGGGATGTAGTGAACGGAAACATTATCACTTGCTATCTCTGATTTTACCTTTTGGAAACTTTCTTCGTATTTGGATGTCCATATATACGGTTTGTGTAGATTGTTGTGTGGGTGAAGGATCGTGGCTAAGTTTTTTATGAATTTATTATAATAGTTTGCTAGACCAAGGATTTTCCGAAGTCCATTAATATTCTCTGGTTTCTTACTATTCATGATGGATGCTACTTTATCTTTCGTTTTGTGGAGGCCCTGAGCGTCAATAACGTGTCCAAAATACTGTATACTGGTTTGAAAGAATTGGCACTTATCCTGGTTCAGTCTTAGGTTGGCGTTTCTTAAGCGTTGTAGGACGATACGTAATTTTGTCATTAATTCGTTAGACGTTTTACCCTGTAATATAATGTCGTATGAAGCATTGTATTACCTCTATTCCTTGTAAGGTCTTGTAGATAAACTGTTGCCAAAGAGAAGGTGCTACTCTCACTCCAAACATAAGGCGGTTCACTTTGTACAGTCCTTTGTGTGTACTTGATGTTTTCATGAGTGCACTTTCTTCATTCATTTCCATGTGAAGGTACGCGTTGCTAATATCCAAGGTGCAAAATAGTTTTCCTCCATTCATTTGTGAGTAAATCTCTTCTATTCTAGGTATCGGATAGTTTTCGTCCTATATGACTTCACTGTCTCTTTATAGTCAGCGCAAATCCGCACTTGGCTATTTGGCTTGACAACGGGCACAATAGGAGTACCCCAGTCAGATTGTTTCACTTTTGTTATTATGCCACATTCTTCAAGTCTTTTAAGTTCGTTTTCTACTTCAGTTTTGAGGGAAAATGGTACCTGTCTTGGCTTAATAAAAATTGGTGTAGCATCATCGATAAGCCTAAACTGTCCTGAATACTCAGGTATTACATCGATTTTTCTATCAAAGATATCATTAAATTCACTTAGAATGTTTGTCAAATTTGAAGGTAGAAATGTTTTCCGACTTTTGATTTCACCCCAGTCTAACATGACCTCTCGTAGCCAGTCCCTTCCGAATATTGCATATACGTTTTGATCAATAAGATACAGTTTTCCGACAAATGTCAGTGTATTGTACATGCATTTAGCAAATGTGATCGCTCTTGGTTTGATAGTTTCTCCAATATAAGTGCGAAGTTCAATATTTGTTGAAAACATTTTCAGAGGTATATTCAGTTTTTTAAACTCACTGTAAGACATTGTACTAAGGGCGGCTCTCGTATCTAATTCCATGGGTACAAGCTTTCCTTCTATTCTAATCTCAACCATAAATTTGTCATTGCACTTGTCACTAAGAACGTTGATTTCATATTCGTTTTCACTATTTTCAGATCCATTTTCAGTTTGATGTTGTCTTACATTTTTGGGTACCAATAGTTGAGATTTTTTCTGTAAACATATACTTGCAATGTGTCCAACTTCTCTACACTTTCGACATTCTGTATCTATAAATCGACATTGATTAGCCCTGTGTGAAGATGAACTCCATCTATAACATTTGCCTCTAAGTTTGTCGATTCTTGACCTTGAAGATTGTGGGCTAAGAGGCGTTTGTCTATTCGTGTCGTCCCTTGTTTTGTTATTCATACTGTCACTAACATTTCTGGTGTCGATTTCATTTAAACCAACTGGTTCTGTAGTTTTATTATGTATACTCATACTTTCTGACTTGGCTTAGGGGAGGGGGTGTGTCACAGTGAGACAAAATTACTTCTTTCAACGAAAAAATCTTTATTTCAAATCAAAAATGAAAAATTATACATTGTGGTTGGCTATTACGGAAATGAAAATATCTTAACCAAATTTTAGGGGGGAAAATCTATATTCAGACTAAAAAAATATACTTCTGTTTTTCCCATTTTTGTTACATTGTACCCCAGTATTTCGGGTACAATGAAACAGCAGTAGGGCCACAATGAAACAACAAAATTGTTCAACGTACATCAATTGTGTTAAAGTTTAATTCAAATTTGTACGTACACTGAAGCCTCTTGGTGGTTCCTAAACTTAAAGGAGGAGGTAAAATCATTTTCATATCGGATATTGAGATTTAAGATTCATTAGGAAGAACTCCTTCTCAAAAATCGAATCACCAGTTCATTTGTAAGATTTTTCTCAGTTATAACTTTTCCAAGAAAGTATGTTAGTTTTTTGCCTTAAATTCGACCAATACAAAATCACCTACACATGGATCTCGATACAGTTCCTCAAATCCTGAAGGATCTACTTCCTCACAATACTCTATATTATCGTCAGATTCGTCGTCTATTAAAACATCGGTGTCAATTTCTTCCTCTAAAGTCTCCTCATCTTTATCTTTTTTTGTCCTCTGTTTCTTGTTATTTGATGTCGATTGCTTTAACTTCATATCCCTCATTTTTTTAAGCGATCTTTTTCTTCCAATTTTTTTTTTCGGGTGTATCCGTTGGAATGAAGCTACGTCCCTTCGATCTAGGTTTTTTGTTCTTCCTTGCAGCTGCCTTTGGTTATCCTTTAAATTCTTGGGGAGAAATGAAATGGTTTTCTGCTATTTTGTCTGGTGTGCTGGTTGCTGCCAAAAGTTCGTTAACAGTAACAATCTTATTAACTGGTTCCGTTCAAGGGGGTGTAACTTCACCTCGAATTTCAGCTATGTGTTGATTTTCACTAGTAATGAAATCGTTGTCGGAGAATCTGTTTCTGTCAAAAGGGAAAATACCAGTTGTTTCAAACCCTTTTTTTAAAATTAGATGGTGTGATTGCACGATCTTGTGCTGTTCCTACACAACTAGCTACCTCGTAAATGGTCATGGATGTTGCAGGATGATGAAGTAACCACGAGTCTACAGCTGCATGATAGTGGGCTTTAAATGGAGCTAGAACTGCTACATCTAATGGTCGCATCTTATGGCTGCAATGAGGTGGTAAAGTCACTATAATCACTCCATTACTTTTTGCTAAATTTATCGTTTCAATGGATAAGTGGCTTTCGTGGTTGTCGAAAACCAACAAGGTAGGATTTTCTAAAGATGATCCACTATATTTAATAAAGTGCTTGTAGACGGAAGGAAAAATGTCACCATTCATCCATCCATTATTGGACACAAGGCCTAGAGTGCCAGGTGGGGCACCATTCAGCATATGATTTTTGAAAGGCTCTCGTGGGAAAACCATAGCAGGAGGAAGACTGTTTCCAGCGGCACTTATAATACAACACGTTGTAACTAGAGTTCCCCTTTCACCACTAGTACATTGGCTCACTTGCTTAACACCTTTTTTGGCTTTTGTACTGTTAATGTACCTGTTTCGTCTAAATTGTACACTCTGGAGCCATCTACAAAAGTATTTGAACGTTTATAAACATCTTCTAAATTGTCATAAAACTTTGCAACGTTGTTTTTGTTGAAGGAAGTCGCACGTGATAAACTGCATCCCTCTGGTTGTCTTATGCTCAATTAAGGGTGGCGTTTCATAAATCCCCGCATAAAATCAACTCCAGCCTGTTTGTTTTGTTCCCAGGATGGTGAAATTTTTATTTTGTTAATGATGGCAATTTTATACGCCAATTCGCGAAAATCTTTAGTGAATTTCCCATGGCACATTTTCGAACACCATATCATGTTCTCTACAAGGGATTTTTCTTGATCGAAAGTAAAAATTAAGCGGCTTTTATATCTTGGAGTCATACGGACATCATCAATATTTTGAGCTACTTTGGCTTTCTTTACATATCTAAATAATGTTGAATACTCAACATTACAACGTAAAGCAGCGTCACGTAAGGATAATTTCTGTCCGTCCACTCCACTTATAACTGCAACTACAGCTTGTTTCGTAGAAGCTACACTCAATAAGCCTTTATCGGTTTTTCTTTTTCGACCACGAGACATTTTTTTAGTGTAGGTGCCTACCTGTAACAAAATAATTAACCCTTATCTACTTCGTAAGAATAGCAACATGAAATGTAGAAATCGGAAAGGACTTGAAAATTTGAATAAAACCGTTAAATTATAATAATATTAATCGCAATATGCACATTGTAGCGTTTAACGACAAAATTCATATCATATAAAGCAATGTGCGCGTGCGCTGAGCTGAACAATAGATTAAAATTGTTAAACAAACAATGAAAAAATAATAATAACAATGGTACCTATCTAGGGGCGACAATGCAACATGTTTGGGACACAATGAAACATGTTTCATTGTGGCCCTGAAATTTTGTTTCAAGGTGGCCCAAACCACGTGCTGTTATAATTTTCAAGTTATGTTAAAGAGTAAACATATTACTAAACGATCTTACAAATAAAATGATAGCTGAATATATGTTTTGCAATATTACATTTATTAACTCACCGATTTTGCAATTCGTAGTGAAAAATGCACTCCACAAAATAGTAGAAAATATTACTTTTGGCGCAAAACCAACCACACACCTCAAGATCTCGGCAACAAATGATGCAGTTTATATTTCGTTAATGAATTCTACTAACGTGTGACTATTCTATTACATAAGAGATGGCGCGACTAGTTCTAAATGTAACTTAAAAGCAATATAAATTTTGTTTCACTGTGGCCCATGTTTCAGTGTGGCCCACCCTCCCCTACTCTATAGCCGAGGCTATGTTAACTATACATTGGTATGTGCGTTTCTCTCGATCTTGAAGCAATCTCGTTCGAATGTTCATGTCATTAATCCCACGAATAAACTGTAATTTAAGAAACATTTCTGCCACGGAATTTCCACATCCACAATTAAAGTCGCAGTTAATCGTCATTTTCTTGAGAGCTACTGAAAAATCGTTTACAGATTCATGTTCGTGTTGTGTTCTAGAAATAAATTTGTGTTGTAGAGCAAATTGGCTTGGCTGCGGCTCAACAAAATCCTGTAGTAGATGTACTAACTCATTATAGTTTTTTGACAATGGATTTTCAGAAGCACAGATATCATAAAGCTGCTGGTGCAACTGGGGAGTAAGGGCGTGCAGTAATGTCGAAACCTTACTTTTATCATCAATGAGTTGACTTATCAGATCTAGAAATACCTCCAGTCATCTAATAAAATTCGTAATCGTTTCATCAGGAATATAAGAAGTAAAATTGATGCTGCCTGGTGAAAAACCATGTGAGGTACAAATAGTTTGATCGTAAGATGAGGAAAGTATAGTAATTGAACTAGCAGGTTTTAGATTCTGTATTAAGTCCTGTTATTTAGCTGTAAGTTGTAAGTATTCATCTTCAACATTGCATCTACATTCTATTTCGTTCTCTTACTTGTTTTCATCAGTTAGAGAATCGATATTATCCTGAATTCGTTTATTATGATCTCAGTATTCTGTAATAGCCCCCTCTCCTCCTGCTCTTCATAAAAAACTATTCGGACTCCCGAACACATCCGACCTTTGCCGAAGGCCGATTTTTAGCACCAAAGTAAACCTGCAAGACGAACAGGAAAAACCGCGGTTTTAAAGTACTTACTAGAGGCTCCTATTTGTCTAAGAAAATCCTTGGGTGGACAAAAAGAAAAATTGTCATTGAAGAAATGAAAAAGAATCCAAAAACTAAGAAGATAGTGAAAGCCGTAGAACAAATTTCGTCTTTAGAAGATGAAAATGTCACGCTGTGTTTAGTTTGTTGTGAAAGCTATAAATAGAGTAAAGAAGACTGGTTATGGTCACTTAGCTCCAAAAAGTGAGCCCATCCTGCATGTATGTTTGCAAGAATTGTGTGTCGATCGAGACGGAACTATAGAGGCAGCACTTATGCCGAAAGTAGAGCGCTCTGGTGTTAAATAAGAAAAACATTGTGATGTAAACAGTATAATAAACAACCTAGAAAATGCAAAAAATGAATAGATCTTTTTATTTTCTTTGCCAGGAAGAATTGTTGGTATGTAAGATGAGTGTACGGTATTATCTGATTTTTGATTATTGACAAAATGAGCACTGCAAATTCTAGTATTGTTATTTGGTTCCCAATCCTCCCGATGTTTTCTGAAAGGTAATTAAAAAACTTGAAATGATTCGTTTTGTACAAATGTTTACTTTCTTCCCCTTAATAATATTTAATTATTTGAACTGATTATATAATATTAAAGTCAGCAAACACATTACTAGTTTTTTATTTTATATAATCAATGAAATCGTACAGAAAACAACATTTTATTCTCTCGATAATAATCTTTTATTTATGTAAAAAGAAAGTTTAGAACTTTTCCAATAGCTGCCAATTGTAGTATCATACTGATTATACACAAAATAATAGTTAACAAAATGTTTTAATTAGAACATTTTAATAACATATGGGTTTTGACTGCATTTATTCATTTTTAACGTTTCAAGGTTATCCACGCAGTGTCCAATGAATTTTCGGAGAAACTATAAAATTTCAACTGTGTAGTATTTTTATACAGCATATTTGAACAGCCATGAATACAGAAAGATACTTTTGATGACGACATCACAAACATTTAATATCAGTTTTAAAAAATGAACATTTAAAAACGCTGATTATACAAAACTACTAATAGTGTTTACATCACATTGTTTGTGTTTTTTCACGGCAGATGGCATAAACGTCATCTTTCTCGGTCCCTATATGGATTTGTTGCTCTTATTTATAGGATGAACTTTATTTTTTCCTCAAATATATCACATTTTTGAGTGTTTTTATTAGTCACGCATTGTGAATTTTGTAGATTTCTCGACCATATTTGAAATTATTTTTGATTTTTTATTTTCCTTGAATCCATATTTAATAAATTTGGTTCCCAAAAATCAGGAAAGTATTTTATCTAGATTGTAATAATGGACACCACACGTGTAATATTTAACACCGCACGTGTTATATTCGACACCAGTACGGTGTCATTAGTTACATATGTTCTAGCCATACAAATGTTTTTTTTATGAAATTTTGACACATTTTGCTAATTATGAATATGCCATCATCATCCCCACATTCAAGGGAATACGCAGGTATTTTTTTCTAAACATTTGCGTTCTGATAGGAATGGAAAAAATAAAATTAGTTTTTGTTACAATTGATACCGGTCTCCACTACCAGTCTGTTTTAAACCACGAAAAAAATGAGCTACGTATTTTATATTTTTACTGAAATTCACTGTTTCGACCATGACTCTGTGGAATATACTCATATTACTTTTTTTAATGAAACTAACTGCTTCTAAATAATTCTAAAATATATTGAAAAATTGACAATTGTTTCGATATTTCTATCAACGTCTGAATAACATGACAGTAATATCATTCTGATGATGACAGTAATATCGAAACATTTGTCCATTTTTTTATAATTTTTACTATTTTTTCAATATATTGTAGAATTGATTGGAAGCATTTAAAAAAGATATATCAATTTTGCTTAGATCCTTTAGTAATTCTATTTAGTAAATGCACTGTCTGTAGAAACGGTATTCCCTTACTCAGAATTTAAGTCAAATATCAATCGATTCATATTTTTCAGGTGCTAGTAACCCCGAATAGCTTGACGCTGTTTTCATTCGAGAAGCTATATATTATTCAATAAAAATGTCACTAATTACGTAAACAATAAAGTTTATTGTGCAATAAAGGTTTTTTATTAAAATTGTTTTAGTATCCAATCATATAGTATATTACAGTGAAATGCGATAAACTACGTTTCTGTTAAAACACCTAGCGACGGTAAGGTAGAAACATCCTATATCGTTCTTCGAAACATTTTTACACAGCGGAGTTGATTTTGGACCTGTGAAATGATAGTTCACTGTCAGTTTGTGTACGATTTCTCTCGCCAGAGGCTAGATTATTGTCAGAAATTCAAAAAATAGAAAGACGGATATCCAATTTTGTTACATCTGTGTTGGATATTAAATGTATTTAATATTGCAACGAAGCTCAAAACGCTCTTTTCCATCGAGCAATCATTATTGCTAGTATCTAAATAAGTTTAATTCGACCCATTTTCAATTTAAAAAGTGCATTCAAGTTATATATCGTTAAGTCTGTTTCAATAATTCGTTTCCTTCAGTATCTCGATTGTCTATCTTTCGTATTGTTTTTTTCACTAGTGTTGGAAAGTTCCAGTTGGTACGAAGCACGTTTTTTCTGTTTTTTTTGTGCCTTTGTGCCTTTACCAGAAGAAGTCATTTCTTTTACTTAAGGAATTTTTACAAATTAAACTTCATAGTTAGATGCTTAAAATAATTATTTCATTTATACGTTCGTTTTTTTTATAGAATAAAATTTTTCACTTCTAATTATCAATCTCATTTGCATGAAAATGCATAAATCAAATTCTATTTAATTTATTGTTCATATAGTAAAATACAGGATGATTCTTTAAATGTATGAATCATGTTTTTAAATATCACTTCTCCGCCCCACCTATCTAATATGCGAGAAAAGTATTGGTTTACCCCAAAAAAAGTTGGAATTTTGAAAACATTTTTTGAGTTATTTTTACGTTTTCCATCAACAACAACACGGAAAAACGGTTTTTAGAAAAAAAATCCTGTGTGTATGTCGTCGTCGTCGCCGTCGTCGTTGTCGTAGGCCAATTTTCGTTACATGTCTTGTTAGCACGATACCGCCTCCGTAGTGCAACAAGTCACCAATTTTATGATTGAATATTGGTAAGGACATGTCACAGAAGAACCCTATTGATTTTACGCTTACCAGAGCCAGTACAACGGGTGCTATGGTACTTGAAGTACGACATTTTTGTTATATTTTGAGAAATTTTAGTTTGTTAGCACGATACAGCTTCCGCAATATATACAAGTGACCAAAAGTAGATACAGCCTCCGGAATGTTATCACTGAATATTATTCAGGACATTTCGCAGATGTACCTCATTGATTTTCAGCTCACCAGAGCCAGTATAACAGGTGCTATAGTACTTTAAGTACGATATTTTTGTATTTTCAGAGAAATTTCAGTTTGTTAGTACCTACGATACAGCCTCCGGATTATATACAAGGGATATGATTGTGTTATTTTATCTTTTGTGTTTATTGAAAGACAAAAAGTCAGCTGACAGTGCTTCTGATTTGTTGGCATATTTTTGACAGATAAATAAATTGTGTTAGTTATATTTGCTCGTACTTATTTTAATTAAATAGTAGTTTTACAATACAATAGTGGCTACGAGGAAAAGAAATGTCGCAAAAGGGAGATTTACAGAAACTTAAGAAGACGCGTGCTGCAATTAAATTCACAAAGGCCAAAAGACATGCAGAAAGTAACCCTACATTGAATGAACTTAGTGTCAAGCTAAATGCTATTGCAGAATACTGGGATCATTATAAACGAATTCAGGATAGTATCGATTCTCTAACTGATGAAAACGAGTTAGAGAACGAAATAGAATGTAGATGCATTGTTGAAGATGAATACTTACAACTTACAGCTAAATTACAGGACTTAATACAGAATCTAAAACCTGCTAGTTCAATTACTATACCTTACTCATCGTACGATCAAACTGTTTGTACCTCACATGGTTTTACACCAGGCAGCATTAATTTTACTCCTGACGAAACGATTACAAATTGTATTAGAAGACTAGAGGTATTTCTACATATAAAAGGTCAAATTGATTATAAAAGTAAGGTTTACATATTACTGCACGCCCTTTCTGTCCAGTTGCACCAGCAGCTTTATGATATCTGTGCTCCTGAAAATTCATTGTCAAAAAACTATAATGAGTTAGTACATCTACTACAGGATTTTGTTGACCCACAGCCAAGCCAATTTACTCTATAACACAAATTTATTTCTAGAACACAACAAGAACATGAATCTGTAAACGATTTTTCAGTAGCTCTCAAGAAAATGACGATTAACTGCGACTTTAATTGTGGATGTGGAAAGTCCGTGGCAGAAATGTTTCTCAAATTACAGTTATTCGTGGGATTAATGACATGAACATTCCAACGAGATTGCTTCAAGATCGAGAGAAATGCACATACCAAGATTTAGTTAACATAGCTTCGGCCATAGATTTGGCCAAGTCAGAAAGTATGAGTATACATAATAAAACTACAGAACCAGTTGGTTTAAATGAAATAGACACCAGAAATGTCACTGACAGTAGGAAGAATAAAACAAGGGACGACACGAATAGACAAACGCCTCTTAGCCCACAATCTTCAAGGTCAGGAATCGGCAAACTTAGAGGCAAATGTTATAGATATGGTTCATCTTCACTCAGGGCTAATCAATGTCGATTTATAGATACAGAATGTCGAAAGTGTAGAAAAGTTGGACACATTGCAAGTATATGTTTACAGAAAAAATCTCAACTATCAGTACTCAAAAATGTCAGACAACATCAAACTGAAAATGGATCTGAAAATAGTGAAAACGAATATGAAATCAACGTTCTTAGTGACAAGTGCAATGGCAAATTTATGGTTGAGATTAGCATAGAAGGAAAGCCTGTACCCATGGAATTAGATTCGGGAGAAGCCGTTAGTACAATGTTAACAGTGAGTTTAAAAAACTGAAAATGTTTTCAACAAATATTGAGCTTCGCACTTATACTGGAGAAGCTATCAAACCAAGAACGATCACGTTTGCTAAATGCATGTAGAAGACACAGACATTTGTGGGAAAACTGTATCTTATTGATCAAAATGTAGATGCAATATTTGGAAGGGACTGGCTACGAGAGGTCAGGGTAGACTGGGGTAAAATCAAAAGTCTGAAAACAACTAAACCTTCAAATCAGACAAATATTTTAATTGAATTTAGTGATATCTTTGATAAAAAAATCGGTGAAATACCTGAGTATTTGGGACAGTTTAGGCTTATCGATGATGCTACACCAATTTTTATTAAGCCAAGACAGGTACCATTTTCCCTCAAAAATTAAGTAGAAAACGGACTTGAAAGACTTGAAGAACGTGGCATAATAGCAAAAGCTAAACACACTGACTGGGGTACCCCTATTGTGCCAGTTGTCAATCCAAATGGCCAAATGCGGATTTGAGCTGACTATAAAGTTACAGTGAACTAAGTCATAAAGAACGAAAACTATTCGATACCTAGAATAGAAGAGATTTACTCACAAATGAATGGAGGAAAACTATTTTGCACCTTGGATATTAGGAACGCGTACCTTCACATGAAATTGAATGAAGAGAGTGCACTCATGGAAACATTAAGTACACACAAAGGACTGTACAAATTGAACCGCCTTATGTTTGTGGTAAAAGTAGCGCCTTCTCTTTGGCCACAGTTTATGGAAAAGACCTTCCAAGTAATAGAGGGAATACAATGCTTCTTTATTACAGGGTAAAACATCTGACGAATTATTGATAAAATTACGTATCGTCCTACAACGCTTAAGAAATGCCAACCTAAGACTGAACCAGGATAAGTGCAAATTCTTTCAAACCAGTATAGAGTATCTTGGACACGTTACTGTTGCTCAGGGCCTTCACAAAACAAAAGATAAAGTAGCATCCATCATGAACAGTAAGAAACCAGAGAATATTAATGAACTTCGGAAATTCCTTGGTCACCAAACTATTATAATAAATTCATAAAAAACTTAGCCACGGTCCTTCACCCACTCAACAATCTACTTCAAAAGGACAAACCATATATATGGACATCCAAATGTGAAGAAAGTTTCCTTAGGGTAAAATCAGGGATAGCACGTGATGATGTTCTCGTTCACTACAACCCAGATTTGCCCTTAGTACTTGCAACCGACGCATCCGCAGTAGGCCTTGGAGCCATAATTTCTCATCGTTACAGTGATAGAAGTGAAAGACCAATTAGTTTTGCCTCACGCAGTTTAACAAAATGTGAGCTGAACTACAGTCAGGTTGACAAGGAACCGACGGGCATCTATTAAGGACTAACTGCTATGGCCGTAAATTTACCTTGACTACAGACCATAACTCGTTAGTGTTCATATTTAACCCTACAAAGACACTTCCATCAATATCTGCTATCAGACTATTTAACTACGTACACTTTCTTTCTGGTTTTGATTAAAACATCGAATACAGAAGAACCTCTTATCATGCTAACGTTGATTTTTTATCTCGTTTTTCTACAGAACACACTCCTCGTAACCTGATGGATAGCTGCAGCTTCTTTCAACTTAGTAAGCTTGATTCACTGCAAGTTGATAGTAGAGTGATTAGTAGAACAACTGCTCAGGATTAGAATCTACAACAAGTTTTACATGCAATCAAAAAGGGAGAATCAATAGAACAGTTTGGTTTTCACGACAACGAACTTACACTGCAAGATGGATGTCTTTTTAAAGGCAGTAGGGTAGTAATTCCAGAAGATCTTCCTCAGACTGTGCGTAAGGAATTACATGTCGGACATGTAGGCATAGAGAAAACGAAAACACTAGCTAGAAGCTATTGTACATGGAAAAATATCGATCGAGATATTGAACATATAGTGGAAACATGCAAACAATGTCGACTAAAACAAAATCAACCCAGCAAAGAAGAAAATCATCCGTGGTTATCTCCTCGAGGTCCGTGGGAGAGAATCCATATTGACTTTGCAGGACCAATGCAAGGACAACGGTACTTTATTGTTGTTGACGCATTTACAAAGTGGGTTGAAGTAATTCCCACCAAAAACACTTCTTCAGATTGGTGCGTGAGAGAACTCAAAAAAATGTTTGCTACATTTGGCCTTCCATTGGTTTTAGTTTCAGACAATGGACGCCAATTTACATCTGGCACGTTTCGACAGTTTTTATGTGCAAATGGTGTAGCACAGAAAACTACAGTACCGTACCACCCGTCATGAACGGACAAGCGGAACGATTTGTTCAGACAGTGAAAAAGTCACTTACAGCAATGAGAGAGGAGGGAGTGAAGCTAGGCATCAAACTTTTTAGGCTCCTCATGCAGTTGCGACAAATCCCAAATACCACCGGATCAGATGCATACCACATAATGTACGGAAGGAAGATTCGAACTCACTTGAGCTTAATGCATCCCAAAATCGATCAAGTAACAACTACTACGAAGGAGGTAAAAAGGCAGTTTGATGTCGGGGACAGAGTTCAAGCACAGAATTACACAAATCCAAAACATAAATGGGACTTTGGGATCATTGTAGAGAAAGAGAGTAGTTCAATTCACAAGATTAGAATGGACGATGGCAGTATTTGGCGAAGACATGACCAGCTTCTGAAATGTGAAGTGTTCCAGTCCTAACAAATTAGAGGAGAGAGTTTATATGATTGTGTTATTTTATCGTTTGTGTTCATTGAATGACAAAAAGTCAGCTGACTTATTGGCATATTTTTGACAGATAAATGAATAGTGTCTGTTATATTTGCTCGTACTTATTTTAATTAAATAGTAGTTTTACAACACAATAACAAGTGACCAATTTTTTGATTGGATATTATTCAGACGGTCTCAAAGATGAACCTTATTGATATTCAACTCACTGAAGCCAGTACAACGGGTGCTATGGTACTTGAAGTACCAAATTTTTTCATTTTTGGAGAATTTTCAGTTTGCTAGCACGATACAGCCTCCAGAGTGTATACAAGTGACCAATTTTATTATTGAATATTGTTTAAGGTGTCTCACAGATGCACTCTATTGATTTTAAGCTGACTAGAGCGAGTACAGCGGGTCCTATAAATCCAGATATACTACATTTTTGGTTATTTTTGGAGAAATTTCGGTTTGTTAGCTCGATACATCCCCGAAGTGTATAAAAGTGAAAATTTTATGATAGAATATTGTTCAGGGCCACAGATGCGGAGAAGTTAGTTTTAATCTTTAAAACAGTTTATTTTTCTTCGCTTGTATTCCTGAATTTCATTTTAGAACTCCTGCATTTTACTAAATTATAGGTACTTTCATTAATTTCTTACACAATTGTAATATTTAGCACTACGGTAGATTAAAATTTCCGGATAAATTGTATGGTGATTCAACTTTAACTTTCCATTTCAAATAACCGTATACTCTACTGGTCGACTTCCTGTTCCCGTGAACATCAACGAGCTGGAAATCTGAGGGAAGTAGCAGTTAACACCAACTGAGTACTGAATTGCTTTCCATCGTCGTCTAATATTACCTTTGATTATATTTTGTAGTTTTCGTTCTTGGAAATTTATTTCGACCAAATCAAATTTTATATTTCAACTTTGATTATTTTTCATATCAATGATTACATTTTGTAGTTTTCTTTTCGTATTGTAATTTATTTCAACTTTAGTCAAGTTTTTTTATTTCAATTTAAATGAAACTTGTTAAAGGTGTTTTCACTTTTATTAACGTAGGTATAGTCGAAAGTCGAAATTCTGTACAGTGACTCACCACCCCCTAGCAAACAATGTATTATAAGCGGTGTTGCTAGATAAATTATAGCGATAGGTAATTGATTACACAAATAACAATAAAATTCATATAGTTTAGTTTTTTTCTTATACTTGTAACAAACATCTATGTAAATATCAATTCAATATATTGATCATATATTTCAAATAGACGAGCTGTGCATAAGCACAGCTAGTCTATTTGAATATTTTATTAACAACATATTATTTGCGAGAATTTTGGCGTACGTGACAAGGTCGAACACTTACTTACTTGTGAAAAAAGACAGCTTGATGCAGCGATGTACACAAGACATAGAGGATAGAATAGGACACCTGCATAATTTATTCAGTGTCTAGTATTCATAGACGTAACATTGTGATCGATTTGGTATTTTATCAATTTGTGCTTTTTGTGTTTTTATTTGATTATTTACAACTTTTTGTTTTTTTGTACGTTGTATTTTTTGTTAACAATAATGGCCGAATGTAGTGGTGTTAGCGACAAGAAACGGCGTCGTCCAAATTTATTAAGAGAAGAGAACATTATTATTTTAAATGTTTATGAAGGGCTATGCACCAGGGATAAACAATTATGCGTTAGCGATGCTGTGGCTCTTTGCAGTTATTTAACAAAAGTTTCAGAGAGTACCATATATAAAATTTTTGAGAAATGTACAAGAAGGAACGTTGACAAGAGAAGAAGAGAAATCAAAATTGTAAGCAGGAAACTAGAGGAAGGAAGAAAATTGTTTTTGACGACCAACACGTAACGCTGTACGTAGAATGATTCATTCTTTTTATTTTAAAAATGAAATCCCCACATTAACAAAAATTAGTAAAGCGATAGAAGCAGATGCAATGTTACCAAACATGAGCAATAAAGTTTTAAGGAGGACTTAAAGACTAATGAACTTTCATTACCCGAAAAGAAGCAGAAAAAATGCTTTAGTCGAACGAAATGAAACTGTTAAATGGCGGAGAAACTATTTAAAGAAGATACGACAGCTTCGTAAAGAAAGAAGACAAATTTATTATCTTGATGAAACTTGGGTTAACGAAGGTCACACTGTATCAAAAGTATGGCAGGACTATCCAAAGCAGTCGACAATCATTTATGGAGGGTTGGTCTACCGGATTGAAAGCTCTTTCTGGAAAAGGGCGCAAACTCATTATTGCACATATCGGCAGCGAAAAAGTGTAACAAGCCGATCGCCTGTTACGATTTCTATCGGACTATGGTATTTTAATTTCGTCGTACTAATGTTTCGAAATTAAAAAACTCGTTCCTTTAACAAAATTCGTGTATTTAAACGATATCGTAGATTGGAAAAGTCTCTTCCTATCAGTAAAATTCATGATTTAGTACCTATATCGTTGTGGTTTCACATATTTGCTGGTGAGTTTGATTTTTGAAATATTTCTCCCGATGTTTTTACTGTTTGATTTAAAATTATAATATCGGCTGGCGTTTGATGAATTTTGTATGTTTAATTCTTTTTATTGTAAAAAAGAAACATTTTATATTCTTTTTGAAGCAAATTTTTAATAATATCTTTTCATTATTTTTTTTTGCTTTTTTATAATTACGCATTTTCTGTTTATTTAGGGAACAAAGCGAATATGATAGAACAGACTTCTGTTAGTTTTATTTTAAAAACTAGATTCAGTTTTTTATGTGTTGAAGCATAAGCTTCCTATCTGTTCTATTTATTCCTTCCTTCGCAGAGTTTTTCCTTGATTTTTACTCTATTTTCTTTCCTCAGCTCTGCAGCCCCTGGGTAGGCCCTATGAAAGCACCACCCATAGAAGACAACAGAAAACCGGCCGGGATGGATTGAAGACCATATCTCCATCGACTAGGACCTAGCTGAGAGCTGAATAATTCCAGAACCTCTCCAAAGATAAGTCCTTTGTCTTATATTCAATTCATGGAAATCTAGAATTGGAGATTTTTATTGTATAACGACGTTCGTATTCGTCTTGTATTTTGGATATGCAGTTAATGTGAATTATCTATTGAGTTATTAATAAATATAATTTGCTGAACATTTGATATTTGATTTTCAGCAATTTATATTAACTTGGACCATCGCGTTAAAATATTTTTAGTATTTCGTTTGTTAAGTTAAAGTAAATATAAGGTTTTCCAGCTTTTAACCTTTTTAGTATTTTGTTTAATTTAAGTATCGCTTAAAAAGCTGGTGGCGTCCAATTTAATATCGATTGTTCACCCCATCCCAGTGATTGCTATAAGGATACATTAACTGGAGTCTAATACCACAACCTGAGGAAGAGTCTCAAGGATTTGTGAAAGGAGGCTTATTGACTTTCGAGTTAAAAAAATCTGGTGATTAACATGAAGAGATGAATGGGAACAGATTTGAAGCATGGTTTGAGTCAATATTAACAAAAGTGGCTCCCGGTTCGGTAACCACTGTTAACTTAAATGTTAGTTGAATATCGGAATATAATATTGAAAATCGCCAACCATTAACTGACCTCAAACAAGAGGAAAACATTAGTGAGGATTTCTTTGCATCACTTATTGATTTGATGAAGAAAAATCATAGAAAGTTTGGCACTACTGCCCAAAGATGTAGAAGTTCAATTAAAACGAAAAATGTATGGGAAACTGTTTTAAATACATCTGGATGCTGCAGCCCTCTCAAATTTAAAAGGAGAACGGCAATTAACGTGCAACCAACTGCTTTTACTCGACGAAGACCAAGAGTACTAAGGGGATGCAAAAGAGCTGCTATAGGCCGCCCAGCCCAATGCGAACCAACAAGAAAAAGAGCTAAACGGCGTCATAATTTGGCAGAAAATTTTCGAGAAAATTGTCCAAATGCCTTAAAACATGGCGCTTCACATTAAATTACTTTCCTTTTTATTTTATGTATATGCCTCTTGAATTGAGGTAAAATAATGTATGTTTATTTTATATTTCTTGCAATATTCATCTATATAATGTATATTCATATTATTTATTTATTTCTTTGAACCTCTGAATATTTTGTAAATAATAATGCTATTTTTTCAAAGGGTAGGTACATTTTATAAAATTATTTGCTATAAAGGAGATATCTTTATATTTTATTCACAAGGGATTCTAAATATAAGCTCATTCAGAAAGTTGAAAAATTGTACGGTCTTTGAAAAAATTTAGAACTTAAATTTTTAATTATTATTCCCACTTTGCTAATTCGGAATAAACATATCTCTTAAATCGCCCGTTTCAATATAATAATGTTCTCTCATTAGCAAAACTATTATACTTTTGAGGAATGCAAAATATAAAATGGTTACAATTCTTGATGAAATGTAATCTAAATTTCTGAATTGTATAATACGTACAAAAACAGTTTTAGATATTTTAACATGAAATATTGTTTATTGAATATAATACTAATGCTCTATCGCTTAAAACATTCTGACCCTGTAATTAGCCCATCATTGCCTCGACATTCTGACCCCTGATCTAGCGCATGTAGTAACATTATGCCACTCAAAATTTGATTGGTCAGATTTTCGGACTATGACTAGAATGGGTGGCAGAATGTTTTGATGCTTCCCGTACCTATTTCATATTCTTTTACACATTATTAAAGTTGATATTTCTCCTGATTAGTGCTCGATCTACTCAATGTTAATGCATAGCTAGAAGAAATGCTTTTTGTTAAAATCAACCCTCGTGTTTTACTGTGTACCCTGGAAAATCAATAATTGGTAATTGACTTATTTGTTCAGCGAAATTGATTCTCAGGTAAGATAAGAAGAGTTTCACTATAATTTTCTAAACTTATATATTATACTATTTTAATACCCATTTGAAATGACTCTATCTATATTAAATAATAATGATTGAAACGGAAAATTTCCAAAGGAAATGAATATCGATGACTAATTTTATATTTCTTTATTTACATTGGGTCAACATAAGAATATAATCTCATAAGCTGATTCCTGAGAATGAACTGAATTCTTTCTCTTTCTTTATTTCTCTTATCCTTATGCCTTCTCAGGCGTCGGATTGGAGTTCTTTATGTACCCATTTTTTCCATTATTTTCTGTTCCTGGCCAATGGCTTCATCTCTCCTAATGTTTTTTCCTTGTTTTTTACAATTTCTTCAATCTGATCTATCCATTTCATCCTGGGTCTTCCTCTTTGTCTTTTTCTTGATATTCCTATTTTCTTAAATTTTCTCGCAATTCTATCTTGCTCCATTCTTACTAGGTGGCCATACCAGTTTAATTGTTTCTTTTCAATCTTTGATATTATTGGTTCTTGATTAGTTATGTTTCTGATTTCTTCGTTCCTTACTTTATCCCATTTTGTTTTACCTGCTATTTTCCATAAATATTTCATTTCCATTGCATTTATTTCTGTTTCCTGTTTTTTCTGCATTACCCAGTTCTCACTAGCATAAGTTATAGTTGAGACTGTAATTTTGTTGTAGATTTCCAGCTTTGTGTCCATATCACTGTGTTTATGGCTTAATATGGTTCGATTCAAAGGAATAATATGATCTTGATTTATTGGCTCTGTTATTAAGTTCTGCATCTATTTTCCCTTCTTCTGTTATGATACTTCCTAGGTAATTATAAGTTGTTACTCTCTCTAATGTTTTGTAATTATATTTCAATTCCTTGCAGTTACTCCCCTCTCGCTGTTTTTCATTTACTATCATTACATTGGTTTTTTTTGTATTTACTGTCATTTTCATATTTTCTATTTCTCTTGCCAATAAGTTGATTAATTTCTGCATTTTATTTTTTGATTTTGCTATACATATCGTCTGCATACAGTATCATCATGTCCAGATTTCCTCCTTGTCCTTTTATTTCCTTAACTATTTTGTCCATTATAACGACAAACAACAGTGGGCTTAAGCTATCGCCTTGTTTTATACCTTTTTTCATTAGAAACTCTTCCGATCTTTGACCTCCTATCTGCACTCTTAATTTGACTGTCTCGTATGTGCTTTTAATTATATTAATTAGAGCTTTCGGTACTTCTAAATCTTCCAATACCTCCCAAATTTTTTCTCTTTCCACTGTGTCAAAAGCTGCCTTCAAGTCAATAAATGTTAAATACATTTCTTCTCACGCTTCTATTGTATTATCAATTAGCCTTCTTAATATATATATATATATATATATATATATATATTATCATTTGCTTGTCGTCCTGGTCTGAAAGCTGCTTGTTCCTCTTCTAATTTTGCTTCTACATAACGTCTTAATAGAATCTCTATTATTCTCGTGTAGATTTTGAAACTGGTTTGGGCTAAGCGTATTGGTCTATAATTATTGCACAGTGTCTGATCCCCTCTTTTATGTATTTGCAGTATAAGTTTATTTTCCCAGTCTTTGGGGATTTTTTGAGTATCCCATGCCAGTCTTTTCCCTTTTCTCCTAACCATTTCATCAGCTCTTGCGCTACTTCATCCTCCCCACTGGCTTTTCCTATTTCAAGTTTATTTATAGCCACTTCCATTTCTTCTCCTTGGATTGCATGGTATTCATGTTCATTCCATTCCTCTTCCGCTGTATTCGTTGTTTTCTTCTTCAACCTATTACTAAATTTGTCTCCGTAGTGTTCTTTCCAAGTCTTTAGTATTTGATTTATTCCGGTCTCAAATTCGTTATTTTTATTTTTTATTGCTCTTATATCTTTTCCTTTACTTCCTCGTAGTCTTTTTATTGTTATATAAAATTTTCTATTATCTGATGCATGTGTCTCAGACATCTCCCTTCTAAATTCTTTCAATGATCCCCTTTTCGCTTTCTGAATCGCCTCCTTGACGATGTTTCGTTTTCCGTTAAATATTTCCTTATCTTCCTGTGTTTTTGTTTGGAGATATTTTTTCCATGAGGTTTTCATTTCTTTTACTAATGTTTGTATATCTTTGTTCCACCACTTAGTCCTCTTTAAATGTTTGTTGAATTTATTTCTTCCACATATATCCTCTGCCTTTTCAAGTAATATTTGTTTGAATACTGTCCACCGTTGTTCGAGCGTCCATTCGTTGCTTTCATTAATCAATTTTTCGAATTCCCTGTCCGTTTTTTCCTGATATTTAGATTTTTTTCTGTGTCACTTAATTTACTTATTGCAAGTCTACTGAATATGACTTCATTATTTTTTCTTCATATTCCGCTACTACTAATCTATGGTTGTTTGTACTCAACTCAGCCTATTTTCTTGTCTCTACCTTTTTCACCATATTTGATAGGTTTTGTGTATAAACTATGTAATCGATTAAATTTTTTGCATTTCTTTCATCCGCTACAAAGGTATAATCATCCTCTAGTCTTTGTTTCCACATCGTATTTCCTATTATTAAATCGTTACTTTGACAAAAACCTATCATCTTAACTGAATTCAAGTTTATGAAATACCGTGATCAGGACACTTCCACTAAAAGCCCCTTCTGGAATTAACTCGAAGGACAATCAGCATCTTCCTTTTTACCACATCCAGGGCCCCCGCTAACATAAATTCAAAGTGTGCAATGAACACGGGCGCCAACCTATAGGGGCGCCAAAACCCAGGGCCCAAAAAATATTGTAAAAGTGTTTGCAAAAAAAACAAAAAACAAAAAACAAAAATTTATTTTAAAATAAAATTTATTAGTATATCATCCAGTTACTGCCGATTACTATGTTGCAAGAACATGTCAGGCGGTAGTTTCTTGATTTTTCCTGCTCAGACATGAATAATGCATGGAGCGCTATACAAGCGATGCATTGCCAGAGGCGTAGATGAACCGGTTAGTTCACAACAAGTGGATAAAATCAAGTAATCCTATTAATTTTTACATTTAAAGTTATTTTTATTTTGTGTTGTATAATATTTTGTTTACTATTTTTTTTTTCAAAAAAATTAAGTGCTGAATACCTGCTGAAGGCAATTTCAACGGTTTGATTTTTTATAAAATGGTAAGTGTACTCTACTTTATACTATCAACAGTAACCCTTTATAGGATACTGGTTATAATTGATTTTTTTTCACCCAAATATCTGTTTATTATTTGAAATGACACGTACGAGTTTAAAAAAGTAATTGGTTTTTTATCCCTAACTTGCTTAGTTTATAAGCTACCGATCTTTTTAAAAAAAATTTGTAGGGTTTGTTGAGGGCTATAGGATCAAATTAAATTTAATATTTTTTCTCCCTTAGATTTTAAAAGGATTCAAGCTGAAAGGACTCGAACAAATTGCTTTTTACTCAAATATGCAAACATAGTGCTTACTATTGTGCTTACTTTGGAAGTTAATTCCTAATTTCCATGAGTACTAATTATTTATTTGTTTTCTCAGGATAAAATAAAGAGACTTTCAGGTGCAAAGATTCGCGAGCAAAATAAACTGAGACTACAAGAAGGGGAAAACATTGCTGGATGTTTAAAGCACTCTTCTTGCAAAACAATCAAGATTCCGCGGAGACTATCGATAAGGCCGAATATCAAGATTCTAAATCCGTAATATCAGTAACCATTGAGTGGGCCATTTGAAATTTCAACAGAGGCGACCACGGTAACATCAAGTCCTGCACCAAGCGGCGGCAATAGTAGCAGAAAACAGCTTCTACTGATGCAGAACTCGATGAAGCGATGACACCATTCTCGTTTACATCACTTGAACAATCCACTTCAGGTAATTCAGCTTGTGTAATAAGTTCGGTAATGTCAGCTATTGAAATACCTGCTACAAGTGACACTTTCAATGAAGGCTTTAATGAAGCTAGTGTCCGACCCCAGTTTGTGGCTCGAAAGAATCACCAATGAGATAGCTAGAATATTGGTTAAACGTGGTCCGACTTTGTAAGAAGTCTAGCAAATAGTGGGCGTAGCCAGCGGAGGGCAAGGAGGGGCAACTGCTCCCCCGTAGAAGCAAAAATAAATTGAATAATTTTTAAATTTTAATGATCAAAAAATTAAATCTAAAATATACATATTTCTGTTTTGCATATTTTTTTTGTAATCTATTTTATATATTTTGTTTGTTGTGGTCGTTTGGTTTCTTTTATGAACATTTTAAAATTAATCAATAAGCTCTAATAAATAAAATTATTCGCGTGTCCTTTGTCACTAAAATATATTTCATCAGCAAAAATAAAGCTGAAATTGACTGTCTCGACCCTTACTTCGTGGAATATGCTCATATTAGTGTTTTTAAATGAAACTCAAGGTCTCTAGTTAATTCCACAATATAATACAAGTTATTGAAAATTCTAAAAAATTGACAATTGTTTCGATAAATCAATATCATCGTCAGAATGACAGAAGTTACATTTCATTTGATGCCTACCTGATGTTTAGTAGTTATATTTTTGGCTAGACCAAGAAGTAACCTAACTTGTGATTGGCTTAATATATGTTTATAGAAAAAGAAGAAGATGTGATATTACAAATATTGAAGCTTAGATATTATTAGCCCTATGGTGATATCCTGGATATCATTTTTCCAATTAAGATCAGTATAACTGTGCAATGATATAGAAAACCAGGAAAACTATATCTGCTAATCTTTACAATTATCACTTAAGAAGACAGTTTATTAGTGGAGAATTCCCTAGATTTAACTGTTCATTGACAACTTCATATTGTGGGTTTCTTAAATGTCTTCTAATTTCCAGTTCTTCAAGGAAATCCAGTTCTTGTTTCTTTTCACAAATATGCAGCACTTCTAGTTCTGTGTTATGTGTCAATGAATGATTTGTGTCAAGTAGATGTTTTGCGTAGTGGGATTTATCTGGTTGTTTTAATCTGTAAGCTCGTAAGTGCTCACTGTATCGGATTTCAAAATTCCTAAGAGTCTGACCCAAATAGACAGCATTACAATCTGGACATTTGAGTTTATATATACCTGACTTCTTTAATAGTAACGTTAGAACGAAATTGTTAAATGTAAAAACAAAAATACCACTATTAAAGAAGTCAGGTATATATAAACTTAAATGTCCAGATTGTAATGCTGTCTATTTGGGTCAGACCCTTAGGAATTTTGAAATACGATACAGTGAGCACTTACGAGCTTACAGATTAAAACAACCAGATAAATCCCACTACGCAAAACATCTACTTGACACAAATCATTCATTGACACATAACACAGAACTAGAAGTGCTGCATATTTGTGAAAAGAAACAAGAACTGGATTTCCTTGAAGAACTGGAAATTAGACATTTAAGAAACCCACAATATGAAGTTGTCAATGAACAGTTAAATCTAGGGAATTCTCCACTAATAAACTGTCTTCTTAAGTGATAATTGTAAAGATCAGCAGATATAGTTTTCCTGGTTTTCTATATCATTGCACAGTTATACTGATCTTAATTGGAAAAATGATATCCAGGATATCACCATAGGGCTAATAATATCTAAGCTTCAATATTTGTAATATCACATCTTCTTCTTTTTCTATAAACATATATTAAGCCAATCACAAGTTAGGTTACTTCTTGGTCTAGCCAAAAATATAACTACTAAACATCAGGTAGGCATAAAATGAAATGTAACTTCTGTCATTCTGACGATGATATTGATTTATCGAAACAATTGTCAATTTTTTAGAATTTTCAATAACCTGTATTATATTGTGGAATTAACTAGAGACCTTGAGTTTCATTTAAAAACAAAAATAAAGCTGTTTCAAAAATTGACATAGTGCTAAATATATATCAATACCGTTTTCGATCTATGCATAGGTGCACACCAGAATTGTCCCACACCAGAATTAGATAAAAAGGAGTGTTCGATTTACTTTCAAGATACGTCAATTTTTAGTGTTCGATTCAACCACCTAACAGTCGGAAAATGGTAAAAAAATTGTCATTTTCTTTTTGTTTTCATTCAACTACATTTTTTAATCCTATTAATTAACCAAAATAAATTGACTCAATAAATAGATTTTTGTGTGAAAAATTTGGAAACATTCAATAAACAATCCTACATCAGAATCCAAAATAAATACTCTTGTAACAACTATTGAGTTGGTGTGTAAGTGCTCTTGTATAGCGACAGTGTCCTATTTAATAGTGTAACAAAACGCCACTGGTTTTCTCCGAGTTCGAGAAAATCGAGATACAAGTGAGGAATATGCGGGTACCGGCGATGCGAATGTTCTGGCAATTTCTAGGCTCAAAAGGGTGTATAAAGTTAGTTGCATATCCGGCGAGAAGACAGACAGTACAGTACAGTACATAGTGCAGGATACGAAGTTGCATACGGCGAATAGAAAGCGAGGCACGAGAAACAAGAGGGAAAATCCGTTTTGACAGCTGATATCTCAAATGGGATTAAATATAAAAACTTGAAATTTTCACATATTAAAGATCGAACAGCACAAAAATTTTTACATCTGATATAGTATATCCACGTCACATTATAAGCTATCATTACATGGTAGTTTTGTTTTATACTAATTCTTATACTAAGGACTAAGAACTTATTTTATTCTTAGGTCAAAAATCTCTAAAACGGAAAAAAGTTCATGATGACAGTAGTAGAAGCGGAAGCAATGATTGTGATGAAGATGATAATAAAATGGTCGGAACATCAAAATCGGAATCTATTTTTGAAGGAGGCTCAAGTAGTTCTTCAGATCCACATGAAGCTGTCTCTGGAACCTCTAAACAAACTGAACAACGCGATGGCTACCATGAAAATGATATTGGTCGTTATGTTAGTTATGCCAATAACTTGCCATCTGAAAATAAGAAGGAATTGTTGACAAACCCTTGGGCTCCATCATCCAATTACGATTTTGCTTCTGATACCATTCACTTGGAAAGAAAATTTAACAATCGCTGGTTAGATCATGGCTGGTGTATTCAAGTCGTTTGAAAAGTGCCCTATATTTGTATTGTGTTTTATTACCGCCAAGAATTGCTACAGTTAAAGGAATTTTGGGGTAAGGCCTTACATGCAGTTTAAAGATGTACATGAAGGTTGTAGAAATCACGTTGGCAGCCATTACCACAAATCTTCAACAGCTGCTGCAAAAGCATTTCTTGAAAATGCTCCTGTTGATGTCCAGTTGCAAATAGGGCACCATGAGACGACTGGAGAAAATAAACAAATATTTTCATCAATTATTTCATGCATAATATTTTGTGGAATTCTTGATTTGCTGCGTAGAGGAAAATAAAGAAATTAGGGAGTTTTCTTTGACATTTTAAATTTTAGGATTGACTCTGGTGTTGAGAAGCTGAAGAGCCACTTGGATAAATGTCAAAAAATACAGTCTTTACCTCACCAACAATTCAAATTGAGATCATACAATTATGCGGTGTAGTTATCAAAGGAAAAATAATCGAATACTGTAAACGGGCTAAAGCTTATGCTATAATGGCTGATGAAACAGCAGATATCGCTGAAAAAGAGCAGCTTTCTATTGGATAAAGGTTCTATGATGAAAGCCAAAAATAATCAGGGAAGAATTTGTGGGCTACAATGAGTTAAAATGTGAAGATGCTTCTACAATCGCTAGCGCTATTCAAAGTTTTTTAGAAGATAATAATTTTTCCGCCGACAATTGTGTGGGATTCGGATTTGACGTGTGTTCCACGATGGCCGGCAAAGAAGGTGGTGTACAGGCCATTCTTAAAAAAAGTACGCTAAATCTTCATTTTTTCATTGCTCCAGCCACAGACTTAGTCTTGTAGTCAGTGATATTAGTAAGCTACCAGAAATGAGAAACTCAATTGCAACGGTTAAAGACATAATAACTTTCTTTCGTACATCGCCAGCTTGTAGGAAATCGGTTCCAAATCTTTCAAGGGTCTGTAAGACCAGATGGTCGGAAAAATATAAGAGCATAAAAATTTTTTCAGAAAGTTTCACCAACATTGTTCAAGCACTAGGACATCTATATGTCGAAGGAAACTACGCAACAGGAAAATCTGCCTACTAATTGCACTGTGCAGTTACTAAACCAATATTTATTTTAGACTTAAACATAATTGCAAGATACTCTGCAGTTTTGGAACCCGTTGTAAACGTTTTACAAGGTAAAAGTATGTATTTGGTTATGTTGAAGAAATATATTGATGATATTCTAGATGTCATCAAAGAAGATCGACAAGATGTTGAGAATGTTTCTTATGATCTATAATAAAAATCATTTGCTATCGCAGAGAAAGTAGGGGTTGAGTTGTCAGTACCAAGAGTGACTCAAAAGCAAGTACACAGAAGTAATCCACCATCTGAGTCTGCAGTTGAATACTGCAAGCGGTCAATAATGATCCCCTATCTTGATTCTTTAACTTCGTCTTTGGATGCTAGATTCTCCAACGAAAATACACCTGCTTTTGCTTTAACTTATCTTCATCCTTCAAGCATGCTCAAAATGGCTTCAAAAGATTTCAAAAATGATGCAGAATCTTTCGTGGGTAATGTCTCTGCAGAATTAGATTTGTGGTACAATATGTGGAAGGAAAATAATTTAACAAAAGACAAAGTAAAGGACATTGAAGTGACTGCATTTTTGGAGGAAGGTAATGTTTTTTTCCCTGCAACAAGACAGGCACTGCTAATATTAAGTGCTTTCCCATCCACTACTGCTACCGTGGAAAGATCGTTCAGTACCCTACGGAGGGTAAAGACCTGGCTCAGGAGTACAATGGGTGATGACAGACTCACTGGGTTGTGTTTGATGAGTGTGCATCGAAAATTTTTGAAGGAAAATCAGGACTGCGTAGTGAAAAAAGTTTAGGATAAATTTAGTTTCAAGCCAAGAAAAATGTTATTAGTTTAATTTAAGTATAATTAAAATCTCAAAGTTTGGTTTTCATTTGCCTTTTCTTTTTATCTTAAAATTTTACATTTTGGACAACCATGGACCATGGTTTGCCCCCCACCCCCCGTTATAAATCCTGGCTACGCCCTTGAATGTAACTTATGACTTATATTAAGTACATTAATTAAAATGCATTTAATCATAGTGGGGGCAATGAGGCAGCATGATCTTTATTATTTTTTTGTGATATTCAATTATCCCTTTACCTTTATAAATGTATGTAGGGTAAATTCGAAAAATTCGGTCAACCTAAGATGAGATATATCTCTTTAGAGAATGAAGCCAAATAGTTAATTTGAAAATTAGTTGTTTTATTTACTTTTAACAAATGATCGTAAATCATAATTTACTAATTTATATATGTATGTTATTTAATCATTTCATTGGAATAATTTATAATACAGAAAATTGAAATATCTTCCAGTTGTTTAATTTAATTCCTTATAAAGCAATAGGTTCTATATATACGTACATATGATCCAAACCCTTTGATCTAGAGAAGTATCTAATAATTATTATTAGGTACTATATCCACTATCTTTTTTGTAAAGAAAATAAGTATTGTTGATTAAGGTTTCCATTTCATCAGGTATATGATAATAATAAGATTATCGAAAAAAATAACTACCAAATAGTGTATTTTTTATGAAAAATAAACGGTTTTAAAGATTAAAACTAACTTTTCCGCATCTGTGAGATGCCCTGAATGATATTCTATCATAAAATTGTCACTTGTATACACTTCGGGGGATGTATCGTGCTAACAAACCGAAATAACCCCAAAATTAACTAAAAATGTAGTATATCTGGACTTATAGGACCCGCTGTAGTCGCTCCAGTCAGCTGAAAATCTATAGGGTACATCTGTGAGACACCTTAAAAAATATCCAATTATAAAACTGTGGCACTTCAGGTACTATAGCACCCGTTGTACTAGTTCTGGTGAGCTAAAAATCGATAAGCTTAATCTATAAGACGCCCTAAACAATATTCAATCATAAATCAATTGTATACACTATGGAGGCTGTATCGTGCTAACAAACTGGAAATTCACCAAAAATGACAAAAATTTGGTACATCAAGTACCATAGCACTCGTCATACTGGCTTTAGTGAGCTGAATATCAATCCGGTTATCCTCTGAGATGGTCTGAATAATATCCAACCATGAAATTGGTCACTTGTATATACTCCGGAGGCTGTAGTATCGTGCCAGCAATCTGAAATTTCTCAAAATATGACATAAATGTCTCACTTAAAGTACTATAGTACCTGTAGTACTGGCTCTGGTAAGCTGAAAATCAATATGGTTCATATGTAAGATGTCCTGAATAATATTTAATCATAAAATCGGTGACTTGTTGTACTCCGGAGGCTGCATCGTGCTAACAAACTGAAATTTCTCAAAAAATGACGAAAATTTCGTACTTCGAGTATCATAGCACTCGCTGTACTGGCTCTGGTGAGCTGAAAATCAATAGAGTTCATCTGTGAGACGTCCTGAACAATATTCAGTCATAAAATTGGTGACTTGTTGCACTCCGGAGGCTGTATCGTGCTAACATGACATGTGACGAAAAGTGGCCAACGACGACGTCGACGACATACACAAAGGATTTTTTCTCTAAAAACCATTTTTTCGTGTCGTTCTTGATAGAAAACGTGAAAAAAACTCAAATTTTTTTTTTCAAAATTCCAACTTTTTTTGGGGTAAACTAATACTTTTTCCGTCTACCTCTATCCAAAGTATACATTTCTAGGCCTCATTGTAGGGAGCAAAGTCGTACTTTTCCTCCCTTCCTCATAAGTATTTTTTTTCTATACAGTGTAATAATAATGCTTAGTTTTCATTAAGTTACAATTCCACGATGTTAATATACAATTTGTTCCAGGATGAAAATAACCAGATAGGAATAGTATATTATTTTATACAGAAAAGAAGTATGAGTTTTCATAGCACACCTGAATTTACCTGCCAAATGGAGTGAGGCATGGAATAGAAGGTAAATCATGAAAAGTCACTTCTCGAAATGAAATATGTTATTATTCCTTTGAAGATTCCCGCATGTATCTTATGGAAAATTGGTCCCAGTCAATTGGCTGAAAATCAAGTTTGATGTAATTTATGATGATCGATCAAAGGTCTCCATGGGCACAATTTGATCGAAAGTAATTGTTTTATTAGCTGTTGTACAAAACACCTTTAAATGTTTCACAGATAAGGATTTTGAAGTGTACGTTATGGAATGTTTGAGGTACTCGAAACAGCGACTCTTGCGTGAGAAAAAGTAACCGTAAGTAAACGATAGAATTTTCTTAAATCAGATTGGATTTCTGTTGATGTAACGTAATGTTTCATTAAATCTTTATGGTGTAAAATTTTTATTAGTTTTAATATAATTAAAAAATTATTCTAATAAATTTTCTGTACTAGCTGTAATGTATGTGTATCCGTAAAATTTTATTAATTCAGTTTCAAAGTATGGTACGTTATGGTAGCTACGGATTAATAAACCCTTTTTTATTTCTTGCTTTCACTGAATGTGTTCAATAGTTTCCACTTTCCAGACTTGTTATATAATATGCTTACACAATTTTATTTTTTTTAGGTTGGATTGCTGAACAAGATATTCTTTTTTCTAATTGTGTACTTGTTTTTTTCAAATTTACTGTACTGTTCATTAATAGTGAATAAACGTTTTAAATCCTTTATTGCTTTTTTGCTATTTTATTTTAAATGTACAGGATAAACAACTAAGAACGACTGTAGGCCATATCTCAGAAAAGAATCATGGTACAACTATCAAAAAAATTACCTTTTGGTAAGGGATCCGGAAAATTGCTGGAAAATATTTTGCAGTCTCTAAAATATTCGCTAGGGGTGGAATGAACACTCGAAAACATAATCACTCCAAAAAAACATACTAAAGGTGTCCTAAAATACAATTTTTGAAATCTTGATGAGATTATGAATAAATTTAATTAAGGAGATTTTTTGCCATTATTCTTCAAATAATGGGTGGGGAGGGTTCAAACTTATGAACAAATGTATAACTTTTTCGTTTTTCAACCGATATTAATAATTTTAGCTGCATTTAAAAGTTTTTCTGTTTAATAAGATTGATAACAAAATTAGATAATTTTGTATCCACTCGGAAATTTCAAATGTAAATTGAAGGATTTTTTAAATATTTATATCCGATATTGTAAATCTTATATCTTGGAATAGATTCCTATGTTTTACCCCTTTTCATCAGAATTTAAAAAATGCTTCATTACATTTGAAATTTCCGATAAAAATGGAAAAATTGTAGAATTTTGTTAAGCATTTCTTATTAAAAAGGGAAAACTTTTTCAAATGAAGCCAAAAACATGATGTCGATAAAAAAAAAGTGTTATGACATTTGTTGTTTGGGTTGAACCTTCCCCCACCCCTTACTTGAAGAATAAAGACAAATAGTCCCTAACTACATTTTTTCATAATCTCAACAATATATCAAAAATTGTGTTTCTAGGATACCTTTAGTATGTCTTTTTTGGAGATAATCACAGTATTATGTTTTTAAGTGTTCATTCCACCCCATAGGAGATATTTTAGGAACTCAAAAATATTTTCCAGCGATTTTTCAGGGTCATTTTCCTGAATAAACTTGTACTATGACTATTTTTTGAAATATGGCCGACAGCCGGCGTTTTTAGTTGTTCATCCCGTATTTGCTGATTAGGCACAGAAACATCTATAGGATGTCATCCAGAATGTTTGAGGTATATTATTTAGAGGTTTATGTAATGTCCATACAACATCTACGAGAATACACTGTATTGTTTTTGAAATGTCTCATTTAGATCATTGATAAGATGTTATTTTTTAGATATTGCATTAACATCGACAAGATGTTAAAAGGCATTTCAGAATGTAACAGAAATGTTGTTTTTAGTTCGTCATAAAGACTTCCTTTTGAGGAAGTTCTAGTAACATCACAGTAATGTAAAAAGAGAGCGCTTTAACATCGCTGAAAAGTTAAGTTGAAACACCACAAAAGTTAACAGCCACAAGCTGGGCATAAGTGGTTGTATAGATGTGTATGTGATGAAAACAAGAGGAAAAAAAGGTAGAACATTATCACAATGTGATGTTGAATTAACATAACTGTAATATTTATTTGCATAGTGGGAAATAATTACGATCAGTGTTTTCCTAATATCCCGTAGCATCACCGTTTATAGGCTTTGTAGGTGTGTTAAATTCAACGAGACCCCTGGAATTTTCCGTAACCTCCATCTGAGGCTACCTGGAACTCTTGACGCCGAGGGTCAAGGTGCCGTGGAGTAAACCAGGTAAAATAATCTGGCGCCCGAGCATTTGTTTGCAAAAGAACTTTGCATCGAGGGTGTCCAAAGTGACACGTCAGTCGCTAAGAACCTGTGTGAGAGGTGAAGGAGGACGAAGCGACGAGAAAAGCGCGTCACAATCTTAGTAAAATTCGTGTTTTGTCATCCCGCCTGCCCGAAGCCTTTGCATCGTTAAGTTAGTAGGTTCCCTAAATCATTGTTATTTCTCGCTCCACCTCCACGCCACAATGCGATATGAGTCTCTTTATCCACAGCTTTTGTCGCTCGATATCCTATCTTATGATCCCTTATAGCGCCGCTCCGCTATGTGATGTCCAGCGAAAGTTTAACAACACATGAAGTTTATCTGAAGAGGAGGCGAAGAGGTAATTTCTCTGTCCATGGGCAGTAATTTTCAGATTCTAGTTGGAATTCATTCATTTTCATTACAAAACGGATGCACAAGTATCCCAAAAAAGGAAAAATCAAAAATTTGCAAAAAGTGTTTAAAATCTTCTTACTGGAAGAAAATGGTTACTTACCAGCCATTTAACCAATTTATATACTGTAGAAACAGTATATTTTTATAAATGATCAAAAAATTTTGACCATTTCACTATGTAACTTTTCTAATCGAACATCTTGTCCCTAATTACATTATTTGAACAGTAAGATCCCTCCATGTACTCAAATAATATATCGGCAGATTATCAGTTTTAGTAAATTTAGAAAAAGTAATTTCAGTTCAGTATCATTAGCCATTAGGGGAATTATATATTAAACCAATGTCGGAGCTACATAATTGTTTGCCATGCATTTTAAGACAAATATTTCCCTTGGGTTTCCCCCTAGTAATGTATATAAGTTTATTTTGTCGGCATAACAGTTCCACCAAGTATGCATACATAAAAAAACCCTCGGCAGTAGTAATATATATGATATATTCTATTTGTCTCACTTTCGAATGTTCCGCTGTAATTCTTTCCATGAAGAAAATTAGTACAATGTCTTCGATAAGGGAAATGTATTATGATGTTGTTACGACAGTAATGGATATAATAGTAATTTCGGAGATTGTTTATTTTTTGGTATTCTACAGAATTCATTTTGAATATTTACATACAACTATAAACTTGATCGAAACAAGAAAATACTTCAATATAGAATCACTGTTAAGCGAAACGTTTGTTAGAAACGCTTTGAAATATTCAAAATTAGTGATTGGATATGAATTCTTACATCACACGGCCTTTGCAATATACAGAATCTCCCAGGACGTCTCAACTGCTAATTGTATCATTCAAATTTGTAGAAGTGTTTCCGAAATAACATGCCATTTCATATTTGTCTATGGAGGTACTATAACAATAGCATATAACGAAATATTTAGAGTTGTATTTGAATCTATAGAAACTATGTTGACGACTGTTCTCCACACCGAAGCAGTGGAAAAACCGTTGAAATTCAAACAGTTACGTAACATGTTATTATTTTACCACTTTCTAAAAATAAATTACGTACGCCATGTTGCTGGGATTGGATGTTTATGGGTGTATATGATGGGTTTTGGGTTTGCTGTTATATCACCGGCGACGTTCATCATAGTTCTTTATAACACTTTGGACAAGAATACAAATTATGCGCTTTTGTACGATTTTGGCTACAGCTATCACATATTTTATAAATTTAGTGATTATTTTTATTTTCTGACAGCACAAAGGGTTGCAGATTCGGTAAGTTTGATATTATCTTAACAAAATACTTGGTCTTGAAGTAAAGTATATTTCTGAAATCAAAGAGAACATACTGTTAGCGTAAACGACATTCAACGTAAGTTGTATTTGTGTTGAAGATAGTTGATTAGCCTTTTACCTACGACCACCCCTGTAAGTAGTCAAAAACACACAGTCGGCAATCAATGTAAGACGTCTATTACGTACGGTAAAACAAAACGCACGGCTGTAAAGTAAATCGCACCGCTTCCATAATAACCACTTGGCAACTGTCAATAGACGTAGCCATTTTATTCAAAATGTATTACTTAGATATTTGACGTTGAATTTTATTTTATATATAAATGGTAGATAGCATTTATTAGAATAAAAATAAATACTAGTTAGGACGGACTTTTACGAAACTTGGCTGGGCATCGAGGATGTACATTTTTACTTGTACTTTAAATACCTTAATAAGATTATAAACACAAGTACAAAAGGGGTTGTAGGTAAAGTATAGTACGTACCTCGTTTTACGCACTCACGGAATTACGCACTCCTCGCTACGTGGCTTCGTGCGTAACTTTTCCGTTCGTGCGTAAAATGCTTCTTACAACACACGTTACGTAATATACTATTAAACCTTTAGTTAGGCATCATTGTACAAAAAGGATTACAGACAAATAATTGACAACTAACTTGTCAAAATGAATTCAAACAAACAAGTGTAGTGAGTGAACTCAAATAAATAAGTCTATGACATTCACCCCACCTACGAACATAATCGTTCAAATGCAAAGGAGGGTGTTTGTCTCGTTTACTTCTTCTGAGAGATTCTTGAGAAACTTTGGGTAATGGAATATGAACGTCAGTGTTTCCAAATTCCGCATGTTGAGGAGGAGTTGAAGGGTTTGTTTCTAATGAAACTACATTTTCCGAGGATAATTCTTCTAAAGGTTCTTCCATTGAAGTTCCAATAGGTGCCAGATGTCATGTGGAAACAGTTATTTCTCTACTATCAGACAGCTTAACATGCGAATATTCAGGATTTCCTTCCAACAACTTCACTTCTTCAACCAAAGACTGGTACTTGGAATGGCGCACTGGTCGCTTCATTAAGACTGTTTCCGAACTCATCAACCATGAAGGTATAGTCATTCCACTTTTTGATCTTCTGGGAAAACTGAACATTATTTCATGAGGTGTTGCGTTCATTGACGTACATAACCAAGAACGGATAGAGTGTAAGGTATCCTGATATACTTGTTCCCATTTATCAATTTCAAGTTGATGCGTTCTCAGGGCTAATTCAATTGTCTTCCAGATAATTCCAATGTAACGTTCGCATTGTCCATTACCTTGATAAAACAAACAGTTCTTTAAGTTTAGATATAACAGTACTTGAAGATAGATCTTTACACGGAAAAGCAAACAAAAAACGAGAAAATCCATCAACAACAATAAAAAGGTAACTATTTTTGGAAGATGAAGGTAACGGTCCTTCAAAATCTATGTAAACATTTCTAGTCGCTGAGTAGCTTTTATAAGATGCCTTTCTCTGTTATGAAACCGTGGCTTAATTTCAGCACACACACGACACGAGGTTATTGTTGATCGTATCTCTTCTAGCGAGAAGGGAAGGTTCTCACTTCTACAATCTTGTATCTCCAGGGTGACATAAGGCGTCATGTAGAGAACGTAGTTGCTGTGAGTTTTTTGTAGTAGATGAATAGATTCCTGATAAAGTATCAGCTGAGATATTATATTTACCAGGTCTATAAATAATTTCATAGTTATAACTAGAAAGTTCTAATTTCCAGCGTAAGATTTTCTCATTTCTGTTAAACATAAAGGAAACTGACCGTTGATCTGTTATATGTTGAAAATAACGACCTATCAGGTAGTGCCTCCATTTCCTCAAGGCTTCTACAGTAACATATGCTTCCTTTTCAATCGAAGAGTGATGTTGTTGTGATTTAGATCGTGTTCTTGAAAAGAAGGCAACTGGCCGATTATTTTCAGATAAAGTATCTCCAATCGCAAAATCCGAGGCGTCAGTCTCTACAGTAAAGGTAGCTTGGTCATCAACAGATGAAAGAACAGCATTTTGAATATCTATTTTCAGCTCTTCTAAAGCCTTTATTGATTGAAAACTAAAAAGGAAATGCACTCCTAGTAAGTTGACTTAACTTGCTAGCAAATCCAGGAATAAATTGAGTATAATGAAAAAACATACAAAGTGCTCTCTGTAGGGAAGATGTATCATTAGGAACAATCAAATTACGGATAGGCTGGAGACGTTCAGGGTCCTAGCGAATGCATTTATAGCTAATTACGTACCCCAAAAGATGGATTTCTTTCATTTAGATATTGCTCTTATCTATATTCAACGTTAGATTAAAAAAAAACAACTTCCATGAATTATTTTAAATTTTGGTCGTGTTCGTCTTGATTATAGCCATAAATTGTTATATCGTCCAAATATACTTCTACACCTTTAAGATCTTCAATTGAGATAATTCCAGTGATAGCTCGCTGAAAAGCAGGGACTCCATTTCGAACACCAAATGGAATACATGGCTTGTCTTCTTCGACTATGGGTATTTGATAGTAAGCACTTTTGAGATCAACAAAACTGTACACTTGGTTTGAAGTAACTCTATTTACAACACTGTCTATTCTACGTAAAGGGAAGGCATCTTAATCAGTGTATCTATTTATCGTCTGGGAGTAGTCAACTACGATTCTACGACGATGACTTTCTGAAGATACTACTAAAACCTGAGCTCACCATGGTGAAATACTCTCTGGTGAGCGCAGGACCGAGGCCTTTCCCGATTAGCCGAAATTCCGGAGCGCGTTAAGCCCGGGACGAAAGCAAACTCCCGACCTCCGAGATCACGTTGTGCGTTGAACGCGGGATCACGACCCTGACACACACATCCCTTCTGGTTATAGGAACCTGACGTCCCCGTGAGGAAGTTGGACGGCCGAGAAATATATTCCGACGACCACCCTAGAGGGATTGCCAGCCTCCAGGACCAATAAACTTTGTGTATATATCTTTATCGTACAGAATTTTAGGTTTTAATTGTAGATAATTATTATAGGTTAATAAAGAAATATATCTAACAACCCCTTTTATGCTCGACCAAACTGAAGTACCCTCACAGTTTTCAAATTATTTTCAAACGATGTTACTTGCAGGTTACTCAGAATTCTTTGTGTTTTCAAGAGAGTGCCAACGTTTTCAATTAAAGTGTTGATTTTTAAATTTAATTGAGATATTTCACCTATCATCAACCTTTTAAATTCTAAAATAAATTTAAAATGTGATTAAATATAAAAATTAATTAAAATTATTCAGTTTAGTCACCTTGATCATCAAGTGTATCTATTTGTGGTGATGATTTATCTCTTTTGTGAAGTGTTCATCTGATTCCACTGCCACAAGGTTTTGACTCTAAAAAAATTGGCATACCTGTGACAATAAACAAAGCCTGTTTCCAACGTAGACATCTGAAAAGATATATTGGTAATATTTTATTTTGAAACACAATAACATCTACTACACTGCTTCTTATAACAAAATTACTAATATCCTTTGCTAAATAATATTGTAAAATTTACCTTGTGTCATCCTTGGGAAATCTGAAGGAAGATGTTTTTGCCCAAAATCTACTTCTACAACCGTCCACACAACACATTCGTGGCATTTTCTTTTTAATAAATATCCCGTGAAAATAATCAAATAATTCACTGAAAAGGCAGTCCACCCGGTATACTATCAACTCCGCTGGTACCTTCAACTACAAAAGACACACGGTAACTGTATATCGATCGATTCGGAGTTTCAGGAGAAGCTTGGAGTGAACCATTTGTTTATGTACGGTGCCCCCGGCAAGAGTTTTTACTCCATAATAAACATGATAATTCCAAGAAGGGAACATAAAAGGCAACTGTTCTACGAATAAACCATTTTTGACTACCAGGCCTTTGACTTCTGGAAATCGTGCAGGTACTCCAACATTTTTCAGACAAGTAAGCTTATAAGGGCCGGAAATTAAGAATGTTGACAGCTAATTTGACATCAAGTACTACCAATAAGAGCGGAACAGAAATTGCAAACATTAAATGTTGATTTGCAAATTACAACGTAACGGATTAATAAAAATATTCTCCAAGATTAAGTTTTATTATCGAAATCCCATTATTGGAAAAATATATCCTGGAACAAAGTTAACCCATTCAGACAACCAGCTATACTAGACTGATGTATAATCAGTTGGATACTAGTAGTGAACAAAATTACCATAATTGTTCTATTTTCAATAAATACTTACAATAAAAAAATATTTTTATAATGCTACAATGGGAAAGATACATAATGGAAGACATCAAAATACTTAAAATAGAGGATTGGAGGAAGACATGCAGGGACAGCAAGAAA
Organism: Galeruca laticollis; assembly: GCA_963921935.1. Lineage (NCBI taxonomy): Eukaryota > Metazoa > Arthropoda > Insecta > Coleoptera > Chrysomelidae > Galeruca > Galeruca laticollis. The sequence goes on along the minus strand of OY998177.1, from coordinate 221,378,639 downwards.
TTGAGAGACGTTGTTAATGAAGCAAAAAGACACCTAAACTTTTGAAAAAACATGTTAGTATACCTAGCGGAGTGATTCATAATAGAATCAGAGGAGCTTGGCGCCAACCGTCCCACCCGGGATAAACTGACAATATAAATATATTCTAGGATATGATTAAAAGTGACAGCTTTAGTAATTTAGAGGGTTAGAATATTTTATTTGTGGTGTAGTTAATAAAATTATCCATATCCAGTTCTATATACAACGGGCTGCCATACACAGATTATTAATTTATAGATTATTTTAAATAGTTTGAAAGTAGGTACATTGTGGTACCGTAAAGTGGGGTTACTTTGCCAGACGGGGAAACTTTGCCTGACCACGAGTTTTCAAACAGAACAAAAAATATTTTTAGATATGACAACGTCGCTTTAATGCAGGTGGCGGCAAAACGCTCCCCGATCAACACGTTACCAGTCAGTACCAGTCTGGAGCTTGGCGGAGCGGCGTGTTCTTTGAGGCAGTCACGTAAGTAAAACTGCTATTTTGATGTTCCGAAATCATGTTGCTATGCTAAGAAGCGCGTCATAAAAAGTATTGCAATTTGAATTCTGGTTTTAATATCCATTACATATAATTGTATGTGAGTTCTATTTATACTATTAGCATATTTCTACATGGAAAATTTCATGTAGTTTTAGTGGTTGGCAAAGTTACCCCATATATTTATTAGCTCTTTTTTTTTCAGAATATGGTTCGAAAATATAAGAGGCGTGTGGGTGCGCGCCGTTATAAAGATTATACCGAGCAGCAGTTAAAGAGGGCTGTACTTCTAATTAAGACTAAGATAATGGGATATACGGAGGCATCCAAAACCTTCAATATTCCTAGAAGGACCTTAGTGAATAAGGTTAACAAGAAACATGAAGGTGCTGTTGGAGCACCTCAGCTAATCTCTCCAGAAATTGAAAGATCGATTGTGGATATTATAATAGCCAGTTCAGAGTATGGCTGTCCCATAACTACGATCGAATTGAGAATCGTGCTGAAGAGTCATTTGGGCAAAGAAGGTGTCCGCCTTAGGAAATTTGAAGACAACATACCTGGTGTAGATTGGTGCAGAAATTTTATTGCAAGACACAAACACCTACTATCTAACAGGCAGTGTCAAAACATTAAAAAAGCAAGAGCCGAAAAAACCCATGACGAAATGAACAATTACTTCGACAACTTAGAAAATAATGTGGTAGGAATTCCACCTGGTTCAATCCTAAACTACGACGAAACGAACCTGACGGACCACCCGGGATCGTCAAAATGCATTTTTAGAAGAGGTATTAAATACCCGGAAAGAGTTATGAACTCGACCAAGTCCTCAATATCCGTAATGTTTGCTGCCACTACCGATGGAACTTTACTCGCGCCATACGTTGTATACAAGGCCGAAAGACTATACGATGCATGGCGTATAGGGGGACCTGAAGGGACTCGTTATAATAGAACGAAATCAAATGCGTATTTGAGGACTGGTTTACACAAATTATCTTACCGTGGGCTGAGAAAATTGATGGGTCCAAAGCGTTAATTGGGGATAACCTTTCGAGTCATTTGAATATAACCATCATTAGAGAGTGCCAAAGAAACAATATTAGATTCATCTTCCTGCCATCGAATTCAACTAATTTGACTCAGCCGTTAGATGTAAGTTTTTTCAAGCCCTTGAAAGTAGTTTAGCGACGCATAATAACTACGTACGTACCAAAAAATCCAAAAGACAGTTCAGTAAACAAAATAGCCTTCCCCCACTTATTAAAAAACTAATTGAAGAGATAAAATTAAATGATCCACAAATCATACAAAATGGATTCAGAGCAACTGGAATATATCCTTGTAACAGAGAAGAAGTCCTTAGGAGAATGCCGAATAAAAGATTTCAGGAAACGAACACTGATATAAGCGACACTTTATTGGATTTCCTTAAGGAAAGTAGAACACCTTCAAAATCCACCGCTCCGAAGAGAAAGAAGATGCTGAAAATAGAACCTGGAAAATCGGTTGCAACTGAGGATTTTACGACGAATACTCCGCAAGAGAAGAAACTCAATAAAACAGACAGAAATGAAGAAAATGACTGGGCCGAAACGGAAAGTGAATCTGAAGACGAAGTAGAATTAGATGAAGAACCTTGCCAAAAGACTGATAACAGAAGTGATGAACCCCAGGCTCATTGCTGCCGTGATATAGTAACCCACAAGACTGAAAATAAATCGAAATTAGATGGAGTAAAAGAATCAGATTTCATAGTTGTAGCACTTTTAGGAAAAAAAACAATACAAACATTTCGTTGCGCAAGTCATCGAAAAAGAAAACGACTGTTGTCATGTAAAGTTTTTAAGGCCAAAACCACAAAATAAGTTTTATTTTCCTAACATTGATGATACAGGTATTATTGTTGAACAGGATATTGTGACTATTTTAGAATCGCCAAAACTTACGTCAACATCAAGACAAATTTTTTTTTTTTGAAAATGTTGATTTTACCAAATTTAACTTGGTTTAGTTCTTTTTTACCTAACGTTTTTAAGACTGTTTTTATTTTTTTAGTTTCATCTGTGTTTACCTTAGAGTTAAGAATCAAGTTGTTTTTATTTTGTGTTATTTATGAATCAGTATTATTTCCAGAAAAACCTTCTGTGTTGCTCAATGTTCTTAAATATATTATATATATTAATGTTAAAAAAGTATTTTTAGCCCTTATTAAAATTTTCTTTTTTTAAATACATTAAAGGAGGGCAAAGTAACCTTTACAGAGGCTTTACATTGCATGTACGCTTCAGAAACACGCAATTAAGGTAGTTGGCAAAGTAACCCCAAAACCGAGGTAACTGCCAACTTTTTGAAGTTTTAAAAAAAGCGGTTGTTATAAATTTTATTCCTTCTTAAAACAACACTAAGTAGCCAAAGGGTGAAAATTTCATATATATATATATATATATATATATATATATATATATATATATATATATATATATATATATATATATATATATATATATAGAGCTGGCGGTATAATTCTCAATAAAATCAGAGATATTTTTAAAAAATCAGAAATTTTGTGCAAAGTAACCCCACTTTACGGTAAATAAATACATATTTTCTTATAATACTTGCTGGTTACAATTTAATGGAGCACTACATTTCACTTCCTAATAATGTATTCAATACTCACGGAAAATCTTTTTTTGTTTCAGAGTGAAGATTTAATATCATTTTTATACAAATATCCATTTAGTAAACTGTCAGAAGATGAAGCAAATCAAGTGAGTCTAAGATATTTAGAAATTAACACATTTTCAAAGTTTCACTGTTCAAATTCGTGGAAATATTTATTTGTTGACCTTCTTTCTTCATGTAGAAGATTAGCTACCATTTCAACAAATCTGTCCCTATATTGTGTGATTCCGAATAGTGTCCGTCTCTCGCATTCTCCAGCCAACGTTGTCTCCTGTCCAGAGCTCTTCTACCCTCGACTTTGCCCTCCATTATTAGAACTCTTATTCAGGAGTATGTGTTCCAAATAACTTGTTTTTCGTTTTGTTTTTGACTATACCAAGTATTCCTCTATCCATATTTATTTATCTTAAGACTGTAGAATTAGAAATTTGTCCTGTTCATGATATTTTGACCAAACTGCACACTACCTACTTCTCACAGACTTCCAATCCATGCATCAAAAGGTTTCCAGTGTCCAGGCTTCAGTTCTATATAAAAGGATATACAGTGTGGAACAGCCAAATGATATAAATTCGGTAATAAATAAATGGGGGCATGTTCGGAAAAACTCTCGGACACAGCTATTAGTATTTTTTCTTACGCATTTTTTTAACAAAATATTTTTGTACAGGGTGTGTCATGTAACTGTAGCCAATACCAACTTTCTTATTTTAAATGCAACACCCTGTCTATTTTTCAATTTTTGAGTTCTTCAGAAAATTCTAGACATATTTTATGTCTTATGTCCTATACCTATCTTCAACTGTTTCGGAAATATTAAATGTTTTTCCAATTATTGCAAAAATTAACATTAATAAAATGAAATTATCTGATTACAGAAATTCGTTAGATCACACTTAAAAACTAATAAGTGATACTGTTTATTTCTTGATAATGTAACAAAAAACATATCTCAATGTAGGAGAATGGACGAATAAAAAATATGGACCTAGCATGTATAAATATAGTTGAAGTAAACTTGAAGTACACTCAAATTTTACAGTTAACGTCTATTATCTGAGTTCATGTTACATTTCACAAAGATTGATTTATAAATCATAATATTCTTAAAAATCGATAAGAATCTGGTTCTAGTCCTCATTAAATGTGGTAAATGAGAAATATATTTCACAATGAATCTAGACCAGTGTAATAATAAACCTAAACTGAATTGAGGCTTCAATCAACTTTCAACTTGACAGCGACAATAAACAAGTAACATAATAGCAATGTGAACTATATAACATTTTTCCCCTCTTTAGTTTCTTATGAAATCTTCAAAATGCTTTGGAGGGTTTCTATTTCGTTCTGAACGACGAGGCAAAATCTATTTCACTTGGTCAAATTGAACATTGTCTGAACCTTTCTTAAATATCACCGAACCATCAGTTGAACCTGAACCTAAATTTTCTTGATCCGGATTTGTACTGGTTTCCTTCAGCAATGATGTATCTCCTCGACGTGCCAGATGTCGAGTTGAAACAGTAGTTTATCTACCATTAGAAAACCGTACGTGAGCATAATCTGGATTTACTTCGACCAGTTCCACTTCTTCCACTGAAAGTTCGTATTTATTCGCTCTAACGTGACTTCTTAAGAACATAGTGCCATGAGTAGATAGCCATATTGGAATTGATAATCCATATTCAAATTGTAATAATAAACATAAACTGAATTGAGGCTTCAATCAACTTTCAACTTGACAGTGACAATAAACAAATAACACAATAGCAAAGTCAACTATATAACAAGCAGTCATTCTTTAAGTGTGTTCCGCGATACCCCGTAGGGGTTCCGCAAGAATTCATAAAAAAAATTACACCCTCTTTGGTCAAACGTTTTGACGCGGGCGTTTCACGAGAAGCAGCCGAACTTAGTCGCCACCCACAATAGAAGAATTTTACTATGCTGCCACTGCCGATATCTACTTGTGCGCGCTCAAAAGTCGAAATTGTTCACACTGCATATTTTGTATTTCCTCTTTCTATTTATCAAAGGCGTTGTGAGCCCGTAGTCCCTTTGATAAAAGCCGCCTCTGAGATAAGAGAGTATAGTTATGAACAAGCGACTTTCGGGTCTAACTTCAAAACATAAAATCGAAATTGCTTACATCGCATTTTCTGTATTTCTATTTTCATTTCGGCTTTTTATATATGAAAGGCGCCAACTCGAGTATTTTTGATAATGTTTGACATCGTGGTTAGGACTATAAAAATGTAGACAGAAGCCCTTGCCGCCGGAATCGATAACAACTGAGATTTTTATCTCAATCTGTCCTTTATAGGACAATAGTATTTATGAAAATCGGCTCTTCACAGAGCCTTCTTATTTATGAAATCCCGCTCATTCTAGAGCGGATTTTATTTATGAAAATCGCTTAACCAACTAAAGCGATAGCGAAGAACCCAACAGAAGTCAACCAACATTCAGCCTAGAAAAGACGAAATGATCCGGATTCAGGTGAATATAAAATACTAACAGGCAGACAAAAAGGGTCAGAAAACCTTTACCCGGGGAGGAAACTCCCTCCAGCAGTGAGTCCTCTGCCGGCTTTTGTTAGCCACCCCTCCCACTAACAATTCCGCGCAAGAACGAAACAGCAATTCGTTTCGTTCCCTTCGTCCACCAACATATTTTCGACTCGCTCCTTCATCCGCACCAGGAGCCAAAAAACTCCCCCACTATCCATCTCTTCTAAAGAAGACTTCCCCGAATTGGTCAGAACCCCGACCAATCCAACCAATACCAACGAACCAAGCAGAGATGACCTTCTCAAACATATAAACGACTTATCATACCAACTCAAAAAAGCGATGGCTTATATTAAGGTACTTAAAGACAAATCTCCAAAACCATCACCTCAACCATCTCGAAGCCCATCGCCTACCTACTCGGCTAAATCCCACGAATCTCTGGCTACCAACAGCCGCACCGAACAGGGAAACTTCACTCGCTTAGGCACTCTGCCTAAGCGAGAACGTAAAATCCCTACCCCACTATCCCCAACCACTTAACAACAGCCACAACAAATACCGCCACGACAACAACAGCCACCACGACCACGACAACAACAGCCAGCCCAACCCCAACAAACCAGACAACCCCGACAATCTCAACCAAGCATCAGACTTCAGACCCTCAACATCCGAAACCTACCACAAAAATATACCTTCCAGCGAGAATTCTTCAATCTTCTCAACACCAATGAGCTGTGGAGAGGATATATCGTTCACCTGAAGGCGAATTCTAACAGAACCGTACTTCTCAAAATACCTTCCGACATCCCCTGCGAAGCTTTATCAAAAAAGCTTCGCAACACTCTCGGTTACAACCAAGTCACCATTATCCCACTCAGCCCCACTCGCCAGGACCGACAACGTTTTCGATCCCGCAAACCCCAATTCTCTCTTGTCTGCAGAAATGTAGATACCACCATAACCGACCAAGAATTTGAGGCCATCCTCAACGACATTGATTTCCCCGCCACCAGGTCTTGGCGCATAATGTCTCGCCGTCATGGCAAAATCACCTCCATGTTCCGGATTCTCACTGAGTCTGAAAGAGGCTACCACCTTGCCCTCTCACACGGCATGAACTTCCACGGCCTCACACATTAGTGTGTGGCTTCCAACCGCGCCAACCCACTACCCGCAGTACCGAAATTCTGCAACCGGTGCTCCAGCACAGGCCACCTTGCCGAATCCTGCAGGGCCAAACCGGTCTGTCCTTCATGTGGAGCCACCGACCACAAGCCCGCAAATTGTCCTAAGGCAAACGACCCACAATGTAAAAATTGCAGCGGTTCACACCCCGCTTTCCACCCTCGGTGTCCCAAGCGGCTGGAAGCACCGAAATCTGCAGCAGATTGCGCCCGCGACTCTCGAAAAGCAACCGACCCCCTACGACCTGACCACCGACTCCAAGATCTTAATCGAGATCCTGGCAACGACCATAATGGACGCCGTCCCGACGGCGCGTGGCCTAGTAGCCGACACCCTAACACACCTCGTTCCCTACTTCTACGGACACAATTGTTCCGTAACAAGTGGCACTGGCAACCGCGTCCACTTCGCTTTCACGACCAAAAGACAAAATTAAGTCATGGACTTTCTTACCGGGACCGTGAATTGCCAAGGTCTAGCCAGGAAGCGACATCTTCTCAAACACCTTCTGCACTCCCAAAACATACAAGTACTTTCTATCATAGACACTCTTTTGAAAAACCATCCTCGCTTCACTGGCTACACCAGTTTCCACCTAGGCAGGAACTTCTACTGTCACGGCAACGGACTTCTCGTCCGAAACGGACTCCCCGCGTCACGACACCCACTCCCTGCACTTCTGTCTCAACAGAACTTGGATTGGATGGCCATCGACATATCGTGGAATAATACCACGACGACATTCTTTTCTTACTACAAACATCCCAATCAACCATTGTCAATCGACCTCCTCGAATATGCATCCTCTCTACCACTAGCCATAATAATGGGTGACTTGAACTCACGTAACATTCTTTTCGGTGATACACACACCAACCCCAACGGCAGACCACTCTAATAAGTCACCTCGGCTCCTCCATAGTCGATCATATAATCTGCACTGACAGATTAATTACCCACATGGATGACGAGTGCTTTATAGGCGACCCGATTACATCAGACCATGTTCCACTCCTGGTCAAAACCGCGTTATACAATCACCATCAACTAATTTCACATTTCGCGATTTTAAAAAAGCCGATTGGAATTCCTTTGCAAACCACGTCTCTACCAATTTACCACAACCCGTCATTCATCAGAACACTGATGACATAGATAATCGCGCAGAAGAATTCCAATCCCTCTTAATCGATGCACAAGACATCGCCGTCCCCCTGACCACCGTAAACACCAATTTTCATGCCCTTCCGCAAAGAATTCTGCAAAAAATTCGTCAGAAATGACAGTTATACAGGATATACGTCCGCACTCCAGATCCCGCTGTAAAAACACAATGGAACCGTATCAACGTCCAGGTTCGGTATGAAATCAATGCTGAAAAGCAGAGAAGATGGAAGGCCGAAACAGCCGAACTGGATTTCAGACAAGGGCGTGTTTTGGCAAAAATTCTACCGCCGTCCAATCAAGTGTATCTTTTGTATGTTAAATTTCATGCTCCTTGATAATTTTGTTATTCTACGTCATTTGATTTATCAGTCAGCTATCAGTCATCGTCCGTCATGTAATGAATATAATTCAAATATAATATAATGTTTTCCTTCCCGCGGGCGAAGAAAAAGTATAGTAAGCACCTCGTGTTAAAAACGTCTTTAGTCACTCGTTTCACAAGGAACTCGTTCCGCTTCGCTTCACTCGTGCCTAGTAAAACTCGTGACTAAAGTAACCGTTTTGACACTTGGTACTTAATATACTATTATGCATCGCGGGTTCAGATGGAGGAAGTCTTGCGATTTCAGAGTTCTTTTCGATAGTTAAATGATATCTTAATGAATTTATATCGTTACGTGTACCTTTTGACTTTTTCTTTGGATCGTACAAATAAGATGTGAATGTACTGACGACTTCTTGAGCAACATGTATGTCTAAGTCGGTTATTGTAGCTAAATTAGTCAATTCTTCGTCTGACATAAGTCGTAATACTGCATTCACCTTGATCTTGCCTATGTAAAATAACGATGAATTAGTCTCACAGCCTGTTAGAGCCTGTGCTAAACTATGAATAGGTATATACCTTCTGAAATCAGTGCGTACGGATATTTTTCCCGTGAAAAACCATAGCTGAGGTCTATTTTCGAAACTAGCAAAATGAAATAGTAGTAATAAAAAAACGTCTGTATCGTGAGATTCTACAATTGTTAACTGGTTTTCACTCATTCTGCGTTGAATACGTTGTACATGAAATATTAAGCGAGGATCAGCATCTATGTGCTATTGCGCGCCGTGCAGCCGCACGCTACGCTCGACTTTGAAATAGCATACCTTTTTTTCTTTTCAATATTTAGATCTGAAACTTTACCAAAAACTTCTTTATGTATTGCATTTTAATACTGGATAATTAGTTTTTAGAAATTCGAAACTTCGTAACACAACTTTTGCATTTGTACGACAAAACTCGGAACACGTAAAAGTAACCAATTGTAAATTTACTGTTCAAGTATTAACTGTCACAGAATTTTCGGAATAAGCTTGTTGTTTGGATCTTTAGATACGCAATAGTCATAAAAAATTTCATAATGATACATTGATAAATGTGGAAGATATAGCGAGATGAACACAGAAAAACGCCAAATTCAATTGTCTCAATTTTACCCGAAATTGCCGTTTTTTTCCATGTTCCCCCAATTTTATCGTGAGAATAATTACATATTCGTATTCAGCGAGCCCGAAAACTTAAAGTAAAAGTGCTCTTAGCGATTAGTACTGCGTGGTCACATACTGCTATTTCTAAGCGACTTTTTGGGGGTGTCCCACTCGCCTAATACACTTCTTCCTAGAAAATTCCAAAAACCAGTAAAAATCTCAAATCTCCAATATTTCATGATATTTCACTCTTAAAATACCGGAGACATTTCAAATTCAGTGATAACACCCATTTTTCATCAAATAATTTCAGACACCTAGCTCAACGCATATACTCGTATCTATGTATCGGCAGCGATACATGGCTCGTCTTCTACATTTACGCTTCCATCTTAGACACTTTTTGTCACACCATCCCCGCACACTTTTGAGCTTCGCTGCTTCCAAGCATCAACCCCCGATACACCCCAATACAATACAACCCTCCAGTTACTCTCTAGCAAAAAGCCCATCCAATTACTCTCAATTCCATACACTTTTTAAACAAATTTTCCTAGTCACTTTTTAAAAAAAAATTACTAGACACTTTTTCAACCCCCAATTCAGTGATAAGTACTTTCCAACTTACAAGTTAGCTAGCGAATTTCAAACGAAGTGCTTAGGTATTGTTCTACTGCTGTATTCTGATTGTATCAGTTTAGTACATTTTTTATTTGGTCTAAGCTCTTCTACGCAGTAACATAATTAACCCGGCATCACCCAGGTGGGGTCTACCGCGCCACCCGTAAACTTAATTATGTTGTAACTTTTGTTTCCTATCAGGCATGTTATTATGGTTGCCTATAGCTTCCTAAAATATGAATATGAAGACGGACGATATGCGCTAGAGATGGGCGTTTTCGGATATTTTTGAAATCGATGCGCATCGATATTTAGATTTTGGCATCCGTTATCGGCATCGTTAAGAAACATTGTTGATTTCGTTTAGAACTAAACTTTGCCGGCCAAAAGCGAGAGCAAGAATGCCAGATTAATTGTAATTCGATATGGGTACCTATCTAATAAATAATAAAGTAAAGCAGGAAGAGATAAAACAATAATAAAATTTGATGAATATTACAACAATAGTCAATTTATTGAAATAAAAATGAGTAAACCTAAACAACATATAAAAACAAACAGAAAAAACAAATTATGACACAAAATACAATAATTTTTTTATACATTAGCGTTTAAAAATATAAGCTGTTCTAGCTTTCTACTAGAAAGTCTTGTTCGGCGGTCACTTATTATATACCCCGTTTTTGAAAATATACGTTCACATGGAACAGATGTAATTACTATGTTGCATTTTTTACGATATATTCGGGACAAAACTGGATATACCTTGGAATGTTGCTTCCACCACTTTGTTGGATCGTTCCATTGCCCCGAATTTGATTGTCGAGGTAACAGTTCGTCCTCCAGGTACAAATTTAACTCCCGGATTGCTTTTAATAGGGAAGTCCCAGGAGTTTTAGAGTCCTGAATCAATTGGTCTAGAGTATTCCAGACACTCTTCTTCAGTTCAACCTTTTCCTCGACGGTACTTGGATGAAGGTGCATGTTTTTGTTAATATAACTTACCATTAATTCTTGGCAGTGTTTTTTTATTACAGCTTTGTCGCTATCATTGTTAAAACCCATTAATTTGAATCGTGGGTCCAAGAAGGTATAAAGTGCAAGAGTTTTACTTTTTTCTATGTTATGAAATCTTTCTTCAATGCCCGTTTATAATTTAAGAATAATCTCTTGAACTACCGTAAACTGGACATATTCGTCTTGATCTAAAAAGTTTTGGCAAGCATTACTAAGACAGTTTTTTAAAACAATAGCTAGTCCTCCAGTAATATATTTTTCACCGCTTAGAGAACTGGTCACCTCTTCAAATGGTGCTAGCAGATCCACTAAGAGTCGAAACATAGTCCATTCTTCCTCTGTTATAATAGGCCAGTCGCGATTAGTAACAGCCATTGTTGATTTCATAGCTTCATAGAGTTCTACAAATCGTTTTAACATATAATACGTTGAGCTCCAACGTGTAGATACATCCTGGATTAATCGTTTGGGCTCTTCAATTTCCATGTGCTTTATTTGATAGTCTAGCAGTTTTTCCAGGGCTTGCGAGCTTCTCTTAAAATGGGAAACTATATTTTTGACTTTTTCTATGGAATGTTCAACTAATAGAACAGCATCTTGCACAATTAAATTTATGGAATGTCCAAAACATCCATAGTGTTTCCAACCAAGCTCAACTTTTATCGCATTGACGATGTTAGAGGCATTATCTGATATAGCAAAATCTTTCATTGGCTTTAGATGTCCAGCAGTCAGTGGTTATACAAATAGACTCTATATCACTTTGCACCATTGTTTTGCACTCGTTTAAGGTCTTTTGATAAAGTGCAGGTATCAAAGATGCCGAAACTGTTTTTCTTGAAGGAGGATCGTACCCTGGAATCCATCGTGATAAATTTCTAAACCCACTATCTTTCATTATAATAAAAGGTTGCATATCCTTAATAAATGAATTCAGCAGGTCACGGTTTATTCGTTTTTTTTTCTTCCAGAGATATTTTTTTGGGGATAAAAGAGTGAATCGTTCTTTGGGGTTTAATTTTGGGACCAGAAACAGTTGTTGAAGGTACTTCAGTTTCGATATCAGGTTTTATTTTATGAGTAGTTGTAGATGTAGGTGCTGTAGATGTAGGTGCTGCAGATGTAGATGCTGTAGATGTAGTTGCTGCAGATGTGGTTGCTGCTGATGTAGATGCTGCTGTAGATGAAGATGCTGTAGATGTAGACTCTTGTATGAAAGACATATTTTCGTCTGCTGCCAAAATATGAGCGTGTTTTTTTTCATATGTGATCGTAAATTGACTGTGATTGATCTGTAATTAATTTTTTGATTGAAATAATTACAAACTGCAATGCTTTCATCTATTTTTTCATAATGTTGCGAAAGAGGGTTATCACTTATAAACTCCAACACTACTTAAACTCTATAACCACTTTTTTTAACTTTTTACTGAATACTGATGCAGTCAACAACCTTCTAAATAATTTTAATTTGGAATTCACAAAATAAATGCGACATCAAGTGATTAAGTAATGAATGAGTAGATAGCTTCCATACTTACCAGCAATAGCAAATAGCCCTATGCTAAAATTACGTATAAAATTTTAATAAGATAGGCAACACATAATACACTATCAATCGTTCTACAGCAGCCATGTAAAACATGCGGCCCGCGGGCCGCATGCGGCCCACTGAGCATTTTCCTGCGGCCCCGAATCAATTTTGAAAACAGCCATGTAATGCGGCCCGCGAGCCTGTTAATAACCGAAAATAAAGTACTGTGATGATGAACTAAGATGCGCGCTCAACCTAAAAGCCTGGCTTGTTCCGGAAAGTTCCATCGCGCGAGAACACAGATGACGCTACCTGAACATTCTGGAAAGAACTGTCGAGAAATCACAATCCGTATATAAGCCAATACCGCTCGATTGAGTTCAGTTGTTCAGTCAGTTATGAGTCAGTTGCGATAGAATTGAGAGTTTAGTTGCGTACTTATTGTTACAACACGTAACAGTACTTATTGTTATTTATTTCGGATAAAGTTTTTAACATGTCTGTTTCAAAACCAAGTGGAAGTAAGAGGAAACTTGGAGATGAGCATCGTATCTTTCAAGAAAAGTGGGAATTAGAGTTTTACTTTTCCGCCCAACCTTTCTATATGCGAGAAAAGTATTGGTTTACCCCAAAAAAAGTTGGAATTTTGAAATTTTTTTTTGAGTTATTTTTACGTTTTTCATCAACACGAAAAAACGGTTTTTAGAAAAAAAAATCCTGTGTGTATGTCGTCGTCGTCGTCGTCGTTGTCGTCGGCCACTTTTCCTTACATGTCTTGTTAGCACGATACAGCCTCCGGAGTGCAATAAGTCAGCAATTTTATAATTGGATATTGTTAGGGACATGTCACTGATGATCCCTATTGATTTTCAGTTCACCAGAGCCAGTATAACGGGTGCTATGGTACTCGAAGTACGACATTTTGTAATTTTTTGAGAAATTTCAGTTTGTTAGCACGATACAGCCTCCGCAGTTCAACAAGTCACCAATTTTATGATTGAATATTATTCAGGGCATCTCACTTATGAAACCTATTGATTTTCAGCTTACCGGGGCCCATATAGCAGGTGCTACAGTACTTTAAGTACGATATTTTTGTCATTTTTGGAGTAGTTTCAGTTTGTTAGCACGATACAGCCTCCAGAGAGTATACGATTGATCAATTTTATGATTGAATTTTGTTCAAGGTGTCTCACAGATGTACCCTATTGATTTTCAGTTAACTAGAGCGAGTATAGCGGGTCCTATAAATCCAGATATACTGAATTTTTGGTTATTTTTGAACAAATTTCGGTTTGTTAGCACGATACATCCCCCGAAGTGCATACAACTAACAGTTTTATGATAGAATATTGTTCAGGGCCACGGATGCGGAAAAATTAGTTTTAATCCTTAAAACCGTTTATTTTTGCTGTGAAGTGGAAGACAAAATTATTTGCTTGATTTGTAACAGTACAGTCGGTGTTCCAAAATTATATAATATAAAACGTCCCTATGATAGTCATAAAACTAAGTTTGACAAGTATACGTGCATGATTAGAAACGAAAGGTTAAACGAGTTAAAATCACGGTTAAAAGATCAACAGCTTATGTTTACACGTCCAAAGCAAGAAAATGAATCTGCCGTTCAAGCGAGCTACGTACTGTCGGAGTTGATCGCAAAACACTCAAAACCATTTGTTGAAGGTGAATTTATAAAAGAGTTGCCTTGTTAAGGCCGCGGAAATTGTAAGTCCCGGGAGCGTGAAGGCTTTTCAAAATATATCCTTGTCCCGGAATACTGTCGCTGGAAGAGTTACCGAGTTGGCTGCCGATATAAGCGAACAGATAAAAACAAAATCAGACTCTTTCATTGCATTTTCTATTGCCTATGACGAAAGTACAGATGTGTGTGGTGTGGCGCAACTCGCTGTTTTTCTTCGTGCTGTTGATAGAGATATCAACGTATATTACTGGAATTAGTACCATTGCATGATACAACAACTAGGGAGGATATTTTCAATGCTGTTTATGGACTTCTGCAAAAGTACAATTCAGATTTGTCAAAACTGTATTCCGTTGCAACAGACGGAGCTCCTTCAATAACTGGAGTAAATAATGGCTTCATTAAAATATTACAAACAAATATCAGAGAAACGGACAGTGACAAACCAGATTTTCATCATGTTCATTGCATAATCCACCAAGAAGTTTTATGCTCAAAAGTGATCAAGTTGGAAAGCGTTTTAAAGTCAGTGAAAAAAATGATAAACTTCATAAGGTCACGTGGCTTGAATCAGCGACAGTTTTCTACGTTTTTACGTGATTTAGAAAGTGAGTACACTGGTTTACCTTATTATGCAGAAGTGCGATGGCTTTCGTGTTCTATGGTTCTCGATCGGTTTTGGAAACTCAAAGAAGAAATACGCCTTTTCTTGGAAGTGAAAGAACAAGATGTCAGCATATTATCCGACGTACCTTTTTTACAAGATATTTCATTTATCGTAGACATCACAAAACACTTGTCGGACTTACATACGAAATTGCAAGGACCACGTCAAGTTATAACAGATATGCATGATCATGTTAAAGCTTTCAAGTGTAAGATGATGCTGTGGAAAAAATAGTTAGCGGTGGATAATCTGTCACATTTTGCGACTTGCAAGGCGTATCAGGAAAGTACAAGTGGCCCAATATCATACAAAATGTATACAGAGAAAATGGGAAGCATTCTGTCAGAATTTGAAAAGCGTTTTCAGGATTTTAAGTCCCAAGAAAACAATTTTTCTTTATTTACTGGTCTTTTCACTATCGATATTGATAAAGTTCCCCCTCACTTGCAGATGGAAGTGATTGCGATTCAGTGTCAAACCCATTTAAAAGAAAAATATGATAGTGTTTGGTACATTCGAATTTTATAAGTACTTGCCTTTTCAATACCAAGAGATGAGAAAACTTGCCTGTAAAATCTTGTCAATGTTTGGAAGTACCTATAAGTGTGAACAATCATTTTCTTTGATGAAAGGAAACAAATCTCCCGTAAGATCGCGATTGACGGACGCACACTTGGACGCAGTTTTAAAAGTTATTTCCGCCGATAAATTCACGCCACAAATAGACAACTTAATTAAAGACAAAAGATGTCAAATATCTGGCAAAAGAAGTTAATGTTTGTAAGTTTTTGTAATGTCCTTTTTATTGGAAATTTAATAAATATACTTCTAACATAATAGTACTTTTTTTCGTTAAGATTTTCAGTAGTTTGTCTTCTTTAAGATTAGGTTTTGCGGCCCACCTAGTCTATGGTCTTCATGCTTTTGGCCAACCAGTGACTTTGAGTTTGACATGGCTGTTCTACAGTGTAGAACTACACGTCTACATCGTTCATCATTACGATACGTTCGATTATGATCGTCGCGATTCGGTATAGTGGGATTTGGATAACACGACATAATCATATCGCAATTTACAAATTTGTTAATCGATATGTTCGCATCGCAAATCCGTTATTCGATATTTTAATATCCGATACCGGCATCGTTCACTGGCATCCGATGTCAATAACGTTATTATAAAAACGACCACCTCTGATATGCGCTTTTAGTGTTGACTTGGCCACCTGGGTTGTAACGTATATAGTATTAACATTTTGAATTTGAAACATTTTCGTTGCAAAACTGTAAGTGTACACAGTAAGGTGAGTGTTAATAAAAGTTGAAAATATACCATTTACAATAATGTAATTTAATTTACAGCATGTCCCATTATGAAAAAAAGCAAGCAAAAACTATGGCGCTTTGGGAGGAATGCAATGATGATGAGGAGGAATTTCCAGACTCTGAAGATGATGATGAAATAGATCACATAAGTGTCAACAGTTATCATTCCGATAGTGAAATGATAGAAAATGATACCGAAAATGCCGAGGAAGAAGTAACTGATCACAGAGGTAAATATTATATGGGTAAAGACACGTTATTACAAAATGGCTCAAGCATTGTAACAATAAAAGAGTACGAACTAGGGCAGAAAACATAATTACAAAATTACCAGGATGTAAACCCTATGCTAAGGGTGTGAAAACTCCCTTGGATTGCTGGCTATTATTTTTTGACTCAACAATTCTTGATGGCATTACACATTGCACAAATATTATGATTGCCAAAAAAGCTGTAGGCTATAAAGATAAAGAGTACTGTGGAAATACCAATATAACTGAAATAAAGGCTTTATTTGGTATCCTGTACCTTGCTGGTGTATACAAAAACAGCCGTCGAAATCTAAAAGACCTGTGGAGGACAAATGGAACAGGCGTTGATATATTTCGTTCAGTAATGGCTTTCAATAGAGTTATGTTTTTACTTCAGTGTTTACGCTTTGACAACGTCGACAATCGACAAGAACGCTTGAAAATAGATAAACATTCAGCTATCCGGGGTGTGTTCGAGAAGTTTGTTTCAAACTGCCAACAAGCGTACACTCCGGGTGAATATTTAACAATCGATGAAAAGTTAGTCTTTTCGAGGTCGCTGCGCTTTCCGCCAGTATATTCCCAATAAGCCAGCTAAATAGGGAATAAAAAGACAGGCAATGGTGGATTCTCGTACATTTTATATGCTAAACATGGAAGTTTATGCAGGAACTTAGCCAGATGGGGTTTATCAATTGAGTAACAAACCTGTAGATATTGTGCAAAGATTGGTAGCACCGATTTCTGGTAGTAATCGAAACATCACCTTCGACAACCGGTATACTTCCTATGAACTGGTAACTATTTTACGTGAAAGTCATAATTTAACGTAGGTGGGAACCCTTAGGGAAAACAAGCGGGAGATACCGAAAACGCTCTTAGAAGTAAAGCAAAGACAATCTACAAGTTCAATGTTTGGATTCCAGAAACATACTACAATGGTATCATATGTGCCAAAAAAGGGTGAAAATGTGATTTTACTCTCTTCTCTTCATCATGATGACATGATCGATGAATCGACAAGGGATAAAAATCTACCAGATATTATTAGCTTTTATAATTTTACCAAGGGAGGCGTAGACGTCGTCGATGAATTGTCAGGAAGTTATAGTGTTGCTTGAAATTGCAGAAGATGGTCATTGAGAATATTTTTTTCTCTAATGGATACAGCAGGAATTAATAGTCAAGTCATTTATAGAGCTAACACTAACGACAATTCCAAGAAACGTTGAATTTTTTTGGAGGAGCTAGGTCTGGCTTTGGTAGAACCAACTATGCAACTTAGAAAAAATAATCCCCGACTGACCAGAGAACTTCGATCGAAAATAGTTAACATGTTAGGTGAAACACAATCACCTCCACGTAAAATACAAAGAACAGGACGCGGTTGATGTCAGGAGTGCCCCAGAAACAAAGATAGAAAATCAAAATATTCCTGTGAACAGTGCGGAACATTTTTGTGTTTAGAACACATGCATTTTTTGTGTCAAAATTGCAGCCAAACTGTATGACGCCTCTTTTCAATATTTTTCTTCTGTCTACCACACCAATTCAATTTGTTTTAGAGTGAACATTACTGTTACAATTTTTACGGTTTCTTTTTATTTTTATGAAGCAAAATTTTGATATATTTTGTTTTTCGAAAATATTATAATACATTTATAATTCTTATGAAGTTTGCGTATTTTTCTTCTAGTTTTAAGTATGAAAATAACACTTTTGCACAAAAATATCAATAAAAACTAAAAAAAACTTGTTTTTTTATAATGAAAGTCAGGTCCATTAGACCCCACCTGGGTGATGATGCACAA
Organism: Galeruca laticollis; assembly: GCA_963921935.1. Classification (NCBI taxonomy): domain Eukaryota; kingdom Metazoa; phylum Arthropoda; class Insecta; order Coleoptera; family Chrysomelidae; genus Galeruca; species Galeruca laticollis. Next base: position 221,360,150 of record OY998177.1, on the reverse strand, counting down.
AATTTTCACCTGGGTGATGCCGGGTTAATAAAGAAGAATGAAACGTTGGCTTAAAACCGTTAAACGTGTTGCAGTTGCGAGTCGATTAGTATTAAAACATAGTTTATTTCTGATATTAAATCCTAACTGGAGAAAACGAGGAACCCTTGGCATGTACAAAAATATGCCAATTGGAGTGCATGAAATTAGTAAATGGACTAAAAAGTCTGAAAAATTGACAAATTTGAATATGACAAACACCGAGCCACTGCTGTTTCACACTTGGCAAAAGCAACAAAACTTATTAAAGTAACAGGACATGGTAATAGCAATTCTATCACATTTTACCTACAGTTAGGTGAACATCACCAAAACATAATACACGAGATTCAATTTTGAGAAGGCTGTAGGGTCAAGTAATAACATCTTCGGTATTTCCAGCACTTCAATGAACACTTGCCACGTTTCCAGCGTATAAAATAACTCAGTTAAAAAAACGTAGTAGGTACATAATAATTGAAGACATGAGTTGATAAAGGTGCTATGTCCACTTTTTAAAGTTTTGAGTAAATGAGGAAAACGCGTTTCAACTCGGAACTTTTTTACAAAATTTTCAATCAATACAAACAGTATCTCATAAGGTCGGTATTTGTTTGTACTACTTAGCTTGTTATTTTATAATCAAATAAACTTTAATGATTTATAGTTATTTTGATTTTGATGGACATAGCACTTTTATCAACTAACATCTAAAGCGAGTTATACTATTTATTTTAGTGGATAGAGGAGCTATGTTACTTTTGATTTGAAATAACTTGGAAAATCACTCAGGTATATTGAAATAAATTTTTATTTCTTATGAAATTAAACAAAACACAAGTTGACACAAAGAAACTTAAAGCCTAATAGGTCTTCCGATTTTTCTTAGGGTTTTTTTTAGTTTCTTCCAAAACAATATCAAAGTACCATCTGTAATCTGTTGGGATGAATTTCAGTTGATCTTGCAGATTCGATATCTTTTCACTAGTGAGACCACCGCATTTAGGTAACTTCTGTAAAACCACTTTTTCAGCTTGTACTACGGTTTCCCTTTTTTTCTGCAAATCGACTTCCATAAAGGGACCGAATGGGTCTAAATTAGTTTTGTAAGAGTATTTGCCGCCAAATTCATTCACTCTAATCCATTTGACCTTATCGCAGAAGTATATTTTTTGATTAAGCGTATTGGTCACTTTTTTGTATAAATGGAGTTTGGCTGGAAGTGTTTCAAAATCATAGGAAAAATGTTCGATATTGAAACACAAACTCTGTCTGGTACTGGCAGATTTTATTATTTCCCGATATTGGTCTGGTATATAAATATTTTGGTGTTTCCGAAGAACTTTCTCAATTCGTCCAAAGGCTCTATCTGAATCTAGGTAGCTGTGGCCAACCTCAGGAAATTTGTGATCGATAATTTTGAAGACATTATTCAATATCAAGTATTCGTAGAGGCTTAGAACAGAAAAGTTTTTGTTTTGTCCCCCACATTGATCTGACCAAATTATCAAATGCTCTATCTCTGCATTTTCTTCTTTAAGTAACTTGCAAAATCGAAGTAAACAACTTGCAATTTCATTGCTGCCTCTATTGGCGATGTCTTCAGTCCATGTGAAAAAATAGGATTTGTGTCCTGAATTAGTTATACAGTGGATGCCAAAGTTGTACAGCCACATTTGCCTCAAATAAAATGATTTAGACGTTGATAACTTTGGTAGTGGCATTGTTTGTTGGAGGTCCATTGTAATGTAACATTTTTCTTTATCAACAACTGTAACTTCTCGGTCAACTTTCTGCAAGGCGAACGCAAATTGGAAATTTTCGGTGTGCTCTGAGGTATTTTCCCCAGCATCGCATATACTGCAAGTATCGCTTTTCGGGGCACCAAAAGACAAATTAAACTTTTTTTCGAAAATATGCCGATAGAAGGAGGCCTTAACTATATATTTATTTTCGAGTTTTCTCTCTTCGCATTGCTCTTTATAAAGTTGGTGGAGTTTATTAATATTAAGTAAAGGAGAAATGTATTTTCTATATTGATTTTTGTTCCTAGAATAATGTGATTCTTCAGAAGGAAACTGCTTGATGTGGTTTTCAATACAGGTAATTACATCTTCAGGAATCTTTTTAGGATTTGTGTGATGACCCTGCTTATGCGGCGAGGGGGCTACCTGACCAGCTTTTAGCTCTTGTTGAGCCCGAAACACTTTTTTCCTTCCAATTCTGTACAGAGAGCAGAAGGCATTTTTGCACACCAGTGCGGTTTCTTTGTCACATATTACTGTATATTTAAAAGAGTAAGATTTGGTTTTCAAATTTTTACGAGACCGATGACGATTAACTTCGTACATTTTGATACTTTTGAAAATCAAGACATTTTTCGAATTAATATCCAGTTTATAAAATTTTTCCAAAATTTTTTCTCTGCTTTGAATGCTAAATCTCTCAGTACACTTCAGGCGACAACTTTCTTTACATAATATTCCGTCTTTTATTACTTTTTTTTCCACGACTTTACCAGTTTTTTGAGATACATATGCTTCACCTTGTTGTCTTAACTTTGCAGCTTTGTTTCTTTTCCATTTCTCGGGATTCCGTGCTCTCTTTTTAGCTACTTTGAAATCTGGTTTAACCGTCGCACTGTTTCTTATCCCATCAGCAGTAACATGAAATTTTTGTGTATTGTTATGCATTTCGTCTTGTGTTCCTCCATCACCTTCAACTTCCAGAATATCTTCGTCAAGCAATCCTAAGCTTGCAACGTTTTTTGAATTTCCAATGGTTTTTTTGTCTAGGTTTTCGGCCTCTTTGTCATTTTCCTTGTCATCAAAAAACACTTTACGTATAATTCTATGAACATTTTCATGTTTATGCCTATTGGGGAAAATAAATGAGTCAGAATATTCTCCATCACTGGTAGGTAAATATTCGCTGCCTGATGTGACGCTCTCTTCATGACAATTTTCTATAGACTCTGGAAAAAATTGCATATATTTAGTAGGGAGCTTCCAATAGCTATTTATGTAATAAGTTACGAAATGCCTAATTTTGTGTAACGCGTGAGATTTTTGTGGAACGAACGCAGTGAGTTCCGCAAACATCTCACAAGTTACACAAAATTGCATTTCTTAACGTACTACATACAAGATTTTTTCTAATTTTGAATAAGTAATAGTAAATATAGAATATTATTGATAAAAATTGTGAAAACAGAAATCAAGTCTGTTGACAGTTGTCACTTCATGTCAGTTTGACGTTACATAATATTCCATTTTTCGTAACCAGTTACATAATATTTTACTTTGTGTAACTAGTTACACAAAGTAAGACCTTTCATAACGTCAATCAGTTTTAAAAAGTGTCACATTATTTGTCAAAATTAGAAAAATGTTATTTTATGCTTACCTGTTTCAGAGCTGCACTGCTTTTGAAGTCCGCTAGTGCTTGGTTGCTCAACACTATTCACATTTTGCAGAGACTTTTGTTGGGCGATGTCTTGCATTATATTGTTTTCTTCAACAATTTTCTCTGTACTTGGACAGGAGTTCGAATAACTTTTATCCTCTGAAAAGTACCGAAAAACGAATAATATTAAAAATATTCCAAGTTTACCTTTTTACAATAAATTTAATGGTAAATGGGGAGAGCAAAAATAATAATAGTAAACTAAAACAACTTACCTTCACTAGGAAGACATGAATTCTTATCTGTTATCAATGCCAACATTCTCTTAGTTCTGGAACTCATGATGAACTATTATTATGTAGTTTTAAAACCGTATTCCTTGAAAAACCTTCTTTAAAAATCCCGGATTTGGTCACAGAAACAGTATAAATATTATAAACATAACCTTAAAATATCACATAGCACCCGAACATGTGAACAGAACTTTCCAATAGTTTAGTGGATAAAGGTGCTATGTCACCAAATTGGACATAGCACCTTTATCTACTAATATATGGCGAATGCGTGACTGACATAGCACCTTTATCAATAAAAATATCCCATAGTATTGAAAATCTGACAATCTAGGTTTATTCAGGGGTTGCATTGGGTTATTAGAGAACCAAATAAACCAAAACCTAATTATTTGAAAAAAGTGGACATAGCACCTTTATCAACTCATGTCTTCAATTATTTTTCATTGTACCAATTTGTATTTAAATTAATGCATCGTTCGTCTTTATTTAATTTACTTAAAAAATTATCAAATACAATACGTACTTCAGAATAAATACGGTTATAGATCTCAAACTTCCTGCATAATTACATATTGTGTCAGTTTGACAGAATTATATCTCGGTTATTAATAAAGATAATTTTTTTATGAAGAAGGTGTAATTTTTAACACTTACTATAATTCAAAAAAACCTAGAAGTTTAGTTATTGAAAATTTGTTTTTATTTCTACCTCACCATTCTCTTTTTTAGGTAGAAATGTTAGTAACAACATTAGTTCTTGAAAAGCCCAGATTGAATGCATCGAATATTTACCTTGTAGGAACAAACGTTTTGTCTGCAGTAAGTACAATTTATTCAATTGTCTAAATCTACTAGTTTTTATGAAAATAATTACTGGGATAATATTTCCGGCCAAAATATTCAATATTTGCCTTAAATGCCCACTTGAACATATCACATGGTGATTAATTTTCAATATAAATATAACATTTTAAAAAAATATAAAAAGCGAATCAAGCAATTGACTCTAAGTCTGTAAATTAAAATAATTTTCAAATTCTATTTGTCGGTAGGGTAGAGGTGTATAAGTGTACGCATGAGTATAAGAGTAAGCACGCTTCTTTTTAATATATGCCGCCACCTATTAAATAGCCTAAGCAGTCAGTTATATTCCAAATAGCATGCGATAATGGAGGCAAAAGTGGGAATCAACATTATTAGCACACCTGTTATAACAATGGCCGATAATGTTTACGCGGGTCGACGATCTAGTTGCATGTGCTTGGTTTTTAGTGTTTTGTTATGTGAGTACCGGTGCTTTAGAGTAGTGAACGTTCTTGTATGCGTTTTTAAAATATAGTTGTTACTCCCATAGGTGAAAATTACATAGAAAAATGCCATTATAGAAGATATTAACTAAAATCTAAAATTTTACACGTATGCACCAGTGTATGCAGTGGAGAATGCATAAGAGTAAGCAGGGCAGGCTCTTATACTTCGTAGTGCGAAAGATTGCTGTAGTGAATATAGTATAGAAATCGTATTCATTTTGTAGATTACTAAATTTCGAATATGAGCTTTTATAAAAGAAAAAGCGAGCGAAAGCTAGTGTTTACCGAAAGAAATTTAGAGAAGATTAAGTGGAAAATCACAGAAGGTTTTAATAAAAGAATTATAGCTAGAAAAATGGGGATGAATGAAGCAGCACTAAGGAAACAGTTAAAAAAGCTGAAACTGTCCCAAGCTCTTATTTAAATTTGAAACAGATATCTGATTTAGAACAATAAGTACGTGACCTGGATCTACGTATGGTATAACCAAGAAAGATCTGAAAATCGCGGCTTACAAGTTTGCTGAAGCAAACAAACTTCAGCATAGGTTTACCAACCTCAAAAAAATGGTAGGCAAGTCGTGGATAAAAGGGTTTCGTCAACGACACAAAACAACACTTCGACAGCCAGAGAAATGTTCAATGATTCGAATTATGAGTTTCAATAAAGTTCAAAGCGATCGGTTTATTGAAAATCTCAAGACCATTTACGAAAAAAGAAAATACCCACCAAACTCTATTTAAAATATGGACGAAACATGTGTATCGACAGTGCCTAGTAAACTACCGAAGGTTTAATCTAGCAAAGGAAAAAAACTGATTGGAAAAGTAGCTAGCGCAGCCGGGGACTGCTCGTCAAAGATGTATGTTGCTTCAGCCCCTCAGGGACATATATCCCTCCAGCTATAATGTTTCCCAGAAAAAGGATGAATGATGAGCTCTTTTTAAATGCACCTACTGGTACATGTAAAATGATATCGGAGTCTGCGTTTATTAACAAATATTTATTTTGCCAATACTTGCAGCATTTTAAGAACTACAGCAGGGTTAGTGCAGAAAATTTAATTCTTTTAATCCGTGACAACCATTCCGCACACCGTGATTAAGAGGCCATACAGTTCTGCAGCAAAAATTACCTCATGCAACCGTTGGATGTTGTTTTTTTTGCCCATTAAAGTGTGCTTACAGCAGGGAGTGTGATAAATGGATGTTATATAACCCGGGAAAAGTAATAACATAGATGCAGCTGCCGAACTGTTTAACCATGCTTACACCATCGTTTCGATTATGGAAAAATCCGAGAACTCATTCATAGCTTCCGGAATCAATCCCTACAATCAAGATCAGTCTAACGATGATGACTTTGCGCCTTCCTGTGTGACTTACCCACCCATTAATACAGAGTATATTCATTGTCCAGCCCAGTGGAAAAATTGCGGGAGAAGTAGAAGAGCCCGAATCGTCTACCGGTGGAGAAGTGGAGGAGCCCCAATCCTCTGCCGTGGGAGAAACGGACGAGCCAGAATCCTCTAAGAGTATTCCATTACAGACAGCACCACCACCGCTAGATATTGCAAATCTTGATATAGTATGTGAAGATGGGATACTTATATCAAATAATTTGCCAAATGTTGAAGGAGAGGCTTTAAATCGGTCAGTACCAGCTACAGAATTTTTAACTTTGCCTTAAATAAAAGATAAATCAAATCGTTGCAAATTCAGATCACAAATGTCTGAAATACTGTCTAGTACTCCATTCAAGGAAGAACTTGAAGAACTTGCTGAAATAAAGAACGGTAAAGAAGAGAAGAAAGTTGGAGCAGCAAAAAGAAATCTAGTTACCAGTGGTTCAAAAACGTCAGAAAATAAAGAAGTTGCAAAATATGAAAAAGAAATGTGACGAAAAATATGTACGTTGTCCAGGATGTGAAGATGGAAGATGAAGACTGGATTATATGTTCTCCCTGTAATAGTTGGTAGCATGAATCTTGTACCACGTATATAAGAGGAGACTTTGTTTTAACTGTTCAGAATGACTGTGTTTAATATTTTTCGCTAGTGGGTTTCCAATGTTTTGAGTTTTTATTCATAATATTAAACTTTTTTTAAATGAAATTTTGTCATTTTACTAGCAATCACCTAAATATAGTTTTACTTCTAACCCTTTTTTAAGTCAAGTTAGGGCGCACACTCTTAAACGCCAGGATGTTTACAATTATAAACGTCCGTGTATAAAAGCACGCATTTGCAAAGTTGTGAAAAAATATAAATATCTCATTTTTCTGAAATAATTTAGCCTGTTCAAAACTGTTCAAAACATGTTTGATGATAGATTATGAAATAACAAAGATTATATATTCGCGTGGAATTGAAAAATTATTTTTGGTTTCCTACTGAGTGCGTACACTCTTATACACATTTATCCTACTTGAGCTTTCTCAATGAAAACTTTTTTAGTAATCTCTGAATTTATTATTATTATTCTTATTATTATTATTATTATTTATTTTGTAGTTAGCTGGAAACTTTGTGTCTTACGTCTTGGTTGCATTGCAATTCAACGCTGCTTTTTCACAATAGTTTTCCAGGATTTCAAGGCCAACAGCAATATTAAGTATAAAAGCTTAAATAATGATTGAAATACACAGCCTTTCTTAATGTTCACAGTGTGCATTATTTATTATACCTAACTGAATTGTATTACCTGTTATGATGATATATACGCTGATAAAAATATGCTTTTTAATTGAAGTTCAGAAATTCCCAGTACCTATAAAAAACAAATAATAATTAAAATTCAGCAATCAACAAAAATATACTATAAAATTGATACAACAGTACTGGTAAAAATAAATACCCCTCCCCCCCTCCTCAATTACAAGGTTCTATCAAAAGGTTTCATTCCACCATTATCGAACATATTTGGCTATTAAATGCGAGAGGTTCCTTAAAACACCCATCATAATAAAAATGGTTTATGCAATTCTCGCATATAATAATTTCATACATTCAACCACAAAACTAAAACCTACTGATGTTATTAATGGCCACCTAAATACTAATGATACATTCAACCATCAAATAGATAAAATACTCCTAAATGACTATATAAATGATAACAAAGAAAGGTACAAAATACTTTATTCAATATTAAATGAAAACTTGATAAAAGAAAAACGAATCGTAATCGAAACATCAGGTAAGCATCAAATGAAATGTAACTTCTGTCATTCTGACGATGATATTTAATATCGAAATAATTGTCAATTATTTTAAAATTTTTAACATTTTTTCAATATATTGTGGAATTATCTAGAAACAGTAAGATTCATTTAAAACAGTAATATGGTAAATTCCACGAAATAAGGGTAGAGACAGTTAAATTCATTAAATATGTAGAGGTGTGAATACTCAGTTTTCGAAATACCGACGAAACCTATAATATGAATCAGTATTGTGTAAAAGCTGTTTTAGACTACACAATTTCTTGTACAAGATTTGATTCAATTTCTTGAACGCTAGTATCATACAGCAACTTGTTTCAAAAACGTAGATTGAACCGAAAATTGTGTCAGAAAATAGAACGTGTTCTATTTCTACACAATTTCTAGACCAACGGCATGCAGTTGGGATATACTATAACACCCTATAACCTAACATAGTTGATTGTTTACATTTTCACGTTTATCAACGTTTATGTGTTACCTTCATTTCTAACAATAAATGAATCAAAAGTAATTAATAATTCACACACTAAACGGATCAAAGCCCAACATTTTTAGGTTGTTTTATTTTTGACATTTCACTAGGATCATAGAACGTTACATTTAGCCTTTAACAGAGACGATTCTGATTTTAACGCGTGAAAAACGATATACTGCGCAGAATCGCGAACTATTTCTTAAACAATATATTGTACAGTATAATACAGAATAAATTTACTGCCAAACAATTTGTGGTTCTAGATCTTGTACATGAAATTGAACCAAATCTTGTACAAGAAATTGTGTAGTCTAAAACAGCTTTAAGATATAATATAAAAATAACATTTTTATCAATCTTACCTTCTTTCTGGAAGAATATAACCATTCACCATATTTGTCTTGTATATCACAATGAGTTAATTCACAGACATGTTATCACTTAACACAATATTACAGAAATGTCTTATTTTAAAACTTGAAAATAAAGAAACGAAAATAATTTCCGTCCACAAAACAGCGTGAAACTCACGACAACCGCCGCCTTTGACCCTTAAAAACACACATTCCCACTTGTACTACCGACCTACTAATTTTTAATTTAAGTTAGCCATACTCGAGTTTATTTTTGTGGAATATCGGGTATAATATTACTAGTTGATTCGCCGATTAAATTAAAAATGAAATAACAAACTTGAACGTCGAATAAAAAATGAACTGCATAGCTGAATAACAATATCAAGTTTTTTTCATCGTGTTCGGACAACTCATTGTTTATACTTTTTTTGTTCAAAGATTAAATTATTTGTGTGTATTGAGAATTGGTATTTCGAATTTTTACACGAAGTTATAAAGTTATATACTGAATTATTTTAACAGATTTTGAATTAGTGTAATGAAAATATTTTTAGGATAATTTTGATTCTCTATTCCTAAGTATATTAAAATAAAGTAAACGGGTCCTATTTTTTTATTTACTAAGGAAGTGATTCAAAAGCTAAAAGTTTCTGTTTGATTGCTTGTGGAATATGAGCATAAAACATTAATCAAAGTACAGGGTATCCCAAAATGAAGGTTTGTGGACTGACAAAATGGAAAACTGATGTTGTTACTAGCTTCACCAATGAGTCTTTGACTACGATATGTTAAGGAATTTCAAACTTCTCCCGTACCTCCTCTTCTTTTTTGATTGTGTTTGGATCATAAATTGATGAAAATATACAACTAGTTATTTTAATATTTTTATTGATTGCTTAATAATAGAAATACAAAAGTTCATAAATATATGTATACTAATTATACTCTGGTATAGTATATAATTACTTGACGTTTTCTTTTTAATATGGATATTATTAAAAATGAACTATGGAACAAATTGATGATATTAGAATAAGCAATTTTATAACTAACTATCTGATGTAGGTAATACAAGTTGCATGAATAAATCAGACTAGATGTTAAGTACATCTGGTGCTGCCGTTTTTCGTTTGAAATATATTAAGTACAAATAATTGGATTTGAAGCATGTTTTAACGAGTATTTTTCGTATTCTTAAGTAAAATTTCATTTTATTATAATCATATATGTTTTGTGATGAACCAAGTGACGTTATTTGATAATAAAATACTGATTAGCTGTTTTAGAATAGATTGAACAAACCTATTATTCCTCACACTATGTCGGTTAGATTAATTGTCTATGATTTTTTTGTAGATTACATAGAAAAAGTATATATTATCGGAAGTAGAACATTAACTGTTATTCACATTTAATGTCAAGCGGCGCGACATCGGAAGGAAACTACGCGCATTATCATCACGTGATCAGCAAGTGTGATCAGTGGAGCACTTGTATTGAAGTATATACGATTTTTCGATTAAATGAAATAAGTGAAAATGACTTGTAGGGTAAACTACTGTGTATATGGATGCAACGATTCTACAATGATATATCGAAGATACACCGACTAGATGGAGAAACGGACAAATACACAAACATTGCGGAGAGTGGTAGAAACATCTGATTTCCTTAAAATAGCTATTATGATTAATTTTCTTGGATTAAACCTTATTGAGAACCCTAACAAAGTTGAAATAAGTTGGAATGTAATGGTTGTTGCGTCAAAATCACGTCAAAGAAAGTGTCAGTAGCGCCTGCTAATTGGTGTTTTGTTTCAGACACCGTTCACTTGGCGCTGCTGTCGCCTCCCCTTCTAATCACCACACTGCTTGCCACTGCCACCGTCCCCATTAGAGGAGAGCTGTCTAATTTGAATTGCACCCTAAATAGTACTTTTCATCACGTGATGAAAACAACGCGCAAGCGCAGCCGCCATTTTAAAAGAGCGGGAGTTTGAAAGTTTCGTACTGTTTTGTACAATAATAGCGAGGAATGCAATATTATCTCCACAAACAAATCCATCATATATACAAATTATTGATGGTGCGGTACTTGTTGAGAAACCAGTTGAAGCGTATAATTGTAAACGACTAAAATGTGGTTAAAGTGTTATGTGCGTTCTCAAAAATGCAAAATAAGTCTGCTAGTTGAGAGGTTAGCTGTCAATACAATCTATTATCTAAATGAAATTATGTAAATAATAATCTAGATAAAATTAGGTGAATAATTTTATCCTACTAACCATAATTTATTGTTAGGACATGTAGAAACACTCTAAAATTAACACCTGTGTTGATAATAAGTATTATTAATAATATTAAAATAAAAAATTCTGATTTAAACATATTATACTTCTAGTAATAAGATTCCGCGTGTATATTATGTACATCTATATATTGCAAGTAGGTTTAGGGAAATTCAAAAAGTAATATATATTATGCATTGGTTTCAAATAATTTATAACATGTATCACTCTCACTTACACACTCCATAACAACAGCGTTTTATTTTTCCTTTTCATACAGATAATGTAGTCGACTAGGAAAATTTATTTTATAATTAAGACACTCATTATTTTAATTTTTTCTTAATTTTATTTTCGAAAGTATTATTTGTTTAATGTTTGTTGATTTTAACTATTTGTACACAGGTAATTTAACATGCTTATTTACAAATCAGTACACAATATGGCTGAACTGCACGCATGCGCACAAAAAGTAGTTGTGATAAAAAGGTCTATTGAACCAACGTTTATAGAAGAGAGAAGGTTGCCTGATAACTACTCGGCATTTTTCAATATATTATGGTAATACTTAGATAACTTATTTTGTTTAAATATATGCATTTTTGAAGGAATAAACCACCAACAGTATATGAAGCTGACATATTATCTGAAAAATATGGTCTCGTAGTGCTTCGACTTCCCCCTTACCACTGTATGTTCAACCCAATTGAACATATTTGGGGCATAGTTAAAATTTTTTATTGAGATCATATGAGAACTGATGGTTCTTCAACAGAACAAGCAATAAGTGTATGGAAAAAGTCTTTAGAAAAAGTGACCCTGATATTTGGTCAAGGACAGTAGTAAACACTGAAAAAATTATACAAGATGGGTGGGATAGAGAAGTAGTATTTGATAGACAGGATGTGCCTCCACTTATTATCAATTATAACAGTGACAATGAAGATAGTGATGATTTTGTAGTGGAGTAGTGGAAATCTTGTGTTTTATTTTTTGTATATTTTCATCCAATTTGGTTTATTTCCACCTTTTCAAAATCACTAATAACTATTATTAAATGAATTAGGTACAGTTATTTTATAATACACAAATTACAACAACGACCACAATATCTCTACATAAATAATACTGATAAAATGGGAGATTTTTTATTTTTATATCTTGTAACAAAATTTTATATTGTGTATCTATCTTTTTCTTTTCCATTCTATTTTTATTATAATAAATATAATAGATATTGTATAAATAAACAATTTTTAAATTTTGCATGAAGATGATTGCAGCTTGTATTGATTCCTTTTAGCGTAAACCCTTGCAGTGCTCTTGAAGATGGTTCTGTAGAGCATAGAATAAGGTATAAGGACCTACAGTTCGTCATTTAACCCTCTTCTATGTAAAATAATTAAATGTTAATTCGAATATGGAATGATTGGTTACTGTTTCTTGTATCTTATCCATACATTTTCATGAATAAATATATTAAATTAATCAAGCCTACCATACTAGCCTTTTTTTAAACAAATATTTTTAACTTACGCCCTACGAGGCACGGAACAATGAAAAAGAAGAACTGTAAATCTAACATCAGATTGACTTTTCTAGTTTTCGTTAAGTAAAGGAAAAAACTACAGCTTGACAACATCACAATATCGTCTTTTTATCGTAAATAAACTATATTGAGTTTATCAAAGAAATCAATTGAAATATTCATTTGTTCACTGATGTATATTTCATATTTTATGATATAGTATAAATATATTGTTTTTGAAACAATACTGTAGTGGTTAATTATGTGGATAAGAAGTTGACAACGTAAAATGCGATAACAATTTTACAAATATCAATAATCGCAACGATTTCATGAAAGTTGAAATCGGCGTTATTGATATGTCACCATAAAAAATAGAGTTGTGTAAACTTTGGACTTCTGATTATTTTTTCATTTTTGAAGATAATAGGAGTCTTTAGTAAAATCAATTTGAGGCATACTTGGGTTTTTCTATCAGACAAATATATGGTTTATTCATAAAAAAATCTTCTATTTTTCATAGAATAATGCCCTTAGTTTTTGCGAATCAACATAGTGTATTACTTAATAACTTTGCTGAAAATGATTCTAAAATCACCTGAACCTACCAAATTATTTATTGTTAAGTTGGTTCAACAAATGTCAATTCATAAGAATTTTCAATACTTTTTCCCATTTCTGATCTTCAACATATTAAAAAACAACTAATTCGAAAGACTTATTGATAATAATTCATTGTTATGGGAAAATATTACGAAATTTGGAAAGAGAATATAAATTTGCGTCCAAACACCTCTGCAACCCCTTATTTTTTTATCAACTTCATAAAAGGAAAAATCACGGTTCACAAAATGTTGGAATTGACAAATTTGGAATCATGTGGAAACAAAATTGTTAGGTACTATAGATCCACTAGATCCGGACAGTGCTTTCGTCTTACTTCTGCAACAATATTGGTTGATGCTGGTAATGATATTACTTTTCTAAAATGCCACGGTGGATGGAAGGCTACTGCAGTAGCCGACACCTATGTTGACGAATCAATTCATAATAAAGTGAACGTTGCCTATCAAATTTTAACATGCACGTTGCATAAAATATTATTTGTTTGCCCAATTACAGAAGTTTAAACAAGTAATCTTCAGATTTCGTTGTTGACAATGTCATCAACAACATATTATATCAGTTCTATATTTATCTATCTATATCTTATTAATCATTTTGTCATTTCTCATACTGTCCTCGCTTGTTTAATAAACTGTAATAGATAAACTGAATAGAAAATGATGAATAATAAGATATAGTTCAATTAGGTATACAGAGCGAAACTAAATTATAGTGCAGAATATATACGCAAAATACTCGTTATTCAATTTAAAAATTATTTAACTTCATCACGTCTTACAAACATAGTTTTCTAATGATTTAAGTAAATAATATGTTACGAGATCGATGGTCGTTTGGCATATTTCCAACATTGTTGTTCGTTGGCGAGTACTTTAAGCTCTTGTCTTTTCACCTTGCCAGATGGAGTTAAAGGTATACTGTCGATAAACATAATCCCTCCTCTTAACCTCTGCTTGTCTTGTACCTTACTTTCGATGTATTTTTCAATTTCTTCTTCGGTAATTTTACCTTTGTAACTTTCTTCTAAAACTATCAGTGCCATGGGGTGGTCTCCATCTTCCTCATGCTTCCTTCCTGAAGAAGAAATAATGAAATATAATATTAGTACGTTTGTTTAGACTGGACATAGTATTGGTAAAGTTGTACCTTAAATTGAAACATGTGGGTCTGTCAGATTTTCTTTTTGCATTGTGATAACATCACTTCACCTAGATATATACTCCCATAGTACCTTCATAGCATTCAGTTAAATATATTTTGACGGTATGAGAATTTAGTTTCGAGTTCCCTGTTCAGAGTGAAGTATGGTTTTTTGAAAATTTGTGTACTTTTAGTGTACAATTTTATGCAACAGGTTTATATATTTTTAGAACTTTGTTATGTTATATTGAGAGAGACAAGGAACTTTAAGTACAGTAATATCTGGATAAATGAAGATTATTTTAGACTGACCTTGAGCAATAAGTAAGCACTAATACCACACATGAAAAGGGCTAAAGAAAATGGGAAAAATGTAAATAATATGAGAAACGACAAACTGATAATATATGTTCATGTGTATGGCAGGAAAAGCTTCGAAGAAGAAGAGCAAAATTTCGAGAAATCTGAAACAATGGGAGGGAGGGAGGTAGGGGTGAAGAAATTCGCTCCAATTCTTATAGGAGCAAATACGGAAAATTATTAAACAGGCACATTCTTCAAAAAACTGATAGACGAGAATAAGACGGGACGGGGAAATGAAGACGGAGAAGGCAATGAAAAAAGGATTAATTTAAACAAAGAAGTAGGACATAAAACAATATACCAGATGAACAAACAGCCAACGGACAAACACGCTAAACAAAAAAACAGGAGCCAAAGGGATACTAATGATGGAGAGAAAGAAGGAGATAAAAGCGACGGAACCAGTGACAAAAACTTTGAAAGTAAATAGGGGAAAAACAGTGAGCAGTATAAAACACAAAATGGGAACAAAACAGACAGTTGAAAATAAAATGAAATGAGAAGCAGAAGAATAACTCCAACAAAATTAAAAATAGAAAAGGAACACAAGGAGATAACAGTAGCAATATGGAATATAAATACATTAACATCAAAAGAGATGGAAATAAGCCAAGCAATGGACAAAAGGCCAAAAGAGGGCGTGGGAATAATTAAATTAACTGTCTCGACCCATACTTCGTGGAATCTACTCATATTAGTGTTTTAAATGAAACTCACTGTTTCTAGCTAATTCCACAATATAATGAAAATTGTTAAAAATTCTAAAAAATGGACAATTGTTTCGATAAATCCATATCATCGTCAGAATGACAGGAGTTACATTTTATTTGATGCCTACCTGATGGATAGTAGCTATTTTTTGGCTAGAACAAGAAGTGACCTAACTTGTGATTGACTCAATACATGCTAATAGAAAAAAGAAGAAGATGTGATATTACAAATATTGAAGCTTAGATATCATTCGCCCTATGGTGATACCCTGGATATCATTTTTCCAATTAAGATCAGTATAACTGTGCAATGATATAGAAAACCAGGAAAATTGTAAAAAATTCTAAAAAATGGACAATTGTTTCGATAAATCCATATCATTGTCAGAATGACAGAAGTTACATTTTATTTGATGCCTACCTGATGGTTAGCAGTTATTTTTTGGCCAGAACAAGAAGTGACCTAGCTTGTGATTGACTCAATACATGCTAATAGAAAAAAGGAGAAGATGTGATATTACAAATATTGAAGCTTAGATATCATAAGCCCTATGGTGATACCCTGGATAACATTTTTCCAATTAAGATCAGTATAACTGTGCAATGATATTGAAAACCAGGAAAACTATATCTGCTGATCTTTACAATCATCACTTAAGAAAACAGTTTATTAGTGGAGAACTGTTCATTGACAACTTAATATTGTGGGTTTCGTGAATGTCTTCTAATTTCCAATTCTTCAAGGGAATCCAGTTATTGTTTCTTTTCACAAATATGCAGCACTTCTAGTTCTGTGTTAGATGTCAATGAATGATTGGTGTCAAGTAGATGTTTTGCGTAGTGGGATTTATCTGGTTGTTTTAATCTGTATACTCGTAAGTGTTCACTGTATCGGATTTCAAAATTTCTAAGGGTATGACCCAAATAGACAGCATTACATTCTGAACATTTGAGTTTATATACCTGATTTCTCAATTGGTGGTATTTTTGTTTTTACATTCAAGAATTTTGTACTAACGTTACTTTCTGTTTTAAAAGAAATTGTTGTATTCGTTGCTAAAGATATTATCTTTGAAATATTATTAGAAATATTTTCTGCATATGTGATGGTTTTATAAAATTTTATTTTCAGTTTAGGATATATTAGTTGTAATGCCACTTTTTACTCTTTTTTTTAATTAGCTTATTTATCATATGTAATGGATAACCGTTGGATGTTCCTATTTGTCTAATTGTATTAGTCTCTCTATCAAAATTACATTTGTTCATAGGAACTGAAAAAGCTCTATGTATCATTGAATTATATGCCGCTAGCTCATGTGACATGGGGTGATCGGAACTCTATGGAATTGTCACATCAGTGTGTGTTGGTTTTCTGTAAATTGAATAATCAAGTACATTATTAACTCTTTGAATTTTTAAATCAAGAAAATTTTTGAGCTATTTTTTTCAATTTCTAATGTAAATTTAATTTTTGGGTGCAAATTATTAATGTGGTTGAAAAAAGAATCTAATTGTCGTTCACTAACCATAAAACAAGCTAATATGTCATCTACATATCTATATCAAAATAAAACATTTTTCGAAATATTACTCTCAAAGATCTTTCTTTCTAAACTGCCCATAAAAATGTTTGCCAAAATAGGTGATATAGGACTGCCCATTGGTAAACCTTTATTTTAGTGAAATAAATCTGATTTATACATACATCAAATAAATTAAGTATATCTGATATTATTCCTGGATTAATATTTTTATCTTCTAGTAATTTTCTTACAAGTATTAGACATTCTCTAGGAGGAATTTTAGTGAACATATTAGTAACATCAAAAGAAATAAGTTTTTAGTTATCTTGCAAGTTGATTGCTTTTAATTTTTTGATTAGATCTATTGAATTTCTAATTGAGTATTGAGATGCATATCCGTATCTATTAAGTATATTGTTAAACCTCTTTGCCAATATATTATTATGTCAATACTCCTAATCAGTTCCATATAGTTTAAAACAAAATGTGACGTTAGTACAAAATTGTTAAATGTAAAAACAAAAATTCCACCATTAAAGAAATCAGGTATATATAAACTCAAATGTCCAGAATGTAATGCTGTCTATTTGGGTCAGACCCTTAGAAATTTTGGAATCCGATACAGTAAACACTTACGAGCATACAGATTAAAACAACCAGATAAATTCCACTACGCAAAACATCTACTTGACACCAATCATTCATTGACACCTAACATAGAACTAGAAGTGTTGCATATTTGGGAAAAGGAACAAGAACTGGATTTCCTTGAAGAATTGGAAATTAGAAGACATTTTAGAAACCCAGAATATGAAGTTGTCAATGAATAGATAAATCTAGGGAGTTCTCCATCAATAAACTGATGTCTTCTTAGTGATAATTGTAAATATCAGCAGATATAGTTTTCCTGGTTTTCTATATCATTGCACAGTTATACTGATCTTAATTGGAGAAATGATATCCAGGGTATCACCATAGGGCTAATAATATCTAAGCTTCAATATTTGTAATAACGCATCTTCTTCTTTTTTTCTATTAACATGTATCAAGTCAATCACAAGTTAGGTCACTTCTTGGTCTAGCCAAAAAATAACTACTAACCATCAGGCAGGCATCAAATAAAATGTAACTTCTGTCATTCTGACGATGATATTGATTTATTGAAACAATTGTCAATTTTTTAGAATTTTCATTATATTGTGGAATTAGTTAGAAACAGTGAGTTTCATTTAAAACACTGATGTGAGAATAATTGTTACAGAAGAAATCAACAAGAACGTAGTAAAATATAAACCAGTGTATTCAAGAATCGTAACAGTACCGATAAAAATAAGCGACATAGAGGTCATAATAAATATAATACAAATATATGGTGCAGTGGAAAGAGCGCCTGAAGAAGATGTACTGGAATTTTACAGAGAACTAGACGAGACGAGACGTAGAATCAACAATAAACAGGAACGGGATAAAGATGATAGATTTCTGCAAAAGAAATTATTTAATAATCGGTAATACGATATGTACCAACAAATGGATGAAAAATACACTTTTGTAGCAGAAGAAAGGTATGCCATAAGTCTGATTGACTATATTCTATATACCCAGAGTTTAATAAAAACTATGCAGAAAGTACAAACAAGAAAAGTGACAGCACAATTGAAAGTAAATCTTGGAAGCAATGAAGAGAAACTACAATATAGTAACATCGCAATACATGAACTCAAAAAGAAAGAAAAAAGAGGGAGATATAAAAAAACCGGGACATTAGAAACAAAAATGGAAAATATTTAAGGAAACGGTTATAGATTATAATTTGATAACGGGGTGTATGGATTTTGTAAAACAATTTGAACTTATTAAAAATGATTTTTTCTTATGAATGAGTTTCAATTTGTTTTGTCCAGTTATCCAGATCCATGTTGTAATTGATGATAGATGTTTATAATCCTACAATTTCATAACCACGTGTTTTCGGTTCAAAAAATATGACCTGGATATATCATATTGGGTAACAAAATATATTCCAAGTCCTTCAATTATGTATATTAAAATAAAGTAACATTACCTATTACTACTGATTGTCGTACTGCAGGTAGATGTGATAATTCTAGCTCCAAAATGGCCGGTGGAATGTGCCACCCTCTATACTTCAACATTTCTTTTAATCGATCCACTACGTAGAAGTAGCAGTTTTCATCGTACATTACCACATCACCAGTCCGGAACCAATTGTCTTTGTCGTATCTTGAAAAATAAAATGGGATTTACGGTGGGTTTATACAGCAAATTGAATAATATGAAAGAAAATAACAAATAAAATATAAAATAAAATAATATAAAAGCTCGTCAACTTTTACTTTGTTATCTTAAGTTATCTGATAATGGATGTGAGCAATCTTGAGATTATTGCAAGTTTGCTACACATAACCCTACTTTTAATAAGTATTTTTGATGTTTGTAGTTTGTAGATAAGTAATAAAATTCACCTTTACATATTAAAACAACCAAATATTCAAGGCTGAGCAAGCGAGAAAATATTAAGATGGAGCCTAGTGCAGCGCTGCCAAAGCAATGTAAAATTACTTTCTCCCCAAACCTTACGATTGATCTTGTTTACTATGGATTTATGAATGATTTGGTTCGTCTATCTTTAATTCAATGTTTTGCTCCTGGAGAATCCTATGAATAGTTGTCGTTAATACGTTGAATTGTAGTGACATTTGGCGTACGCTACTTGTAGGATCAGCATCAACTGTATCTAATGCATTTTGCTCTAAAGCTGGTGTTCGTATAATGCCAGTAATATGATCTTCAATAGTAGGTAGTACAACTGTTTATTTATTTATTCATTAGTTCTCCAAGAAATGTTTGATTGTGTTTTAATACCTCATGTAAGTATTTACAATAAATAATTATAATTAATGATAATTTTCTTAAGAATGTCTCTTAATGGCGAAGAGTTTCCTTGGTATGTACAACAATCGAAAAATCTACATATCTACTGAATCATAAATTTCAGTTAAACGAAGAGTACCTTTTTGTTAAAAAATCGATTGAAAAATTCATTTTTGCATCTATTAAAAATTCATAATGGTCCAATGTATAATTTAGAAAATATACTTAAATATAAGTTCTGATTTCGCAACTTTAAAGGCCTATAACTCAGAAACAAGGGGTCGCATGAGAAATTTTTTTGCATGTCACAGCATTATTTTCACGTCATCTACTCACTCCCGAATTTTTTGCATCAATTTTGTTGTTTAAAGAATTACCTATTTGAAAAATCCCGATTATAGTAACCGTTCATGACTGTTTTTGCTTTCACTCGTAGTTCGCCAGGTTGATTGGGACCAAGAATTTCTTCAGTTTCCGGATCTACCACCTATAAAAAAATATCAAATCACTTTCCTACATATTTCAAACCAAACATTTCTTCAATCTCACAAGAAGTTAATATTTAAATTATTGGTGTTTTTAAATGAAACTCACGGTCTCTAAATTTAATTTAAATTATTGATAATAAAGGAATTTAAAACTTTCGCATTTACTTTTACGTTAGTCCAGGAGGAATCGGCTCATGAGTACCGAAAACTATTCCACCTCAATTTTTTTATGCGATCCTCTTTGAATTGCCCTACTGATGATATAAATGCATGTTGCCATGGGGCAACCTAGTGCCATATTGTTTAAACCGAAATTGTTTAAACAATTGGAAGGAATTGTTATTTTTCAACAGGACAAATTTTTTTTGTATTCTTTATTGCAATACAAATAAAAAAGGTCCTATTTCTTTTCACGATAAAGTTAATATTTTTAGAGATATGAATTTTTAAAGGTTCGAAAAATCTCAAATTTGAGTACTTTTGACCCATGAAAAATATATTAAAAAAATATAATAAAATATAAATAATAATTTTTTTAAATTCTTTATACAATTGTTAATAATATTCTTAATAGAGATTTAAGAAAATTTCATTGTTTATACCTGTTTTTTAATTGTTAATTTCGCGCGCTCACAAGTATGCGTCGCTACCTTTAAGTATCGCCGTCTCTCTCTGACTCATGAGCTGCATCGACCTCTCTCTGTCCTGAATCATCATTTATCATTTATCTAAGAAACCATTAACTTCATCAAGATTGGTAAAGAGAGCCATGCTATTAATAATTAAATTGTCTACAATTTATTTTTTTTAACAAAAGTAATTTAAGTATGAATAGGAACATTTTTGTTATTATCATAGTGATTTATGCATTTCTATCAACAATAATAAGATATAATAATATTTGAAAAATTTTTGGAATCACAATTATATATAAATAATGAGCTTTTGCTCAAACATACATTTGGAAAAATGCATTGAATCCGGAATATAAAACATTAGATTTTAATCAGTTGGAAATGGGCTTTTGTTTATAAATAAAGGTATTAGCAGAGTATCATTCTCTAGTTTGTATCCAAAATTCGTAAAATCCAATGTTTTATATTCCGGATTCAATGCATTTATCCAAATGTATGTTTTGAGCAAAAGCTTATTATTTATATATAATTGTGATTCCAAAAATTTTTCAAATACCATTATATCTTATTATTGTTGATAAAAATGCATAAATTAGTATGATAATAACAAAAAAATAATTTTAATTACATGTTCCGATTCATACTTAAATTACTTTTGTTAAAAACAAATTATAGACAATTTAATTATTAATAACATTGCTTTCTTTACCAATCTTGATAAAGTTAATGGTTTCTTAGATAAATGATAAATAATGATTCAGGACACAGAGAGGTCGATGCAGCGCATGAGTCAGAGAGAGACGGCGATACTTAAAGGTAGCGACGCATACTTGTGAGCGCGCGAAATTAACAATTAAAAAACAGGTAGAAACAATGAAATTTTCTTAAATCCCTATTAGGAATATTATTACCTATTGTATTAAGAATTTAAAAAAATTATTATTTATATTTTATTTTATTTTTTTAATATATTTTTCATGGGTCAAAAGTACTCAAATTTGAGATTTTTCGAACCTTTAAAAATTCATATCTGTTAAAATATTAACTTTATCGTGAAAAGTCACAGGACCTTTTTTATTTGTATTTCAATAAAGAATATAAAAAAAATTTGTCCGGTTGAAAAATAACAATTCCTTCCAATTGTTTAAACAATTTCGGTTCAAACAATATGGCACTAGGTTGCCCCATGGCAACATGCATTTATATCATCAGTAGGGGAATTCAAAGAGGATCGCATAAAAAAATTGAGGTGGAATAGTTTTCGGTACTCATGCGCCGATTCCTCCTGAACTATCATTTTACAATGGGTATTTAAAACATGTCCATAATAGTATCGGAAGCTTTTGTAAAAAAAATATATTAAACATATTCACATATGATTCATATTCTCATGATTTAAAATGTTATAATCAAATTACTGGATTTATTTCTAGTTCTTGAGATATCACTTGCGAAACACTTTCAGCAACAAGATTATTCCAATCATCTGTTATGGATATATAAATAATATATGCAAGGATATCGAGTATTTATTTATCAATAATGAACTTTTCACATCACGTGTATTTTTGATAAAAGGTAATTTATTACTAGATAAGTTATCGGTATTTTAGGAAGTATCTTTAATCTATTTCCAGAAATATTTTCATTGTTTTTCACATTAGAAAACACAAGTTTATGTGTAGGTTCTTGGATGTCATTAATTAAGGTAAAATTTAACTGGATCAATCTTTTTAAACACTGTTTTTCCATAATAAAGTTGTATGACGAAGTACGCTACTAAAACCAGAGTGATTTTTTTTATAGAATTGGAAGATGTATTATTTTTAAAGTATTTTATGAAGCAATACGATATATATGTTAGCAATAACAAATTGCAGTAAAAATTCGATATTATTCTGTTGCCAAAAAAATATAAAACTACCGTTTTCAAGCAGAAAATACTGAAACATTGCAAAATTAAAAGAAGCTAACTTCAAACATCCTGTATCTCAGAAAACTGTGATATTTACGTGAGTCGTATTAGACATAATATTCTGTGGCGAAATGATAGAATTTTCAGAAAGCTAAATATGATCATTAAAATAGCGCTCAGCTGGACACAGGAATTAATTTGCTTGAAAAAAATCTACGTAAAATATTATATAATCGATTTTCTTCCTTACCTTGTACCAAATACCTCTCATCGGCAATCCAACGATCTCAGGATTTCTTTTATACAATTCCCTTTGGGTTTTGTTGTGGAGCTGGAAACTAGTTAGAACTCCTACTTCCGTTTGTCCATAAGTTGGTACGATGTCAGTATCCGGAAGAATTTCTTGTAAAGCGAAAACATATTTTTTGGATACAGCCGCACCGCCTGTTGAGATTCTGACTAATGTATCACAGCTAGCGTCTTTGGGTTTACCACATTTCACCAGTTCTGTTACTTGGAATGGGGTTAAAAACACCCCTGAGACCTGTTAATATAAATAACTTAATAGCGAAAATTGATATGCACATTTAGATTGTTTCTGTTAATATGACGAGAAATTACTAGATTTAATTGTCCAGCTCGCTTCCTATAAAAATACGATTTCGACAGCTTTGTATGACTAAATAGAACGACGAAAAAACGAATATATATATATATATATATATATATATATATATATATATGAAGCACTTAATCCAACTAAGGTACAAAGTATATTACTCAAACAAAAAATTACTAGAAGCAATACACTTCTTTAAACAAAAACAGGTTTACGATGGGTATGAAAAAGTATTGACAGAACGCCAGTGGCAGAACTGGTTTACAACATTTCGATTTCCCTCAATAAGCTGGCAAGAGACAACACAGTGTCTCTAGTATGGGTACTGGATATGAAGAGGTTGCAGGTAATGAATTGGCGGACAAGTTAGCTAAACAAAGCTCTGAAGGAGACTTCATAGATCCGGAACCGTTTTGTCGAATCACAAAAAATTGAAGCGTTTATTACAAAAACAGCCTTTGTCAAAATTTCATAATTGTGGGAAATTAATAAAAACCAAATATGTTACTAATGAAGCTGAACATTTCAAATCTGATTATATGGAAAAATCGGAAAAAATTAGACATTAAGTAGGGCGGCTTATGGAAATGAAGACTTGTTTGCACTATTACCGAGAAAAAAAAGTTTGGCTGACATAGGTTTTTTTGCAAGAAAAAGATTGCAACATTTCAAAAAATTTATGAGAAACTATAAAACTGCACAGTATTACAAACGAGTTAACTTTCACATCCACTGCTGTTATCTTCAGAATCAACCTCTTCAATATTCTAATTTAATTGCTGACTCCTATTTAGATCGAAGGATTCATAAAATGCTTTATTTTCACTTTTGCTTAGAGTAGGACATAAATCCAGCAAACTCTTCACCTTTAAAGGGTTTATAGCGGTAGGTGTATAAAGGTGTCAAGGTAAGCTCTTTTGTAAGCTTGGTTTTGCTTCTAATTAATGATCTGCTCCATGGCCCAGAGTATGATTCGCGTACTAAAACAATATCAGGATTTTCTTGCGAAATTTTGTACATTCTGAGAGTTTTCATTTTCAGTGGTGGTTTTGGTGTTTTTAAAAAATATGTCTCGATAGCTTTCTTTACATCAAAGAGGTTTGATTGATTAACATTGATGACTTTAGAAGGCGAAGGCTTTGACCGGCAGTTTGCGATAATGTTATCCCACTCCTGGGGTGTCTCAACCGTCACTTTTTCTTTCTTTTTGCTAATAATGGAAAAGTCTTGATCATTGGGCATAAAATAGTGACCTCTTATTGGGAAGATATGGACGACACTTTTAAAAAGGTTTAGCACGTGGACGACAAAGTATAGGAAACGTACCATCGTATAGTTCTTATTCTGGCCAGCGCACCCATCACTAAAAATGACATACGTTTCTGTCGCAGTAATCTCCTTATGTCTTAAAAAGTGCAATAAGTGTGAGGTTACATCGTTTTGACCTTTTTTTCCCACGCTTTCATCATATACGTACATTGACGCAGAGTCATCAGCAAAGTCATGGACCCAAAACACAAAGTACCACAACTGGCGAGCATAAAAAACGGTATTCGTTCTAATGTGAGGTAATCGCAAATTTTGCATAAAATCGAAGCTTATAACAGTAGCCTGATTTGTGCGATCCTCAGCTTTCCGCAGATGGAGTTCCTTTAGAGCCTCTTACTTCTTTTCCTCTTGCTGAACTTTGCTGGCTTCAATTTTTTGGCGGAACATGTCACACATCGTACATGTATCGGTTCTTGGTAGACCAAATTTAATGTTAAATTTTGTGGTAAATATTGACCAATAAACCTTGTAAGAAACAATGATTCTATGTTTTTCTAGGAAAAGACGATACCTGTCTTTTACGCTTAGAGTTTCAGGCAAATAAAACCTATGCGGATTCTTTCGTAACGAATAATGAGATTGCCTAGCAGGGAATGATTTAATGTGCTGCTGAATAAGATCATCTATTTCAGGAGGAGTTTTGTTTGGTCTGTTTTTATGATGGCCCCTTTTGTCTAAGGGAGATCCACTTGTTTCAGAAAGACAGCTTTGAATCATTCGCAGCCTAGCCCTGGTAATCCCATGAAAACTAAGGAAAGCATCTCTGCAAATGGTTACATCAACATATTTGGAAGCAAGTTCGGTTTTGGTGCGTACTGTGTATGAGAAGGACACAGAATGGTAAAATCTCGAATGTGATTGATCATCACTAGGTTCACTATGGCTGTGAATTTTAGATTTTCTAGGCCTTCTTTGCTTCACAGGTGAAGTTTTTATTAAACCGACTAAGTGACTGTCTTGGAGATTTTTTGTTGGAAGTTTATAAAACTCTTCCCTTTTATCTTTTGTCATTACACTAAAGCACTTGAATCTTTCACATCTAAAAAAATT
Source organism: Galeruca laticollis (assembly GCA_963921935.1). Lineage (NCBI taxonomy): Eukaryota > Metazoa > Arthropoda > Insecta > Coleoptera > Chrysomelidae > Galeruca > Galeruca laticollis. The sequence goes on along the minus strand of OY998177.1, from coordinate 221,333,952 downwards.
AATACATATTTACAACATTTCAGTTTAATAAATTTCTAGAATTCGCTTACTTGCAGTCTGGTCCCACTTTTTTCTCTTCGATAAATCTACCCTTATGGTTAACATGTGCTTCTCCTTTCACTTTCTTATCCCTTATAGCTGTTTCTTTTTTGATTTTTTTTTGTTTCTTTACTGGTACAACCGTATCTTCAACATCACTCATGGCCACAATGAAATGAAACCACTGTTATGTCAGTAAATGAAACTTAACTAGTCACAATGATGTTTCTCGACAAACTAACCCAACAACGCCAAACGTATAATCGCAACTACCTACGACTATTTCTGGCAATAACAACCTATGTCATTGATGTAGGTTGTTTTTGCTGGAAACGCCGATGACATGGGCTATTTTTGTAGAACCATAGAATATAACTCTTAGCATTACATCTCATATAGGTAGTTTCTGTGGAATATTTTACTCTAGGCAAATGCACAGTGACTCCGCGTCACCTGCCGATAAAAAATTAAAAACTTCACTTATTTTGACAAGGGCTGTTTTTGTAACAAACGCTTCAATTGCATAAGAGGAAAAATCCGGAACTGACTACACAAGGAACGCCAAATCGAATGAAGGCTGACAGAAGGTTACCTTCACACAAAAATCTTACTGAAATAGATAATCGAAGAACTCTCAATCAGGTTATTGAAACAACAAGAGATATTTGAAGGCAGTTACCGATTTGGTTACTAGACACTGTAACTTAAGGGAAACATCTATACAAATTGGGAGCGGTTAGTGAGCCTATATGTAGAAAATGTGAACTAAGGGCTGAAACACCTACTCACATACTCTGCTTATGTAGGAACTTACAAAGATTCAGGCAGAAGCATTTTGGAAACGAAATAATAGAACTACTCAAATTCCCCCCAAACAAGCTAGTGGTGTATATCGAGGATACGAATACCAGGAGTGGAAATGGATAATAATGGGAATGGTGCCCGGTCTGTTGAGCATAACCCAAACGAATTAATGAATGAATCAGACTTTAACGTAGTTGTGTCCCCTTCCACACGTCCAATCATTCAGTTTTCATCGAATTCGTCTGTTTCGAATGAATGAATGAAGAAATGACCATAACTTGTGGCAAACCAGTATGCAATTAACATGCTGCTATGATTGTTCATTGTCCAACTTACGAACTGACGATGAACATTCCGAATATAGTCCGGGGAAGTAAGGTCGAAAAATCTGCTCAATGGAAAAAGTTATCCGTAAACTATTTCTCATTTTTTAATGAAAGTACTTCTTTCCAACATTTTCCTAGTTCGTCTAATACATTACACTGACACTTGCGATGGAGCTTGCAAGCACAGCTTGGAATACGTAAAATTCGGGTGTTTTATGCTCCTGGCATTCCTGGATGTACTTGTACAAAAAAATTTGTAGAGGTAAAAAATGTAGAAAATCTTTTGCTCTAAAAGGTGACGTAATTCGATTTTCCAAAGAAAAAATTTTCCGTCCTTAAATTTTCCAACTTTTGGATATTTTTTCGAAAATTTCATTTTCAATTGGCAATTATGAATAAAGGTCAAAACATGAATAAACATAGAGGGCAAACGTCTAGGAATTTACGGTTTTTCAGATTTGGAAAATTCAAAATGGCGGCCGCTCAAAATGGAATTACATTTTTTTTTCAATTGACTCTAAAGTTATGAACATTAATGATATCGAGACGCGGTTGATTGCAATCGATAGAGTGAAAATTATATTTTTATAAATAGAACTAACACAATTTCTCAAAATTTTTTTAGATAGTTTTTAACAACATTTACCGAAAAAAATATTTTTTTTTATCTCGTTTTTTCCATTTTTTCCTTTTAGCTTCACACGTATCCGTTTCCGTATTGGAGTAACGTTGTAGTAAAGAATTTGTCAAGAAAACCTTTTTAGCAGATAATGTATCGTTTCGTGCTAAAACCAGGATAGTCAAAGTACTATTCTTTAGTAAAAGTGAGAAAATACCTAATATTGCTTAATATGAACACACGTGGCGGTGCTTTAAATTGTCACAGAACCCATGATAATCGGGTTCCACTATGGTTTTTAACTCCTGTTGATGTACAAACTTGGCATCGTCAATCGTGTGAGGTGATAAATAAAGTGATTCATAAGAAAGCGTAGCCTAACACTCGTTTTATGACGCTATGAAATTAATCCAACTCTAGTATGCCATTTGACACATTGACTGACATTGCGATTTTGGTAGCAACAACCGACACTACACATGGTAATAAGCCGTGGATGATATTTTTATATTTCTTTTTTAATAAACTTGGGAAGATTTTGAAGATAAGTTACGATTAATTGTGGAAGAAGTTAATAGACAGGGAAACAGTGTTTTGAAAAAGGAAACTCCTAAAAATCCTGATATACATATCAAAGTAATTAATAGCATAGTAGGTCTTTATAATGATTTTGATAAGTTAATAGCCAAAAATTGGGAAAAATTTAAGTTCAGTACAACAGGAGACTTGTAAAAATTATTCGAATAGGATTAGGGATAAAGCTGATAGGGCATTTCAAGCGTATTGTTAAAATACCTACCTCTATATTTGAGGAAATTGACACTATTGTATTACAAGCAATAATAAAACAGTTAAAAATGGCAACAAGTATAAATGATTTTTTTAATTTTGGGAGTAAAGTTTTACCGAACGAATTTAACGGCGAAGCAGGCAAATTACAATCATTCTTAGGCTCATTAGATTTGCTACAAATAAACGCGACTGGTAACGAGTAAAATGCTATTCTACTAATAAAAACGAGACTAACGGGAAAAGCTAGAAGTTTAATCACGACGGAAAACTCCATTGCAGACATCAAGAATAAACTAAAAACGGGGATAAGAGGAGACAATCCAAGCATTCTCCTAGCGAAACTTGGTAAAGTAAGACAAAATGGGAAAGATGTAACACAGTATGCAACGGAAATGGAAAAATTGGCGGAAAGATTACAGGCAGCATAAATATCGGAAGGGATGCCCAAACGACTAGCCGAAAAATATACTAAGGAAGCAACGATTAAGGCAGTAACTACGAATGCCACAACAGATGCAAGCAAAACAATAATTGCAGCGGGAAGTTTTGAAACTACACAAGAGGTACCATCAAAATTGGTTTCAGTAGAAGGTATAGTAGGACAACAACAAGTTTTACACATGAAGGATAACAGGAATTTCTTCAGGAAGTCAAACTTTGACTTTAGGAATAATCACCGGAGAGGATACAACAGAGGATTTTTTAACGGTAATCATTCAGGAAGAACATTTCGACAGTATAACCAAGGAAATAACTATGGCAGATACGAAAATTTTAATAAAGATAGGAAATACAATAATAATGGAAATTACAATAATCGAGTCAACAATAACGTGAGAATATGCAAGATAGAAGACAAAATTGAAGAAATGAGTAGACAAATAGCACAATTAAAGAAAGAAAACTACGATTTGAGGATGGAAAATATGGAACTAAAGGAAAAAACAGAATTTTTGGATGGTAACATGACACAGACAGAAAAATTTTAGAAGAAAGAAATTAATAATACATGGTATAGAAGAAGAAAACGAAGAAGATGAGGATCAACTAGAAAATAAATTAGAAGACGTAATGAAAAAGGTTAATAATACAGTAGATGTTAAATCAGACATTTTTAAATGTAAAAGATTAGGAAACAAAACCAGTAACAAAAATAGACCAGTATTAATAATGATGAAAGATGTGAATAAGAAAGTAGAGACTTTGAACGGAACGAACAAATTAAAAGGAACAAAGATATATATTGATGAAGATTATCCTAAAGATATATTGGAACAGAGAAAACAGCTTATAAGATACATGAAACAGGCGAGAGAAAGTGGAGCTAAAGCTAAGATAATTGATAATACAGTAATGATCAATGACAACGTGTACAGTTTAAAAGAGCAAGAAGAAAGGAAGAATCAATTCGAAATACATACAGGATGGAATAAATCCACATATAAGGAAAATAACGAAACTAATCCGAAAATTTTGGATAACATTTTCAGCCATAAAACTTTTAATCAACTGAGAGGTAAACCCATTTTCTAGTAAAAATATGAAATTTGATCGATTTGGAAGAATACGGTTTTAAATACAGTATATTAAAGGTATAGCGAACTACGCGGATAGCATATCGAGAATATCCATAGAAGAACTTAAGGATTTATACATAAATAATTCACATGTTTTGGCAATTACCAGAGTACAAACGCGAAAAGAAAACGTTCAAACAGAAAAGGATCTAGGGAATAACGTAGAAACAAAGGGAGTAAGAATACAAAAACCTTCAGTAGTAAAAGTTTTAAATAATCTTGAGGCACATAAATTACCAATTTTACACTTTGAAAATAACCGTATCTCACTGAGGATGAGCATTCAGATCAAAAATAAATTGAAATTTAGTGAAGCTTTGAATACCGGATTACACAACTTCAACCTAAGACGAACGTTGGAAAAGCTTGAAGAGCGATCGGTAAAAAATGAAGTAAAAAGAATGAAAATATATACAAATGACGATATATTCAAAAAGTGCACAGTAGAAGAATTTATATAAGAAGGAAATCAAAGGTTAAAAAGTATTCAAGTATGTATATGCGAAGTACCAAAAACGGTACAGCAGAAAGAAGAGATCCAAAAAATATTAGAAAGATACCACAATGATCCAATGTTTGGGGGCCATGTAGGAAATAATGGATTATTAAAGAAACTAAGAGCAAATTTCAAGTGGAAAAATATGGAGAAAGACGTAAGGAAGTATGTAAAGAATTGCCATAAATGTCAAGTGAATAAATCAAAGCTTAATCATAAAGAAAAATTTGTCATCACAGATACATCTATAAAACCATTTGATATTATTTACATAGACACAATAGGTCCGTTCGTAGAAAGTAACAACGGGAATCGTTATTGTATTACAATATTATGCGAATTAACTAAATACGCAGTTATGATACCGGTTCAGAATAAGGAAGCACACACTATAGCAAAAGCAATATTTGACAATTTTATACCGAATTACGGACTGATGAAGGAGATAAGAACAGATCAAGGGACGTAGTATAAGAACGAAATAATGAAGAACTTAGCGGAACTATTAAATATAAAACATAATTTTTCAACAGCATACCATTACGAGGTCATAGGCAGTTGTGAAAGATTACATAGAACATTTAATGAATATATAAGAAACTTTATCAAAGATTCTAGGGATAACTGGTGCGAGTTTGTAAAAATGTTTGCATATTGCTATAATACAACACCAAACACGTATCACGGATACACTCCTTTTGAGTTTTTATACGGGAGAAAACCCAATTTGCCAGAATTTTTAAATGTAAAAATTGAACCGTGTTACAATCTTGAAAGATACGATAAAGAATTAAAGTATAAGTTACAATACGCAAATGAGAAAGCCAGACAGTTTTTAATAAATAACAAATTAAGTAGAGTCAGTAATAGTGAAAAGGATTCTTCACCTGTAAATTTCAGAATAGGGGAATTAGTTATTTTAAAAAACGAAGGGAGAAATAAATTTGATACACATTATTTAGGTCCGTTTAAAGTAACGGGAATAAAAGGTGTAAATTGTGAGATTACATCTCCGGACAATAAACTACAGACAGTTCATAAGAATCGTATGTATAGATACAACGACCGGAATCAATTGTAACCAAGTGAAGTGTGTTTATAAACGAACAAGTAGTGTTTAGTAAACAAAAACAAAACAAAAACAATCAATAAAAACTGTTATACATATAGGTAATATCGAAAAATTAAAATGATAATTTTTCTCTTCCAAGAGGGGATGATGTAGTGATCCCGAAAGGACGGTAGCAGTAAAAGGACATTAGCTTAGAAATAAGATTTAAATTAGGTTAATATTAATTACAATATTTAGCGAGCGTTGATCTAGGAAGGTCAATGTTAGATATGCATGGAAGCACGTTCTAGTTAAAAACGTAAACAGCACGATCAATAAATAGACGAAGGTCAGGCACGCAAGACATTGTCCGAGGCACTTCCTATAAAATAGAAGTGTAACGAACCAAGAAAATCAATTGTTATTGTTAGTCTGAATAAGTCAAATGATATGATATTATATTTGTGTATTTTTAAATATATTAGAACGCCCAGTGATTTTTATAGAAGTGATGTCGTTTATTCAACTCCCGAAGAACGGTTACTAGGTAAGTGTTTTCCTCAAAGATAATATTCCTTTTATGGTAGATGTGAAGTATACGAGGGGCACTTACTAAGTAACCACCACGAAGGCAATACGAGGTATTAGTTAGATAAAGAAGTGATTACTAATGGTGTTTTCCTTGTCTTGTGTGTTTCTGATGATAATTAAAGAATTTTCTTTTCTTTTGTTAATTCTTATAAACATGGTTCTCATAAAATAAAGGCTTCCCAAAACATTTTTTGAACAAAACATACTTTCAAAACTTATACCAAATCGTGCCTATTGTTAACATAAGTTACAATAAAAACAAAACATTTTGGAATTTTTATCAAACATTAGAAGGGTGCCGCATGTTTTTCGAGCCGGTAAGTGTAGTTGCTACTTGAAAAATATTTTTGTCTGTTCCTACGTCTTCTCAGAATATATTTTTTTATTTATATGAGTTTATGAAATACTTGTTTTAGCAGTTCTATTAGTATTGAAGTATTTTTTTATGATGGTAATTTAAATACGTTTGCATTTTTATAGGTACTTGTATCCATTTCAATATCAATTTGCCACTAATTTTCAAAAATAAACTGGTGAATATTTCAAATATTGAACAATGGAATACAACAATTTGTTTAAAACTTCATTATATTTGAACTAATGTTCAGTTTAAATATGTGACGCGTTTCGCATTCATAGTAGCTTTATCTAACAAGTGAAGGTATAATGAATTTATTTTAAAATCTATAAACGGCATAAATACGGAATTTAACGAATATTAACAAAAATATTGAACAAGTTTAGCAGGAAATTCATTCACAACAATCATCCCTAAACTATCTTCTAGGTAAATAGGTTTAATGAAGGAGAATGGTTGAAATATATTTGGTCGTTAAGAAGGTTACCTGAATAGTCATTATTATTTATCTCAAGAGCTTCTGAAGGATTTAATTAGAAGGATTTAGGTTCTACATGTAAAATTACAAAATTAGGGTCGAAAGTGGGTTGGTTTGTGTTCTGAAATTCTAGTTTTAAAATTTCTAAAAGTTTCCCCGATATAAATTTTATTACAGTTGTCATCTTAATATATAAACTCCTGATATGTTTAATTTTGAACATTTAGATTTGTTATTTTTAATGAGTTTGGATAAATTGTAATCGTTTTTGAAGCAAGTATTCATGTCCTTAGTTTCTAAAAATCATTCAATTTTTAAGGATGGTGTAATGAACACGAGATATGACATAGAAAATTTTAAGAACGCCCTATATAGACTATTTTTTTTATTCAAAATATCTAATAAATGTTGACCTCAACGAAAAAAATTACTACAGACAAAAATGTGTTATTGCAAGGTTAACAAAACATTTTAGATTACGATTATGTCATGCTTGTTTACTATGTACGTTACAAGTAAAAAAACAATGATATTTAAAACTAACCTTCACACAAGGTAAAATAAATAACGAAAAAATTGGAATCAAAGGAGAGAAGGTATCTCTCCCCCGGTGAGGCAAGTCTAAGAATTGACGGGCCCTTCACCCCCCAACAGAAATAGTGTGCAGTTTGTGACTAGTGATATTCCAAAACGTAAGTTTTTAACGTACAATTGTTTTATCATATTGTGTATTGATCGGTGATATTATATTTTCTTTGACTTAACCGGGTGTCCCCAAATAGGTAAAGGACCCCACAGTATTTTCGGTCATATCTAGTGTTTCATATATATCAGCGCCCCTCATCTACTGGTAGAGCCTAAACAGTTATAGGTATTTATCTGATGTTCAGGGACCATTTCCCTATATAGCTTCTTCTGATTATTTGATTATAACGCACAGATATTTATATTGTACCAGGGATCATATTTAGTCCTACCTTAAAGTATCAACTGATAACTTTTTCAGTCATATTCCCGGACATTCAGATACCGGAGACATCATAATTAATTTTCTGAATTTTATTGATATAGATTGTATTCTGTATTTTTTTTCGTCTCTCTTCGAGAAATGTAATTAGAGTTAGAAATAGGGGATAAAGATTTTCTTTTTTTTGTATTTTACCAGTTGATTAAATCTCACAAGATCCGTAATTATTTCTTTCCAGAAATTTTGGCAATATAGATATAGGGTTTACAGGATATCATATTTGATCCGATTCATAAAGTTTCGTTTGATCTCTATTTATTGCCTTAATTTTTGCGGAGGATATCCAACATAATTATTAGGTGTATAGGATACCATACTCTTACAGGTTAAGTACCAAAAGACATTCCGTTTGTTATTCTATTATTTATGTAGGGTATATCACGTAGGCTATCCAAAAGTCAGGAGAAAGCCGCGTAAATTATAATTATTAGATTGCAAAGCGTACGTATATGGTTTTAATACTTTTTTTTGTAATATATGCTTGTACATATTTTAACCTTTCAGTTTATTTCCTTAACCTCAACCCTCACCACCCCCGTAACAGTCAAATAGGACGGGCCGACTCAACCTGCACTACGAGCTCGGGCTTGGCACACTATATAAGCCCAAGGGGCCCCACGACGACCTTGATCACTCGAGGCAGGAACAACCCCTCCCTCGAGGTAATCCCGCAGGGAGATTCCTGGTTCTACATTTTGTGTCGCGAGGCACTGGTGACAGCACGCTGCAACGATTTTTGTTCTTTGGATAGGAGTTTATAGTAGGGCCTTCCGGTCACTACCAGCCAGAGAGAAAGGAAACCGGAGATATAATACCTGAACCGAACACATTACCCTGGTGACTTCAGAATGAAAATAGGAACTACCCATTTATTAGAGTGGTGACAGCGGATTTTTGACCTACTTCATTACAATGGTGTTTCAAAGTATGTTGCTTTTAAATTGTTATTTTTATCAAAAGGAAATACTAGTTCTAAAGTCTGTTTTATTAACTTGTTATTTATGATATTGATAACTAAATTTGGATCGTAATTATTATTACCTGCCATTTGTTTTATGATATTTAATTCTTTGTTGTAAATATTACTATTTAATGGGACTGTTAAAAGTCTGTGTTTCATACTATTGAAAGCTGCTAGTTGATGACTGAATGGGTGGACCGAAACTTATTTTAATCAAGCTCTACGGCAAATTTGATATTATTGTGAATAGGGTTGATGTAAGTAATGAAGCTGTCAAATTGTCTAGTTTAATCTAGATATTCCTGATATGTCAAAAAGCGTAATAGTCTTGTTATACAATGGTATTGTGTTAGTTGCTAGGTGTTGTGTTTGTTGGCAATTTAATTAATTATTAACTCGCTTTAGTTGTGATTTTTGAGAAATTTGAATTCAAAACTGTGAAAATAGAATATGAATAGGTAATTATGAAGAAAAAATGTCCTTAGATATATCATTTACAGCCAACGAAGCTATAGAATCTTTAATTCCAGCAAAATCTAGAAATAATACGAAAAAGGATACCGGCAATTCGAAGAAAACATTTCTCAAAAATAGGTAACCTGACGTTATTTGGAAAAAGTTATATGTTTCAGAACTTTACCGCACTGTAAAGTTATACTACCGCACTTATGCGGTAAACTACGTCATTACGACATCCAAGTGAGAACTGTAAAACATTACATATTGATAGTAGATAAAATGCTATTCAAACTCTTATTATGCAATATACCATTTCTCAATATAGACTTTTATTTAGAACCTGTTTTCAAAGTTTAACAATTACTATATATTTCTTATGACACAGTTCAAACCTTTTCAGTCTAACGCGTACATATCACGTAAATATGTAAACGAAACTTACCCTATATTTATCAACCAAGTACCAAAACTCCTTAGCGTCAAAAGTGCTGCATAAAAGTCTAGTAACTCCAGTAATGGCAGACAAAAATAATCCTGCTCCAGAAGAATTCCAATATAGAGAACCGTATGTCAAGAAAGTCGTTCCAGATTTTTTTATGTTCATTTCATATATCTGTCTCGGTTTATCAACATCATTATTTTGAGCTGGCGGAAGTAGCGGCGAATGATGGCAATAGTAGTAATGATTCAAACATATACCTTTCGGAAATCCAGATGTACCACTACTGAAATATATTGAGGCAGTTTCCATGGGATCTTCGATAAATATAGGTTTGAACTCGTGTTCTCCTTCTTGTGGCTCTATAAACTCAGAGAACGGTGTGCATTCCTCTGTATTACCGAAAACTACTATTTCCGTTTTCAACTTCTTCGTGAAATATTTGATTTCTTTCAAAGAACTTTGTACTGTGAACATGATTTTCGGCTTTACATCTGAAATTAATTTCTCCAGTTCAATGTTAGATAAAGTGGGATCAAGGGAACAAGGAATGGCTCCGATCATATGAGAAGCTATTACTGGAACGCACGCATCCAGATGGTTATCTGAGCATCCCGTAACGACGTCTCCTTTTTTAATTCCTTTTTTCTGCAAAACGATAGCGGTTCTCACACATCTTTGAAGGAGTGACTCGAAAGTGTCTTTTTCTCCGGTTGGTGCGTATATCTGAAATAATACAACACGTTTATCAAATTTAGCAGAGACTTGCAAGATGGGAGTTGATATGTTAATCCCAATTAATATTATGAGACAATTGTTATCAAAGGAAACCAGGTAAAACTGATTCAATAAAAAAGTTTATTGTTTCGACCCTCACCTTGTGGAATCTACTTACATTACTTTTTTAAATGAAACTAACTGCTTCTAAATAATTCCAAAATATATTGAAAAAAATGGTTAACATTCTAAAAAACCTACCTGATATTTAGTAATTAATTATTTTTGGCTAGAGCAAGAAGTGACCTACCTTGTGATTGACTTAATATATATGAATTTTGGAAAAACTACAATATCATGAATGCTGTAGAAAACATAAACCTTTCTTGGAATGAGATAACAGAAAGATCTTTGAAAGGAGCATGGAAGAATATTTGACCAGATTTGAGTAAGAGCAAAGACATTGAACACTCTGTCGATATGGATGAAATATAGTGGAAGAAATAGTGGAATTAGCGAAACAAACCGGTTCAGATGAGGTAAATGTGGAAGAGGTCGAAAAAAGAGTTCAAGAAACAGCTGCTAGTCATTCTAATGATGAGCTCAAGGAATTAACTGAGCAAGAAGAAAACAAAAAATATTGATACTAGTGATTTCGAAGAAGAGCAAAAAGAACTTTCGATGGCGTTTGTAAAAAGAAGTTTGACCATTACCTATAACTGAAATTATGGACCAAATTGTAGAAAATGATCGAAATTTGGGCAGGAATTCAAAATCAAGGCGGTGTGTTATAGATGATTTATCCACTTGTCAACAACTTCTAACAGAACGCAAAAGGAAAACGCAAACTACCTTACATGCCTTCTTGACAAAAGATGAATGGTTTTAAAGATTAAAACTAACTTTTCCACAACTGTGAGATGCCCTAAACAATATTATATCATAAAATTGTCACTTGTACACACTTCGGGGGATGTATCGTGATAATAAACCGACATTTCTTCAAAATTAACCAAAAATGTAGTTTATATGGATTTATAGGACCCGCTGTACTCGCTCTATTCAGCAAAAAATCAATAGGTACATCTGTGAGACACCTTGGAAAATATCCAATTATAAGATTAGTCACTTATATACAATCCGAAGGCTGTATCGTGCTAACAACCCGACATTTCTCGAAAAAGGACCAAAAATGTGACACTTCAGGTACCATAGTACCCGTTGTACTAGCTCTGCTGAGCTGAAAATATAATTGGTCACTCGTATACAGTCAGCAGGCTAAATCGTGCTAAGGATAATTTACACCCGAAAATTAAATTTACATTAGAAATTGAAGAAAATAGCTCAATCAATTTTCTTGATCTAAAAATTCAAAGAGTTAATAATGTTCTCGATTATTCAATTTACCGAAAACCAACACAAACTGATGTAACAATTCCATTCAATTCTAACCACCCTGTGCCACACAGACTAGCAGCATATAATTCAATGATACATAGAGTTTTTTCAGTTCCTATGAACAAATGTAATTTTGATAGAGAGATTAATACAATTAGACAAATAGCAACATCTAACGGTTATCCATTAGATATGATAAATAAGCTAATTAGTAAAAAAGAAGAAAAAGTGGCATTACAACTAATATATCCTAAACAAGCTGATGAAATTAAAACTTATAAAACCATCACATATGCAGGAAATATTCCTAATAATATTTCAAAGATAATATCTTCAGCAACGAATACAACAATTTCTTTTAAAACAGAAAGTAACGTTAGTACAAAATTGTTAAATGTAAAAACAAAAATACCACTATTAAAGAAGTCAGATATATATAAACTCAAATGTCCAGAATGTAATGCTGTCTATTTGAGTCAGACCCTTAGAAATTTTGAAATACGATACAGTGAGAACTTACGAGCATACAGATTAAAACAACCAGATAAATCCCACTACTCAAAACATCTACTTGACACCAATCATTAATTGACACCTAACACAGAACTAGAAGTGCTGCATATTTGTGAAAAGAAACAAGAGCTGGATTTCCTTGAAGAACTGGAAATTAGAAGACATTTAAGGAACCCACAATATGAAGTTGTCAATGAACAGTTAAATCTAGGGAGTTCTCCACTAATAAACTGTCTTCTTAAGTGATAATTGTAAAGATCAGCAGATATAGTTTTCCTGGTTTTCTATATCATTGCACAGTTATACTGATCTTAATTGGAAAAATGATATCCAGGATATCACCATAGGGCTAATAATATCTAAGCTTCAATATTTGTAATATCACATCTTCTTCCTTTTTCTATAAACATATATTAAGCCAATCACAAGTTAGGTTACTTCTTGGTCTAGCCAAAAATAACTAATAAACATAAGGTAGGCATAAAATGAAATGTAACTTCTGCCATTCTGACGATGATATTGATTTATCGAAACAATTGTCAATCTTTTAGAATTTTCAATAACTTTCATTATATTGTGGAATTAACTAGAGACCGTAAGTTTCGTTTAAAAACACTAATGAAAATTATCCAAAAATGACAAAAATTTGGTACCGTAGCACCCGTTGTACTTGCTTTAGTGTACTGAATATCAATAGAGTTCATCATTGAGACGCCCTGAATAATATCCAATCATAAAATTGGTCACTTGTATATATGCCGGAAGCTATATCGTGCTAACAAACTGAAATTTCTCCAAAAATGACAAAAATCTCGTACTCAAAGTACTATAGCACTTGTTGTACTGGATCTGGTGAGCTGAATATCAATAGGGTTCATCCGTGATACGTCCTGAATAATATTCGATCATAAAATTGGAGACTTGTTGCACTTCGGAGGCTGTGTCATGCTAACAAACTGAAATTTCTCAAAAAATTACAAAAATGTCGTACTTCAAGTACCTTAGCACCCGTTGAACTGGGTTTGGTGAGCTGAAAATCAATAAGGTTCATCTGTGAGATGTCCTGAACAATATTCAAATATAAAATTTGTGACTTGTTATACTCCGGAAGCTGTATCTACTTTTTTTGGGGTAAAGCAATACTTTTCTCGCATATATAGATAGGTTGGACGGAAAAGTATAAACAGATAATAGATAACACAGAATTGATTGAATGAATTGACTTACTTAGAATTTTATTTGTTTTTATAAGTTATTCGTTTATGTTGTTTTGATTTTTGTAAGAAATAAATGTTTTAATTTGAAGAAACATAATTCTTAAATTTAATACCTAACCAATTTTCTATCCATCTTCAGCTAACCCCATCATTTACATGTTAAGATAGTCACATTAAGCTCTACTTTGATGGAATGTATCCAACGCGTTAAGCGGGGTCTCACTGTACATTATTAACTCTTTGAATTTACGTTTTGGGTGTATATTATTAATATGGTTGAAAAATACATCTAATTGTCGTTAACTACCTATAAGCTAATATGTCATCTACATATCTATTCCAAAATAAGATGATTTTTTGAATTGTTATAATCAAAGATTATTCTTTGTAAACTTTTCATAAAAATGTTTGGTAAAATTGGTGATATAGGGCTTCCCAATGGAAACCTTCGTTTTGAATATATACATTATCGTCAAAAGTGAAATAATTATGATTAATACATACATCAAATAAATTAAGTATATCTGATATTATTCCTGGATTAAAATTTTTATCTTCTAGTAATTTTTATAAAAGTGTAGATATTCTTTTAGAGGTATTTTAATGAACATATTGGTAACATCAAATGAAATGAGTTTAGAGTTATCTTATAAGTTGAATATTTTTAATTTTTTGAGTATTCTTGAGAATTGAGATATATATCTGTAATTAATGTGTATATTGTAAAGTTTTTTAGCTCATTTACTATTATGAGTATTAACATAAGAAACTACAGGTCTAATGTGTTTCTATACTTTATGTAATTTAACGGTTCCCTATTATTGGAGATTGAGGATTTTTATTTATGATGTATTTCATCTCTAGATTCTATAAAGCTATTTATTTTAGATTTATAATTTTCAGTTCTCAATATAACAGTGTCGTTACTTTTGTCAGATTTTGTAATTGTGATGTCATTTTTTTTTATTTTTTTAAGGCATTGACTTCTGAGGTCATTAGCCTTATACGCATATGTAATCACATGTAAGAATGCATGTCACAGTTTGGAGTATATTCCTGTTTCTTTTAAGAACTTCAAAACCTTTTTCAATGTAATCCATTCGTCTTTCAGGCACGTTTGAATATCATTCGGTAGGGCAAGTCCTTGTCTCATTACATCATATTGAGGGCAGTCTATAATAATATGTTTTACCGTCAACCTGGATCGACAGTAGTCGCATCTAGGTTGTCTGTCTCCCGCTAGCATGAATACGTTTGTGAGGCGGGTATGCCCGATTCGTAGTCTGGTTATCACAGCCTGATCTCGTCTACATTGTTAAGGTATTAGCGTCCAAGGGGTGACCTTTGTTTTGATGTCTCGAAGTTTGGCATCTCTTCTATTCCACTCATTTTGCCATACCTCCAAGAACGTATGTTTCAAATGTAGTTTTATGTCGTCTGGTCTCACAGGTATATTTTCTATTATATCTGCTTGCCCAGCTGCTCTAGCTGCTCGATCTGCTTGTTCATTCCCCTCAATTCCGTGGTGACTTGGGATCCAAATGAACCTTGTGGGTTTACCGTTAGTTTTAAGCAGAGTCAGTATCACCAAAATAATTTGGACCAGCGAATCTTTGCTGAATGGATTACTCAGGGCCTCAATCGAACTCTTGGAGTCAGTACAGATTATGTAATGCAATTTGTTTCCAAATTCAACATATCGTAGGCCTTGCATAATGGCGTATAGCTCCGCAGTATATACGCTGCTTTCCCTGGGCAATGCCCATAAATGGGATTTTCCAAGCGTAGTGAATGCTGAGCCACAGCCTCTCAGAGTTTTTGATCCATCTGTGAATATAACTTGGTCTCCTGGGTATCTGTCAATAATTCTGTTGAATTCTGCTCTAACAATTGTTCGATTGACGTCTCCTTCTCTATCTATCCCAATATCCATAATTGCATGTAATGGGACGATCTTCCAAGGAGGTATTTCTGGTGGACCTAAATTGAGATCATTTGGAAAGGAATATTGCATATAGTCAAGATCCTCTTTGAGACGTATACCTGCTTGGCGTGTTATTGTCGGTCGTCATTGAAACAAGTCGTGTTCCTCATCATGGTATGGTGGATAGTTTGGATGGTTCGGTTGATCCCATATTCCCATACAGTAGTTGGCTAGCAGTTGCTTTCTTCTGATACTTAGAGGTGGGATACTTGCTTCAGCACACAAGGATGCATAAGAGCTTGTTCAAAATGCTCCTAGAGCTAGTCTTAGAGCGTTGCATTGTAGACTCTAGAACTTGGAGCCTTGTTTTTCGGGCTGATCCATAAATCATACAGCCATATTCCATTTTGGAGGCTATAAGTGCCTTGTACATCTTCAGAAGGACGTCTTTATCCCAACCCCAGTTGATGGTTGCTAAGACTCATAGAGGATTCAGTGCCTTTTTACATTTCAGAGCAAGTTCGTTGATATGAGTACTCCAGTTGAGTTTTTTATCAAATATAAGCCCCAAGAATTTTACGTTGTCTCTACACTCAAGATCGTCGCCATAATAGTTTCAGTTTTGGATCTTGGTGAATTAATCTTAGCCGACAAAAGTGCACGCAATGCGTTTTTGTACTGGAGAATTTAAATCCCAGATATTTTGCTCGGCTAGAAAGAGTGTTTATTGCAACCTGCAGGGTTGTTTCTATTTCGGCCGCGTAGAATATTGTGAGGTCATCGACATATAAGCATTTTCCTATAGCTTGGTCAATATTTTCAAGGAGTCCATTGACTGCTATCGCAGCAGTACACTCAGGGTGGATCCTTGGGGTACTCCATTTTCTAGTTGGTGTAAGTTTGATTGTGCTAACCCCTTGCGTACTCTGAAGAAGAAAACGCTGTATGAATCTCGGCATATTGCCTCTTATTCCCCATTTGTTCAGTTGATCGAGTATGTTGAATCGCCAGGTTGTATCATAGGCCTTTTCTAAGTCGAAAAATATAGCCACTATATGGCTTCTGTTAGTAACGTAGTTTTGAATTGCCCTTTCCAACATGAATAACTGATCAGTTGTGGATCTATGGTTTTTGAACCCTGCTTGAGAAGTTGATAGTAGATTGTTTTTTTCCAGATACCATCGTAGCCTTAGGCTTACCATCTTTTCCAACAATTTGCTCAGGCAACTCGTTAGTGATATGGGTCGATAACTTGCTGGATATGTTGGGTCTTTTCCCAGTTTGAGTAAAGGTA
Organism: Galeruca laticollis; assembly: GCA_963921935.1. Taxonomy (NCBI): domain Eukaryota; kingdom Metazoa; phylum Arthropoda; class Insecta; order Coleoptera; family Chrysomelidae; genus Galeruca; species Galeruca laticollis. The sequence continues at coordinate 221,316,872 of OY998177.1, read as the reverse complement.
TGATGATAGCTTCCTTCCACATTTCTGGGTATATTCCGTTCGACCAGATTTCATTATATAGTTTCAGTATAATGCGCCTTGTTGATTCTGGTGCTTCTTTTATGAAGTCGTACGTGATTCTATTTCCGCCTGATGTTGAGTTAGTTATTTCAGAGAGTACGTAATCAAACTCCAAAGTAGTGAATGGTATGTTGTAATCTGAGGTAATTACTTTATGAAAATTGATTTCTCTCTCTGAATATTCCCTATGTTGTTGAAACTCGTGATCCAGAATAAGTGTGCAACTGGCAGTTTCAAATTCCTGAACAATTATTTCTGCGATTTCTTCTTTGTTTGTAATCGTTTGTCCATTTACTATGAGAACTGGGGTGACATCTGATACTTTTTTTCCTGTAATGGCACGAATTTTCTTCCACACCTGTGACACCGGTGTCTCAGATGTTATAGTAGAGTCATAATTTTCCCACGATTGTCTTTTACTATCGCGAATTTTTCGCCTAGCCTTGGCTCGTGCCTGTTTGAAGGCGATCATATTCTCTTGTGTGGGTGATCTTTTGAATTTGTTGAATGCTTTATTTTTTTCTTTTATCAAAAAAGATGTTTCTTCGTTCCACCATCGAACCATTTTTTTTCCTTTAACGCCTTTTGTTTGAGGCACTGCTGTCATGGCAGCTGATATGATCTTACCGGTGACTATTCTTGTGGCTTAATTGACACCTGTAGATGGCAATTCAAAATTTTCCAAGTTCTCCTTGAATAATGCCCAATTTGCATTATCGAGTTTCCATCGTTTCGGAATGGCATGTGTTTCGGTTCGACCTACAAATTCGATAGATATTGGAAAGTGATCTGTCAAATGGTCGCCGAGGCATTTCCACTGAAATGCTGGAGCTACTGTAAGAGAGCAGAACGCTAAATCGAGAGCGGATAGGTTATTTGATCTTTGGTTCAAGTAAGTGCCTTCTTTCTAATCGAATTTAAAACTGAAATGTCATTTCTTGTTTGACGTTTAGCAATAAGACAGACGAACTGGATTTCCTTGAAGAGTTTCATAATCACTGAAATGATAATTTGAATTATTAACAATATCTCTTACATTATTAGAAAACTCTTTTTCTAAGAATTTGTACATACATCGCTAGATTCTATGAAGTTATTTATTTTGGATTTATAACCTACTCCACTATTTGTAAAGTTAGTGTCTGAAAGTGTGTTGGTATGTAAGTACAGTGGAAGTTACAGTTTTATTATGTTCAGTGTATTGAATTCTGTGTTGTGTGTATTCAAGCTTTTCAGTTTTTGTTTCTTAAATTTCTTGTGCTTCATCGTGCTGACAGTTGTGAAATTCTACTGGATGTAGTTATAACGTGAGTTCAGAATGTACAACTTTTATGTAGGTGTCTTATTTCATACTGTTTTTTTCAATATTTTTTAAGCCATTGTCGTTGAGCACATTTTGTAGTTTTTTGTGTTTAAGGTGTTTTTTATGACATTCCATATTACATAAGTAGTACTAAATTATGTAAATATAAAATGCCATAATAAAACTCCTCAAACACAAAAAGCTATAAAATGTGCCCCACGAGTCTGGATTAAAGAAGGATGTAAAAAATGGTTTGAAATAAGTGTCTCCTTAGATACATACATAAAAGTTGTACATTCCAATTACATCCAGTATAACAGTTATCACTGTTTAGATGAAAAAATCAGAGAATGTGTCAGCACGATGAAGCAGAAGAAACTTAAAAAACAATAGCAAAAACTAGAAGAAATTGAATACACTCAACATATAATTTTATACTCTAAACACCATGAAACTGTAAGAACTTAGATACCAACACATTTTGCTCCACGATTTGAAAACCTTTCAGACTCTACTTTCACAAATGGTGAAATAGAATGTTCGAATAAAGGCTCAAAGTACGACGTACCACCAAAATTTACTAATAATATTAAATAAATATTAGCTACAGAATCAAAAATAGCTTTAAAATCGAATTCAAATGATTATCTTTATGAGAAATTACAAATTGCCAATTTAATCAAAAATATTGAAAATCTCAAAGGTTAAACGTAAAAGAAAATATGAAATTTCAGTTTTAAATTCAATTAAAAGAAAGTAGAAAATAATAACCTTACAATTACAAAATGTGACAAAGTTAATGCCACTGTAATATTAAAAACAGAAAATTATAAATCCAAAATAAATAAATTCATAGAATCTAGCGATATACATATTCTAAGAGCAGACCCCACAAAAATGTTTTTTAATAATGTAAGAGAGATTGTTAATAATTCAACTATTATTTTAAGTGATTATGAAAAGAAATGCATCATAAATAAATATCCACAATTATATAGAACCGTTAAATTACATAAAATATCGAAACTATAATTAATCCTAATACTTCTAATTATTTAACAAACTGTTAAAAATATCTGCAGGTGCACTTGCTGACGTTATTTTCGAGATATAACAATATTTTACCTGATAATTGTCAAATGTTCACTTCATAAAACTTCAAAAAAAATATTGGATTGTTAACGCAAACTGTTTATTTCAATAAAAAAAATTAAAATATACTGTTCCTGCTTTTTAAATAAATTTGTTATCCCAACAATTTTTTTCTCAAATATTTATTTTACCCAATATAAAATATGCCTAAACTGGTATTGTTCCGTATTATTTTGAAGATTATAAATGCCTATTTAGGCGACTATTATGATTTTTTTAGTGCCCAAAATCCGATGCTTGGTAATGACACTTCTGACTATTGAAGTTTAAAATAAAATGCCATTAGCTGTTTTTACGAAATATACCCTTTTTGATAGATTGTGTTATTTTTCTTCTCGATACTTTCAGTCAAAACATCAATAATTAGTTATTATAACTGACAGGACAGACATTAAAGTGATGTAAGCATACTAGATGAAGCCTGGTTATGGGAACAAGCATTTTCGTCGGTGATGAAAATGTATGCACCTTTTTATCGTTGTGAAAATGACGAAACTGTCATCATTAAATGACACATTTTATATGAGAGTAATGGGTCGATTCTGAAAAATCACCTATAAATTACAGAATCTGTAAGTTTACCTTTTACAGGTTTGTAAAATGTCCTATTCTGAAACCATATCTGCAAGAGCCAAATCATAGATCTATAATTTATAGGTTTCAACTTCACACATATTCATGATTTCAAAATTATAACCTCAATCTCAATGTTTTTTGTGCATTCTTGGTATTTTAATAGCTGAGACAAGCTCTGTGTTTACTTTTTAAGTATAGAGAAATAATAATTTTAAGACTTTTTCCGTACAATTGAAGTCCATGCTGTGCCTTTCTGTAAAACGTTTTAGATTATATCATGTCGTGAGCAAGAATTTATAAATATTGATATCATAGTAGTATTTTTACAGCACAAAAAGGAAATGATCCAAAGACACGTCATCCCAACAATTAGAAATGTATTTAAATATGATGGAATCGGATTATATATTTCGAAATAACACTATAAATCCTACCGTAGACCCTAATTATATATCAAAAAAGAGAAGAATTAACATTAAAATTAAATGCAGTTGGTACTGGACCCTCTCTTTGAACATAAGAATGGAAAATGGCAAGTTGATCTTCATATATATGTATTTTCGTCAATTGATTTTTGTTGTTATAGAGATTCTTGGCTTGGAACTATAGTCCCAAGTCGAAATTTAGAAACCTAAAAGCATCACGGTTGCAAACTGGAGGAGGGCTCCAAGAAGGAAGAAGACCTGATGTTACTACTTATGAAGGTATACACTTGGTATCTGAAGACAACAATACAGAAAATGAAAACCAATTGGATTATGAAGTGCTCTATATAGAATTCTCAAATTATTTTCCCTAACGTGTGGATGGAGTCTATGTCTAAACGAAACATTTGTTTAATATGCGTGTCGGATATATTGAACAGATTAAATTCATCCCTAAAACGTCGTCTTTCCATTATCATGTAATTTCTGATAATTAGAAAAAAGCACATTTCAACATATTATTTTCTTATAACATTATACCAACCGTTTTAAATGAAATTTACTGTTTCTAGATAGGTAATTCCACAATATATTGAAAAAAATGTTAAAAATTCTAAGAAATTTGGCAAATGTTTCGATATTAAATATCATTGTCAGAATGACAGAATTTTCATTTCATTTGATGCCTACCTGATGTTTAATAATTATTTTTGGCTACACCAAGATGTGGCCTAACTTGTGTTTGACTTAATATATGTTAATACAGAAAATCAGATGATATGATATGTCAAATATTGAAGCTTAGATATTATTAGCCCTATGGGAATATCCTGGATTTCTTTTTCCCAATTAAGATCAGTATAACTGTGCAATGATATAAGAAAACAAGGAAACCTATATCTGCTAATCTTCACAATTATTACTTAAGAAGACAGTTTAAAAGTGGAGAACTCCCTAGATTTATCTGTTCATTGATAACTTGATATTGTGGGTTTCTTAAGTGTCTTCCAATTTCTAATTCTTCAAGTAATTCCAGTTATTGTTTCTTATCACAAATTTGTAGTACAGATCTGTGTTAGGTGTCAATTAATGTTTGGTGTCAAGTAGATATTATGCGTAGTGGAATTACAACTAATTTTCCTGAGCAAACTGAGGAAATAAAAAATTATAAAACCATCACATATGCAGGTAATATTTCTAATAATATTTCGAAGATAATATTATCTTTAGTGAGTACAAAATTGTTAAATGTAAAAACAAAAATACCCCCATTATTAAAGTCTGGTATATATAAACTTAAATATCCAGAATGTAATGCTGTCTATTTGGGTCAAACCATTTGAAATTTTGAAATCAGATACAGTGAACACTTACAAGCATACAGATTAAGAAGGGCCTCCTCACAGGTATATAAACCTAAAAACCTACACAATACTAGTTACTAATTTAATAATTATTTGGTTCAAAATATTTACGATAGATGTCGATAGTAGTACTGAATCGGCTTTTACTTATTCAACATATTTTCTCTCTCTGTCTTTCCACTCTTGACGGTTCAAAGAAACGCATCTCTGTTCGAATGTTTTGATTTGAAATATTTCAACTTCTTGTGAGCACAGAAACCGTATCTTTGTTTTTTATGTTGCATCCAAACCACAGCCCACCTGTGCATAGATAAGAGAATATTATATACACGGATCCAAAGAAAATTTGTTGACATAATTTCCATTTGAGTGTAGATTTTTGATTATTTAAGAGTTTCATAAATGTTTTTGAAAGGAATAAATTATCAAAAAGTATGTAATCGTATCAACCCGATATCAATAATTATAGTTATGATAATGTAAATTATCCTGCAATCCGTATTTTTTAATTTTAAAAGCTATGTTTGAGGTTATGTTTACTGGATTATTTGATTAATGTGAAAATGTGAGAAAAATAATACTGATGGTTTGTTCTAGTATCATCAAACCATCTTTCAACATTCTCTTGAAACCCTTGTTAGTGAAAAGCGAAAAATGCTTAATTGAAGTGAAGTGACCTTTGAAGTATCTGAATGAAGAAAAATTAAAACCGCTCTCAAAAGACAAGAATTGCATAATTCATTTCGAAGAATATATAATAGTGATAATTGAAAAATATAACTATTATAACCTGATACAAGGTGCATTACATATCGCATGAAAAGACATGTGCTATTTAATAATATGGATACCAAGCGACAGCATTGCGGAAATTGCTAGAAATTAAGAATGGAAGAAAAATATACATACTTCAAAAACATTCTACCATTCAAAATTTGTACCATTTATATTAACATAATAAAATGTTTCCACGATTATAAATTTTGGTTTGCTTCTTGCTAGGAAAATTAAACTGCGGAAAAGTTGCAAATTTACATGATTAAAAATAGGCCATTTAGTCTGAAAACACAGAACGTCATGTCACAACTTTGTCTCAATCTAATCATATTTGTATCAGTTTCAGAGTACCTGTTGGTTGCTTTCAAATTTTATTTGACATGTAGGCTCTTTTTTCAACTACATGTGTACATATATTCAATTTTATCTTGAAACAAATAATATAAACAAAGAGTTTCCAAATTTATTATACAAAGAAATATTTACTTGTAATACAATGCTTTACATTTAATAGAAAGAGGAAAGTAAGGTACAGTGAAGAATTTAAATTTAAAATAGCAAACGTTTAAAAAACTTACAAAGCAACTATAACAACTAATGAAAAATTTAAAGCGAAAGATCTGTAATGACAAATAATAATGTATATATTGTGGGGAGATCGATATATACAGTACAAAATCAAACATACAATCAACATGTACAAGTTTGCTTCTACCTTGTTTGCAAAGATTTATCATATGTGTTGTGGAGATTGGAACTGAAACATTTTTCCTTCATTATACAAAAAAATAGTTGGTTCATTCTCTTTTTTCCATGACAGATACACATATGTGTGATCACCTGAATGGTAAATATTTTTTTGGTTTTTGTATAATACATTATTGGTATTATTACTTTTCCATCCAACCCATCTAATATGCGTTTACCCAAAAAAAGTTGGAATTTTGTATTTTTTTGAGTTGTTCTTACGTTTTTCAGCAAGAACAACACAAGAAAATGGTTTTTAGAAATGAAAACCTATCTGTATAACTCGATACAGCCCCCGAAGTGCAACAAGTAGACAAAATTAACTTTTTAGTCGTCCTTTGTTTTAAAATTTTTTTTAATATCAACAACTAAGACTATTAATAAGTCATCCTTTAATAATAACTTGGTTTCTAATTTTCTTTGATTTTTTGAAATGCTTATATAATCAAAAAATTTGCAAGGACATTTTGACTATTGGCTAGACAAAGTTTTAAAATATTTATGGTTCAAAGATTTTTAAAATATAATGTTACCTACTTCATTCAATAATTTTGTTCAACAATTACTATTACCTATGGTGCATAGGCTAAGGCAAGCTAAAAAGTGGATAACCATCCTAATTTCTTATAAAATCTTTCGACAGGTTGTTAAGAGAAAAACAAATACACCTTGTCATTCTCTTGTCCTTAAAAAGACTTATTGTATGACGGAGGTAATGGAGTATGGAACTCTTAAGGACAAAGTGGCTAAGAGCATTTTTGAACAAGTACAAAATGTTGTGGTGGTTCATTGAGGATTGTGGGTAGATGTTCAACACGGTTTTCTAGGTGCTTCTCCTTATGGTAAATATATTTACCTTAAGAAATAATTATCATGTTTTATAAATTCTTTTTGCATATTAAATGACATACATTTATTGATAAAATATTTTAGGGCTTGTAGGTGATGATGCACTACTTGAAATAAAATGCCTCCACTCTGCATCAAAACTGAATTTACAAACCAATACAATAAGCGAAATAATTGACCTCATGAAGAACAAAATTTGTCTAGAAAAACACAACAATAAAATTCAACTTAAGCGGAATCACAATTACTATTATCAGGTATAAACATGATATATTTATTCCAAAGAACAAAAACTCAAAATCATTCTCACATAATATATTTAATCACTTTGATGTATTTACCAACAATAAATAAGGATAACATTAAAAAGTAGTTATTTGTGTAATAGGTGCCAAAAGTGCATTTTTGTTGCAACGAAGCATGAAGCACTAAACACAATCTTGTGGAGTAAATATAAATAGCATTTACGAAGCACAAATTTACTTAATTATAATCACTCACATATACAATACACACTAAACTATAAATTTGGGATATTTTTATGAACACAAAACAAATGACAACAGCATATTTGACCTATAGAGAAAGTTATATTATTTGTCTATGAATTGACCGTCGTTTTCTGTCATTGTTCTATATTGCTCTATACAGCACCATGCATCAAGACGGTGGAGCGGTTGAACTAAAGTAAAAAGATGTTCGTTTGCAAAAATTTGCGCACAACAAATCTCAAAAAATACAATAATTTGAGATTTCTTATTTTCAGAATCGAATTCTCTAGGCTTCCTTTTGGGGATCAGGTTTTGGTGTCCAGATTGGTGACCACAAATTATCAAAACTGTCAAAATCACACCATCACTTAATAGTTTATAACTTTTTTATAACAATATAAAACTCAACCAAAATACCTGATCCCCAAGACAAAGGTCCAAGTTATATTGTGTTAAAATTTCAACACTCAATTTCCCTCCGTTATTTAGATTTGTTGTGTACAAAATGACCTAAATTTTGTTGCAAATCACGTTTGCCAACTGTTTTCAGGTTCCTAAAACGTGAGGCCCCTCTTAAAACAACCAGATAAATCACATTACGCAAAACATCTACTTGACACTAATCATTCATTGACACCTAGCACAGAACTAGAAGTACTACAAATTTGTGATAAGAAACAATAACTGGATTTACTTGAAGAACTAGAAATTAGAAGACAGTTAAAAAACCCACAATATCAAGTTATCAATGAACAGATAAATCTAGGGAGTTCTTCACTTTTAAACTGTCTTCTTAAGTGATAATTGTGAAGATTAGCAGATATAGATTTCCTTGTTTTTTTATATCATTGCACAGTTATACTGATCTTAATTAGGAAAAAGAAATCCAGGATATCCCCATAGGGCTAATAATATCTAAGCTTTAATATTTGTAATATCATATCTTCTTCTTTTTCCTATTCACATATATTGTGTCAATCACAAGGTATGTCACTTCTAGGTCTAGCCAAAAATAATTATTAAACATCAGGTAGGCATCAAATGAAATGAAAATTCTGTCATTCTGACGATGATATTTAATATCGAAACATTTGTTAAATTTCTTAGAATTTTTAACTTTTTTTTTTGAATATATTGTGAAATTATCTAGAAACGGTAAGTTTCATTTAAAACAGTAATATGAGTAGATTCCACGAAGCTAGGGTCGAGACAGTTAATTTCATTATACCAACCGATTCACATTTTCCTCCAAAAGAATACCCACAAATAAATTGATTAGCTATTCATTCATTATTTTCAAAAAAAAATTCTTGTTCACAATAATAGTGGTTTGTGCAATTTTCAGACTAATAAAATTATATCCTCTACTGCTTATAGTGCTAATTCCCTGGCCTGTAAATCTGTAACCAACAGCCGAGTATAGAATGGCGTTTCCTGTAACTTTTACAGATTTTTGCTTACAGGCCGTACAGATATGCTCAGAATCGACCTATTAATTTATGACAATTTATCACTTATATCTGCTTTTCATTTATCCAGTTTCCCAAGTAGGCTGGTTTAAAACAACAGTTGTCTTATTTATAGAGGGTTCCACTGAGAGAGATCGTTTTTCCATTTGTAGGGATACAAATGTTGATTGAAAAATGCGTATTTTATATAATGTAATCTATGGAGAAAATCAATCCTAATAATTTGTTTCACTTACAAGGTTTATTGAGCTACAGAGGTAAACATCGAAAAACTCCAATCTCATTTAAAAAAGTTTGAAAATTCCGTGAACTGAGGTCTTTCGATGCAAAAGTGTCGGAATCTCATTATACTTATCAATTGTATAGGTTTTTCACATACCTAGGGAATTTACACAGGTTTCGCATAAATAAATAAATATGAAAAACTTACCTGCGCAACTTTGGATCCATTCTGCTTCATCCGTTGAAAAAATACATTTCCCAGTCCACCCAACTCATCGGCGGAAAAATTAACATCCTGAGTTTTAATAATATTGCCTTCTATCCAATAGTCACTCATTTTGATAATATTATGTCGTGTGAATTGAACAACACTTTCAACGTAAATATGCAGCTTAATTTTCAACTACTTGACTTGAAAACATAACGTTGACTTAACCTTGAATAATTAATTATTTATTGTTGATGATTACAATACAGTGTAATAATTTTAATGATAAAAGATGGGAGATAGTACCATCAACGCGTAAATATTTGGTGGTAAACACATACGTTTCGAAAAGAGATTAAAACAATATTTTTAGAACAGATGATGCTTGTAGTTGTACTATAAATAATAATCCTGTGATACTGTTATGAAATACGAAAACTCAAACGGTTTTAATATCAAAATAATTGGTAAATTTATCAAAATACTAAGAAAAATGTTCGCTTTATATTTTGTATTTCTGCGAAATATTTATAATATTGCAAAGTTTGTATTATACTCGTTTTTCTACGAAAATCAAATATGTCATATTTTATAAATTTGTAGATAAATATTACGTACATTTTAAATAGGTTCAAAGTTTTATCATGTACCGGATGCTCAGATAAAAATGCAAAGTATTGTATTTCGGAAACTATTCGTCGTACAAACTTGCGGTAAAAAATATATTACTAAACTGGCCAAAAAAAGACTGTGGAAATATTTTCAGATTTCCAAGATGGTCGCCAGGGGGCGTATCCGCCATATTAAACTAGTAAGTAAGTAAGTAAGTAAATAATTTTTCACTGAAATCCATCAAGCTATGTTTGAGGTTATGTTTACTAGATTATTTGATTAATGTAAAAGTATAATACTGATTGTTAGGGTAAATGAATTAGTGAATGAACACTCAAGACATTTTTGAACTTCACTGTATTTTTATAAACCATCCGTACTGATTTTAAGCTCCAGAAAAATAACACTTCGTGTTCAATAAAATAGTGAACACGTTTCATACGATAGTTACAGAAGTAGACAGTTTAAGAAATAAAATGTTGCATAATATCCAATGAATGAACTTGCGAATAAAATAGACGTTGAACAATTCTAATCAATGATTATCAACGACAACACAACATATGGTGATACAATATTATTTCAGACAAATTTCAGCATTTCAGGACATTCGAAAAAACCACGTCTTATAGGCTTGGGTGCTTCAATTATTTCCACAATTGAAGTTTTCTCGTACCATATTTGGTCAACACGTTCTGGCCATTTGAAAGTATTGGGACCTGCTGGTGTCATAGCGCGAACTTCATATTTATCACCTTCTGCATTTTCCACTACTCCAGGAATATATTTTTGGTTATACATTATAATGACATAAGCTCCAATAGTAATTTCTTGTGAATCATTGATTTTTGCTACATTTTTATCCCTTTTGATATCATCCTCTGGAGAAGATAGTATATTCCTTATGTAGCTTGGATTGATATTTTCAGAATATTTACGAATTTCGGGACACTCGTAGGAACCACGTCTAATAAGCTTAGGTGCTTCGATCACTTCTGCAATTGAAGACTTCTTGTACCATATTTGGTCAACACAATCTGGCCATCTAAAGGTACAGTATCCGCCAAAATAAACAGTACCGAAAATAAAAATAAAAATTAATTTTTAATTTCTGTAATGTAAGTGTTCAAAATGTTCACCATTTCGACGCAAACAAGCTTCATATCGATTTTGTGAGTCAATAAACATATTTATAAAAAGTTGTTGATGTAACTGCCGAAAAATATTTTGTATTCTTTCCCGTAGTTCGGCAATATTCGCCGGCGGATTTTCCGAGTGAAATATTTGTTCCTTCATTATGCCCCAAATGTATGCGTCAGGTGGCGTCAGATCAGATGAATGAGAAGGATATTCGAAGTCTGTTCCCCGAGAAATTATTCTATTATCGAAATGCTGACGGAGTAAGTCTAAGGTGCGACAGCTGTATGGCTCGTTGCACCATCTTGTTGGAACCATTGTGTGCGAAACTGTAGATTTCGTGCACGGCAAAAGTTATTTAGATCTCTCACAAAAGGTATAATAATTTTCTCTCTATAACGCTCTTGGTTGACAGTAAGTGGATTCTGATTATCATCTTCAACGAAATAAGGACCAATCATTCATGACCATATACCGCGCACCAAACGGTAACTCGAAGACTGTGGAGAGGTTTCTCTACAATGACATCAAGACGTTCAAATCCAAGGAATCTGGTTGTTTGTCGATTAATATAGCCGCTAAGATGAACGTGACTCTCGTCTGAAAACCATATGTTTTTCAAAAATTTGGGATCTTCGTAAATTAAACTCAACATGCGACCACAGTAAATTTCTCTTGCACGTTTGTCCGCAGCATTTAGTCGTTGTCCAACTTGAATACGGTATGGATAACCACCAATTGATTTGAACATGCGACGTAGAGACGTTTCACTAATGTTGAGTTTACATGCAGTTCTTACAAGACTTCTTTGAGGTGATTGCACAACTTGGTTAAAAACACGTCCTTCATTTTCGTTAGTGCATACTGTTTTTCGACGACCTGAAGAACCTTTACGTTGACACAATACACTACCAATGCGACGAAATTTTTCAACAACAGCTAACATCACACTTTTACTGCTTTATTAATTTTTTGTTGATATTTTATTGACACCTGTTCTAAGCTTGGACCATCATTACGACCTTTTCCGTATGAACTTTTTCTTCCGCTGTTAGAATCATTTTTAAATCAAATTTAACTCCAATGTACTATTAATATATCAACTAATGACAATTAAGTCAAATATGACAAATCCATATTACATAAACAACTCCACAGCACTCTCTGTTTCGGTACTGTTTATTTTGGCGGATACCGTATTAAAACCAGCTGGTGCCATAGCGTGGACTTCATATTCATCATTGTCAATAGTTTCTACTATGCCCGGAAAATATTTCTGATTATACGTTATTATAACGTAAGTTCCTACAGTGATATATTGAGAAACACTAGGATTTTCATCTTAATTGCCAGTATCGATTATATCAGCCTGTAAACAGGTAACTTCTGTTACTGGTAGTGCTTAGGTTCTTTTCGCGGTTCTTCTTGTGGTTGCTTTTTGTTTTTTTCTCTCTAATTGATTCTTGTTTCAATTTCTCAGTTTCTTTTTCTCAGACTCTTTTGTATCTGTATAGTCTTTCCATTTTTGGAAGTGATGGCAAACGGCAATAAAGTTGCCTGTTTCTTTTTACCACACTTATTTTCAATATTTGGCCAATGGGGATGTTGTTGCCATACGTCTCTGGTAGTTTTCGGCTTCTGCGGCTCTTGATTATGGAAATCGATACTACTGTTATCTATCACTACGTGTATTTTAGGTTTTCTACAGCATTCAGATCATCTGTTTCACTTGTTTTTTTCTCGTAATCTTCTATTAGAGTATCATTATCAGTTATACTTGCTCGGTACCGTCCAATATATCTTCAGGATTTTCAATTTCTCCTATGGTATCGTTTTCTAGATCTTTCGTTCTATCCACATTCAATATTATTGTTGAATTCTCAGATATGTTAGCTGGATAGAGAATACCATCAATTTCCAATGGTAGGTTCAACAAGTCATCTGTTAAGTCTGTTGTGTATTCTTGTATATGCGGTATGTCAAAGTCAATATTCTGCGAGTTTTCTTCTAAGGCTTCTCCACATTCTTGGTTCGTTCCATCAGCATTTCTCAAATTAGTCGTTCCATCCGCATCGGTTGCTTCTTTACATATTTTTCAAAAGTTGTAGAACTGAAAGTCGACTGCTTTTTCACCTTCATAGGCACTATTGAATTCTATCAAAGTTTCTGAATCTACATGATGTTTAATGACTTTAATAGAGCAGTTTCGTATTCGTCTCTGGTCACAGAAACTTCCTTGTCACAATTTAGGTCAAGCTGCTGTCTCCTTGTTGAAATGCATTGGGAATAATTCAAAGCGTCTGCACTAAATGGAAACAATCCACATTTTCTGAAACAGTTTTTGATGATTCCGGTTTGATCGATTCTTCAAGAGCTTTTTGGAAAAGTGGGGCAAAGGTATTTTTTGTAACTGATGTATTGGTGTTCTGTTTATGTTTCAAAATGGTCTTTTTCCAGTGTCCTTTGAGAGACTTGAATATTGATACGCCACAAGGTTGCAAGATATGTGTTGCATTGGCAGAAGGCAGTATAGTATTATTCTTTTCTGTACACAGAAATTATACAAATTCATATTGATATGCGATTTATGACCGTCAAGCAATAGTCAAACAAAAAATTTAATGTTGTTTTCTTGAAGCCAAGGGAAGAAAATATTCGCAATAAATTCGTAGAATGTTGCACTCGTCATCCATCCACTATCTGATCGGCGAATACCCCACTCCTCAGGTATAGTTTGTGCAATATCTCTTGGAATACGCTTGTACGGGTACACAATCATAGGTGGAACAGATTCTCCTGAGGCAGAAAATGTACAGAGAACTGTTATGCCTTCTTTTTATGTGCCACTAGCAATTATTATAATACATATAAAAACTACTTACTTACTCTGTACTTCAAATTTGTAATAATACAATTAAACAAACATATTGCCTAAATGATTTGTTTTCAATAAAAGGGAACACGTTTGCTATAATTAACTTGTATAATTGAGAAGAGCCAATCGAAAAACAGGCATGATTCTATCAGAAGTATAAGGATTGATACCAACATACGCAAGTACATTAATCATATTATCATAAGTTCCTACTGGACATCGGTGCGGTGCCCGGTTTTTGTTTGGGAACAAATCGCTGCGCATATTTTGTTCCAATTTAGGAAACACCATGTGTGATACCTGAGGTCGTTGTGGGAAACGTTCTTGGTATAAACGGGCCGCTCGTCGAGCATTTTTCCTGCATAGCAAATCAATGTACTCGTCTAGACTGAATGTAAACGGCATTGTGCTTATAACAAGATTAATAATTATGGATTCAAAATTGGTGAATAGTATAAAAATTTAATTCATAGATAAACTACAACACCCTAGGTACTATTCGCAAATGATTGTTGTTCTACACTCATTATCAAGAGTGACTGGTCGGCACTCGCGCCATGTCACGTCTCGACTCCGCCCTCTTTTATATATTTTTGCGCTAAACGACAGACACTCTTATACCAAAAATTTCGTCTTTTTCCTCTCCCCGCAATTCTATATTTTTTAATTAATTAAAAAGTATGTTATCTACGGGCAAATTATGCATACATTTGCCATATAATTCATATATGATCTTCCAGTTGCAGCATCAATGATCATTTTCTATGTATTTATTAAAAAGATATTCAGTTCTACAAAATAAAAGTTGTAACTTTTGTAATAATATTTCTAATGTTGAAAGTTGGTCGTGTGTGGTTTCGATATTTCCTAAAGAGAATCAATGTCGCTACCGGTGATTCATTTCTTTGAGGCGTGGTGGTCAATGATTGAGTTTCATCCGCACTGATACCCTGAATCTCGAATTGGGGCGTTATTCTTGACGTCATTCCCAACGTCATGCATACGCAAGCCTGTGAATGCTCTATTCGCGAATAGTTCCTAAAGTGATGTTCTCGAGGACCGTTACTGAAATCATCGAATTGTATCGTCCTCACAACAGCGTCAGTTGACGTTACAATACAAATGTCATTTGTTAATGTCAAATGTAAGGGTGTATTCAGATGCTACGTCGGGCGCGTTTTATGCGATCAGATGCGTAGATCTGGTAAATAGTCGGTACATTTTACCAATCGTCCAACCATTTAACCCAGTCGACACATCGGTAGAAATTGACCCGCATGCGCTTCGCATTTTATAATGCATGATTGAGAAGTTTGGGTTATGTTTACAAATTTACAAATAATAAATTAATATTCAACGAGACTACATTTTTTTCTAAATCCACATGTATATTATCCATTTTCTGCACAATTTACATCCTAGAAAGTATATGAAATCCACCAATCAGCATTTGCATTTAGTACCCGTCAACTCTTCTTTTTTCAATTTCAATGTAACGTCAAGATAACTTGTCAAAATATTTTTTTAGTTTTGAAGAAAAATATTTTAGTAAAATGAGTGATTCCAGTGATGAATCAAAAATCAATAAATATTACCCCATCAGATATTCGTTTAGCCGCAAAGGAGACGTATAACACACATCATTACCCCAAGAATCAAAAAGTAAATATGAATTTTGTTACAAAAAGTTCATGGATTAAACTCTGGTAAACGGAGTTAAACATATCATCAGAACATGTTATCACTACTTATATTGATGAAATATCGAGTAAAAACAAGCTCTCCACCTTTTGGACAACATATTCTATGTAAACAACAATGATAAATATTAAAAGTAACATTGACATTTCAAGTTACCTTAAATTGCGTTGCTTTTATATAAGTTTATGATGAATCAGTCTGTTAACGTACGTATCTAACTGAATACAGAAGAGAATATAGGTGGTTCAATCCCCGCTTCATGCGTTAATTTTTATTGCCGATATTCGTATTATAAATAGCAATTTTCATAACGTTTTATTTAGTGTTCATTTTTGGAATTTATGGAGGACGTCCTCGTCAAAAATTGAAAATTTTAAAGATAAATCATGTTAAAGATAAACAAACCCATATCCTTTGTAATTTCTTGTATGTTTTAAGAGTTCTCCAAAAAATATATTCTGCTTAGACCACCAGATATAGAACAATTTTTTAATTACCAAAAAAGGAAATGTTCGAAGAAAGTAGTCGGAATTAACAAAATTGGTAATCAGACAAATATAATTGCTGAATATTTAAAATTACCAGATGCCAATTTATATACGGGACATTGTTTACGCCTTAAATAGTGAAAAATTGCATGAAAAATATTGATCATACATTTGAATAAATCTTCTTGTTCAAGATTTAAACCAAAATTGTTCACCAAATACGTTATAGTATATTGTACAATGAGCATGAAATGACATATATTTCCCAGCAATACAAAATTTCATATACCTACGAGCTGGAAATGGGTCAATTCATGCAAATTGTACACTATACTCTTTCTACAACCATCATAAATCATAAAAAAACTGTAATATTTTACATCACAATTTTTATTATAAACTTTCCTGCCGTCATTGTTGCATGGTTTAGAGAATTTTTTCTCTGATATTACTAAGTCGGGCTCTTAGCCCTTTGAATTACCCATATATTTTTTTCTTTTTGTACATGTATCTACCTACGTCCTAAAACAATTGAATTAAGCGAGATATTGGCTGTATACGATAATTTGGGACACCTTTGTTGTAGATAGAACGAGCATATAAACATTCATAAAATCACAATAGAGTATAAAATTATAATATCTATTAATAAAAGTAATTTGTAAATAATGTACCAAATTAATAAAATATATATATATATATAACAATATAATCAATTAGAATCAGTGTGCATAATCATAGAGAAAATAAATAGGAAAATCAAATGAGTTCATGAAAAATTTTTGATAAACATTTTTTTAAATAATTCTGTACCTTAAACAACCTTAGACAGAACTTAACAAGCAACGAAGCTCAATAAAATAACGTGACGCCACACGGTATATTAGACACCTAAAGAGTTTATTCATATTTAAAGAATAAAATATAATAGTAATAATAAAATCAACAGTGCTACGAATTATTGATAAATAAATGAAATTTAGAATTAGAAATATATATATATATATATATATATATATATATATATATATATATATATATATATATATCATTAACGTTAATAGGAAACATAATAATAAAATGTAGAAAACTGTAATTAGTAGGTAATGTCAAAACCAAAACGAAATATAACAGTTGACGACAAGTATAACAACATAAAATGCAATCTTATATGAGATATAAGAATAAAAATAAATGATTACCGACCTAATTTATGTATATAGATGAAGTAATTAAGAACAAAATAAGAAATGAACTGTATCCATATGTATTACGTAAATATTCAGATTGTAGGAAGTGAAAAATTTGTATATTTGCATTGACCAATCGAAAGGTTTCAAATACTTAACTAACAAGAAAAATAATGATAAATACTATGCTAGTGAATAATTCAATGACGATAAGGTTATAGTGCATAAAAAACAACATTTAGTAGTCAGAAAAACAATAAAATATTAATAAACAAAGTGACAGTTGAACAATAATCAAAGATTTTTCTAGAACATTGCGAGCTTCCGGTTATAAACCAAGAAAAAGGTTTTGGCGGTTAAAAGAAACTGCGGTAGACAGTCAAGCGTTGGTAACCAGAGAAGAAGGAAGTAAATTGAATGTATTGCAGTTTATTGTAAAATTTTAAATAATAAGTAATGAATTATAAAAAGTTACAAAAGTAGTTTAAAAGTTAAAATGAGTGCAGAGACAAAATTCCTGTAAAATAAAGTCAACCCACGTATTAGAATTATCACCCGATAATACTAAGAAGGGAAATTGCCACCTGGAGCGGGAAAGCCTCATGGATGGACACTATTGAAGGCGTCGGCTTGGTGAAAAGAAAAGGCCTGTGGTGTGTTTAATTAATATATTTGGTACCAAATTTTGAATAGTGAAATTTAAATAAAAACACCTGATAATACAATTTTGAATGATAATAATAAACAAGGAAATGTAAAAAACTCACCTACCAAATTTGTAGCTTATTTTATGTTGCATGTTTCTCTAATCACATATATATATATAAAACTTTCCACGAAATAACAAGCCACCACTAATTTCAGTTTCATCACGTGCACAAAGTTTATAATCCGTTAACATATTTTTTAATATTGAAATAAAGTAGATTAAAAATTTCAAATATCCTCTCCATTTCACGAATCGATTGAAACTAAAGTAGTGTCTAAATATTTCAATAATACTATTTAGAGTAACAAGAAAAAAAGTTACAATATTTGAACAGTTTTAAAAACAGATGTTCATATTTCAGAGAAATATAACGTTTCCAAACGATTATGTAAACTTATGCAAATGAGTCTGCATAGCCGTTACAAACAAATGAATAGTTTTTAAAAATATAATATGGTTGTGTGATGTAGAAATTTAAATATATATATATATATATATATATATATATATATATATATAGATAAAATCCATAGTTCAAATTTTGAAAACAGGATAATCATTTATTTTTGGATATAATAGTTATATGAGTCCAATAACTAGATTAAAAGCGTCAACTGCATTTTATGAATAACCAATATTTTAAATTTCAAATTTTTTTTGTTCCTTTTTCAATTAATAATATAAAATAAATTACATTGAATAGTGATGTTGATTTTCTTATGACTTCGCCCAGGAACCCTACTAAGAAAAAGAGTGGTGTGTAAATTGGAGTAGCCGAGGTAAAATTTTGAAATTAATGAAACTACATGATGCAAAATAACAAAATGAATAGGAGAAAATAATTATAAAATATATAAATAAAAATTTGTTTTTACATATTAATTAGCTAGCCTAAAGTATATTAATATTTCAATAGTAACATTGCATCTCATATTCAATTCAAATTCTCAATTATAATACAATACCCACAATAAATTCACATATATTAACAATAATAATCAATGATATAATAACCCACAACAATAAAATAACTTATAAAATAATAACTATTAAAATAATATCATAAACAACTGTCTCACAAACGTGGGGCAACTAAATATAAACTTAAACAATTGTCGCAAGCCAACGTGGGGCTATTGCTGCTATAACTGCAATTAGCCTATTTGATTATTTTAATTAAGTAGTATCATAAACATAACAAAGAAAGGGCCCCATACGATTTATACTAATAAAAAACATTAGAAATAAAGAGCCCCCTCCGAATTATACTATCGAAATGCATTACAAAGACAAGGACACATCTGTTTCGCTTGACTTGTCCGAACTACAAAACTAACAAAAAACTTTTTTTATCTGCACTCAAATAAGACCGGTTGGAAAAGAAAATGCAATGAAATGCATTATTTAAACAGGGCTAAACGCAAATACATCAATAATTTGAAACTTTCAAATTAATAAGGAATAAAGTGTGAATATGTAGCCATAGCTTACCTTTATTTTAATAAGATTATAAATACATTATAGTACCGGTGTCACCCTATACATGGTATGATTTGATACCACATCTTTTATAAGGGTTGTACTTGCGTCACCCATTTTTACCTCGTCAAGAGGTTTATGGACTGATATGCACAACAACATGGTATATTATTAGCTGCTATCTAATGCGTCTCATTAACTTTATTCATTGTTTGGTTATACTCAACGATTTCAACACAGATTAGATAAAAAAAAATTGTAAATAGGTAATAGGTAATTCTTATACGTATTACGAGATACTTAATCTATTTTCCAGAAAATATTTCAAAGCAATTGGGGAAATTCAGACTCGTATCGATCATAGATTATGCAGGATTTTAATCAGAAATCGTTTTATGTTTGATTAGTTTGTTATTTATTCAACGTCACAGTGAAATTAAAAAATACATTTCATGACCTCCTAATCGTTTTATGAAAGTTCATTTATTTTATTCTTTAATTGGATGTTCACTTGGGTGAAGCGAAGAAAGTGGTGGGTGATGTCAAATGTACGAAAAATAATTATCAAATAGTGGGGGATTAGCTTGGTGAAAGACATGACGATATACCTATGTTATTCGATAAATATTATCTAAATTTGTTGGCTAAATTTTTCCCTTAGATAAAGAATCTTCCCAGGAACTTAGAAGCTTGTCGGATACGATTATCTGTACGGGATAGAAAAATTAGGCATTTCACTAAAATCATGTGATACATTAGTCATTTACATTATGCTTGAAAAATTAGATCCCTTGGACATTGGCAAGAATGAAACCAAAAGATATTTTACCCACATTAGAGTCATTTCATTATTTTCAAAGAGATATAGAAAATAATAAAAGAGAAAATAGAAGGAAAGTAGGCTTTTTCGAAAAACAATTACGCATGGTAACTATTTCTTCTGGTCCTTGTCATTTGTGTCAATGAAACCATTATTTGGTAGATTGTCAGAAATTTTTTAAACCTGAAAATGAGGCTGGGACAAGTGGTGTTTAAGAACAAGTGAATACAGCTTTAGTTAGTGTAACTTTATCAGAACGTTATGCAATTTTACAGGGTAATGCGAATGGATTATCATTTAGAAGTGTCATGTCATGTCATTAGCAATTCAATTCCAAGTCATTCTATGAATATATGCTACTTAGAAATACCAAAGAAGGTAGAATTAGCAGATCAACAGTTAAATATTAATTGATTTACTGTTGGCAACTACTGCCTTTTATAGTTTTTTCGTCTGCTGGGTAAATACCATTAGGAGTTACTCAACCCATTTTGCAAAATACCCCTTTGGAGTGGTTAATATAGGAATCAATAAGTTCAAAGAGAACTACAAGCTCCTAGGTTTAATGTAAGTTAGTAACCAGCAGTACTGAAGTTAAGGATCAATTAAGAAGATTTTGGGATGTGTAAGAATTTCCAACCACAGCAACACGAAAAGTTATAAATAGCAGTAAGTAAAACTCAAAATCAGTACTACAGAATATATTAGTAAAAGGTGGAAATAGGCAACTAGTTTCGGCTCACTGAGCCATCATCAGGCATGTAAAAGGTATCAAGGTACAGGAAGTAAAGGGTCTCTATAGTCATTTAGATTTCATTGATGTTAAATTGAAATTTGTCTTCTTCTTGTTGAGCGAGCACCTTTCCCACTAAGTTTGACATTTTGGATAGACATATCAGGGATATGGTGCAGTATTTTGGTAAGAGTAACTTTGATCGCCTAACTCACAAATTTAAACGCTTGAAAAGTGGAGGTATTCTAACGGTTCATGCTAACTCTCAAAGTTCAACTTTTGTTCAAGGTTCTTTCGGTTTTTCAAATTTCCATTTTCATCCCTGATGTCTCAACTTGAGTTCTTCCACTTTTTCGGAACCTGAAATTGAATTACTTAACGAAGGCCTTAAACATAACCTTTTTACTCTGAATTCTCACATGAACATTAGAACTTTAGCCATAGACTGTGAACAAGTGTTACATAACGTAGACCCGGCTATCAAGGACCTTCTTAGATCTGATCTTTCTTCCGAACTAAATAAAACTTTATCCAAAACTTCCAATAATTTTATTTACCAATCATCACATCACTTCCCCAGTAGGAAGTCTGTTATTAACTTGAAGATTAGGTTTCGTAATGAAAACCTTATTGTTACCAAGGCTGACAAAGGTAATTGTATTGTCATTTTGGATATATCCATTTTCGTTGATAAGGTTGAGAGTTTTCTTCTTTCTGACGCCTCCTTCATGAAGTTACCTTCTGATCCCACTGTCTCCTTTCACAATAATCTTAGATTACAACTTAAGGTTTTTAAACATGTTTCTCCTCGTTTAACAAGAATGTTTATTATATGACCCACATGAATCCTACTACCCCATTATTATATGGCTTACCTAAAATCCATAAACCTGACATACCCATTAGACCAGTCGTCAGATACACTAATTCCCCTACTTTCAAATTATCTTCTTCTCTGAATGATACACTTTTCGTCATCTTACTTCTTTCCAAAATCAGTTTTCCATGAAAAAAACTCAACTGACTTATCTGACAGAATTAAACGAATCCTTCTTAATCTCTCTAGATGTCATAAACTTATTTCCTAGCATACCCCCTGATGAGTGTATTATGCTGATCAGAGAGTTACTTTTGCTAATCATATCGATACTTTTTTGATTTTGGATATTTGTTATGCTCTTGGTCTTGCCTTGGAACAATTTTTTTTTTAAATTTATTAGTAACTATTTTAGACAATGCACGGGTTTGGCTATGGGTAGCTGTTTATCTCCCTTTTTGGAGAACGTATTTATGAATAACCTAGAGAGAATTTTCTCAAACAACCCAAATTTCATAGATTCAATTTTGTTCTATTACAGATATGTGGACGATTGTGTTTTCCTTTTTCGAGGTAGTCATTCAGATGCTCATTCCTTTCTTGATTTTTAAATACGGTTCACCTACGAATTGGCTTCACTATTGAGTTTGAGGTTGATAATTGCTTACCGTTCTTGAATTTACTCATCATGCGCAACATTCATACCTCTAGTTTCCAATTTGATATATATAGAAAACCTACCACAACTGATTCAATTATTGACTATCATTTAAACCATCCGTCTTCCAATGAGTATTTAGCTTTATATTCCTTTCTTACTAGAGCCTTCAAAATACCTCTTTTAAACAGATAACATTAAACAACAATTTTCCTTTACACATTTTCAATAAGATTTTTAACAAACTTTACATTAAGTTTAGACTGAGTTTTCACACTTCCATGTCACCATCTCAGGACCATTCATTTTCAGGTACCTTGAATTTCGTGGGTCCATTATCCTATAAAATTTCCAGTATTTTTAGAAAACATATTGTTGAAGTCGCCTTTAAAACCAATTCTAACTTGGGTCAATTTTTTATCAACACTAAGGATACGGTACCATTATTCCATAGGTCAGGGGTTTACCATCTACCTTGTGGTTCTTGCAATGCCGTATATTAGTCCAGTCATTATAGTAAGTTCACCTCGGAATTCGAGATACCCAGTTGCAAGTCTGTAAATACTTGTATATTGACACCCTAAAAATTGTCTCAAAACCTGCATATGGTAGGTTGTACGCAACTATTAAATTTCAAGGTCAAAGGTCACAAAAATCGGTTTTTTGCGCTTTTTTTGCAAATATCTCATTTCCTATGGTTTTTTTTGCTATTTCTATTGATTATCAATATTGTAGAGTACAAAATTCTTTACAAATTTTGTTTGAAAACATTTTTTATACGGTGAACTGTTTTCGAGATAGAGGGCGGAGAGCGCGCGGTCACAGGATCACTTCAGGTCAACCGGTGCCGCTGGTCGAAAACGCGCCATACATAGTTGATGAACTATCGATAAATCAATGATTATAAATATTTGTCAATTTTTATTAACTATTATATTTTATCATTTTTTTCCTAACCTATCCACTTTTTATTCAGTATTAATTTATTTAACAACACTTACCTGTCCACGTAATTGCAGAATTGTTAATGAAAATATAGGAATTATATTTGAATTTTAACCTAATTAATATTAATAACTTCTTACATGATGAAAAAAAAACAAATAAATTATGAATTAATCTTTTTATTAAAAAATATTCAATACATTTATTTTTATTAAAAGTAAAAAAAAATAATAAAGGGTACAAAAACTACAATTTATAATTTTAATCACTTCTTCCACTTCATCGTCATCTTCCGGCTTCTGGTAAATTACAAACTGGTCTTCATTATCGTCTTCAACGACATTTGTCTCAAGTTCATCCATGATTTCCGGGTCAAAGGTTCTATCTTCGTTAACGTCGCTCTGATATGGTAGAGCATTGAGACAAGCTTGCCCATTACATTGGCCACAAGCTAAAGAGCATTGCAATCCCGCTTTCCTGCATCTGCATCGCGAACCACAACCACTCTTGCAGTTGCAGAAAATTGTATTTAGCAAATCTTCTGGAGCAGGTGGTAAAATTGTCATGATAGGCTCCAGAAAATCGTTTCGCATTGCCCAACCCCACACCTGGGGTTCCAAATCAAGCCCTAACCAAGTTTGAACTTGATAATATACACGTTTGAAATGTTGATGAGCAGCTGCACTTGTTAGTGGAATATTTGAAAGCTGCACAGGTTTATTAAGTTTTGTAGACTTGACGTAATGCATATAACGAAGATGATCGAGACTTTTCACAGATTTCGGAGCATTATAGACTGCCAATAAGGTTTGAGTTCCACTCTCTAATAATCTCTGGGCCGAACAATTTTCTTCCTCAAATGCTGCAGCTGGTTCATCCAAATTTGTCAGTGTCTCAAAAACTTTTAAAAATTATTTTTTCCCTTTTTAAAAAGCGCAGAAGTTGTGTCACAGCCACTTAATGCGTGCAGAAATAAAATATGTGTTTTGGAATGAGAATAATTATTAAAACTTTTAGTCGAGTATATCTCCGTTTTTACATTTCCTTTCCCAACTTTTTCAAAGAAAATAATAAAATATAATAGTTAATAAAAATTGACAATTATTTATAATCATTGATTTATCGATAGTTCATCCACTATATATGGCGCGTTTTCAAACCGGAGTCGCCGGTTGACCTGAAGTGATGCTGTGACCGCACGCTCTCCGCCCTCTATCTTGAAAACGGTTCACCGTATGAAAAATATTTTTTACAAAATTTGTAGAGAATTTTGTATTCTACAATATTGATAACAAATACAAATACCAAAAAACCCGTAGAAAATGAGATATTTACAGAAAAACGCAAAAACCGATTTTTGTGACCTTTGTGAACTTTAAGGGTGTCAATATACAAGTATTTACAGACTTACAGCTGGGTATCTCGAATTCCGAGATTCTTACCTAATTTAAGCTTAAATGACTGGACTATATGTGGGCCAGTCTGGACGCAGCTTAGAGTCGCGGTTGAAGGTACATCAATATTATATCAAAAGGTATATGAGTACAGACATATATAATACTCCTTCATCATTTGCAAACCATATTTTATCGGAACTACATGATTTTAATTTTCAGGATGTCAGACTTATACATCAGTGTGTGAAGGGTGTTCGACTTATCCTTTTAGAGATGTCTGAAATACGACGCATATATAACGATCCTTCGATCTTATGTCTGAACGAACAATTACAACCTTTAGAAAACTATTTATTCCTTATCTTTTAAAGCTCTTAGTTGATAACACATAATTTATTTGTTTATCAGTCAACTTCAGTTACGTTCTTTCTTCTTTCACAATTACTGTCATTTTACTGATTCTTCTTTTATACTGATAAATACCTACTATATATTTCAGACAGTACCAATGATTTTACACGTATGATGTATTTTTTATATTGATTTTCAATGCTATGCTTGAATTATTATTTTATTTCTTGGTTTTCATTTCATAACTTTTAGCTTATGTGTTACGACTTATTAGAATATTTTTGGCCTTTTATGTTTACCCTCCTTTTCTTAATTGTCGTTGCTTAATATAGTTTTTATAATTCGCGTATAAAAGAGACTTCATTATAACATTGGGTGCGCTCATCCGAGACACCGATCCCTGAGCGCTCAGATAGCGATCTTTAAAAATTTTATGAACGCGACACTTCCTCTACTTTGCTACTTGAGCGCTCAGGGAGCGGTCGCCATTTTATAGATCATTTTTATTTTTGCTCAGTCGATCAAGTATCGGTGATCATAAGACAATTTTGAATTTAAATTTCCAGCGAGTTGTTGATACAGGAGAGTTTTTTTAGAATAGAAAGTGTGGGTTTAGATAAAAATGTTCATGGACTATTAACAAATGATGCCGGTGTGGTAGAGCAAGACGAGGAAGGCGGTATAGCCAGTTTGGGAGTTAAAACTCACAAAGTATTGCATTTTAAGAATGTCATAAGTATATAATTTTTATGAATTACTTCAAACGCCTGTCTCGTCATTCTAAAATGTTCTTTGAATGAAACATCGTTCAATCTGTGGACTGATTCTTCAATAAAATTTGCATTTCTTGGTCTTCTTTCCCTCAATCTACCTTCTAATATATTTCCTGGAATAGGATTAACAAGAGTTTCAACCACTGCATTTACTACGTTCAAGTTGAAATTATCATCTGCCTTGCAAACAGATTTTCATCTATTCCTTCAGTCATAGTTTTTATTTTTATTCACAAACAAACAATACAAATTGAGAAGTAATAACAATGAATTGTATTCTTTGGTACTAACGGAACAAACAAGCAAGAAACTGAAAAATAATCAACGAATGACATAAATAATATGCGCACGCAAGTGTTGACCACAAATCCCAAGAAATAGCCGTTCATCAGAATCAAATAACGATCAAGTAAAATATGGTGGGGATTTGGTAGCGCCACTTTTAGAGCGATCCCAAAAATTTCCAGATGAACGCAGCCATTGTTTACAGTGTCACAATGGAGCTCTTTGAACAATGTTATAGTGATTTTAGTGTACAGTTGGTTATTGAATATAGTTATATTTTTATTTGACATTTGACCTTGACACAAATTATGAATAAAATGGACTAGCGTTGTTCTAGCTAGCAAATTATTATATTAAAGGTAAATTAGAATGATTTATATATTAAAATTATTAATGAATAAAGTACGCTAACGTTTATTTATCAATGATTTGTCAATTGTTTATTTTTATATTGTATAGGATCAATATATAGGTATACAAAACGTTCGATTTTTGGGATAAATTACCAGATATCTATATGAAGATGTATTACAGAAATAATTCTGTTCATGATATAATATGAATAGATCGCAAGAGCATATACGAAGAAGCTCTTTTTTAACCAAATAATCATCCTCTTTTTGCTTAAATGAAAGTTTGTTTACAATTTACATAATTATTCGGTTATAATTTGTCAAAAGTCAGAAGTGCTGAATAAAACCATCTGTGATCTGACCAATCAGGAATCTACAGAATTGCCAACTTAAATTCAAACCACTCGTCCTAGCTTAAAAACAGGGATTAGATGAAATTCTATTTTATTCAAATAATTAAATAAATGCGAATTATAGAAAATATTGTGTAATACTTGTGCCACAATGACTTTCTGTAGTACTCGTGATTTGCACAACTCACCGCTTCGCGGTTCGTTGTACAAACTTCACTCGTACTACAAAACGAGTCATTGTCACACTTCTTTTACAAATAACTATTTGACGATTACTTTATGATCGTTACAAGACTTTGTGCCCTTGCATTATACTGTGTTTTAGATAATTTCTTCACATGATAGTTAATGTGTCTCATTCAGCTCTGTTTTGAAAGATTTTTCATTTTGTTATTGTGGGCCGTCATAGGTCCTTGTCATTTGTCACTTCTCCGACCATCTTGTCTATTTGGGATTTACTTAGTCACTGTGATTAGTGCTCTTACACAATACTGGACTTTTAGCTTCGGACATATTCTGTCATACGAGGATGTCCAGTTTTATTTTCTTTTCTTTTATACTTTGACCAATTTTTCATGACTTTTCTTAATGTTGTCCTGTTTTGTTTAATTTTATTCTATTTTGCTTGACGTTTCACACAGTAATGAATATTTTTTCATTACAATTTTTATTGATGATTTCCCCTACAGTATATCTTTACTGACATATGTTGGAGTCTGTTTGATGCCACGGAGATGTGACGGCTTTCTCCTTCAATATTTTACATATGGATTGATATACATTAAGGTAATTTGACATGTGAATTTCTGATTTTTTCTATCTTGATACCTTTTACAGGCCTGTTGATGGCTCAGTCAGCCGAAACTAGTAGCCCCTTTTCACATTTTACTAATATATGCTGTAGTACTGATTTTGACTTTTACTTACTGATATTTACCTACAGACTATATTCGAGATGGATAGTCGTTTTCAACTAAAAGTTATAACCGAAGATGAAATAGCATGTGAAAGAATATTTGTAGAAGCCACATAGGGACATAGGGACTTCTGGTTATGAGGCGGATACAGTTTCATATTTTTTGCCATATCATGGAGCGTTAATCGAAATTAGTACTACGACAAAATTAAGATGGATACCATCGCATATTGGAATCGAAGGCAACGGCAAAGCAGATGCTGGTGCGCGTGACGCGACCTTTAATATTAATTATGATTTAATAATTATTTAAAAGCATTCTTTAAAATGAAAGTGTATAGTGCGTGGGAACGAGAGTGGTCGAATTCCAGATCAAAGCTAAGGGCAGTAAAGAGTAATATATCTCCATGGCAACCTACTACTAAAAATAGGAAAATACAAGTTATATTAACGGGGCTTCGACTAGGTCACTCAAGATATACCCATTCCTATTTATTCACAAATAGCGAACCCCCGATGTGTACAACGAGTAATGTCGTAGATAGCATAAAACATGTCCTTATTGCATGTCCAAAATACACAGTCGAACGAGCAACAAATAATTTTCCAAATAGTTTGGAAGCTCTCCTCGAAAAAGACAGTCAATATGTAACGTGAATTTCGTTCACCACTCGTAATATTTCTCGTCGATGAAGGAGTAACGTAAATTTCGGTTACCCCTCGTAACATCGAATAATACTTGGTCGATGGCTGTCGGGTTTTAAGTTTTCGGAAGAGTTCGTTTCATTTGGATATTTGAGCCAATGCACGCTGAGTTTCGTCCCTTAATTCATCTACAATGTTGAGTTCGTTATCTTATCGTATCGAAGTGCATTTCTATGAAATGGTAAGTGGTTTCGCTTAAAATGTATAATATTTCTCTGTTAACTCTTTCTTACATGGTACTCAATAGTTTAAAATTAATTTTTCTTTAAAACATTCAGTACCAGAGATATATTATATCGATTTCGTTTTTGTTATATATATTTTGTTCTGGTTCTTCATACATTTTTTATACCAATGGAATTCTACGATGAAAACCATTGAAATAAAATTAAGTGAATTCGTAACTTTTCTTATGATTTTTATTATGCTTTTATTTCTAAAATCTCTATTAAAATATTGATACAGGAAACATGAACCACGTGTTCTGGTTTTTTTTATATTTTTTTATACCAATCGAATTCTACGTTGAAAACCATTGAAATAAAATTAAATGAATTCGTAACTTTTCTTATTATTTTTATTGTGCTTTTATGTCTAAAATAAATGATTTTCTTAAAATATTGTAAAATACAGGATATATGAACCACGTTGTTTGATATCATTTCATAATTTTGTACATATGTTACTTGTACCTACTGTAATTTCAATCTCCAGATATCCTGCATTTTACTGAATTCGAGAACTATATTTGATTCAAGTGTCTTTTCTAGCACTTTTTCTTACCGGCCTAAAAACTTTTCCGTACCGGCCTTAAGTTATCTCACTGGCCTAAGCCTTCGTATCGACCGAAACATTTTCCGTTGATGAAGTCTACTTGCTGGGACCACGGCTCTATTCAGAACCGACTGGACTTATCTTAACGCAGCCAGCTGATTGGTTCCCGATTCGTTTGGACGTCATCCAAATCATCATTGGAATAGAAAACAAGGAAAGTACTAACGTCCACAATCTTTGAAACTATAGATTCTTTCCAACTAACGTTCATCGACTAATTAGCTGAATAGTTTGTACCATATGTAAATTACATCTTTGTAAAATATTCTCTTGTTTAACTTCAGTTTCCTTCAGAATCAATTTTTTTTTGAATGACAATTTACTTTCAGCTCTAGTTTTTAAATTTAAATTATATCTTTGTAAAATATTTAATTCTTGTTTAACTTTAGTTTCCTTCAGAATCTAATTTTTTTGAATGTCAATTTACTTTCAGTTCTAGTTTTAAATTCATAAATTAAGTTGTAAAATTTAATAATATTTTTATTTTCAATTTTTCATCCAACATATAATTGTTATTTAATAAACTACTTGTAAATAACTTTTTCAATTTTCATACAACATATAACTTAACTTAATTAAACTACTTGTAAATTTTAAATAACATTGTTCATATTTTTTTATATAACCTTCCAACTTCTTGTTTTGTTGACTGGGATTAGTCGATGTTAGGTAACTCATAGACTAGTAGGACTCAGGGTAGCGCCCACTTATCTTTCCGTTTCGTTACGTAAAAATAAGTAGGATTACCCGAGATCCGGTAAGACCTACTCCTTGGGTCTCTACTAGTATATAACCCACACCTAAGTAGCTCTTCGACGAAGTGGCCGGTGCAAATATCATAGGTGAATCATAGACTATTTAAAATCCATATTATTGTATTGTCGCTAATAACTTTTTGGTGGATGCGACATGTATCAATTAAAAGAAAATAATAGAAACAGAACGAGATACCACCGACTTTGCATTTTGGGTCGATAACTGCACGTCTCAAAACAAAAACTGGATTATGTGTACGGCATTTGTAATCTTTATAAATAAAGAACGAGGTCCTAGTAGCGTTACTTTTCGATATTTAACTAAAGGTCACACTCATATGAGTGCAGATGGTATTCATGGCAACATTGAAAAACATCTAGCACAGGTCAGAGACGTATATGACTTCAGAGATATAAAAACTGTAGTTTTACGTCTATAAAAAATGTAACTCTCGTAGAGCTGAAAAACTTTTATGAATGAAAGAAGAAAAAAAGAACTGCACCGCGAAATAAACCAAGTGATCCACTAAATATGGTTAAACTCAACTATATCGTAGAAATTAAATTTGAGAAGGGATGTCGTTCCATGAAATACAGGACTGATTTTGACGCCGATTTTGTGACACTCGATTTTTTACAAAAGAGATTTGATGCATCAAAACGACGTGAAGGGCTCTTAACACACAGAGGAATTCCAAAAAGGAAGAAGAATGATATAATCAAGGTACTTGGGCCCTTAATGCCAACGTCAAGGAGAGAATTTTGGACCACCCTACGATAAAACGGTCCTGTTGAAGACCTTAATTCGGAATATGGTAAAACCGAGGACGTTAATGAGCTATAAATTAATTTATATGTTATATAAAATAAACTATAATTAGAACTACCACATTTACTTTTCCGCCTTACCTATCTTTTACGCGAGAAAAGTATTGGTTTACCCCAAAAATGTTGGAATTTTAAAAAAAAATTTGAGTTATTTTTACGTTTTCCATCAACAACAACACTAAAAAGTGGTTTTTAGAAAAAAAATCCTGTGTGTATGTCGTAGTCGTCGTCGTCGTTGTCGTCAACCACGTTTTCTTGCATGTCTTGTTAGCACGATACAGCCTCCGGAGTTCAACAAGTCACCAATTTTATGATTGAATATTATTCAGGACATCTCACAGATGAACCCTATTCATTTTCAGCTCACCAGAGTAAATACAACAGGTGCTACAGTAATTTAAGAACGATATTTTTGTCATTTTTGGACAAGTTTCAGTTTGTTAGCACGATACAGCCTCCGGAGTATATACAAGTGACCAATTTTAGGATTGGATATTATTCAGAGCGTCTCAAAGATGAACCCTATTGATATTCAGCTTCCTAAAGCCAGTACAACGGGTGCTATGGTACTTGAAGTACCAAATTTTTGTAATTTTAGGAGAATTTTCAGTTTGTTAGCACGATACAGCCTCCAGAGAGTATACGATTGATCAATTTTATGATTGAATATTGTTCAAGGTGTCTCACAGATGTACCCTATTGATTTTCAATTGACTAGAGCGAATACAGCGGGTCCTATAAATCCAGATATACTACATTTTCGGTAATTTTTGGAGAAATTTCGGTTTGTTAGCACGATATATCCCCCCGAAGTGTATATCTTTAAAACCGTTTATTTAACCCTTTCGCTACTGTGGGGAACTAAAGTTCCCACTAAAACCTCTTTTTACACTGATGGGAATAAAAGTGGACAAATTTACAAGCAAATCGTAAATATCAGTAGTTTATAACTCGATAGTCAATAGTCGGCAACATTGTATCAGCAGAACAGACGTTTGTTTACCTTAGTACCATTTACATCGTGGCACGTACAAGGCCAAATTGATTTAGACGTACAATTTTTATATTTTTGGAGTGGTTCTTCGTAGTAAAACTTGTGGGACTTTGTGAAACGTGCAACTAGTAATTAATACGACTATGGGTAAGTGCTAATACTAAAACATTATGCAAAAATTTTGTTTTTGTTGGGAATTTTATGTGGGTGGGCTTTTTTGTTCCCATCCGTAAATGTACTCGGGTCCTCCTAAAGTTCCCATCGGTTTGTTTCAGTTCGGAGTTGGAAGAAACCTCTCAGTGCTAAAGAATTGGAGGAAGAAGCAAATAATGTATTTGATTCAGAAAATTCAGACGAAGAGCCATATGTGAGGTCAGACGAATCAGAATATCTACCCAGTGAAGATAGTGGAGAAAGTAATGACGAACAAAGCCATTATAAAGACGAAAACTTAGAAGAAAGTAGTGAAGAAGAGGACATTGAAGCGATAAACTTGAGAAGTGAGCATCTAAACGATGAGGGCACCGAAGGAGAAGATGTTAGTGCTGAGGAGGATATTCCTGAGCAAGACGTTGTTTTATTATGGAAGGAACCTACAAAAAATTTCAAACCCAGAATGAAATTACCAGAGAAAACCGAAGGAGTGGTTCAGTTGAATTTGACTCGAGAATGTTCTGAATTAGATGTTTTTTTGAAAATATTTCCCCTGAGTCTCTTTACACACATTGCTGATTGTACTAACAAACGAATTCAACAACTACGACGAACAAAAAATCTGAAACTCAACATTCAAGAAACAGATATGCATGAAATTATGATTATTCTGGGTTGTACGCTAGTAATGAGTTACAACAAAGTTCCGTCTTTTTCAAATTATTGGTCTAAAAACGAATCCATGGGTAACAGCGTAATAAAAAGTGCTATAGGAAGAGATCGGTGCACCTTTCTGATGTCCAAAATGTATTTTACTGACCCAAAGAGGCCTGACAATAGTTCTAAAACATATTACGTGGATGATGTTTTGGAGTGTTTGAAAATAAGGTTTCAAGCAGCAAGAACTGAATCTTCTTACCAGTCAATAGACGAATCAATGGTAAAATTCAAGGGTCGATCGTCCTTGAAACAATTCATTCCCAATAAGCCCATAAAGAGAGGAATAAAACTGTGGGAAAGATGTGATTCCATGACTGGG
The DNA here is from genome assembly GCA_963921935.1 of Galeruca laticollis. Lineage (NCBI taxonomy): Eukaryota > Metazoa > Arthropoda > Insecta > Coleoptera > Chrysomelidae > Galeruca > Galeruca laticollis. Next base: position 221,283,329 of record OY998177.1, on the reverse strand, counting down.
TATATCTACGACTTGAATATCTATGCAGGTAAAGAAACCACGAAACGAGAAGGAACTCTTGGTGAGCGAGTTGTTAAAAAATTATGTGAGACAGTTCGTTCACCTGATGTATGTTTTTGTTTTGATCGATTTTTTACAAGCGTTGACAGTATGACTCGATTGGAATATCCTTGTGTTGGTACATACATGAGAAACAGGAAAAATGTACCAGAATTTGAAAATAAAAAGCTATCCAGAGGTGATACAGACTTTTTCGTTACTGATTTAGGGATAATGGCGACAAGATGGCAAGATACCAAAGAAGTTTTACTTCTATCGAATTGCCACGCACCAACTGTAGGAAAAGTGGAAAGGAAGCTAAAAACCGGAGAAAAGTGTACTTTTGATTGTCCTGAGGCTGTAATCTTTTATAATAAATATATGGGAGGTGTTGACCTCGCTGATCAAAAGGTATCCACGTACGACTTAGATCGAAAATCTACAAAGTGGTGGAGAAAAGTGTTCTACAAATTGTTAATGGCTGCCGTAACAAACTCATGGATACTTTACTCCCAACTTCAATCCACTAGAAAGAAAACTCCACTACTAACATATCTAGTACCTCTTGCTGAACAACTGATAAGTTTGGGCAGAAGTGAAGCTAAACTGAAACGAAAAATCAGTGGTCATGTTGGCAGACACAGCAAAAAACCTAAAACGATGATGAATGTAGGAGATCATCTACCTACACAAGGACCAACTAAAAGAAGATGTTACAGCTGCTCGAAAAAAAAGAAGGAGAGCTGTACCAAAACATTGTGCCTAGGTTGTAATTTACCGCTATGTAAAAAGTGTTTTTTGCCTTCCCACTCCTAATATAACGGACATTTTAAGTTGTAGTTGACTAATACTAAATAAAGTTTTGTTATAGTCAGTGGTGGTTTTTATTACTGATGGGCACTTTTATTCCCCCTAAAAACTACTGTTGGGATAAAAAGTTCCCATATCCTTAACAAGGACTAAGGATAAATTTATACGTATAATCTGATTTATTACACCCACACCTATCGCAATAACCATAGAAACAGGTATTTTTACTTTTTATACCACAGCAATGAAATCAGTAGTGAAAGGGTTAATAATGTAAGAAAATTAACAGGCAAATTAATTTCGTAAATCATTCTAATATACAAAGCAAGAACACAGCATACACATTGCTATGCTTTTGTTATTAAAAGTTACTAAAATAAACGGTTTTAAAGATTAAAACTAACTTTTCCGCATCTGTGGCCCTGAACAATGTTCTATCATAAAATTGTTACTTGTATACACTTCGGGGGATGTATCGTGCTAAGAAACCGAAATTTCTCCAAAAATAACCAAAAAGTTAGTATATCTGGATTTATAGGACCCACTGTACTCGCTCTAGTCAACTGAAAATCAATAGCGTACATCTGTGAGATACCTTGAACAATATTCAATCATAAAATTGATCAATCGTATACTCTTTGGAGGCTGTATCGTGCTAACAAACTGAAAATTCTCCAAAAATGACAAAAATTTGGTACTTCAAGTACCATAGTACCCGTTGTACTAGCTTTAATAAGCTGAATATCAATAGGGTTCATCTTTGAGACGCTCTGAATAATATCCAATCATAAAATTGGTCACTTGTATATACTCCGGAGGCTGTATCGTGCTAACAAACTGAAACTTCTCCAAAAATAACAAAAATATCGTACTTAAAGTACTGTAGCACCTGTTGTATTGGCTCTGATGAGCTGAAAATCAATAGGGTTCATCAGTCTGATATCCTGAATAATATTCAATCACAAAACTGGTGACTTGTTGAACTCCGGAAGCTGTATCGTGCTAAGAAACTGAAATTTCTCAAAAAATCACAAAATGTTGTACTTCAAGTACCATAGCACCCGTTGTACTGGCTCTGGTGAACTGAAAATCAATAGGGTTCATCTGTGACATGTCCTTAACAATATTCAATCATAAAATTGCTGACTTATTGCACTCCGGAGGCTGTATCGTGCTAACAAGACATGTAAGGAAATGTGGCCGACGACAACGACGACGACGACGACATACACACAGGATTTTTTTCTAAAAACCGGTTTTTCGTGTTGTTGTTGATGGAAAACGTAAAAATAACTCAAAAAAAATTTCAAAGTTCCAACTTTTTTTGGGGTAAACCAATACTTTTCTCGCATATAGAAAGGTTGGGCGGAAAAGTAAAACACCATTGAAAAACACAGTATATGCTATAAAACACGAAAAAAATCAAACTTCCAAATTTTGTTTACATTTTACATTTAACACATAATAACCGGTATGCAAATATGTATTCTTGTAAGCAATTAATGTCACATACAACAGAATAATAGTTATTTGTAAAACAAGTGTCACAATGACTCGTCTTGTAGTATGAGTGAAGTTTGCGCAACGAACCGCTAAGCGGTGAGTTGTGCAAATCACGAGTACTACAGAAAGTCATTGTGGCAAAAGTTTTACACAATATTTTTTATAATTCGCATTTATTCAATTATTTAAATAAAATAGAATTTCATATAATTCCTGTTTTTAAACTATGAGGAGTGGTTTGAATTTAAGTTGGATATTCTGTAGATTCCTAATTGGTCAGATCACAGATGGTTTTTTATTCAGCACTTCTGACTTTTGACATATTATAACCGAATAATTGTGTAAATTGTAAACAAACTTTCATTTAAGCAAACAGAGGATGATTATTTGTTTAAAAAAGAGCTTCTTCGTTTATGTTCTTGCGATCTATTTATATTATATCATGAACAGAATTATTTCTGTAATAAATCTTCACATAAATATCTGGTAATTTATCCCAAAAATCGAACGTTTTGTATACCTATATATTGATCCTATACAATATAAAAATAAACAATTGACAAATCATTGATAAATAAACGTTAGCGTACTTCATTCATTGATATTTTTATTATATAAATCATTCTAATTTACCTTTAACATGATAATTTGCTAGCTAGAACAACGCTAGACCATTTTATTTATAATTTGTGTCAAAGTTAAAGTCAAATGTCAAATAAAAATATAACTAAATACAATAACCAACTGTACACTAAAAATTACTATAACAGTGTTCAAAGAGCTTCATTGTGACACTGTAAACAATGTTATAATGAAGTCTCTTTTATACGCGAATTATAAAAATACATTTTCGCCATTTCCCGAAATTTTTTTTTTACTCATACTGTGTTTTTTCTTGTAGCAGCCAACGGGGTTGCCCCATGGCAACATGCATTTATATCATCAGTAGGGCAATTTAAAGAGGATCGCATAAAAAAATTAAGGTGGAATAGTTTTCAGTACTCAGTCGATTCCTTCTGGACTAATTCCATGTACACATACACATTCTAAAGCCGTTAGAATTTATGTGATTAAAAATCTTCCAAATGAGATTTCAGTTCTCAGTATAAATCACTTCTCAGTAAATTGAACATAGTTTTTGTCTAGTTTTATACCTCTTATATCTAGTGAGCAACATATTTTTTGTGCGTTGTAGTTTCCATCGGAAAATTGATATAGACAATTTTTGATAACGCTATTTTCACCACTTCGCAAGAGAGGATTGATATAAATAAAAAAGATTAAACGTTTCGTTCTGTCTTGTATTAAATGGCCCACTCACAAACATTTTATTTGATTTCTAGACAGGTATATCTCATCATTTAAGAAATTAACATTTTGGTTTCAATCGTGACATCAAAAAATTAGAATACATTACCGTTCAACATGTTTATAGGATTAAGATGATTCACGTTGCAACTATAAAAATTGGATCCCAGAAAATAAACTCACATGTATTCTCCCTAGAGATTGTATGCACTTTTGTCACGAACTTATACAAAACACCATTTATTTGAAAGGACAGAGCGATAATCACAAATACAAGTAACAAAGGGCACTGAAGAACTTAAAGGTACAACTTTCTACCTAAAACATGATAGATGTTATTTGAACTAGAGGAGGGACAAGCTCTAACCAATACGGGTAAGAACTGTCAATAGCATTTAAAAGTCAATTGCATACCGAGGTTCGCAAAATTGGATATAATGTTATGGCTGGCGATGTGAACAGCCTAGGGTCAATTCGGCATTTTTTTAATGAAAGGTATAAGAGCTAAAAGCTGAGAAACAAATTTCATTTTCTATTATAATTTATGCTGAAGAGAAATTGTGTTAACAGTTTGACAATCTCGTAAAATCAGTTTGGATGCATAATAAGGGATAATGAAAACAACAGACTGGAACCAATTTGTGCGATTACTGCGAAAACACGTTTCAGTGATGTAATCATTATGTGTATGGGTATTTTATGTTGCAAAATATGTACAGTGTGGTTTTTTGAATTTTGTTGAATTGATTTTGTTTTAGTGATTATTTCTATTGTGAATTTTGAATTTTTTACTGCAACATAATTTAATTATAAGGATCGACCAGTGGAATATTGTATTATATTTGAGTTAAAGCAGCTCCTTTGTTCGATATTGTGATTTTATGTCTTCCACAAACCATTTTGTCGGCGGGCATAATTTAGACACCAAAAACCTTTCGTTTACCTGTTTAATCGAAATGGTCTGATAATCCACTATGAATTTTCGACACAAAAAGTATTCCTACGTGAACTATTTACATAGTCACCTACGTTTTTTTCATCATTTACTGATGGTAGGATAGATAACAAACATATTTGCTATTTGCCTTATTTCTTCACAAATCGTTGAAGCAGAAAGGTGTTTACGTGCAAAAGAGGCAACCGTCCTAAATTATCCGAAGAGAATTTGCTACAATTTTACCAGGAACTAATACTACAACTGATATAGCCAACATTAGAAGAAACATCTACAAGTGCTGTCGGAAAATAATTCCCGGTCGTCTTCCTACAATAGTAATTTACGTTACAAGACCGGAAAGTAGTGTTTTTCAGGTCGAGACAAGCAGATTCTAGGGCGAGTTCTGGAAGCTTGCAGAGACCTGAAAAACACTAATTTTCGGTTGCCTGACGTACAATATTTTTTTTAAGACAGACACTTCGATATACATTCGATTCTTCATTTTACTTTTCATAACAATGTGATTAACAAAACTAAAACCACATAAAATGATAAAGATACTGGATACAACTGCATATATCCGTTATTTTGGAATATTTATGCTAAATGTACAATTGTGAACGTCAAATATCTGAAGGGAAGATGTGTCTGAAATGCTGGGAATTGTTATATTTTTGGTAGTGGTAGTAACAAAATTAGTTTCCTGTATATTGTCTTTGGAACATTCCGCATGGATTTTGTTTGCTATATCAATTTTGTTTTCTATATCAATTTTGTTTTTAACTGAATCTTCTATGTAACCTTCTGCTACAGTGAAGGATTTCCATCCTCCGCGCCGTTTTAAATTTAAAATGTCACCTTCTCCATCTACTAGTTAAGTTGCTGAACTTCGACCAAAGTAGTGGCCGGTAAATTTGCTTGTATTTTATAATTAGCAGTTAATAAAAATAAAATTCTTTGCGCAAGCATATCTTTCTCGAATAATTCACCTTTTTTCAACCGTCATTTTAAAATCAGTCTAATCTAAAAGTTTCTCGATACTTATATAAAAATAAAACGTATTAAGTGCTGTTTGGGTTTATCTTCCTTCAATGTAATGTTTACAAGTTTTCATTATACGCATTAAATTATTAAGTGAAATTGAATTCTTCATCCTCGCCTAGGAACAGTGTTAACACAACAAAATAATTCATGAAAAAAGTTAAATCTACAATAAATTAGTTACCAACGGAAGTGAAATAGCTACTCAAAGCTCAAAGCTAATATGTCCAAGATACAGTCAACGGAGGTCTTTTGCAAGGTACCTGAGAGTGAAGGGGGGAAATAAAAACATCTACAGTCCACTCCAAGTAAAAAATTCCTTCCCAAGCCCTCGAATCCTTGCCCAGGGCTCCTAGTGAAAATATAATTGATAAGAATTCGAATAAATGATAAATTAAGCGTATGAATGAAAAGATGAAGAATGGTAAGAATTAAAATAAACGAAAAGGTAAGAACTTATGTGGAAGATAGTAAAAAATGGACAATTAAGATGTGGTTGGGCTATTGTATAGCTCAAAACGAAGGCTTATTCGAACATTTGATTTAAATTCATTTGAGCTTAATTAAGATGTTTTATATTTCATTATCAGAATATTCCATTCATTTTTAAATATTTTTATTGAAACTCGATTTGTTTTAATATCTATATCGAGAGCATTTTTCAATTTGTACTGTGTGTGTTTACAGAAATAATTCGTTTCTCATTTGAAAACGAACATAAAAAGTAATCGAAAAAAAATGACAAAAAACCCAACCACTGACTGACTTTTCAACTATAATTTTCACGTTGCCGAATCTCAAGTTCTTAACCACTTCCATACTCTGGAAGACAAAAACAATTACCAGCAGTACAATAAATTTGTCAACAACTACATCAGATTTTGCATGCTGGATCTAGACGAATGGATTCCAAATGGACTTTCTCTGTCTGTAAAAAACATTGAAGATTCTTCTTCGCATTACAATGAGGACACCACTGTTGATGTATTTGAAGATTGGTTTAAACACAAGCTAATTCTAAATATACCTCCGAATAGCGTAATTGTAATGGACAATGCCAAGATACCATAGTAGGCAGTTGACCAAGACTACCTCTTCGAATGACTCAAAAAACAACATACCAAAACTACATGTATGATAATTACATTCATTTTCACGAAGATTACACCGAAAGGCAATTATAAGAGGTTTTACTAAGTTAAAAACTACAAAAGGAATACTTCTGTGATAATTATTCAAAAGATCTAGGGCAAACACGACTTCCACTATACCATTGTATATTAAACACTATCGAACATGTTTGGCACCAACTGAAATCTTCTATTCGTCGTAACAATATTTGCCCCACTATTAACTCCAGTGTACTTAAACCAATATAAACTGAAGTGTTGAACGTCCTTTCACAAACTTCGGCTATTTTTATATGTTGAAAAATCCTATTTTCATATTTTAAATAATATAGCACCAATAATAATAAGAACAGATGATGATAGAGCTATAGTGATATATTAAGTGAATTATTATTACATAAATACCGAATAATTTGTATATTTTTGTAATCCTAAATTTAATTTGTAATAATAAAATAAATTGTAATTTCACATTCACACACAAATAAAATATTATTTAATGTCTTTCTGATTTTTATCACAAAACTATGATTAAGTTCTAAGCAATTTTACACCTGGCCTGGGTCTTTCTTAATGGAAGTCAGTAAGTCATTTTCTTATATCTCTGAACATACTTACTTCCCTTAATCAGACATTGACAACTAGTATAAATATGTTGTAATTTGTTTTGTTAATATGCACTATGGATGTCTCATACTATTTAAATATTCTTCAAACAAACAATAACAAGTACTTTTATGGAGAAGGTACAAATAAGTAGACAAAAATATGAGTAACTCAATACATACAAATAATTGTTAATGTGGTCCAAACGCCACATTATTAATTGCAAAAGCAAAAAAATCGTCCTTGAATTGGGAAAAAAGTTTGATTTAGTTAACGAAAAAATCTATAGGTAGAAATATTCAATATCTTGACATTAAAAATATTTGTTCAATAATTTGGAGATAAATAAAAAATTGAATAGTAAAGCTTTATCTTATTAAAATTATGTTTGTTCACGAAATTTTCTACTTCTGTATGATTATTTATGACACCATAAATTTTTCATAAATTTTTAGGAAATATGTAATTTCTTTTTTTTTATCTTTATCTTTATTGCATTTAAGAGGGAGTTAACCTTATTTGGGGTGAATAGTGAAACTTTGTAAAACAAAGAATGGCAAAAATCATATTACTGGGACCTCGATAAAAAAAAATAAAAAAATGATCGTGATCCATTAATGACTACTAGGTCAAAAATGATTTTTGCTGAACCCCTGCAGACACAATTACGGAGTATTTTTGATGACTGATTCGAGCGCCCTCGCACCAAATAAGCACTTTTACATAGATACTATGAATTATTGAATAAATCGTAATTTCATTCATAAAAACCAAAAATAGCACAGAAGCTATTCCAAAAAGTTCAGCACGTATGATGATGTCAATAGAAATTGCGAAAGGGATTCATTGCATTCTCGAATAAGATTAGGTATATGTAATATTAAATAGGTGATAAAAACGTTTTTTGCGAACGGCGGCGGCGAGGATGATGGATGAAGAACCGGCCAGATATGCATGTATAACAGACGACAGAAAGCTAGTTAGTTTGCGATTGCATTCAGATGGTGACACTTGCTAGTTTGTGATATTGTGATCAATCATGTCGAGCTCAAATTATCGAACTGGCGATAAACATCGTAAATAACTTTCTGTTAGGAAATTGTCAGCAAAAAAGTATTTTGAGATTAAATAAGGTAAGTAAATATTTTTAAATGGGTATTGGTATATATCTGTAGCTGAAAAAAGAATCGAAGAAGCCAATATTTCAACAGTTCAACATAAAATAAGTTATTCATACCAATCTACTAGGAAGTGTTTTATAAGAGGGAATACCCAGATAACACCGATAACGGCCAACTATGAGTATTTCAAAATAGTGCATCAGGAGTGCTTAAGAAGCGGTGCAATCAGCACACCTCCATATTTGCTTTCGGCAGTATGTGCAGGTGTACTTCACAAGCGCTCCCGAATCTCGCTTCATCAACTGCCTTTATGCATGTGTGATTCCGCTGCCGGTCAAGTAGCATGAAATGAAATACACGCATAAGGCTTGTTTCACACATGCACGGTAACCGTCCAAACGGCGGCGTTTACACGGCAAGGGGATGCAGAGTATAATGAATGCTTTCACACGCACCGTAGCCGTGGATACGGCAAATCTTTACCGTGATGTCGCCGTGGCTTCCCACTGGATTTCGCGGCGACCGTTACCGTTTGAACGGCGCGACCTGTTCACTCTTGTACTGAATTGCTTGGAAGCTTTCACACTTGCCGTATTTTACAGCAGGTTTGTTAACGTTTCTTGCTCTTTTACATTGGTGTACAGTTTTATTTTGTGAGTGTCTGTACACATTAGTGTTAAAAATTCGACTGCTCCTATGCAGTGCGGAAAATTCGCCCTATTTTCAAATTTCGAAGCAATCATCTCCCAGTTCTCTTTAGTAGGTTTAGATATAAATTCCACTTGCAAAACAGACCAAATACATATACATACTCTTCTCACAATATTACTAATTGTAGATATTCCGAGTCGATAGCTATAATGTATATCTGTGAAAGTACATCCGCTTGCTAAATATCTGAAAATAGAAAAATAGTAATAATAATTGTTATAAGTTTGATATAGTTCAGATATATTTAAGTATATTCAATACTTAAACTACCTTTATAATTTTATAATAAATGAATCATTAATGTCTTCCACTTTTTTACAGGTAGAAAGGTCATGAAGAAATGGACTAACGTCAGGGATGCTTTCAAAAAATCCATGAAAAAACAAAAGAGCGCTTCAAGATCAGGGGCTGGGGCGTCAACTATAAAAACATACATTTATAATGAGCAGTTGAAATTTTCAAATAAAGTGTTGAGTGAGCGTGAAACAGAAAATAGTTTGGCAGCAAATACTGCTCATCCAGATACATCAGATGAAGAGGAACAAACAGTGAAAAATCTTCAAGAAACTATTATAGCTGAAGATAATGTTGTAAACACCAAGGTTACTAAAAAAGTAGCACCTAAAAAGCGCAAGATGGACCATGTTGAATTAGAAATGATCAAAGCTCTAGAAGAAACAAATGAAAAACCTGATCGTCATTTGTTCTTTTTTAAAGGCAAAATTCCTTCATTAAACTCTTTCGACGAGGAAGATATATTGGAATTTCAGACCACTGTATTGCAAACAATAACATCTATCAAACAACGAAAGAAGATGATTCCCTATAGTAAACACATTGCTCAGACTCAAATTAATTTCAGTCAACAGCCAATAACTACAACTAGAAGTAATCTCTATCTGAACATGGATAATTCCTATCCGAATATAACTCATTCCTATCCAACTACGAGTTCAGCACTGCTGAAGAGCCAGCAAACATTTAGCTCTATGCCGAACAATCCAGTTGATACATTGCAACCCGTTCGATCAACTTCAAATGAACATCCAATTCGTCAATATTACGAAGCCGTGGGTGAAGATGTTTCACCATTTTGTCATTCTTCTCAAGAGTCAATTGATTTTTCTTATGAAAATATGTTTATGTCAAATAATAAAAAATAAAATATTTTTTAGACTCCATGTTCCAGGTATATAAATGAAAAATATGTGAAATATGACTATAAAATAAATATTTGATAAATTTAAAAGTTCTTGTTTTACTTACCTAATTGTAACATTTCGATAGGTTGTATGCACTCTCGCATAAAAGTGTCTTTCCTCTGAAGAGATTCCTTCAGTCGTTGATGTAGTTCGTCAAAACTGGACATTGACATCCTAAAATAGTTGAAAAACTTTTTTGCGTCTTCTCTAAGCTGCCCAAAAAGTATATAAAACGCTCCAAACTTTTTTCTTCCCATATTTATAGGATGAACCCACATAATTCTGTTCCTTTTTTTCCTTTTCATGCGTCTGTATAACATTATCATAGCTATAACACGTCTACGATCCATACTCACTATAAACTAATATTCCAAAGTGTCTAAATAATATTATCGACGCTCAAGACTGAAAAATTCAAATTAACAAGAAAACAAAACCGGTAATGTGTGAAAAGTCATCACAATGGAACGGCACCGTTTAAACAGCGCCGTTTGTACGGTCACCGTGCATGTGTGAAACGAGCCTAAGAGGCAACTGACCTGCGTCAATCATGCACTAAAATATGTTGCCGTTAGAGCGCTTCCAAGGCACTTTCAATCGCCGGGAGAGTATATCACGGCCGGCTGGCGTCCGCCTTGACACCTCGATGCTGGGAAAGTATTATTTGCCTGGCCGGGACGCATTTTCGGGATTCGCCGATACATTAGCCGCTCGGAACAACTCGGGTAATGCGAATCTCAGACTCGTAAAATCCCGACGTATTGGACCAATGCGTCGGGGATTTACCTATGTAAAATACATGTGCGCATTGCCAAGTAAGTACGTGTATATTTTTGTAAGTTTCTAGAACAGTAACAAGCTATAGGTACTATTCAAGGAAATATAAAAATAAATATTCAAACTAATATAATAAAATGGATCCAGGGACATTACCAAATGTGCCTTACAAAGATACGTCATCCAATACGATTAGGTTGCAAATAAGTAAGCAAAAAGATTTTGAGGTATGTAGATTTGGTATTTTAAGGTTAGGTTTGTGTAATATGATATATTTGCCGAACTGTAAAATCAAAAACAGAGGAAATATAAATATATTAATAGGAAAAATAATAATTATAATTTTTTATTTATGAATTTGGAATATAGAATCTTATTACGTTGAAGAATAAACAGAATCTTAAACTAATTGGTTTTTTGTTGTAGAAATGGTTGACTGAATTGGAAAATACTCAGGAAGTAACTTGGAGAGTTTCAAAAACCTTCAAGCTTGGTACTGAAAAGCCACGCATAATATTTAAAAGATTATATCACTGTCATTTTAACGTAGAGCAAAAAAAGAAAAATGAAAATTCTAGAAAAAGGATTTCTAGAAACATAAACTGTCCAGCAAAATTATCGGTAACTATAAAGCGAAATAATCCAGACACAAAATCGAAAAACAATTATGTTTATATGCCAAAATGTCCATGTGTTTTGGAATTTCGGGATGAACATAATCATAATTTAAATTCTGCTGCAGCACTTAGAGAACGACCACTTGCCCTGGATGTAAAAAATCGTATTATTGAGCTAATTGAGAAAGGTCACTCATTAGCCTCTGCATATCACTCTTATATTTTATCAATGATGGACGAACACGGCGACAACTATGAAAATATTGTTATAGATAGACATTTTACTCCTACTAAAACAGATGTAGAATCTATATGGAAAAGCCATTTCAAAAAAAAATATGACGAAAAGACTGGAGAAAATATGTTATCTCATTCAGATAATATTCTTAGGATGTTAGGAGAAAAAAATGGTACTCTTTTTAAAATAATTCGAAAAGAAGTCCATTATGCTGTGGCACTTTGTACACCAATCATGCAAAGAGTTGCAACACTTCCCCAGTCGTCAGAGATTATGTTTGTTGATTCCACAGGCAACTGTGATACGCAAAATCATAAGCTTTACTATTTTATAACACAATCAGCTATTGGTGGATTACCTTTGGGCTGCATCCTTAGTAGCAGTCAAGAATCAAATTTATTCTTAGAAGCTGTGCGTGCTCTTCATGAAATTTTTCCCATTAAAATAAAACCAAAGGTTATTCTTACGGATGACGATCTAGCTGAAAGGATTGCCTTAAAAAGGGTTTGGCCTGATTCTTGTTTTTTATTGTGTACTTTCCACGTTTTAAAAGCCTGTTGCAAATGGCTTAAATCAGGTAACAACAAAATTTCTTCGTTTCATCGTTAGTGTCTCTTAGTGCTTCAATTAATTTCGTTAGTGCTTTAACGGTTTTCGAGATATTTGACTTTATATTTTCAAAGTGAGCCCCCAAAGTGTTTACGATTATTTCCAAATTAGTGTCATTCGTTAGTGCACTTTAGTGTTTCAATAACTTTCGCTAGTACTTTATTGGTTAACGAGATATTTGACTTTATATTTTCAAGGTCAGCCCCCAAAGTGTTTACGATTAATTCCAAATTGGTGTCATTCATGAGTGCTTCGTTAGTGCACTTTAGTGCCTCAATTATTTTCGTTAGTGCTTTATTGGTTTTCGAGATATTTGACTTTATATTTTCAAGGTCAGCCCCCAAAGTGTATACGATTAACTCCAAATTGGTGTCATTCATTAGTGCTTCGTTGGTGCACTTTGGTGCTTCAATAATTTTCGCTAGTACTTTATTAGTTTTCGAGACATTTCATGTTCTTTTTTTGAGGTCAGACCCCAAAGTATTCAGGATTCGATTAAATTTAGTGTCATTCTTTAGTGCTTCGTTAGTGAACTTTAGTGCTTTAATAAATTTCATTAGTGCTATCTTCTTTTTCAATATATTTGATATTAATTTATTGGCACTTCCGTATAGTTCGCCCCCAAAATATACACGATTCAGTTAAAGTTAGTATCATTCGATAGTGCTTCTTTATGCTTCCATAAATTTCGTTAGTGCTTTCGTGGTTTGGAAACTATTGAATATTCATTCCAAATTAGTGTCATTCGTTAGTGCTTAGTTATGCACTTCAGTGCTTGAATTATTTTCGTTAGTGCTTTATTGGTTTTCGAGGTATTTGACTTTATATTTCAAAGGTCGGCCCCCAAAGTGTTTACAATTGATTCCAATTTAGTGTCATTCGTTAGTGCTCCGTTAGTGCACTTTAGTGCTCCAATAATTTTCGCTAGTACTGTATTGGTTTTCGAGATATAGATATTTCATGTTCTTTTGTTGAGGTCAGCCACCAAAGTATTCACGAGTGAATTAAATTTAATGTCATTTGTTAGTGCTTCGTTAGTGCTATTTCGTGCATCAATAATTTTCTCTAGTACTTTATTGGTTTTCCAGATATTTCATGTTCCTTTTTTTGAGGTCAGCTCCCAAAGTAGTCACGATTTGATTAAATTTAGTGTTATTCGTTAGTGCTTTTTAGTGCTTCAGTAATTTTCGTTAGTACTATCTGGATTTTCGAGATATTTGATATTAATTTATTGGCACTTCCGCGAAGATAGCCCCCAAAATGTTCATGATTTAGTTACAGTTGGTGTTATTCATTTTTTTTTATTTTTTATAAAAGGACATTGTTGGCGCCTAAGCTAACCAAACAAGTGGCCCTTCTGATCATATGGTACAGCCCTTGGAACCGCTATATGCATTACATCAAGGGGCGAAGATCTATTTGATGGTATGTAAAAAATGTAGGTACATCCAGGTGTTCTAGTTATTTGCTATTATTTATTTTAATATCAGCTTCTAAAATTGTTCACGGTTGATTTCAAATTAAGTCATGCATTCGTTAGTGCTATTTCGTACTCCAATAATTATATTCCTAAATGATTTGTTGGTTTGAAAGTATTTGTTTTTTTAGTAAATCAATGAGTTTTCCAGGATCGAATATCTTCAGTTCCATTAATTTCGTTCGAACTTCAACCTTTTTCAATAATTTCAATTATTTACATTGCAATGATGCAAAAAGAGAAAATAACACATATCTCAATTGAATGCATATATCAATATTTCAATTTATAAGTAGATACATTTTACCGTTAATAATTAGCCATTATTTTTGGCGTGTCTGGAAGAACTGGAAAGGACCGACTCATAAACAAATATCTCAATGGAGTAACTGTCCTTTTAGCTACCTACTTTTATTATTTGTCAAGTTCTATAGTGGCGGATACTAAAATATTTCAATATACTAGGCATTTTTGATAAAACGATTTATACCAATGGAAGAAAATGAAAATATTGGATTATTTTGTTCTGGTGATTAATAAATATTGACTTTTTTGGCGCCCGGTATCACTCAAGTTTGGTATGACTTAAATATGAAACCGCCGTTTTCCTTTTATAGCTACCTATAAGGCCCAATGTTTCTTTTATAGTCACAGATACACACTTCCAAATAAAAATGTAGACGAAATATTCAATATTTATTAAAAAAATATATTTGGAAATTATTTCAGTTTCAGTTATTTCCAGTGCACGGGTTAAGTCGAATAGAACGGATACAATTTAGAAATAGGGGGTGTTCCATTTGAAAAAACTGTGACTTGTTAAAAAACTGTCCCTCCCGATACTCAATTGTTTTTGATCATTTCATTTTTGAAAGGTTCTGTGAAAATGCTATAACTTTATTTAACCATTTCTCTAATACCAATAATAATGGAGATATATGTTATCTATATAATGGCATTGGTCTCTCTAGGTATATAAGTGACATAAAACTTTGGTTTTGTCATTATGCAGAAAATGTTTGTTTGATAACTTCAGGTAACTATAATACATTCTACCTACACAGCATAAAATAGGTGTTGAAATGGAAATGTTATTTCTTTATCCACATTTTTTACTTTTTCAGACAGATCGTTATAAAGTTCAATACATCCATCATTTCTTCTACACACAGCTGCATAATGGCCAATATGGTCATTAGAAGCTAGTTTATAAAATACAACCGCTCCTCTAAATGTAAACTTTTTTTTGTTGACATTAATTATCAAAGGAATATCCCCTACATTTAGACTTATATCAGGAAGCTCTATAAATATTTCATTATCTATAATACGGTCTATACTATACTCAGTGCTACATTTTCTACATTTAATATTCTTTAAAACGGAACTTTTAATGGAATCTTCAAGTGATGGATGGTATTGAGTTAGAAATTATGTCAACGTTCACCGGTAAACTAAACTGGGTATGTTTCTGACGAATATTACAATATTAACAAACTTTAATTTCAATTGCGCTATCTGGTGTATCGCATTTACCAGTGATTTGTTCGAGAAATTAACATACATTAGCAGCGCAGTTTATTTCTAAAGTTCCATCTACTAATACATAAACATCAAAAAAGTTTATTAATGTTTCCAATATTTTTACATAAATTTTATTTCTCGAAGTACCTATTTTAGATAGTTCTTTAACAGATAATACCAAACTGTTATTTAGAAATTCTGTAGATGATTGAACCTGAGGACTGTCGCAATACGCTGAAGTAATAATTTGTGCTAATGCATCGAATGGACAAGTATTTTTTATTATGTATTGCTTTTTCTCTGATGTATAGGATTTTAGTAATTTGTTGGCATTATATAGTAGAGCAATTTTAAACCTTTCGATTTTCGGTTATATGAAGGATTCTGGGCGAAGCTGGCCATAATAAGACAGTTTTGGTCTTTTTTCAATTTTAGCGAGGCCCTTCCAGTTTTCTACTTCTGCCTCTACTTATATATCGTATGTGGAAATTTAAGTCTTAGCTAGGATCGTCATTCTTTCCTTGGATGGCATTGTTATGTTTTATTACAAATTAATTGACATTTACTGGTGACGTTTCTCCAACAAATGATCAATTTTTCAAGTCATTGAAATAATGTCAACCCTGTAAAATTGCATATTTAAAGAGGTTGAATTATCTGTCAACTAACATAATAATATAAAGGGAGGGTTCATTTGAAAAAAACGTTTAATATTTGTTTAAAGACTGCTATACTTCTACCGATGTAAAAAATATCCTATATACGATATTGATGCTTTGCTTTGGTAGGATTATTCGGAAATACAGGATGGCGTCGCAAATTACAAATTCTCAAAATTGCCCTATAAGTAATAAACTGAGAGGGCTATTGGAATCAACCATAAACAATTTTAGAAGATGATATTAATAATAAATAATAGCTAATAACTAGAAAACCAAGAAAGCACTAACGAAATTAATGGTAGCACTGAGAAGAACTAATAGGCACTAATAAGCACTAATGAATTACTAACGAATAACACTAAGCCATAAACAACGCTAAGCAGCAGGCAAGGAAAAAATTAATTGACGAGATTAATGAAAATACCCGGGGGAAAGGATATAAAATACTAATGAAGAGAATGGCTCTGCAACCTAAAATTGATCTAACCAATGATAGGAAATTTGAAATTGCACGCCAGCTCTTCCCAGAAGATACAATTCAGAGCTGGGAAGAAATAGAAGTTACACAAGACGACATTCAACTTTTTACGGAAAACGAATTGATAGGCGCTGTAAATAAACTTAAGCTACGGAAAGCACCAGGTCCAGACAAAATCACAAATGAGATTATCCAAGTAATAGTGAAGGAATACCCTAACCACTTTTTAAAAGTAATGAATAAACTTATAAGAGATGGAAGCTTTCCCGAGATATGGAAAAGGGCAACATTAGCACTAATAGAGAAACCAAAGAAAAATGAGCAAACGGAAACGAAATATAGACCAATATATATACTGGACAGCATAGGAAAGGTAATGGAGTATATGATCGCATCACGAATAAATTACGAACTAGAAGCTGGTCATGAATTGTCCGAATACCAGTATGGCTTCAGAAAGAGCCGCTCTACAGTTGACGCCATGATAAATATAAAATAGAAAATAGAGTCTATTAAGAAAAGTTCCTTTCCGAATCGAAGCCTGTGCATTCTTATTACCTTAGATGTTGCAAATGCGTTCAATACTGCGAGGTGGAGCATCATTATGAGGGAACTAGAGTTGAGAAAAATAAGCCCATATATAAGAAAAATTATTGGAAGCTACCTACTGGTAGGAGAAAAAAGTTTAGATATCACGATGGGGGTCCCACAAGGCTCCGTCCTAGGCCCACTGCTTTGGAATATCTTCTACGACCACATAATGAAGCTGAAACTTCCAGAAGGAGTAGAAATAATAGGATATGCCGACGACACTGGAGTCTTAGTTGAAGCAAAAAATGAAACGGCTCTCATCTCTATAGCAACCGTTGCACTTACGAAAATTGCTGGGGAGATTGAAGAAATAGGCCTGAAGTTAGCTATTGATAAAACAGAGGTTGTAATACTAGAAGGAAGACGTAAGTTCACAAATGTGATAATTGAAATAGATAACTCGGAAATTCGTAGTAGCGAAAATGTAAAATATCTAGGTGTAATTTTCAGTCGCAACAATAGCATGAGGAATCACATTTCTAAAATAACCGAAAAGGCTGAGAAAACCCTTGTCTCCTTAAACAAATTGATGCCAAAGATAGGGGGACCCACTTCAAGTAGACGAAGGATCCTTGTATCCGTAGTCCACTCCATAATATTGTATGCTGTACCAATATGGGTAAATCCAGTAAAAAAGTCACATATCAAGTGTTTGGAAAGATTGCAAAGACATACATCAATGAGAGTCTGCGGAGCATATCGTACAATTTCAACTGATGTGGTCCTGGTAATATGCCTATAGATCTTATGATAGATGAGAGGATCAAAATCTTTTTCGAACCAGAAAATATGAATATTATAGAATATGACACCCAACAAAAGTGGGTAAATAAATGGAATATCCAAAATGGAAAAGCGACATGGACTAAACACCTCATTAAAGATTTTAAAAAATGGCTAAATAGAAAACACGGAGAGGTTGATTTCTATCTAACGCAATTTTTGAGCGGTCATGGATGTTTTGGAGAATACTTGAAACGATTTAAAATAGAGGAAACTGCTGAATGCTTCTTATGCATGAGTAAAGTAGATTCGGTAGAACATACCATTTTCTTTTGCCCAAGATGGGACAACAGCGACAGACCACAACGTCATTGCTTGCACAACACCTCTGCACAGAAAATATCATAGACGTAATGCTGGAAACAAAAGAGAATTGGGATATAGTTGCACATCTTGTCAGAAATATATTGAGTCAAAAAGAAAAAGAGCAAAGGAATGGAGAGGGAACCACCTAAACCCTCCCTGAAGGGAATGGGTGGATGTACCTAAATTTTTTACATACCATCAAATAGATCTTCGCCTCTGGATGTAATGCATATAGCGGTTCCAAGGGCTGTACCATATGATCAGAAGGGCCATTTGTTTGGTTAGCTTAGGCGCCAACAATGCCCTATTATAAAAAATAAAAAAAAACGAATAACACTAACTGTAACTAAATCATGAACGTTTTGGGGGCTAACTTCGCTGAAGTGCCAATAAATTAATATCAAATATCTCGAAAATGTAGATAGTACTAACGAAAATTACTGAAGCACTAAAAAGCACTAACGAATAACACTTAATTTAATCGAATCGTGAATACTTTGGGGGCTGACCTCAAAAAAAGGAACATGAAATATCTGGAAAACCAATAAAGGACTAGAGAAAATAATTGAAGCACTAAATAGCACTAACGAAGCACTAACAAATGACATTAAATTTAATTCACTCGTGAATACTTTGGGGGCTGACCTCAACAAAAGAACATGAAATATCTATATCTCGAAAACCAATACAGTACTAGCGAAAATTATTGGAGCACTAAAGTTCACTAACAGAGCACTAACGAATGACACTAAATTGGAATCAATTGTAAACACTTTGGGGGCCGACCTTTAAAATATAAAGTCAAATACCTCGAAAACCAATAAAGCACTAACGAAAATAACTCAAGCACTGAAGTGCACTAACGAATGACACTAATTTGGAATTAATCCTAAACACTTTGGGGACTGACCTTGAAATAAATGAATATTCAATATTTTCCAAACCACGAAAGCGCTAACGAAATTTATAGAAGCACTAAGAGGCACTAAGGATGCACTAACCGATGACACTAGATTCAGTTAAATCATGAAAACTTTGGGGGCTTACTCCACGGATCTACCAGGACCTTCTTGCTTACTTGGTGATTGAATCCTAAACCAGGAACTAAAAGCCTCTTTATTAGTTACCAATTATTAGTTATCAGTTATTAACAATTATTATAATTTATTATCAATAAATTAACATTTTTTTAAATCGTCCTCACGACTGTATAATATATAGATCGATTCTATAATTCGGAAAAATAACTTGATATGTTAGGATTGATTTTGAAACTTACAATTTTTAATTTTTTTCCTTTAGAAAACATTCGATTTACCAGTTTAAAAAAATCGTCCGACATGTCAAGTTACTTTTTTCGAATCTCGCAACTTGGAATCGACCCATGTATTCATTATTGGCAAATTCGATTCATCAATAGTTTTCTTGAAATAATTAAATTAAAAAACTTGATTTCTTTCAAATTTTTCTACTCCTTAGGATTATTTTATATCTACGTCCATCCCTTATATTTAAAACTTCTCTAACTCATTTAATTTTGAAGAGAGGAAAAAAACTTTGGTTACCTTTTTAATATTAAATTTTAAGCTCTATATTTTTTGATGAGAACTTTTTTGTCTAATTTTTACCGCTTCTGAGTAATAGCAAAAAAACACGTTTCAAAATATTTTTTCAACCCTTGCCGTTGGTTGCAGACTCTAAAACTTACATTATATCAAAAATGCAACGTTGTGTGAAACATTTTGATTTCAGACGTTATTTGACTGGACTATTGCAAGAGGATTAATTTTTTAATTTGGCAGTAGCTGATAAGCTCTTAATCCGACAAAATTAAATAAAGTAGTGAAACAAGCCGATTCGCATATTACAACAATAAGTAATGTCAATACAATAGGATAAGTTGAATGAAAAATATTCAAATTCTGTAGCGAATTATATCGTGAGGCCCTTGTCTATTTGTTTACTAATTATAGTGCTGCTAGTTGAGGGAAAAGCGTCTCCCGTTTTATTTAGTAGGAGCCTATTTCTATCAGTAATAATAAAATAAATCTCCAAAGATAACTTGTTAATTAAATGATACCACAAAAAAATACCACACTCTCTTTTTGTATTTCGAAAACATTTTAATTTGAATATCAATAAATGCTTTATGTAATATGTAATATAAATATACAAATTAATTTTTCTGTTACTTACCTATTTATAAGAAATTATTATTTACACATTACGAGTTATTTAAACTTTCTACACACGATTATTCGATTTACCTACATCAGAGCATGAATACATGTTTTCTGGCTCTGATATAGAAATATCAATGAGAGCGATAATTTATTTGGAGAGAAAACCTATATAAAACCATACTCCAGGAACGTACTTAATAAAATTTGAACGTTTATCTATGGAGTGGAAGAATAATAGTATACTATTTAAAGAGCGGTCATGTAGGTCATAACTCATGCATAATTCATCAAGCAGTTATAATAATTACCGCATGTTGAATACTATACTTTATCTACGACTATAATAATAAATACTAAAATACAAGTACGGACCCACTATGCAAATAAATATTACAGTTATGTTAATTCAACATCACATTGTGATAACAGACAGGCTCTCAAAGATATTCACAACAACATCAATATTGTGGTCCTCCCAGCCGATAAAGGTAACACTACGGTCGTCCTCAATGCCTCTTCTTATCTGAATAATCTTCTCAACACTTCCAATCATAAAATCGTCCCTAATGACTCTACCACATATCTGGAAAAGACAACAAAAACTTGCATCATTAAGTCCCAGCTACGACCCATTTTCAGCGCATTTAACTGCCCCACCCAACTATTGGCTAAACATCTAGCTGAAACCCTTCAACCAATTGCAGAGCGGTCCCAATCCTATGTCAAAAATTCTTGCCATTTCATAGACCTACTCAAATGATTTGATATTTCTTCCACAGATATTCTTGTCAGCTTTGACATTGTCTCCTTATTTACCAACATCCCTATCGATGAGACTTTGTCTATCTTAGACACTAAACACCACATCACCTCAGATTGTCTTTCCCTAATCAAACACTGTTTGTCCAACACCTACTTCATATTCCAAGGTAACTTCTGCAGACAACTGAAAGGTGCCCCTATGAGATTCCCTATCTCTCCGGTTATGGCCAACATTATCATGGAACATTTCAAAAATTCGGCACTATCTTCCTCTCCCCTTCGACCAAGCTGTTCATCACGATATGTTGATGACACTTTGGCGTCATGGCCATTTGGCCCCATGGAAGAGATACTTTGAATTCCTTCTTACTCCATCTGAACAGCGTACATACCTGTATCCAATTCACAATTGAAGTGGAAGATAACTCATCTCTACCATTTCTTGATTAAAAACGTTTACCAAATGGTTTCTCACACTCTCCATATATCGCATACCCACTCACTCCAACCGTTTTCTCAATGCCCATTCCCCTCACCATCCGGCCCAATTTAATTCTGTCAACAACATACTGATATCCCGATCCATCTCTCTGTCTGACGAATTCAATCGACCATCAAAAATCAATTTTTTAAAATAAACTCATGAACTCATAAAATTCAAAATGGTTAGTAAGAATCCCCAATCAACAGGAGCATTCAGAAATTTTCAATTCCCACTCCATCACCTTCCACCATCGACTTAGACAGTCAATTAAAAGTATCCCTTCTTTACATTAAATGAGTGACAGACAAAATCTGTAAATGTTACTAATCAATAATAATCCATTATTTTTGTATCGTATATTCACAGAGAACATATATCAATCAATTTATATAGATTATATCAGTTGTTTTTCATTATATTTATTTATTTGTACTTTTGGCTATTGATAAAACATACAAAATACTTTCACTAACAATAATATCACATAGTGACATCGTAGCTTATTCAGATTCAGAGAAAATTATATTTCTAGGAAAGATATCAATCTAATAATAAACTTTGTAAAAACATGTGAAATATGTCAATTTGCCAAGGAAAAAAAATTCCATAATGAAAATTTACCTAAAACTAATTCAGCTTAAAAGCATTTAGAAACCATAGTAATAGACTACATTTCAAACTTAGTACCCAATACAGAAGGCAATATATTTTCAAAATTTATAACCGTATTTCCTAGTAATAAGACGAACACAAAAACCACAGAGGGGACTTTAACAGAATATTTTATGGATAATGATATTCCCAACAATTGTATAATGAATAAGGTATTTTAATAACACATCATTAAAAACAGAAACTGGAAGAATCATAAAAGAGGTAATTTAATATCTGTAGAAATTCACAAAATTCCTACTATAGTTCGAATATCAACCCTGCCCGATCGTCAATCTTCGTGCATTCTCGTAAGCCTGCTATGCCTTATTTAAGGGTAGTTCGCTCTCATTCCACTCTGAGACAAGCCATGACCGCCCCCTGGTACATCAGGAACCTGCAGATCCACAGAGAGCTAGATCAGAAGACGATTCAAGAAATGATGGAAGAAAAAGCAAGAAGAAGATTCGAAGCAATGAGGACCTACCCCAACGTCCAGATGAGGGAGCTGACCGACTACACCAGAGAAGACTACGCCAGGCATCCACGGCCAAGAAAACAGCTGGACCACGACCAGCAGTGGAGACACGTAGAAGAACAAGAATAAAGAAAGAAGAGGGACCACCTAAGAGATGGCCTGCTGATCCCTTGAAAAGACGAGCAGTATCTCGATTAGGGACAGCTTTAGCAAGTGGATCCACTCTTCAAGGTCGTCCTTAATCGTAGTAAGCCAGCTGAGGATTTGCCCCTTCTAGAGGCTGCGAAACCCACACACCCAACGCGAACGTCAAGAACAGAAGGCAGAAGGAGTAAAGTGCATGCACTACCCTGAATAAAAGAAGACAGCCAGACTCTTCCATGCAAAACCCAAGGAAGAGAATGGTAGAGCAACGTCAGCAGAGCAGATTGAGGCCCCATCGGATGAGATGGGGGATGGATGGAAGCTCTTCCCGGGATACATCGCTCTCGAGGGATGTATCCTGGAAGGGGCGCGTTTGGACTGGTGTGTGATTCCACTCTCATTCCTCACCAGTCATCGACCTGAACAGACGAAAAAGGTTTAATGTTCAATTTACACCCGATAAAATGGGTATTTTGCAAACTAACGATTTAGTGAAAAGTAACCATCCTAAATTCAGTGCTATTTAAACTGTGAGTACATTATTTATTGTATAAAAATTCAACCATCTCCGAAGTTAGAATAACTGGGGAGATATTTCTACATCCACGTGCTGAATCAACTTTAATATCACCATCAGCCCCATTAATTGCAGGGATGCCGGTTTCAATTGTTATACGATAAGTTTTAATTTAATTTACCTATTTGTAATTATTTGAATGTATATATGTTGTTTATATATGTTGACATTATTGTCCAAGAACCACTGTATGTGAACGTTTCAGATTACAGGTGTTTGTAACGGTAGTTTATAGTTTCAATTCCCGCCTGCTCCAAATGTTTAATTAAATTAAAGTATTTATACAGGACAGGTTCTTTCATTATTTGTATCTTACTCAACAGTTTCGTGACATGAGTCACTGGTCCTTCGACGCTTTCACTACACATTTTTTAACTTATTTTAAGAGTTCTCACTAGATACTTCTAGTCGCTACCAAATGTAGAGGGGTGATAATTTGACAACACGTTACTTTCATAAAACCAGCGATCCTACCCTACACCTTCTCCTACAATATCCTAGAATTCTAATACATGACGAACAACAATATCGGGAACAAAATTTGGAAAACATACAATTTTATTTAAACAATATAATTACAGAATTGGCACCAATACTTTTATTTAAAAATGAACAACCAGCAATTCACTGAATCTTAGGAAATGGAAAAACCTATAATCAGTTGGTCGAGAAAGTAAATCAAAAACTCCAATAGAACACAGAAAAATACATTAAAAAAAGGAGTAATGAAATCATTTTCCTTTCACTTTGGTGAATTTGTTATTTTAAAAGCTCTGCGAGTTCCAAATCATAGAGTGGTAAACTCCAATTGATATATGAAGGCCCTTAACTAATTAACAACATGGAGTAAATTCATATCAATTAATACATCCCACAACCAAGAAAATTCGGGGAATTTTTCATGTGTCTCAATTATATAAATTTTCCGCTTATTATCCTAAAACGAATAAAAAATGATTAGTTTTATAGTTGAATATTTGTAAATAATAATATGCACTTATATAAAATATTTGTTTGCGTAGAGTTAGGTAAATTGTTCGGGAATATTCTTGTTGAATATAGTCAAAAAATAGTTTTTGAAAATTTGAGGGAAAATAAAAATTGATAAATTTTGAAAGGATTAATTTCAACAAAAAACTTAATTTAGAGTTAATGATGAAGGTGGATAAAAGGAAATAAATTTTACTGTGATAATTATTGTTATTCCAATAATTAATAATAAAAACGTTAATTTTTATTTGAAAAAAGCTATTAGATAAGGAAATTTTTAAAAACGGTATCAAGTGTAGTGCGCCAGGTATTTCATTTAATCTCTAAACTAAAAAAATGTTTATCTAGTGATGGTTGCTATGAAAAATGAAAAAAGGAGAATTTTTGAATTTTTAATGATGAATGACTATTAATGATTCTAATGGGAAAATCAAGTTGAACATATTAGAGAATTAAATAATATCAAAGAATAGAACTTCAAACTGATAGTATATCTTCATAATTATAAAACAAAGAAGAATAGAGAGAAATTTTGAATGATGAAGGACAATTAATGATCCTAATGAGAAAGTCAAGTTAAAAATATTAGAAAATTAAATGATATCAAAGAGAAGAGCTTTAACTGAGAAATTTATCTCTAGGGGAGACTGGGGAGGGTTGAGCCACTTATTTTCATCAACCTGGTTTTCTGTCGTGTTTTAGTAATCGCATAAAGTTTTTTACATATTAATTAACTATTGGTTTTAATTTTTTAGCACAGTACCAAGATTATTTTAAAAATTGTTATTTAAGCAATAAATGATGGATTAAAGTACCACATGAACTTGTCTCAAACCTCCTTTATGAGGGGAGGCTTGAGACAAGTAAAGGGAGGTTTGAGGCAAGCATAGGGAGGCTTGAGACAAGATTAGTACGATAAAGTCTCGAGTTAAAATCAAATTTATTAAAGACAGTTAACAATTGTTTAACCCTTTAACCCTGCAATAATAATAATTAACAAAAAAATACACATACGTACTTGAAAAAATAAAAGAATACAGCAGTCATAAAAATATTTGCCGAAAAACCTAGAATAAATTTTCATATTTGGAAAAATCGACTGGAAAAGAAAGGGTCCTATGTGTTCTTGCTGTTCCTCCAGTAAAGGAGGGGTTTGGTAACTTAACCAGATCGTCCCTAGGTGCACAACATTCATCGGCAACATCGGGAAAAATAAATTTGTATCCCGGAGGCTTTAGTCTCATGCATAATAAGTCGTATTCGTTGCCATTAATATTTGTGACCTTAGCAACGTAATGTCGGAAAGTCTTTTTGGTGGGAAATCGTACAAGAACATAGTCATCCTTACGAACTTCTTGATTCATAAAGCTTTCTTCAGCACTTTCTTTTTCAATTTGTTCCTCAATATCGGTTAACTCATCAGAACTCGAAAAATTGAAAGAATCGTTAGATTGTTCAGATTCCTCCATGACTATCTCAATCTTCTTTTGTTTAACGGGCACCTGTTTTTTATCTTCTATCAACAATTTTTTTTAATCTTTCCACCCTTTCTTCCTTTTTTTTATTTTGCTCTTCCTTTTTCTTTGCTCTTTCCTCAAATTCTTTTTCTATTAGGTCTTTTTCGGGAGTGTCCGTTAAAATCCGTGTTTTTCCACATTTCCTTCCAGCTTTCTTTTTACGTGGAAGAGCTTTCGGAAATGGCGTTATAACTTCAGGGCTTACAAATGCATTTGGATTATTTTGGAAAGTACTAGGGACAGCTAAAAGTAAATTTTCTGTGGGATGTAAAGCTTCAGATGGATCTGGCCGGTCTGTAATTTCCGAACTGGTAAAATCACTATCTGAGAATACAGCTGGATTGTATGGACAAATACCAGTATGTGAAAATCCACCTACTATATTGGCCGGCGTGAAAGCGCGAACGTGAGCACTTGCCACAAGTTCAGGTATTTCTTTTAAGGATATCAGCTGTGCAGGATTGTTGACCATCCAGTTATCTGCAGCTTCATTATAAAACCTTTTAAAAGGTCCGAAAACATTGGTGTCCAAGGGCTGTAACTTATGGCTAGTATGAGGTGGAATGGTCAGTAGCATTACTCCATTTTCTTTACAAATGTTCAGCCCCTTTGGGGAAATATGGCTATCATGGTTGTCTAGTATCAGCAGACACTTGTGATCCTTGTTGACTCGGGAATAGTTGACGAAGTGCTGTAAATATTTTTCAAAATTCTCGTGGGTCATCCAACCTGATGGATTAACAGCAGCATCGGCACCAATGGGAAGTCCTCTTGTCATATAATCCTGGATCCTAGCCCTCGGAAAAATTAAAAAGGGAGGAATAGTGTTACCAGACGCACTTATAGTGCATAAAACAGTTTCAGTGATCCTCTTTCACACGATGTTGCCTTTGACACCTGCTTCTGCCCTTTCTTCGCAATTATTTTTTGCGGCTTATGTGCTGTTATAACTCCCGTTTCATCTGCATTATATATGCAATCAGGAGTAATCTGTTCCCTTGTCATGATGGTTTTTAAATTGTCAAAAAATAGCTGCACGGTATATTTATTAAATGCAGTGGCACGTCCTACACTCGTGGCTTCTGGTGTCCTAAGTGATAAGTTACCATGTCTTGACATAAAACCTCTTAGCCAATCACGCGTTGCTGCTCTATTTTTCTCCCAAGCTGCTGAAATTTTTTTGTTATTTTCAGTTGCAAAGATGTAAGCAAACTTTCTTACTGCGATTGGAGTAAGTCCATAATGTAAGTCAGCGCATTTGAGCAGATATTGAACTAGCAAATATTCTTCTTGATCAGTAAAAATTTGCGAAGAATTAAAGTTTGCTACAAACGATACGATTTCGTTTGATTTAAATTTATGCACGTATCTAGATAGTGTCGTTCTATCAATATTATATTTTTTGGCGACTGTGCGGATTTTATCATTAGTACTACATATTTCCCGTACTGCAGTTTCCAAAATTTCAGGATCAGTAGGCACTCGGCCTTTCGATTTCCACTTAAAAGGCATCTGCAAAAAAATTATTATTGTAGATGATGCAGTGAAGATTTTAGCAGAAGAAACTAAAGACTAAACTACGTTGACCTATATTTTTTCACTTGAAAAAGAAAGAAAAAAAACTGGAAACGAAGTACAGGTATTTTCAAACCATGATGGGAGGTTTGTTCCGTGTCTCAAACCTCCCACATGAAACCTGTTCATCCCTCCCCTCGTACCAGTAGCCACAACAAATTACGATTTTCAAGTTAAAACATAACCTAACAAATAATTTAATACTTTAAAGTATGTTAAATTATTATGTAATTCGTGTAATTCATTCATATATTTCCAAATATAATAATGTGAATAAAGAATCCTTATACATTTTGTTAAAAAACTTACATTGTTTAGCCTCAAAAACAACTTTTCACTATATCTTTCGTAAACGACTTGGATTTGTTGTTAAACTTAGATAACGTGAAAGAAGCACTGTCTAAGCATCCACTAAACGGAAAAGTAAATTTATTTAAGGATACGTTACCAATGAAACATTTATGTCTCAAACCTCCCTCTGGCTCAACCCTCCCCAGTCTCCCCTATATATAATTATATAACAAAGAAGAAAATAAATAAATTTGGATAATAAATACAATTAATGATCCTAATGGGAAAATTAAATTATATCGAAAAAAAAATTTAACATGAGAAGAGTACATTCGTAATTATACAAAGAATACACATTTATTAGAATTTACAATAAACAGAGAAATATGGTGATTGGAAATAAACGAAGAAAAATAATGTCATTCCAAAAAGAAACGCAAAATTGAATTATTTAGCTACTATATTTATAACCAGAAGCAATAAGACATAAGAAAAATTTCTGAACAATTATGTGTTTTTCATTACGAACTTCTTCTTTCTTCTTTTCCTGGCCCTACAACTCTGGGTGAGTCTTGGCCGCATCCACTATCTCCCTCCATCTTCCTCGATCCATTTCCCACTGTTGGACTCCCATTCTAGACACATCTTTTGCGACGGAATCTCACCATCTTTTCCTGAGTCGGCCTATTGATCTTCTACCAACTGGTCTCTCAAGGAATACTGTTTTTCACAATCTGTGGTCCTCTGATCTCAATACATGCCCTCGTTTAGAATATCATTGGAAAATAATAATTCTAACTGTCTCGACCCTTACTTCGTGGAATCTATTCATTTTACTGTTTTTAAATGAAACTTACTGTTTCTAGTTAATTCCACAATGTATTGAAAAGATTTTAAAAATTCTAAGATAATTGACAAATGTTTCGATATTAAATATCATCGTCAAAATGACAGAAGTAACATTTCATTTGAAGCTTATCTGATGTTTCATAGTTATTTTGGCTAGATCAAGAAGTGACCTACCTAGTGATTGACTTGATATATGTTAATAGAAAAAAGAAGATGTGATGTTACAAATATTAAAGCTTAGATATTATTAGCCCAGTGGAGATATCCTGGATATCTTTTTCCAATTAAGATCAGTATAACTGTCCAATAATATAGAAATAATGAAGAAATCCACAATATCAAGTTGTCAATGAACAGATAAATCTAGGGAGTTCTCCACTCCTTCTTAAGTGATAACTGTAAAGATCAGCAGTTATAGTTTTCCTGGTTTCATGTATCATTGCACGGTTATACTGATCTTAACCTTTCGGAGCTAACGTACCGTCTCAGAGACCAACAGCTTGCATTTTTCACGAAAACTTGTGTAACGATACAGCCCGATGGCTTTTAGTACCTTCCTATCCCGAATACTTCTCCTCACTGTTAAATCGTGAGTTGCATGTGTCTAACATATCAGATGTTCTGAACCAATTCGGTCTCAGCGACGGATGTTAGTCTTGAAGTAACACGTGGTCGGTGCTAAATACGGACGTTAGCTTCAGCGTAACTGATAACTGTGTCAAATAAGGTAAGATGAAAATTTATTTACAAACACAGTTACTTACTCATTTGTGTATCCCATTATTTATTTATCGTTATTTAGATTCTATTGAAGAAAATGGCTTCAGGGAGTTACGAAGACGAACAAATAAGGCTGCAGCGTCTTTGGGATGAAGCTGAATCAGATGGAAGTGAGGAAGATGCTTATGACAGCGACAGTAGTCTTGGAGAAGATAACGTAGAATTTCAGAACGAGAATACAGACACCGATCAAGATATGTCTGATGAGGACACTGAAGTTATTGAACCTAACTTGAGTCGACATCGTGAAGCTTATTTTATAGCAAAAGATGGCACAAAGTGGAAGAAACATTTAGAATACTGTAAAAATATCAGAACTCGTGCGGGCAATATTATAACGCAATTGCCGGGAGTAAAAGGAGAAGCCAAGCAGAAGACAGTAGCAGCCGAAATTTGGTCCTTGTTTGTAACAGATGAAATGATAGAAAATATTGTTACATACACCAATATGGAGATTGAAACGAAGCAATATTCAGAAACTAACAGAACGGCAAGGCCAACGGACAAAGATGAAATAAAGGCTCTGCTTGGATTGCTTTATATTGCTGGTAAAATGAGAAGTAATAATCACAACATTGTCGATATCTTTCGAGCAGATGGCATGGGATTCGAGATATTCAGACTGACAATGTCATTACAAAGATTCAAACTATTGCTCCAGAATTTTCGTCTAGACGACAAAGCGACAAGACTAGAACGGCAAAAATATGATAAACTGGCAGCAGTGAGAACTTTTTATGACAAATTTAATGCTAATCTACCAAAGTATTTCTCTCTTCCTCAGTACGCAACTGTTGACGAAATGTTGTGGGGATTTAGAGGACGTTGTGGGTTCAGAGTTTATATGCCGTCTAAACCCAATAAATACGGAATTAAAGTATATTCTCTGGTCGATGCAAAGATGTTTTACACTGCCAAACTGGAGTTATATGTGGGTCAACAACCAACAGGTCCATATAAGATTGACACATCAAATATCTCTTTGGTTCCTAGGCTGTGTGAACCAGTGTGAGGGTCCAGACGTAATGTAACAACGGATAATTTTTTTACTAGCACTGAATTAGCAAAAAAAATTCCCAAGGACTACAAATTAACACTCACGTACCCTGAGAAAGAATAAGCCACATATTCCAGAAGAGATGAAATTAGAAAGACCAGGGAAGACTTCTATGTTCGCTTTTCAAGAGACATGTACTCTAGTATCGTATATTCCTCGGAAGAACAAGAATGTATTTCTTCTCTCAACAATGCACAGAACAACAGGTAAACCTGACATGATCATTGATCATAACAGAACCAAAGGTGGTGTAGACACTGTCGATAAATTATGTGCGGCGTACAACTGTGCACGTATAACGCGACGTTGGCATTAACGCGTATGTCATATATAAGAACAATGTACAGACAAAACTTCGAAGAGGAGTCTTTTTAGAAAATCTGGGCAACCAGTTGCTCGAACCACATACAAAGAAACGTTTTTATACCAAAAACCTTCCCAAAACAATTAAGTTGAGAATTGGAGAAATTTACAACATCACTGACGAAGCAAATGAAGCCCCTACAAATTTGGTATATGGTCGATGTTCTTATAGTTCAAGTAAAAAAAGCAGAAAAACAAAATATCGTTGTTTTAAATGTAAGAAATTCATGTGTTTGGAACATGTGACGCCAGCATGCAAAGAATGCGTTGAAATTATTGACTGAATTACAAATTAAAAATTCAAGCCATAAAATGAAAGTATGGTATTTTGTGACTTTTTCATAAAAGACTGGTATTTAAGGAACGTTCATTTCGTTTTTCACTTTATAATAATTAATCAATTAGTTTTTTTTCTATTGTTGTTTGTTACCGTAAGATTATTCCAATAAATAAGTTTAAATGCATCTAATTTTGTTATAAGCCTTGAACGGGGAAATGATAATAAGCAAGAGTGGTTTATTTTCTTCAATTAAGTCACAAATGTGATCAACACTTCCATCTCATGGGCCATATGGTCATTTTCATCCATCGGTCTCAGAGACCGACGTTAGCTTGTATGATTCAACAAAACATGTTATCCCCGAAAGGTTAATTGGAAAAAGATATCCAGGATATGTCCATAGGGCTAATAATATCTAAGTTTTAATATTTGTAGCATCACATCTTCTTCTTTTTTCTATTAACATATATTAAGTCAATCACTAGGTAAGTCACTTCTTGGTCTAGCCAAAATAATTATTAAACATCAGTTGGGCTTCAAATGAAATGTAACTTCTGTCATTCTGACGATGATATTTAATATCGAAACAATTGTCAATTATCTTAGAATTTTTAAAATTTTTCAATTCAATTCAATTGTTCATTTATGTTAATAATTATATTACAATTTGAATTATATTTGAAGTTTCAATTTATAAAATAATAGACGTATACATAATTCCTTGTACATGATTATGAGTTTCATCTTTAAAGATTGATATCGGAGAGGTTACCGCGGCTGGAGTTATGAAGAAATGAACTAGATTCACGGATTGAACCGCGAGGGAAATTTGTAATTTCTCGACGTTTCGGCTTCCACTTTGAAACCATTATCAAGAGGCGGAGTTATGTTATTCGTTCATTAATTTAGTAATCTAGGAAGTGATCCGATTCCGTAGTCTCAATCTGCCTACTCTACACAACGAATCACCTCCTGAGGTCTTGGAATTAGCCGAAAGGGGGATTAGTTGCGTAGAGTAGGCAGATTATATTACACCTCAGAGTAAATGATAATAATAAAAATAATTATGCAAATAAATAGCCTGAAAACGTAGGAACCACATTACAGAACTGAATTTACTTATTACATGTCCCTACTCCATAATCACGAGAATTAACACACATCCCAGCATAAGGGCCACTTTTTATGGTGGTTTTACTGTATTGAATAATTTCCGGATTTGCAGCATCTCACGAAAGAATAAGTTGCTGATTGGTTAGAAGTCGAAAGAAACACTTATTGAAGGATCGTCGCTGCAGCGAATCAGATGCCTATCCTGAATAACAACTGGAAAAAGATGCAGGGGTTGTAGACCATGCTAGATGTATCGGAGAATACTTAACAACGGCAATAATATAACAAACAACGATAACTACGAAATATATGATGATGAATAGGTCATAAATCCTGCCGAGATTATATTATTGTTTTTTTTGTTTTCTTATTAAACTAGGATGCTAGGAAGAAAAGTGACCAGTAAAAGCAAGTCAAATATTACTATTTATTTTTAGCGCAAGTGGAGGAACAGGAAGCACCGAAGATCGACGAGCCCAAACGCCATTCTTTCTTAGAGAGGAAGAAGTGAAAAATGAAACACGACCAGGAGAACTAAGAGCTAAAGAAGCAGGTCATAGAGGCACATAACACCATCGCCAAGGTGGAGAGGACAATCAATTCCCGCAAGAAAGAACTTTAAGAAGCCAGGAAAGCAACGATAGGCAATTTCAGGAAAAGAGTAAGGAGCTCCAAGCTGCTTGGATAAAAAATTAGATCAAGAAGCCCATAGAGAAAGAACTCCGACTGCTCAACACAAAATACTACTGAACAAAGCAGCCAGCCAGTAACAAAACCGACAAAAGCACAAGAAGCAATTGACACCGCCATTGTAGAAGAAGACGAAGCAGTGGATACCGCCACTGTAGAAGGAGGAACGTTTTCTTTGCCCATGAGAGAAGTACAACGACAACTAAGAGTCGAAAGAAGAGAAGAAAAAGAAGCGGTGGCTACATCCCAGCCGACAAAACGACAACGCAACCAAAAACGACGACGAAGGACTTTCCCAGGATAAAAAGAGAAACACATGCCAGATGTATCAACCTGAGGTCAACATGCAACGAAATACTAGGGATCGAGGTCATCTTCGAGAAAACTGTAGAATACAGAAAGCTTAGCAAGTACCTAGAAAAACTCCAAGGTCAAAGTGTAAACTGATACATTTTCACAGATTCTGAAGAAAAAGTGGCGAAGACCGACATCAAAGGACTATCCTCTGACGAAGATGTGGAAGACATCAAGAAGGTTCTCCAAGGACAGGGAATCCAGGTCAAGAGGATCACCCAGCTGCATTCCAGGTACGGGAAAGAGAGAAGTCTGCCCATCTTCATGGTAGACTACGACAAATAAAATGTCGAGAAAATGAAGAAAGTGAAATTCATCCACAGAGACAAGGTGTGGCAAGAAACTCCAAGGAGGAAGAACGGATCAATGCAGTACTGCAACTGCCAAGGTAGCACCGCTGAAAGCAGCTCACGAGACGCCTGCTACCAAGGGAATAGCAAAAGGCCAAGGAACTGCCAATAGGACAGCAGGAACAAGCTACGCCAGTGCATCCAAGAAGACGGCATGCACCAATCACCAACAACAGCCTGATTTATTCGAAGGGATGAAGCTGTTCTTATTTCCCATGCAGCAAATGCAAATAATTTCACCATACTGCGAAAGTGTTAATGGATCCACATTATCTCGGACCAAACCAGCTGATGATAGGAGCTTAGAACAGCGGAGGACTATGAGCCAACATCAACAATACTAGAAGTATGTTATACTAGAAGGAGAAGACCTAGACGTATTTGCCCTACAAGACCACCAGGAGAAAAATACGGGATCAGGTGGCCACACTACAGGATCTACAGGGTCGACAGCAACGCCAGAAGCAAATGAACAGCCATCCTTGTGAAGAGCGTACTGGATTACCACATATTTGCATCACCAGACCACTTGACGATGGAAGCCACCTTCATCGCAGTCCAAACAGGTTTCGGCAAAATACGGATCGTATCAGCCTACAAAAGACATAAAGATGACCTACATGTAGAAGTGCTCCTTCCAGACCAAGGCAACCAAGGAGTCCTGATGGGAGATCCCGACGCGAAGTCCAGTACCTGGAAAAGCAGATACATTATCAAGCGGGAAGAAAGCTGAATGATATCGCAGATCATTACGATGATAATATCAATACAAAGGTTATTCTGAACGAATGTACTATAGTGGAACTACGTTGGGCATTATCGGAATTCGAGGATAGTTACTGAATATGTCGGCCAGAGCTTTGAATATAGGAAACGAGTAGGACATTATCAGGATAATCGGAGTGAGTACTTTGAAATCATCATCAAGAGATCCAACTGAAAAATATTGATGTGAAGGAGTCAAAAAAATTAATCTTTGTTCGTAGCCCCTTCAACTCAAAATATTCTTTGACAATATCAAGAAGGTATTGTAACAGCTTTTGGAATTTGAAAATAACCCAAACTTATGTCTCATTGTGTCGTAAATCTAGTGAAGCAAATTTATAGGAAATTAAAATCTCCCACAAAATAATGTTAAACACTGTGAAATACTGTACCAGGACCACATTATTATCTATAGTAAGTCGAAGTCACCATTGATAGATCCTATTAAGAAAAATTGAAGTGAAGGATACAAAAAAATTGATCCTTTGTGACAGCAGCTTCTCCGAATAAAGGAAATCTGTAGGAAATTATAAACCCACATGGGATATTCAAAACATAGATCACGTGCTCTTCTTTTATTTATCCCAACCACAGTATTAAAGCTTTATGATGATTTATTTGCAGTCAATGCGAACTTGAAAATTTAGGACTGTCCAATTTCTGATACTCCGTATTTGATATAGCTTTTCACCGCCAATTCCTCATCTACCTTGAGTTATAAGGAATGTAATATTTTTGGTGTGACCACACAATCCTTGGAATCCCAAAATACTGGATTCAATCTGGAGGACATTCAAACAACAAGTACTACGATGCTGAAGCAAATATGCTACAAGCAAACATTATTGGTTTTAAGTGAAACAAGAAAGATACATGAGCTACTAGTTACATATCCGACAAATAATACATTGCATTGACTCACAGATGGAGGCAATCTTGAACACATGCTGCAATGCTTGTAAGTTTCTGAACTGATGAGCTTGATCCCATTTTGCGTTTGTGCCCGGAAAAAGAGACTATCGAAATTCATTCGAATGTATAATCACTATTGTTCAAGGATGGGAATTCTTGATTTGTATATATTATTATATTTTTAGAAATGTGGGAAGTATTGTTAGGCTATCGGCGATCTATTTGCAGATATGAATTTCTTTTTGTATCCGTTAGTTATTGTTTGTATATTCAAAAGCATAACATCCTTTAAGTCTGTAGCATTGTTGAATGTTTAGAAAAATATCACGTTTTATATCATTTTTATTTATGTTATTAAAATTGTAACACCATAAAGTGGGATTGTTTAGACCAAATGAAATATCTTATTGTATAGTTTGTAAGACCTATTGTCATATTATATTTGAACTTCTATGGTTGAAAGAGTCGGCATCTTTGAATAATGTATCGCTATCGGACTGTCTGAAATAAAGCCTTTTGCACCTTTGAATGTGCAATTCATGTTTCAACAGGACCGTCTCACCTTTGAAATATGATTCAATAGTAGTTGAAAAATCTAATGGATGTGTCCATTGTTAATTCTTCTCAGGGGTTCCGGCGAAGTCAACAATAAGCACTAATCGATAGGGTGTATTTCATTTAGTCCCACGAACATTCGTGTTAACACTCCCCATGAAGTTTTTTTATTTATACTCGATAGTCGAAATTGTGTAAAGTGAGTCAGAGCTATCTAATCAACACTTTGGTTAAAGCGCAGTTGCCATATGTATTCTAGAGAGAAATGCTGTATTTTATAAATACACTTCAAATCCATTGTGTCAATATTTCAGGTACAAAAGATGCAATGTAATTAAGTCAATACCAATTTAATATATTTATTTCAAATTTCAAGCAGACTAATAATAATTAGTTTACTTGAAATGTGAAATAAAGTGTTTATGTATATTTCTTGAACGCAAAGTTTGTTGTGAAAAACTCGCCGATTTGACAATGTTGGAGAGTCGCTTCAATGTTCCGGCTTTGAGAACGAGATAGATAGATCGAGCTACGCGAATGAGACAGTGATAGTAAACAGTTATGTGAGGTGTTTATTCTCTTCATGAGCGTAACATCAGTATTTGTGTTGTGGTTTTGTGTGATAAATCGGTTATTATTGGTATTTATTGTAATATTTATATCGGTATATTTAGTGACAATAATGGCGGAGTGTAGCGGTGTTGGCGATAAAAAACGGCGTCGTAACAATTTAATTCGGGAAGAAAAAGTCCTCATATTAAATGTGTACGAAGGACTGCGTGCCATGGACAAACAGTTGGGTGTTAGTGACGCTGTGATTAAGTGCAGTTATTTAACTAAAGTTTCTGAGAGTACTATATACAATATTCTAAAGAAATCGCGGGACGGATCTTTGACAAGAGAACGAGGTGAAAACTGTAAACCGGAAAGTAGGGGAAGAAAGAAAATTGTTTTGGACGACCAAACACGGAATGCTATACGTAGGGAAATACATTCTTTTTATTTTAGGAATGAAATCCCCTCGGTAGCTAAATTGAGCAAGGTAATAGAAGCTGATGATACTTTACCAAACATCAGTGATAAAGTTTTGAGACGAACTTTAAAATTAATGAATTTTCGTTACCAAACAAGAAGTAGAAACAGTGCCTTAATTGAACGAAATGACATTGTGGAATGGAGGAGAAATTATTTAAAACAGATACGACAGTTTCGTAACGAAGGACGGCACATATATTATCTTGACGAAACATGGTTAAATGAAGGCCACACTGTGTCAAAAGTGTGGCAAGACATGAATATACGAAGCAATCGACAAGCCTTTATGGAGGGTTTCTCTTCCGGTTTAAAAGCTCCCTCTGGGAAAGGACGTCGACTGATTATCACTCACATTGGCAGCGAGGAAGGATTTGTAGAAGGTGGATTACTAAGTTTTCAGTCCAAAAAAACGGTCGATTACCATGAAGAGATGGATGGTAACCGGTTTGAAACATGGTTTAGATCAATTTTAACAAAGGTAACTCCTGGTTCAGTGATAGTTATGGATAATGCTTCATACCACTCTCGTCGACTGGAGCAAATACCTACTTCAGCTAGCCGCAAGAGGGTTATAATTGATTGGTTAGAGAGTAAAAGCATTCCGCACAACGAGGCAATGCTAAAAGTTGAATTATTATCTCTCGTACGGAAACATAAAAGCAGTTATATTAAGTACGTTGTCGATGAAATGGCGAAAGATTTCAACGTGTCAGTTGTTAGACTTCCTCCCTACCACTGTGAGTTAAACCCCATCGAGCTGGTTTGGGCCCAAGTGAAAAATTATGTTGCGAGAAAAAACAGTACATTCAAAATGGCTGACGTTGAGAAACTGTTTGACGAGGCGCTGCATACCGTTACTGCTGAGAGTTGGCGTAAATGTATTCAACACGTATTAAAAGAAGAAATAAAGTTTTGGGATTTAGACATACGTGTAGAAGTAATGACGGAACCACTCATTATCGATATAGGAGGAGAAAGCGATGATTCTGAGGAGTCGTCAGGGAGTGATACCGCTTCCAGTTAGTCAGACATTTTACAAGTGACCTCGCAACATACCTATACTTATTGGTAATTTATTTTGGTCTTGACAAACAACTTTTTTTTAGTTTTAGTAGTAGTAAGTTGGAATTGACTTTTAAACATTTTTTTATTTTGTTTTAACTTACTTATGAACAACTTGTGATAAGTTATTATTTCAAATGTTAAAAATTGAAATTCCTGATATTTCAGTATTCGCACCCTTAAACTATGATACGCTCATGGAGTTCACTTTAAATCGGTAGATAACCGATGACGTCACTTTACAGAATTTCGACTATCGACTTTTTTATATACATCTTATTATAGCTCATCCTTAAAAATGTGTATTATTCTTGGTAACACCCTGTATATACATAATGATACCTACCATAATAATTTCGTATTTCTGTTCTCTCAAATTTAAACGCCAGAGCGTACAAGAACATTTTCTATTTATTTTTTATTTAGGACTATTAAGAACCCTTCAAAAATGATGCGCTCATGAAGTTCGCTTCTGCAACTGATTTTATGGACAGTAAGAGCGATGAGTCACTTTACAGAATTTCGACTATCGAGTATAACACGCCTTACAACGTGAAGAAATAAGTCGTCACTCAATTACGAAGCTGTCACACTTAGTTAAGCAGTTATTACATAGTTACGCAGTCAGTTAGTAAGTTAGCAGTTACACAATTAACGAGTTAGTTGGTTAAATAGTGAACAGTGTGCTTAGTTGTGCAACGAAGTCGAAACTCAAGTTCTAAGTGTAATTCAAGTCGAAACACATTGTTTCTAAGTTACTAAGTCAAACATATCGTTTCTTAGTGGTTATTCGAGTCAAATGCGTACTCAGAAGTCGAAACTCATCGTTTATATGTCAAGTTCAGTTACTAAGTGAAACACATCGTCCATAGTTACTATTCAAGTGAAGCACGTAATCTAAGTATAAACTCATCGATTCACTCCTATTAAGTCAAACACATCGTTACTTAGGTAGTATTCAAGTCAAACACGTGTAATTCAAGTCGAAACTCATTGTTTCTATGTCAAGTTAAGTCAAACATAGGGAGGCCGGGGCTACCATTAATAGGGGTAAGTATTAACAAGAGAATTTATTGAGAACTATACAAGTTAAACGTACAGCACGCGGCTCAAAACGCCATCTAGATCACGCCACATGACTCGGTATTGCTCAGTTGTGCTACACGCGTCCTGCAAGACACATGTGTACCGTATCAATTTATTACGCAGGTAATGAACATTTTTAACCTTAAAATTTGTCCTCAAAATATACGGCGTTGTTATTATGCTTTTCACCTTTCTAGAAGCCTGTTTCATACTTAATAAGGCTGTGTAGCTCAATTGATTAACTTTTCAGGAAATATTTTCTTACGGTATTTGCCATCAAAATATTCCTTTGGGGCTAAACTTAACAAATCACCGGGGTTAGAATTAACGTGTTCATACCTACTCCAAATTTGGGGGCGAGTATTAACAAGGTTATAGATGGGTATGATAATTTTAAAAAAAAATTTCGCTCCATTTCATTACAGAATAAGTACATATAAAAGAAAGATTACAAGAGGAACTAAATCCTTAGAGGTCTACGAGTTGGCTACGATGGAAATAATGGAGAAAAATAGAAAGTATAGAGAAGTGGCGAAAGAGTTTGAGCTCTGTCACGTTTCACTCTATAATTTCGTGAAAAAAAGGAAATCGGGTGCACAAGCAGCAGTGGGTTACCAGAAAACCCGCTTAGTTTTCAATGCTGCACAAGAAGAAATTATAGCAGAATATTTGTTGAAGTGCTCCAATATTTATTTCGAATTACTACCCGAAGACGTAAGGCGATTAGCATATCAATGTGCTAAGTTTTACAATGTTGAGAAGGTAGCAGAGTCCTGGCATGTTAACCAGATGGCTGGTAATGACTGGTTTACTAATTTCATGAAGAGAAATCCGAAGTTGGCGATACGAAGCCCTGAAGCTACCAGTTGGAACAGAGCGACTCCATTTAATGGAACTAACGTTCAAAACTTTTTTGATGAATACAGAAGCGTGTTAGAAAGATACAGCCTTCCACCATCTCGAATTTGGAATGTTGACGAAACAGGTATCTGTCTTCTTGGCTACCCTACCAATCTTATGTCAGTTTTTACTTCAAACTTTTATAAATATCACTATTTTCTAGGTATCACAACCGTGCAAAAGCCGAAGAAGATTGTAGCTGGAAAAGGCATAAAGCAGGTCGGTGCAGTAACATCTGCTAAACGAGGTGTACTAGTTACACTTGCAGCAGCAACAAATGCTATTGGCAATGCCATTCCCTGTATGTTTGTCTTTCCTTGTATTCGTTACAATGACATATTTGTTTGGAATGGACCACCAGAATGCATAGGAGCTGGAAATCATTGGGACAGGATGATTAAAGAATAGTTTGGAAAATTCATTGATCATTTTATACATCATGTGAAGCCGTCGCATGTGAATATAGAAGTGGTTGATAAAGTCAAGGAAAATAATATCATTTTATTGTCATTCCCACCTCATTGCGCCCATCACCTACAGCCTCTTGATGTTGGAGTCTATGGTCCACTTGAAAATTATCTAAATAGAACTTCTTGGATGAGTAGTAATCCCGGAAAAACTATGACCATATATGATCTCCCTGGTATTGTTAAAGATGCATTACCTCTGGCATTGAACATGAGGAATGTGATAAACGCATTCAGGAAATCTGGTATCTGGCCATTTAACGACGAAATCTTCCAAGATTCGGACTTTGCGCCATCATATGTCACGGACCGTCCGGACCCGATGAATCCAGATCTGTCATCAAATTAAATTAATTTTGAACTACTGAACGATATGTCCAATTTGGACAGGTCAACTGTAGTTACTGCGCACTTGTTCAACGGGTCAGTAGCTGGACCATCAGGTTTGCAGAGGGATTCTAGTGATTTCTCAATTGAAACTGTAAGACCTCTGCCAAAAGCTCCATCACGAGCTCCATCCAACCGTAAACGGGATAAAAAATCTGCCATTCTCACCGATACACCGGAAAAAATGCGTTGGACGAAGAACAACACATCAGAGAAATGAAAAAGAGGAAAATGGAAGAAAGAAAACAGAACAAAGAGAATAAAAAAGAAAAAGGAAAAGGGAAAGGGAAGAAAGACGAGAAAATAGAAAAGGTAAAAAAAAGAATAATAAACGAATGCAATGATTCTGATGAATGTTTTACATTGTTTGTGGTATGTTGTATAAGGATGATTTATCAAGTGGCGATTGGATACAATGTATCTCTTGTAAAGAATGAGCCCAAGTTGGGTGCATCAAGGGTGATATCACATCATTAATTTGCTTGAATTGTGATTCAGATAACGATGAGTACGAATAGTTTTTCATATTCTTGATAGAGTCTATAATACTTAGTTAGTCTATAATTATAGTTTATAGAATATTTTTCAATAATAAAGTATTATGTCATTCTCATGCTCGTTTTCTTTCATGGGATTAGTTTGTATATCATGTTAATACTTGCCCCAGAGCTATTAGTTTTAGCCCCAAGGACGGGGTAAGAAATAACATACGCTTTTCTCGATATAAAAATGTCTGCTTAAGATATTATTAATTCAATCTTTTATTTATGTTATTAACATCATACCTAAGTATTTGAAGTATCAATTGACGCAAAAATCAGGTCTTAATGTTGAATAATTTCGGAATTACAAATAAATGTGTAATTTTTGTTAATTGTGGCCCCGTCCTCCACGTTTCTTAGTTAATATTCGAGTCCAGTGTGTACTCAAAGTCGAACAAATCGTTTCTTAGTCAGTCTTCCGGTAACACCAAAGTACAGATATACAGTCCCTACTGTTGATCACATCAAGCCGAAACATAACGTTTTTCCGAATCATTAAGTTCTTGTTTCATTAAATTTCTTGTTTACTTTCCGATCTCAATACCATCGAAATTCAAACATTAATCCATTCGTACAATTCATTGTACATCTGTGTATATTTATCAATTTCGATATTAACGTGGTCAGATTAATATTATTAATATATTTGAATGTCTACTACAGTCGACAAAGTTCAATTAAATAATAATCAAAAACAAATATCATACATTGCAATAAAGATAACAAATTAACTAGTACAACTCTGACCTGCTTTGTTAGGTAATAATGGCGAACATAAAGATAAAATATCAAAGATCATTGTTTTTTTTGAATTTTATAATAGTTATTAAATAATTAAGGATTTATGTGATAAGTGAAAATTTATTGTGTGTGTAGAATTTTACTTTACTACTAAAATTAAAAGATATGTGGTTTCCCAATATTTATACTATTTATAATCACTACGCGATGATTTATAATAAAACCAGAATTTATTATTCGCATTTGTTCTACTTTATTTATTAGATAATCGATCGTGAATTATATTTTTTTAACACCGCTATTTTTAAAAACTTTATTTTCACAATATAATTGAAATTACAATACTTGCTACAAAGCTTATGATCAAACGACAATGCTAAACAAAAGTATCTCAACGACTAACCAACTATAATAACTATAACAACGCTATTTTAAACAACATTTCTATATATATTAAAATGAAAGCTAACTTTGCATTTCTTGTCCTATTTACAGTAACATAATGTTCTTATTTATAGACATTTCCAGTTCTATAACTCCTCCCTTCCTAAGATCGAAAAATATTGGAGTTGTTTTTCGATTTTGAATTTGTTTCTTCCAATTCAATATCTTCTGTCTTGATCTCTTCTTTCTTGATATCTTCTTCCTGGTTTCTTCTTTTGCTTCTTCGAACCAAAATATTATTATAAACTATTTGTTGTATGTTGCTTTGGAATTATTATTTATTGAATAGGTTTTATATTTTTAGCAATTCTATTAATTTCATATAATCCTTAAAAATCTATTTTAGTTAAGTTTGGTGAATTATATGGTTGAATTTCTAAAAATTTTGAATCTAATTTCGGCAATATGATTGATTTTCCTTTTCTAATTTGAATGTTGGTTGAAAATATCTCCTCTCCAACTTGAATCTTGCAGTCTTATGGAATTCGGATGATTGATGGAAGATTAAATTCCAAATATTGATCAGAAGTACATTTTGTTAATATTTTGATCGCTGAATTTGGAATAATTAAAACTTCATTATTAGTGTTTTGTTCTATTATAGTTTCTTGAAGGCGAGCGTCGTTAGCATAGCAGTTCGTAGGAGAATGTCCGTTTAATATTTCCATAGTACACTTGTCTCTTGACTTCATTTCTTGTTGACAGTAATATTTTTCTTCTAACATTGGACATTCTTCTTTTATTGAAATTATTTCTTCCGGAGTTTTTCCAAGTAAGGTAGTAATGGGATAAATATTTTGTGGTTTTGAATGATAGGGTATAAGTGATAGAATTCTGCAGTTTTGGATTTCAGGATGGGTACATGGATATCAAAAATTATTTTGGATTTGAAAAAAGTTACTTGGGATTCCAAAAATAAATAGTTTGTTAAAATATTATCAAATTTCGGAATTTGTTGTTCTTCATATATTGTATGTAAATACTTTATCATTTCTACAATTTCTTGATTTGAAATCACTGAACTATGAATAGAATTTAATTTGGAAAATGCAATGGAATTTTTAATATTGCCAATTAACGTGATTAAACTTTGACAATCCAAGTTAATCTGTGAAATCGTACTATAAAAGGTGATACAATTATTTAAAGTTATTTTACTTTCTATTGATATATGAAATTTTTCCAAATTATCTTGTAATTTCTGTTGATTATGCTATAAGGTAGTTAATGATTTATTATTATGATCGATTCGTTTCTTATTTAAGGATATTTGCAAATTAACTTCGTGAATTATTTGTATTTGATTTTACTGTAATATAATTATCGTATCTCTCTTCATCATCTGAATCAAGAGTACCAAAAAGCCATTTTTCTACGCCCTATCTTTAAAGTACCTCGTATTTCATCGGTTTGCAGCGTTTAAAGTGGTTGTTTATGGTTAGAGTGAAAAAAAGTAAAAAAGCGTTAAAAAAAGTGCCATAACGTTAACTTCATTCCAGGCTTCTCATAAGCTAACACAATGAATCTTGGCTGGGCATCGATCATGGACTTTCATGAAACTTGGAATACGTATAAGTAACACAATGGATCTTGGCTGGG
Source organism: Galeruca laticollis (assembly GCA_963921935.1). NCBI lineage: Eukaryota > Metazoa > Arthropoda > Insecta > Coleoptera > Chrysomelidae > Galeruca > Galeruca laticollis. The sequence goes on along the minus strand of OY998177.1, from coordinate 221,238,876 downwards.
CATCGAGGACGGACTTTCATGAAACTTGGAATACGTATAATTGTAATTTACCGAAGGAGCTTCATTAAAATATCCCAAATTTCCATTTGAATTTTATTTTTTTGTATAGGGCTGTAGAAAAAATAATGTATGCAACATGTGCATAAAGTGTCTTTTTTTTACTCATGGAATTGCCGCACTCGCCTGACGACCAGACTTTTTCCATTCGTGAAAAAAAGTACCACTTCATGCTCTTGTTGCATAAATTACTATTATCAATCTTTCCAACAGCGTTTATTAATCCTCTTTTTGCTCTAATGTGAGGTTACTATTTTCTGATTTTCTATCTAATATATTGATTAAACTTTTTGTTCTTTTCATCATTTGCTCAGCCAAATTATGGTATGAAATAAGGTTTGTCGCATTAGCTTCTACTAGAATATTTCTTAACTTGTGGAAATATTGTTTAACTGTTTCTATTTTCTTACTTATTCCTTTTAAATTTATATAATAGTACGTTTAGTATAAATAAGCTTACATAATCCTAAATTAATTGGTAATATTAAGTGATCGTTCAGATCAAATAATATTATTTTAATAAGGAAGATTATTCAAATGAAATGGGTGTCATTTAAATGAAGAGAAAATTATTTAATTATTTTAAAAGATCTCAATTTACATTCTAACAAATTGAGTTATTTTTGTTCTAACTTTCTTTGAGATAAAATTACAAATAATTGTGTGTTATTAAAATATTTTTCATGTTTGGTTCTAACTTCTGGTAAATAATCAAGATCATCAATTTACATTCTAACAAAATGAATAGAATTTAAATTAAAAATTGATTGTTTCATATTATTACTTTGAAAATTATTTTGATATATATTCTTATATCTAATTATATTATTGTTTTCAAGACTAGTTCAATTGTTATGAACTTAAATAATAATGAGTAAAATCGTTAAACGAAGGAATTGAATAATTCATATTATTCCTTTGAAAATTATTATCATTATCTATATATTTATATGTCTAATTATCGTATTGTTATTCATTTAAAGTTCTACTATAACTAAATAGTAAGTATTTATATTTTCATTATTGTTATTATGTTATTCTAATTACATATTATGTACATACGTTTTTCATACATTTCAAACCATTTGATAACTTCTTGTATTAAGTACCATCTTAATGCAAAGTGTTCCCAATACTTTCTCATAAACTCTTGCAATCCTTGCATATTTGATGACCTTTTATTTTATCATCACGATTTTGAATTTTTTTGTTTACTTGAATACTTATTTCTTGATTTCTCTTGTTTACACTCTTATTACTTTCATCTATCTTCGTATTTCTGTCAACGATTTTCTTGTTTCTATTATTCTTTATGTTTCCACTTATTTTTTTGGAACTTCCTTCTATTTTCTTATTTCTATCAACTACTTTCATATTCCTATTCATCTTTGTATTTTCTTATTACTATCTTCTATTTTGGTAACTAAAGTTTCATTTATATTCTTATTTCTTTCAACCATTTCATTATTTATAATTTGATTGTTTTCTTCTATCTTCTTGTTGAAGTTTTCATTTTCCGTATTATTTCCGTTAACTTGACTTTCTTCTTTTCCATAAGAACCTGTATATTTTCATTTGCTCTCATTATCTCATCCATTTTTCTTGTATTCCTTTTTATTTTAAAATAAATGTCATTTAATACATTACTATTATTTGTTGATTGAATATGAGATATATAAATTTTATTAATATCATCTTCATTATTTTTAATTAAATTATTTTCTACACTTTTCTCAATATGAAATAAATTTGATAAATCAGGTACTAAATTTACTTCATTATTTTCAATTTCGTTATTTTTCATAACATTATCAATATTAAACCGATTTGACAAATCAGGTATAAAATCTATTTCATGTTTATTATTATATTTTGGGGGCAAGGACGAGTTGTCTCCCGTCTTGAGCAGGTAGTTTTTTTATAGGTCGAATTGTCTCCCATCATAGGTCGAGTTGTCTCCCAAGGTAATATACATTAAAAGGTATTAATTTTCACAAAGTACACCGTTGTTGCCAAATCAAAATTTTTATTTTTAAAAGTACGTTGAACTATTGATACCTTTTTCTTTTTGTAAAATGTCTCTCAGGATATGAGAATCATTTAACTACCTTGAAATAGAAAAGTAAGAAAATAATCCTTACATTAAACATTAAAAGAATGTTAAGTTAATCCATCAACATTTTACAAATCCAAAAACAGGTAGGTACCATTAATTTCACATTATCGTTTGAAAATACTTTCCCTCCTTCGCCTTATAAAGGGTGGTATTAAAAATAGTAAACCATATTTCACATATTCTTCACAAGTTTCAGAGGTTGTAAAGTTTGTTTACGAAGTTGTTGAATAGTTAAAAGTGGTACAGTGAAACTATACGTATAATGGAGGCTACAATAATTAAAAGTGAAAAAGGCAAAGATTTGTTAGTGATCGATGGGTTTAAATTTTCATTCCACAAGTTATTAGCAAGAGACACTCTAAAAAGATGGCTTTGTGCGTCCAGGAAAACGCAGTGCAAAGCTTTTGTTAAAACAAGATTGGACCGTCCAGAAGTGATCGAATCTTCTTTAAACCACAACCATGAGAAATTATCAGAAGAACTTCTAAATAGGCAGACTCTAAGCAATGCTGTAAAAATTAAAGCAATAGAAGATGTTTCGGCAAAACCAATGGGCCTAATTAGAAAGGAGGTAAGAGAATCCCATTGTGAAACTATTACTACTCATGACGTTGAAAGGATGAGAAAAAATATGTATACTGCTAGGTCCAAAATTGCATCAAAACTTCCAACTAATATAGTTGAATTTCATAGTTTATTAAATTCTGTTACTTTAAAAACTAATAGGGACGAATATTTTATTCTCAAAAATGATGAAATAAATAATATAGTCATGTTTTCATGTAAAACAAATATTATTGCTCTAAAAGAAATAAGTGAATTATATGTTGATGGCACTTTCGATTATTGCCCTAAATTTTTTTTACAATTGTTTACCATTCATGGCTTTAAAAATAATCATTATATTCCTTTGGTTTTCTTTCTTCTAAAAAATAAAAATACAGTATCGTATAAATTAGCTTTACAATATTTAAAAGAAATATATCTATCTACAACAGGTCACGACTTTCTTCCAAAAACTATAACTTCAGATTTTCAATTAGCAATACACAAAGCAATCCGCGAAATTTTTCCAAAAACAGAAATTAAGGGATGTCTATTTCACCTAGGTCAAAGTTGGTATAGAAAAATTCAAAGTTTAGGACTTTCTACCGAGTATCAGTTAAAAGACAATTTAGAAACAGATATAACTAAATACCTTACTTATATTTTTGGTTTACCATTCCTTAAAGCAGAAGACGTTGGCGATTGCCTTGTTCTTGATCTCATTGCAATTCAACCAGATGATGAGAGGGTGATTAAATTTAATGACTATTTAGTTGAAACTTACATAGATGAAATTTCTACCTTTCCTCCTAACATTTGGGCTGAAAACTCTTCTTCTTAAAAAAGGACAACAAACGCATGCGAATCTTTTCATTCGCGTTATAATGCTTCATTTTATAATACACACCCAAATTTTAACCAGTTTATAAAAGTTCTTCTAGATTTTCAAATAGATACCTATATTAAGCTTCAAAGTATTGATACCGTGGTCAAAGTATATGATCGAAAAGTATTAATGAAAAAAAAGTTTTTGGAAGATAATTTAGAAAAATTACAAGACGGCAGGATTACCAATTTTCAATTTTTAAAAAATATTTCTTTTAAATGCAGAATCTAATTTGTATTATAAGTGTGTAGAGTGAAAAAGTTTTTATATCATTTTTGTAAATATTATTGTCTTGAAATATATTAGTATATATATATATATATATATATATATATATATATATATATATATATATATATATATATATATAAGTAAACCATTGTATATTTTCCTTTGTTTTATTACAATAAAATAATTATAATTTCCTACGTACTGTTTTATTTTAACAAAATTAGGAAATACCATTCCAAATATTTCGTCAAGATATAAGTAAGATCGATTTGGCAACAACGTTTAGATTTTAAGGTATTATAAGTACTTATGCTAATTACGGATTAAAATCATCCGGGAGACAATTCGACCGTCACCTTTTTGAGAGCAGGTAATATTTTTATTTTGAGAGACAATTCGACTCCGCCGATATTTTGGTTTTATACTTGATAAAGATTTAGACGCAAATTTAGCATTAGTTGAATGTGTTTTATTATCTGGAAAATATTTTAATTGTGGGTTTTTCATTTTAATGTATTCTAACGGTTCATTTGAAATAATATTAATTTCTGCTACCTCGGTTTTCTCTTCTGGGGAATTTTTTCAAAACTTTTCATTTTTTCTCTAGGATAATTTTCTTTTGTAATAGCGAAATTTTCAAAACCGTCTGCTAAATCCACTATTTCTTCTACTTCTTCCGTTTCGTCATAATCATTGTTGTATAATTCCTCTGATATGAAATATGATCTTTGATTGTTATTTTGGAAGTAATTATTATCAGTATTTCTGAATCTATTATTATCATTACCAATATTATTATTATTATTATTAATATTTCTATTTATAAAATTATTATTTCTCCTTGGAGAATCCGTGAAATTTTTGATGTTGTCGACGTAGGCTCCGGTCTGGGTAAACTATGTACAGATAATTTGGTGTGGCCTGACATCATTTCTTTGTGGACCAAATACTTGCATATTAGTCGTGGTTGTTGTGGTTGTGGTTTTATATCAATTGGTCGGCTTGGAAAGTTTCGTCGGTGTTGGAAATCATGATATTGGTTATAGTTATTTTTAAAATAATTTGAATACTTATCATTTTGATTTTGATTATTATTATCACTATAATTATATGAGTTATTACTTGATAACCTGTAGCTATTGGAAGTTTTGAAGGATCTCGGCTCATTTAAATGGCCGTATAATCTTTCAAAATTCTCAAATTCTTCTACATAAGCCATCGCATATTCTAAAGAGTTGTGCTTTCTTAAATGCATATTGTTTTTAAGGAGACCGGTACATCCTGAAACAAAGGTGTTCAGTGCCGTCTTGTCACAATGATTTATGTTGCATCAATTATCATTTTCAGTAAAACTAAAGTCATTACTGATTCTCTGTATAATGTTGCTTTTTAGTAGTTGGAGTCTAGCCCCGAACTCGATTAGATTTTCATTTTCAAGTGGCCTTGTTCGTGTTAATTTCTTCACGATGCAGTCCAGATCTCTTCGATCTGAGAAACACTGTTTCAAGGCTTCTTTAATCTTTTGCCATGTGCTTAGTACCATTCGACTGCCCACCATGGCTTCAGCTTTTCCTATAAGTTTTTCTAGTATACAATCCAAAATATGATTGTTTATTTCGACGTCATTATATATCGCGTATGTTTCAATCAATTTCTCACACTTGATTATAAACTTATTTAACGTATTACTTTTACCATCATATGGATTGATATTTTCTAATTTTAATTTAAATAAATCCCAATTGAGGGTTTTTACAGTAGCACTAGCCATTTCGTTTATATTCACAGATGAAAATGAATTCTCAAAATTATTATTAGATTTGTTATTTTCTTTAATATTTAATTTATTGAATGTTTCTAATAAATGTTCCAATCCGTTCATAAAATAAATCGGCAGCAAGTATATTTTAAATAAAAAATTCTCTCTCCTACTCTTTTAAAAAGGTGTGGAAAAGTAAAAAAGGAAGCTTGGCACTTACAATTGATTTGAAGAGCTCCGGTATCTTCTTTCTTCGTAGATAATAGATTCTGAAATCCGCGCTCGATGTTGAAACACCAAATCGTGCGTTCCTTATACGAACAATTCGACAAAGTTTTTCACGACCGCACAGATCCTACTGACTGCGCCAATTATGTATTTTTAACACCGAAAACTATTATATATATAATTAAAATTACAATACTTGCTACAAAGCTAATATTCAACAACTACTTTAATAATGAACCAATAACGTTTACCAACAACAACTTGAATAATAATGAATATATATATATATATATATATATATATATATATATATTAAAATGAAAGCTAACTCTGCATTCGTTATCTTATTTACAGTAACATAATAATCTCATATATTTATAAAAATTTCCAGTTCATTAAAAAGGGGGATTTTTTTCTCGCGACTAACATTGGATTGATATAGATCTTGATTTATCAACTTCAAATAAAAAATTAACAGGTTCTTCTTCATTTTGTGGAACGTAAGCCTTAATATGTCTTTCACAATTAATACTGCTGTGTATTAGGAATGTTTCAGTCACGAAAACAATGCGAAAACAACAGATGCCAGTATTTAATCAGGTAATTATCAATTTTTTTTTCGGAAAAACCTTCTTTTGTGGAAGTCATTAATCCGTTACTATTACTGCAGGTATTTTTGTATTTTGTTATAACTAGGTGTTTTAGTTGTAACTTGTAGTATATTGCAATCATTTGAAACATTACATTTGACTTCTAGTGCCAAATTGATTATAAAAAATGATTACGAAGCGTTAATGGAAACAACTGCCTCAATTGAAGAAACGCATTAATTAAGAAAAACACCGATATCTACAGTAAAAAATATCGTACTGAATCCTATTCGTAACCGAAAAAAAAGAAGTGATGCCAATATAATTAAATGTGTAGACAAATTTGTAAAGGATATTATTCGAATTGTCTTCAAAAACATTAATTAACGACGAAAGTAATATCCAATGTGGCCGTACAAGTAGGTAGGTGAAGATTTCTCTCGCAGATGATGTTTGAATACTACAATATTGATAAAAGATATGCAATAATGAAGTCATAACGTTTGAGAATGTGGCGACATTCATAGAGCGAGAAAGTTCTAGAAATAAATGAGAATAATTATGTTACTGTAAAGAAGATAAGTTTTCTGTGTTAAAAACTTATAACTCGACATAGTTATTTATTGATCATAAAAAAGTATGGAAGTAAATCAATCCATCTTGAAGAGCCATGTTATGATAGGTATGATACTCTATATAAAGGTTGGGTAGATGCGTTTAAAGAATGTTGAACACAAATAACTTTAAATTATATTACGGTCTCGTCTTGTAAATAATAAATATGTAGTACCCCCGCTTCGGCGCTGCTGAACCACAATATTCAAATAAATCGGTTTTTATTATCTATTACGACCCAACCCCTCGCTTGTACCATATACCTGCTTTAGTCTTCGTTTTTGTGCTCTGTAGACCACACGGGTTGTCGATTAACTATAGTGCGGCGTAGTTATTCGTGTTTTGTCATTAAATATTGTTATTATCGAGTGAAATGGCGGGCGGGGAAAATAAAAGATCCAGAAGTTCTGAAAATAGAGGATAGGATAATGCTGAGATCAAAACAGTGTTTAAATCAGTTATGCGAAGGTTAAATGCGATTGAACAAAAGCAAAAGCGTTATCGTCGTTTACCAAACCATTCTTCGGAAGATTCACATAACAGTAACCGCTAGGATTATACAGACGAGCTCAATTCTGATGGAAGAAGGAAGATGCCTCTGAAGTTGAGGCGACTGTTCAGGATAATAACTCCAGTCCGGTAATCACAGGTATGCAAACTACTTAAGCAAACTATATTGTGCTCATAATATATTCAATTAAAATATCTACTATGTCTAGAGTGACATGGGTTCACATACTTGGAATTTCCTAGAATGGAAAATGACATTGCTCACAAACTTGGAATTTTCTAGAGTGGAAAGATCCTAAAAGAAAAATCAGCTTGAGTTTAGAGTAACTCATGCTGAAAAATATACTTATTATGTTATCTTATATTACTATCTTTTTGTCAAGCCTAGAGTGGCCAGATGGTTATATGATCTTGCTTTTCTCTGGGTTGCAGATAAGGCGACAGCGGATATAATCAACATTAATTCGATTCCGGGAGCAGAGATGATAATATTAAGCGTTTCTGAATCAATTCTACAAGAATTAGTCCCACGTTATGAGAATGTGTTGTTAAATGGATTAAATGAGGAGGTTAGAGTGGAGCTCATAAATAAATTTCTTCCTCCTGAGAACTTAAAAGCGATTGTGCCTCCTTCAATTAACCCGGAAGTCAAAGTAGCCATACAAGGAAACACCCTTAAAAGAGATACAATGTTAATTAAATTAACTATCTCGGCCCTTACTTCGTGGAATCTGCTCATAATAGTGTTTTAAATAAAACTCACGGTTTCTAGTTAATTCCACAATATAATAAAAGTTATTAAAGATTCTAAAAAATTGACAATTGTTTCGATAAATCAATATCATCGTCAGAATGACAGAAGTTACATTTCATTTGATGCCTACCTGATGTTAGTAGTTATTTTTGGCTAGACCAAGAAGTGACCTAACTTGTGATTGACTTAATATATGTTTATAGAAAAAAAAAAGATGTGATATTACAAAAATTGAAGCTTAGATATTATTAGCCCTATGCTGATATCCTGGATATCATTTTTCCAATTAAGATCAGTATAACTGTGCAATGGTATAGAAAACCAGGAAAACTATATCTGCTGATCTTTACAATTATCACTTAAGAAGACAGTTTATTAGTGGAGAACTCCCTAGATTTAACTGTTCATTGACAACTTCATATTGTGGGTTTCTTAAATGTCTTCTAATTTCCAATTCTTCAAGGAAATCCAGCTCTTGTTTCTTTTCACAAATATGCAGCACTTCTAGATTTGTGTTAGGTGTCAATGAATGATTGGTATCAAGTAGATGTTTTGCGTAGTGGGATTTATCTGGTTGTTTTAATCTGTATGCTCGTAAGTGTTCACTGTATCGGATTTCAAAATTTCTAAGGGTCTGACCCAAATAGACAGCATTGCATTCTGGACATTTGAGTTTATATATACCTGATTTCTTTAATAGTGGTATTTTTGTTTTTACATTTAACAATTTTGTACTAACGTTACTTTCTGTTTTAAAAGAAACTGTTGTATTCGTTGCTAAAGATATTATCTTTGAAATATTATTAGAAATATTTCCTGCATATGTGATGGTTTTATAAGTTTTTATTCCATCAGTTTGTTTAGGAAATATTAGTTGTAATGCCACTTTTTCCTCTTTTTTACTAATTAGCTTATTTATCATATCTGATGGATAACCGTTGGATGTTGCTATTTGTCTTATTGTATTAATCTCTCAATCAAAATTACATTTGTTCATAGGAACTGAAAAAGCTCTATGTATCATTGAATTATATGCCGCTAGTCTGTGTGACATAGGGTGATTGGAATTGAATGGAATTGTCACATCAGTCTGTGTTGGTTTTCGGTAAATTGAATAATCAAGTACATTATTAACTCTTTGAATTTTTAAATGAAGAAAATTGATTGAGCTATTTTCTTCAATTTCTAATGTAAATTTAATTTTTGGGTGTAAATTATTGATGTGGTTGAAAAATACATCTAATTGTCGGTCACTACCCATAAAACAAGCTAATATGTCATCTACATATCTATACCAAAATAAAATATTTTACGAAATATTACTTTCAAAGATCTTTCTTCCTAAATTGTCTATAAAAATGTTTGCTAAAATAGGTGATATAGGGCTTTCCATTGGTAAACCTTCATTTTGAATATATGTCTTATTGTCAAAAGTGAAATAATTCTGATTAATGTATACATCAGATAAATTAAGTATATAAGGAATTTTAGTGAACATATTAGTTACATCGAACGAAATGAGTTTATAGTTATCTTGCAAGTGGATTTCTTTCAACTTTTTGATTAGTTCTATTGAATTTTTAATTGAGTACTGAGATTCATATCCGTAAGTTTTGGGTATATTGTTGAGCTTCTTTGCCAATATATTATTAGGAGTATTAACATAAGAACCTACAGGTCTAATTGGTTTCGTTATTTCATGTAATTTAACTGTTCCATATAATTGTGGACAATGAGGATTCTTATGTATGATAGACCTCTTTTCGTAATCACTTAAAAGATAATTTGAATTATTAACAATATCCCTTACATTATTAGAAAACTTTTTTGTTGGGTCTGCTTTGAGAACTAATAATATATTGAGTACTGAGATTCATATCCGTAACTATTGAGTATATTGTTGAGCATCTTTGTCAATATATTATTAGTTCTTAAAGCAGACCCAACAAAAAAGTTTTCTAATAATGCAAGGGATATTGTTAGTAATTCAAATTATCTTTTAAGTGATTACGAAAAGAGGTCTATCATACATAAGAATCCGCATTGTCCACAATTATATGGAACCGTTAAATTACATAAAATAACGAAACCAATTAGACCTGTAGTTTCTTATGTTAATGCTCCTAATAATATATTGGCAAAGAAGCTCAACAATATACTCAATAGTTACGGATATGAATCTCAGTACTCAATTAGAAATTCAATAGAAATAATCAAAAAGTTGAATGCAATCCACTTGCAAGATAACTATAAACTCATTTCGTTCGATGTAACTAATATGTTCACTAAAATTCCTCCTAAAGAATGTCTATTACTTGTGAGAAAATCACTAGAAGATAAAAATAATAATAAAGGAATAATATCAGATATACTTAATTTATTTGATGTATGCATTAATCAGAATTATTTCACTTTTGACAATAAGATATATATTCAAAATGAAGGTTTACCAAGGGGAAGCCCTATATCACCTATTTTGGCAAACATTTTTATGGACAGTTTAGAAAGAAAGATCTTTGAAAGTAATATTTCGTAAAATATTTTATTTTGGTATAGATATGTAGATGACATATTAGCTTGTTTTATGGGTAGTGACCGACAATTAGATGTATTTTTCAACCACATCAATAATTTACACCCAAAAATTAAATTTACATTAGAAATTGAAGAAAATAGGTCAATCAATTTTCTTGATTTAAAAATTCAAAGAGTTAATAAGTTACTTGATTATTCAATTTACCAAAAACCAACACAACTATGTCACACAGACTAGCGGCATATAATTAAATGATACATAGAGCTTTTTCAGTTCCTATGAACAAATGTGATTTTGATAGACAGATTAATACAATTAGACAAATAGCAACATCCAACGGTTATCCATTAGATATGATAAATAAACTAATTAGTAAAAAAGAGGATAAAGTGGCATTACAACTAATATTTCCTAAACAAACTGATGAAATAAAAACTTATAAAACCATCACATATGCAGGAAATATTTCTCATAATATTTCAAAGATAATATCTTCAGCAATGAATACAACAGTTTCTTTTAAAACAGAAAGTAACTTCAGTACAAAATTGTTAAATGTTAAAACAAAAATACCACTAATAAAGAAGTCAGGTATGTATAAACTCAAATGTCCAGAATGTAATGCTGTCTATTTGGGTCAGACCCTTAGGAATTTTGAAATCCGATACAGTGAACACTTACGAGCATACAGATTAAAATAAACAGATAAATCCCACTACGCAAAACATCTATTTGATACCAATCATTCATTGACACCTAACACAAAACTAGAAGTGCTGCATATTTGTGAAAAGAAACAAGAACTGGATTTCCTTGAAGAATTGGAAATTAGAAGACATTTATGAAACCCACAATATGAAGTTGTCAATGAACAGTTAAATATAGGGAGTTCTACACTAATAAACTGTCTTCTTAAGTGATAATTGTAAAGATCAGCAGATATAGTTTTCCTGGTTTTCTATATAATTGCACAGTTATACTGATCTTAATTGGAAAAATGATATCCAGGACATCACCATAGGGCTAATAATATCTAAGCTTCAATATTTGTAATATCACATCTTATTCTTTTTTCTATAAACATATATTAAGTCAATCACAAGTTAGGACACTTCTTGGTCTAGCCAAAAATAACTACTAACATCAGGTAGGCATCAAATGAAATGTAACTTCTGTCATTCTGACGATGATATTGATTTATGGAAACAATTGTCAGTTTTTTAGAATTTTCAATAACTTTTATTATATTGTGGAATTAACTAGAAACCGTGAGTTTCATTTAAAACACTATTAGATACAAGGTTATTCAACCTACAAGTACAAGTTGCAGCAGTCATTTCAGCCTTAACTCATTTTTTATCTGATCTTGCTAAAAAAGGAGGGGAGACTGAGATCAAGTATATAGATACTACAAATGACGCGTTACGCTTACCGTGTGATGTTTTTCATCATGAATCTGTTACAAGGACAGAGCTCTTGCTGTTGAATTTGAATAAGGACCTTAAAGACACCTTGCAAAATACCATGATTTCCGAGTACTGGTTTGGCAAGGAGCTGGACACCACCATCCAAGCTGCAAAAAAGCTTGAGAAGTCAAGCGAACACTACTTGAGAGTTAAGAAGAACAAGCTATCTGTTCCTACGTTTGCCACATCTTCTATACAGGGAAACTACCGTCGCCCATCTGCAAAAGGAGTGCTGCGGGCGGGCTACAGATTCCATACACGCACTCCGTCGTTCCACAACAAACCGATGACGTCCACGTCCAAGTCACATTATCATCCTCAGAGTTATCGGTGCAACAGCAGCGTCGAGAGAAGACGCAGATATTAGAGGTTAGTAGGCTATGCGGTAGGCTACTGCTTTTTTCCCAGAATTGGCAAGATCTATGTTTTCATATGAAGGTTATTTCCTATATAACTGGTTTTAAAATTCCTCTTATTAAAAAACCCATACAAAGTATTATTCCTATGGAGCCTTCGAGGTCACAGAAGGAATGTGTCTCCATTGAAAATATAATTAAAAAATCTTTATTAAAAGGGATTTTTCCCATTGTAACACCCTGTAAAGATCAATATATATCGAACATCTTTACTGTGGCAAAACCAGATGGTTCTGACAGATCAGCTATTGATTTAAAATCATTTAATAAATTTGTAGCAACATCACATTTTAAGTTAGAGAATCACAAAACTGTGACTCAACTGATTACAAAAAGTTACTTCATGACAAACATGGACTTGAAAAATGCTTATTATTTAGTGCCGATACATAGCTCTCATATAGTCGGGTAGCTGGCTACATAAAACTGTACCGATAAAGTACACGACGTTTGAGTTCGTAAACCCCTAGAAAATAATTGTGACGTTACCAAATGGCTGTTCTGCCTGTTCGGATAGGCCACATATGAAATTGCCAGCCGAGTTTCCACCTCGAACAAATGTGCCTAAAAAACCGATGGGGTACACGCGTGAAAATTTTTTTATAGGTTTCTATAGAGTTCAAGTAAGAGCGGTAAAGCAGTGGCAGAAATGTAGCCGTTAAGAAAACCTCCGGCAGAAGCGATAAAGACTGTCGGTAAACTCATGTGAAAAAACCAATGGGGTACACGCGTGAAAATTTTTTTATAGGTTTTTAGAGAGTTTAACTAAGAGCGGTAAAGCAGTGGCAGAAATGTGGCCGGTCGAAAAACCTCCGGCAGAAGCGATTAATAGTGTTGGAAAACACGTGCGAAAAAACCGATATGGTACACGTGCCAAAATTTTTTACGTGCTTTTAGGGATTTCAACTAAGGTTTATATGATTATGGCAGAAATTTAGCCAGCCGGAAAACCTTCGGAAAAATTCAAAAAATTTCGACGTACATGTAAAATTATATACATTCGCAGTTGTTGCATTCAAAACCTGTTTTTAATGATGCCATTCCAAATATCTTTTTGTTCTACCCCAAATTGAAAAAAAAATCACCTTGATCTGCTGAAAACTCGCTGAAACATCATCATTTATAACAGAGCGCTCGATTTGAAGCAGGTTTCTCCGTTTCTGGCGCATCGCGCCGCCACCGTCGCTGGCCTCTCATCTCTGAAACGCGGACGTAGTGCGCCTATTCAATTTGCTTGTATGAAGCTAATAAGTATCGATTTGAATACTGCTTTATAATAACCTATCGTTATAAAATGCAATTTTTACAATCACATTATTCCTTCACTTTTATAATTGACAACATTGTTATTTCAATAAAAAAGAATATCACGTTCTTGATTTTGGAAAAAAAATATATGTCTAACCGCCTGCCTATTGTTCTCTGTCTGCACATGCGGATCCTTTTCAATTTTCAGTTTCACTTTTTATCTGTACTCGCTAAAAGTTATAATTTTTATATTACTAATAGGACTTGTGATTAAAAATCTTCATGACAAGAGCTTGGTGAACTTAATAAAATGCAAAAAGTCCGTAAAGCTGGTAAATGTTGATCGATTTTTGAAAATGAAACTTCGTTTTGAAGCTCTCGTGATGAATATTACAAATTTATGTTTTCCGTACTTTGATATTGTACTAAGAAAATTTTTTAATATTTGAACTCGTGAATAGCCATCTGCTCAGCATGTTGCCAGTCAGGTAGCAGCCTTCGACAATATCAGCCCCATAAACTTTCTCTCTCTCTCTCTCTCTTTCTCTCGCACACTATACGATCCACTCTGAAAGTTTGTGCCAGAGCAGGTCAAATTTCTCAGCATGGGCCTTACAATCTGACATCGAAGGAGAAGCAGATGCTGTTCCTTGCTTTTACTGGCTGTGATTATAATCCGTCGTTCTATAGGAAAGCGAAAAAAAGACCGTACTCTCTATTATCTAAGTCAGAATCATTTCAAATCGCATTTGCTAGCATGGCTGACCTGAAAATGGACCGCGAGAAGGTATTTGCCGAAGTTCAAAAGTTTGTTTGTTGCCGTTATCTCCTGGGCAAGAGTATAATGACCGTTGATTCAACACGTTATTCTTTGTTCATAAAAAAATTTGGTTTTAAAAATACAGAAAAATGTTTTGCAAAATTAAATTCAAAAAATAATGATTCTACAATGATGCCATCTTGCCAAAAAGAACTCTACCAACACTTTTAAGAGCTCATTATATTGCTACCGTGTGGGAAAATGCTGATCAGAAAATTCCAATGGAACTGAAACCTGCTGAATGTGGTTGGAAAAAAGACGCTTCCAGCTACGAGTTCTGTTGGTTTGAAGGTAAACAATGGCCTGTCCAAATTAAAGACGTTATTGTAAACGAAATCGCAGAGAATTGTGGTACGCAATATTTTTCCTAATTTAATTTAGCAGCTGTTCGCTTCTTAATGCACATTTCTTTTCTAGACCAAATCACCGACAGTGAAAATGATAACACAGTGCCACAACATAACGATGCGATGGATGAAGATATAAATAATGTATTCGATGCAGAAAGTGATACGGATGATAGCGAAAATGATGTGGAGAGCGACCGATGAAGATGATAATGAGTGAACTCATATAATATATTTTCTCGAATGAATAAATTAAATGTAGTTGAAGTTGAAAGAGAGAAAGCGAGAAAAACTACTCATTCACTTCTTTTTTATTTTGACCATTATTACAATAAAGCATTTAATGATTTGCGTTTAAATGTTAATACTTTATTAATAAATCTTATTTAAGTATACGTTTCTGTTGTTCATGTACCAATACACTTGATTCGTTCCTTTTCACGTTCTGTGATATACGTATATTTTATTTTATTTACATAAATAAATGTGCAATTCATAATTTCATTTTAAACTATAACAATCAATTTATTATTGTTTGCTTTGGCAAACGATCGAGTTGGAAATAATTGTAAATTGAATAAGCGGGCACCGTCCGCGTTTCCGAGATGAGAGGCCAGCGACGGCGGCGGCGCGATGCGCCAGAAACGGAGAAACCTGCTTCAAATCGAGCGCTCTGTTATAAATGATGATGTTTCAGCGAGTTTTCAGCGTATCAAGGTGATTTTTTTTTCAATTTGGGGTAGAACAAAAAGATATTTGGAATGGCATCATTAAAAACAGGTTTTGAATGCAACAACTGCGAATGTATATAATTTTACATGTACGTCGAAATTTTTTGAATTTTTCCGAAGGTTTTCCGGCTGGCTAAGTTTCTGCCATTATCATATAAACCTCAGTTGAGATCCCTAAAAGCACGTAAAAAATTTTGGCACGTGTACCATATCGGTTTTTTCGAACGAGTTTTCCAACACTATTAATCGCTTCTGCCGGAGGTTTTCCGACTGGCCACATTTCTGCCACTGCATTACCGCTCTTAGTTGAACTCTATAAAAACCTATAAAAAAATTTTCACGCGTGTATCCCATCGGTTTTTTAGGCACATTTGTTCGACGTGGAAACGCGGCAGGCATTTTCATATGCGGCCTGTCCGAACAGGCAGAACAGCCATTTGGTAACGTCACAACTATTTTCTAGGTGTTTACGAACTCAAACATCGTGTACTTTATCGGGACAGTTCTATGTAGCCAGCTCTGGGACTAATAGGAAGTACCTACGCTTTCAATTTAAGGGCTGCATTTATGAATTTAATTGTTTACCGTTCGGATTGAATTGTGTCCCTTTAATTTTTACAAAGATTTTAAGACCAGTTATATCTTATATTGGGAGGCGTGGCTTTCTATCTGTTATTTATTTGGATGATTTTCTACTTCTAGGAAGAACATTCGAAGAAAGTGTCCTTAATACGCAGGAAACTATAAAGCTCTTCGAACATTTAAGATTTATTATAAATTATAAAAAGATCTCTCTTACCCCTAGCCATATTTGCCAATTTCTGGGATTTCGATATAATTCTGAAAATATTACCTCAAGAAAAACGTAACAGGTTACATAAATAATTGAAAGTTTTTTCAAAAACAAAAATTTGTACCATCAGAGAGTTTGTAAATTAGTGTCTGCAGCTCCAGCTGTCAAATATAGTTTTCTATACACTAAGTTTTTTGAACGCGTAAAAATTAAGGCTTTATACCGGGTTAATGATAACTATGATGCAAAAATGAATACGTCTACGCATGTGTTACTGGATTTTTCTTGGCGGTTAAAAAACATGATGGTTAGTTTTCGCTACGACCCAGTTCATTACTTCAATCATTTCATCAGGGAAAGTCTAAGAGCAAAGCGCTTCTTGGTGTATTCCAAAGTGGAAAGTAAGAACTTCGTGATAAATTTGTCTGGTTCAGGTTTTATTACATTAAGTTCTTGAGTTTTTCTCCCTAAGATGCCTAATGTATTCTGTAGCGTAGGGTGTCCCCGTTGTTAGGGGTGATGTAGGGGTTAGGAAATCAATTGAGTAAATTCTACTAGATTTCAATAAACACTTATAAATTCGCTATTTAATTACACTAGGAAAATTCAATCATACGGTTTAATTGTCATCATAGGAAGGGATCAATGGGGAAGTTACAGTTGAAAACCAGCAAATATTAATAGCCTATCTAGAGAGTTTCGGGTCAAATAACGTTAGATATCCCATTAAGTCCAACCCTCAACTACTTGTTAGTTATTCCTATACTTTTTCATTAGTACTTTTTATCAAACAAGCAAATCTACACACAAATATGTATTTATCTTTTTACTTTCTTCATATTTTCCCAATAGTTCCATCAAATAATTAAAACCTGAATAAATTATTAGATAAAATATAATTTTGTAATAAGAGTTAGTACAAGGAGATAGGTACTTATGTATCTTATTAAAATGAACACTTGTCAATAATCTTATCATGAGCTATGTGCGTACTCAACTATAATATGAATTGAATGAATTGTTATTTATTTTAATTTTAATTTATTCAAATATATTTTACTGGCGGATAAAGGTATCACAGGTGTTGTTTGAAATCAAATATGGGATGATGATATTTATTTTTCTAAATGTATAGTCTATTTTTATGTACGAAAGAGTAATAAAACATTGACTTTAGAATCTACTCATACCAGTGACTACCATGAGGACATGAATACTGATGTCTTTGAAGAATGGTTCGAGCAAATGATAGATCTTCTTCCTTAGAACTGTATAATAGCAATGGATAATTCAAGTTATCACTCGAGACTTTTAGAAAAATTACCCAGTACCAAGTGGTTAAAAAATATTTACAGAATTTGATGAATATTAAGTTCCATTCCGGTTCTGTGAGAAAAAACTGTATTCCTTCTGTTTCCTTCATAAAGAGGGAAACAGCAACAGGAAGTCACATGATACAGACCAATCAGCCTGCTATCAACATTATCCAAGGTCTCAGAAAAGTTGATATTACAGCGTATGATCCTATCCCAAATGTGATTCCAGATCACCAGTTCCGATTTCGCCACAAACACTGCCATCGATTATGGAATTCCATCATCACAAGTATATAGGAGAAAAAACTGCTCTGCAGCCTTCCTGGACGTGAGCCAGGCTTTCGATAGAGTCTAGCATGTAAGTATATTAAATAAAGTCGAACTCTGTCTACCAAATTCATATTTCACTCTACTTCAGTGATGTCTAACAAACAGAGCCTTCAGAATAATGGTTAGTGATGAGACCTCTGAATTCCAACCTACTAAAGCTAGAGTTCCACAAGGCAGTGTCTTAGGGCCAGAACTCTACCTGATATATATGTCTGACATCCTAACCTGTACTATGATAGGCACATTTGCTTAAGACACTGTGATACTGGCTATACAAGAAGATTCAATGATACCTTCTGGTAATCTCCAAGACCATTTATTCCAGATCGACGGAAAATAAAAATTAATGAAAACAAATCCCAGCCATAACATTTACATTTAGAAAAAGTCACTGTCGTACTGTTGATATTAACGACGGCACATCTTGTGTCAAATACCTGGGATTACACTTAGACTCTAAACACAATTGGAGGAAACACTTAGTCAAGAAACGATAGCAGATCAACCTAAAATTCCGAGAACTACATTAGCTATTTGAAAGATGATCGTCAGTCTCGCTACAAAATAAAATCTTGACATATAAGGCAATCATCATACCAATTTGGACCTACGGAATAGAACCATGGGAATACGCCAGCAAATCTAGTATCGCCCTCATACTACGAGGACAATCCAGAATACTAGTCTATGCATTATGGTACATCACAAACAAATTGGTTCATCAAGACCTCAGTATCTCAACAGTACAAGAGGCCTTACAAGAAAGAAGCCGTAACCACTACCTAAAGCTAGAGACTCATCCCAATATACTACTACAGCGTCTAACCTAAGAACCAAACAACAGAAGACCGAAACGAAGTTGGCCATTTGACCTCAAATGAAGCGTAAGAGAACTTCTCACTGGAGAAGTCTCATCAGGACCTCCTTAAAGCCAACCTATTGGTCTAATAGCCAACAGAATAGCTCATAGAAACTCTGTATTTCTGATTGCTGTTTAGTGTACAAAAAAACTTTTTTTTCTATTATTGATTATTGTTCCATTACTTTTTCTAATAACTTCGTTCTTTATCCTGTTCCACTTAGTTTTTTTCGCTTTTCTTCTTAGGTTTCAATTCCCCCTTAATTATACAATTTTCAGCTGCCCATGTTATAGTTGATACTGTTATTGCGTTATATATTTTCAATTTCACATAAAAATCAACTGTTGGGGATTTATTTGCCCTTTCAGTTGTACAAAATTAACAAAAACAAGAAACTGTATTTAAAATGGAAAATAACCCACTCTGTACTCGTAGAATATGAAAACTTTCAGTTATCTTAAGACTGTTAAAAAATGAAATTATTACAACTAAAAATGCAGGAACAATCACAAATCAAATAGTTCAGGCGATAGAGCAATCGAAATGGACGTTGTTAGATAGCGCAAAAATGTTTATGCAGAAAGTTGCCGAATATTGTGTACAACAATAATCTATGTTTGCCTACTTTAAAAAGTGCTTGCTTAATGCTGTAGAACAACAAATGTACCGAAATATCTAAAAATGACCACTTTTTCGATACATTTGTGTCTAAAACTTTGAAACAAAGCCTTAAATCAAAACAAATTGCTATTTCTTTTTTATTTACTTAACGATTTCCTATAAGGTTATGAGAATCACGAATCGAAAAACTTTAATTTTCCATGAATAATATACGAAAATTAGTAAAAAATCATACGTAACCTTTGAGAAATTTTTTCGGTAAGTAAAATTTGATACATATTTATCAATTTTTCAGAAAATATAGTTAAACATATGACAATCACGCACAAAAATTTTTGTAACGATCTACCGCATAGCTTTTCACTGCCACAATTATTAATTAACCAATTATAAAAAAGTTGATCGCGCGTACCTTGTTTAAACAACGGTAAAAAAGGAGCACGCAATTTTTAACAGTTACTTAGTGTCATAACAAACAATAAGCAATTATAAAAATATCCATTTTACGTTTTAACAATTTTTTACAATTTTTTTAAATTTTGTCAAATTTTTTCCATTACAAATAATTTCTCGTTTACAGCATCGGTTCTATGTAATTTAAAAATTGTTTCCCATCTGAATACTGCTTTGCAAGCACTTTCATTTTAGCCCAAAACGACGGAATTTTACCGTGTAGATCCGGAGATAGAGGCCCACAAAGGTTAATAATAATTTATGGCTTACTTAATCGTTAGATCAAAATTAAAAAAACACTCTCTTATAGATGGTTGCAAATACTTTCTATATCCGTCTTGTGCATTTTCGACAGAGGAAAGCCTAATGAAAGAAAAATCGATAAAAATACCGTAATCACAGGAGTTCGTCGGCCGAGCGGCGTGGGAGCAGGAGTGGGGATGGCGGAGAGCAGCTGTGCTGTCGCGCGGCCCGGGTGTTTCAAATGCGAATGCGCGGTAAAACGTAAGTTATCTCGGCAACGGTAGCACTTATCGAGACGATTTTTTTTAATTCGATGTAGCGAAATGAGAGGAATCAGAATATGCCATCAAAAAACAATATTACAAAGAAATTTTGCACGAGATAACACATGTTTTACCGCGCATTAGCATTTTGAAACACCCGGGCCACGCGACAGCACAGCTGCCCCCAAACCGCTCGGCCGACGAACTCCGCTGATTACGGTATTATCATCGATTTTTCTTTCATTAGGCTTCCATCTGTCGAAAATGAACAAGACGAATATAGAAAGTATTTACAACCAGCTATAAGAGAGTATTTTTCGAGTTAACGATTAAGTAAGCCATAAATTATTATAACTTTGTGGGCCTCTATCTCCGGATCTACACGGTCAAATTTCGTCGTTTTGGACTTAAATGAAAGTGCTTGCAAAGCAGTATTTAGATGGGAAACAATTTTTAAATTACATCGAACCGATGCTGTAAACGAGAAATTATTTATAATGGAAAAAATTTGACAAAATTTAAAAAAATTGAAAAATTACTAAAACGTAAAATGGATATTTTTATAATTGCTTATTGTTTGTTATGACACTAAGTAACTGTTAAAAATTTCGTGCTCCTTTGTTTAAACAAGGTACGCGCGATCAACTTTTTTATAATTTGTTAATTAATAATTGTGGCAGTGAAAAACTAGGCGGTCGATCGTTACAAAAATTTTTGTACGTAATTGTCATATGTTTAACTATCTTTTCTGAAAATTTGATAAATATTTATCAATTTTTACTTACCGTAAAAATTTCTCAAAATTTACGTATGATTTTTACTAATTTTCGCATATAATTCATGGAAAATTAAAGTATTTCGATTCGAGATTCTCATAACCTTATAGGAAATCGTCAAATAAACAAAAAAGAAGGAGTACTTTTTTTTGATTTAAGGCTTTGTTCCACAGTTTTAGACACAAATGTATCGAAAAATGGGTAATTTTTCGATATTTCGGTACATTTGTTGTTCTACAGCATTTAGCAACCACTTTTTGGAATAGGCAAACATAGATTGTTGTTGTAAACAATATTCGGCAACTTTCTGCATGAAAATTTTTGCGTTATCACACAACGTCCATTACACCCTACTTTTACTGCCTGGACTCAAAACCCATGGAGAACATTCTGAAAAATCATTTGTTGGCGCAAAATTATTATTTAACAAATTTTCATATGATTTGAACTTAATTAAATATAACTTGTGTTCTAAAAATTAACACTCTTATATATATATATATATATATATATATATATATATATATATATATTTATATATATATATTTGTTTAACACTAACATTATGATCAATCATTGTAAAACGTAACTTTGCATAGTACTTACATTATTCTGTTGATTAAAAGATTAAGTTGAATCAAATATTTATCAATTTCGATGACAAAACAAGCTCGGCAGAATTATGGATATTCGACAAGTCCTACATAGTAATATTTTATGAAGAATATTCAATATTGTATTATACTGAAAGTATATAAATACTAGGAACGCTGGAATTTCCTGATCGATTTATATTAAATTAGCGACATTATTGAACTCTATTCATAGTAAATGATAGTGTTAATTATAAAATACAATAGTTGAGTACTAGATATTATTTTACTATCACAACAGGATTTTTTTCTCTGTGCTGGAATTGGTTTAATAATATAAATAACTTAAACGAGTTTTTGCGTGCACTTCACACCCATCGTTCTAAGTGAAAAAATAATATTTACTCTTCAATTTAGATTCACTCTTTACTTTAGACGTCCGTACTCACGTAGTAATTGTTTCTCGAATACATACAGTGTGGAATCGCTAAGTAGAGACTTTCACACGTTCACTGTCCAAATGCTATTTTTCCGATAACAGTTTGTGTGTCCATACAGGGTGATTCTTTACTAATTGGAAATAGTTTAACAGTAGAATCCTGACTTCAAATTATGAAGATTTAACCCAAAACACCTAAATAAAATGTAACTGCTTACTGAGTTACAGGGTGTTTAAAAAATTGAAAACGATGTGTGATCAGTAGGTACTTTAAACCAATTTTACGTAACCATTTCATATTTGGCAAAAAGTGTAGACACTGTAAACCCTACTAAATGATGTTAAACGTTTCTGGCTACTTACAGATGCATAAGACAGGGGCAAGTTAATCGTTCCCAAATTCTACGTCACTGGCGGAATAGAAATTCTAGTACAATTTTTCGATTGTCCTATACTTTTTACATAAATAATAAACTCTTTCTTCATAACTATAAAGTCAATATTCCTCGAGATATTTTAAGTTAAACATGAAGCTGGACAATGATTTTAATTTTGATGTGTAATAATTATGTTGATGTTTTTGGCCAGTGGATTGAATTTAATACGCAAATGAAACTTTAATCCGTATTAACAATAAAGATATTGAAATTTATAGAAAAATATATAATAGATCGTCTAACTATATGATAATATCAAAATTATTTAAAACTATTTTAAAGCAAATTAACTGATCCCTGTTTATAATTACAATCAGATAAGTGGTATTTGATGAATACTTTTTCAATATCATTTGTTTTGTGTAGTTGGCTCTGGTCTGAATTGTTTCGATCTAGTAGGATGCTGTCATAGTTGTTAGATGTTGCTACTATCACTTAAAATTGTGATTTTTCTAAAATTTAGAGTCGGTTAAGTGAAATTGCCTCGATACAATAATTTTACTAATATTGAAATGCGCGACATGTTTTGTGTTTATGTAAACGAAAATTATTCCTGTGTTGCTGCTGCTCGCAGATATCAACAAATGTATGCAAACAGAGCTCAATCCAATCGACAAACTTTCAGCAATATTTTTCATCTATTAGGAGAAACCGTGGTATGGGACGATTGTAAGTATTTTTTCCATTTGTATTTCTTCTCCTTTACTTTTAATATATATATATATATATATATATATATATATATATATATATATATATATATATATATATATATATATATATAATTTTATTCATTTTTCTTGGGCATCAGGTTAATCGTAAATTCTTTATCAATTTATATTTTTATTTGACGTTTCGCTCTCTAATTCGGAGCATTTTCAAAAATTTTTACATCGATGTTGAACAATAAAGTGAAAACGATTGAAATATTAAAATTGAATGTACACACAGAGACGACAAAAACTGGTAACTAATAAAATCATTTCAAAAACAATAAAATCGAAAATACCTGCCTTAGAAACAACTCTTTACAATATACCAGGGACATTCAACATGTTGATGTTATTATTATAATAAATTATAATATATCTGGCTTAGATTTTTGATATCTTGTTTATCGTTTACTGCATTGTTCTCTTTTTTTATATGCATAATTTCTTTTATTGTCAGTTTTTTGTAATTGGAATCTTGGTTTATTATTTTAGTATTATTAAAGTCAAATTTATGTTTTTCATTTTTCTCATGTTTATGAAGCGCAGTGGAGGCGTTTTTTGTATATTTATGGCCATTAAGTCTATTTTCAAGATGTTGGGTTGTCATACCTATATATTTTTTGGGACAATTTAAACATGGTATAGAATATATGACGTTAGATTTTTTTGAAGCATTTATTTGACTTTTTAATTTAGAGAACAATGGTGATAGAGTATTTTGTGCCCTATGACAAACTTTTATGTTATGTTTAGATAATATATAATTTAGTTTTTCTGATAGTTGATTTGTGTATGGCATTGCGATGTATGTAAGAGGGGATCGTGTTGATTGGATTTGACTATTGTAATGTTTATGTGTGCGTTGTGTAATAATTTTGTCAATATGTTTGGATGGATAGTGATTGTTTTGTAATATTGTTTTTGTTTGATATAAAATTTCTGGACGATATTCAGGTGATGTAAGTGTTATTGCTCTATCTATTAATCCTATGATTACACTGTTTTTTTGGGAATTAGGATGGTGGGAGTGGTAATTCAAGTAGCGACCTGATGATGTTTCTTTAATAAAATGTTTTGTTGTAATTTTATTTTCTCTAGTTTTAATAAGTGTCATGTCCAGAAAATTTATGGTATTGTTTTGTTCGCTTTCTATTGTGAATTGGAGCCTTGGATGGAAATTATTGAAAGCAGTCAATACATGATTTATTTCATTGGATGGAACGGCAGCTAAGCAATCATCAACGTATCTTTTAAAAAATAATATATTGAAATTTATTTGGTTAAGCACAGTTTTTTCAAGGTATTCCATTACAATTTGTGCGAGGGTTGATGAAATTGGTGAACCCATAGTCCACCCATTGAGTTGTTTAAAAAAATCTTTTTTATATTGAAAAAAATTTATTGTTTTGGATTAGCATTATTCCTTCTATGCATTCTTCATATGTGAGAGTTGTGTGTTCTTTTAATAATCTCCATTTATGTTTTAATATATGGGTTATTAGATCATTAGGAATGTTGGTATACATTGAGACTACGTCTAGAGAAATAATGCTATAATTGTTTGGTATTTCAACAGTGTCTAAATTAAAAATTATAAATTTAAGTATTTCTGATACAATACAAAACATAAAACTATTGAATTCTTTAATTACAAATGAGACTAATGAAATAACTAATATTATTCCTTGAACAATTTTTAAAATTGGAGGAAGATAAATATGAAAAACAGTTTAATCGAATTAAAGAAAAAATAGAAACAAACTTAATAAATTAATTGCACAAACCACGTGCGAAGATTTTGAAATTAACAAAACAAAATGGATTGAAAATTTATCAAATACAGATATACCTGCCGATATAGCAGATGTGTTGGCGTTGGGTAAAAATTTTGCGATTCCATACAATACCGAAAATGAGCTACCCTGCACAGAGTATATTGCATGCATTGATACCGCGATTGCAAATCAACCTGAACACACACAAAATATTATTAGGGCCGAAGCTGTTAATGCTATCACTAACCACAAAACTAAACTTCGTCATTACAAAGGAGAAACCAACAATAAAATACAGAAAGATATACAAAAAAAAATTAAAAAACCCAAACATCTCATTAAAAATCACCCTCAGATCACGGTACTACAACCTGATAAAAGTAATAAAACTGTCATAATGAACACTACAGATTATGACAAAAAAATGAATGAAATATTAAATAATACAAATGTATATCAAAAAATAAAATCTGATCAAACGAAGTCCTTTCAGGAAAAAAATAATAAATTTGTTAAAAAACTTTTGGATAATCAATCAATTAGTGCAACGGAAGCTAAGCAATTACAAACACATAATGCCATACCGCCAAAAATTTACGGTTTACCTAAATTACATAAACCTGACATACCATTACGGCCAATAGTTTCTTATGTTCAATTCCCCTTTTACAAACTGTCTAAATATTCATCAAACTGTCTCTCACAAATAAGTAACAAGAATGAATTCTATATAAAAGATTCGTTTACACTTAAACATTTTTTAGACACTGTTGAAATACCAAACAATTATAGCATTATTTCTTTTGACGTAGTCTCAATGTATACCAACATTCCTAATGAACTAATAACCCATATATTAAAACATAAATGGAGATTATTAAAAGAACACACAACTCTCACATATGAAGAATTCATAGAAGGAATAATGCTAATCCAAAACAATAATTTTTTTCAATATAAAAAAGATTTTTTTGAACAACTCAATGGGTGCACTATGGGTTTACCAATTTCATCAACCCTCGCACAAATTGTAATGGAATACCTTGAAGAAACTGTGCTTAACCAAATAAATTTCAATATATTATTTTTTAAAAGATACGTTGATGATTGCTTAGCTGCCATCCAATGAAATAAATCATATATTGACTGCTTTCAATAATTTTCATCCGAAGCTCCAATTCACAATATAAAGCGAACAAAACAATACCATACATTTTCTGGACATGACACTTATTAAAACTAGAGAAAATAAAATTACAACAAAACATTTTATTAAAGAAACATCATCAGGTCGCTACTATCACTATCACCATTGTTCTCCAAATTAAAAAGTCAAATAAATGCTTCAAAAAAATCTAACGTCATATATTCTATACCATGTTTAAATTGTCCCAAAAAATATATAGGTATGACAACCCAACATCTTGAAAATAGACTTAATGGCCATAAATATACAAAAAACGCCTCCACTGCGCTTCATAAACATGAGAAAAATGAAAAACATAAATTTGATTTTAATAATACTAAAATAATAAACCAAGATTCCAATTACAAAAAACTAACAATACAAGAAATGATGCATATAAAAAAAGAGAACAATGCAGTAAACGATAAACAAGATATCAAAAATCTAAGCCAGATATATTATAATTTATTATCATAATAACATCAACATGTTGAATGTCCCTGG
Source organism: Galeruca laticollis (assembly GCA_963921935.1). NCBI lineage: Eukaryota > Metazoa > Arthropoda > Insecta > Coleoptera > Chrysomelidae > Galeruca > Galeruca laticollis. The sequence goes on along the minus strand of OY998177.1, from coordinate 221,211,718 downwards.
TATATTGTAAAGAGCTGTTTCTAAGGCAGGTATTTTCGATTTTATTGTTTTTGAAATTATTTTATTAGTTACCAGTTTTTGTCGTCTCTGTGTGTACATTCAATTTTAATCTTTCAATCGTTTTCATTTTATTGTTCAACATCGATGTAAAAATTTTTGAAAATGCTTCGAATTAGGAAGCGAAACGTCAAATAAAAATATACACGTTGATTTTGTTTTCGAGGAGGACAACTTTTGATAGTTAACTTATGGTTGTATCCCCCTAAAAGGGGTAACTACCCCTTCGAGAATCTTTAATGACATGGGGGGTCGAGTGGCACATAATTTGAAAGGTATTTCGATTCTGTAACCTGGCTTCTACGTCTGAAACCACGTTGAACACACGGTATTGAACCATGTACTGGTGGCATTCTTTTGGTAGATTGGTACCTTCACATAAAGAAGTGAAATAGGGGATCATTTTCTGTAGGTTTTGATCCTTGTAATATTTTGTTTCTTTCCTCCGTTTTTCTTTTAGATCGCTCTTCACGTTTTCCCATGCTTTATTTCAGGATAGCAGTGATATTATCTTTCTTTAATTTTTTAGCTGATTTCGAGTTTGCATTTTATGTAGGGGTTTCAGCTGCCCTCGGCAGGTATATCTGTATTTGATAGATTTTCAATCCATTTTGTTTTGTTAATTTCAAAATCTTTGCACGTGGTTTGTGCAATTAATTTATTAAGTTTGTTTCTATTTTTTCTTTAATTCGATTAAACTGTTTTTCATATTTATCTTTCTCCAATTTTAAAAATTGTTCAAGGAATAATATTAGTTATTTCATTAGTCTCATTTGTAATTAAAGAATTCAATAGTTTTATGTTTTGTATTGTATCAGAAATACTTAAATTTATAATTTTTAATTTAGACACTGTTGAAATACCAAACAATTATAGCATTATTTCTCTAGACGTAGTCTCAATGTATACCAACATTCCTAATGAACTAATAACCCATATATTAAAACATAAATGGAGATTATTAAAAGGACACACAACTCTCACATATGAAGAATGCATAGAAGGAATAATGCTAATCCAAAACAATAATTTTTTTTCAATATAAAAAAGATTTTTTTGAACAACTCAATGGGTGGACTATGGGTTCACCAATTTCATCAACCCTCGCACAAATTGTAATGGAATACCTTGAAGAAACTGTGCTTAACCAAATAAATTTCAATATATTATTTTTTAAAAGATACGTTGATGATTGCTTAGCTGCCGTTCCATCCAATGAAATAAATCATGTATTGACTGCTTTCAATAATTTTCCTCCAAGGCTCCAATTCACAATAGAAAGCGAACAAAACAATACCATAAATTTTCTGGACATGACACTTATTAAAACTAGAGAAAATAAAATTACAACAAAACATTTTATTAAAGAAACATCATCAGGTCGCTACTTGAATTACCACTCCCACCATCCTAATTCCCAAAAAACAGCGTAATCATAGGATTAATAGATAGAGCCATCACACTTACATCACCTGAATATCGTCCAGAAATTTTATATCAAACAAAAACAATATTACAAAACAATCACTATCCATCCAAACATATTGACAAAATTATTAAACAACGCACACATAAACATTACAATAGTCAAATCCAATCAACACGATCCCCTCTTACATACATCGCAATGCCATACACAAATCAACTATCAGAAAAACTAAATTATATATTATCTAAACATAACATAAAAGTTTGTCATAGGGCACAAAATACTCTATCACCATTGTTCTCTAAATTAAAAAGTCAAATAAATGCTTCAAAAAAATCTAACGTCATATATTCTATACCATGTTTAAATTGTCCCAAAAAATATATAGGTATGACAACCCAACATCTTGAAAATAGACTTAATGGCCATAAATATACAAAAAACGCCTCCACTGCGCTTCATAAACATGAGAAAAATGAAAAACATAAATTTGATTTTAATAATACTAAAATAATAAACCAAGATGCCAATTACAAAAAACTAACAATACAAGAAATGATGCATATAAAAAAAGAGAACAATGCAGTAAACGATAAACAAGATATCCAAAATCTAAGCCAGATATATTATAATTTATTATCATAATAACATCAACATGTTGAATGTTCCTGGTATATTGTAAAGAGTTGTTTCTAAGGCAGGTATTTTCGATTTTATTGTTTTTGAAATTATTTTATTAGTTACCAGTTTTTGTCGTCTCTGTGTGTACATTCAATTTTAATCTTTCAATCGTTCTCATTTTATTGTTTAACATCGATGTAAAAATTTTTGAAAATGCTTCGAATTAGAGAGCGAAACGTCAAATAAAAATATACAGGTTGATTTTGTTTTCGAGGGGGACAACTTTTGATAGTTAACTTATGGTTGTATCCCCCTAAAAGGGGTAACTACCCCTTCGAGAATCTTTAATGACATGGGGGGTCGAGTGGCACATAATTTGAAAGGTATTTCGATTCTGTAACCTGGCTTCTACGTCTGAAACCACGTTGAACACACGGTATTTAACCATGTACTGGTGGCATTCTTTTGGTAGATTGGTACCTTCACATGAAGAAGTGAAATAGGGGATCATTTTCTGTAGGTTTTGATCCTTGTAATATTTTGTTTCTTTCTTCCGTTTTTCTTTTAGATCGCTCTTCACGTTTTCCCATGCTTTGTTTCAGGATAGCAGTGATATTATCTTTCTTTAATTTTTTAGCTGATTTCGAGTTTGCATTTTATGTAGGGGTTTCAGCTGCCCTCGGAGGCACATTTTGTGGAAGTTTCTAACCTAACCTAACCTAACCACATCCGGAACCTCTGGAAAAGGGTAAAAAGGCGAAAGCTTGATCTTGGATCAGCACGAGATCTCCTCCGGCACTGCTGGGGTGCCTGGGGATGCGGAGATCGCCTCTGCATCCCGGAAAACTGGGCGGAGCAGCCGGGGCGTCGCAAGTCTGACTCGATATCAAGAAACATACTCCGAGGAAGATATTGCCATGGTGGTCGAGGAGGGACAGGTAGAGATAGAGGAGGAGGATGAATAGAGGCTTAGTAACTCGGCGTCTCTCATCCATAATAATTCACGTTCACGAATGTAGCTCAGATTAACCTGCATCACGCGAAGGGAGCTTCAGCCGTGATAACAAGGTTGTTCGCTAGACTACAACTGGATATTGTACTTATCCATGAACCATGGATCAACAAAAAATACCAAATCAAAGGTTTGGCATGCGAGGATTCTAAATTGATGTATTACCAAAGGCAAGTATCTCCGCGTGCCTGTATAATAATAAGAAATAACATGAAATATATTTGTTTTTCAGAATACGTCACGGGACCTTGTTCCAATCATGGTTCACCTCAACATTGGGGGGTATCGACCGAGACATCGTCATTGCCTTTGCCTGCTTCGCTGGAGACGGGCCGATGACACCGCCAGAAGAAGTACAAGAGCTAGTGAGACACTGCAATAGTAGACGGCTGCCAATTATAATTGGTTGTGATGCCAACGCACACAATACCGTGTGGGGAAGCACTAACAACAACGCAAAAGGTGAGTGTTTATTAGAATATCTCTTAGCAAATAACCTTGAGACCTTAAACGTGGGGACAATGCCCACTTTTATCACGAGAGCAAGAGAAGAGGTCCTGGACGTAACAACTATTAAGGTTGCTGATAGGAAAAATGTAAAAGATTGGAGGGTGATGAGCGAGCCATCCCTTTCCGACCATAGGATCATCGAATTTAGGATAGAGGGAGATACTACCTAGATTCCTACAATCCGAAACCCTAGAAATACTGATTGGTCTCTTTATAAGACCAATCTGAAGGACAATTTGGAACACGTCGAAGTGAATGGGGTAAATCACCCGCACTGCGACCTGGAACAAAGAGTGGAATAGATCGGTGAGGCAATAATGGAAGCTTTTCATTCCAGTTGACCACTGTCAGAAGCTCGTTCAGAAAAGGATGCTCCTTGGTGGAATAAGAACCTGTCAAACTTCAGAAAAGAGGTCCATCGGCTTTTTAATAGAGCCAAACGTGACGGTAATTGGCAGGGGTACACTGAGAAGCTTACTCAGTACAAGAAAGAGATTAGGAAGGACAGAAAGCTTAATTTTCAAGCCTTTTGCGAAAAGATCACTTCCACTCACACAGCGGCCAGACTACAAAAGCGCATGGCAAATGGGGGAACGTACCCTACAATGTCGCCGAAAAATCCAGACGAATCATACACGGAAGGGGAAGAAGAACGATCTTCTTCTTAAGACGTACTTTACAGGTAGTGAACCAGCAACAAGCACTGAAATAGCAATGAATTACACCAATAAATCCCGCAAGAAAGATGGGTTATTGCTAAAAAAATATTTACCAGACAACGGATGGAATGGGCAATAAGTACTTTTCAACCATATAAATCACCAGGAGTGGATGGAATATTTCCAGCACTCCTGTAGCAAGGAATAGAGGAGATTTTTCCTCACCTGCTGAAGATTACAAGATGCAGTCTAGAAGTGGTTCTAATGCCTAGAAAATGAAGAAGGGCAAGGGTAATCTTCATACCAAAAATAGGGAAAAAAGATGGGGCTGATCTCCGATCTATAAGACCCATCTGTCTAACATCGTTTCTACTCAAAACGATGGAGAAAGTAGTGGTTAACTTTAAAAGAACATAGAACGCGGAGAATATACCATTTCATGAATGTCAGCATGCCTACAGAGCGGGTCGATCAACTGCGACGGCTCTGTATCATCTGACCGAAGGCATCCAAAGAACTCTGAACAACAAAGAAATCGGAATGTGCGCATTCCTGGATATATCTGGTGCCTTTGACAACACAACTCAGGTCTCTGTCAAAGAAGCACTAAAAAGACGAGGAGTAAATGTAAAATGGATGTATGGGATAGCTAAGACACATGTGGGGAATCAAGCAACCTCAGTTAAAGTGATATCTCCCCTTCTATGGAGCCTCGTAGTAGATGAGTTGCTCTACAGGCTAACGGAGCTTGGCTTCGAATGTATGGGCTATGCTGATGACATGACCCTGTACGTCCAGTTTTTTTAGTGGAACTTTTTATATATGAAAAATCCCTTACTAGAGTGGCATTCGAACCTCCGTCCTCCAGGTTGAGAAAACCCAAGTTTCGGTGCTCTAACGCACTCCGCCATCTGGGAGATAAAACTAATAATATATTATAACATATACCCAGTAATTTGTATCGTATACAAAAAAAAGTTATAAACATTTTTAGCTGCTGAATACAAGCACTTTAAATCATTTGTTATCAAGGTACAGTACCCCCTACATATTTCAATAAATAATGTAGGTATTTAATAATTTAAGTAGTAGCATTTATGACTATTTTGGTGATAATCTCTTTGGAACTTCCCCTGCTGAGTTACATCCAGATCAATTATTCAAATTATGTTTAAAATAATATTTTTTACATGAAGAAACACGAAAAGTTTTGGATCTTTTAAAGTAAAACCGAATAATAATAATGATACATATTATATATTGTGACGTTTTTATTTTCCCTATATTTCGCCCTACGAAATCGAATAATTTCTATCCCAGTAGGGCCCGGGCGTAACAATATTTTCTTCTTCGAAAACAATATAACTCTGGACGCAGAAAAGGTTTGCTACGCCTCAATCTTGATTTTCAATTCAACTAAGTGACAATTGAATGTACAAAAGTTTTATTATCGCCTCTAAAATAAGGTGCGATGTGCAAACAATAGTTTCAGTATCGCCTTAGAACAAAAAGGTACTTTTTACTAATCTCTGGGTAGACAGCGTAATTTAGGCATTTATGGCCTCGATTCGTTTTCATATGGTTCGTTATATGGCTTTTTTTAGAACTAGCTTTACAGTTATTTTTCGAAAAGGATTTCAAAAAAGAAGCTGTCTATCCCCAAAAATCTTGTCACGAGTGGCAGTATACAAAGATTGCTTGAGCGAATCAGTGATGATTTCCTCAGTTATTAAGATATCGTATCGTATAAAAGTACCGATATTACTTGTGCTGAGTCGGCGAATTAAAATTACCGGAATATCTGTTTATTGTGTTTATTGCCGACATTAAGTTACCGAAGAATACCGAGTGTCTGTGATTTGTTCCATCACGCGGTGAGGGTAGATTACTTATTACAAGCACTATCCCAAAGTTTTAAATAGACATAATCGAGAAACCACGCCTCCGGCGTTGATGCAAGTGTCATCACCTGAATAGTATAGTGGTGATTGGCTGGAGACTGTTGGACTCAGGTATCGTAAATGATTATTTAGTATCTCTCCTACCTGGAGTAAATCGCACATTTTCATAGCTGATGGTGAAAAGACTAATTTAGTGTCACGCCATTTCTTTAGCAAAAGAACCATACTGTCCAGTTTTGAATAACGGCGCCATATTATTGTAGTTTTAATTCTGTCCGCTTGAGGGCATAAGCGCTTTACTTTTATTGTATTCTCTCTCTTTTAAATATAACCTTTGTACAGATCAGACATTTATTTACGATCTCTCCGCATAGTCCATAAAATTAATGCCAGTTTGGGAAACAATATCCCTGGTCCTTCACAAACCTTCAAGAACATAAATACACATACGGTATCAGAAGTCTTTTATTATGGTAACGAGTTTATTTATTACTTATATTGAAATTGTTTTAAAGAACTTTCATGTTTTATGCTGTGTTATAGAATAACCGTTAAGAACTTTGGCGTGCACGTCAAATCTAGATTAAATTATTTTCCGATCACTTTCACAAAGCCTATGCGTTTTTTTGTTTTCGAGTAATTCAGTATTTGTTGTTCCTTGGAGACGATTTATTCCTCGAACAATTACCGTGTAGTGTGGAGTGATAATTTGTTTTATTGTTTTTATGTATATATTAGTTTTGGAACGTTTCTAAGATTTTGTACCTTATTGTTGCTGTCTGTTGTTGGTACGTATGCATGTACCCATATTGTAAAATATTTTATGTTCTGTTCACTGACGCTGGTCAAACATGTTAATAAACTGGTTACCATAATTAACCGCGTTTTAGTGAGTACTTCCCTAACCTCCACGGACACATTACAGAAAATACCTCACCTTTTATAATTTATCTCGCCTATCGCAGTTTTTGAAAATTTTCCTGTAAATTAAAATATCTGGCGCCCGTTAATTACCTTTTCGGTTGATTAATTTTCCTAAAATAAACCCACGACTCTTAGCTCTCCAACCAAAACAAGAGTGCCGTTCGCATATGTCTTAATTGTTTATCGCCGAGTATCGTTTCAAATAATAATACGTTATCTTGGTCCCATCCAAGGAAATTGGTACCGAACAATTAAGACGAACACAGACCACTCCAAAGAGGGGAACCGAGTTCGCGAGATTCTACTCAAAACAAAGGAAACGTTTTTATTCCTCCGAGATGGGAATTAAAAGGGGCGGCAACAGGAGCGTAGTGTTTCAATCGGTAAGGGTCTTTGAGGACAAGAGAACCATGAATGAAGTATTTCAGACATATAGAGAACGACAGGTACGATAACTGACAAAAACGAAGGTAACAACATTTGAGAAACGATATAGCCGACCAGGGTCAACTAATGAAAATACTATACGATACGGTATTCGACAACAAAATCGTCGACGGCAACGATAAGTGATCCGATAAAATATCGGCAAGAAACGATACGATCCACGACAGGATTGTCGCAACAAAGGAACTATAGCCGGTAGCGGTAAGCTAAATAATACACGGGACGGTATACGATACTAGGAGAGAATGCGGTCAGATGGAGGGTGTTAGAGTTAATTTTCCTCAGTATTTGAGCTCGCGTCAAGACCTTCGGGATCAAAAGTATTGAACGGCTTCAAATCTTTAACGTGCCAGTTCCCAGCTTTGGAACCATTTGGGCCTTCTAGACGTTAGACTAGATTAGAGAGTTTTTCCCTGACGGTACACAGAATATATTTCAGCGCTAATTTGGCGATGAACTGGTTGGCAGCGCTGGACAAAACTTTTTTACGTCGCCACACCTTGTCGCCTACCTTATAAGAAGTTACTTGCCTAAATACCTGAGTCAGACCTTCGATTCCGCTGGCGTAAGTGTCGCGATAATAAGTTCTCAATATCTTTTGCAGTATCGGTATTAGTTCCATAGTATTCTCCAGATAATGTAACGTGACGAGCGAAGTTAAGGAACGCGGGAGTGTGGTTCGTTACTTCATGTTTGGCGGTATTCAGGGCTTGCCTAATTTTGGGTATTTCACTATCCCAATTAGTGTGTTTCTCAATGTAACACCTAATAGCGGTTCCGATAGTGTGATTACTACGCTCAACAAAATTACATTGAGGAGAGTACACGGCATTAAATCAAAGTTTTTGTACCTCATACCGCTTACATAGATTTTTGAGAGGAGCATTATCTCAAATAACATATTGCGAGACACCGAACATAAGAAAGACTTCGTTTTCCAGAAAATTGACGATATTCGTGGCTGAAGCTTCCCGAAGGGGTTGAAGGAGTGTAAACTTAGAAAACCAATCTCCTACCACGAGGAGCCAAGTATAACCTTTTTTAGATCGAGGAGGGGGACCCATAAGATCTAAAGCTATTATTTGCCAGGGGAACTCCACTTTCTTTTCACGACCCATCAAACCGGATTGGGGGGTATTCGGGAATTTTTGGGCACCGCACACGAGGTATGAACGTACATAAATCCGCACGTCGCGGCGCATTTTGGGCCAATAGAAGTGTTCTTGAACACGGGCTAGAGTCTTGAAAAAACCTGTGGGCACATACAGGGGGTTCTTGGAGGGATCTCATAATATCGAGTCTCTGGGACTTAGGGACGAGATATTTCCATTCAACTTCATTGGTCGAGAAGGGGAGAGTAGACGGAACGAATTTGAAGATCATGTCGTTTTCTAACTTCCATTGGGGGTAACCACTAGAAGAATTCGAGATCTTAGTGCGAAGATTTTCGTACCACGGGTCAACCTTATCGATGTTGACCTCCAAGAAGTGGATCTCATTCTTCCAAGCATTGGGGTCGGTAACGGCATCACGGACGGCATCGATAGCGGAATTGGGAACGACATCCTCGGAATACATTCTGCTCAAGGCGTCAGGTGTTAAATGGGAGGTTCCTTCTCGATGAACTAACTGAAAATTGTGCTGTCTGAGACGCATCGACCAACGGGCTAATTTACCAGAAGGGTTTTGGGGATTGCTGAGCCAAAGGAGAGAATGGTGATCGGTGATCACCGTGAAATGAACACCTTCTACATAGGGGCGGAATTTCTCAATTGCGAAGATCACTGGGAGATATTCGCGCTCAATAACGGAATAATTACGTTCGGTACGAGACAAGGAGCGACTAGCATAAGCGATAACTCTTTCACCACCATAAATCTCTTGTGTGCGGACTGCGCCTACACCAGAGTTACTAGCGTCACACTATTTAACAAATGGGAGAGAAAAGTCAGGTTGAGCTAAAGCAGGGGAAGGAATAAGGGATTCTTTAATCTTCAGGATGGATGTTTCAGCATCCGGATTCCATTCGATATTTTGCGATTTCTTCTTGCCTTTCAACAAATCGTTAACAGAGAATCCAAACAGATTTTCCCGTTTCCAGAAAAATCAACGAACTTTGTGAATCCAGTTCCGTAGACAAACCCACTTTATTTAAATCAATTACCAAACTACTTGACGGTAACGCGCAGGTTTGGTTTCGTAGTGCCCGCAAAGGCATTCCTGACTGGGATAGTTTTGTCCGCGAATATATCTTATCTTATTCTAAATAAAATTTATTTCCTCTGCGAGCCGTAACATTTCTTTCTTGGGATATTTATAAATTTAAAAAAAAAGTGTATTTTTATTTGTCTATCCCTTTTCCTCCCTAAAAGCGAGTATCTATTTATCCATATCAAGACAAACGTAAATAATGTGTTCAGAATATTAAAAATTTTCCCACAATTGAAGCTTATGTTATTCCTGTGAACGTACTCTCCCCGCTCCCCTCGTGAATTTAAAAAAAAACAATGTTGGCTCGTAGTTTTTACGATTTTATAAGTGACTAGTTGGGGATGTGGGGCATGGTGTTTATATAATATTTTTCCAGCTCCATCTAGGAATTTCTTATACTCAGATGCGTTGAATGTGCTGTATCCTCCAGTTACATGTTGGATGGTTTCCCCCATCCTGTACATCCTACTGGTGTCGACAATCACAGTTGGGTGTTTCATGATATATTTAAGACGCTTTCTAGGTGACACAATTATTATTATTATTAGTTAACTAATAGTATTTGTCATGATGCCATAAGATACTTTACTTTTTTGCCTGGTGTTGTTTACCTTTTCTTGATCTTCTTGATTGCTCTATGGTTGAGAAGCTGCATGAAAATGGAAGAGGAAGTGTGTAGGTCGAAAAAAATACGGAATTCATTGTGAATTAAAAAAAAAGCATATCTATGTTATTGGTACGTTTATTAGTAATTCGAACAATACTAATTCTCAATTTATTTTTCAAACCTCTCCATTCAATATCTTATTTTTCAATAGAACTCTCTTAACTTTCCCTGATGGAGTCATAGGAAAAGAGCTGACAAGTTTAACACCTCCTCTGAGCTTCATTCGATCTGGGGCACGTTCTGCTACAAAGTTAATAATATCATCTTCATCGATACTTTCACGATGTGATTCATTTGGTATGATCACTGCCATCGGATGATTGCCATCTTCATCGTGAGGTTTGCCGATCACTACGACTTCAGACACTGCTGGGTGGTTCAATAGAATCTAGCAATAACAAAGATGCAAAAATGTGTTCATAAATATGATCTTACTAATTAATATAGTATTTGTTTGAGGCATAAGCATAGCCAATTTACAGTGAAATCTGGTTAAGGGGATCCAGGATATGTTTATCTCTATAAATGGGACTTTGTAGCTCAATAAGCGGTATTAGTGAGACAAATTATTTGGTTTGGATTAATTTTTTTGATGACATTTCAAACTCTCTTAGTGGGTCTCTATAAATTAGGCAACTGTGGTTTTAAACCTCCCTTTTTGGGAAACTGGATAAATGAAAGGCTTTAATAAGTGGTAAAAAATTCTAGGTCCCTTAAGATCCCAGTTATACAGGTTTCACTGTAATCAATCGGCAATTTTATTCGTTTTCTTTATGGTTTATATCACAATAAAGCTTCTACTTTGCTTACAAGATTTGTTGAAATCGACCAAATATTATGAAAAAATACTACAAACAAAAATAAAAAATTTCCCCCCTGCGCGGACTTGAACCATGATACTTCACGTTTAACTTTTAAATTTCCACTGTCTCAACCGCCGTTGCTAGCTTCGCCTCTTTTATTATTTTTCGAAAGTGTTATTAAAAAGGCGTACGACTTTTTTAAACATAATTATGCATGCTTTTATTAAATCAGAACCAATTTGAGAACATTAAAAGTCACTTGGACTTATTTGGTAAAAAGGTTAGCTCGCTTTCGACAGTTTTGTACAGGAATCCCTATGTCGCACTTTCTCAATAACATTGTGTATAATTTTGGTGGAATGTAAAAAAGCATCATTATACAATATATTTTATTTTGAAATATTTTTCTGATACTCGATTTATACATACCTTTTCCAACATAGCTGGGGCTACATGCCAGTTTCTGTATTTGAGCAATTCCTTAATTCTGTCAACTACGTAGAAGTACCCATCATCGTCGTAATACATAATATCCCCGGTTCTCAACCAACCGTTCGAGTCGAAGGATTCCGAACAGTCTCGCTTATAGAAACCATTCATGATCGTTTTTGTCTTCAATCTTAGTTCTCCTTGTTCATTGGGACCACATGTATCTCCAGTATCTACATTTACAATCTGCGAAATGTATTATTAATTAAAGAAATCATAAGAATATTTTTATATAAAAAACTTGATCTAGATGCCGTTTATGATTAAAAAATATAAACTCCAATGTACCAATTTTTTTCAACAATGTAGCCGGCCACTTGGAATAATACGAGAACCCAGTAAATGTGTAAATTTCGTCGTAATAAACATAATTATGATGAAGAAACTGTTAAGCTATTGCATAGCTTCTATAGCGGGCTTTGAGCGTGGTGACTGAATCCAGAAATTCCGTAACGAAAATAACCTAACACCCCCCCACTCCGACCGACACAGCGGTGATACTTTTGACGAAATAGTATATGAGTATAGTAAAGCACATTCTCAGGAACTCGTTTTTGTTGCGCTCTCTCGGGTGACTAATATTGAAAAATTGTATATCACGACAATACACGATAATTCTACACTCAAGTTTTATCATGATCGAAAGCAAGCTGCATCGACTGCATCTTTGTTGCAAGAATTTAAAAGACTGTCTTTAAATAGTGCTCAGACGAGAGCTCAAAGTGTATTAGATTTCATTAGTAATAGAAATGGCATTTCAATAGTTACTTTCAACTGCCAAAGTCTAAATAGTCACAAATACGATTTACAAGATTCAGTTACGAGGCAAACAAATGTGTTAGTTCTTACCGAAACTTGCATGACACCTGATAATCCGATTGAAATACCTAATTTCAATTGTATTGTTCAATTCAAACGAGATACTGTTCCAAAGGGTGGGGTAGCTATTTACCAAAATAATAATAATGTTACTGATATTATGACTCCGAATATTGAAATAAATATTGCACACGTTAGCGATGTTAATGTTAGGAGCTCATTTGTTGGAGATATTTGTGCGTGCTTATGCAAACTTAGAAATGGCCTACACATAGTCATGGTAGCAATTCACATTTCTCCGAATCCAAAATTAGACGAGGTATAGCATTTTATTCATCGCACTTTCCTGGAGTACACTGAAGAAGGGTCGAAAATACTTGGTACAAATGGTAATAAACTTCCACTTATTTTGGCTGGCGATTTCAACATCAACGTCGCTGATAAAAAATCAGAGCGGTTGACAACTTTTCTTTCGAAAATATTGAATTTGAAAATGAATAATGATCCACAAGAATTCACAACAATAGATGGGACCACCATTGACGCGGTATTTTCCAAATATTTAGAAGATATCAATTCTCAAACTTATGTTTCTTATTTCAGTTACCATAAACCTATAGTTTCAATGTTAAATATTCCTGAATAACCTACATGTATTGTAAGATAATAAAAATATTTTGAACAATACTAACTTCTCATTTATTTAATAAAAGAAAAAAATTTGTTTTCTTATCGGTCACCACGCTCAAAAAGTGTAATCTGAATTAATATCAAAGAAAAAAAAACAAAGGAAAAAAAATACTGCATAAATAGAATAAATAAATAATTATAATTGCATAAGTTGATAAAAATAGCTATACAATAGCTTTACCGCGGCAGTCTCCGAGTGCCACATGCCTCTTTTTCGATAATGTAGTATGAGTTGATAAAAAATTTCAGTCTATTTTTAATAACTGTTGAAAACGGTGGAGAATGATACTTTGAGACAATTAGAAAAATCCAGAAACAAATTTCAAAATTTTCGAGTGAAACGCAAAATTTGGTAAAATAATTTCTCTTATTCCAAATTAGCAGACGTTTTTTTTATTTAAAAAATTCGCTCTATATCTCGAATCGTAAAAAATAGAAAAATCAATTTAAACCTCATGCTGTTGAAGAAGATATATTACATTATTGAATCAACTTTTTTGTGTAAAATTGATATCTTTCCTATTATCAGAACAGTAGTCACTTGGATCACTAGTACAGAAAACGATATTTCGCGAGTGTGAGGCGCTTAGCCGCGGCGGAGCAACACAAGCACTCGCAAAACATTTTCTGGATGTGTAGTCCACGAATATTTTCTTGACAACAAATTTAAATAATTTTTTCGACGACTAATATAAAATATGGCACATTTCATACAGATTTAAGGAGTGTAGTGTTCACATTCTGCAAGTAGAAGCTCCCCTGGAAATTCGGTCACTGGTCGAAACCGAATCATTCCAGCAGCGGCTTGCCACCAAACCTCGTCAATAAACCTGAGTTTTTTATCCCACACCTGTCCTTAATAGGACATTGATATGTATGAAAATCTGCTCTTTACAGAGCAATAGTTTATGAAAATTGCTATTGCCATTTAAAACGTAAACAACAGAAGAGCCCATACAAGGAACCAGCATCCAAACACAAGAAGGATTGACGGAGCAATTACAGATGAATATTAAAAATTAACAGGCAGACAAAAAGAGTCAGGAATCCTCTAACCAGCGAGGAAACTCAGTGAGTCCTCTGCCGGCTTTTGTCCGCTACCCCTACACATTAACAAACCCCCCAACAAACGAAACAACCTTCTGTTTAGTTCACTTCCGCCCCACAACAAACCAACGATGTCTTCTCAACGCTCCCCAATCAAAACCCGTAGCCAAACGATACCATCCCTCTGATCTCACGATGAGTTCCCACCGATGGTACCACCCCCCAACATTGACTATGTAGCGCTCTACAAAAACACCCAACGTCAACTTACCGAACTAAAAACACGAAACGAACTTCTAATGGCAATGTTAAGAAACATGACCGACAAAAAACATTTCAAAATGAACACCCAAAGCTCCTCACCATCAACATACTCTGCCAAATCCCATGCCTCACGCCCCAGTTCACACATCTCTGTGAACTCAACACCAACTACCTATTAGTTATTGCAACATCTAGTTAAATTTACTACAATTAACTTTATCTCATTTGAATTTATAATACATTATGTGAACAGTACCTTATTTTCAAATTTTGACATTTAATAAGTGGATAACATATTCATTGTGTTATAAAACGAAGAAAAAAAGCGCATGTGTTTCATTTCTCATTGCAATTCACATTTTTGTAATTCCAAATTGTCCGCTTTATTTAACACAACCAACCGCCAGGTACAAGAAGGGGACTTCACTCTCTGGAGTGTCAAACCCAAGAGAACCCGAAGAATCCCTTCTCCTCCTCCACCAACCACCCAACAACAACAACCATCCCAACAACAGCCAACTCAACAACCCCGCCCTACCCAACTACCACGAACTGCACAACAAACCCAAACTTCCCAACCGACACCTTACTTCGAATATTAAATATCCGCAACTTACCATCCAAATTCGTCTCTCAGAAGGAGTTATTTAACCTCCTCAACACAAACGAGTTCTTGAGGGGAAATATCGCCTACTTGAAGGCGAACTTCCACGTTCCGAATTCTAACGGATTCCGAACTGGCTTACCACCGCGCCCTAACAACGGGCATCAAATTTCACATCCGTGTGAGGCCTCAAACCCTACCAACTCACTACCCACAGTATTCAAATACTATAAGAGGTGTTCCATCACAGGCCACCTTGCCGAATCATGCAAGGCCAAACCGGTCTGTCCCTCATGCGGAGCTTCCGATCACAAATCCACCAATTGCCTTAAGGCAAACGACCCATCTTGCAAACATTACGCGACTCGTATCCCGCTTACCATCCCCAGTATCCTAAGCGGTTGGAAACACCGAAAACTCCTCAAGAAATCGCTCCAATCGCCCTCGACAGACCACGTTTTCTTATATCACGTGAAAAAGGTTGGTTATGGATTTTTTGCTAAGTAAACTAACTTATATAACATTGAATGATAAGCAAGAATTCAAGAAGAAATAGCCAGAAGATCGGCCTTAAGATTATCACAACATATTATATCTAATGAAAAATATTTGTTGGAGATTGGTGGTGAAGGGCCGGATTAAAATATTAAAAGGAACTCCCCATGATTTCATCGTGCACACACACAAAAATGGGACCGCTATACAAGTGCTTCATAAGACGAACGTAAAGTTTCTCCGCTATTCTAATTGTCAATTCTCGGAACAGTTCGTCGGACATCAACAGGTGTATGCAGTCAATCGAGGATTGACCAGGTAAAAAGGTAAAGCACATCTTATACGACACGTTAGGGTCTACACATGGTTGCCGCACATTTAGGGAACGGAAAGATTCGGGATTATAAAACATGGGAAAATTGGAACTAAAACCAAACAAATTTTTTTAAATAATTCGGAATAAAAATCTAATTTCTCTTCAAAAACTAGAAAATGAGTCCTTACCAACACGATTGAATTTGTATTATAGATTCTTAATATTGACAATCAATTAGTTTTTGTTTATTAAAAACGAAATAACCTATATACTTACTTTACACATAATATTAGGTACAAGCATGCCAACAGAGCTGGGTTTCTTCTGTAAACGCAAACTTTCTTTAACATCATTCACATCAATCCATGTTGCAGATCCAGCAATTTCGGTTTGTCCATATATTTGAAAAACAAGCGTTCCAGGTAGCAGATCCATAAGTTTCACACCGTATTCTGCAGGCAATGGCGTACCGCAAGTGGTAAAGGTTCTCAGACGGCTAGTATCAATGTTTTCCGGACGACCAGCTTTTACTAACGCTATTGCACTAGGGGGCGAAAGAAAAAGATTCGTTACCTGCCAATAAAAATAATAAAAGGTGAAATTTCTTGTTTCGACCCTTACACTGTGGAATCTACTCATATTACTTTTCCCCCAACCCAACCTATGATGCGAGAAAAGTTATGGTTCACCCCAAAAAAAAGTTGGAATCTTAAATTTAGAGTTATTTTTACGTTTTTCAGTGAGAAAAACAAGGAAAAAGGGTGTCTTTCTTGATTTGTCGACGGCTTTTGACACGGTCAGTCACGAAAAACTCTTGACCAATGTTTACCAGATTTGAATAAGGGGTAAACCACACAAATTACTAGTTATCTAAGTAACCGTAATCAAATTGTAAGAATAAATACTACAAGTAGCAACACATTGCCTATCCGTTGTGGTGTTCCCCAAGGGAGTGTCCTAGGGCCTACCCTCTTCAATATCTATAAACGACTCACTAGATGAGTCTCCTGAACGAGAAGTTATAGGATTTGCTGATAATACAGCATTATTTTATAAAGATGTAAGCTGGGCAAAACTCAAACAAAACGCAGAAAAAGATTTGCAGGAGATCCAAAATTGGTTTAACCATAAACTGATCACACTTAACACTAATAGAACGTTTTACATTGCATTTTCTTGCAATACAACCACTGCTCCTTCGTTCACTGCACTAACTGTACGTACTGAAAACCAGGAATACACAATAAAAAATACATATAATAGTAAATATCTCGGAGTATATCTGGACAACCACCTTAAATGAGACATACATCTATATATATAAAAGAAAGTCGTGTTAGTTACTCCACTTATAACTCAAGAACGGCTGAACCGATTTAGCTGAAAATTGGCAGGGAGGTAGTTTAGAGCCAGGAGAAGGACATAGGATACTTTTTATCCCGTACGACAGCATTCCCATAGGATACTTTTTATCCCGTTCGACAGCATTCCCGTGTGACTTGACATGAAACGTCAGTCACTATAAAACGTGGTATAACAAAAAAGAATCAGACTTGGAATAACAAAACGCAAATGACAGCTATGTAATTGACGTATGATGACAGCTATGTAATGACGTATGGATGACAATTTGATATTTGTAAGAAATCAATAATAAAACTATTTCTATTAAATAAATAATTAACAATTATAATGTAATGATAGTGCCATTGCCCATTCGTATAAACAGTGAAGTGAACTATAAAACTCGGTATGGTTGAAAATTTGAGTTTTTAGGTGAAGTGAAGTTTAATTAATAATGCCGCGACCAAGACGATCGAATCTTTCCCGACAAAGCCGTGATGCAAGAAGAATACGAAATACTGCAAATGAGTACCCCTGTTGAATTACCAACAAAAGGAAGTTTATGATACTTTAATGAAGGCAATCGATGATGAAAATGGTGGTTTATATTTCCTAGATGCCCCTGGTGGAACTGGCAAGACATTCCTCATGTCATTAGTTTTAGCAACTGTTCGGGCGAGATCTAACATAGCAGTTGCAGTTGATTCTTCTGGAATAGCAGCCACATTGTTAGAAGGATGCCGTACGGCTCATTCAGCATTCAAATTACTGTTGAATCTTTAAATTATTGAAGAACCAACGTGTAATATTGCAAAACACTCAGCAATGGCCAAAGTTTTAGCGGTATCGAAAATCATTATCTGGGACGAATGCACAATGGCGCATAAAAGTGCATTAGAAGCACTTAACCGAACATTAAAAGGTTTACGCAATGACTCGAGATGTTTTGGAGGAGCAATGATTTTACTGTCTGGCGATTTCCGCCAAACACTGCCAGTAATTCCAAGATCTACGGCTGCCGACGAAATAAACGCTTGCCTCAAATCGTCAAATCTATGGCGCTATGTGAAGTAACTGCCACTGACAACAAACATGAGAGTAATGATACATCTGCTGAAGATTTCTCGGAGCAATTGCTGACTATCGGTAATGGTCAAGTACCTGTCGATGAATCGAGCGGATTAATATCATTTCCAAATAATTTCTGTAATTTTGTCTCATCAAAAGACGAACTTATCAACAATGTATTTCCAGAAATTATTTCTAACTACAAAAATAATGAATGGTTGAGTGAGCGAGCAATTTTAGCGGCTAAGAATAAAGATGTAGATGACCTAAACTACATAATTCAAAATAAGATCATTGGAACAATACATTCATTCAAATCTATTGACTGCGTCACAAATGAAGATGAGGCCACCAACTATCCAATTGAATTTTTAAACTCTTTGGACGTGCCTGGCTTGCCACCGCACAATTTACGCCTAAAGGTTGGCTCCGTAGTAATCATGCTTCGAAACATAAACCAACCAAAACTGTGCAACGGTACGCGTTTGGTGGTTAGAAAATTGATGAACAATGTAATTTACGCTACGATAATGATAGAAAAATTCAAAGGTGAGGAAGTTCTCATTCCGAGGATACCGATGATCCCAACCGATATGCCGTTTGAATTTAAAAGACTTCAATTTCCGATACGTCTTGCATTTGCCATGACCATCAACAAATCACAAGGCCAATCCTTAAAAGTTTGTGGTTTAAATCTAGAACATTCATGTTTTTCCCATGGTCAGTTATACGTGGCATGTTCACGGGTCGGAAGACCATCTGCGTTGTTTGTTTTTGCGCCTGATAATAAAACAAAAAATGTCGTGTATCACAAGGTACTTAAATGAAGAGCAACCTATGTACTAAAATACAGAAATAATTATGAATGATTAATGTAGGTATTTAATTTTTTTTGTATTTTTTCCAATTAAAAAAAAGTCTGTTTATTTGTTGCCATTAAGGCGGAACAAAGTTCGCCGGGTCAGCTAGTATTAAATATATTTCAAAAAACTTACACATTGAGCTAATGCAGATATTACGGAATAACAATTGTTAAAGATATGTGAAAAAATCATTTAAACCATATTTAAATATGCAGTCGATACGTCATAAAGAAATTATAAATAAGATGAGAGGCAACGAGGCAACCTCTAAAGGGATCGAGACAGCTTCAAATACCTTTTCAGTGTCTCAGACTGAAAGCAATTTATAAAAATTGCACTTTTCATGTTGTAAATATGCATTGTAGTAATAAGTAATTTAAAATTATTTGGTGAATTAAATGATTTTAGCCGTTTTTTTCAAGTTTCAATATTTTTTTCATCTGATGACATTCATCCCAAATATAACTCGTGCTACGATAAATTATTTAAGACACTACTCGTTAGAGCCATTAGAAGATTGAACTCGTGCTGCGCACTCGTTCAATCTTCATCGGCTCTAACTCGGCCTATCATCGATAATAATCGTAACACTAGTTATATTACCTCCGATAATATATTTAGCAACCGATACAACGATTTCTTTCAACAAAGAAAGTAATGTGAGTAAAAATTTTGTAACATGTCGTTGAGACATGTTTCTATTTTCATTAATTATTTTGGGGCGTTACTTATTCGAAAACTGAACAAGGTCACCGTTTCTGATTCATATCCTAAGGCGCAGGTCCATATTATTGTTAGTAAATTACGAGACGCAAAATTTCTGACGTCTATTGACTCAAAGAAGGCTTTTCTACAAATACCCCTTTCTGAATCTTCCCGACCGAAAACAGCTGTGAACGGTGTGGGACTTTTTGAGTTTGTTATAACTCCTTATGGTTTAGTTAATGCTCCTACAACTATGGCTTGTCTAATGGGCATAGTTATAGATCCTTCTCTTAGGCCTTATTGTTTTTGTTATTTAGACGACATTATTATCGCTACCCCTACCTTTGAGCTTCATATGGAAACTCTCAATAAATTGTATCTTAGGCTAAATGCAGTCAATCTTATTGTGAATCTTGAGAAGTGTGAATTTTGTCGTGAATCTCTTAAGTTTTTAGGTTTTATTGTTGACAAAAGGTCTTCGCACATGACGACAAAGTCTCTGCTACTTTAAATTATCCAGCTCCAAAAAATACTACTGAGATAAAACGTCTCATAGGTCTTATTGGCAAGTATCGTCGATTCATTAAAGAATTTTCTACTATTATTTCTCCAATCACTGATCTTCTTCATAGCAGAAAGAAAGGCCAATCCATTTGTTGGACTCCGCAAGCCGAAAATGTTTTTACTGAAGTTAAGAAACGTTTTACTTCTAGTTCAATTCTTGCAAGCCCTGATTTTCCTAAACCTTTGTCATTCAAACTGATGCTAGCGAAACTGATCTTGGTGCAACCCTGTATCAGGAATGCGACGGTCTCGAACACCCTATTGCTTATGCAAGTCGTACTTTGAATAAAACTGAGAGAAAGTACAGTACAACAGAAAAAGAACGTTTAGGAGTTATTTTTGGTGTTGAAAAATTCTGAGGCCACGTGGAGGGTACTCATTGAGACAGATCATTCTCCTATGCAGTATCTTTCGAATCCCTCAAGTCGCTCAGGTCTTTCTCTTAGGCTGTCCCAGTTTGATTTTGAAATCAAACACAGAAAAGGAACCACTATGGTGGTCAGTGATGCTTTATCTCGTTCTTTATCTGAAATTTCTGTTATTGACGTAACTACTTTTAAACCAGATACTTGGTATACTTCTATAATAATAATAACTACATTCAAAAATATGGTTTTACAAGACCACTACATGAAGTGAATAAAGTAGGTTGGCGATAAGTGTTATTACACTTGTTTCGCACAAAATACAATTTATTCATACACAATGGTCACATACAACAATACTAGTTATAAACTATTGAATTCAATATAAATAAAAACACTATAAATTATATGTATAGACCTGAATCAACGACACAAGGAATTTTAAATTATAATTAGGCTTAAATACAGTAGAACTATGCATATAATCCATTGGAGTGAAGTCAATACAATAATGTTATAAACTACAAACAGCATGAACGAACTACAGTACAAGTATCAGAAAATAAAATGTTATAAAAATAATATTTATTTATCATTTTAGAACATATAATACTACAGATAAATTGAAATGTTAGTCGGTTACAACAACAATTTTGATATGGGTAAAAGTGTGATAGATAAAATATATATAAAATGTGAAAATGTAATAAAATAACAATATTTCTTGAGGCGTACTCATATTTAACATACAGAGGACATATAATACTACAGATAAATTGGAATGTTAGTCGGTTACAACAATAATTTTGAAATGGGTAAAAGTGTGAATGATAAAATATATATAAAATGTGAAAATGTAATAAAATAACAATATTTCTTGAGGCGTATTCATATTTAACACACACGGAAATGGGATAGAGATAAAAAATGTATACTTCTATGATTGAGAAAGTTTCGAATAATCCCGATTTATATCCCACATTTAAGGTTGACAATATTGTTTTGTATAAACATGTTTGATATCTTTGATATATATCAAAGATTGCTTAAAGAGCGCAGCTCAAGAAGCTCTGGGATTATATGAAACATCCAAACGTAAAAAGCCATACTGGTGGGATGATGAAATCGAAGAAATGATAAATACGAAAAATGATAAACACAAGGTACACCTCTGCAAGAAAACTGACCAAAGCAAGACTGATTATCAAATAGCTCAAAAGAAAGTGCGCACAGCAATAACACAGAAGAAGAATGAAAGCTGGGAGAGGAATTGTGCTAGAATAAACACATATTTGGGATGTAGTAAAAGCACCGAAAGTTGGAAATTGTTAAAATCCCTTTGTCAAGATAACAAAAAAGATATTATCACACCAGTCACCCTACAAAAATGGGATGAATACTTCGGCAAGCTCCTGACTGAAAATAGAGAAGCATATAAAAAACAAGAGCCCGAACCTCGCATCGAAATAAGAACATTAGCATCTCCGATTAGGGTCAAGAGTGCAGAAGTTAAACAAATCTGTCAAAATCTGAAGAATAGAAAATCACCAGGCCCTGGAAACATTCCACCAGAGCTGCTCAAATACGGCACAGACAAACTATATAGACAACTTACTAGCCTCTTCCAAAAGTGTCTCAATGGGGAGAATATTCCCGAAGAATGGAGAACAACCTACATAACAACTATCCATAGAAAAGGTAGCAAAGACATCTGTGACAACTATCGAGGAATCGCCGTCCTAAGTTCTATCTCGAGAGTATACGGAAAGTTGGTTAAAAGAAGGATCGAAGACTAATATCGCGATGTAGAAGCCGAAGAACAGGCCGGTTTCAGAGCAGGAAGATCTACCACCGATCATCTCTTCACAATAACGCAGATAATAGAAAAGAAACTGGCACGAAATCAAGAAGTTCACCTACTGTTTGTCGACCTCAAGAAAGCCTACGACAGCATCCCACAAATGAAACTTTGGGAAGCACTTGAGAAAACCAACGTCAACGTAACGTTTATAAAGGCTGTCCAAGAACTATATAAAAACAATACCAGTAAAATGAAGCAGGGACATGCAATGTCAAAAGGTTTCAACATCAACAAAGGACTTAAGCAGGGATGCTGCTTATCGCCGACTCTATTCAAAATCTATTTAGAACAAGCTTTGAAGTTGTGGAAAGGGAAGTGTAGAAATATGGGAATACCATTAAATGATGGCTACACACTATACACGTTGTGCTTTGCAGATGATCAAGTTGTTCTAGCACAAGATTATGAAGACCTAGAATATATGACACGAAAATTAACGGAGGAATATGACAAGTGAGGACTGCAGGTGAAAGTCAAAAAAACCGAGTATATGTGCGTTGGGGGAGAACAAAGGAATTTACTTCTAGAACAACAAGAACAGATTAAACACACAAGAAAATACAAATACCTAGGAGTTCACATCACCTGCGTGGACGAAGAAATTAGATACCGAAATAACCTGGGAAGACAGGCGATTAGAAAACTTAACAATATACTGTGGGATAAAACGATATCAAAGGATAACAAACATAAAATTTATAACAGTATAGTTAAAAGTATCGTCTCCTATGGAAGTGAGGTATGGCCGTTAAAGGAAAATGCACTTAAAATGATAGAAGCCACCGTAATGGATTACTGGAGGCGTGCTGCTGAAAAATCGAAGCTGGATAAAGTCAGAAATGAGAAAATCCGAGAAATAATGGGGACTAAACACAATTTAACAGAAGACATCCGAGTTAATCAACTTAGGTAGTATGGACACGTACAGAGGATGGAACAAACTAGAATACCAAGAAAAGTGCTAGATTGGACGCCATACGGCAGAAGGAAGAGAGGGAGACCTAGGTTGAGTTGGAGAGAAGGAGTAGAAAAGGACATACAAGCAAGAGAGGTAGAGGATAATCTATGTACCGATCGAGATAGATGGAAGCTGGAAATCAGAAAACGGCGAAGAACGTTATGAACTGATATATATATATATATATATATATATATATATATATATATATATATATAACATGTTTCCGTCTAATCCAATATCTAGTAATTCATCTAATTGGAAAATTGTTGTTCCTACCGTCAACCGAATTATCATATTAAGTTTATTTCATGACAATGTATTAAGTGCTCATTTAGGCAAATCTAAAACTATTTCTCGTATCTCTGAAATTTATTATTGGCCAAAACTCAGAAGCCCCCCCCCCCCCAATTTATCCCAATTGAGGTAATAAAAAGTAGTGTTACTGAGGCCGAATTCATCACCTGACGAGAGTCCCAACGCCGGATGATTTTAGGAAAGTGACAATTTGTTAAATGTGAAAAACAAAAATATCCCCATAAAGAAGTCTGGTAAATATTAAATTAAATGTCCGGAAGGTAATGCTGTCTATTTGGGTCAAGCCCTTAGAAATATTGAAATTAGATACAATGAACACTCACAAGCATACAGATTAAAACAACCAGAGAATTCCCACTACGCAAAACATGTACCAAATATTCATTGCCACCTAATACGTAACTAGAAGTACTACATATTTGTGATAAGAAACAAAAAATGGATTCCCTTGAAGAGTTAGAAATTAGAAGACCCACAATAAGAAGTCGTCAATGAACAGATAAATTTAGGAAGTACTCCAGTTTAAACTGTCTTCTTAAGTAATAATAATAAATATCAGCGGACATAGTCTTCCTGGTTTCTTATATCATTGCATAGTTACACTGATTTTACATGGGAAAAAGATATCCAGGATATCCCCATAGGGCTAATAATATCTAAGCTTCAATATTTGTAAAATCATATCTTCTTCTTTTCTCTATTCATATATATTAAGTCAATCACAAGGTAGGCCACTTCTTGGTGTAGCCAAAAATAATTATCAAACATCAGGTAGGCATAACATGACATCTAACCTCTGTCATTCTGATGATGATAGTAATATCGAAACAATTATCAATTTTTTAGAATTCTTAGCTCTTTTTCAATATATTCCGGAATTATTTAGTAACAGTTAAGTTTCATTTAAAAATGTTAAATAATAGGTGATAAGATGTCTATTATATTCTACAATCGGCATTATTTATAGCAGTCTGCCAATAGTATTCGAAGTAAGTTTTCTAATAATTAACATCTTCCAACCTATACATGGCCCATACAATCCTCTCAATCAATATTCAGGAGATTTGTTAAAAATCGTAGACCTAATTATTTGAATAGCAATCATATATCTTTTTGTAACTATTATTAAATATGTCAACCTATGTAAGTATGAATTAGAGCACGACCAGTAATGACAATTGATTATTAAAATTTACCTTATACTTATCAAGTGAACGCCAAAATTCTTGTGGAACGAATTTTGACACAATAAGATTGGCTGCTCCGATTTTACATGTTGCAATTAAGTACATTATTCTTGTTATCCAAAAAAGTGTAGAATAAGACAAATAGACTTTGTCTATATTTTTCGTGTGTCTGAAATGGGAAAAAAGTGATTAAAAATAATATTGATAATAATTATAAATATTAGTAGCGACACTGGTAATAAAGCTGGAAATAACCTTTAAATTTCACTATATTTTATTAGTACCATAAGGAATGATAGTGAATAACGTGTACTTCAAATAATTCATTATTCGATTCATTTCTAGTTGCTTTGTTTTATTAGTATTGAAGGTTTTGAAAGTAGGTGCAGTTTGGAAAAAGCAGAAGCAGTGTTTTGGCTCTTAAGAATGATGCATGTTTGGCCTTTGTGGATAGTCGATAGGACTGGTTTGAGTTTGACGTATGGATAATACTCTGTCCATTCTGTTCTCTATACATATCTGACAAGATCAAGAAAGCAATTAAAAACAATGTTTGGAGGAGAGGTAAAAGTATTTGGTGTAGCAATATACGAAGCAAGCGAAAACTAAATATATGGAATTGCGAACAGATGAAGAACCAGTATTTTACCATTACAAATAAAAGAAGAATAGGAAATAGACAAAAGGATGCTAAAAGGGAGCAAAGTAATAGTATCGCTAGCAGAAATCTTA
The DNA here is from genome assembly GCA_963921935.1 of Galeruca laticollis. Taxonomy (NCBI): domain Eukaryota; kingdom Metazoa; phylum Arthropoda; class Insecta; order Coleoptera; family Chrysomelidae; genus Galeruca; species Galeruca laticollis. The sequence goes on along the minus strand of OY998177.1, from coordinate 221,185,788 downwards.
AAAGCAAAATAATCTCAAGAAAGTCAAAAGTCTTTTTTTTTTACATGCATAGACAGGAAATACAACAATAAGACCATCTATGTGAATACGGACAGTCGGGCGACCCTTTTGGCCTTAGCAAGCCACAGCTATACATCGAAGATAGTGTGGGACTGTCACAATACCTTGAAAACCTTGGCAAAAGACAACAGAGTAATTCTCACTTGGGTGCCAAACCACATAGGGGTAGCTGGAAATGAGGGAGCTGATGAGTGTGCCAAGAAAGGAGCTCATCTCACCCTCATGGGACCAGAACCAGCATACGGCGTATCATACCGTTTCCAACTGGGTGTCGCTTGAACACCAAAAGCGCTGGAACAGAATCACGGGGCATGCTCAATCCAAAAGAATGCTAAAAGGACCATCGAGTTCCTACGCAGCAAATGCTTTTAGAATGGGTAGGAAAGAACTGCGAAAAGTGGTAGGATTCATAACTGGCCACTGGATATTCAACGCACACCTACAGAAAATGGGGATTGAAATAACAAATCCCCATTGTAGGATGTGTGGAGAAGCAGAGGAAACCGCAAAGCACGTGGTCTTTGATTGCCTTGCCCTGTGCAGAAGGCGAGCCTCCTGTCTAATTTCTCCAGGCACAAATCAGGAGGGAATGCAGGAAAACATAGTCCGACGTATCTCAATGTTCGCTAAGAATTTAGGATGGGACTCTGCTTAATACCTGTGAGTGGGGGTGCACAATAAGCCAATCAATGGCTGAGCGGCAACAATTAGGGCACCTGAACCCTAACCCACCGTGACGAAAAAAAAAAAAAAAGTCCAAAGTTAGAATCTACGAAAGAATCATACGTCCAATATTACTGTACCAATAGGAAACATGGGTTAGGACACAACAGAATGAAGGAAACTTGGAAATTTGGGAATGGAAAGTGCTTAGAGGAGCAGAAGGAGAACGGAGAAAACGCACAAATAGTGATATATCGAGCTCATATGGAAGACTAAAAATAACTAGAAAAGAGCCACATATTACGAATGAAAGACACCAGAAAGGTCCTGGTCACTGCAGAAAGCATAGAAAAGAAAGTTCCAGGCCCAGAAAAAATTGACTACAAGAATTTCAAAACGATTTAAAGAAGATAAATGTAAAGAATTGGAAGAATGGTGTCACACACAGGAAATACTAGGAATAGATAGTGGAAAAGCAATAAGCTAAGGGCCTATAGAAATTTTAGCGCCGTAGTTCTCTACACATTAAATGTGTTTGAAATGTGATTAATAATTTTCGGGGTATTATCATGTGGTCCACTTTGCTTATTATTTCCAAAGCGAAGTCCTTCATTCGGTCTCTATCATCATCTGGTTTTTGTATGTCAGATTTTTTTAAAGTATTGAAGTCTTTACCACGAATTCATCTTCTACTTCTATCAACAACTGCTTCGGCCGTTTCTCTGCTCCTTTTCCAAATAGGTATCAATATCCCTATAACTCTATACTTTTACATGAATAATGATGTTTTTCTACAGGCACATCATTATTTTGATATTAAATATCTACATCCTATTTTATTATGATTTTGATAATACAATGGGTTTCATATTGATACATGTTCTCAACCAATCGAAATCAACTATTTTCACCCTGTCTAATCAAAATCAAGTAAATAACATGAATTTTAAAGGACTAATAAGATCATGCGAATTGCGGAAGTCAAACGAACACAAGTTGGACCTAATTCTTAATTCAATACTTAAACATACTTTTAGTATATCAAAATGTGAAATTAAAATAATAATTTTGAAGTGAAATTGAAATTATATTCTTAATATGTATACAAGTATTATTTATATTTTATTAAATTTTAGCATGTAGAAAAAGTTCTCGTATGAATTACGACGCCCGTTATATTCGTGTATTATAATCATCATTATGCACTCGTTGTATCTTCTTCTTTTAGTGCCGTGCAGATTCCTGCGTAGGCGTTCATCTTCTCTATTCCTATCATATGTTTCTATTAATTGCAGCATACTGCAGTGTTTGGAAGTCCTTTATCCCTGTCCATTGACGAATATTTCTAAGCCATGATAATTTTTTCCTGCCTATTCCTCTTCCTCCTCCCTCTATTTTACCTTGAACAATGAGGCGTTGAAAATGGTAGCGTTCTCCGCGCAGTATGTGTCCGAGATAACCTATTTTTCTTTTCTTGATATTTTCGAAAAGTTCTCGATCCGTTAGACTGGCTCTTCGGAGAATGTCCTCATTTCTCACATGGTCGACCCACGACACCTTCAACATTCGGCGCAGGGTCCACATCTCGAAGGCTTCTATTTTGTTGATGATTGCTGCTTTCAACGTCCATGCCTCAACCCCGTATAGGAGAACGGACCAAATATAACACTTTATCATCCTATACCTGAGGTTGAAGTCCAAGTTCTTGTCTGTAAGGAACTTACGAAGTCTTAGGAATGTTGTTCTAGCCTGCTCGATCCTGCACCTTATCTCTTGATCCGGATCCCATTCTTTATTGATCATGCATCCCAAGTATTTAAACTGTGTGACCTGTTCGATATTTTCTTCATTAATATGAATTCGAGTCTGTGGAATATCGTTCCTACTGACAATCATAAACTTGGTTTTGCTGATGTTAATTTTCAAACCTAGTCTTTGGCTTTCTTCGTTAACCCGATCCAACAGACTTTGCAGATCTTGTGCGTTTTCTGCTATTATTACGGTATCGTCCGCATATCTGATATTGTTAATGGGGATTCCGTTTACTTTAATACCAAAGGGGCTGTCTGAGATTGCCTCGGAGAATGCCCTTTCCACGTACAAATTGAACAACATTGGGGACAGGACACATCCCTGGCGAACCCCTTTCCTAATTTCAAAATATTCAGTTGTCTCAGTGTTGCCTACTCGAATTTCTGCTTTTTGGTGCCAATACAGATACTCGTTGTATAATGTAGGGGAAAGTGGGAGAATTAGGAGCACTTAAATTCAAACGCTCAAAAATAATAGAAAAAAATCACGGACCTAATTTATTTTTCTTGCAACCTAAACTTTGCTTGCCTATCTACTTATTAGTGACAAAATAATTCTTAAAAATCAACATTTTATTAGAAATACGAACGAAAACAAAAAAATTGCCGTTCATTCTCATCCGATACCCTATGGGGTAATTGACGTTATCTCGCGGGGGAAATTGGGAACAGTATGGGGTAATAAGAAACGACACAACACTACAATAATAACTACATTTTCTTTGTGTGGCACATGTCACATTATAACGAAACATTTTCTCACTACAATACCTACCACAGTGCTCGTTTAGATGTCAGATTGCCCCGTAGATCAATATGTGCTCGCCAGTCGACTAACTTCGAGTCGAAGAAGGGGAGGATTCTTCTATATTTATGTCGTATTCGAAAATAGAGCGCCAGATAATTTTAGGCAAGCACCCAAGACTACTTTAAACTAACCCCCAACTCCTCAGAGGGTTAATACACTATACCACCACTTAAAGGTTTTGTCAGGTAAGATAATTATTGTCTGTTTCTTATTGCCTGACAGCACGCGAAAAGGTATCAGATGCTAGTCAGGTAGTAAAGCATAAGCGTCACAGTTCATCTACGGAATTTATTTACTATTTAATTTTATACCCGATTTGATATATAAAGGTAATATAAATGTAAATTCGGTTAGTTAAAACAACTAACTGACCTTCATACATTTGTAGAGTACATACAGTTAAAACAATAAATTATTTTTGAAATAATCTTGTAACGCAACTATTCTGACTGAATCTTTCATTAATTATCTTGAGAATTTGGAGCAGGTCAATTCTTGGGAGACATATTAACAAACCATTTATCAATTCATTCTCTAGATAATTACTTTCTGATTTTCGAAATGTTGATAATAACATTTCCAAGAAACATTACAATAGGGTTCTACTAGGGATTGTCCCAATGACTACTTAGAAATTTTGCAGGTATATACGGTGAAACTTGGTCTCGCCCAAATTTGTATAATTTGTTTTGCTTAGAGTCGCTTATGTTCCATAAGTGTTAACTGTGTTGTGAAAAATGTCTTTAAGTTTTACCCCAGTAAAGTGTAAGAGCGTGATTAGCTTACAAACGAAGACTGTAGTGTGAAATGTGCATGATGTACATCAAATGCCGGCTGCTACTGTTAGAAATATAGTTTCGACATGTTCCAATATGACAGGAGTTAGTGAATCTACTATTTACAGGCTTCTAAGAGAGAGAAAAAATGGAAATATATCTCCACCTAAAAAGTCAACTGGAAGAAAACCATTTGACCTTGATGAACATATGCAAAATACAATAAGACGAAAACTACATGAATTATATTTTCATAAAAAGAGATCCCAACCCTTGACAGAATTCTAAGAATGGTGCAGGAGGACGAGAATTTGCCTGACATAGGGCGAAAAACTTTGTGGAAAATATTACACAAATTAAATTTTACTTGGGAGAAGCAAAGTCGTAAATCAGTGCTAATCGACAACGAAAAAATAATATGTTGGAGACGCCAGTATTCACGAGATTTCCGAAAATACAGACAGGATTGAAGACAAATCTATTATCTAGATGAGACATGGCTCAATGAAGGACATTCAGTGAAAAAAATATGGCAGGACAAAAGTATTCAAACCAGTCGTCAAGCTTTCATAGAAGGTTTATCTACTGGACTGAAAACTCCTATCGGTAAAGGTCGCCGACTAATAATAACGCATATTGGATGCAATCAAGGGTTCGTTGAAGGTGGTTTACTGGAGTTTCAGTCAACATCAACCAAAGACTATCATGAAGCAATGACTGCAGATGTATTTTACACAAATGGTCGAATTAACTCCAAATAATGTTGTAATCGTTATGAATAATGCCACTTATCATTCGCGATTAACAGAAAATCTTCCATCTACCTCTTGGAGAAAAGCTGATATTAGAACTTGGTTAATCGTAAAAGATATACCATTTGAAGATGGTATGTTGAAAAAAGAACTTTTAAAGGTTGCTTCAGATCACAAGCTACAACTTAAAAAGTTTGTTATTGATGAAATAGCCAAGAATCGTGGGATAACAGTGCTTCGTTTGCCGCCATACCATTGTGAATTAAATGCCATAGAGTTAATATGGGCCCAAATGAAAGGTTATGTAGCTAGACATAATGAAACATTTAAAATGAAAGATGTTCGTGAACTCATGAAGTACTCATTGACAACAATAACTGAAGAGAACTGGAGAGATGCTTTGAATCATGTAATTAGAGAGGAAGAGAAAATGTGGGTTTTAGATAACCTCATAGAACAAACTATAGAACCGATAGTGATCTCTGTCGACGAGTCTTCGGATGATTCTTGTATGGACAGCGAAGAGGATGATACCATAGATTGAATTTTATATTTTCTATAAATGGTATGTTTACTTTACTTATTATACATTAATTCATTGTCAATAAATTTGAATTATGAGAATTAAACAATATTTTCTTTAATTAATTTAATTCAATAAAAATGAGAATGTAACTTGTTAATAGGCCTAAACGAATGTATTTTATTTCAACTGTAATATTGACCGAATCTAATTAAATAAGCAAAATGAACTAATATCGTAAACTTCGCCACTGCCGCACTGTTTATCCTTTTGCTGGCATTGTTCAGTTTTATTACCATATTGTATTTTGAGCTGAAACAGGGATGTACAGATAACCAATACAGACACCTACTTGTTTTGCATTAGAATTTTAGTATTTACTTGTAAAATTCTTAGGATCACGCTGTAAGAGATAATTTTCTATTTAAATATTTAATGAGGCTACTGTGCTGTCAGATATTAAGACATAGACTATAAATCTGCAAATATCTCCCTTCTCTGATTTATTGTTGGAACTAGTGTCTCTTTTCCAAGTTAAAAAATACAAAACTACAAGTTACAATTTATATTAAACAAAAAACCCACTAAGTGTAACACTTGTACCCAGCTGAAGGCTGAAGTACCAGTAGTATGCAAATAACTATGAGCTGAAGGCTAGAGGATCTTCCAATTCAGTTAACGACAGAATTCTTAGTTAAACATTTAAAAGGAAACATACAATTACAAAGTTCGTGTACAAATGCCCGAAAAAAATCTACAATAATGAAACAAATAGTCTATCACCAAGCCAACCAAGGATCATACAATTGAGGGGTCTATTTCAAAGCGTATAATCTCCACTGTTCAAGAAAAATTAGACATATGTCGCTTCGGGTGCGATTTTCAGCGCTGAATTCTAATATAAAATTATTTGGTACTAAAACGATCAAGATCCAGTTTATTTTCTACGTAGAAAATGACAGTTAATTCCAAAGTATACAATCTCCAGTAATCTTACATTTCCAAACCGTACAAAATCGTGAATTGCTAACTAAAACAAAACGTGCAATCTCCAAGGCATATTAAATTCAGAATAAAATTAAATTTTCAAACTGAGCAAAATCCGTTTGGCGCCTGGCGCCTGAACCCCTTTATTTAATGTCTTTACAGGTTAAAATTTTCAAATTATTTCATTAGTTCGATGTATATCGAACAGTGAAGGTGCTTTTTTGGAGAGTTATTATTTGTCAATCGATAATATTTAGTAAAATCGGTGTTTTAAATGGAAGGTGAAGTAACACCAGTAAGAAGAGGGCAGAAAGTTCGAAAACGAATACCCAATTCCGTCGAATGGAAGAAAAACAAAGAAAAAATTCTCAGGTTAGTTTGCGTAACGGGTGAAGCCAAAAATTCAAAACCTAATATATGGTTACTTGTACAGGTATGGTCCACATTTTCTTCCGGTGTACCCAAAATGTGGTCACAAAACTTCTGCATTTCAATGCACCTTGCTCACTATGGCTGAAATCAAAGATTTCCATTCCAAGATTTATCAAGTAACACAAAAAGTTTATCAAAATAACTTCATTTTAAAGTATTGTAAAACTATACCGGTAAAGCGAAAACGACCAAAAAGTTGTACACACAGAGGAAAGCTTCTTCAAGCACAGTTTTATATCCTTAGTCAACAAAAAAAGTTAGTTCCAGTTTGCAAAAGCTCTTTTTTGGCTATATTGAGAATTACAAGAAGAATGATTGATACAGTTGCAAAAAATTATTTTGAAACTTCTATACCAGCAAAAGAAAATCGGGGAGGCGATAGAAAGTTGGAAAAATATCAGTCCAAACGAGAATCAGTTAAGAATTTTATTAATAAATTCAAAGCTAATGATGTTCATTACTGCAGGAAACGGACTGCAAGATGCTACCTTGATTTATCATTAAATATTAAAAAAATGTGGACCATGTATCAAAACGACAATAAAGAACAACCTGTGAAGCAGAGTTATTTTAGACACATTTTTAGCACTCAGTATAATTTGGGTTTTGGTACTCCTCGCACGGATGTATGTTCTACGTGTCTACAACTGACAGATGAGATAGAGAGTTGTGTTGTTGAAGTTACTAAGATTACTCTTATGACCGAGAAGAGACTACATAAAATGAAGGCTCAAGCATACTGCAACTCACTACGAGAAGCAGAGGATGGCGTTGAGATTTTTTCCTTCGATTGCCAAAAGAATCAGATGTTACCAAAAGTGCCTAATCATCAAGCTTATTATTATAGACAGTTTTACATCTAAAATTTCACAGTTGACTTCAAAATCTAAATTCAATCCTTCAACATTGACTGGTTTCTGTTGAACCGAAAATGAATACAGCAAGGGGTCTAATGAAATTGCCTCTTATATTTATCACATGCTGAATATATCTGATTTTATAAATATTCACACCATTAGGTTAATGTGTGATGGATGTGGGGGGGAAAATAAAAATACAACCCTCATTGCAATGTCAAGTTACTGGCTGTCGAAACAAACCCTAATTACAAAAATTGGAATAATTTTTCCAGTGAGAGGACATTCATTTATACCCCCTGACAGAGTATTTGGACATATTGAACGAGATATCCGTAGAATGGAAGTTATTTTGGAGCCAGAAGAATATTTAAATATTTTTTCACGCTATGAAACCGTGTTAAAAGTTGGAACAGACGTTGAAATTCAGGACTGGAGGAATGAAACTAGTAACTTTATAAAACTACCAGGCCAGCAGCATTTTGCTTTTAGTAAAATGGAACAAATGATTCTTACAAAAAATACAAAACGGTAGTTTTAGTCCGGGGAGAAATGGCATACAGATCAGATATTGGGATGGGAAAACCCATCGCAAACAGGGTCGGCGAAAGGCTAGTTTAACGCCCCTGCGAAAGGCATATTTTCCGCCCCCTCCCTCCTCGATTTGATGAAACACATATTATTAAAATTTTGTAAGTTTTGCAATAGCTGTTATTTGGAATTAATTTACAAAGTTAAAATAAAAATACTCAAAGAAAAACTAATACGTTACTATATTCACTTTCATAATCGTGAATCGTGTGTAAATTAAAATACAAAAGAACAGAAGAAAAGTATTTATTAAATATTAAAAATACTAATATTGACACTTAAAGCTATAAACATCTAAAACATTATATTATAAAAATAAACATAATAAAAATATTTTCTCAAAAGAGCATTAAAATTATATTATTTTACTGAATACAAACTAAATTTAATTAAAATTAAATTTTCTGGCTTTAGTTTGCAAAAAATCCTTAAGAATATTGTCAATATTAATATTCAGCATTTGATCGAAGTCTATGCTCAAGATAGTTAGATTAACTAGGCGCTCTTGAGAAATACTTACGTAAATAATTTATAATTTTGAAAAAATTCTTTCACCTGTTGCCACAGTAACAGGAATAGTTAATAAAATACGCAAAGTTACTACAACATTTGGAACATTTTCAGACAAATAATTTTTACACACAAAATTTAAAATGTCTACTGGCGAACTCTCTGAAGAAACAATTGGTGACAAAACACTTAGTTCGTGTTGTAATTAGGTACCATTATTATCAGCATTATCTCCGTTAGACACAACTCGCAATGTTGACACTTTTTTAAAATCTCTTTGCTATCCATATTACAAATACAGCTTATATTATACAAAATATCAAAAAAATCAAAGATATTATTGGGATTACGCAATAGTTCAAATCTTTCTTCCAGGGAATTTATAGTTTTATCCACAATCAAATAAAAAAAAGATTATTTTAAATGATCGTGCTGGATCGTCCACGGATTCATCTCTACTTTCGCACGTGAATTGACGTTTGATTTTTCAAGGTCGGATTGCTGCAATTTCTTCAAAATTAACTTCTACTTCTAAAGTATCAGCCAATTCTCTAGCATCTACAAGTACTTCTTCAAATCCCCTGTCACACCTTATATTCTTCAAATATTTTACGGTTTTTGAAAGTAAATCATTTGAGGTTAGTATATTAACTGCTTTCTGTTGAAGATTTTTGCTGATTATATTAATTCTGTATAATATGTTATACCAGATCACGGTGCAACATATAAAATTAAATTTTTCAAATGTTTCTTAACAAATTCAAAGCTGTATTTTTTCCAAATGCATCAATTTTGGCGTCAGTATACGCCTGATATAAAGCATCATATATGTTTCCAATTTCATAATGAAATGGAGTTATCGCGTTAATGCGACTTTCCCACCGAGTTTGGCTGAGAGGCTTCAAAGTCAAACTTGTGATGTTGATTTTTAAAATACTCCATCTATGTGTCGAACCCCCAATAAAATTGTAAATTTCCTGAATTATTCCAAAATATGATACTGCCTGGACACACGTAAGAGCTGCATCGGTAACAACTAAATTTAAAGAATGTGCACTGCAAGGAACAAAAAAAAGCTCTAGGATTTACATCTAGTATACGTTTTTGCACTCCTACATGTTTCCCACGCATATTAGCCCCATTATCGTATCCTTCTCCTCTCATATTTATTAAAGGAGTATCAAGCCTGTTAAGTTCTTCTAATAAATATTCTGTTAAACCTTCTCCAGTTGAAGTATAAACAGGTATAAAGCCCATAAAAGATTCCTGAATTGTTACTTCTTTTTCAGATTGTATATTCACATAACGAATAGTTAAAGTCATCTGTTCCGTATGGCTCATATCGGGCGTGCAATCCAGCACAATAGAATAATAATCAGATTTAATTATGTCGTTTACTATTTTTGTTTTTATGCTAGATCCAATTATATTAATTATTCCATTTTGAATATCCTTTCCTAAGTAATGAACGTACATTTCTTTGGAAGCTGCACGCCGCGGATGGTCAGCCATTATAATATGGAAAGTACTAATAAACTCCAATAGTTTTAAAAAATTATCATTGATTCTTTCGTACAATTTATCAGTACTTCCTCGAAATGCCATATTTTGACAACCAAGAAATTCTATAGCTGCAACTAAACGTTTAAATACTTCAGTTCAACTTTTAGCTTCAGTATTTATAATTTTTTTATGTTCAGCATCAATTGTTTTGCCCACTCGTAATCTCTGCTGGAATTCACACCATAACTGAAAAGCTTTCATGTGATTGGATGATTTTTCATGCTCAGACAAATACCCTGACATGTGCCAATCCGAAAATCATGCACTGGTTGATAAAGTAATAAAGGCCGTACCAAAAAGACAACAAAAACAAAATAATGAGTCTTTTTTGCGTGAATAAATAAGCCAAATACGTGAAACTTCCTCTCCATTACGTAATCGCCTTTTATAATTATTAACAGTAAACCAACGACCCGCTTTGATTACGGGAAAATCAACGAAATTTTTAATTTGTATCTGTAGAGGTCCACGTATAACCAAAATCTGGCGTTCTTGATCACGTATAATTTCTGGCCACTCTCCTGGATAATATGAAAATACCACGCTCGATTCCGACTCAGCCTTTGAATCCTGCAATTGACACAAAACTTCAGTTTGATACCAATAGTCTTTGCCACATTTTTTCTTTATATTATATGTAAATGGAAAACTAGTTGTGTTTAAATTGTAATAATTTAAACTGAGCTCAAATTCTTCGGTTCCTAATTAAATTCAATTTATCGCATATTTTACACTATTCTCTCTCACTGAAAGAATCGCCTCCGCCTATGTTATATATGACACTACTCAAGAACCCGGACGACGCTACTGTCGTTAGACCGTTGGTCCCCGCTTAGTACATATAAGAATTTCGCAGAAGTTCTGACCAATGGGATTCTTGCCGGTAACCGACGCCACCACGCGTATAAATTCAAATGGATGCGAAAAACACCGGCAATCTTGAACATAACGTCTCTGAACTGATAGATAGTCTCTGAGTCACTCTACAAATTAATTGTGTTTTGTTTCATTACTCTTCTCATTACGTTTATCGTCGTTAATAGCAAAAGAACAGTATTAAACGCAAACGTTTTCTCAACAAAGTGATTTTAGTCATAAAACAGTGATGTGAATTTCGCAATTGGCTAGCTACTATAATATGGTGTAATGGTGTAGTTAGTTGACATTAAAGGTATAAAACGGATGTGTGTCTTTGTATGGTATGATTTACAACCTAGCCGATGGACTGATTGAAAACCTCAGTCACCCCAAACACAGAGATCGCAAAGCATATTTTACCTCGTGTTCAAGTTGTTTTTCCATTTACTTGTAAATAAAACAAGGTTTTCCGACTATTTTAGATAAATAGAAATTATTTTTAATACATACACGTGCTTTTAAAATTAATTCAATTTGTCAAATATACGATGTTTTATTATATATAACTATGAATAATTTCACGTTTTAATGGCCTAGTTAAAAATATATAATCTAAATATGCATACCTCTTGCAATTCGTCATTTGTTTTAATCTGTATTATATTATTTTTTGTTTGTTCTTTTTCCGCCTGTCCCTCAATTTCGACTTCTAAATGTGATTCACCAGATTGCGCTGTATAAGTTTTTGTTTCAGGCATAGTATTGGGTCCAGATATAACAGATGTCCCTTTTTGCTCCTGAGTTTGTTCTCTATTAGATGTGGAAGGGGTTTCCAGAAGCATTTTAAAGAATTTTGCTTGTCGTTTATTTTCAGCTTCTATTTTTGCTTTTCTTTTTCTGTAATACGCTCCTGACTGTTTTTTGTCTGACATTGCAGTAATTTAAGCAATAGGTTAGCCCTTTAAAATTTAAATAAATATCACACTTTATCTTAAACAACAACAACATACATTTCCACACTGCTGTAACACACAGTAGGTAGCAACTAATTATATATTTTTAATTTGAAAACACTACCCTGATACCGGCTGGACAAAACAAAAAATATTTATTACCTGCAGGTGGTGCGGTGGCGACTGGCGGCGCCTTTCATTCCCCAATAAAATAACAGCGCTTGGGCTTGCTCATCTTCTGACCGATCGGCGCGGCGACGACGCCTTTCTTTGTCAATAAAATAATACCGCCCCTCTGTTCACAGTCGGTAAGGCACAATACATCATAAGCAAATAAACTGATTGATATATTATGCACTTAATTTATACTAGATAATAAATAATTTTACACATTTTCTTGTGCTCTAGTTTATTATTTTTTTTTTATATTAGACAATGGCAGTTTTTTATCAACTACTCGTATCTCTTGATTTGGCGCTCCTAGATGTTGGCGCGCCATGCGGGCGCACGGTTAGCACGGGCCTTCCGCCGGACTTGATCACAAAAAGAGGTAAAACTTTCTTAAAGATGAACCCAAGCACAATCGTCAATAAAAATTGTGTGAACGAAAATAAAAAAGTTGATGTTAATTACTTATTTTGCTTTACGAAGAGGAGTGGAAAAACGATCCTAGACTAAAGTTCTATAAACTTGTGCTAGATGGAGAAAATCAAGAAGAAGATATGGGAAACACATAATGCGAAGCAAGGGAAGAGGAAGAGTCCAGCCTGACAGTTTAATTTTCCATACTTTAAGTGTTCACCTACATTAATAACTTTATGTAATAACCTATTAAAGAAAACAATTTTTTCTACTACCGTGCGTAAAGTACGTACTTTAGACACACTTTCAAGTGTGTAAAACATTACTTTACGCACTAGTGCGTAAAGAAATTTTTTACGCACTAGTGCGTAAAGAAAAACGTTCAATTTGTATGTAGTTTTATCCAGTCTTATAAAAATATAGATAGGTATAATAAACGGATAAATCAGAGATTGAAACATATAGAAATCAGTAAAGTAGGGTAGGTACCTATAAGTTGGCTGTGAGTGACTGACATTTCTTTGTGCATTGAACCTGACATTTGAATTTGAAATTGAGATTTTCCGACTATACCTAGGGTAAGCAAAAGAATTTATATTTAATTATTGAACATTTTTAGAAAACTATGATGTTATTATAGATTCTTTTTTTAGAAAACGGAATAGGCAGGTACATATAATTATAAAGATGGATTCCTCTGATGATCTCTCAGGAGATTATTTTGAAAATACACCATGAAACATGTTACACGTAGCACATAATGCTTCTAATGACTTATTGCCGCAGAAATCTGTGAATATTTACGAAACAAAATACAATTTGTTCAAAGAATGGTATAGGAAAAATAAAATGACAAAATATTCCGAAAATGTCCGAGTACACAAATTGCACTTTAAATATTAGTATTGTTAATCATTGAATTCGTCTGTTGTTTTGTTACGTTGTTGCAATTTTGATTAAAATGTTAAAAATATCAATCAACATATAATATATTTTATTAAGAGTCAATAAAAGCGTTGTAGTTTCTTCTAGAGAAAAATTAAACCTACTTTAGTGCGCAAAGAAAATTACTAATAAGCTTATGTATTTTGATAAAATTTTCGGTAGTAGAAAAATATTGTATGCAATTCGTGTGTGCAGGTCTTTTTTCGACTCATGTGACAATATTCACATTCGTCGAAAAAAGGCTACTTAACACACTTGTCACATAAATAACTATTTTTTTATTAGTTGAAAATAAAAGTTAGCATTTATTCAACTGAAGTGTATATTTAATTTCAAACTGTAGAATCTCCGTCACAGATTTTCAAAATGTACAATATCCAAATAAATTTTGCCCGTTTTTTTTGGAAAATAAAACTTTTTTACTTAAAAATTTAAACACTAACTCATCCAAACTTTTAGATTTTGAAAAAATACTTTTTCTAAAAGATGAGAAGTTTTTCTCGTTTCCTGAAAAATTTTTGAAACTGGAGATTGTACGCTTTGGAAATAGACCCCTCAATTTAAAATTTATATATTAATATCTGATATTCAGACCGACTGATGATTACCGCAAAAAAATGCCAAAAAAAGGTATAAAATACAACAACTATAAAATATATGTAAAGCGTATAGTCAAGGTACGCACCGTTGGTATACCAGAACCTTATAAATTTATTAAGTTTATCTATTTATCCAAAGCTGAAACTTCTACAAACGTATATAAAAAAATGTAAGGGAATGAATAAGATTATTGAAAGAATTAGCAAAGATGTATGTAAAAACATAAAAAGTTAATTAAAATTAAGTTTAAAAGGCTGAAGGCGACTATTAAAAAAATTAATTCATATAATTTAAAAATAAAGAAACGAAATAAAAAAAATATTTTACTGTTAGTTACGGGATACAGTAGTCGAATCTGTCGATGACGGCGATTCTAAAACTCTAGCCCTCCTGGTATTGGTCCAGTTGGGTAGGAGATCAAGCCTCCCAGCTATACTACGCCTCCAATCGTGGCCTAGATTCAGGAGAAGAAGAAAAAAAAGGAAACGAAAACCCCCCAGATTTTTGAGTTCCTTCACTTGAACTGTTTGACGAGTGGGGAAATTTCAAACTCCGTTCCAAGGTGAACGCTTAATAATTACAGGCTACTTCGGTCATGATGGCCACCGGCAGGTAGGTTTCGCAGTGTATTCCACTTGCCAAGGCAATTCTCATAGAACTAGCCTCCTCGTCCAAAGATTACGAGCGGATACCGTTCGTAGCAGGTATACCAAAATGATATTCTCAAAGAGCGGGAAATTTTTTGCGTTACAACATAGGTAACCTTTACTTGTCTCGGCAGAGGAACATTCTTCATGAGCCTATAGTTTACAAATGGCGCAAATGATCCAATCTTCTGTTGGTGGGGATTCATATTTTTCGTTACAGTTTATACAGTAAAACTCCTCTTCGTTTTCATTTTCTCGTAAAGCCTTCGTCAAATTTCTAACTCCTTCACCCTTGACTTGTGGCTTTTTTTGTATCGTTGTTTTTTCCTTTTTAGCTTTCCTCTCCTGTTTTTCCTCTAGTTGTATTTCTATTGGTGTGCTGGATAAAATCTCAGAATGCTTCTTATTCCGACGCTTAGAAGTGGTGTTGGAAGAAGGAATGACAGGCACATTTATAATTTGGTCAGGAGACACAGCAGTGGACGGAGGAGATGTAACGGAGGTAACGCTCACACCGTTGTCACTTTCAGGAATGAAGTGTCATCCTCTGTTGGAGTTTGAGTCTGGATGACAGTTTCATTAGACTCATTCAAATTTTGCTTAGCTGCAGATTGATAAACTTCGCATTCTTGAGTCTGACTGGTGTGGGATTTATCAATTATTGTATCTTCAAAGCATTCTTAAAATTTGTCTGGATCAATAGGGTGAATTCCAGCGGCTCTAAATCCACTGACAGCCTTGCTTATGTTAGCTGTTTTGTTGTACCTACGCCTTTCTAAAATATTCTACAATCCCGTATTGGCTTCTTTTTTGCCAGGATTGTTAACCATGTACAGCTCACATTCTTTATTGTATGCCCTCTTCAGTGAACTGAAGATTGTGAGATCTAGTGGATGCATTTAGTGAGATACATGGGGTGGCAAGGAAAGAACTTGCAGGTTGTGTTCTCGGAAAAGCTTGTATGCTCCCAGGCTTATATGTCTCTCGTGATTATCGAGTATTAGTAATACTCCCATCCCATCCTTCTTGGTAGATTTTACAAAATAAATGAAGTGTCGCAAGTAGTCAAGTAATATGGATTCATTTATCCAACCATAATGAGAAACCGTGGCAATCATGTTTCTGTTACAGCCTTTAATTAACAGTTCGTTCATTATCTTCCTTTTGAAGATGAACATGGAAAGTACGTATATGCTTATTGCGATGACAGCACAAACTACTGTTGTTGTTATACCGCGTTCTCCGCTTGTCGCTTTTGCTACGTGTTTTAAGCCTCTTAGAGCCATAATTTTGTAATTTTTTTGAACTGTGTTTATGCCGGTTTCATCAATATTAAAAATACGATGACCAGGTATATTGTGTTTTGTTTGGATCGCTATTAGTTGATAAAAAAACAGATTTACTTCGGTGGCGTTAAAAGCTGTGATTCTATTATGTAAAGTAGCTTCTGCTATCCATAAGCTGATGGAAGGATGTCGAGACATAAAGCCATAATACCAGTCTTAGTCTACCAGCTTGGTTTCTTTGTTAAAATTGTGTTTCAGTTTGTTAGCTTCAACAAATCGAAAAGCAATTCTCCGTAATTGATTTGGTGTTATGCCATAAAAATATTTGCAGCAATCAAGTGTATATTTTGCTAGCTGGTCTTCTTGATCTTTATCAAATACAGTGACCTTTTTTTGGTATCTTAAATTTGTTTTGTTTTAGTTGATTGAATAAAGCTTTCGATAGTGAGTATTTGGTAGCAGCTTCGCTCACTGTGACTTGTTTACTTTTGATATCTTCGATTGCCAAGGCGAAGATCTGCAATCTTGTATTTTGATTCAGTTTTTCGCATGTAATTTCGAGTCATCTAAAACAATTTTTAACGTTAAAAAATTTTATACAATCAACCATTAGCACTAGGGGTAATTAGGAGTGCAAGGGGAAATTGGAAAGGATCCCAATTACCCGCTTAACGCCGTTCCCAATAATTGCCCGCAGTAGTCAATATAAATCAAAATAACCGTAACCCACAGCAATAGTTCTGGTGAACTTCAAATCACTTGGGTTTTAAAAACATATAGTATGTACTCAATAATAACGCAACATGGTGTCTTTAAACTCAAAAATATTATATCTACATCTATTGCAAGACGCGACTAACATTATAACAGATATACAAAAAAAATTGTTCGACTTACCGTGACAGCTTGCTTGCAGCCTTTCACTCTCACTGAGGGTCGCTGGATGCTTCCGTCGAATAGATGTAGGACGGTATAGCGCGAAGGCAAGTATGACTTTTCTAGCTATTCCCAATTACCCACCATTCTCAATTACCCCACTCTCCGCTACTATAATCAGTTAAGAAAATTATTCGATTTTCAATTTAATTACTTACATTACAATATCTGCTTGTGCCATTAGACCGTAATGACTCAACATAATTCCTTTTGGAAGACCGGTAGTGCCGCTACTGAATAGAATCACCGCTGTATCAAATATATTATCAACTTTTTTGGGCTCAAATGTTCCTTCATCTGGATGAGGTTTCAAAAAACTTGAAAATTCTGTGTATACATCTGATTTGCCAATAACTATCACTTCTACTTCGGCTCCTAGAAATAGAATTATATAATAAACAACTTCGGACCACACAGGTTCCGTTTCCACATTTTTGTTTTCAAATAATTCAATTAGTTTATCGGCCTTCTCAAGAATTTCGTTTGTTTTGTTTATATCGATTGTGTTGACTTTTTTTAGTTGGTCATTAACAACAGATAGGCAATTATCACAAAAACATTTTAAATTAGGTGTATCTTATAAAAACTTTGATAACTGGTATTTCACTCTGATACACTCTAAATGAAAATATTTCTCACATAAATCGCATTAGATATTTTTTGTATTTACTATAAAGTTGTCTGAGCACTGAGCACACACGTGTGTACCCGACGGCATCGTACTTACTGCTTAGTGCTTCCACTATGAAGTTTTAATGGGCTGTAGGCCCTGGGGATTAACGATGCGTTTCTTACTCATGAAGTTCGCGGACAGTAACGTCTAGATCTAGATGACATGCGGGCTGACGTTGCTCAAAGGACTAAAACTTAACAAGAGGTGTAAAAGTTGAACTATGATTTGAGGCATGTCAAGTTGGTCAGGTCAGGCTGGTCAGCAAGTTCTTGTGCATCCAATAAAGTCTTCGAATGATGGCAAAAGTCCTAAACTTGAGCTGAAGTATCATGGCCCCTTTATAATTACAAAAGTTGTTGATATCGATCGGTATGTTGTAGAAGACCTGGCGCTAGAAGATCTCGTATACCATATACCGGTATACTACCATCAGAAATATTGAAACCATATGTGGCAGCATTGGACCCGGATGACTCTTCAGAAAAGTCTGATGACGATCAGTTTTAAGAAGCGACTAGGAAGTCTAGTCAACAATCAGGAGGTCTGATGAAATTTGATTAGAGATTCTAATCAACAATCGAAAAGTCTGTTAAAATTTGATTAGACAGTCTAATCAACAATCAGAAAGTCTGGTAAAATGTGATTAGGAAGTCTACTCAATAATCAGAAAGTCTGATAAAATGTGATTAGAAAGTCTAGTCAATAATCAGAAAGTCTGATAAACTTTGATTAGAAACCCTAATCAACAATCAGAAAGTCTGATAAAATGTGATTAGAAAGTCTAGTCAATAATCAGAAAGTCTGATAAACTTTGATTAGAAAGTCTAATCCATAATCAGAAAGTCTGATAAAATGTGATTAGATGGTCTAATCAACAATTAATTAAAGGAGGCAAAGTGACTCCTAGAAACGGTAGTTAGAAAAGGTTAACTTTAGTTCGTTTCTTTGTTTCAGGTCACAATTAGATCCAGATTCCCGAGGGCGTGAATAGTCAAGATAGGCCAACTGTAAAGGAAATTCTAAAAACATGATATTTCACTCCAAAATAGGGAATAATACGATGATGTCGGGGACAACAACACCCCCATAGAACCCTCCGAAGGTTCGGTATGCTAAAGCTGGTAGCGGAGACTCGAAAAAAAAGGAATGGGGCGATTTTAGGGCAGTTATGATTAAACATTGAAGCTTAACAGTTTTTATAATAATATTTTTGATTATAGGCTGTGTTATTTTCGAACGTCGTGTTTCATTTTGATGTAATATATCGCAATAAGTACCCACTAAACAAGGAACATAACAAGTCTTTTTTGTGATGTTTTTTTAGAGACTTTTCGTGATGTTTATTTAAAACGTTAATAAGATATCTCCTAGATGTCTTAATATTATTACCAACTCTATTAACATCCATGTCATGTAAATAAAACATATTTTTGATGTACACAGTGATACTTGAATTCGCAGTTACATACACATCCTGTGAACTTCTTCTTAGTAACTTCCTATAGGAAACATCCATACGATGTTAATTTGTATACTTCTCACTAATGTCACATACAGAACGTTACTGTAATATTACAAATTAACATGTTTCTAAGATAATCACATGTTGCAGTTACTTTCACATCTTTCGAAATAATTTGTATTAACATCGTACTTATTACGTCTATACGACGTTAGTTCATAAAACTCTCAGTAGTATCTCATATTAAACATCACAGTAACATAAAAAAGAAGAAAATAGAAGAGGAACTGATGAACGAAACATACAGTTAGTTGTCTGTGGTAACAAAAATGACAAGCATGAAATGGCGGATTGTTTTCAGTTATTTGTTATATTTTATTTGCAGGAAGCACATATTTTGCAAGTAGTACTTGAATAAAGTGGTCTTCGTTTTCGTTAGTTCCTACTAAGCTACAGTTTCTATACTTAGTTATAATTCTTGTTATAATGGACGAACAACAATTGTTATCGGTAAGTACCTATTCCAAAATCATAATTATTAAAACTTAATACTCGTTCAATACTTTAATCGGCTATTATACATTGATATTACCTAGTAAGTATATTTTGAAAACGATTCACAATATTTCAAATCCTAGATATGCATTATACCCTACAAAAAACTCGATAGTGCAATAGGGTAGATATTATTATTAATAATAAAACATGCTCATATGTTGGCAGATATTTAAATCTAGAAGAAAATATTTTCAATGTTGAAGATGTTTCAGAAGCTACTTACACAAATAATATAAAAAACAAATAGTTGGTAATTATGTAATGAAAGGGGAGTAACTATTTCAGATAGTCTGATACAAACATTATATTGAACAGCACAAAAAATATTGTAGCTCTAGTTCTAGTTTTTTTTAGTAGTAGTCTTAGCCATCAATATAGTTTTGCAGGTTAAGAAAATTTTAACATTATTACTAACAATTCTTGTGAACAATTAGAGACTGTTTAAGACTTCAGAAACACAAATATCTGTTAAAAGCTCATTTCCATTTGAAAATTCACTGAATACAATAAATAAGCTGTAGCTGTCCCTTACAATGGTACCTATATTAATCTAGTTGAAGAATATGTAACTTATGATACGGAATGCTCCAGTCAATAAACAGCATTCAATTATTTATTATTGTAGAAACACAGCTATTGGATACTCAATTGGATACAATTAATTATAAACTCATTTAACATGATAATCTGTTCATATCTCTTCTTCATAAGTAGTTTTTTTTTGTATACAGTGTATTAGTAATGCTTAGTTTTCATTAAGTTACAATTCCGCGATGTTAATATACAATTTGTTCCAGGATGAAAATAACAAGATGAGAATAGTATATTATTTTATACAGAAAAGAAGTATGAATTTTCATAGCACACCTGAATTTACCTGCCAAATGGAGTGAGGCATGGAATAGAAGGTATATCATGAAAAGTCACTTCTCGAAATAAAATATGTTATTATTCCGTTGAAGAACCCCGCATGTATCTTATGGAAAATGGGTCCCAGTCAATTGGCTGAAAATCAAGTTTGATGTAGTTTATGATGATCGATCAAAGGTCTCCATGGGCTCAATTTGATCTAAAGTAATTGTTTTATTAGCTGTTGTTCAGAACACCTTCAAATATTTCACAGCTAAGGATTTTGAAGTGTACGTTATGGAATGGTTGAGGCACTCGGAAAAAGTAACCGTAAGTGAACGATAGAATTTTCTTTAATCAGATTGGATTTCTGTTGATGTAACGTAATGTTTCATTAAATCTTTATGGCGTAAAATTTTTATTAGTTTTAATATAATTAAAAAACTATTCTAATAAATTCTGTAAACTAGCTGTAATGTATGTGTATCTGTTAAACTTTATTAATTCAGTTTCAAAGTATGTTACGTTATGGTAACTACGGATTAATATACCCTTTTTTATTTCTTGCTTTCCCTGAATGTGTTCAATAGTTTCCACTTCCCAGACTTGTTATGTAATATGCTTACACAATTATATTTTTTTTAGGTTGGATTGCTGGACAAGATATTTTTTTTTCTAATTTTGTACCTGTTTTTTTCAAATTTACTGTACTGTTCATTGATAGTGAATAAACGTTTTAAATCCTTTATTGCTTTTTTGCTATTTTATTTTAAATGTACAGGATGAACAACTAAGAATGACTGTAGGCCACATCTCAGAAAATAATCAGGGTACAACTTTCAAAAAAATTACCTTTAGGTAAGGAATCCTGTAAAATTGCTGGAAAATATTTTGCAGCCTCTAAAATATCCGCTAGGGGTGGAATGAACACTCGAAAACATAATACTCCAAAAAACATACTAAAGGTGTCCTAAAAATACAATTTTTGAAATCATGATGAGATTATGAATAAATTTAATTAAATCGATTTTTTGCCATTATTTGAAGAATAATGGGTGGGAAAGGTTCAAACTTATGAACAAA
Source organism: Galeruca laticollis (assembly GCA_963921935.1). Lineage (NCBI taxonomy): Eukaryota > Metazoa > Arthropoda > Insecta > Coleoptera > Chrysomelidae > Galeruca > Galeruca laticollis. Next base: position 221,164,023 of record OY998177.1, on the reverse strand, counting down.
TGTATAACTTTTTCGTTTTTTAACCGATATTAATGATTTTAGCTGCATTTAAAAGTTTTTCTGTTTAATAAGATTGATAACAAAATTGGATAATTTTGTATCCACTCGGAAATTTCAAATGTAAATTGAAGCATTTTTTTAACTTTTATATATGATATTGTAAATCTTATATCATGGAATACATTCCTATTTTTTTAACCCCTTTGCATCAGAATTTAAAAAACGCCTCATTGCATTTGAAGTTTCTGAGAAAAATGGGGAAATTGTGGACTTTTATGAAAGCGTTGACAAAATTGTCCAATTTTGTTATTTTTGTTAAGCATTTCTTATTAAAAAGGAAAAACTCTTTCAAATGATGCCAAAAACATGGATGTCGATCAACAAAAAAAGTTTTACGACATTTGTTGTTTGGGTTGAACCTTCCCCCACATCTTACTTGCACAATAAAGACAAAAAGTCCCTAACTACATTTTTTGATAATCTCAATAATATATAAAACATTGTATTTCTAGGATACGTTAAGTATGTCTTTTTTGGAGATAATCAAAGTATTATGTTTTTAAGTGTTCATTCCACCCCATAGGAGATATTTTAGGAACTCAAAAATATTTTCCAGCGATTTTTCAGGGTCATTTTCCTGAAGGTATTTTTTTAAAGTTGTACTATGACTATTTTTTGAAATATGGCCGACAGCCGGCGTTCTTAGTTATTCACCCTGTATTTGTTGATTAGGCCCAGAAACATCTATAGGATGTCATCCAGAATGTTTTGAGGTATATTATTCAGAGGTTTATGTAATGTCCATACAACATCCACGAGAATACACTGTATTGTTTTTGAAATGTCGCATTTACATCATTGATAAGATGTTATTTTTTAGACATTGCATTAAAATCGACAAGATGTTAAAAGACATTTCAGAATGTAACAGAAATGTTGTTTTTAGTTCGTTATAAGGACTTCCTTTTGAGGAAGTTCTAGTAACATCACATTAATGTAAAAAGGCAGCGCTTTAACATCGCTCAGAAGTTAAGTTGAAACATCACAAAAGTTAACAGCCACAAGCTGGGCATAAGCGGTTGTATAGATGTGCATGTGATGAAAACAAGAGGAAAAAAAGGTAGAACATTATCACAATGTGATGGTGAAATAATATAACTGTAATATTTATTTGCATAGTGGGTAATTATTATTTACATGCTGCCTTATCAACTGCAGATGCGGAATTCATGTCAATAACCGTTTTTAGAGATGCTGTTCACCTAAAACGTTTAATAAATGAAATGGCGAAATTAGGATCGAGTATATAAGGATAGATGAAATGTTAGCAGATATCTTTACGAAAGCATTACCTTCCACTCGTTACATATTTTAATATCTTTAGTTGGTTTAAAAACGAAGTAGTTTGTGAGGGGGAGTGTTGAGATAATAAATAACACTCACTACTTCATTAGTTTCAAATATTCTTATTAATATATTGTGCTGATAATTGATTTTATGATTTTGTCCGATTCATATGAATTGTCGTTAGTAGAAAGGTTACATTTTAAAAGCGTCTTATTATAATGAAGTGGTAGAAATACTACTATTAATAAACAAAAGAAATCAAAATAATGCACACTACATCTAAACAACGCATGCATGCGCACTCTAATGTTTGTTTTAACTTATTACGCCATCTGTGAGCCCATGTGTGAAAGTTGATTACGTGGTTGTGGCGCGTGTATAATATGTCATCTTAACTAAATATGTCACCCTAGCAACATTTCTCAACTGATCAATTAACCCTGCAGTGCACACGTGATAAAAATTTCACCAATGCACACGTCGGGCCCAATAGGCCCAAGTATCAGAAAGTCCTGAAAATACGTCAGGGGCTCATTGAAATTCAAATAAGGTAAAATGTTATGACTAGCAACTGAAGTCTCATTCACTTCCTTGTTCATCTTCCATCATATTGCTGGCGCACTGTGGACAAAAAGTGTGTGTGTGCTCTAAGCAAACACACTTACTGCATTTTTCACAAAAATATCGACTTTTCCTTCTTTTGCTGCAAAATTACAATCTCTTCTTGTGACCCCCTTTTCAGTAGGCATGACGTGTTCAGCAGGTAATCCAGCGAACTTTCTTGCATCCAACCTTGTTTTTGTTGGCAAATGGTTATTCTTGGCCCGGTCCTCCAAATGATCTTTCACTAGTTCAATTCCTAAATTTTTCAGAAATGATCTGCTAGTTTCAATTTCATCTTTTTGCAAATAGTATATTATGGCTGCATTCATTCCAGCAATATTCAGTATTCCATAGAATATTACCATTGTCCATCTTCTAGTGTTTCTTGCTACATTGTATGCACCACACATCTGATCTGCTGTGTCCACACCTCCTTTAGTGATATGATGAAAGGTAATTATTTCAGGTTTTTTTTTCTCGTTTGTACATTCATCAATAGCATCATCATGATACATTGTGGATCCCAGAATCACACATTTGCTTTTTTGGAACATACGAAACTATTGTCATGTCTTCGTTGAAACCAAAAAGACTGGAATATATTTCTCGATTTTTTGCAGTAAATTCTGAAGGAACTCCTTTTGCATCTCTTCTGAAAGTACCGAAAATAGTAAGGCGATACTGCATGAGCAATTTTTTCATTACTTCTATGCTACTGAACCAATTGTCTATTGTAAGATTCCTTCCACTGTTGTGAATTGGCTCGCACATTCTTTCTACTACATCAGACTTTTTGTTGCTGATTTTGTAGGGCCCATCTGGCTGAGTACCAGCATAAATCTCTAGATTGGCTACATAGGCTGTTCTAGAATCCGTCAACGCGAATATTTTCAAACCGTATCTTGCTGGCTTCTTGGGAATGTACATTCGAAACCGGCATCTCCCTCTAAAAGCTCAGAACATTTCATCTAGTGTTGCATATTCACCATTACAGTATGATGTCTGACAGTTTCTAAGAAAACTTTCAAAGAAACCTCTCACTGGTGCAATATTGTCCAATTGACGCCTATCTTCTCTTGATGTGACATCATCAAACCTTATACACTTGAGTAAAAAGCGAAATCTATTTATTCCCATTGTAGCTGGAAAAAAAAGATTTTTCAAACCATCTGTTGCCCAAAATTCGCTGAGATTTATTCTGTTTCCATGATTCACACCATCTATATACAATAAACCTATTAAAGCTTTTACTTCTTTTAAAGTTGTCTCTTTCTTTCTATAATCAAAATCTGCATCTGGAGTTGATTTTCTGATAAAAATATTAGTGTTGGCCACTATATCATTCAACATTCGGTCATCTACCAACTTAGACCAACTTTCTAAAGGCCATTGAACCTTTAGCGTACTGTTTGACACCAGGTAAATGTGTGTACAAATTGTGTTGTCTAGTACGCACATTTCTTGGTTGACATCGTTTGCTCCATTTGGTACCATCCCTTGCTATAAAATGTCTTTTTCGTCGACGAGAAACTCCTTGTTCATCCTCATGGTTATATGAAACCATTTCATCATGATCTGAAAATCTCTCAACTTCCTGAAATAAACGCACAAACACATTTCTCAGCTGACATGAAATTATAACCTCACTTAACACGCGGGGCCTATTAGGCCCATTATGCCTTCTACTCTCGGGTTATTCAACTTATAAACGTTTTTTGGGGATGAGTGAATTAGTTTTATTATTACAGGAAGCTACACAGGATTTCATGTAATTCGATGAAGAGTTTTCTGTTTTATTTTCACTCAAATTTTCACTTGGGCCTCTCAGGCCCACGTGTGCACTCCAGGGTTAACTGTACCCAACCCTTGTGAGAAATTGTATTTCAAGCACAATAAACTACCTATATAGTCATCTATTAACGACTTACCTGCTTGTTTGATTGAGGCTTCTACCATATCAACCACTTCTTGTATAATGAAAATTACCTTTGGCTTGACTTCTTTCAATAAATGCGTAGTATCTAAAACTGACAACGTCGGGTCTAAAGTAGCTACAGGAACATTTAGAAATAAACTAGCTATAAATGGAACACAAGAGAATTGATTGTTGGTTGAGCATACAATTATAACGTCATCTCTTGTTAAATTCCTACTACTAAGATGGAGGGCAGTCCTGACACATCGTTCAAATAATTCTTGGTATGTATCTTCTTTTTCGGTATCGGCGATATACTGAAATAACGAAAAGATGTTTTACATGTGAACTTTGTAAGCAGAAATACAATGTTCGGTTAGTCCACAGACTTGGAGCTTCCCGAAATTTACTAAATTGCTCAAACCAATAAATCATTAATGTTATTAACATCATCAAAGGATATTTTTTTCACTTCTATTTGAAGAAAAGGATATTAGAAGATTACCATAAATTAAACTTTCTCGTCTGTCTTCAATCAGTTAGTTCATAGGAAGCATAACATACGCCTCAATAGTTTGGGGGAATACAAACGACAGCAACAGGAGAAAGCTACAAGCACAAGCAGGTAAGCAAAGATTGTCCCTCTGGAACACAAAAATTAAGACTCATACAATGATCTACAAGTACAAAAAGTACTAGAAATTACGGAATCAAGAGCTAAGAAGTTATTTGAAAAACTACGTTAGAGAACAGTAGGGTAAAGGCACTCAAGAGTACGCAGTTTACAAGAGTGCGCAACGTATACAGGGTGGCGCATTAGAAACAGTGCACCTCAAATATTGTTGGCGGGGGAGGTTTTTGCGGCAAACTCCGAGACACGTCGATTTTGTTTTCGAGGAGGAAAACTTTTGATATTTAACTTATGGTTGTACGGTCATCCCCCCAAAAGGGGTGACTACCCCTTCGAGAATCTTTAATGGCATGGGGGGTTGAGTGGCACATAATTTGAAAGGTATTTCGATTCTCTTTAAAGACATGCTAACATTTTTGTGTTAAGTGTTAAATCAATGACAAAAAACAGATTGAAATCTCCGTTGTTAAAGAAATCGGAATAAAAAGCTGAATTAATAATTAGGTAATAACATTCCAATAAAATGTTATTATTTATATAAAAAAAGAGAGACAAATAAAAAAAGGAGTAAAAAATTAAATTATTGAAAATCTAAATACTACAATTATAAACCTATTCTCATTTATTACTGAAATAGCGAAAAAGATGTTTGTCAGCTATTGACGTGATAAGAAATAGTTTTTAGTTGAATTTTATGGGTACCTTGTTTTATTTTAGTGAAATTCCTTCATTCTCTAGTTCAAAGTAAATGAATCTAATTATCATGGTTTACGCCACTGCGGAGAAAACTGAAATTGTTGCACACTATTTTAGAAACAACGAGTCTGCACGGGCAGCTGCAAGAGTTTTTAATGAACGTCACCCCGGTAAGAATGTGAGACATCCCTACGTGATAAATTTAATATTTAAGTTCATGGAGACCGGAAACGTTTCTAACAGAAAATATGAAAGACAACATCCTGTTACTAACGAGGCTATACAGGTTGCACTTTTGGGACATGTTGCATTGGATCCCACTTCAAACACAAGACAAATAGCAGCAGCTACAGGAATTCCACGTAGAAGCATTCAGAGGGTCTTGAAACAGCATAAATTCCATCCCTATAAGATTCATCTCGTACAAGAGCTTAACGAAGACGATCCAGATAGCCGTATCTAATTTTGTGAGGAGATGACTAAAAGACAGGTAGACAACCCCCACTGTTTATATTTAATATACATTTCTGACGAATGCACGCTCTTTCTGAATGGCCACGTGAACAGACATAATTGCAGGTACTGGAATGATGCAAATCCTTCAATTATGAGAGAACAACATACACAGGCTCCACAAAAATTGAGTGTGGGCTGGGGTTTTTGGAAATAATATTGTTGGTCCGTTTTTCCTACCTCATAACTTGACGGGTGAATCTTATGTTAATTTGCTCGAAGACCTCATCTACCCTCAAATTGTGGAGATAATGGAAAACGATGATCAGATCCCAGAAAATGATTTTTTTTTCAACAGGATTGCGCTCCACCACACTATGCAGCTCCCGTACGTGACTTTTTAGATCAACATTTTCCCGCACATTGGATTGGTAGAAGAGGTTCCATTGAATTGCCCTCAAGATCGCCTGATCTATTACCGTTGGACTTTTTCTTATGGGGTTATTTAAAAGGTGTTGTTTACAAAACGCAACCGAACTCTTTAGAAGATCATCGCCACCGGATAATTGTGACATGTGGTGAAATAACTCCTGTTATGCTACAAAATGTTCGGAACAGTGTTGAACAAAGGTTGTATTATGGTTTGGAAGTAAACGGATCACAATTTGAACACTTACTTTGATTAAAACTTTTCTGACAACTTTTTTTTTAATTTCTTTCACTCACACTTCCAGCTGGTTTTTCTCATTAATTTTAACACTTAACACAAAAATGTTAGCATGTATTTAAAGAGAATCGAAATACCTTTCAAATTATGTGCCACTCGACCCCCCATGCCATTAAAGATTCTCGAAGGGGTAGTCACCCCTTTTAGGGGGATGACCGTACAACCATAAGTTAACTATCAAAAGTTGGCCCCCTCCGAAAACAAAATCGACGTGTCTCGGGGTTTGCCGCAAAAACCTTCCCCGCCAACAATATTTGAGGTGGACTGTTTCTAATGCGCCACCCTGTATATTTTGGAAATATACCCCACACCGACATCTATTGGTGGCTCGTCACACTTTGCTTTCATACATCTTGCTGTATAAAATTTGTCCAAGCTCGACCCAATCAGTCGGCAGATAAACGTTGTTGTGTAATTTCGATATTGCAAGTGGTAATGGTGCAGTGCCTAAAATAAGCTTTTACAGATAGTATTTGATATTTAAACACTATTAGAACTTGTAAAAGACATAATTGGATAGTTAGGTACGTAACTAATGGATTACTTATATAATTTTAATTGAAATTGGATGATTATAACCAAACGTAATTCAAAATAACAAAGTATACAAGGGTTCGCATTCAAAAGGATACAAGAGTACGCCTGTAAGAACACTCCGTTTAATATTCGATTCTGGGTTCATAAATTCACAGCTGTTTATGGTTTGGTTGAAACATTCCAAAAATCACGTCAATCCGAATCAAGAAAACCCTAATCTGTTAATATTAGACAACCATTCTTCACATAGGAGTCTTGAAGTCATTAAGTACTGCAGAGCTAACTTCATACATTTACTGTCACTACCACCTCATGCAACACATAAATTGCAGCCGCTCATAGAGGCTACTTCCGGCCATTCAAAACAGCTTACAGCAAAGCTGCGAAAAATTGGTTAGTTACAAACCATGGCAAGCCCATAACTACAAAATAATTAGCGGGATTATTCAAGGTAGCATACAACATGGTTTCTAATATCGAAAAGGCTGAGAAATCGTTTGAGGTCACAGGTATATGGCCTTACAATCCACAGATATTTAACGACGAAGACTTTGCTCCTTCTCTAGTGACAGATAAACCAATGACCGAAAACAATGAGTTACAAACACAAAAGGATTGCCAAACTAATGAACATGCATTTTTGGAGTTTGAAATTGATGCTACTACTGGACTAGCATTAAACGAGACTTGCAGCATTCCAGATTTTATGTAGCTCGTTGATATATCACCAGCAGAAATTATTATAGAAAATAGTAACTCTACAATAACACCAAATGAATAGTCTATGTGCGATGTCTCTACCGATCATGCGCCAAAATAGTTACTCCCAGTAACTCCTGAAAAAAATATTGAGCATTCTTGCTCTGGTCCTGTTGTGGTGGTTACTTAGTATGTGCTCCTCGTATACTAACATTGACATTACAGGTGAAGAATCCTTTTCACTATTACTGACTCTACTTAATTTATTATTTATTGAAAACTGTCTGACTCTTTCATTAGCGTATTGTAACTTGTACTTTAATTCTTTATCGTATCTTTCAAAATTGTAACACGGTTAAATTTTTAAATTTAAAAATTCTGGCAAATTGGGTTTTCTCCCGTATAATAACTCGAAAGGAGTGTATCCGTGATACGTGTTTGGTGTTGGTATAAGGGTAGATGATCCTGCAAAATAAATGGTAAGGTCGAGTAGAACTATATGGTTTTCTATCTAAATTTGGGACCTTGGAGAAGAGAAACAATGGGAGGATCATCAACCAAACAAGAGGCAAAAGAAACAGGAATTGTCAACAATACTTTCATGGTACAGCAAGACAGTTTTGTGATGCACATAATGGTTTTATTATATATTATAACTATAGCTTTCATCTTGAAATTTATTTGGTCATTATGGAAAACGCACCGAAGAGTGTTGAAAAAGGATATCAACCGAAGCATTGCAGCAAAGCAGACAACAGGAACTCTCACCGTGTAAAAATAATTGTAAGTACTTATGCATTCTATTCTTATGAACGAATTGTTAAATGTCAATAACGTGGGAAGATTTTGAAGATAAGTTACGAATAATTGTGGAAGAAATTAATAAACAGGGAAAAAGGGTTTTGAAAAAGGAAACTCCTAAAAATCCTGGCAGGATCGCCATGTGGTGGTTACTAAGTAGGTGCCCCTCGAATACTAACATTAACCTTTCTAGATCAACGTTCGGTAAATATTGTAATTAATATTAACCTAATTTAAATCTTATTTCTAAGCTAATGTCCTTTTACCGTTACCGCCCTTTCGGGATCACTACACTGTTAATAAAGAGGTCGGTAGTACCACTCAGTGTACTGGTACCATCAAACCAGAAGAACTTAGGCTCTATCCAAAAATAACAAGAACGCAAACAAAGAGAAAACAAAATCACAAATCTGAAATTCTGACCAGTACACCTTACAAGGAAAACCTGGAAAAAGTAGGAGGTTAAGAAAAAAGCCAAGATTGTTAAGAAGAGAATTGTAGAACCTGATATGGTATCAAAGAAGAAAGGAAAAAAGTCGCAAAAACGAGTTCAACAGGAAATTTCAAATAGCGACAAAAACGATAACAATGTGTTTTGTCCAGCTTCTTCCCAGAAGTACACATACCCTGTACTGTACTGTACAACATATGTTGAGAGTCACTTTACGTGTGATTTATGCGAGAAATAATTCATGCGTACTCTTATATCCCTCATGCGTACTCTTGTATCTTTTGGCATATAAGAGTACGCATTCTAATATAGTTGAAAGATGATCGTTAAATGTAGTTACTAGTAAACAATTGCATTTCTGTTATCAATAAAATATTTCTAAATATATTATTCTCTTATTACATTTACCAGAATTTAGTAAGTACAATATTTTTGGGAAAATCCAATAAAATTGCTTAAGTGTGTACTCTTGTGTACTTTTACCTTACAGAAATTACAAACAACCAAGGTAGAAATAGAAGATATAGGTACCCATTCGAAAAGAAAAAATACCTTCTGGAACCCACCATAGAATAAAAAGAGGAGAAGAGAGACGCTCACCATTCTAATTGCAAGGAGGGCCTGTCGAGGTGAAACAGAGCACAATGATCAATTCAATTTCAATCAAGTCATGGAAAACACCATGGGTGATAATTTAGTTTTATATATTGTCTATATAATTTATACTGAGCTGAGCTTCGAGCAGATATATTATTGTATAACCTAACGAAAACGCTAATCTTTCATTCGTACATATCTTTTTAAACAGGATTTTGGTAAAATACATACTTGTGCGACTAAATTACGATGTTGTTGCATGTATTTGAAAAAATGATATCCCACACCACGTTCCTCATATTCAACATCTAAAGGTTTGAAGAATATATGATGGCCCTTATCTTCTGCATAGTTTGTTCTCAACTGTAGGTCTAAAATGCAAATAAAATCTCTAGTTATCCTTAATATACAGGGTGATTCATTACTAATTGGAAATAATTTAAATTATTAAGATTTAAGCGAAAATACCTAAATAAAATTTAGCTGCTTACTGAGTTTTGTTTAAAAATTTTGATTTGTGCTCAATACTTTAAAACTGGTTTACGCATCCATTTCAGAAAGTGTGTTCCTGATGAATATAAAATGTATATTCTTCATTTAAGAGGCCTGAATACCACAGCCATATTGGAAAATATGGGATTACGATTCCTGACTTTAATAAATTAGTTCTAGTCCTTTTAGTGGATAGACTAATTTATATTTCTGCGTGTAGGAACTTCAAACATATGTAGCTAGCTAGTATGTCATAATGACATATTTTTTAAATGGATACACAAGAAACAAAATATGCTTTATTTTTTACTGTTAAATTTTTTAATAAAAATGTCCAGATTTCTCTAAAATCCAAACCGCAAATATAATTTTACTTCATTGATAAGGTCTGCCATCTATTTTAGATTACCGCATCTGGCAACGGTATAAATATTTCGTGTTAAGTAACCCTGACCTTGGTCTGACAAGTGTGGTAGAATTGAAACATATTAGTCCAGGAGGAATCGGCGTTTGAGTACCGAAAACTGTTCCACCTCAATTTTTTTATGCAATCCTCTTTGAATTGCCCTACTGATGATATAAATGCATGTTGCCATGGGGCAACCAACCTAGTGCCATATTGTTTAAACCGAAATTGTTTAAACAATTGGAAGAAATTGTTATTTTTCAACCGGAAATTTTTTTTATATTCTTTATTGAAGTACAAATAAAAAAGGTCCTATGACTTTTTACGATAAAGTTAATATTTTTAGAGATATGAATTTTTAAATGTTAGAAAAATCTCAAATTTGGGTACTTTTGACCCATGAAAAATATATTAAAAAATTATAATAAAATATAAATAATAATTTTTTTAAATTCTTTATACAATAGTTAATAATATTCTTAATAGAGATTCAAGAAAATTTCATTGTTTATACCTGTTTTTTAATTGTTAATTTCGCGCGCTCACAAGTATGCGTCGCTACCTTTAAGTATCGCCGTCTCTCTCTGACTCATGCGCTGCATCGACCTCTATGTGTCCTGAATCATTATTTATCATTTATCTAAGAAACCATTAACTTCATCAAGATTGGTAAAGAGAGCAATGTTAATAATAATTAAATTGTCTACAATTTGTTTTTAACAAAAGTAATTTCGGAGCATGTAATTAAAATTACTTTTTTGTTATTATCATAGTAATTTATGCATTTTTATCAACAATAATAAGATATAATGGTATTTTAAAAATTTTTGGAATCACAATTATATATAAATAATAAGCTTTTGCTCAAAACATACATTTCGATAAATGCATTGAATCCGGAATATAAAACATTAGATTTTACGAATTTCGGATACACACTAGAGAATGATACTTTGCTAATACCTTTATTTATAAACAAAAACCCATATCCGACTAATCAAAATATAATGTTTTATATTCCGGATTCAATGCATTTTTCCAAATGTATGTTTGAGCAAAAGCTTATTATTTATATATAATTGTGATTCCAAAAATTTTTAAAATACCATTATATCTTATTATTGTTGATAAAAATGCATAAATTACTATGATAATAACAAAAAAGTAATTTTAATTACATGCTCCGAAATTACTTTTGTTGAAAACAAATTGTAGACAATTTAATTATTAATAACATTGCTCTCTTCACCAATCTTGATAAAGTTAATGGTTTCTTTTATATATAATAAATAATGATTCAGGACACAGAGAGGTCGATGCAGCGCAAGAGTCAGAGAGAGACGGCGATACTTAAAGTTAGCGACGCATACTTGTGAGCACGCGAAATTAACAATTGAAAAACGGGTATAAACAATGAAATTTTCCTAAATCTCTATTAAGAATATTATTAACTATTGTATAAAGAATTAAAAAAAATTATTATATATATTTTATTTTATTTTTTTAATATATTTTTCATGGGTCAAAAGTACTCAAATTTGAGATTTTTCGAACATTTAAAAATTCATATCTCTAAAAATATTAACTTTATCGTGAAAAGTCATAGGACCTTTTTTATTTGTATTTCAATAAAGAATATAAAAAATTTGTCCGGTTGAAAAATAACAATTCCTTCCAATTGTTTAAACAATTTCGGTTTAAACAATATGGCACTAGGTTGCCCCATGGCAACATGCATTTAAATCATCAGTAGGGCAATTCAAAGAGGATCGCATGAAAAAATTGAGGTGGAATAGTTTTCGGTACTCATGCGCTGATTCCTCCTGGACTATATAGTAATCTATCGACATATCACATACGAGTGAACCAATTAAGTTAAATTTTTTCATAAACAAAAATAGAGCGGTTAAAATGCTAGACGTCAAAACATATAAAGTATTAAGTTTTGGAAAATGTGCAAGGTATCGAAAAGTTGAGTTTAAAACTACCAGCCTTTAATAAAAAACATTAAAAGTATTCTTAAGAAAACAATTTTTTCGAGAATGTAGAAAATAGGAAAACTAAATGCGAGTTAATATAATATTTTTTTAAATTTCTAAAATTTAGGAGTATAAGGAAATTAAGTCATCAATGACATTTTTTATTCATACAGTTATCATGTTTATTAATTTCAATAATTTCTAGAAAAGTTCTTTTATGTAGGTTATTTTCCCCACTGAGGACACTAGCGTTATTATAGTCTATAATGTAATCATTTACTATTACATGTTCTGCTAATGCACAGGTTTTTTTTAAAATTTTTGCAATCAAATTTATTTTAATTTTATATATATATATATATATATATATAGAAAATTCGAGTTTTTTTTTCTTGGACCTTAAAGTTAATATTTTTTTCCATTTATATTTCTTGGGAATTTTTGGTCCTGGATTAATTAAATCATTAGATGGTTTTTAAATTTATAATGTACTTCATTGACGTTTCGGTCCTTTTTGACCTTCATCAGAATATAAAAAACACTAAAAGAGAATTCGAGAATTTAAATCACAGTAACCTCTCATAATGACCTGGGTGTTATCGTGAATAGTGAACTATCGTGTTCCGATCATGTGCTCTCAGTATCCAAACGTGCAAATACCAGACTTTATCTTATTAGGAAATACTCCTCAAAAGTATCCTTATAGAGCTTTTGCAAATTGTATACTACTTACGTCAGACCTATCCTTGAATACGCCTGCCCAGTCTGGTATCCGGACTTGACTCGTGATAGAACGTTGCTGGAAAGTGTACAGCGGAAGGCTACCAGAGCTGCTTTTGGACCTGTAAGACCTTCATATGAAGAAAGATTATCCATGGCAAATCTTACCACGTTTGAGCTGCGTAGGATACGAAGCGATCTTATTGTAGCCTTTCGAATTCTTAAATATAATTTTGGTGATCTAAATACAGCTTTCACCCTAAATACGGACACGAGACTTCGAGGACACCAGTTCAAGTTAAAAAAGGTAAATTTTGCGGTTAGATCGAGACAAAAGTTTTTACCAAACAGAATTTTCAATATTTGGAATGATTTGGACAGTGAAATTGTCTCAGCAACAAGTGTCAACATATTCAAAAATAGACTAGATCAGTGTTACTTATTTAATAACTTTTAGTGCTTAATCGTAATTTCTTCTTCCTCTCATTTGTTTGTTCACTACTAGTAGGTATTTCTTCTGAAATGTATTTTTTTTTTGTCTCAATAGGAGCCAGCTCCTCTGCCCTCATTTATTTGTAATAACAATAATAATAACCTGAATTGGGAACAACGAAAGCGATTTATACGGGGTTTAGTGGATGTGTTGCCTACAGTTAAAAAGAAGTCCGAAAAGTTATCAAGAAGGAGTTCCAGTTTTGCTTTAAATTTAAAAAAGATGATGATTATCTCACAGAGTGTGCAATAAAATGTTTCTGAACACATTCGGTATCGGCGAATGGTCTTTCCACAATTGGACTAAAACAGCATTAAAACAGTCATCTACATTAAATAATAGCGAAACAGAAGAACCAAAAACTAAGCCAAAAAGCAATGCAAAGGAAATGATGATTAGGTTGTTCAAAAATCTGCACAAAATGGAAAGCCACTATTGCCGATCAAGAAGTGACAAACTTTACCTCGATCCCATTTGGCAATCAAAAACTGATCTTTTTGAAGAATACAAGAAATTTTCTGAGAAGATCAACATGTTAATACAGTTTCCATTAAAACATTTGCGATGGCATTTGAAGAATTAAAACTTAGTTTATACATTCCTAATAAAGATCAGTGCGATGTTTGCACCAATTATAAGACTAAAAATCTTGCCGAAGAGGTGTTCTTGGAGCCCCAAAAAAGAAAAGAAGATGCTTGAAAAAAAAGAAAGAGACAACATCTTTATTTACAGAATGTACTGCTCTCAGCACTGTCAAACGTTTCTTCATTGTATTATAAACGCAAATTATGTGTCCACAATTTCAAAGTATACAATATGAAGGGTTTTGCTATTTATGGCATGAGGGAGAAAATGATGTGACTGCTCATTAAATTGCAAGCATTCTTTGCAAATTCATATGAAATGAAGGAATATTGCCTCTGGAAGAAGGGATCATTTATAGTGATAACTGTAGCTACCAGAACAAAAACAAACATCACTTTGTCTAATGCACTTTTAAATTTAAATTCTTAGAGAAAGGCCACACACAGATGGAAGTTAATAGTATGCATGCTTGCATTGAAAGGAGACTAAAAAATAGGAGCATAAGTATTCCTGCAGAGTATACATTCCACTGCCTGAAAGCCCGAAGATTTTCTAAACCTTATAGCGTTCATTATCTTGATCATTTATTTTTTTTAAATTATTCATCAGTGAAATATTACAACTCCATCAGACCAGGCATTCCATCGGGAGAACCATTGGTAATGATTTAAAAGCGATTAAATACACGAGAGAAAAAGGGATTTATATTGGGTTGAACTATAGTGATGACTGGACCTTGTTAAATAAACGTTTGGATAAAAAAGTTCAACTAGTTCCAAATGACTCTTTGCCAAACTTGTACTCATAGTCCAGGAGAATTAGACCCCAAACCTTTGAAATATGTCTGTGTCGTGACGTAGATTAGATATTGGCTAAAATTGCTCGGAAATCATCTAAGAAAAGAAAATATGAAGGTCTGCCAGCTGAAAAAGTTGTGCTATTTGCAGGAAAAATCATAGACTGCAAAAAACGCAAAAATCGCTCATTTTTTCCGATATTTCTAAATATAATTCTTTAAATACGCAGGATAGAGAAAAAAAGTATGATTACGAATTTGTTCTTTATGAAATTCTCCACTAGATTGAATTAGTTTAAAATCGATATTTTCAATTTCTTCGTTGAGAAATGGCGATAAATGCAAAAAAAGTAGCTAAAATACGAGGTTATTTTAAAGTATTTATTTCGCAGTTAAGAAATCATCCAATCACGCTATAAGTTGGGATTTAAGAACCTTATTAAAGTATAAAACGATATGCCGAAGGCCGATTAAATTGGCCAGATAGTTTTTACATGAATTAATTGTTAATTAATTTCCGCTAAAAAATTATCGTAATTTTTGCGTTCATGCCAGGCTTTCATTTTTGAGTTGTAATAGGCGCCGATTTTTTTACAATCACTTAGACCTCTAAACCAGTGGTTCGTAACCTTTTCTGGACCACCGCCCCCTATAGAAGAGAACAAAAATTTCACCGCCAAACCCTCCCCCCCTCACCCCCAGTCGCTGGTTAGTCCAAAGTAGTTAATTTTATTTGAATATCATCTATACCGTCCCAATTGATCTGTATTTAGCTTTAATTTCAGTTAATGTCTAAATTTTATTTTAGAGGAATGATGAAGTAGAAATTTATTAAACGACTACCAAATGTACAATAAAATTGTTTATTAAACTTTTAAATATAAACACAGAATCAATAAGAAATACAAACACAATAGAAATAAGAAATGCAATACAATAAGAAATACAAAATTAATAATAAAAAAAATCAATGAGACGGTTGAGGCTGGTGGAGTGTTACCAGTTTGTTAATATCGGGTTCCAATTTCGTTAATATCAATCGCAGATCGCCACGTTCAGTGATGTGTAGTCTGTTCCTCTTCTTTGACAGCAAATCAGTTACTGCACTGAATGTACGGTCAGCCATATAGGACGAAGGAAATGCAATTAACAACTTCTGTACTATTGTCCACAATCCAGGATAGAGAACTGGTATTGGTTTTTGAAGCCAGAACTCTCGATATCTACGTTTGAATTTTACTTTTCAGTTCTTCGTTAGTTGTGTGTTCTAATAGCTCCTCTTCCAAATTTGATGAGTCTTGAGTATCTGTGTTTGCGAAAGGATCTATAACCCAACTTGGTATTTCCATGTTTGAAATATCTTGGAAACGCTCTGTAAAATCAACATGAAGAACTTTCAAGTGGTGGCAGTAAGTAAGTAAATATTCCGGTTTTGCAGACACTGTTGATAATGTGGGAAAATGGTTGTACTCACCTCTACCAAGATTTCTTTTGAATATAAGAAGTTTTCCTGCAAAAGCAGCTATGACGTTTCTAGTTTTAATTAAATTTAAATCATCACCTTGCAATTGTAAATTAACTTGAGTAAATACTTTAAACAGGTCCGTCAAATAAGCGATGTCATTTTTTGACGTAATCAGGTTTTCGCGCAATTGTTCGTTTTCTTCCAGAAATTCCAACACTGAGTCAAATAGATTGAAAATACGATTCAGACGAACACCTTTAGAGAGCCAACGTACTTCTGTGTGCAGCAGCAAGCGATCGTAGTCTTCATCATTTTCATTGCAAAGCTTATGAAACAAACGGCCATTCAATGAATTGCTTCTAATGATATTGATTGCTTTAATAACGTTATTGAGGGACGCATGCAGACGTTCATTTAATTTTTTGCAACCAAATGGTGACGGTGAATAATACAATGTACAGCGAGTACATTTGGCACTGCTTTTCTCAAATGTGCTATAAAACCCTTATGACGCCCGGTCATTGCTGGAGCACCATCAGTAGCAGCAGACACAATATTGCTAATAGGAATTTCTTTCTCTTGAAAAAATTCTTGCATGATATTAAATATAGAATGTCCCTTTGTATCAGATTCCAAATTCTCAGCAAATAATAACTCTTGATGAATTTTTTCTTCTTTCATAAATCGTACGTATGATAAGAGTAGAGCTTCGTTACTTGGTAGAGTTGATTCATCGAGTTGAATGGAAAATTTGCAAGTCTTTAGGTAATCGCATAATGATATTTCAACGTCATTTGCCATTTCATCTATTCTTCTTTGCACTGAATTATTACTGAGAGGAATTTTTTTAATGATATTAAATGGTGTCTTATGATTAATATCTCTTCGACTGCCGGCAAAATTAATTCCTCGCCAATGGTGTGTGGTTTTCCTGACTTTGCGATTAACAATGAAACGTTATATGAGGCTCGTAGCCCATCAACGTCTCGTTTAGAAGTCGATGCAGAAAGGTTTGATATAGTTGGCTGTTTTAAATATTGTTTTTCGAGTTCTTGAAAATAGAATATATCTTTGTTTTTCTTATCAGGATGCGTTTCATTTAAATGCTCTTGTAGCCTAGAAGGTTTTATAGCTTCATTTTAAAAAACTTTTCGGCAAATTAAACACATAGGTAATGATTTGTTTGTAGAAAATTCCGCAAATCCATATTTTAAATATTCAATACTGTATTGCCGGCATTTCTTTTTTAATTTAGAAGTAGATTCGGCCATTTTCATACAAAAATGGAATTCTAAATATGTATATAGATAGTAATGTTTATAAAATGACACACCACTCACGATTATTTACTACGGCAGAGCTTATGATTCACGACTATATATCGCGGCCAAGCACATACAACTAACTAAAAAAAAATTCGTAGAGCTGTTGCTTTTATACGTTTCATTTTGTGCATAATTCAATTTATCTGTGTGCGAACATGTCGAAATATGTTATTTTGTATGAACATCGCGCGTTCGCTTATCAACGTGCGAGGACTTCTATTCTGAACTAAAAGAAATTATTATAACTATTAGTATTATTATTAATGCTAATTTAAAACTGCTTTTATTAACCCTTATTAAATCATTTTTATTTCACCATTCCTCTTGACTGATTATTATTTGCTTCTGAATCCGCTACCGCCCCTCTAAAAGGCTGCAGCGCCCACAGGGGGGCAGTATCGCCCCCGTTGGGAACCAATGCTCTAAACTATAATACACAATAGTTATGATGAACAATTTTTAAGTTTTTATCATTTTTCACGCGATTTTGAAAAGTTGAAAAATTTCGTCTTATAAATAATTAATTTTTGAAGCGAATTTGGATACCAAAGAAAAATAAACGGTTTTAAAGATTAAAACTAACTTTTCCGCATCTGTGGCCCAGAACAATATTCTATCATAAAATTGTTACTTGTATACACTTCGGGTGATGTACCGTTCTAACAAACCGAAATTTCTCCAAAAATAACCAAAAATTTAGTATATCTGGATTTATAGGACCCGCTGTGCTTGCTCTAGTCAACTGGAAATCAATAGGGTACATCTGTGAGACACCTTAAACAATATTCAATCATTAAATTGATCAATCGTATACTCTCTGAAGGCTGTATCGTGCTAACAAACTGAAAATTCCCCATAGTACCATAGCACCTGCTGTACTGGCTTTAGTGAGCTGAATATCGATAGGCTTCATCTTTGAGATATTCTTAATAATATCCAATCAAAAAATTAGTCTCTTGTATATATTCCAGAGGCTGTATCGTGCTAACAAACTGAAATTTCTCCAAAAATTACAAAAATATCGTACTTAAAGTACTGTAGCACCTGTTGTATTGGCTCTGGTGAGCTGAAAATCAATAGGGTTTGTCAGTAAGATGTCCTGGATAATATTTAATCATAAAATTAGTGACTTATTGAACTCCGGAGGCTGTATCGTGCTAACAAACTGAAATTTCTCAAAAAATTACAAAACGTCGTACTTCAAGTACCATAGCACTCGTTGTACTAGCTCTGGTGAGCTGAAAATCAATAGGGTTCACCTGTGACATGTCGTTAACCATATTCCATCATAAAATTGGCGAGTTATCGCACTCCGGAGGCTGTATCGTGCTAACAAGACATGTGAGGTAAAGTGGCCGACGACGACGACTACGACGACATACACACAGGATTTTTTTTCTAAAAACCAATACTTTTCTCGCTTATTAGATAGGTTGGGCGGAAAAGTAATACTCAAAGTACCTAAAAAATGTTCTCGGTAAGGCGCTCCTTTAAAAAAATGCGTTTAATTTGGCCGAGAAGTTTTTGTATGTGCTTTGAGATATAACATCGCCCTTGTGCATGAAGTAGGAAAAATCAAAGAAAGTTGTAGCGGTAGCGTTCGGCGCGTAAAATCTGAGGGGAGTGGGGATAGAGTGCTTCAAATCGACCGCGGCGCAAAAAGTTGCTGTATCTTGGCTTCTGTAGGGCCGATTTTGATGATTTTTTTTAAATCGATGTAGCAAAATGAAAGAAACTCATTTTTCAGAATGGCGTGTACCAATTATGACAATTTAAGCATCTACAGTAACTACTTATAATTTGGCATTTTTTTATGTTGATAATAATCAATGATTATAATTATGTCCATGCTAGGATTGTGTTGTTCATTGCAAATTTCAATTTTTTAAATTTAAAACTTAGTTCTTTAGTTTCATTATTATTACTATTCGAAGAAGCGTAAGTGCAAATATATTTATATTGTTTATGTCCTTATTTCTCTGACCTGAGGTTTTTTGCCCTTTCGGGAAATTTCCTGGGTAAATTTTACGACAGCTGCACCCTCCTTCACTACTTCATGCACAAGGGCGATGTTATATCTCAAAGCACATACAAAAACTTCTCGGAAAAATCTATCTGTTGGCATTTTTTTATTGTTACAACATTAATAGTTATACCGCAAACACTCTTGATCTTTGACGTTTATTATCTCAGCACCTATTCGGCCAAATTAAACGCATTTTTTTTAAAGGAGCGTCTTTCTGAGAATTTTTTTTAGGTACTTTGAGTATTTTCCTTCGGTATCCAAATTCGCTTCAAAAATTAATTATTTATAAGAAGAAATTTCTCAACTTTTCAAAATCGCGTAAAAAAATGATAAAAACTTAAAGATTGTTCATTATAACTATTGTGTATTATAGTTTAGAGGTCTAAGTTGTTGTAAAAAAATCGGCGCCTATTAAAACTCAAAAATGTAAGCCAGGCATGAACGCAAAAATGACGTTAATTTTTTCGCGGAAATTAATTAACAATCAATTCATGTAAAAACTATCAGGCCAATTTAGTCGACCTTTGGCATATTGTTTTATACTATAATAAGGTTCTTAAATCCCAATTTATAGCGTGATTGGATGTTTTCTTATCTGCGAAACAAATGCTTTAAAATAACCTCGTTTTTTAGCTACTTTTTTGCATTTATCGCCATTTCTCAACGAAAAAATTGAATATATCGACTTTAAACCAATTCAATCTTGTAGAGAATTTAACAAAGAACAAATTCGTAAGTGTTTTTAAATGAAACTTAAGGTCTCTAGTTAATTCCACAATATAATACAAGTTATTGGAAATTCTAAAAAATTGACAATTGTTTCGATAAATCAATATATATTGATTTATCGAAACAATGGTCAATTTTTCAGAATTTTCAATAACTTGTATTATATTGTGGAATTAACTAGAGACCTTGAGTTTCATTTAAAAACACTAATATGAGCATATTCCACGAAGTAAGGGTCGAGACAGTCAAATTCGTAAGTTTAATTTTTTTTCTATATCTTGCATATTTAAAGAGTTATATTAAGAAATATCGGAAAAAATAGCACAACTTTTTCAGCTGGCGGACCTTCATATTTTCTTTTCGTAGATGATTTCCGAGCAATTCCAACGAATATCTAATCTACGTTACGACACATCCATGTCAAACTGTAGTGCTTCTGGTCTATCAGGGCCAAGAGAAATAACCAAAGAGAAATATGACAACTTGCAAGAACTGAAAAGTTCTTTGCTTTCAGACTTTCAAATATTTTATGATTAGCTAAAGCTCAAATAAGTGTTCATCTGGGTGCAATATAAATAATTGCTGTATTTAGTTAGATTTATATTTTATGTTATTGAATTTTAACGTCATTATTTTTCATTTTGTGTATGTTTTCATGTGTTCCATTTAAATTAATATAATCTGATTTACTTATACTTGACATTCTTTATAACCAGTCAGAATAACTCGTAAGGTAGTAGAAGTTTCACAATATAATAGGGTGTATCTTTGTCTGGGACCCTAAATAAGAACATTTTTTCTCTTTATAGAGAAGATAATCGCCTAAGTATATTATTTATAATAGACAATCACACAAACTGAAAAAATCGTAAGTATCGCATTTTCCCAAAATTAATTCGAAAAACTACTAAGTTCCGGTAAAATCTAAAATAATTAAATTTTACTGAATTCTATACCAATTATTTGGTGTTTTGCGTATTATATACATATAAAGAAAATTTGAACACAAAACAATTTGTACAATGTACTTCAAGTAATTTTTTTATGCTCCTGTAAAATTACCTAGAAGGTAGTTACGAGGTCTTCAAAGTAAGGTATCGCATAGCTTACCTTTATTTTAAAAAGATTATAAGTGGATATAGTACTTGTATCATCCTATACATCGTATGATTTGATATCACATATTTTTATCTTGTCAATATGTTTTTAGACTGATTTAAATAAAATTAATTGCCTCGATCCTTACTTCGTGGAATCTACTCATATTAGTATTTTAAATGAAACTCACTGTTTCTAGCTAATTCCACAATACAATAAAAATTGTTGAAAATTCTAAAAAAATGACAATTGTTTCGATATAGTTATTTTCCTAACAAATGCGGATAGTGATACTTTCCCGCTCGCGACTGCCGTTGACCCGAACGACGCGAAGCAGAGTTCGGGCAAGCAATCAAGGGCGGGAAAGACACTTCACGCATGAATTGGGAACATTATTTTTTCTACGACCACATAAAGATTCAAAAAGCACATAGAAAATATATATTTTATTTCAACATACAAAACATTCCATGAAAATCCACTAATTATTATGAATAATAATGTTGAAAACACAATTTTTTGCATTCTGCAAATGCGTGAGAATAGCCGGTCCAGAGTAGTTAGTTGGTGGTAACTGGCTGCTAAGAGTAACACTCGTAGATGGCAAAGTGCATGAAGATGAAGGAGACGGCATCGGTTGCAAGTTGCCAGTACATGAAAGAATTCGAGATGGTTTTCTCCTGTTCTACGAAGTCCTCCAAATAACTCTCAGCAACAGCAGTTCACTTCCAGACGTTTTATGTTGGTTATCCCTTCGCCTGAATCTGCTAGACATGTAGTCGAGTATCGTCTAAAACTGTGACCTGTGTAACGTTTTGGGTTACGTAGGCCTAAGTAGGTAGCGATCTCTGCCGGCATTTTACCAAATGTGTTTACGCCTACGCACTGAACAGAACATTTGCCTTTTTTGTAATTGATAAAAAAAAGACGGTGCGTGGTGGTAGGATGCCGTAAATTTGCATACTTTCTATAGAGCTTCAAAAAGGTTCCATTATTTATGTCTTCAGATATAACAAAGGATCTTGAGGTATGGTTTTTCGAATCGGAAATTTTCACAATAACTAGGCTTCCTATATCTTGAATATCGTCAAGCGTGATTTTCACCAGCTCCTATCTGCGAAGAGCACCGGCTAAAGCAAAAATGGTACCTACTTTAATCATACGATATATCTCATCACAAACTTGGATATGTCTTCTTTGGTAAAAATCTGCGCTTTATGTGGTCAAAAACCAACATCTTGCTTTTTTAGGAGCGATGTCAATTTATGAAACTTGCTTATGTCCAGGTTTTGTTTTATTTTAATTAAACATTTCACCATCGACTAACGCGACCATAGGGTATTAGATTTTAGTACCTTACTCAGCTCGGAAAAATACGCCAAAAACCTCTTCTCTGAAGCTATTCACTCCTTTTTCCTTACACCAGTTTAAAATCTGGTTGTATTTCTGTTCGTATCTTTCTCATGATTTACTTGGTAACAGGTCAGAGTTTACCTCATCTGCGGCTTTTAATATTGCTTCTGGGAGGTCTTCGTCTGACGAATCCATTAAAATATTGCTTTTATTGAAAATAATTTGAAAAATGCCAGTATCGGACACTTCGACTTGAAACTTTGACGTCTTGACGACAACTTGGTTGTCATAACAAATCTTTGGTTACCACACAAAACCACTCGACTCAGCTTAGTTTGATTGTTATGTGGATTGTTTTTGAGAAATGTATAGGGTAGATATATAAGAGTATCGCAATTTCTTTATTATCGCGGCCAACAATTCTAAACACCAGTAGTGAAATAATCAATGAATTACAAAAAGTGGGGACGGTATTGTAGATACATGGCATTGCTAATTTCGGCTGTTTTTCTGACAAACTTGGCACCGACGACCAGGATAATCCAAAAACATTAAATTAATTTACTTAAAAGTTTATTTTCACACTAAAAAGTCTTGACAAATACATCAAAACGAAAGAACTAAATTGTAATGGCGCCCGTATAAACAAACCACGTTTGACATTATTTACTACAATACTACGGCGTATTCAAAATGATCGTCTATCACACTCTGACGATATTTGCATCTCTCTTTATATGGTAATTAAACAACGACCAAACTACTAAATAGATTACTATTGACACATTAATAGGTACTGAAATTTTGAGCAATGATGACACTTTTAGGTATAACCGTAAAGGTATCTAAGGATACAACAAATTCTTGTTTAAAATGTATATAAGAATATGCCTTTATTAAATAAAATTCAAGTATTATTAATTAATTTTTTCTACGCCCTATCTTCAAAGTACCTTGTATTTCATCGGTTTGCAGCGGTTAAAGTGGTTGTTTATGATTAGAGTGGAAAAAAGTAAAAAAGCGTTAAAAAAAGTGCCATAACGTTAACTTTATTTCACGCTTCCCATAAGCTAAGACAATGAATCTTGGCTGGGCATCGAGGATGGACTTTCATGAAACTTGGAATAAGTATAATTGTAATTTACCGAATGAGCATCATTAAAATATCCCAAATTTCTATTTGAATTTTATTTTTTTGTATAGGGCTGTAGAAAAAATAATGTATGCAACATGTGCATAAAGTGTCTTTTTTCACTCATGGAATTGCCATGCCATGGTCAACTTTTTCCATTCGTGAAAAAAAGTACCACTTTATGCACAAGTTGCATAAATTACTATTAAAAGCAGCGACTCAAATGCAGAAATTAGTATGAATTTTTTTTATTTGCATAACTTTTTAACAAATTCTCAATTAAACTTCTAATTTCTTTTTTCTCGCAACTTAAGAGGATTTGTAAATATGGCAAAGCAGTGGAAGTGTCCCGCAAGTGAGCTTAGATTGTGACTCAATGTTTGGGGCAGGGAAAAGTCAAAACAAATATATCTATTTTATTTATTAATCTGAGATTAAAACCTATATTAGTTTTAATATTAATATACAGGTAAAATCAATAGAATGTACATTTAATAAAGAAAAATTGACATATTTTACTTCCCGGCACTAGTGCGGGAAAGTGACAATTTCTAAACTAAATGAGTGCGGGAAAGTGGGTAAAATCGCACGGTCGTAGAAAAAATCGATATCATCGTCAGAATGACAGAAGTTACATTTCATTTGATGCCTACCTGATGTTAAGTAGTTATTTTTGGCTAGACCAAGACGTGATTGACTTAATATATATTAATAGAAAAAAGAAGAAGATGCGATATTACAAGTATTGAAGCTTAGATATTATTAGCCCTATAGCACTATTAAGATCAGTATAACTGTGCAATGATGTAGAAAACCAGGAAAACTATATCTGCTGATCTTTACAATTATCACTTAAGAAGACAATTTATTAGTGGAAAACTCCCTAGATTTATCTGTTCATTGACAACTTCATATTGTGGGTTTCTTGAATAACTTCTAATTTCCAATTCTTCAAGGAAATCCAGTTCTTGTTTCTTTCCACAAATATGGGGCACTTCTAGTTATGTGTTAGGTGTCAATGAATGATTGGTGTCAAGTAGATGTTTTGCATAGTGGGATTTATCTGGTTGTTTTAATCTGTATGCTCGTGTTCACTGTATCGGATTTCAAAATTTCTGAGGTGGTATTTTTGTTTTTATATTTAACAATTTTGTACTAACGTTACTTTCTGTTTTAAAAGAAATAGTTGTATTCGTTGCAAAAGATATTATTTTTGAAATATTATTAGAAATATTTCCTGTATATGTGATGGTTCTATAAGTTTTTATTTCATCAGTTTGTTTAGGAAATATTACTTGTAATGCCACTTTTTCCTCTTTTTTATTAATTAGCTTATTCATCATATGTAATGGATAACCGTTGGATGTTGCTATTTGTCTAATTGTACTAATCTCTCTATCTAAATTACATTTAAATTATCTATAATTATGTTGCGATGAAAATGCATTTAAAATTGTTGAGTTTGTGTTTTCTAGAACCTAAAAAGCAAAACTGAAACAAATCCAAAACTATTTTTTCCATTAAACGGGCTACATTTTATTCGAGTTTTGTTTCTTTTGTCAGGCATTTTCCAATAACCAATCAGTATTTTTTTAAATATATCTTCAGAAATTACCAATAAGATTTCACATGCATATCTCCAAACAAAAATTGAAATAATAAATGCTGACTTACCTTCAATTACGTTAACCATACTTGTGACAGATGTCTTTATTGTAACTATAAATTATTTCAACTAAGACAAACAATAGCTTGCATAGAATAGAATGGAAAAATGTCCACAGTAGGTACAGTGCGGTTTACATTAATTGTGTTGACTCTACGATAGATAAAGTGAAGATTGAAATCTTGACTTTTAATAAACGTAATATATATGATTTGATAACAATTTGAAAATTTAGAATCATAATGTGAATAAAATCAATACTTATGTAATTATCAATTTAATTATAGATATATATGGTGCGTCAACTATATTTATACGGTCTCTAATGAATAAATGTAGATTTTTTTCAGAAATGCTTTCACATAGCTATATGAACTACAATTGCAGAAAAAATAAGAATTTCCGCTCTTGAATAACTTAATACATTTTATAAAAAAAAGCTTTCTTAACGGCTCCGTTGAGGGTGCATGTATCTACCATGCTGAAAAAGAGGATGCCAATTACAAATACCTAATTTTATAGTTTCTTTGTAAGAAAATAGTTCATATCCTTGACACTTGTAAATATTTAAGCTTCATTTTAATTTAAGTATAATAGTGTTTATCATTAACTTTAAACTGCTGGTGGTACGAAACTTCTGAAAATTGTAGTTTGATGAAAGAAAATAGTTGTATCAATATTGATTATATATTTTGATTATGGTAACACTTTTAACAAAATAATTGTATTGCTTATAAATCTACAAAAACTGCTTGTATTTTAATGATTCTATTGCCTTTTTTTATTAAAAAGCAATAATTTGAGAGCATTCATTTTGTGTACTCTTATAATTGCAAACAATTTTGAAAATACAACATGTAACTATCTTCTACAGAAAAGAATAATCTTAATCAAAACATTGTATTTTTATCGATTATAAACAAAAATAATTAATTTTTATAACAAAAATTAAAACATTAACCTTTGACAGTTAATCAATAAAATATAATATGGTGAAGTATAGTTTACAAGTTGAGTAAAGCTTAAATCAAAAGGAGAAAATAATTTCAGGGATATGAAAAAAGTCTGAATAATAATAATAAGGACGCATTTTTTCTCACTTAACTCCAGTAGCCCTTTTTTATTTTCCTCTGAAATACCTGTAATTCTGAGAAAAGCGGGATTTAATTAGATATTTTAAAATTTAATGTTTCTCTTTGATTAATAATCTTTGTTTCCAGAAGAAAGTTTTCTTCACCATCAGATTTTTGTAACTTAAATACTGTGCAATCGTTAAATTTGACATTTTTCTCGATATTGATGTAAAGATCTGATGCCAATTTTTTTAAGTCAATTATGTATTTGAAATAATAATAAATTAATCTCATAGCGTTTTCCGTTATTTTAGCTTGTCTTATTAAAATTACATGTTGTTCTGGAACAAAAGTTAAATTTGCTTTTTTATAGTTTGTTACTTCGGTCTCTATTCTTGCATGTACGCTGACTGTTTCATTTTCACTATATCCTTTTGAGGGTAATAGACTTGAATGTTAATTTATTTGTCATGCAAACAAAAAGACACTTGTATACACTTATTTTACCCGTAACAGTTGTCACGGTCTAAATTGATCATTAAGTTTTGGCTAGACGCTCCTTCGAATAACTTCTCTATATCGACTACGTCGCAATCATAATATTTAAATATTTCCTCTATCAAAATTAAGTTACTACTGTGTTTATTATGGTAATTATCGTCACCTTCACCATATTAGCAAGGTTGTTTCAGTGTTGACGTTTTTTTTATCAAAAGGTTAACTCCAATTGTTATTCTATTGTATTTAATTAAAATACCTCACAATTACATTAATTTTAGAGTTCCGTTAACGCATTGTTTATATTTGAGTTTCGATTTTTATTTTTCTGTAACTACTTTTCTTTTAATATTATTTTTGTCAATAGAATATTGTTGGTAACTAAAGATTATCAATTGTTGACTTTATTAACCTCTTTCATATTATTTAGCAAACTCACCGATGAACTAATCCATATCTAATGTATATTTTGTATATTATATTGTTATTTGTCCTTGTTAGCACATCCATGGTTGTTTCCAGGTGGTAATTCGAAAAATCTCTTGTGAATAGCTGGGATGTGTTATTTGTAAACTTCTCTATGTGGTAATCGGCACTAACATTCTCTATTGATATGTATATTAGGCTATTTAGTCTGAAATTGGGAAGATACAAATGATATTGACAAAAATGATAGTTGTTTTGGTTGATAGTTTGAGTGTATCGACTTTTGATTGTCTTCACTTCTGGTTTTTAGGTTACTGACCTGATAATTCCGGTGGGTTTTGTTCTGTTTCACTTCCTTTTCCAGTACTTAAGTTGATATTTGATAATTCTAATTTCTTAATTAAATTCAGACCCATGACGAACACTTCGTTTTAATTTCTGGGACAACATTGGAATAAACACTTGGTGGAGGAAACTTTTATATCACTTTTCTCCCTGGTTAACAACTCCGGTTATTGAGCACTTGTTTTGTCCAGGAGTGCACAATATTCGAGTAAACAATCCTAAGTATGTTTATTCATAACAAAATATATTGTTTATATCGGTTCTACTTGTCGTGATGGTGTGCGCTATGAACACATGTTCTTCCTTCTGCTCATACACTGGCTTAGTACTATTAGGAACACAGTTGCCGATTGTTATTGAATTTATCGAAAATCCATGCATTTTATAGTTAATTCCTTAATCTAATTCAGTTGAATGTCCATCTGATTTGTTCTGGTTGTTAGCCGAAAATTAAGTTTGGCATCGGAGTTTAGTTTTACGCATGTGGTATTTTGGCAACGATCCTAGTGCGAAATTTGGGAAACTTTTTTTCTTTTTCCGGCCATTTTTTACCACAGAAAGCAATATTGAAGAGTGGTTAGAGATTTCAATCTAAAATTTTATTATCCAGTTTGTATGGGATTTGATTGAAACTCTATATAATTAATCTCCATCTATCAATTCAGTTAGCTTATCTTTCATTTATCTTGGCTATTTTCTGAATTTTTTTGAGGAGATTTTATTGATACTACTACGTAGGATTTTTTTGCCGTTCTTCAGGTAAGCTATTCAAATTTTATAACTGAAGAGTAATTTTCTCGATTCTGCTTGTTATGCTAAATTTAGCGTTTTATTTATTTTGCTTTTTTCCTATTAGAATTCTATGGTGGATAATCGAATCACGTTTTCTGGACTTGTCGATTTTATTCCAGACACTCAGTGGTTACACCCCGTCTTTGACTTGGATACCGTATTTAGTTATTTCGTTGTTGAATTGTTTGGACAAGCGCAAGCATACTATATAAAAAAAACCCTGCTGGCCAGAGGTGAGTTAAGTTTTTTTAATGATTATTGTTTACCGCTTTTTCAATTTTGCTAATTGAATTGAGTTTAAATTGACGTGATATTTGATTTCTTGATTAATGTTTGTTTCTCAGTTGACAATATGAAATAGTTTTATTGTTGTTCCATATTTTTCAACGACTTCATGGGCGGGGGGTCAATGTTTTCGTAAACCTTTTATTTCCTTTTTTTTTCACAAATGGGGTTCAAGTAATTTGTGTAATGTAATGACCTATGGGTTTTGGACTTCTTTTAACTTATGTGTTTATAATCACAATGCTCCAATTTTCTTATTTTCCGTGATTATTCCATTTAACTTTTTGAGTATAATTAAGTAATTCGATAATTAATTTTATACAATTATTATGTAAGTATCCTCCGTTTTCCCTGTATCTTGTGTTGAGACATTAGAGATTTTCTATGTTTTCCTCTCTAGGGTTTTTTTTTGGCGGAAAATTGCCTGGACATTGACTGCAAACCCAGTGCTACACGCCCTCAAGTTTCCCACAATTCAGCGATTCTCAGGGACAACCGGAAATCAGCGAAGTCTACCTTATTGTGAGTCTTTGTTTGTTGCGTACTGTTTATGTTCCTTTTTTTTAATTTTCTAGTGGGCCAGTCAAGGCCATAGTTATTATTGCGCACTCGTCTTTTTACTTTAAGCTAATTATTAAAGTTAAGTTAACTTGTTGAACACGTGATCACGTTGCGGTTTATAGCTTCAAAGATATTATTATAATAAAAACAAAAAAACTTATTGTAACTTTAACACCTATATATTTCTTTATTTCTATGTTTCTTACCATTTTTTTTTATTATTATTAAATTGGTGACCTTTTAAGAGACTGTGTTTTACTTGGCAGACTGTCCAGGAGGCATAAGTTACTTTGATTTGGCTGGTAGAGTATCGGCCAGTTCGTGATCACCTAGAGACTTCCGGTTTAGTCGGTAAACCGGTGGCGCCGAACCTACTTACAGTATACTCCCTAGCCGGTGTTGCTCGCACCTTTTTAAACCACTGGCCAGTACTATACCATAGCCTATTGTTTCTGCTAATTTGCCTTTAGTCTAAATTCACTTTCGTTTCTAAATTTTGTTAAAAATATATATATATATATATAAAAGAACAGTTGGTCTTCATACCACCTGTAGAAATTTCAGAAAAGAAAACTTATCAATAAATAGTGCGTGGCACAGTTGTCAGAGTAGAAAATTATTTCTAAATTACCTTTGCTTTCATTTGAAAGAATTTCAATGCATTTGAATTTTCAGCATAGAATATCAACAGCACCCATCTGATCGGTCAATAAATTTTACGCGTTATTTAAGTATGCAGGAACGTAAACAGTAAAGTTTGAATACGCCTAAAATTTTTATACTCACTGAAAATTTATATAGTAAGTTCTACAGCGAAGGGGAATGTAAATTTGTTTCAGTCAGCCTTTCTTAGATTAAACCGCGTGGTATCTTTTGCGGCAATATCACCGTTCTAAACTTCAACATAATTGGCCGATGTTGGGAGTATGGAATAGGGTCAGTGTCTGTCTTGTTGCATGTTCCAGCTAGAGACTTGTTGGTGAAGATAAGGTCCGGGTTGTAGCCTCTCTTCCATCTACCACTATTAAAGGAAGCGGGCTGTTTCTGATCATGGATGAGGGTCATGCCATTTTCATCGGCCCACCTCTCTAGGAGTTCTCCATCCTCGTTCATGTCACGATCTCTCTATGTTATACTGTGACTATTGAAGTCTGCAATTACCACATGCGGTTGGTTAATATGTTAGGGGTACGATAATCTCTCATTTGGTGGTTTGTAGATTAAGGATATCGTTATGTTTCTAAGGTTAATGGTGATCAGCTTTATGTTGTTGAGTATTGTGGCAAGTACATTGGTTACTTTGGTTCCTGGTTTTACAAATATTACGGTTGCATATTGGTCATGGGGACATTCCTTCACTAGTGCCATTCCTGGTATGTTTGGGCGGCGTTGTGTTGGCCCTCTGTATATAAGTAGGAGATTAAGTCTTGCTTAGTATTTGAAATGCCTTCAAAAATGAGTGATATGATTGTCAAGCCTGGCTCTGAGAAGAGCCCTTTTCCATATGTTCGATAAGATCACTAATCAGTGTAGCTCAGTTTGTGGTAAGGTCAGCCGGTACTCTTGCACCGGTGTCCAGGAAACGCCCGAATGAACTAATCGTGCATTCTTCGAGGAGGCTTTTTCCATGTCCCACATATAAAATTGTATGATTTCTCGGATTGATATTATATACCGACTATGCAAATAAATATTACAGCTATGTTAATTCAACATCACATTGTGATAATGTTCTTCATTTTTTTCCTCTTGTTTTCATCAAATGCACATCTTTACAACCGCTTATGCCCAGGATGTAGCTGTTAATTTTTGTGATGTTTCAACTTAACTTCTCAGCGATGTTGAAGTGTTGCCTTTTTACATTAATGTGATGTTACTAGAACTTCCTCAAAAGGAAGTCTTTATAACGAACTAAAAACAACATTTCTGATACATTCTGAAATGCCTTTTAACATCTTGTCGATGTTAATGCAATGTCTAAAAAATAACATCTTATCAATGATCTAAATGCGACATTGCAAAAACAATACAGTGTATTATGTTAGATGTTGTATGGACATTACATAAACCTCTAAATAATATACCTCAAACATTCTAGATGACATCCTATAGAGGTTTCTGTGCCTAATCAGCAAATACAGGGTCAATAACTAAGAACGCCAGCTGTCGGCCATATTTCAAAAAATAATCATGATACAACTTTAAAAAAATACCTTCAGGAAAATGACCCTGAAAAATCGCTGGAAAATATTTTTGAGTTCCTAAAATATCTGCTATGGGGTGGAATGAACACTTAAAAATATAATACTTTGATTATCTTCAAAAAAGACACACTAAAGGTATCCTAGAAATATAATTAGATTATGAAAAAATGTAGTCAGGGACTTTTGTTCTTATTCTTCAAATAAGGGAGAAGGCTCAACCTAAAAAACAAATGTCGTAACACTATTTTGTTTTTTAATCGATATCAATATTTTGGCGTCATTTAAGAGTTTTTCCTCTAATAAGATATGCTTAACAAAATTTAACAATTTTGTTAACGCTATGTGAAAAAGTCGACAAGTTTCACATTTTTCTCGGAAATTTCAAATGTAATGAGACATTTTTTAAATTATGATGAAAAGGGATTTACGTTATCAGATTTAAAAATTTAAAAAATGCTTCAATTTACATTTGAAACTTCCGAGTGAATACAAAATTATCTAATTTTGTTATCCATCTTATTAAACAGAAAAACTCTTTTAAAAGCAGCTAAAATCATTATTATCGGTTAAAAACGAAAAAGTTATACATTTGTTCATAAGTTTGAACCTTCCCCACTCATTATTTGAAGAATAATGGCAAAAAATATTCTTAATTGAATTTTTTCATAATCTCATCAAGACTTCAAAAATTGTATTTTTAGGTCACCTTTCGTATGTTTTTTGGAGTATTATGTTTTCGAGTGTTCATTCCACCCCTAGCGGATATTTTAGAGACTGCAAAATATGTTCCAGCAATTTTTTAGGATCACTTAACCAGAGGTAATTTTTTCGAAAGTTGTACTATGATTCTTTTCTAAGATGTGGCCTACAGTCGTTCTTAGTTGTTCACCCAGTACATTTAAAATAAAATAGCAAAAAAGCAATAAAAGATTTAACGTTCAATCACTATTAATGAACAGTACAGTAAATTTGAAAAAATAGGTACAAAATTAGAAAAAAAAATATCTTGTTCAGGAATCCAACTTAAAAAAATAAA
Organism: Galeruca laticollis; assembly: GCA_963921935.1. Classification (NCBI taxonomy): domain Eukaryota; kingdom Metazoa; phylum Arthropoda; class Insecta; order Coleoptera; family Chrysomelidae; genus Galeruca; species Galeruca laticollis. Next base: position 221,131,081 of record OY998177.1, on the reverse strand, counting down.
ATTGTGTAAGCATATTACATAACTAGTGTGGAAAGTGGAAACTAATGAACGCATCCAGTGAAAGCAAGAAATAAAAAAGGGTATATTAATCTGTAGTTGCCATAATGTAACATACTTTGAAACTGAATCAATAAAGTTTAAGGGATACACATACATTGGAGCTAGTTTACAGAAAATTTATTAGAATAGTTTTTAATAACATTACATTAACATCATTAACATTACGTTAAATCAACAGAAATTCAATCTGATTAAAGAAAATTCTATCGTTTACTTACGGTTACTTTTTCTCACACAAGAGTCGCTGTTTCGAGCACCTCAACCATTACATAACGTACACTTCAAAATTCTTATCTGTGAAACATTTAAAGGTGTTCTGAACAGCAGCTAATAAAACAATTACTTTAAATCAAATTGTGCCCATGGAGACCTTTAATCGATCATAATAAACTACATCAAACTTGATTTTCAGCCAATTGACTGGGACCCATTTTCCACAAGATACATGCGGGGCTCTTATAAGGTAAAACAACATATTTTATTTCGAGAAGTGACTTTTCATGTTTTACCTTCTATTACATGCCTCACTCCATTTGACAGGTAAAGTCAGGTGTGCCATGAAAATTCATACTTCTTTTCTATATAAAATATTATACTATTCTTTTCTTGTTATTTTCATCCTGGAACATATTGTATATTAACATCGTGGAATTGTAACTTAATGAAAACTAAGCATTATTAATACACTGTATGCAAAGAAAACTACTTATGAAGAAGAGATATGAACACATTATCAAGTTAAATGAGTTTTTAATTAATTGTATCCGATTGAGTATCCAATAGCTGTGTTTCTTCAATAATAAATAATTGAATTCTGTTGACTGGAGCATTCAGTGTCATAAGTTACATATTCTTCAACTAGATTAATATAGGTACCATTGTAAGGGACAACTACAGCTTATTTATTGTATTCAGTGTATTTTCAAATGGAAATGAGCTTTTTAACAGAAATTTCTGTCATAAACACTCTCTAATTGTTCACAAGAATTGTTAGTATTAATGTTAAAATTTTCTAAACCTGCAAAATCATAGTGATGCCTATGACTGCTACTACAAAAACTAGAACTAGAGATACTCGATTCCATATTTTTTGTACTGTTTAATACAATGTCTATATCAGACTATTTGAAATAGTTATTCCCCTTTCTTTACATAATTACCAACTATTTGTTTTTTATTTTATTTATGTGAGTAGCTTCTGAAACATCTTGAACATTGAAAATATTTTATTCTAGATATCAAATCTCTGCCAATATATGAGCATGTTTTATTATTAATAATAATATCTACCATATTTCAATATTAAGTTTTTTGTAGGGTATAATGCATATCTAGGATTTGAAATATTGTGAATCTTTTCAAAATATACTTACTAACTAAAATATTTTAAAAATTGAGAAAACCCTTATTTTGTGAACTCTATTATATAATGTTAGTGTACAATTCCGCCACCTGGAATTTCAATGGACAATAGCCGATTAAAGTCTTGAATGAGTATTAAGTTTTAATAATTATGATTTTGGAATAGGTACTTACCGATAACAACTGTTGTTCGTCCATTATACCAAAAATTATAACTAAGTTTAGAAACTGAAGCTAAGTAGGAACTAACGAAAACAAAGGCCAGTTTATTCAAGTACTTGCAAAAAATGTGCTTCCTGCAAATAAAATATAACACAAAACTGAAAACCATCCGCCATTTCATGCAAGTCATTTGCACAAATCACTGTCATTGGTTTCCACAGATAATACTGCTGGTACTGTTGTTCCGTTCGTCAGTTCCTCTTCCGTTTTCTTCTTTTTTTATGTTACTGTGATGTTTAATATGAGATATTACTGAGAGTTTTATAAACTAACATCGCACGAACTTATTAAAAATTATTTCGAAAGATGTAAAAGTAACTGCAATATGTGATCATCTTAGAAACATGTTAATTTGTAATATTACAGTAACGTTCTGTATGTGATATTAGTGAGAAGTATACAAATTAACATCGTATGAATGTTTCATATAGGAAGTTGCTAAAAAGAAGTTCATAGGATGTGTATGTAACTGCGAATTCAAGTATTTTTGTGTACATAAAAAATATGTTTTATTTTCATGACATGGATGTTAATAGAGTTGGTAATAAAATCAAGACATCTAGGAGATATCTTATTATCGTTTTGAATAAACATCACGAAAAGTCTCTAAAAAAAACATCACACAAAAGACTTGTTATGTTTCTTGTTTAGGGGTGTGTATTATGACTTTTTTTGTAGTTTGGTCAAATTATTAACATTGCCAGCCCGATACTATCTATATAATTTTAATCTATGTTATTTCATATCGCATACGAGTATTTAATGGTGATACCTCTCCGTATGAATCAGGGATAGGGAACACATTTGAGGTTGAATACTAAATTGTTAATTTCAAAGATTCATATATAGGTTGCGCGAATATATTTAGGTTGCGGCGATTATTTTCAAACTAACAAATATCATTTTATTCTGCATTTCATTTTCATTAATGTAACATGGTATCTTAAGTTTTCTCTCGATCCTATCATTGGTTTTAATTATCTACAGTCACAAGACTTTACATACAATTAATCCTGACGCTTTGTCAATTGTTGTTATCTCTTTTTTTTATTTTGTATAATAAACTCGTTAAAGAAATCATTATCGGTTAGTTTACTTTCTCAACCAGGAGAAAGACTTGTTATGTTTCTTGTTTAGTGGGTAGTATGTCCCCGGATTGAGTTTACAAGAGAAGAATCATTTTTATTTTTGATTTTACAAAAAAATGTGAAAGGGATACATTTTTTTGCTTGATTTCAAGTGACCAAATCTGTACGTCACTCGGGGTAAAGTCGGACTTTGGGGGTCAACTCGGACAGACTGGTATTAGTCGGAGTTTTTTGCAATATGGCATATCGCGGTCCCACAAAATTAACCGACCGGCGTTACACCGTTAGTTTAGCTCCGAGTATCGATCAAAGTGTTGCATTTTCGCTGAAAAAGTTTGGAGAAGAGCAGGTGGTAAGGATTTTATAAATTATATTTTTTACTTACAATTAGAAAACCAAAAAAGAAACTGTTCGTCACAATAGAATACTAAAACTACATACTGCAAATGATCTAATATTTGTGATGTGCTCTGTTATAAGTAAACCCATGGAAGTTTGCTTAAAAGAATTAGTTTTTTTAAATAATGGCGTTTTAGTTAAAAAAGTCATTTAATAGGGGCGAAACCGGACACCATGGTTAGGCTGTATAAAAAGAAAATAGCCATTAATTTCAAGAACTACAGCGAAGAAAACCTCGCTAGAGCAGTGGAAGATATAAGACTAGGAAGAAAAAGTGTGAGACAAGCTGCTGAGTATTATATGATTCCAAAATCTACCCTATTTGATAATAAAAGGAGAATAAAAATGAAGAAACATGACGGGCAATGCGTAATTTCACAAGACGAAGAAAAACTTTTGACCCAAGTGATTTTAAAATTCAGCGAGTGGGGTTTTGCTCTTACCAGACAAGATATGAGACTATTAGTTAAAACTTATTTAGACAGAAAAGGGGAAAAAATAATGAAATTTAAAGACAATTACCCTGGAATTGACTGGTTCTACAAGTTCATTTGTCGGAACCAAATTTTAACGGAACGATTTACTCTAAATATTATACGCTCAAGAGGAAATATAACAAAAGAAATAATAGAAAGCGATTTCTTAAATCTGGGCGAAACGATAGAAAATATCTCACCCTCTAATATCATCACTTATGATGAGAGCAACTTGTCTGATGATCCCGGAAGAGTAAAAGTATTATGTAAAGGAGGATCTATGAGGGTAGAAAGGATTGCACATTCAAGCAAGTTGAGCATATCAATTATGATGGCTAGTAGTTGATCAGGGCTACTTTTACCCCCATATGTTGTCTACAAATCTGTACATTTGTATCCAACTTGGGTAGAGGGAGGCCCTATTGGGACTGTATAAAATCGTACCAAATCCGGCTGGTTTGATTTAGCGACTTTTGACGATTGGTTTGACAAGATTCTCCTACCCTATTGTAAGAAGCTTCCAGGAAGAAAGGTCTTGATAGGGGACAACTTGGCAGCTCACACTTCAATTCTTGTTTCACGATGTTGCGAGCAAAATGATATTTATTTTGTTTTATTGCCAACGAAAGGAACACATCTGTTGGACGTGTCTTTTTTTAGACCTTTTAAAAAAGTTTGGCGATCTGTTCTTGCTGATTGGAAAATAAAAAACAGAGGTTGCATTCTTAAATCGGAGTTCCCTGCGCTTTTAAAGACAGCAAAATAATAAATCGCCACAATGTGATTACTATGTTTAAGTTTTGATAATGACGTGATTCAGTGCCATATTATCCAATAGGCTCACTAGACTATAGCCTAGGGCGCCGTGAAAGAAATCGGCGCCGACTGACCGGACTAACCACTAACGATAGTCACAATTCGTGCAAATCATTTTTGCTGTATACGTATTTTTTTCGTGGAGATCGAATGTGTTGTGAGGGACCAATATTAAACAAAATTTTATTGACAACATTAGTGATTAGAGACATCATTGTTTCCGTCGGCCGGGTTTGAATACTGGGATAGATTGAAAAGCACCGCTTTACATCCATATATTTTGATTATCAATGCGGTATTGTGGTAACTATAAACAAATCTCTTTTTGCTGATTTGCGGCAGTGACGGGATGCCGCCAAAGATAAATATGCTAATATGCAAAGTACCGCCACCTGCGCCTTGCCCTCACCAAAACAAAAAAAAAACGACAAAGGGTGATTGGAAACGCAACATCAAAGTTTACAAAAAAAATTGGTAAACTTTGGAAACATTTATTTTAAAAATTGAAGGTAGTCAGTTGAGTTAGCTCAGTCGCTGGCAGTAATCGAGTAATCGTCAATTTAAATAATATCTATCAGTTGCAGTATTTTTGTCTTGTTTATCATTTTATCGAAAACAATGAGTGGAAGCAAGAAAAAATGGAGAAGTTATTGAAAATAATGCCCATGCAGATAATGAACAACAATCAACTCTCAGTAATGATGATATTATGGATAGAGGTAAGCAGATAATTGGATAACGCGGTGTAAGAATGTAATTTTTATTTTTGTATTCTCTAGAAACCGCAATAAACTCATGCAATTCTGATACTGATGAAGTTCAGGGCTGTGCATCTTCATCAAGCAATCCTCAAGAAACGTCAGGATTATTTTCAAAAGTCGATTTCTCAGACCCAGCTGAATGGGCTATAACCGAAAGTTTCATCAATTACATTGTAATGAACCCATCTGTAATTGTACAAGAAATTTCTAAAATGGATTTACAAAAACCGAAATGAATTTATGATATTCATAGTAGATTTGCTTCAAAAAATATGTTTTTCAAAACTTTGCACAACGGGGAACCTGTACGTCGTCAATGGCTATTATATTCAGCATTAACAGGAAATGTTTATTGTTTGTATTGTAAATTATTTAACCGGACAAAAACGAATTATTTCATGACTGGATTCATCGACTGGAAAAATACCCATCGGATTTCTGAACATGAAAACTCTTCTGAACACTGTGAAAATGCGAAGGCGTATATTGCGCGATCAAATGTCTTAGGGAAAATCGATACCGAAGTTCATAAGCAGTACCTTGCAGGAAGATATTACTGGGTTAACATACTTAAACGAGTAGTTGCGGTTATAACATTTTTAACATTGCGTGACTTAGCATTTAGCGGTTCTAGTAAAATGTTTGGAGCTATAGATAACGGCAACTACCTAGGTTCATTAGAGCTTTTAGCAGAATTCGATCCGTTTCTGAAAACCCACATTGAAACAAAAGGCAATCCAGGAAAAGGAAATGTTTCTTATTTGTCATCAACTATTTGTGATGAATTTATAAAACTCATGGCGGTTGATCTAAGACAACAATTTGCATCAGAAATAAAAAACACGAAATATTTTGCAATAATCATAGATTGTACACCCGACATATCCCATACCGACCAACTTACTGTTGTTCTCAGATATGTAATTAAAAATGGTTCGGTAGTAGAACGATTTATTACATTTGCTGCTAAGGTAGGGCACAAAGCTTCAAGTATGGAAACAGCAGTTTTGATAGTTTTAGAACATATGTCATTAGACATACAGAACTGTAGAGGACAATCTTACGATAACGCTTGCAAAATGTCTGGTCGATATTCTGGTTTGCAAGCTAGAATCAAGGAAAAGAAAAAAATGGCAAAATTTATACCATGTGCTGGCCATTCACTGCATTTAGTAGGAACCTGTTCTGCAGAGTGTTCTCCTGTTGTAACAAATTTCTTCTTGTTTGTGGAAGAAATATACGCTTTCTTTTCAGCATCAACCTATAGGTGGGAAATAATGAAAGAGTGTTTAACACGTAACAGAACTGTGAGTGGGTCAGAACTACATGTGCCTAAAAAACTTTCAGTTACTAGATGGTCAGCTAGAGTCGATGCCTGCACCGCTCTATATGACAGTTACGATGCTTTTAAAGAAGCTTTGAATTTTATTGTGAATGATACCTCGCAAGCACCTAAAACAAATGCTGAGGGGAAGGGTATATTGCAAAAATGTTAAGCTTGGAGACTGGTATTATAGTTTTTTTCTGGAGAGATATTTTAATTCAATTCCACAAAACAAGCCAGTCTTTGCAAAAGCAAAGTATGGATATAGTGACATCCGTTCAACTCTATAAATCATTAATTCACTTTGTTACCGAAATGAGAACAACTCATAACAAATACGAGGAAAGCGGTAAAATGCTAACAAAATGTAGTACCTATACGTTGGATTCGAAAAGGAAAAAAAAGGAAATGTTTGCCAGGAGAGAGTGATGTTGGAGAAACTACTTTTGATGGTAGGACAGATATGGAAGTAAATATGTTCTGCGTGGTTGTAGACAATATAGTATCAGAACTCGAGAGGCGAAAAAATTCGTACGATGAAATCGATGGATCTTCTGGTTTTCTTACAAACTTAGAAAACACTGAAGACAATATAATAAAAGAAAAGTGCAGACATCTTCAAGGAATTTATTCTAGAGATTTGGATTGTAATTTTGAAAATGAATGTGTACAATTCAAATATTTTATTCAAACTCTGAGAAAAAAACATCAAAAACTATGTCATGGTTGCAAACACTCCGCAGCAGAAATTTAATTTGTACGTTTCCCAACATGGACATTATTTTAAGAATATATCTGTGTCTTCCAGTGAGGAATTGTACAGGCGAAAGGTCCTTTCTCGTGTTAAAACGAGTAAAAAATCACTTAAGAAATTCTTCAACAGACGATAAAACTGCTGACCTCTCAATATTATGTATAGAATGTGAGGCACTAAAAGAAAGACATTTTGACGATATCATACAAAAAATTTCAAGTATTAAGTGTCGTAAAATCCACCTTTAAATAATCGATTTGTACATTTTCACAAATACATATATATTTTGTGGAACGCGTTTTATTTTACTTGCATTTATATTTATTTTTAGTTTACTAGTTTAGAGGCGCCAAACTGATGTCAGCCTAGGGCGCTCTAATGTCTTAATCCGGCCCTGACGTGATTACAATGTTAAGTTTTAATAATGACGTAAATGTATTTGTGTATGGTTCATACATTTTATTATTGTGCTCTTCTGTTGATTTTGTTCTTTAGTGTTCATAAAGATTGCGTTTTTAGATTTGAAAAAGATCAAAAATAATGGCCGAAACGTCAACACGTTTATAAACTAATCAGAAAGAATTTCTTCTACAGCTTTTATGTTATTGGCTATGGCATGCTTAATGATTGCTTGGCTCTGTTTTAGGGAAGGTTGGTGGGGGAGGTTTTGTTTCAGCGACAGCAGCGTAAAATACCTTGCAACATTTGGTGAATTTTGAGAAACGAATGTTGATGTTGATAGGGATAAGGGCTAAAAAAATACGCGCTGAGAATTGTTTTAATAAATACTGGAAATGTAGAAGGGGATAGGGCAAATAATACTCATATTATTGCAAAACTACGTTTATTAGTAATTAATTCGTATTAAAATTTTAGAAATCGTATATTTTCGTTTCTAGTTTTTTATTCGTTTCCTAAATCTCTCCATTTAATATCATACTTTTCAATAGAACCCTTTTAATTTTTCCAGATGGAGTCATAGGAAAAGTACTAACAAATTTAATACCCCCTCTGAGCTTCATCCGATCTGGTACACGTTCTTCTACAAAGTTAACAATATCATCTTCATCGATACTCCCAAGATATGATTCATTTGGTATTATCACTGCCATTGGGTGATCACCATCTTCATCGTGAGGTTTGCCGATCACAACGACTTGGGACACTACCGGATGATTAACTAAAATCTAATAATCGGATTGAATTAATCGTTATATATTGTATACTAATTTATGAAAGACAGGGTTCATATATTTGATATATTATAAATAACAAACTAATCAATGTTATTAAATAAAAAGGATGTAAATACATGAGTTATATAATTAACTATTAATTAAAGTCTAACAAACTCAAAATGTCAGCTACATTATCGGTAAATAAAAAATTTACAAATATTGGTTGTTTTGTTTTATACATCACTACTATGTTTGATATTTGACGAATAGAACATTTTTCTAGTAAAGTAATGATTCAAGGTACCTTATTAAAAGGATTTAGTCCGCTTCTATTGTTTTATTGAATTAAAAAACTGACATTAATCGAAAAATATTGACACATAACTTGAGATTCTTAAGAAAAATTAAAAATGTCTATTCATGACATTTCTGGCTAGAATTTGAAATCATTAGTGCTATTCAACGCGACAATCGATTACAATCATTTCCTGTCATTTAAAAACAACATGTTCAACAATACATTTTCGATATCAATCGATCACTCTGATTATAATCGGTCTAAAATTATGATGCTATTGAAAACAATCGTAAATCGGAAGCATGTGATTGGTCGAAAAATTTAAACAAACTACCGTTTGTCTATGGGTTATGTGATGTGAGTGATATTTTGCAACAGTATATTACATTTTAAGTTAACAGAACAGCTTCTATAAAATTAAACGTGATTAAACTAAATGAACTTGTGAAAAGTATGAAATACACGTGAAATGAACCAAAATAATGATGAGGTTATGTCAATATTGATTTATTTGATTTGTAAAATGACATGACAAATGATAATTTTTTTTGGTCGTTCAACAAACATCAATTGTTTTCGGTTTCGATTATAAACAAAATCGAAATCAAGATCGAAATGTTGAATAGCACTATCTATAAGAGTACTTGAAAATTTAACATACGGTAGCCTTCAAAATAACAAAATAATCAATAGGAAATTATTTTGCAATAACAATTTGCAAGTTATTGGTTAAGAACAAACAGTATAACTTTAACCAGTGCTTCTTTTCACTGAAAACTTTGTAAAACAGTAGTGGTCTTGGGTAGGAAGTGGACATAAATCTCGTATAGGTAGTCGGATGGTTCCTTGAGAAGTATTAATATCTGCGACTCGAGAAATATTATCTTTTCCGGGAAAAACTCCAAAATTCTGCCAATATTCCAATTGAAAGATGACTGGTATGGGTGTTTTACTAAGACTAATATGCCCACATAATTGGAGCTGGATTTTCTCGCCATTTGTATTACTTGTGCAATTCTGTGACATATTTGAAGTTCTGTTTTTTCAACTCCATCTCCTTTTTCTATATGGAAGTTATGTTTGTCTGCTTCTATTCCTTCTGCACTGAGTGGTTCTATGAATCGTTCTTTCAATGTTACCTTATTTCCCAACCTGTCATTCATATACTTGGATTTCAAATATAAAGTTATTGTCGATTATATACCAGTGGTAGGAGCGCTTGCATGTGACACAGTAGCCCAGAGATCGAAACCGACGTAGTACATATTTTTTATTCTTATTAGGATTTTTGTTTTTTAGTTTCTCATTAATAAAATAAGTTTATAAGTTATAATTTTGAAACTATAAAATAAATTTAATATGATATATCCCCAGTGGTTGAATTACTATTGTAATAAATACGAAAAGAAGAAACTTAGGGAGGATCACCCTGTATAATAAATTACCTTTAATATTGTAACGTTTAAACTAAAGAAAGCGGTCGTTAACATACATACAATGTAAAAAACACTTAGCTAAGCAGCCTGAATTTGTTGCAAAAAAAAAGAAAAAAATAATATTTTAACAGGAAATAATAATTGCGTCAAAATAACGAAATTTTGCGGAATCAAATAAAAATTCATTGTTTATCGAGGTAAAAAACCACAATTACGTCGAACGATAAGCTTCCACCAATCAGGAATTAACAGGTACAGAAAAATAAACGATGCTGACATAGGGAAAATGTCGAAGCTACGTTAATGTAACAGTTGAAGGGCAGTTGGTGAAAACTCGCGGTCGGAAGCGGTCTAGTTTTTTGAGGTTCGCGGATAGCGGTTGTTGAGGAGTCCTGAGTTTAGGTAACATATAAATAAGACGTAGTGTTTCAACTTATCAAGTGTAGTTTTTTTCCAAAAGGGAAAAGCAGATTACAAGGGAGCGTCTACTGTACGCGCTCAGAAGGGGCTTTTTTGGTTCGAAACGCGAGTCGTGGCCGTCGGCGTTTTTGTAAACACCCGGACTGAGAATTGGTGAGTTAAATTTATGAATTATACTAACTGTGTATTATGACTTTTTTTGTAGTTTGGTCAGATTATTAACATTGCCAGCTCGATACTATCTATATAATTTTAATCTATGTCATTTCATATCGCATACGAGTATTTAATGGTGATACCTCTCTGTATGAATCAGGGATAGGGAACACATTTGAGGTAGAATACTAAATTGTTAACCTTCATTGGACTGGCCGGGGTCCGTTTGTACCCCATGACGTATGTTTTTGCTGTATCTTTGCAAACGCAAATTTTTAAACATTGATCTTTCATCTAGCTGCAGTTTATGAGTTATTTTGACAAAATATGATGTATTTAGTAGTTTTTATTGGCTGGTATATTCCAGGGGTCTCTCAAGACCCCGGTCAGCCTTTTACGTCCGATAAAATAATCCCGTTAACTGTTAGTAAAATCGGGGAATCCCATACATTTAACGTTTGTTTACTCACAGGGAATTTACCCATATAATTGTAAAATGTAAATTACCAGTTCAAATGGGGGATTCCCCGCACTGCGATATACTTTTTAGACTAGAATATTCGGATTAGTCTCTTGTGATATTGCGAGTAGGGTACATCGTTTTGAAAATGAGTCAGTTTTTATTTACAAACAATCGCAAGGGGTTTACTGACGATGAGATGTTACGTATACTTGAAAGTGATGATCCAGAGTTTGATAGTGCTATCAATGAGGAAACATCGAGTGACTTAGAAGATGAAGACATAGTCACAGAAATAGAGGAAGAAAATGATGTAATAGTTGATGTTGATTAAAGTATAGAGATAACGAACCCAGAGGAACCAACAGTTAGTAACAGCCAGGGCATTCCAGTATATAAATCTAAAGATGGAACTGAGTGGTCAAAAATTCCAGGAAACACAAAAGTTAGACTTTCAAAAGCTAATATTCGGAGACATGCTCTAGTCCTTACAAATAACAGTTCTGATTTCTCAAGTATAAAATACGCTTTTCTTCTTTTCCTATCTCCGGATATTCTGAACATAATAGTAACCGAAACAAACAGAAAGGCACAAACATATTATGATAAATGGAATATAGAAAACCCGAATAAAATTAAAGTTTTTGTACCTGTTGATTCTACAGAGATTGAAGCTCATATTGGACTGTAGCTTATTCTTGGCGCACTTCACGGATCGAAAGAGGCTATCGATATGCTCTGGTGTCAAGATATTTCTTACTGTCGTCCTATAATTCCTGCTGCAATGTCAAGAGACAGATTCAAACAAACTACTTCATTTTCACGCATTGATAATTTTCGAACAAGACAAGAACGAAAATTAGTAGATAAGCTAGCTCCGATAAGAGATATATTCGATATTTTCACTTCAAATTGTAAAAAATCACTCAATCCTGGCGACCATCTATGTGTAGATGAGCAGCTTGTACCATTCAGGGGTAAGGCATCATTCCGAGTCTATATGAAGAGTAAACCTGATAAGTATGGAATCAAAATATGGGCTCTTGTGGACTGCACCACTTTTTATATTGCAAACATGCAAGTTTATTTGGGTAAGTTATTTGAAAAGCAATATAGGCAAACTTCATATTCCTATGTATCTATTAATTTTTAGGAAAACAAGGTAACAAAGCGGAAAAGGCTCAAGGTCAAAGGGTTATCTTAGATTTGACAGACCATTTGGAAGGGGGATTTGGAATAACGACCGATAACTTTTTTACAAGTTTAGAACTTGCTGACAAGTTGTGGGAAAAAAATATTACTTTATGTGGAACCCTCCGGAAAAATAAAACATTTATTCCTAGGGAACTTCTACCGGCATCGTACAAGAAAGAGTTTTCAAGTATGTTTGCTTTTAGAAATCAAAGAACGCTAGTATCCTATGTTCCAAAACAAAAACATGCTGTCATCTAACTTTCAAGTGAGCATACTGATAGTAAAGTAGCTGGAGAAGGACAGCACTATAAACCAGAAATTATTCTTCATTACAACAAAACAAAAGGTGCTGTCGACACTTCAGATAAGTTGGCCAAAGAATATACAGTGCAGAGAAAGTCAAACCGCTGGCCAATGGCAATATTTTCGCATCTTATAGATATCGCAGAAATAAATGATTATAAATTGTGGTTACTGCAAAACCTGGATTAGCGAAAAAACAGTTTGGATAAACGTAAAATGTATATTTTGGGACTAGGAAAAGAACTTATAAAGAAAAACGGTTTCCGGCGATATAATAATAAATACATTCAGCCGAATAGAAAACGCCATATGACAGACGTTTTTCCCGAACTACTGGATGCAACAGAACATAGAGTTGAACAACAAAACATTACCAGGGGGCGCTGCCATATGTGTCAAAGAGGAAAAGACAGAAAATCCAGAAAAAAATGTATTAGGTGTAATAACTTTGTGCGCCTAGAACATTCAAAATCGGAGATAGTTTGTAAAAAATGTTAAAATGATATGTAGCTAGTAGTATTAAGGATTAGGATATTTTGTATTTTTTCGTGATGATTTTTGACTAGTAAATGAATAATAGTAAAACTTTAATAAAACTTCTTTTCTATATATTTAATTTAAAGAAAAATACAGCATTTCTGCAATTTTACGCATGGGGTCTTCTCGGACCCCAGTTAGTCCTATTCGTGAAATTTTGATGTCCGTCCCATGAAGGTTAATTTCAAAGTTTCATATATAGGTTGCGCGAATATATTTAAGTTGCGGCAATTATTTTCAAACTAACAAATTTCATTTTATTCTGCATTTCATTTTCATTAATGTAACATGGTATCTCAAGTTTTCTCTCGATCCTATCATTGGTTTTAATTATCTACAGTCACAAGACTTTACGGACAATTATTCCTGACGCTTTGTCAATTGGTGTAATCTCTTTTGTTATTTTGTATATTAAAATCGTTAAAGAAATCACTATCGGTTACTTTACTTTCTCAACCAGGAGAGCATGATTATATGAATACATAACATATGCACATAAGAGCTACACCTAAGATTTTTCCTCAACCCACCCCTATAACTGACGTAACTCGATAACCCAAGACCTCTCATTACTAACGACAACTGGTAGCAGCGGAGACCGAAGCCAACCCTTTCGGATATTTCTTCCAGGAGCCGTCGACTCCTGTTTCCCACGAAATCGTGGGTGGTGACAGCCAGCTACGCTGCCTTCTCGGTCCATTAGGGACATTTTGACAGCAGAACTTTCTCAATGTTTATTACAGAATGCTTCGGGATTATTACACTATCGGAAATATTTCTGCGAACATGATTTTTTTTTCTAAATTATCCCTCGTCTTCGCCTTCGACAATTTTTGAAAAAAATTCATGCTCGTGGAGAATTTATTTTATCGTTTTAAAATTTTAGTAACTTATAAACTTATTTCATTAATGAAAAACGAAAGAACAGAAATCCTAATAGGAATAAAAATCCTATTAAGAATAAAAAGAAGAAGTACTACGTGGGTTTCGATCTCAGCACTACTGTGTCAGATGCAAGCGTTCCTATAATCAACATCAACTTTATATCTGGAATCCCAGTATATGAATGGCAGGCTGCTTTTTTTAATTTGTTTCCTTAATTTTTAAATTAATTTGCTAAAGAAGAGTGATTATTTTATGGCAATATTGTCAGAAATAATGTTCTTCACATTCATACAAAATTTCATTATGTCCTCTTTTATTGGGAAGCAAATATTTAGGATTTTCTGATTTCCCATGTTAAAATCCTATCGTCCTAAGAACGAGTCACCACCCGGTATATATTTGTATGCATATATGTATGTTATAACGGAATTTGTAAGCACGACAGATAGAGGGCACATTTTCGACGGGTAGAAACTAAAATTGCTTCAAAAATCGGTTGGAACAAAATCTTGGACGAGTTGGTGAACGGACCAAATCGGCCCCGAAGAAACCAACTGGCAGCCTTTCAATGTTGAAAAAAATCGTATTTCCTTTGTTTTTGATCTGACGCAAAAAGTTACTGGGTTATAGACCTTAATACGTTCTACAGCTTTTGTACTCAACATTTTATTCAAAAAAACGTACATGAAAACATTTATTCAAGAAAATTCAGAAATTTACCAAAAAATTTGTATCTTATGTTTTTGATTTGATGCAAAAATGTTACTTGAATTAAGCTTGTCCAATTGGTCTCGTACCATTGGGATTTTGCTTATTTACTTTATTGAAATGCATATTATTGGTTATAGTTTACTTACTAGATCCATGTTAATGTATACATAAAATGTTCGTAGAATGTGAGGAAGCATATCAGTATATTATACAATTGTTTAACTTTAAAGTGTTATCCTAGAACAGGCTTTATACGTACCTTTTCCAACATAGCCGGGGCTACATGCCAGTATTTATACTTAAGCATTTCCTTAATTCTATCAACTATGTAGAAGCAGCCATCATCGTCGTAATAAAAAATATCCCCGGTTTTTAACCAACCATTCGAGTCAAAAGATTCGGAACAGTCTCGCTTATAAAAACCATTCATGATCGTTTTTGTCTTCAATCTTAATTCTCCTTGTTCATTGGGACCACATGTCTCTTCAGTATCTACATTTACAATCTGTGAAATGTTTCATTGAATAAATAAATATGAATAATTACTCAGAAACCGCATTTTAATTCAAAATAAACGGTTTTAAGGATTAAAACTAACTTTTCCGCATCTGTGGCCCTGAACAATATTCTATCATAAAATTGTTACTTGTATACACTTCGGGGGATGTATCGTGCTAACAAACCGGAATTTCTCCAAAAATAACCAAAAATTCAGTATATCTGGATTTATAGGACCCCCTGTACTCGCTCTAGTCAACTGAAAATCAATAGGGTACATTTGTGAGACACCTTCAACAATATTCAATCATAAAATTAATCAATCGCATACTCTCTGGAGGCTGTATCGTGCTAACAAACTGAAAATTCTCCAAAAATGACGAAAGTTTGGTACTTCAAGTACCATATCACCCGTTGTACTGGCTTTACTGAGTTGAATATCAATAGGGTTCATCTTTGAGACGCTCTGAATAATATCCAATCATAAAATTGGTCACTTGTATATACTCCGGAGGCTGTATCGTGTTAACAAACTGAAACTTCTCCAAAAATGACAAAAATATCGTAGTTAAAGTACTGTAGCACTTGTTTTATTGGCTCCGGTGAGCTGAAAATCAGTGAGATGCCCTGAATAATATTCAATCATAACATTGGTGACTTGTTGAACTCCGGAGGCGGTATCGTGTTAACAAACTGCAATTTCTCAAAAAAATACAAAATGTGGGTACTTCAAGTACCACAGCACCCGTGGTACTGGCTCTGGTGAATTGAAAATCAATAGGGATCATCTGTGACATGTCCTTAACAATATTCAATCATAAAATTGCTGACTTATTGCACTCCGGAGGCTGTATCGTGCTAACAAGACATATAAGGAAAAGTGGCCGACGACAACGACGATGACGACAAAATACACACAGGATTTTTTTTCTAAAAACCGTTTTTTCGGGTTGTTGTTGATGGAAAATGTAAAAATAACTCAAAAAAAATTTCAAAATTCCAACTTTTTTTGGGGTAAACCAATACTTTTCTCGCATATAGAAAGGTTGGGCGGAAAAGTAAAATCAACAATTTTCGAGTTGATCAGTTGTTCAGTACCATGGTTCTCTAAGTGTGCGCCGCGGCAACCCGGGGCGGCGCTAGATTAAACCAGGGGCACCGCCAGGCACTCCTAATGAGGTAGAATTTGAGTTACTTTTAGCAACGCCGGCGACGCATGAGTGCTGAGGAAGTTTCAAGAATTCCCAGAAGCCCGTATTCGACCTGCGCGTCGCTCGACGAGAGTTTTCGCGAGCACTCTTTGACAGTATTTAAGTCGCCGTAATCTGCTTTGCTGGGTTTGTTTACCGTGAGACGTACCTAAGAAGAATTGTAAGGGGTTGAACTGTTATGATAAATAGAAGTATAGTAATGGAGAGTTTTAGTACCTAGTGATACAAAGTGTTGTGATTTACGAACTTAGGACACATATACGTTCCAATATCGGATCGGTTGCTTTGTTTTTTCGTAAACAGTTAGTCACAAGATGGAAAGATTTTAATTAAATAAGGAAATGGATAGATCGAGACAGAGTGATCAAGCATCGACAAGTGACGGAAGAGTAAAAAGAAGGAAACGTCGCAAATACTTTGGTTTTACTTCAGTAGAAGTAAATCATGAGGAAATACCGCAGTGTGTGCTCTGTTTGAAAATTCTAGCGGTCGAAAATATGCTCTCAAGTAAGCTAAAACGACATCTCGAAACCATTCATCCTACCATGGTTGGAAAGTCACGCGAATTTTTCACAAGAAAGTGGCAGAATGTACAAAAAACAAAAGAACGTGTTTACTCAACAAACTTCAGTAGCTAGCAACGCACTGCTGTCCTCATTCAAAGTGGCATATAGGGTGGCGAAGTGCAAGAAACCTCACACCATCGCAAAAGAAGTTATTTTACTGGCTGCTGTCGACATGGTTAACATTATGATAGGAGAATCGGCGAGAAAACTAATTTCAAAGGTATATCTAACAACACTATTAGTCGAAGAATCCATCATATAGCTGTGGTTTACAATGATCAATTGATAGAGAAAATTGAAGGCAAGGAATTTGGTCTGCTACTTGATGAGGCTACTGACTGTAATAAAGATGCACACCATCAACGTGGAGCAAAAATGAGAGTGGTAGTGTCAAGCCTTATTCCCCGCTTTGAAAAAATGTGTACAAATCACCAAGCTCACCCATCACACTGATTTTTTTCCTTCAGTAATAATGTATTCTTGTGTGTTAGTTTAATAATAAACCTATATGAGTATATGAGCGTTAGATTGGAGTTTTTTCATTCATGTGTTTTGTAACTAGTGCTAATATATTTACAAGGATATTAAATAAAATGTTGTACAACGCCTGCGCTTTGCTACTATACAGTAGGCAAGTTGCAAAGCACATATTTTATAGATTATACATATGCAACAATTTGTTGAACACAACTATATATGCATATTGCGAGTAGGCGCGCCCTGACAAAATACTAAACCTGTAAGTGCGCCGCAAACTGAAAAACTTTGGGAACCCCTGGTTCAGTACGTTTCTCGGATCCCATCACTAGACTCTAGGAAATATACTGAAGTCCTAATGACGATTTAAATTAAATTTAAAAGTGTATCCGTGCTTGTTCTTAATATCGATGTCAATAAGTTTTTGTACCTTGAAAACGGAGTAACCTATACGTATACTTACTTTACACATAATATTAGGCAAAAGCATGCCAACAGATTTGGGTTTGTTGCGTAAACACAAAGTTTGTTTAACGTTATTCACATCAATCCAAATTGCACATCCAGCAATTTCTGTTTGCCCATACGTTTGAAGCACAAGAGTTCCAGGTAGCAGATCCCTAAGCACCACACAGTATTCTTCTGGCATGGACGCACCGCTAGTGGTAAAGGTTCTCAGACTACTAGTATCCATGTTTTCAGGACGACCAGCTTTTATTAATGCTATTGCGTCAGAGGGCGAAAAAAAAACATTCGTTACCTGTCAATAAAAAAAAATAGGAGATGATAGGTGGTCTTCATTATAATTGAATTGAACTTTGTCGACATTCGACTATATTAATAACCTTAATCTGATAACGTTAATGTTTCCTCCCTTCAAGAAGCTTTAATAGAGAAAGGATTTAGTTTAACAAAAGAGAATTGTATTTTTGCGGCTGTCTGGAGGCAATCTTAGGACCCGGCCAGCATACAGTGAAGACGGGTGTGGTTCACTTTTTTTAATAACTATTCAAGATATTATATGTTGGGCGCCATACGATGTCACCCAAGCCTAATCGGTACACTCCTCCCTGAAAAATCGGGAAGTGAAAGGAGACTTACCTCCAGAAAAATACAGTGTGTCAATGAGATTAAATTACAGTTTTAACATAAAAATTGTGCTAGAAATTACCTCTAGATATCTCACAGTGAAATCCAGTGGGGAAAAGACACCCCAAATACGATCCACTCAGCGAAAGATTCGCCCAACGGAAGATCGCCCCGTATGAGAACCCTCTAGTTATTAAGAGGGCCAAACTCAACGTGGCGTCCACGATGTCCCCAAGATGGCGGAATATAGTCTCGAAATAATCCGTCACAACGGTTTTTCGAGTCGATCCTACTTAAAACTTATTCAAATGAACCTTGATCGCACTCGAAAATTAAATTAAGTCTTCCTGGTATAATCTCTTAACGGATGGCTTACAACGATCCAACTCCAACAATCGCCACACATACTCAGGAACTCAGGAACTACTACAACTAATAATGTCAAAACAAGCCGTATAGAGTACACTCGTTTATCGGAGAACTGAGTTCAGAGTTGCCTACAACTAAAAACGAAATACAACATCTCCTCCTTCCCCACAGAAAAATTTACAGAAAAAACTCCCCGTAAATTTTCTTTCGCGCTAGCGATAACACCACTATCTTTACCAAAAAAAAACCAAAATAAACCAAAAATCTCTCCTATAGCATCAAATCCTTTAAAAAGGATCCAGATTTTTAATCTCTCACCTACCACTTGCTAATACAAGAACCAATGGCCACCCGAGACAATTTTAGGGGAGACTTCGCGAGGGATGGAAAATCGCGTCGGGGTCCAGACCCTAAAACACACACTATACCTTGTAACGGGTAGTCAATGACACCCGAATCAACAATTAGTAGGCTTCACCTATGATCGGTCACCCGCGTTCGATAATTAAGCCCATAACGTGAAAATCCAACAAATTTTCATTTTAGGATGCACCAGGGAGGCTCGAATAACCACCTAACGAACTGTAGCATCGTCACCTCTAAAACGGATATACTAAGACTAAGGGACATTTATTTAACTTGTTACTGTCTTAATTGTTCGGTACCAATTTTTCCAAGTTTCCTTGGATGGGACCAAGATAGCGATTTTATTTGGAACCATAATGGGCGATAAACAATTAAGACGTATGCGAACGGCACTCTTGTTTTGGTTGGAGAGCTAAGAGTCGTGGGTTTATTTGCGGAACGTTAATCAACCGGAAAGGTAATTAAAGGGGGCCAAAAATTTTAATTCACAGGAAATATTTCAAAAACTGCGATAAGCGAGAAAAATTATGAAAAGTGAGGTATTTTTGGTAGTGTATCTGTGGAGGTTTGTGAAGTACTCACTAAAACGCGGTTTATTAGGTTAACCAGCTTATTAACAGGTTTTACCAGCGTCAGTCAACAAAACATCAAAAATATTTACAAGATGGGTACATGCATAACCTGGTACCGCAAACAAAATTAACATATACATAAAAACAATAAAACAAATTATCACTAAACACTACACGGTAATTTGTTCGAGAAATAAATAGTCTCCAAGAAACAACAAATATACAAATCAAAATCATACACATACACAAATGAAATTATTTTCCGTTTATTCAAAAAAGAAAATGTAGGATATTATATTATTAAATTACTTGAAAACAAAAAAAACACATAGGCTTTGTGAAAGTTATGGCAACATCGGGAAAATAATTTAGTCTAGATTTGACGTGCACGCCGAATTTCCTAACGATTATTCTATAAAACATAAACAAAGGTTCTCTAAAACAATGGCAATATTAGTTATCAATAAACTCGTTATGGTACTAAAATAGTTCTGACCGTATAGTTCTTTCGCTAAAGAAATAGCGTGACACTAAATTAATCTTTCCACCATCGACTAAGAACGGGTGCGATTATTCCAGGTAGGAGAGATACTAAATAATCATTAACGATACCTGAGTCCAATTGTTTCCATCCAATCACCACCTTACTACTCAAGTGAAGATTCTTGCATCAACGCCGGGGGCGTGGTTTATCGATTAGGTCGATTAAAAAAATTTACGATAGTACTTGTAATAAGTAATCTACCCTCACCGCGTGATGGAACAGATCACACTCGGAAATCTTCGGTAATTTAATGTCGATAACACGCACTATAAACATATACTCCGGTAATTTTAATTCAACTATGGACACAGGAAATACCGATACTTTGGTACGATACGATAATTTAATCTTAAAAGCTAAGAAAATCACCATTGCTTCGCTCAAGTAATTTTCGTAGACTCTATCTCGATAGCGGCACTAAAAAATGATACGTTAATTCACGCTGACACTACAAGAATTTTTTGGACTACTCGCCTTGAGAATCGGTCGCTCACTGACTCTCGTGACGAGATTTTTGGGGATGGATAGCCTTCTTTTTGAAATTCTTTCCGAAAAATAACTGTAAAATTAGTTCCACAAAGCCATATAACAGCCATATAAAACGAATCGGGCAGTGAATTCACAGATTACGCTGTCTACCCAGAATTTCAAAAAAGGTACTTTCCTTCTCCGAAGGTAATTCTAAAACTATTGTGTACTCATCGTACCCCTTTTAAGGGCGGTATTAGAAGTACAATAAATTGTCACTTTGTTCAACTGAAAATCCCGATTGAGCCGTAATAAACCTTTTTCGGCGTTCAAAGATGTATTATACTCCGGTAATTCTATGTTTATTAGTAGTATAAAACAATCTTCTACATAGACCGAAGAAAATATTGTTACTCCAGGGCCGCACTGGGAAATAAATTCGGATATAAAAAAATTAAAAACGTTACAAACTGTTAACCTCGACACAGTACTGCTGCGAAATCATACGAAACCATGTTGGTACAAACGCAGTAGCAAACACCCCGCGTGACAGTTTTCCCTCAGGTCCCTGCCTTAGAGCAATCTGCCCCCCGACGTCGTACCCTGAAAACATATTCACCACTAAAGGTCGATTCTCTAAACTCCCCCAGCACCCACTGCGGCTAGGGCCGTAACAAAAAAGCAGAAAAAAAGAACACTGAAAACCGCTACAAACCCATTAACCCCTAGGAGCTAGATCTTAAACCTCGCAACTAAAGTAGCCAGTTTGGTGGACTCTTACCACCTCGACTGGTAACTCCACGAGTGGTTGCATTCTCCGCCCCAGACCACCGGGCAAAACTCAAAACAATGAAGTGATCAGCGGATCTGGATCTCCAGACGAGTTAGCAACCTTAAGGTCCTTGATACTCTAGATTCCTTGATCCTTACCGTCTTCATCCACTAGACTATACATCCATGAAAGGACCTAACCATCTAGGAGCCAATTTTGGTGTGAAATACTTCGCAGCATCTGGCAAAGCAAAGTTGCGCCTCCATACTAACTGACCAGTAACAAACTCCTCCTTACGCCGACGCAAATTGTAAGTCTTCTCATACTTCCGAGAAGCTTTTTCCAAACGAATCTTAACATCAGTAAACGAATCTTGTAAGCCCTGCGAACGATCTTTGATTGAATTCCCAGATATCTCTGTTTCAAAATCCCTAAGATTGTCTTTCCTCTCAAACTCTCTACCATTCACAAAAAAAAATTGGAAAGGAAGGGGAAGATCCCGCCACACACCCCTGGCACAGCATGACCAGTCGCTTTCAAGAGGATGAGGAAAGGAGGAGGGGCCACTATCTTTATTTTATACCAAGACATCTTTCTGTGTCTGATTATGGCGAGACTGCAAGCCTAAGCTAGGTCTTAGGCACTATTTCATCAGGGTCCCTATTATTAACCCCTGGTCTCCTGCTCGCAATATTGCCACATCACGCCATTTAAACTTAATGTTAGTTACATACGAGTACTAATACTAATACTAGAACTAGAAGGCCGTTGAAGGTATCTAAATTTAAAGTATATACGTACAGGTCTTAAGGGTGAGAATTATATAGCATAATATGAACTAAAATCCCAAACCACGAAAATTACGCACAACGACCCGCTAAGCCCAGACTTATCTAAACTAGTCTTACAAATCTAAACCTAGGTTTGCCTATCAAATTTGTAGGTACAATGTATCTTTTATGGCTGAATGCCCATTACATTGTTAGTGTTACTCTGGTTTCTTCCTCAATAATAAAACTACCCAATACATTTATATTATTACCTAATAGACGGATAGTCTCGTGGGCCGTGCCTGGAAGGTGGCCCAGCACCCGAACATTTTCCTCTCTTTGGATTCACATACCATTCACAATCATACTTCTACCAAAATTCACGAAATATGGATTCTGACATGTTGACTCGTGGTAAGCGGCGCGGGTGGCACACACGAGTTTCGCCAAATTATCATCCCACTTCCTGTGATTATCCATTATATAAGTTGCCAACATAGTCTTAAGTGTACGATTATACCTTTTCGATGGGTTAGCTTGTGGATGATATAAGGCGGATATACCTCACTGTTACTCCATAGGTTCGTAATAAATTCGTAAATTCACGGGAGGTGTCCCGAACCCCATTATCGCAAAAAAGTAAACATGGAACACCAAAAATAAGAAAAACCTCCCCTTCAATTTTCCTAACGACATGGAATAGCTTTAGATGCACGCAATGGAAACACCAACGTAAACTTACTAAACAAATCCATGACTACTAGAATGAACTTAAAACCGTGAGTCGATCTTGGGAAAGGTCCCATAATATCGGTAGCTATAATCTCCCAAGGTTGTGTAGCTTTAGGTTGAGGAGTAATCAACCCTTTTCGTTTCTCTGATTCTACTCTATGAGTAGCGCACAATGAACAATTCCTGACATATCTGGCAACATCACACTTCACACACACCTAAACGAAGATCTTTCGGAACTACCTCTTTCTAGTTTTCTACTTCCTCCACCAAAAAAAAAATTCCTTGGACGGACATACTTATACAACTTTCCACCTGTAATTTTCCATTGGGGATATTTCAGAGGAAGCGCCATTACATTGCGACAGAGCTTATCATACCAGCGATCACCACTATGAGGAGGTTCGACTTCCTCTAAGTCATCCAACACAGGACAGACCGAGACAGCAGATCTGGAACAAAATGTTCTTCACCTTTTCGATGGACAATTTTAAAATCATACTGTTGAAGTCTTACAGCCAACGTGCTAATCTACCGGTAGGATCCTTCAAATTATGTAGCTATACCAAGGATGCATGATCAGTAACAACTGGGACACTTTCCAGATAGGGACGCAATTTCTCCACAACCCACAACACAGCTAGATATTCCCTTTCTGCCGTAGAATAATTTCTCTCCTGTCGACTCAGAGATCTACTCAAGAAATTAATCGCCCTATCACCATCCGAGCACGTTTGTCGTAAAACGGCTCCCAATCCATAACCTGAACTATCACATTGGACAACGAAAGGTAAAGAATAGTCCGGACTTTTACGTACCGGAGCGGAAACTAGAGATTCCTTAATCTGCTCAAAGGAGTCTTCACACTCCTTAGTCCAAATGAATCTCCTTCCCTTTTTCAGTAAAGCCGTAATTGGCGATAACAGTGTCGCAAAATTTGGTATAAAACAGCGGTACCACGAAAACGTACCTATAATACCACGTACTTCCTTGACTTATGTTGGTGTGGGTATATTCAGCATATCATTAACCTTGTTGCTATCCACATGTAACACATTCCTACCGACAACGTGACCTAAATACTTTAACTCTGGCCTACAAAACTGACATTTTCTCCAGCTAACCGTTAATTTGGCTCCCCGAAGTCGCTTAAACACTTCCTCCAATATTCTTAGATGTTCCCCGAATGTTTCAGATATAATAACAACATCATCCAAGTACGTGAACACATGAGGTTCTAGCTCAGTACCAAGAAAACGATCGATTAACCTTTGCCACGTAGCAGAAGCGTTGTGCAATCCGAACGGCAATCTACGAAACTGGAAAAGTCCCCGACCGGGAACAGTAAACGCCGTGAACTGTCTAGATGATTCTGCAACTGAAACCTGCCAATAAGCCGACTTTATATCTATGGTGGACAGATAATGAGCATTCCTAAGTTTGTCGAGAATGCTAGAGATAAACGGTAGAGGATAACTATGTCTTTTGTCACGATCCACACAGCGAAAGATTTGCTCAACAAAAGACCGCCTCGTATGAGAACTCTCTAGTTATTAAGAGGGCCAAACTCCACGTGGCGTGCACGATGTCCACAAGATGGCGAAATAGAGTCTTGAAATAATTCGTCACAATCAACCTCGATCGCACTCGAAAATTACATTAAGTCTTCCTGGTATAATCCCTTAATGGATGGCTTATAACAATCCAACTCCAACAATCGCCACACTTACCCAGGAACAACTTTTCAGAACTTGCTACTATTCCAAACGCCAAAAGGAAAAATGAGACTGAACGCGCGATAGACAGCGCATATTTCTCCCAAACCACGAAGTCCAAAAATCCATTGCGTGGAACGAGCCAATAGCGCGTCAGAATTTTTATGAAAATACAACTCATCATGTTAAAACAAGCCGTATACAGAGTTGCCTATAGAGTAGACTCGTTTATCGGAGAACTGACTTCAGAGTTGCCTACAACTGAAAACTAAGTGCAACAGTTTATTATATACAGAATCGAGAACAACTAAGAAACGATATGATTTTGCCTTAGTAACTTAGAAACGACGGGTTTCGCCTTGAATTTCACTTAGAAGTTGATTTTCGACTTTGTTGCACAACTAAGCAACCGGTGCACTATTCAACCAACTAACTCGTTAATAGTGTAACGGGTAACTTACTAACTGACTGCGTAGCTAAGTGTGACTGCTTCGTAATTGACTGATGACTGACTGATGATTTACTGATGACTGATTTCTTCACGTTGTAAGGCGTGTTAAATAGAAAAACTCCAAGGGGGTGTGTTTACACGAATGTTGGGGGGACTAAAGGAAGTACACAATATTGACTCGAACGGAACCATTGACAAGAATCAACAATGGACACATCCATTGAATTTTTCAATTACTGTTGTAACCTCTTCCCAACTGCTCCCTGGTAGTATGAAAACATCACTATCTCTGGTCATATCCGGAACGCATGATCCATTCGGGATAGCTTCTTCCTCGTTAGGTAGCTCAACTTATAAGAGCTATAGCCGAAACTCTAAAGATTGTCAGGGGTAAAACTTTACCTTAATTAGAATTACAGAACACCATCATCCTCAGGAAAAAAAGGGAAGAAAATAACTCCTGGGCGCCAACTTATTTTTTATTGACCTCTGAATAAGTAAACAGAGTATGGATGTACACTTTTGAGTAGATCATTTATAAGGCCCCTTAGCTAATGCAGAACGATAGCAAAACTGCCCGAAAACCCCACCAATTTATTTGTACAAATCACTTATCTTGTACGGTATCATAACTAAACATATCATAGGACTGTTTAAAAAACTATTTTTATGTCAGAGATTATTGGTTCATTTTGGAAATAGGGAAGGGCCTAAAGCCTTGGCCGTTACAATTTTTTAGAATATTCAGTTGGTGCCGGGAGCAAAAAAAATGTTTATGTCTGAACATCTGCAACAATAAATACAGACTCCGTCCCAACTGGAACAAGAAGAAGATGGAAAGATGGATTGTTTTATTATATGAAAGCAGAAAAGAGATCTTTTGAAATAATGTTTGTTGAAAAAGGCGTAGAAAAGGGGGTTTAAAAATAAATTATCTGGAATTTAACACTAGAAAATAATGCTGAAAATAACGATAGATAATTTATCGTTCCACTGTCCTTTTCAAAACCTTTTAACGCTTAAATGTTATACAAATGTGCGAAATGATTTATTACAGACAATCCGACACCGATCCATTATTCAAATATACCGTCTCTTTCATCCATGGAAGTTCAAATATAATATGACAATGAGTCTTGCAAACTTTACAATGAGATATTTCGTTTGGTCTAAACCATTGGTTCCCAACGGGGGCGATACCACCCCCCTGTGGGCGCTGCAGCTTTTTAGGGGGGCGGTAGCGGATTCAGAAGCAAATAATAAGTAATCAAGAGGAATGGTGGAATAAAAATGATTTAATAAGGGTTAATAAGCAGTTTTAAATTAGCATTAAAAATAATACTAATAATTATAATAATTTCTTTTAGTTCAGAATAGAAGTATATGACTTGTCCTCGCACGTTGATAAGCCAACGCGCGATGTTCATACAAAATAACATGTTTCGACATGTTCGCATACAGACAAGTTGAATCATGCACGAAGTGAAACGTATAAAAGCAACAGCTCTACGAATTTTTTGTTAGTTAGTTGTTTGTGCTTGGCCGCGATATATAGTCGTAGCCGTAGTAAATAATCGTGAGTGGTGTGTCATTTTATAAACATTACTATCTATAAATCTATTGAGAATTTAATTTTTGTATGAAAATCGCTGAATCTACTTCTAAATTAAAAAAGAAATGCCGGCAATACAGTATTGAATATTTGAAATATAGATTTGCGGAATCTTCTACAAACAAATCATTACCTATGTGTTTAATTTGCCGAAAAGTTTTTTCAAATGAAGCTATGAAACCTTCTAGGCTACAAGAGCATTTACATAAAATGCATCCTGAAAAGAAGAACAAAAATATATTCTATTTACAAGAACTCGAAAAACAATATTTAAAACAGCCAACCATATCAAACCTTTTTGCATCGTCTTCTAAACAAGACGATGATGGACTACGAGCCTCATATAACGTTTCATTGTTAATCTCAAAGTCAGGAAAACCACACACCATTGGCAAGGAATTAATTTTTCCGGCAGTCGAAGAGATATTAAAAATTGTTTCCATCATAAGACACCATTTGATATCGTTAAAAAAATTCCTCTCAGTAATAATTCAGTGCAAAGAAGAATAGATGAAATGGCAAATGACGTTGAAATATCATTATGCGATTACCTAAAGACTTGCAAATTTTCCATTCAACTCGATGAATCAACTCTACCAAGTAACGAAGCTCTACTCTTATCATACGTACGATTTATAAAAGAAGAAAAAATTCATCAAGAGTTATTATTTGCTAAGAATTTGGAATCTGATACAAAGCGACATTCTATATTTAATATCATGCAAGAATTTTTTCAAGAGAAAGAAATTCCTATTAGCAATATTTTGTCTGCTGCTACTAATGGTGCTCCAGCAATGACCGGGCGTCATAAGCACATTTGAGAAAAGCAGTGCCAAATGTACTCGCTGTACATTGTATTATTCACTGTGAAGACTACAATCGCTTGCTGCTACACACAGAAGTACGTCGGCTCTCTAAAGGTGTTTGTGTGAATCGTTTATTCAATCTATTTGACTCAGTGTTGGAATTTCTTGAAGAAAACGAACGATTGCGCGTAAACCTGATTACGTCAAAAAATGACATCGTTATTTGACGGACCTGTTTAAAGTATTTAATCAAGTTAATCTACAATTGCAAGGTGATGATTTAAATTTAATTAAAACTAAAAACGTCATAGCTGCTTTTGCAGGAAAACTTCTTATATTCAAAAGAAATCTTGGTAGAGGTGAGTACAACCATTTTCCCACATTATCAATCTGCAAAACCGGAATATTTACTTACTTACTGCCACGACTTGGAAGTTCTTCTTCATGTTGATTTTACAGAGCGTTTCCAAGATATTTAAAACATGGAAATACCAAGTTGGGTTATAGATCCTTTCGCAAACACAGATACTCAAGACTCATCAAATTTGGAAGAGGAGCTATTAGAACACACAACTAACGAAGAACTGAAAAGTAAAATTCAAACGTAGATATCGAGAGTTCTGGCTTCAAAAACCAATACCAGTTCTCTATCCTGGATTGTGGACAATAGTACAGAAGTTGTTAATTGCATTTCCTTCGTCCTATATGGCTGACCGTACATTCAGTGCAGTAACTGATTTGCTGTCAAAGAAGAGGAACAGACTACACATCACTGAACGTGGCGATCTGCGATTGATGTTAACGAAATTGGAACCCGATATTAACAAACTGGTAACACTCCACCAGCCTCAACCGTCTCATTGATTTTTTCTTTATTATTAATTTTGTATTTCTTATTGTATTGCATTTCTTATTTCTATTGTGATTGTATTTCTTATTGATTCTGTGTTTATATTTAAAAGTTTAATAAATAATTTTATTGTACATTTGGTAGTCGTTTAATAAATTTCTACTTCATCATTCCTCTAAAATAAAATTTAGACATTAACTGAAATTAAAGCTAAATACAGATCAATTGGGACGGTACAGATGATATTCAAATAAAATTAACTACTTTGGACTAACCAGCGAGTGGGGGGGGGGGGGGGGTGATGGCGGTGAAATTTTTGTTCTCTTCTATAGGGGGCGGTGGTCCAGAAAAGGTTGGGAACTACTGGTCTAAACAGTCCTACATTCCACAATGTCACAGACATGCAATCATCTACGCTTTTAAATATACAAGCAATAGCGAACGGATACAAAGAGAATTTCATATCTGCAAATAGATCACCGACAGTTGAACAATACTAACTGTTTCAAAATAATTCCACAATATTATTAAACATTTTCAAAAATCATAAAAAATTGACAGTTGTTACGATATTACTTAATATC
Organism: Galeruca laticollis; assembly: GCA_963921935.1. Lineage (NCBI taxonomy): Eukaryota > Metazoa > Arthropoda > Insecta > Coleoptera > Chrysomelidae > Galeruca > Galeruca laticollis. The sequence goes on along the minus strand of OY998177.1, from coordinate 221,101,789 downwards.
ATCGTCAGAATGTAATAACGAAACAATTTTTTAGAATTTTTATAATGTTTTCATTATATTATGGAACTATTTAGAAACAGTTAGTTTCATTAAAAAAAGTAAACTATCGTAATAGGAATTTTTAGTTGTTTCCTAATAATAAACATCTTCCACCCTATACACATATCATGGTCCTAATGATCTGAATGGCAATCATATCTACATCTTTTTGTCTCTGTAATTGTTAACTAATGATCACTATGCATTCGTACAGTCCCATTAATTACGATTGAGTTTAAAAATTTACCTTATACTTATCAAGTAAACGCCAACATTCTTGAGGAACGAATTTTGATACCATAAGATTGGCTGCTCCGATTTTGTATGTTGCAATTAAGTGGATTATTCTTGTTATCCAATAAAGTGAAGCATAAGACAAATAGATTTTGTTTATATTATTCGTGTGTCTAAAATCGGAAAAAAAGTGTGTAAAAATAATATTGATTATATTTATTACAAACATTAGTATACACATTGGTAAAAAAGCTGGAATATAACCTAACATTAACATTAGCTATATCATTAGGATTTATAATGAATAAAGTGTACTTGATACAAATCATTATTCGATTAATTTTCAAATGCTTTGTATGATTAGTTGTGACAATAATCTATACTGCTACCCGCAACAACCTCTAAAATAAATATTCAAAATCTATTTTGATCAATATTTCCAAAAAACTTAAAATTTTCTTAAAGGAACAAACGAACTCGATTAGAATCGTAAGAACAAAATACTAATTTGCTTTTTATAATCCAAATAAACGGTTTTAAAGATTAAAACTAACTTTTCCGCATCTGTGGCCCTGAATAATATTATTTCAATAAAATTGTTACTTGTATACACTTCGGGGAATGTATCGTGTTAACAAACCGAAATTTCTCCAAAAATAATCAAAAATGTAATATATCTGGATTAATAGGACCCGCTGTATTCGCTGTAGTCAACTGAAAATCAATAGGGTAGGTACATCTGTGAGACACCGTGAACAATATTCAGTCATAAAATTGATCAAGCGTAGACTCGCGGGAGGCTGTATCGTGGTAACAAACTGAAAATTCTCCAAAATGACAAAAATTTGGTACTTTAAGTACCATAGCACCCGTTGTACTGGCTTTAGTGAGCTGAATATCAATAGGGTTCATCTTTGAGACGCTCTGAATAATATCCAATCATAAAATTGGTCACTTGTATATACTCCGGAGGCTGTATCGTGCTAACAAACTGAAACTTCTTCAAAAATGACAAAATATCGTACTTAAAGTTCTGTAGCACCTGTTGTATTGGCTCGGGTGAGCTGAAATTCAATAGGGTTTATCTGTGAGATGTTCTGAATAATATTCAATCATAAAATTGGTGATTTGTTGAACTCCGGAGGCTGTATCGTGCTAACAAACTGAAATTTCTCAAAAAATGACAAAGTTTCGTACTTCAAGTACCATCGCACCCGTTGTACTGGCTTTGGTGAGCTGAAAATCAATAGGGTTCATCTGTGACATGTCCTTAACAATATTCAATCATAAAATTGGTTACTTATTACACTCCGGAGGCTGTATCGTGCTAACAAGACATGTAAGAAAAAGTGGCCGACGACGACGACGACGACATACACACAGGATTTTTTTTCTAAAAACCATTTTTTCGTGTTGTTGTTAATGAAAAACGTAAAAATAACTCAAAAAATTTTTTGGGGTAAACCAATACTTTTCTCGCATATTAGATAGGTTGGGCGGAAAAGTAAAAATTCTCGAAGTAATTTTCCTGTTGATTACGACAAGCAAAAATTCATTCTATTCTTAGGTAACTTTTAGCGTAATAAAATATGCACTTTATTTAAAAGACATCATTAGGAAAACGATTTTGACAGAATTTGTTTAGCGTTACGGTAATTTTTGTACAATAATTTGTTGGATAGAATGTGTTAGGGATTGGTGACAAAGGGCCGGATTAAAAATGAAAAGGAACTCATCATGATTTCATCGTGTACACACACAACAATTGGACCGCTATATTTCGGAATTTTCTGTAGTTATATCGCGATATCACACACGAGCTTCATAGGACGAACGTTTAGGCTTCTCTGCTAATTGTCAATTCTCGGAACAGTTCATCGGACATCAACAGGTGTATATGTCAATCGAAGCTTGACTAGGTGATGAAGATAAACCACATCTTATACGATACTTTAGGGTGTAGACATGGTTGCTTTACATCTAGGGAACAGAAATATTATGGATTAAAGCAAGGGAAAATAGGGACCGAAAACTAAACAGAATGTGCTATTACTTTTCCGCCGATCCCTATCTAATATGCGAGACAAGTATTGGTTCACCCAAAACAAAATTTGGATTTTTTTGGAATTATCTTTTCGTTTTTCGGCAAGAAAAACACAAAAATTGTTTTTAGAAAAAATCGTGTGTATACGTCGTCGTCGTTGTCGTCAGCCAATTTTCGTATCATGTCTTGTTAGCACGATACAGCCTCCGGAGTGCAACAAGTCATGAATTTTATGATAGAATATTGTTCAGGATATTTCACAGATAAACCCTATTGATTTTCAGCTCACCAAAGCCAGTACAACGGTTGCTATGGTACTTGAAGTACGACATTTTTGTCATTTTTTGAGAAATTTCAGTTTATTAATGCGATACATCCTCCGGAGTGCAACAAGTTACCCATTTTATGATTGGATAAGGTTCAGGGTATCTCATAGATGGTCCCTAGAGAATAACAAGACGATGGCGTCATCTTCAAAGCTTCCAAAGCTAGGAAGGCGCCTTGGCCTGAGATAATCAGGTTTAGGATGTGCTTCAAGGAGGCGAATGTCGAAAAACTAAAGTGGGGCCATCCAAAATCGGAAGCTAGAGGTCAAGGAATGGAAACATGTAGAGGAGACGGGAGAACCTGGAGGGTGATTCCTGGTAGGTCCGGACATGCACGATCGCGCGCCTGCAGTATCAGAGCTGGAAGCTCTTTTATGAGCCCATTACAATCCCTATAACTAGATTATCGGCTCGAGAGGGAGCTTCTGGTGGCAGTTACTCTGAGCGACTGGCTGCCAGGCCTTCCGGGGGGAAGTAGATCCGCCCACCCTGTCCTATTAGCCTCAGTGGACGGAATAAAAGTAAGCCAGATAAACTTGCAGCACGGTCATGATTCCTGCGCAGACTAGGGTAGGACCCAGACCAAGGCTGCGGTTAATATCCACCTAATTTAGGAGCCTTATTTTAAGAATAAAATTAGAAGCTTAAAGTCGACCCACAAAATCAGTATTGGTAAACTGGATGAAGATAAACCACCCAGGACCTGCATTATGGCTACCAAGGATCTCAAAGCGTTACCAATAAGCGATCTAGGAACCATGGATGCCGCGACAGTTGTCATGGAGCACAAAATAAGTAACAAGATCAATAAAGTATTAATAAGTAGCATGTATGTACCATACGACGTGGATTTCCTACCACCTTCAGTGGAACTAATCCGAGTTATTGAATACGCGAAAGATAAAAAACTACCACTTATTATAGGATATGACGTCAATTCACACCATCTACTCTGGGGCAGTACTAACATTAATGATCGTTGTCTGGAGTTCTCGGTAACCACTAGGCTTTAAATAATAAATAGAGGTAAAGAGCTCACATTTGTCAATCGAATCTCGAAATAAGTGCATACTTCGAACACCTCAATACGTACAAGACGAGACTTAAGAAAGAAGCTGGAGGCAACCAAATCGTTAATATTTGGAAGCTGATCGTCACCTCTTAAGGCTACTCCATTAAGGAGAGTTCAATGGTGCAGTGCTAAACTGGAATCCTTGAAAAAAGACACCAGGAAGGCTCTCAATAAAGCGATGAAGCGTGGGGATGAAACTAACTGGGACGATTACAGAAAAGCTAGAAATGATCTCAAAAAAATGGATGTTTCCCGGAAGAGTGGAAGAAAACAGAAGTTGTCTTCTTCCCAAAAGCTGGGAAGAAAGATTATACAGCGGCCAAATCCTTCAGACTCATTATTCTCACAAATTTCTATTTATGACACTAGAAAAGACGTTAGGTAGTCATCTATTAGAAGGAAGTTTAACACAGTACCAATTTCACCCACGCCAGCACGCTTATCGGCAAGATACGTCAATGGAAATGTCCCTCGACGCCATAGTGCAAACGTTGGACAAGGCACCACTACTTAAGGAGGTAGCTTTAGCCCTCTTCTTAGACGTCGAAGAAACCATCGACAAGGCGAAAGCAAATCTTATTGAGACAGGACTGCTTTCCAGGAGGACCCCTCGACCCTGGTCTCCTGGTTAATATCTGGTCTCAAATACAGAAAAATTACAGTGAAACTTGAAGGCTGTCCTCAGAATAGTTGCCTCTCACCACGTCTATGGAACCTCATTATGGACAGCTTACTAGAAAGACTAATAAAATAAGAATTCTATGCACAAGCATCCTCCGAAGATGGACTGATGCTAGTAATAGGCCGGTTCAATACTATGGTATGCGAGTGGCTTGCAATATCATCTAAAGATTGTGCAATGAAGTAGCACTCTCGGTTTGGCAAAAAAATTAGATGACCTTGTTCACAAAAAAAAGAGTAGTTGTAGACGCCAAGCCACCCAAAACATGTGGCACACCCCTAGAATTTCGGAAGGAGCCGAAATACCTAGAAGTAGTGCTCGACAAGAAGGTAAACTTGAAACCACACATTGATAGAGCTATCAGCAAGTTAAGAATCACACTATGGCAGCCGCGACAAACCGCGAGGAAGAGCTGGGGAGTAAATCCCAAGATCATTCATCTGTTTTACACTGCAGTCGTAAGACTGAGGATCCATACGGTTCCTGAATTTGGTGGCCGGCTGTGAACAAGCAATCGGTATCCCACAAGTTGGCGCATGTACAGAGAGTAGCCAGCTATGGAGTTACAGGAGCTTTTAGGATAACAACCACACCAGTGCTTAACGTCCTTCTCGGATGGTCGCCTCTGCCCATGTGGATTACTATGAACACGATAGCGCCCTTCGTAAGTTTGCGGCACAATGGGCATTAGAAGGGGGATGGCGGAAGGTTACATAATAATAGCCAAAATAGCAGAAAATAAGTTTCCCCTTTTAGCTGTCGTAGCTGTTCCAAAAGAGTACAAAGTGAGGAAAAATAACAAGTTCAAAGTCATCATTCTATTAAGAGAGCTGTGGAACGATGAACACGATTAATTTCCACCCGGGAGCATGGTGTATTTTACGAACGGTGTCAGTATGGAAGGAACGTCGGGAGCAGATTTCCTGATAGATTACATAGGAGTGCAAAAGAGCAATGGTCTGTGTAGATAATCCACGGTCCTCCAATGACAAGATGCATATCGCAAGACGCGGATGTCATTCCACTATTCTATACTTTTTGGTTTTACTTTACTGTTCACTACAAAAAATATTAAAAAGAAACTAGGAAGACATAGAAAAAAATGGCTAAAAGAAGGGCAAATCGATTTAAAGGGAATAAATGTTAAGCATTGCACGAAAGTTGCCACAAACAGGGTTATTATTTCCGAACCTTTTGGATCTCTATCATCATCTGGTTTATGTATCTCAGATTTTTTAATGTGTTGTTACATTTCAAGGTCGTTACTACGAATTTATCTTCAACTTCTATCAACAACTGCTTCGGCCGTTTTTCGGCCCTCTTTTCGAATAGTTATCAATAGCTTTCTATTTTTACATAAATAGTAATGTTAATATCATTTTCAATTTAATTATTTACATTATAATAGCTGCTTGTGACATTAGAGCATAATGACTCAACATAATTCCTTTTGGAAGACCGGTCGTGCCGCTACTGAATACTATCACCGCTGTATCAAATATATTATCAACATGTTTGGGCTTAAATGTTTTTTCATCCGGATGAGGTTCCAAAAAACTTGAAAATTCTGTGTATACATCTGATTCGCCGATAACTATTACTTCTGCTTCGACTCCTAGAAATAGAATAATATAATAAAAGAGAGTGCAAATAGTCCTCGAATAATTGTATAATCAAAAATTATTGTGAATGGCGGATTTCTTGGTACAGATTCAAATAAAATTCAAGATCTCAATACTATCATGCTGTGAATAGTTTGTACATTACAAGTTTAAATTGCCAAAATTGCTTTTTGGCGCGCGCGGACCAAACCCGCCAATAGGTCCCCCATAGATACAAGGATCAGATACCTTATCTATCCTAGCCCAAATGGGGCAATTTTATTTATAAAAATCTGCCCTAACAGGGCATCTCATCAATGAAAATTCTCTATCAGGAGAACCAGAAACAAGAACACAAAAGCAAACTGCAACCAACCCACCCAAGAAACGGGAAGGAACGAAATCAGGTGAATATATTGTAACTAACCAGTAGGCAAAAATGATCAGGACTCCTCTAACAGGGGAGGGAACTTCAGCTTTTGTCCGCTTCTCCCACACCTCTCACCAATCAAAACAACCCCTCCCCCCCCCAAACGAACGGAATAACCCATCTGTTCCGTTCCCTTTCGAACCACAAACATGTCGTCATAGCGCTCCCCCATCCAATCACGGAGCAAAAACTTACCCCCTTCTACCTCCTCTCACGACGAATTCCAAATAAAAAACCAGGGGTCCCCTCCCCCAGATTAGATTAGATTTTGTTTTAATAGGGTTGCAATGCACTGAAACCTAAGGTTTATTGTGCCCCCTATCAGAGCTGTTCTCGCTACTACTACAGCTCGCCTTCCAGTTCCAAGGTTCTAATAAACTCTAGTATACGGGACGGCTTCCACGAGGTTAGATTCTCACTGTTACAAGTTTCCTGTCCAAAACATTTTTTGCGTTAGCTTACAATGGCAAGGCATTCTAGAACTAGGTGATCCGGAGTTTCATCCTCCTCCCCACAGAATCTACATTCGTCAATTTCTTCTAGACCGCTTACCCGGTTACCGTTGCAGCTGTTTTTGGTTTTTTACTATGAGGCTGCGGAGGAGTGATATACTCCGGGCCTCCTTTCAGCTTTACCTTCCCCGTTGGTGGTTCTTTCAGGGGAGTTGAGCGCTGAATAATCTGCTTCCTGGCCTCTTCAATTCCGTGATTGAGGAATCGCAGGTATTTCCGCACCCCTGCTCCACTGAGTCCTTTTCTCAGTGGGTCGTCTATGCCGCCCGGTTCTCGCAATTGTGGGAGGTCGAACGGCATACGACCTTTGTGCGTTTGGCCTTTTTTCCCTTTGTGAAGTGCCCGGATGAAGAGATGGAGGTTTTCTCCACTACTTTTCCGGTGGAAGCTTTACTTCCTTTTTCTCTTTCCATAAATGGTCCCACGAGAAGCTAGGGTTATTACGGTCCACCGCTGCAGAGCCCCGCCTGCAGAGGGGTTTAATACAATGGAGTTTTCCCCGGTGCTCCAAGTTCGAAACCAGTAAGGAATATTCTCCTATATAGCCACGCATTCTTCGGCCTGGTTTCCCACCTTGACTTTAGGTTTTTAATGAGGTTGTCTCCTCTTGGTCCGGGCAGTAAAGCCAAGACCCCCCCCCCCCCCCATCGCACTGACCCGCGAGACTTGGCCACAGACAGCCAGAAAACATAGGTATAACAGGTGATTTCGAGGTAAGCTCGAAATTTCACCCGACATCGTAACCCTGTGTGCAATCCCTTAGCCACAATACTAAAGCTGGGACAGGTAAAGTTAGTCCGCGGCAGGGTATTCGAGGGCTGCCAGTTGATTTTAGACACAACGAGCCCCCATGTATATCCCCGCAGACCTCCTTCTCATATGAAATGATCTCAGTGGCCCCTCCTATCCGCCACCTGGAGACGCGCCGGGCTGGTGCTTCACACCCTCCACATCAATAAATATTACGACGAACAGCGACATACGACTTATATATCTTCTGATGTGGACCCGGTCCCTCCCCCTACTCAGCCAAATCCAATTCTTCTAGGCATTGACATATTTCTGCCAACTGCCAAACTTCCAACCGAGGGGAGCAAGAGGCAAATTGAACACTTTTAGGTAGCCCAAGAGAACCAGAAAAATGCCAACCCTCTCCCCCTAGCTTCCACAACTCAACAACAAACTAAAACCACACAACCACTACCCAAAACCACCCAAAAACCTAAAACCACCCAACAACCTCGACCAACCCAATCAAGACCCACCCTCCAAACCCTCAACATCAGAAACCTTCCTGCCAAATACGTTTTCCAAAGCGAGTTGTCTAACCTCCTTATCACTAATAAGCTGTTGAGAGAAGATATGTCCTTCCTCAAAGCAATGGCCAACAGAACTGCCCTTCTTAAAGTTCCATATGAATCCTTGCAATAAACTGCGTAACGCCACAGGTGACGAGAATGTACCAATTATTCCATATCGGCAAATCCACCTCAGCTTCCCGGAAACCTACCTTTTCTCTGGTCTGCAGAAATGTTGACCAATCCATTTCCAATAAGGAACTTGAGGAAATACTGGGAGACTAACTTCACTCTGACCAATTCCTGGCTAATCATCATACATCCACCAACAGGCCCACTTCGATGTTTCCGATTATTACTGAATCCGAAATGGCATACCACATCGTCCTAACAAAAGGCATTCGATTCTACGGCTTCTTACACCAGTATGAGGCGTTCATCACTAAAACTCACCCAGTTTCAAAATACTGCAACCGATCCACTAGCACATGCCATATTACTGAAATACGCTAGGCCATGCCGGTCTGCCATTCCTGTGGTGCATTCGACCACAGGATGGCAAATACCCTATCTTGCAAAAATTGCGGAGGTTCATACCCCGCTTACCACCCCTGATGCCTCAAAAGGATAAAAACCCCATAACCCTCGAAAAGTCTCACACCCCATATGATTTCACCACCGATCCCAAAATCCTGGCCACCACTATCATTAACGCCATCCCCACTTCCCGCGGTCTAGTAACCCTAGAACGACGAATCCCCTCTTTCTACGGTTACAATTGTACTGTAACAAGGGAAGTGGGCAACGGCGTCCACTTTACATTCACGATTAAAAGACAAAATTCAGAAGGCATGGACTTCTTAATCGGGACCGTTAACTGCCAAGGTCTAGCCAGGAAATGCCATCTTCTTAAATACCTCCTCCATTCTAATAATATACAAATATTATCTATCACCGACACTCTCTTGAAAAAGCCTCCCCGCTTCTCTGGTTACACCACTTTCCAATAAAACCCTCGTCAAGCACCTTCACTTACAGCGGTTTTAAAAAGCCAATTGAGATTCCTTCGTAAATCACGTCTCTTCTAAATACCACCCATTAACACTAATTAGTATGCCATTCCTTAACCTATTCTCAACAGAATGAGTCAGAAAAGACAATTATACAGGTTATATGTCCGCACTAGAGATCCCGCAGTCAACACAATGAAACCGTCTACAGCTCAGGTTCGGAATCAATGCTGAAAAGTAGAGAAAATGGAAGGCCGATACTGCCGATCTGGACTACAGACAAGGTTGTATGTTTTGTCAAAAATTCTACCCTTACTGGCCCAAAAAGGAAAATAAAATTACATCTCGAAGTGCACGGACAGAAAACATACACAATCCAAGAAAAAGCCAACACCTTCAAAACTAATCTACAAAACTGGCTTTACGCCATCTGACAATCCCAGATTTCTCAGGGAATTTCCCATCGAAACAGACCATCTCACCCGAAACATTACTCGGACCCTACACGTCCACATCCCCCTAAATAAAAATTCTCTACCTACTTCTGTCACCGTTTTAAAGCGAAAGAGTTCAGCAGATCTGTGGATCGGGGAGAAACAATGCCTCAGGGCGTGACGAGATCTCTAGACAGGTACTTAAAAACCTGCCAGACGAGATCTTCCCCTCCCTGGGGCCTACTGAACACCTGTTTGGCATTCTCATACTTCTCTCAATGTTGGAAATCAGCCAACGGAGTTCTCATTCCCAAACCCGGCAAAGACCCTACAAAACCGCCCAATTTCATTAATGAGCGTCGTATTTAAAATATTTCAATTTGATTAAAGAAGGAATCTGGGACTTCTCTACAAATAATAATATCATCCCCGCAATCCAATTCGGATTAATGCCAGACCATTCATGTCAAAACGCCCTCGCAATGATTCAAATACACTGCCATTTTCATGGACATACAGAAAGCTTTCGATCTCGATCAGGTCTGGCACGTCAGGAAGCTACTGAGCAATAAGTGTCAAAGTCGGTGATTACTTATCCAAACGTAGTACCCCGTAACTGACATTCCACAAGGCTATATACTAATCCCTTATTATATACCATCTATACGTATGGTACGCATATATCACAACACCCTCAGGACAGAATCCAATTATAAGTGGATGACACTACATAATCATTTCCGCCGCAAACATTCGCTCTCTCAACATTTGATCCCAAAATCTCCAAACGCAATTCTCGAATTGGTGCCGGAGATGGCGAGTGACACTCAATACTCAAAAAACTCAAACCATCGTTTTTAAACATCCTTCCACACAGAGCGAAATACTTCTACCAAAAAACTTCCGCCTCGTGCTCTGGGGAGAACGCCTCGAGATTCGCAGAGAAGCGGTTTACTTGGAAGTGATATTTACTCACACTCTCGATTGGGCGGCAGACCTGGCTTGAATAAAGTCCGGAGACGGGTCTTTCTCATTAAGGCCCTCGTCGGAAAGTTCGGACGAACTCACTCTACCACCTTACTTCATACGTATAAAACATACATCAGACCAATAATCAACTATAGATCAAACTTTTTTGCATCCTGCTCTACTATCAACTACTGAATGCAATTGTCAATGATCTAGAAACGAAAATAAAAAAATAGCACTTAACCCTAGGTGTAAGAGAGATAGAATAGATGAGGCTTTTACTTGATGAAGATCCATACTGAACGATGAAATAAAACAACATATTTTGTTTAAATCTTCATTTATTTGAACTAATGTTCAATTTAAACTTGTTGACGCGTTTCACTAACACAGTAGCTTTGTCAAAACGAATGAAGGTATAATGTAAAATTGTCTTAATATATACAGTGCTTAAATACAGAATTCTATTTACTAACGTTAACAATGGTATTGAAAGAAATTACCTGGAAATTCATTGATTACAAACATTCCTAAGCTATCTTTTTACCTAGAAGATCTATAATCTTTGGAGTACTTTTCTTAGGTATTGGTATAAAAGTAGATTTTAGCCAATCAGCTGGGATTTTGCCTGTTTCGTATATTCTATTGCATAAATATGTTAGATATTTCGTATTTATTATTTTCAGGACTTCAGCGCAGACATTATCTTCACCTGGACTCCTTCCATTTTTCATATTTTTTAGGGCCCGTTGTACTTCTGATTCTAGAATTTCAGGACCAGTTACTTCCTCTGAGGTAGGTCTACTGCCGCGTTGGTCCTCGAATAGTGCTTCCGTATATTGTTTCCATTCTGCACAGAGATCATCTGGTTCTAGAATTATTTTTTCATTTTCTCCTCTAAGGGACGGAATTGGTGCCTTCCTGAGGGAGCCAGTAATCTGTTTGACCTTCTTATGGAAATTGAATGAGTCGTGCAACGCGTTCGTTCTCTCAGCTTCTTCACATTCAGCAGTTATCCATTGCTCTCGAGCTTCTTTACATTTTTGCCTTATCGTATGGTTTAATTCATTATATTTTTCCTGTTGCTGAAGATTTTTGGCACTTCGTCGTTTTTCCATCATATCGAGAATCTCGTCTGTCATCCAGGGTCTGACCGCCACTCTTTTTTGTTTGCCCAAGATCCCCTCGCATGCACTTTGAACATTTTCTTTGATATCCCTCCATATATCCTCTGGTTCACTTTTGCTTCCAGGGTTTTTTTCAGTACACAGTCTATCTAGTTCTAGTTTCATGTTTTCATAGATGATTGGGCGTTTTAGCTTCCGAGTGTCCCATTTTACGTGGATATGCAGCCACCCTTGTTACACTATTCTGATATCTACGTTTAATCAAAAAGAAATCAATCTGATTTCTCACTATACGGTTGGTATTGTCTTGTGGAGACTGCCATGTATACAGACGTCTATCAGGTAGTTTGTAATAAGTGTTCTTAACCACAAGATTTTCTTGTTTACAAAATTAGATCAGCATTTCACCTCGTTAAGAGAGATAATTGGAATGATCAACAAAAGTTAAACAAAAAATATTTTTCTACAACTCATTAGAGAGAGACGTAATTTCATAATAGAAAATATTCAAAGAAAACGTTACAAGTGGGAACCATTTTCATAACGTTAGCTTTCGTCTCTAGTGACGAAAAACTCGTTTCCTACACCAGTAATATAATATTCCATACCGTTAACTTTCGTCTCTAGTGACGAAAGTAACTGGTCGCAATATCGGATATTAAACTGTTGACAGCTCAATCGTTTCAAATAATATAACTATAAATCAATATATGAATCACAAATAAATTTGAAAATACACAACACATTTTTTTAGTATTGGGCTATTCAACGTTTGCAAATTAATAATTACATAAAATTATTGTTGCAGTCTTGAATTTCATTTTTAGGATTTTATACAGTATGTATATGGAAAGAGTTGAGAAACGGTCAATTATAATATAAAGATAGATGCCAAAATAAGCATATTTCGTCGAGATCACTTTAAAGATAATTCAACTATTTCAAACTTCTTGTACATCCTATGTAGTAAATCATTATTATAGAAAAAGTATAGTGTTTTACTCGTCGAAAAGCATTTTCTGCAACTTGAGAGCTCTATAAACTGGTCTCTCGTTTGAAGAAAATGTTACTTTCGTCACTCGTTAAACTGTATACCTACTATTCCCTTCACAAGTGGGCAAACTAAATAATATTCATTACAAGCGAGCAGAATAAATACACAAGCGAATAATTGGTTGCATACTCTGAGCACAATGTTTTCATAGGATTACTTATTACAATGTAACTGGGCTAAAATCAAATTATGTAGATAATAAAAAAGTATTATTAATCCATGTACATCAGGAGTCATAAATTTTGGCGTAGTTACAAATTTCTGAGTTTTTCATTAAACAAAGTACAATGTTTCATTCATTTGGGAAAATTATATTTCAAGATTCTAGAAAAAATCTTGTTTAGTACACGCGAGCATGTCTTTTCCTCACTTGTACATGTACAGTTGGCCAATTTATGGACGCGCGAGAAAAAGTCATGCTTTTCTCACTTGTACTAAAAACTATTTTAAAACAGTCAAGATTTTTGTGCAAGAAATGCGGCAGCATCGCGCTGTCACATGGTCAGTTGTTGAAGAACAGCGGGGATAATCATTCATTTGTAAGGTATGAATGATATTTAGATTGTTGTGATGAGATTAGTATACATATTTTTGATTTCTATAAATAAGTTCTTGTAGGAAAAAATTATACAAATAATAATTTTTATTTGTCTACTGCGTAATATCTACTCTCATATTTTTTTGGAAATAATTTGTCTGGATCGTTTTCAAGTAAAACATTCCATCTGACGCATTACTTTCAATAAATAATCAATTAGAAGTACAATATCATTTTTTTTTCAGTCATATATACACTAGTATGCTAAATTTTTCATCAAAGCTAATTTAAAAAATTAATTAAATGTATATACAGCTACAGATTTGAGAGAGAACAGATACGAATCCCGGTAAAACATCAAACGATTTTTTACTCCGTCTTCAATGACCTCGGACCTTTAACTCGGTATGGCCGCGATGTTGCCAGTTTAAAATATTTTCTGAATTTCTTACCAAATTGCAATGTTGACTTGGGGACAATAACAATTTCCAATGCCGGAACTAGTTTTTTTTTGGAAATTTTCACTAAATCTTTAAAATTGCGCCATGAATTGAAACAATAACCATAACCGAATATATACAGTGTGGCCCATTTAAAATGGAACCACCCCTGTAAAATACGCATTTTTTTATCAATCTAAATTTTTTTCAATATTAGGCATCAAAAACTGCATCTTGACACAAATTTACATAACTTTAGTTTCATTTCCAAGGCACTATATGTTTTTTTTCTGTGTCAAAAACGGCAAAAGCTTATTAGGCAATTTTTATTTTCAAATTTGACTACACCATTGGTTAACAACGAAGTTACAAGAGTTTTAATTTTGGAAACAAAGTATTTGATTATAACTTTTATTTAAATTAATTTAAAATCTGGCAACACTGTCGATACAAAGTAGTGCACCAGTGAACTTATACAGTGAAAATCCGTAGTCAATAACCCATTCCGTTCTACAGTTCTAACTCCTGAAAATATGAAATTGACTGTCTCGACCCTAACTTCGTGGAATATGCTCATATTAGTGTTTTTAAATGAAACTCAAGGTCTCTAGTTAATTCCACAATATAATACAAGTTATTGAAAATTCTAAAAAATTGACAATTGTTTCGATAAATCAATATCATCGTCTGACGATGATATTGATTTATCGAAACAACAATTGTCAATTTTTTAGAATTTTCAATAACTTGTATTATATTGTGGAATTCACTAGAGACCTTGAGTTTCATTTAAAAACACTCCTGAAAATATGGTAATGTTAGCGATTTATGGTGGAAGCGATTTTTGTAATAAAAATCTGACTACGCCACTTTATTTGTAAATTATATTAGCTTGAAATTATTTATTTTAGTATAGTTTATACGTGTATTGGAAAATATTATTATTATTAAAATAATTTTCAAGTTAGTAGTTTATTCTTTCATAACCGACAAAAACAAAATGGACAGAAACAAGTTTAAAATTTTTTATTTATTCAATAATAAAAAAGAAAGCCGGACAAAAATTGTTCCCTAAAAATTCTGAAAAAATTTACTAAAACAAGCTTTTAGAGAAGGTATCAATAATTTGACAAAAACTGAACTAATACATTAAGTAGAGGTATTATTGTTCTAAATCAACAGTGGGCTGTGATTTTGACAGCTAATCAGAAATAAACTAATAGTTGTCAGTTACGTACATTTAATAATGGCTCTCCAGTTATCATTAGAAGAAAGAATTGAAATTGTAAGAATTTCTGGGGACAATTATCATAGTGAAAGAGAAGTAGCTAGGATATTTAATTATAGACATCCAAATCAAATCGTCTTCCCGTTGACAGAAGCACCATTAGCAAAATTAACAAAACATTTAAAGAAACTGGTGCAGTAACCAAACATATTTTGAAAAACAATCACCGAAGAAGAAATTTAAACGATCGTGCCGTTGTAGATTATTTTACAAACCACCCAAACAGAAGCCTACGAGTTGCCAATTTGGATTTAAACTTACCGAGAGAGAATATTCGGCGATGTCTGAAACGAAACAAAATGAAAGCATTTAAACCATTGAATAAAAAGTAAAGGAAGGATAGCTACTATCTACACTCATAGAGAGAAAGCAAGACGGAAGTAGCCATCTTGAACAACCAAGTATGACTCATTTTATTTTGTTGTTGCATTGGTTGGAGAGTACGTTTTTGCTTTTGGAAGTTTTATAATAATTTTATAGTGTTTTTCATTAGTTTTTCTTGTATTTTTGTTTTGTATTTAAATAAGTGTTTATTAGGATTAATTAGAATAGTGTTTTAAGTGTTGAAACATTAGTAATTAGACTACAAACAAAATGGTTAGTTGTGCAGCCTGCGGTTGCTCCAATACCCCTAAAAATAAATCTTTAGGCATCACTTTTCATAGGTAAGTTGTTTTCTTTTATACTTTAATTTATATTAATTTTAAATAATATAAAAGATGCAAAATAAACATTTCATATTTTGATGAATGACAAGGTTAAGACATAGGCGTAACATAAAAATAAAAATAGTAAGTTAACTGTTGTAACACTATACATTTAAGAAATATTTATTTGCAAACAAAACACGTGTTCTCTGGTTTAAAATGTCATTCTTACTCAGTATCTACATAACCATCAAAATTTCAACGCCTACTCTAATTAGTTTTTTTTGGATGTCCCTATATGTAGTATCTAATTTTTTTATTTGCTACAAAATAATTTTATATAGCGCGCCTATGGTAAAACGGATATTGCCGTCCGCCATATGCAACAACCATCCTGATCAACCAAACTTTTGTTTATTGCTCCTTCCTTTACTTTTTATTCAATGATTTAAACCTAAATTTCTTCATAGTTTAAAGGAAGGTGATGAAGTAAAACGTATGGAATTTTGTTTGTGGTACCTGAATACAAGAAATTTTTTGAACCACATAATGTTTAGTGATGAAGGTTCTTTCAGCACCAATGTTGTAGTATCATCCCAAAATGCTCGATATTGGGCTACTGAAAATCCGCACTGGGTCATAAATTGTTGTTACGTTAATTTCGCGTACTGACGTGAAACAGTTATTGCATAGGGAAAGTATAGAGTATTAAAAAGCAATCTGCGTATTAGATTTATATATTACTTAAATAAAGCAAAATTATGATCGGTCCCTAGCTCTTGCAAGAGTGTATGGATTCCTGGAGATGATATAACCCCCTAAATAATTACCTCTCCCCAAGTATCCAGCACATAAATAATTGATTAGATAGCTAATACATTTAATTCGGTAAATTGCAGAAAAGAGTGTTGCGCAAAGTGTAGAAAATAGTCCAACGTTCATAAAATAAGCATTATTTTAGTTTATAATAAGTGAAATGTCCCACGAAGGGGGTACTTATCGTTAAATTGAAGAAATTGTCACTGTAGAAAATAGCCTCTGTAAATTCCACTAGAAAACAGCTGTATATTTCAGCTCCCGATTACTTTCCATCCATTATTCTAATAGTGGTTTCAATAAATCCACACTCGTATTTTAATTGTAATAATTTGCCTTGTAATCACCCATGAAGAAAAACGCCTAAAGAAAGAAAAAAAATGCATTATGCTAACCTTCAAGTTAAAATTCACAAAAACTGACCTCTCGCACAGTAACCCTTATTGCCAGAGACGTTTGATTTAATTCTACTTTAACCTCAACCAGTTATATCCGCATGCACGTGTAGAAAATTGTGTAAACCACAATATCCCAAATTACACAATTTTAAAGAAATATTTAACAGATCTGCCTACAGCAATCAAACTTAATATTAAAAATATTTCTTTACCAGTTGTAGGTGAACTAACTATCCTTTCGCTTAACACAAAACCCACATTTCAACTCTTCACTCGTAGTCGCTTTTTCCATGTTTTTGTTGATACGGCAATTGTAAAACACAACCAGTTCAAATAGTTTTTATTCTGCTGTTAATTATACCGGCTGTCCCGATTTATTAACAGAAAGTGATGAAATATATTACGGATATACTTAAATTTATTGCGGCGAGAATATTGGATTATTACTACCCCAGATGCATGTTAGTTCGTAACATTGTAATAGTCAATATTCCGAAAAAGTTAACGTTTCGTGTGGTATATTGAAAGATAGAATAATAGATCCATATTTTTTTGATGGAAACATGAACGGGCAAATTTTTTTGGAATTTTTAAATAAGCAGTTATCGGATCAAATAGAACAAATTCCACTTGCGGAACGAGTAAATTCACATTTTCAGCTCGACGGCTGTTCAGTTCACAATTCCAGGATTGTTAAACAGTGGCTAAATTACCAGTTCCCAAATCATTGGATAGGACGAGGTAGTGACTTAATTGAATGGCCATCTAGATCGCCTGATCTAACAATACTAGACTTTTTTCTATGGGGTATTCTGACACAAAAAGTATACAAAACGAAACCAATCAATCGAGCTGAAGACATGCGAAGAATAAGACAAGCTTGTGCCGAAATTACACCTCAACAAATAAGAAATAGTGTAAAAAATATTCGGAAGAGATACGATAAATGTATCGAACTAAATGGAGGTTTGGTAGAAGCTACAAAAATTTAAATATTTAGTTTCACATTTATATTTATTTTAGTTGCAGTTTTTGCTTAATGGCGTTTTATTGTTGAATACATACTTTAAAACTTGTTTCTGTTCATTTTGTTTTTATCGGTTATGAAAGAATGCACTACTACCTTGAAAATGATTTTAATGTCTGTTATTTTCTAATACACGTATAACCTATACTAAAATTAATAATTTTTAGCTAATATAATTTACAAATCCAGTGGCGTAGTTAGATTTTTATTACAAAATCGCTTCCACCATAAATCGGTAAAATTACCATATTTTCAGGAGTTACAACTGTAGAACGGAATGGGTTATTGACTTCGGATTTTCACTGTACATGTTCACTGGTGCACTACTTTGTATCGACAGTGTTGCCAGATTTTAAATTAATCTAAATAAAAATTATAATCAAATACTTTGTTTCCAAAATTAAAGTTCTTGTAACTTCGTTGTTAACCATTATTACTTAATGAAATTTTGATGGTTTTTATTTATAACGATTTTAAATCCAGTGGTGTAGTCAAATTTGAAAATAAAAACTGCCTAATAAGCTTTTGCCGTTTTTGACACAGAAAAAAAAACATAGAGTGCCTTGGAAATGAAACTAAACTTATGTAAATTTGTGTCAAGATGCAGTTTTTGATGCTTAATATTACAAAAAAAATTGAGATTGATAAAAAAATGCGTATTTTACAGGGGTGGTTCCATGTTAAATGGGTCACACTGTATTTATGTATTTATTTATTACCTATATGTACATTCTTATGATTTGTTATAAATATTCATTACGCTTGGGAGATTAATTAATATATATATATTTTGAGATAACACAAATCATTACAAAAATCAACCAAATTCCAAAGTACCAATAATTCTTAATTTATCATTTATGAGAGGAAATACAAACGGGACGAGTCCAAATACAGTATTCACTAACATAACAATTATACAGTATAAATTGATAATTTTAACTATTGAAACTAAATACTACGAAATTAAAGCATGATTTTGTTATTAAGATACAGCTTTTTCAGCTTATTACAAAAAGTAAACAATTTGTCATGAAATATATCAATATCAACATGGTTATAGACTGAGTTGAAGGATTTACAACACCTAAGCAAGGGAGAATTTTTATAATAATTTGTAGCACTAAAGTTAATATCAAAAACTTTAAAATTTCTTATATAATAGGCTGGGATATTAAATTTAACGAAGCAGGTAATCTCGTTGGAACCAATAAGATTATTAAAAATTTTATATAAAAATTGATTTATTGATTCTAAATTGAGTAAAATAGACAGTTTTCTATTTTTCTTTGGCTGGAACTTAAAATCTCTATTGCTAAATATCAGCCAATAGAAAATCCTTAATCGGATGAACAATTTTTTGAAATATTCGTGAGGGAAGCGTTCACAATGAAGTGTTAATTCTGTAGCTGTTGATATCATATATAAATTATTTCCAACTGAAGGGTTCGGCAAATATTTCTCTATGTTTGTGAAAAAAAGGCATTCTAAATTATAAATATATTGACAAAACGAGTCCTCGGGTGTTTTGAGCTTTCCAAATACTAAGTTCTTGTCATATGCTTTATAATGAATAAACATATTGGTGAAGTCCAAAACTTGCGTATTTGTAGTAAATTGTTGACAAACATCACATGAATGAATTTTTAGGCACTTACAAATAAGATAACCAACTACATATTTAAATGCGTTCTGTTCTGGCAATGTTAATAAAATTAATTTAAAACAAGTAATTGTCGAATATTTGTATTTTTATAACTATCACACTTAAAAATAATGCTTATAAAATATTTGACCAATGTTCGTAAATTGAAGGAAATATTATGCGAATTGACAACCCTGTTGAAAAAATTCGCGAAGCAGCTCAAACGGAGTCGACATACGATGATGGACATTTAAATGGGTATATATACCCATCTCTCTCTTTTTTTACTGTTCTCTGTCAAGCTTTCGTATCTGTTCTCTCTAATCTCTGATACCATTTTACATGGTTTTCATCCTTAAGTGCGCATGCTTGACAACAATTTTTATGCTGTATATTTTCTCAATTGATTATACCCAACCCTTCTGAGAAGTTATATTTGAAGCACAAATAAACTATCTATATATCTATTAACGACTTACCTGCATTTTGCATTGAGGCTTCTATCATATCAACCACTTCTTGTATAACAAAAATTACCTTAGGCTTGACCTCGTTTATTAAATGAGTAGAGTCTAAAATTGACAACGTCGGATCTAAACTAGCTACAGGTACATTTAGAAATAAACTCGCTATAAAAGGTACAACACTGAATTGATTGTTGTTTGAACATATAACTATAACGTCATCTCTTGATAAATTCCTTCTACCAAGATGGAGGGCAGTTCGAATACATCGTTCAAAAACTTCTTGGTATGTTTCTTCTTTTTCTGTATCGGCGATATACTGTAATGGCAAAAAGATGTTTCACATTTGAACAATGTAAGCACAAATACAAAGTTCGTTTTACAAAAGTGTTCACATCAAAAGATTTTTCATATCACTAGCATTTTTTCACTTTTATTTGGAGAAATGAGAATGTGTAGTTTGCTATAAATTCAATTTTACCGTTTGTTTACAATCAGTTGGTGCACAGAAGAAGCATAATCCAATCAATAGTTAAATACACCTCAATTGCTTGGGGACACACGAACAACACTTGCAGTAGAAAGCTAGAAGCACAACAAAATATCACAATCAGGCAAGCCAAGTTCGTCCCTCTCGAATACAAAAAAGAAGACTCATACAATGACCTACAACTAGAAAAAATACTGGAACTTACGTACGCAAGAGCAAACAAGTTAGTTAAAGTGGTAATCAAGAGAAGAGTACTAAAAATACAAACAAGTAAAGTAGAAAAGGAAAATTTAGCTAGTCATAAGAAGAGAAAGAAACCTCCCCAGAACCCGTAAAGGCATTGTTTACTATGCTGTAACGCATACATGCTGTTGCAACGCGGTAAAGAATGACTAAATCAATGCTCTCTCTACCCAGATATATCTTACCACGACTCAGCACAGGCAGGTGTTCAGACGTAGTAACTTTTGTATTATTGATACGCTGCCATTCTCGAGACATTGTTCACCGCGTTGCAGTCCTAACCACGTTGAAATTTGCTTTCTTCGCAATTTTGCAGTTCGCGTTCTAAAAATTACAATAATATACTATCGCCAAAAATAGTTTATTAAACCACAGTAAAATACAAACAACTACATTAAATGCAAAATCCACTAAAGTATAATCCTAGTGTGCATTTCCATGTGATTTTGCATTTGGTCTATTAAGATCAATATTTTCCTTTAAAGATCTTTGCCTTCTAGGATTGTTACACATTTCTTTCTTGGATGGCCTACCAGCATGAATACGTTTTGCGCCGCATGATAAACCACGTCTAATTTTTCTTCGGCTTGCTGATGTTGGCTGAACAGAAATGTTCTTCTTTAGTGAGATATTTTTTGATACATGAATAAAATTAAATAAATCAGTGGGTGTCATAATTTTGTTTAAATTTTTATTAAATTTTTTCATGGCATTAACCATATCAACTGTTTTATTTTTGGATGCTATTTTACTAATGCGTTCAAAATTTTCTGATAGTTCTGTTACAGCTGCGAAATGTTCTTCACCTAAATTTGTTTTATTGGCATTCTTGACAGTGTTTATGGTTTCGATAGAAAAATGATCCTGTTGCATAAAAACATTGCTTTATTGCTCTGTACTAGTTGGCAAGTCATTTTCTATACCCACATCAGTTGACATGTCGTCATGAAATTGTGGGGACATATTTTCTCCTAGAGCTAATTTTGCTAATACTTTTCTGTCATCGGTGTTTATTTGCATACAGGTCCTAAACGTTATTCCAAACTTATTTTATATGGCGCAAAGGTGTTTACAATACCTTCCAGCCTGTCCATAAATACAGTCGCAAAATTCAATATCTACATACGCAGTATAAAACATATGATCATCGGTCTCCCAAGAAACTAAAAAGTATTTTCATCGATTCTTTGAACAGAGACATTAGCAGAATGCGACATTTTTATAAACAGTATGTCAGTCTTAGAGTTCCGTAAGTTGGCAAATGACAGCAATTGTCGTCTTTGATAGGACTCGAAAACATTGGCGACGAAATCCAGGCACAAGCATTGAACGCTTTACATTTTTGTAGAATAATGTCTAAAAAAATGCGAATAGAAGCTTCTACATAATTGTTCGTATTATTACCTAGTATTAATGAAGTACTTCTATAAGCCAACGACCACTCTTCCCTTGGATCCCAATAATTGGCTATATGAGCTTCAATATTATCACATTTTTTAAAAATGTCGTCATCATTTAGAATATGGTCATAATTCTCTCGAATCCCTTCAATGGTATTTGAATACAGAATTCTTCTAAATAATAACATACTATTATGTCTTCTATCATCTTTTAAAATACCATGATGAGTATCCCATAACCATCGCCACATAGCCTGGCAAACATTAAAGATGCATGAAAGTCTATGGGATTCGGGAAAATCATTTTTTAATACATTTCGTTCGGCAGTGGAGTCGTCCGTCATAAATATTGTTGGGAAGCCAAAACTTACTGTTTGAGGTTAAGCCCAAAACAAATAAAAAAGTTAGACTCAAGGTCTTTAATTAGCCATTGTATCAGCCAAGGGCGCTGGTATTCGATTAGCAATTTAAATTAATGAGCTTCGGGATTAAAGCGAGGATTGGTTAAAGCCAACTCTAAATAAACAAATAACAAATTTAATTATTGAAGGAGATAATAAAGAATTGATCTCCTGTAAAATACAAAGAAAACTAATTAATAAATACCCACAACTAAATTGAACGGCCGTTCTTCATGAATATTAAAACTAGTGAAAAATGTACAAACTCAATTTACATCTGATAAGAACATTAATAATAATCAATACGAGAATAAGTTTAAATCTAACACATAAAAAATTTGTTGAAAGAAACAATTTGGCCACACGACCAATGTATTTTTGTTGAGAATAAACACAAAGTTACTTAATATTATTTACTCACTTAGACCGTTTCGAAGGAGGTAGTCACAGCTAAACACAATCTATGTGTATCAACAGTACATTTTTTGTAAAATAAAGTACTTGCGTACAACCTTGCTAGAATCTCTCTGTAGAACTGCTACAAGTTTGTAAAAGATTGGAAAGACAACTGTCAAAATTGCAATGATAGTCGTAATTGTGAATCTGGTTAAACACAAGTTACCGTTGTAAGTTACTGCATGTTTGAATATATTTTGATACCTGTTATCCTTCTTATGTGAATCAAATTGAATAAAATATTCACTGGTTTCGTGTGGTTGTCACTCTGGAATCCTTTAATAGATTTTTCTATTCAGTTAACACCAAACGTTAATTGGTGAAGAAACTATTTCAACTTAATAAACACTTTACAAGAACTTTTTCGTTCCCGACTTGTCACTTTGACACATCAAAAACTCGACTCTACCTTTTTGTCAATGCCGTCGCCAACTACTGTACGGGGTGGGTCGTGTATATATATTTTGACGTCTTAATGACTTTTCAAATTCTACGTCAGAATGCAAAAACTTAACCAAACATTTTTACAAGGAAACTGCAAAACCCGTTGAATGTGGTGTACAGGGTGAATCAAACTCAGAATAATAAATGTTTAGTTGAATTATTTAGTTCGAACTAGTTTTCGAACACTTACCTTTGGTAAAGTATCACGTAATAATTGAAACGATGCCGTGTAATTTTCCTCTGATTGTTCAGTATGAAGAATGCAGGCCAGAGGTACTGCACCAACTTTAGTAGCCCTAAAAAAGAATGTAACATAGGAATTTGTTTGGTCGCATGAGCCACTGGAGTCTACAAAAACTATCTCATGAAATAAGTGGGTATGGGCTCCCATCATAATAGGTGTTAAAACAATGACGATCAAGGGATTTTCTTGAGTAACTACGATGATACCCATTTCGGCAAATAATTTCTGTTTCTTTTTAAACGCAGCTATAACATCTGAATGTTCACGACCACCAAAGTGTTCCTCTCTAAAAAAACCTCCATTTAAAGTACACATTTCACTTTCATCATTTCCATTTTCTAATTTTATTTCATGATATCCTCTAGCGGCAGAGGGTGTCATACCGTCATCAAAATATTTGAAAAATATTTCTAGGGTTTCAGGTGACATTTGCAAATAACTCTATGCCTCCACTACATTAATTTTATGCGAATGATTATAATTTATCTGAAATAAAGTATTATTGGAGAAGACAGTCGGCAGCATCGATGTATCAAAAATAATGTATCTAAGATCGTATTAGGCAGGGATATTATTATTTTAGTGTATGATAAGAAAACAGCACACAACATTCCACCCGAAACATATAGGTACATATATTGCAAGTTAAATAAAAGCTTTTTTCTACGCCCATGTCTGTAAACGTCAAAAATCGCACTGTCAACATTCCTTGTTAATGACACTTAACAATAACATGTACGTAATGAGATCCCATAACATACACGTGCGTTTTGAGAAGAAAACTTAAACTTCTTGATTTAATTAAATTACAATCAAATTTTTATTTACGTAAGACTTTATTTGGTCTATTTACACAAATTTAGTCAATTAAAAAACATAAAAACTTTTAGCATTAGCGAGTTATATTTAGGATTGAAAGAGTGATGCCCCTAAATGTAGGCAGCACATTATGCAATTTCTTTAAAAATAGGACACGTTTACTTAAGTAGCATGCTATGAAAATAAATGTCGTCATTTATATTGTCAATTTCTTGAACAAAATATAATACAATTTTAAATAACCGTTCATCACCATTAAATATTAAGGCACAATCGATTTACAATGATTGTTCAATTGTTGTTAACAACTATTATAGTAAAGTTCAAATGATTGCGATGTTTTTTATTTAATGGAAGAAAATGAATGGGCGTAGAAAAAATATAGTACGTTACACGAGTTGTAAGCCCATTACGCACTCACACTTTTTCATTTCGTGCTTAATGGGTTACTTACAATTCTTGTTACGTGATATACTATTAATAATAACTATTATACATTTTAGAATAGCCTGAAGAAAGTACTTACTTGTATATATACATCCAGTTCTTCTCTTAATAAAGTATCATTCCTAATGGTATAGCGGTTAATTTTTTTAAATATAATCGTGATACTTGCGGCGCAATTTTTATTCCGTTGCCTCCCACACAGCACAAGACGTCCGTTGGACGTTTATTTTATGTCCATTTCAAGTCCAAAACGTCCAAGGACATTGAATGTACGTCCAATGACCGTACAAACATGGATGTTTATTCGAATTCCCGAATTGTTTGTTCAATGGACGTCCACTCAACGACCAGTTCAAGTCCAAACATTCATTGGCGTTTGATGTACATCCATTGTACGTAGAAAGATTGACATACATTGGATGTTTGGAATTTGGCGTCCATTGTTCGTCCATTTAACGGCCGTTTTAAGTATGAGTTGCCGTGGACTTTGCGTGAGCATCAATTGTACGTCCAAAGATGGACATACATTGGATGCTCCAAATTGTACGTACGAATATGGACGTACTTTGGATCTAGCGAATCGAGCGTTCATTGGTCGCCCATTTTACAGCCATTCAAAGTACAAATAGCTATGTACGTGAAATAAGCATCAATTGTACGTCCAATTATATACTTACATTGGATGCTTCAATTTGTATGTTCGTTGTACGTATGAATATGGACGTACTCTTGATGTAGCGAATTGAACGTTCATTGGTCGTCCATTTTAAGGACATTCAAAGAACGAATAGCCTTGGGCGTGAAATGAGCATTAATTGTACGTCCAAATATAGACTTACATTGGATGCTTCAATTTGTACGTCCGTTGTACGTATGAATATGGACGTACTCTTGATGTAGCGAATTGAACGTTCATTGGTCGTCCATTTTACGGACATTCAAAGAACGAATAGCCATGGACGTGAAATGAGAATCAATTGTACGTCCAATTATATACTTACATTGGATGCTTCAATTTGTATGTTCGTTGTACGTATGAATATGGACGTATTCTTGATGTAGCGAATTGAACATTCATTGGTCGTCCATTTTAAGGACATTCAAAGAACGAATAGCCATGGGCGTGAAATGAGCATTAATTGTACGTCCAATTATAGACTTACATTGGATGCTTCAATTTATATGTTCGCTGTACGTATGAATATAGACTTACACTGGATGTAGCGAATTGAACGTCTATTGGTCATCAATTATACGGCCATTCAAAGTACGAATATGTATGGACGTGGAACTAACATCAATTTGTACTTCCAAAGATTTATTCTTGAAATAACATATACATGTGTTCTACACAATCCAATAATAATAATATCGTCTAAAGAGATCCTTGATTCGCTGAATAATTTTAAGACGCGCAAACGAGTGATGAGTCAAAAGCGAAAAAAGACAAATAAATGTATGTTTTTGCCATTTACGTCATGTAGAGATTGTACATGTACAAATTATTAGCAAGATTAACATTATTTTATTAGTGGTAACTTTTGTGTGAGAGGTCAGAGAGCATTTTACTATATCAAGTAGGTATCATATATTTATTATTTTTCCGTGTCATCTATCATTATTATTCCGTTATTTCCCACCAAAATAAACTAAATAATGAATAGGTATACCAAAAGAAACAGAAGATATAATTTTTCATATCTTCAGCATAAAATGTCCATTGGACGTCTATTTCAAGTCCAAACGTACATGGATATTGAATGTACGTTCATTGCACGCACAAACATGTATGCTCATTGGATGTCACGAATTGTTCGTCCAATAGGCGTTCATTCAACGGCCATTTCAAGTCTAAACATTATTTGGAGTTTGATGTACATCCATTGTAAGTATAAAGATTGACATACATTGGATGTTCCATATTTAACGTCCATTGTATATCCATTCAACAGCCGTTTCAAGTCTGAATGGCAGTTTTGACTTCGAATGAGAATCAATAGTGGGCATTGTATGTTTCAAACAGTAGGTACTCAGTTGTACGTGCGAAGGTGGACGTAGACTGGATGCTACGAATCGAATGTTGATTACTTATCCATTTTATAGCCATTCAAAGTACGAATAGCTATGGACCTTAAATTAACGTCCATTGTATGTACGAAAATGGACGTACATTGAATGCTCCAAGTTGCACGTCGACTGTACATAAGAAAGTGGACATACACTGTCTGCTACAAATTGAACCTCCATTGGTCGTCCATTTTACGGTCATTCAATGTACGAATGGCTATGGGCATTGAATGAATATCTATTGTATGTACGAATAGTGACGTACCCTGAACATTTGAAATTGTACCTAAAAACAACATTTGGAAGCTCAAAACATAAACAATCGATCAAATTGTTTCTCCACACAAATATCATATGTGGGATACATATGAAGTTTAGTTAAAATATGTAATCTACAGACCACACAACGTCCATTTCATGAACATTTCATATTTGAACGTCCACGGACGTCACATGAACATCTTTATATATACGTACAAACACATGCATTCAATGGTTGCTTCAAATTGTACTCAAATGGACTTTGGATATTCGTTGTATCTATAAAAACAAAATGGAGGTAGGTATAAGGTAATATTTCTTAAGCATATATAATTGTATGAGATAAATATATTTTGATACATTTCACTGTTTGTGGCATAATATTAACTAAATAATCTAGAAGAGGAGGCCATAATCCAATAGTTATAAAAGAAGAAGAGCATTTATTACCTTTTGGGCTTTGGCGCGTCTGCCGGCATTTGCTGAGTTTGTAAGGTTATGTTATGTTATGTACGCCTGATTCACGGTACGATTTCGTCAATTCGATTTCATATATAATATATGTTAAAGAAAGTATTAAGCAGAGATAACCAAAGAATCGTGTATATCTTTCATATTAATTATTTTGACAACTTATTTTTGTTTATATAATGTGCATTTCTCTAATAAAAATTATTGCAAACTTATAAAAAGTGTGTGCTGGTGCTGTTTTTGATATTTTGTCTCGATTTATATAAGATAAGTATACCTTTTTCTATTTTTTCTCTCAATATGAATAAAAGAAATACGAATTCGTCATCTAGAAAACGTTTGAATAAATATTATAAAAGAGCAGAGCGAATGCAACTGAATAATGAAAGTAAATGTGGTCATCAATCATCAAAAACTTATGCTGACACAAAATCAGAAATGTGTGTCAGTGTATCAAAATTGCCTGTTGAAGAATCGGATGTATGTATGGAAACACAAAATTCTATATTTCAGGAAACTCATGTTGCATCAGTTGATGCCCTCCTCAGCACTACTTCTGATGATGAATTGAGTGAATGTGTTGGGGATCATTTTCTAGTTAAAAACTGTATGCAATTTCTTGAAACTCCCAAACGAGATGATAAAAATCAATCGTTTACATCTCAATTAACTCTGTGGGCATTGAAACATAATGTTCCTCTTAATGCCGTTAATAGTTTATTGAGTCTTTTACACCCTCATTTTTCTGAATTACCGTTAGATGCCAGAACTCTACTAAAAACACCCCGTAAAATAGTTCCATATATACTTCCTCCTGGATTTTATTATCACATTGGATTCAAAAATTCCTTAGAAAAACTCATCAACCAATCTGTACAGCAAATAGGTTCAAAATTAGAAGTTTCCATTAATATTGATGGATTGCCTATTTCAAAAAGTTCGGGAGGTCAGCTTTATCCTATACTTTGCAATTTATTTACTAATAAGAATTACGTAGAAACAATAGGGATATTTCATGGCAATGAGAAACCTTCAAATGCTAATGATTTTTTACAACCATTTGTTGACGAAGCCTCAGACCTTGTAACAAATGGTTTCATTTATAAGGATCAGTATTATCAGGTCGAAATAAAGAATTTTGTTTGTGATGTTCCTGCCAAAGCCTTCATAAAGTATACAACTGGACATACAGGTTATTTTTCTTGCTCAAAATGTGAAACTGAAGGCACATATTTTGACAATCGGATATGTTTTCCTGAAACCCATGATCTGATTCCACGGTCTGATTCAAAATTCAGATCTAAACAGCAAGAAGAACATCATATTGGAACATCAATTTTAGAAAAAATTCCAGGATTAAATATGATAGCTCATTTTCCTCTAGATTATATGCACCTTGTTTGTCTAGGTGTAGTTAAGAAACTAATTGTGAATCTTTGGATGCATGGAAAACCTCCTAACAAATTTTCGTTCAGGCAAATAATGGTTATTTCCGATTCCCTTCTAAAAATGATTCCTTATATACCTAAGGAATTTTGTCGAAAGCCACGTTCTTTGAAGGAAGCAAATCGTTGGAAAGCAACCGAGTTTCGTTTTTTCCTGTTTTACTCTGGTTCAATTGTCCTTAAAAATCAAGTTGATCCTGACATATATAGAAATTTTTTAAGCCTTCATGTTGCTATGACACTTTTATCAACTTCAAACTATAGGGAAAATATTGGATATGCCAACTCTTTATTGAAATATTTTGTGGAAACCTTTGTAATTCTGTATGGTAAACAACATGTTTCACACAACATTCACAATTTATTGCATATTTGTGAAGATGTTTTGAATTTTGGAGTTTTAGATAATTTCAGTGCTTTTCCTTTTGAGAACTTTATGCAGACATTTAAAAAACTCATAAGAAAAAGTGAAAAACCCTTACAACAAATTATATGTAGACTTAATGAGAGATCACAAGTATTGGATACGAACTGTAATATACAAAATTTTGCAAGTGATGATCCACATGTTAAACATTTTAGTGGTCCACTAATTCCAAGTTTGAAATCAGTTCGGCAGTTCAAAAAAATCAACTATAAGAATTTTTTACTTACTAATTCTGAACCTGATAA
Organism: Galeruca laticollis; assembly: GCA_963921935.1. Lineage (NCBI taxonomy): Eukaryota > Metazoa > Arthropoda > Insecta > Coleoptera > Chrysomelidae > Galeruca > Galeruca laticollis. The sequence continues at coordinate 221,071,834 of OY998177.1, read as the reverse complement.
TTGTTGCTGTCTTGAAAATAATAATATTGTTATCGTTGAAAATATTATAAGTGTTGATTCACATGTAATGATTTTGGCTAAGGAATTCTTGAATTTAACAGATTTCTATACTTCACCTTGTAAATCTTCAGATCTGGAAATCTATTTAGAACTAAGTGTGTCTTTTAGCTCACTAAAATTATGGAAAATAACTGATGTAAAACACAAATGTATAAAATTACCCTTTGAAGACAAGAGTGTAATAATGCCATTACTGCATCTATCTTGATTTTTTCAAAATTTTATTCCTACCTTTTATATTCAAAATTATCTCATCATCATTGAAAATTGGAAAAATAATGTCCTTGAAGATTTATTTTCAATTTTGAAACAACCTTTTTTATGAGACAATGATTGGTATATTGTTTTTTATTAAGTGCATTGTTTCTCCTGTATTTTCAATCACCTCTTGTGTACTTAATAGACTAAGAACTAGTGGGCGGCTACCTGCATGTATTTAACCAGACCTGGGTTTTTGCACATTGAGGCCTCTATACCTTCCATACATGGGGTGGCGACTCACTAAGCCCAAAGAGGTGAACATGGCTGGCGCTCATCAGGTAAGACAGGTATCGATTTTTGGCGAATTTTAAATGCATTTGACCACGTCTGCTGTTTTGAAATCTCAAAATATATTATTGTGTTACTTGAGCGCCAGCCGGTTCCACCGCTTTGGGCTTAGTGAGTTCCCAACTCATATATGGTAGGTATGTACAAAAAATCAGGTCTGGTCAAATATATATGCAGGTAGCCGCCCACTCTGGCTCTTAGACAATAAGTTTTTATTCTAGACAATATAATACCCAATATTATTCTTAATAGTTATTTAAAGTTACAAGTTGAAATTTCCTGTTCATGGGGGAGATAATATGGTGAAGTGACTATTGATGTGTAATACTTGGATATTTTTTATATGTTTACATTTTCAGCAATCTTCAATGATGAATACTCATAGAAGTGAATGGAATTCTTTCGTTTTGAAGGTCATCAACAACTTAATATTAAGATTTAATTTTTATATTTAAATGTATATTATCTCTCATTCACCAATATGTATGAAATATGACCAAAGAATAACTTCAATATATTTTTAGAGGTAGATTTTTCTATTATATTTGGGAGTAGAGATTTTGCCTAGTTTGACTCTAAGAATTTTAATAGTAATGCTAATAAGTTCATTTCCTTTATTAAGGGTGTTCAAAAATGGAGCAAACCTGGACAATTGTTAAATTTATAGAGGAAAATACTGTTGAAGCAGTACCATCAAATTGGTTAGTTGGGGACCGTTGCTACTGGCCACCATACTCCAGGGAAAAACTCATATATTCAATAAGAAATTATGATGAACCAAATACCTGTTGGCCCAGTTATAATATATCCATATTTTGCAATGGAACTTTCAGTAAGTAATATTGAGTTTTTCATTAATCAATTATTGATAATTTTTTTCAATTCTAATTTTTGCAGATAGTTATTTGGAAGCTAGGAATAAAACTAAAGTGGCAGAATACACCAGTGATCTTAATGATGAGGATGCTAAATCCAGAAAATATAGAAAGAAAAAGAACCACACAATATCTTCTGAAGAAAGTGAGGTGGAATATACTGGCAAATTGCCTTCTCCTCCATTGAAACCAAAAGCAAAAACTGGATTGAAACCCTCATTCCAAACTCAAAATCAAAGTAAATTATTTTCAGTACTTTTTATTGCAAAGTAACATATATGGCCTACTATTGGCTTTTAAAACTATATTTAACAACATATTTTCCCCATCACATACATTTTTGCAATCACCACTAAAGTCCACATCCTCATTTAACTTTATATTTTTCTGTTACACTTCTGACATTATTTTTTCCAACATTTTTAACCAATTTATATGTTGCGAATTACAGCCCATATTTTCAATATTTTTATCTAAAGTATATCTTGGAGTATTTAGGAAGTAAAGAATCAAGATACATGTATGTAATCCATTCTGAATTAAAAAAAGAAAGATCTTTTCATAACGTTTTTGTTACTATATGACAAGCAATGAAAAGAATTTAATTTGATTAACGTTAAAGTTTTTAATTAATCCTAATTCAAAAACATAGTATTGAATAACTTTGATGATGGAAGTTTTACTTTCCTCGATCATATTGCTATTGCTAACTTTCTTATCCAAATGTGTCTATGTAATTTTCATTTTAAATATTGATGTTGGAAAACATAATTTTCCTATGTATGTATGTAATTATTTTTCTGTTGATTTTTTCTTAAATATAGTAATGTGTTTTAGCTCCACTGGAATTACCAGATGATTCTCAAGACAAAGCAAGCTGCTATTGCAGTTGTTGTCCAGCACATAGAGGACAAGAAATAGGTGAGAATACAAATTATTAGAAAGGATTATTTACAAAAACACCAAACATAATTAACCCATTTGATAAAACAGTTAGACGTGCATTCCAATATAAAATATATTTATTCAAACTGAATAATTGTTCCTTCATTATATATATACATATATATATATATATATATATATATATATATATATATATATATATATATATATATATATATATATATATTATCATGTATTTAAATATTGGAGTAATAACATTTACTTATTTATTAATGATCCTATATTGGGATGCTACTTTATTATGGATCTTATATTTATGAGTATTTATTTATAATTGATTTGACTTTAAATATATTTTTTTTAATGATTGTGGGCGCCAGAATTGGTTTAGCTAACCGCTAATTTCCAATTCAAAATTTTATTTAGTAACAAAATTATGAGTTATGTAACTTTATGATACTATACCTCAGGGATGAGATTCGGCACTTGGCGATCGGTAGTAACAAGAAACTGAAAGGTAAGATATCAAAGAAAAGAAAGGAAAAACATAGATAAATAGATTTTAATTGTGAATAGTTGTTTGAATAATGAACATTTTCTGAATCATAATTGTATAATCATATTAATTAAACCTTTGCGTAAGTACGTTTTTTTTTTATTTTTTTTATGAATACTATTAAATATGAAACATATCAAATAAATTTCGATTCCTATAACTTATCTCTATATGTTTTTGAAAGCTTCCACAAACCATTCAATCTCTACTCTAATAATTTGTTAATGTTGACGTGATGTTGAGTTATTCTATGGTAATGATAATTCAGTTATTAAATAAAGAATGAAAACCAAGTGTGTTTGTGAGGCAAACTGATGATTTATCGTAATGATTTGGTGAGTATTATTTCCTTTATTATTTCCTTTAATGTAAGTTCAATGTTCTATCCCGATCTAGTGGAGATTGAATATCTATATCTAATAATTTTACCAACGAATAAATTTTTACACAATATAACCTAACAAATGAAAATTATGAACGATGTTTTATAGGACAAATATGTTACACACGAAAAGAAAAGTCTATGCTTGGCATCTTCTTGTCTCTGGGATGAAACATTTGGAAGAAATACGATCGCCTATGATCATATATGCGAAATCTTGATATTAAAATGATGTGACGTGATTTATTTCGCCAGGAGCAACAATTTATTCACAGAAGATACGTGAATGAGCAAACGAAAAGCAGATTAATAGAGGTAAATTGTTCATCTTACCAATTCTCGGCGTTTCACTAATTTTTTCACTTTTTATTATGTATTCGATAGAAAGTTTCTGTTATTTTATAGCATCATTGTTTTAAAATACTATGATTAATTCTTTAAACTTAAAATATATCAAAATGTTTGAGATTTATAAAAATTTAGAGGAGAGAAATTTTAATGCGTCCTCACATTATTGAATCTACACCGCGTCTCCTCAAGCTCTCAATCAACAACTTTTAGTTGTTTTTCATTTTTGTTTTATTTTTCAATTGTTTATAAATAAACATCATTGTTTTCAAATCCAAATATCTGTTTTCTATGTTATTGTAGATAAGTTCACTTTGTTCTTATGCATTCCTAATGTCACTCCGAAATTACACCGTTCGAACTATTAACCGAACGTCATTTTACGATGACATTTTGACCTTGAAGTTTATACCAAAATAATCAATAATTTACATAACATACAGGGTTTCTGAAAAGTGTCTATAATATATAAAATTACAATTATGGAATTTTATTTTGAAATTCATGTAATATTATACCGTGATAATCATTGTTATGTACCAAATTAATGTTTACGTAATTTATTTGTTACGTCTGTGTTTTCTGTCATGAAATATAATTTGAAGAAAAAATAATTGCAAACTTAAATAGCAATTTTTTATATGCAATATTAGTTGTATCTTGTTTGTAAGTGTTTCTTCACATATTTATACTCATATTTAAATTGTTGTCTTATGGACTATTATGCAATTTATTGGATTTATTGTCATCTATTACTAAGATTCACATTAACTTAGTGATATCTCTGTTTTAATTTATCTTGATAGATAATTTTCAGTTTAACATTCCCTAAAATTATATAGAATTATTCTTGGTTTGACAAGAATATTCTATAGAAGTTTACCTTGATTTTTTATATATGATTTCATAATCATGTACTACTTATTTAATTAATTCCCCATTTAAATCTCTCTCAATACTAAAGAAATCTTCTAGATTCTCATAATTAACTTATACTTAACCTACTAATGAATCTTAATTCCACTAATATTAATTCTCAATTAAGATTGACTAACTAAACTATTTTATACTTGATTAACTAAATAATATCTCTAATTCCAATGTTTCTCAATTTTTTTTTTAGTTACAACTGATGGTGTCAAATTGATGATTGGTTGGTGTTAAATTGATGCAGCTGGTTGATATGGAAAATTCCACGTTCTCGATGAGTGTCAGGATGTATCAATTTATAGCTATTTATTCCATGACTGGTTTCGACTAAATAAGGACCTTCGTAAGGTAACTGTAGCTTAGAACATATTCCTTTTTTATGATTAGGTACTCTTAATGCTTTTATTATTACCAAGTCACCTTTTTTAAATGTTTTCCTATTTCTAAGTTTAGCTAGTTTTCTTTTAATATATTTGTCAGCTTGTCTTGCTTGTCTCCTATCTGGATAATTGGTGTACCTGTTATTGGTGTTATTTGTCCTATCATTATTTCTGTCAAATCTCCTGTTGTTGTTATTATTGTTTGTGTCATGATATTGATTGTTATAATTATTATGTCTGTAATTGTTATTTCTATAGTCGTCGTTGTCACGTCTATTATTGTTATGATGAACTGTTCTCTGTACTCTATTTAGGTAATCTAATAATGATTGGAAATTTGTTATGTTTTGTATGGCTATGCCTTGCGTTACGTTATCGTTAAAGTGTCGAGACAAGAATATTATTATTTCTTGCTCGGAAATAGTTGGCTCTAAATACTGTGCCTGTGAATATAATGATAGAGCATAACTACTCATATTGCTGTTCCTTCTGGTATCGAACTTACCAAAGTACAACTTTTCCCTAACACAATTTTGTTCAGTTTCCCCCCAATATTGTTTTAGGAAATTATTTTCAAAATCAGTGAAGTTATTAATGTTCACATCATTACATGTGAACCAAAGTAATGTCTGACCATGTAGATGAGATCTTATTATTTCCTTAAGATCCTCTATCTCTCTGATACCTTTTACTTTATTTTTAAGATATCTCAGGAGAATTTTCGGATGCATTTTCCTGGTATCCCCGTCAAATCTGAGGTTACTTTCCCCATGATTGTAGATATAATTTACCCCTTGAGTGCTACTGTTTGTATTCGTTTTGTTTTTTATATTTCCAAATTCTTTTTCTAACTCCATCATCTTCTTCTTGAAATCTTCTTTGATTTCCTTTTCCAATTTTGTAAAGTCTCGTAAGTTTCCATCTTCCTTGATTTGTTTTAGTTTTGAATCCATTTCCCATATAAGTTCTTTTCGCGTTTTTAGGTTCATCTCCTCCGCAATCGACAAATTTAATTGAATGCCTTGTTCAACATCGTTTATTCTGGCGTGGGTTTTCATTATATTTTTCTCCACTCTGCCTATCTGTTCCTTTCCTTCTTCTCGCAGTTTATTTCCCATCTCTTCAATTTCTTGTTTCCTAATATTGCCTTCTTGTATTAGATGTCCATATAACTTATCCATTTTCTCTTCTTGTTCTTTCTTATGATCTTCAAACTGTTTTTTCATTTCCACCATATGTCCTCCAAATTTTTCTTCTTGTTGATCCAGTTTTTTATTGATTTCTTCCTTTGTACTTTTTATTTCATCTTTTGTGCTTTCCTGTGTTTTTTTAATGTCCTCTTTTATTTCTTCTTTGGTCCTTTTGATGTCTTCCTTTGCGCTTTTGATATCTGCCATCATTATTTTCATCATGTCTAGTAGTTGTTGATTTTCATTTGGTGTCGGTTTTACGTAGTGGTGAACTTCTTTCACTATGCCATCTCCTTCTTCCAATCCTGCTGCTTCTTCAGTTTGAAGGGTCGCTGTCAAACGTTCTTTCAGTGTCTGCTTATTTCCTTTCACGTCCATGTTCCTAGTTTTTAAAAGTTCTTTTAAGTCTTCTACCGTCAGTTCGTCAACGTTTATTGTTTTGTCTGTCATTGTTTTAAAAAAAAAATTCCCTCAGATATCTCAAAAATAATAACCTGTTCCTGTTACTAGCGTTATTTCAATTGTTCAACAATCGCCATGCGTTGGGCTTGCCATTTTTATCATGTATTTAAATATTGGAGTAATAACATTTACTTATTTATTAATGATCCTATATTGGGATGCTACTTTATTATGGATCTTATATTTATGAGTATTTATTTATAATTGATTTGACTTTAAATATATTTTTTTTTAATGATTGTGGGCGCCAGAATTGGTTTAGCTAACCGCTAATTTCCAATTCAAAATTTTATTTAGTAACAAAATTATGAGTTATGTAACTTTATGATACTATACCTCAGGGATGAGATTCGGCACTTGGCGATCGGTAGTAACAAGAAACTGAAAGGTAAGATATCAAAGAAAAGAAAGGAAAAACATAGATAAATAGATTTTAATTGTGAATAGTTGTTTGAATAATGAACATTTTCTGAATCATAATTGTATAATCATATTAATTAAACCTTTGCGTAAGTACGTTTTTTTTTATTTTTTATGAATACTATTAAATATGAAACATATCAAATAAATTTCGCTTCCTATAACTTATCTCTATATGTTTTTGAAAGCTTCCACAAACCATTCAATCTCTACTCAAATAATTTGTTAATGTTGACGTGACGTTGAGTTATTCTATGGTAATGATAATTCAGTTATTAAATAAAGAATGAAAACCAAGTGTGTTTGTGAGGCAAACTGATGATTTATCGTAATGATTTGGTGAGTATTATTTCCTTTATTATTTCCTTTAATGTAAGTTCAATGTTCTATCCCGATCTAGTGGAGATTGAATATCTATATCTAATAATTTTACCAACGAATAAATTTTTACACAATATAACCTAACAAATGAAAATTATGAACGATGTTTTATAGGACAAATATGTTACACACGAAAAGAAAAGTCTATGCTTGGCATCTTCTTGTCTCTGGGATGAAACATTTGGAAGAAATACGATCGCCTATGATCATATATGCGAAATCTTGATATTAAAATGATGTGACGTGATTTATTTCGCCAGGAGCAACAATTTATCCACAGAAGATACGTGAATGAGCAAACGAAAAGCAGATTAATAAAGGTAAATTGTTCATCTTACCAATTCTCGGCGTTTCACTAATTTTTTCACTTTTTATTATGTATTCGATAGAAAGTTTCTGTTATTTTATAGCATCATTGTTTTTAAATACTATGATTAATTCTTTAAACTTAAAATATATCAAAATGTTTGAGATTTATAAAAATTTAGAGGAGAGAAATTTTAATGCGTCCTCACATTATTGAATCTACACCGCGTCTCTTCAAGCTCTCAATCAACAACTTTTAGTTGTTTTTAATTTTTGTTTTATTTTTCAATTGTTTATAAATAAACATCATTGTTTTCAAATCCAAATATCTGTTTTCTATGTTATTGTAGATAAGTTCACTTTGTTCTTATGCATTCCTAATGTCACTCCGAAATTACACCGTTCGAACTATTAACCGAACGTCATTTTACGATGACATTTTGACCTTGAAGTTTATACCAAAATAATCAATAATTTACATAACATACAGGGTTTCTGAAAAGTGTCTATAATATATAAAATTACAATTATGGAATTTTATTTTGAAATTCATGCAATATTATACCGTGATAATCATTGTTATGTACCAAATTAATGTTTACGTAATTTATTTGTTACGTCTGTGTTTTTTGTCATGAAATATAATTTGAAGAAAAATAATTGCAAACTTAAATAACAATTTTTATATGCAATATTAGTTGTATCTTGTTTGTAAGTGTTTCTTCACATATTTATACTCATATTTAAATTGTTATCTTATGGACTATTATGCAATTTATTGGGTTTATCGTCATCTATTACTAAGATTCACATTAACTTAGTGATATCTCTGTTTTAATTTATCTTGATAGATAATTTTCAGTTTAATATATATACATTTGGATTAGGAAATGTATACAATAAACATTTTTGGAATTGAGAGAATAACTTTAGGCTCAAATTTTCTTTCAAGATCAATAATAGCAGTTAAAATTGGCAAATCAAAATTATACATTTGTCAAAATTAATGAGATACCATTCAAACATGTTTACAGTGTCACTTCAAGTTATATATTAAGAACCATCAGATAACTAAACCTGGGAGTGTAGTGATGGAAAGTACAAATGTACCTCTTAGTATAATTTTGAAATTTTTGATTTGTAGCATAAACATATCTTTTTTTCGTGTTATTTCAGAAAGCATTTTACAAAAAATACTAATTAATGTATAGGTATGACAAATTAAATATTGTTTTCTGTGGGTTTGTCACTATATACAGTTTATATTTTATTTTCATGACAACTGAAATTTTGATATTTTTAACTTTCAACTACCCGTATATTATTAATAACACCTTATTATTTTATTTCAGATGAACACATGAAGAAAATAACAAAACAATATTATTTTATGAGCAATATTTTAAAGGACATTTCCAGCCGGCTGGAAAGTATCAATATATCTCAGAATAGTGACAATTTACATGACAATATGGATTCATTATTTGTGAAATTCTCAATTTTCCCAATAAACACTTCCGAGAATCTTGCTATTATTGAGGAACATTTACAAGAGACCAATAACTTCAAAGCAGCAGTGAGTAAAAACATTCATCTCTATTCAACTCCATTTTTATATTCTTTCTTTAGTGTAAAGATCTGTCTAAAATGGGTGGAAACAGTATGTATGAGTTTATAAAGAGATGCATGTCACAGTTGTTGACCAACTCATTTGCAAATGAATATAGTTTATTTGGAAGAAAAAATAAAAAAAAATTCATGGGTTTGAAATTAGCCGATTTGGTGATGGGTATGTAAAATATTAAACTATATTCAGAGTACCATTTTAGAATTATTGAATCATGCATTAAGATGAACATATATAGTGATTTTATAAAATAATCTGAAGGAATTAGATAAACAAATGGTTGTTTTATTAACATTATTCAGTAATACAAACTGCATAGATCATAACTGAACATTTTTGGATTTCCAATATAGTGTGATGAAAATGTAATATTTACAGGTACCGCAGAAATATTTGGGGGTGAAAATACCACAAAAAAAGAAATTGAAGACTGTATAATGAGGTGGTTGGGGAGGGCAAATGAGAGAAAAAATTAATGAATTCAGAAAATATATGCTATATATTTTTGTTTGTTTGCTATTATATGTCAATTTGTTTTTATTATTACGTATGGTGTGTTTTTAGTTCCATTAAAAAATGACTATTCAAGATAATTGTATATTTGTATTTTCTCCTTTCCTTTTGAACTTAATAATGTTAACGAATAAGGATGTAAATTTCTTTCCATATTATATTGCTTTTAATTTGGATGTTGATAAATATACACAATTCAATGATTATCAAACTATATCCAAAATAGTCTAGTGACTATTAAACATACTCAGGTATGCTCTGGACGCCGTCAAATGTGCATCCATTACCTGTTCTCAAATGTAACTTGATTAGGCAATCAAGAGTATTCGCGTGTACGTCCACTGGATGACCATTGCTTTCTTGTAAAAGTCCATTAGACGTTCACATGTACGTCCATTGGCCGTTTACATATACGACTAATGGCCGTCTTCATGAGTAGGTCCATTGAACATTCACAAGTATACGTCCATTGGCGTTCATATGTACGTGCATTGGCCTTCGTATGTACGTCCATTGACCTTCGTATATACGTCCATTGTCTTTCGCATATACATCCATTGGCTTTCGTATGTATGTCTTTTGGCCTTCCTATGTATGTCCATTGGCCTTCCTCTGTACGTCCATTATCCTTCCTCTGTACGTCCATTATCCTTCCTCTGTACGTCCATTATCCTTCTTCGTCTGCACGTGCATTGGGCGTCCTCGTGAGTACGTCCATAGTACATTCACAAGTATACATCCATTGGTCATCTTCCTGTGTACGTACATTGGACATTCACAAGTATACATCCATTGGTCATCTTCCTGTGTACGTACATTGGACATTCACAAGTATATATCCATTGGCTATCCTCGTGAGTATGTACATTTAACGTTCACAAGTATTTGTCCCTTGGCTGTCTTCTTGTGTACATCCATTGGACGCCTAAAATTTACAACCATTGTATGTCCAAAGTGGTGACATCGTAGCATCCAGTGGATGTCCATCGGACGTTAAACTTCCAATCAAGGACGTCCAATGGAAGTTCTGAACCTCGATAACGAGCGTACATTGTATGTCCATTGGACAAACATGTGCTGTGTGGGCTGGTACCATCGCGTTTCATTTCCTTCACTTTGTCGAAGCTATTATGCTGACATTTAAAAACTTTTTTTGAAATGATACTTTTGTATGTTTAGATACGTATATCGTACAATCCAATTTGTAGAAGTTTCCTGGCTGAACCTCTGTATCCGTTTTGTGCACCATCCATTATAAAACTGCGCACCTTTCTCTAACAATAGCAGTAAAAAAGCTTTCATTTTTAAAAGTATAGTTGCTGACAACGCATTCTCCACTTAATTTCTTTAGTGATAACAAAATATTACTTTCGACAGACATTTTCTTCCTAACCTTCGCAACGTCTGCGCCTGTCTAGCGGTATTGCGTAACTGACAACACCTCAAAAAGTCGGTGGCTGGTACAAGTTGATGCGGCCGTGTAGGCGGCGTGGCAAAACCAGCATAAGCGCTCAATGTTGAGATGGAATGCGGTAAACAATGTCTCGAGAATGGCAGCGTATCAATAATTCAATAGTTACTACGTCTGAACACATGCCTGTGCTGAGTCGTGGTAAGATATATCTGGGTAGAGAGAGCATTGGTTCAGTCATTCTTTACCTCGTCGCAACAGCATGTATGCGTTACAGCTTAGACAGCTTCCTTGTCTAAGCGTTACAGCATAGTTAACAATGCCCAACGTTTATAGAAGAGAGAAGGTTGCCTGATAACTACTCGGCGGGGCAGACGGAAGAGGGGATCGTTACATCACTGTGGGTGCCAGCTTTAACAAGGCTGTATGAATTTATAGAAGTAGGAGTGCATATTATTGTTTATATCCGGTTCTTGTTCCTTTATTAGTATTTATTGTTGTTCTTTTTGTATTTTGTGTATTATAGAGTACAGACAAAAGAAGTAGACTCATCTGTATTGTTGTGAATGCAACTGGAACTATCGTCACAGAATATTATCGTTGTATATTCTTTGCTACTGTTGTGTTGGAGTTATTTTATAATTAGTAGAGATTCCAAAAGAGCTCGTTGAGTCATTTAGTCGACAAAGAATATTTGTCAGAATAAAATTTTTAAATTTAAAAGAAGCTGAAGAAAAACAAAAAAAGAGAAAATCTCCCTTATTAAAAGAAAAAAGAAATAAACTGATAAAAAAAATGAAAAAAATTGTGAAATGAATTTAGTGATTGTCATATATCACTTATTTTTTACCTTTTAATGTTAATAAACTTTTTGTATATAGGTTTTTAAGGTAAAATTAGTTTCTTTCAATACCAAATATAAGTAACTTTTAAAGTATCCGGCTTACGTTATGAAAGAAAGGGAAAAATGGCTTGCCTATGTTGTGTACTATTTTTGTTACATATGTTAGAATAATATTGGTTTCTTACATTAAAAGTAGTAAGTAGATAGATAAAATTGTATATTATTTGTTTTATCTAGTATTCGTTGCAGCGATGATGTCACTCATGCACCATCATTGTGGATACTGTTTAAGTGTCATAAATGAGCTATTTCTTTAGGACCTAAATAATATTAATTTCATAAACATTTCTGTTAAGATAAACAAGTTTAACATTAATATGTTGAAGTTTTCGCCTAGACGTAAGATATTTAGATATTTTGTGGGATATTCTCTCAACAGTTTTGTTATAAGCAAGTCGCTATTTTTGTATAATTATAATTTTGATCGTAATTTCGGTAAATAAAGTGTTGTGGTGCAAATTATTGGTTTTATTTCTTACATCAGATAACACATACATGTATTTTTATAGTTTTTAATAATAATGAACTGTATTTGTAATAATATGTTACAATACAAATAAAATCTAATACGTTTTATTCTCTGAAAACGAAAAAAACGTATAAAGCAACACAAATAGAGATAAAGATTGGTTTATTAATATGTACATAGTATATTTGAGTTTTTTTCATTTGAATATATGTACTTAAATTAATTAACAAATACTGCAAAAAATATGTGTTTGTTTGAGAATATATTGTTTTTTAAAACCAAAACCTATCAGAAGTAGTTTTATATTATTTCAGTGTTCTAGTTACAAGTGGTATTTTAACGAGCCAATACTCGTCCCAATAATAAAATTCAAATGTGGCACCCAGGCTGACGTCACTCCCGCGTTTTTCTGCTTGATTCTCATTGGCTCAGAGTTACCAGACAACCTTCTCTCTATAAACGTTGAACAATGCCAATACGCTGCCGAAACCCGTCATAGAGTAAAAGAAAGGGAAGAGTGAATGCGCGCGATTATAATTACGACGAGGGTCTGTCGAGATGAAATAGAGCACAATGATCGATACAATTTCATACTCAAGTCTAGAGAAACACCGTGGGTGATAATTTAGTTTTATAGATTGTATAAATAATTTAGATTATCACTGAATTTCTAGTTGGCAAGCTTCGACGTTACTTATGAAAAGAGTAATTTTTTATTCACTCATATTTCTGCAAAGCGGATTTTGGTAAAATACATACTTGCGCGATCAGTTGACTGTGTTTTTGCATGTATTCAAAAAATTGATATCCCAAACCACGTTCGTCATATTCAACATCTGAAGATTGGAACAGTACGTGATTTTCCTTATCTTCTGCATAGTTTGTTCTCAACTGTATCTCTGAAATGCAAAAAAAATTTTTCTATAGTTATCCGAAATATATGCAAAGAATTTTTTGTCGATGTAGATTAATACTTTCGATACTTCTGATAAAAATATTATTAAAAATATACACTATTATGAAAATTAAAATCAACATTTAAAGAAATTTTCGATGTTTTGGTAAATTGTCAATAAAATTCTATTCCACAAAACTATATATATATATATATATATATATATATATATATATATATATATATATATAATCTCCTAACAAAATCAACAAAAACTATAATGATTAAACAATAAAAAGACATTTAGAAGTAATAAAATATATAGAATAAGATATTCAGTTAATAATTAACCATAAAAGTAGATATAGGAAATATTATAATAAGTAGGAATCTGTAATATAGGCAAGGTCAAATTTATACCAAATGAAACAGTTGAGACAAATTATACCAACATAAATAATTTTGAATATAAAATACAATAATGAAATAAATGATTACCGACATAGTTTATGTGTATAGATGTAATAACATCAAACATAATGAGAAATAAATTGTATACATGTATAATAGGTAAATATGTAGGTTGTAGAAAACGTAAAATTAATTAAATTGCATTGACCAATCAAAACATCGCAAATAAACAGTAATATGGAAAAAGACAATAATAATAAGGTGTGAGTGAATAAGTCAATGACAATAAGTGTATTATGAATAAAAAACAATAGTTTGCAATAAGTTTAAGTTAGAAAACAATAAAAAACAAGAATAAACAAAGTGACAGGTGAATTTTTCAATCGAACTTTCGAGAACAAAATCCACTTCCGGTGACAAACCATAAAAAGGGTTTTGTTTGATGTAAAATGCGGAAAATTGGGAGTTGAGCGTCAGTGATCATATAAGTAACACGAATATAAAGTTATCCAATTTTTTCAATGTAACAAATTTTATAATTAATCAAGGCAAAGGTATATAAATCCATATAAATTTAATCAGTTATAAATAAATCAAGTGTAACAAAGTTTTGTGAGACTACGAATAGCAGAGGAAACAATTATCACCCAGATAATTACGAGCAAGATATTCATCCATCGAAGGCGGGAAAATCTATTGGAAGCGTCTCCCCGGTGTGGCATCATTTCAAGAAAAAGGAACAAAAGGTCGGTTGTGTGTTAATTAAATATATTTGGTACCAAATAAATAATAACTTTCAAATAAGAACGTATGAATAATAATTTTAAAATAATAATTTCGAATGATATAAGAAAATTTAAGAGCTCATATACCTGGTAGTAAAGTTCTTTTATCTTTACATGAATATAATATACCAGAGAAAAGTAATATTAAAACTTACCATTGTAAAGTGTAGATAAATGTATAATTTCTTTCATGTCGAACTTCACCAAAAATATATATAAAAATTTCCACTAGTAACAGACCACAACTAATTCCAGTTTATATCAATACACAATTATCACCATACGGTAAAATAATATTTAAAACGTAAATTTTGAGTCGATAAAAATATCAAATGTGTTTCCAATTTCACGTCCCGAATAAAACTAAAAATTAGCATTTAAAATCATTTCATAATCCTCCTAGTTAGAAAGAAACATTTTAAAAGGTTTTTTGTTTAAAGTAGAAGCAAATTTAGAAATGCAGGTGCTTGTAAATTTCTAGGAATTTCAACGCTCACAAGATTTCGACCAAGTTATGCAAATGAGCCAGAAAAAGTCGTTTTAAAAAGAAAGGTATAATTTTTTTGTAATATAAAGAAAGTCATATTCAAAGTGGAAATTTAGATATAAATAACTCATTATTTATGTATAACGTAAGAATTGGTAGAACAAAAGGTTAATCATTTATTTTATTAATAAGTAGTTTCATCAGTCTAACTGTGTAATAAGACGTAACAAATAGTTTATATATTAATCATTTTTTTTATGTTTTTAAAAGTTTTCAAAAAATTTTTATCAGTCACATAAATATATGACATTAATAAGTAAGGTTGATTTTATTATAATAATATGCCCAGAACCCTACTGATTTTAAGAGTCGTAAACGAATAAGAGCAGCCGAGGTAAGAAAACATAAGAATTAAATAAACTACATGTTTATAAATAGCATACTAAATAAAAGGAATCATTATTAAAATATATGTGTAATTTGGCGAACCCAATAAGAATTCTAATTCTTACTATAATAATTATAACATTATTATATACACACACACACATTTATAATATATATATATATATATATATATATATATAAATTTTTTTTCCATTTTTCGTGGGCATCAGGTTAATAGTAAACACAGTATCAGTTTATGTTTTAATTTGACGTTTCGCTCCCTCAATTTGGAGCATTTTCAAAAACTTCACATATCGATGTTTTACAATAAAATGAACAAGTTTAAACGATTAAAATTGAATGTAGACATACAGGTGATAAAAACTGGTAGTCAATAAAATAATTTCATAAACAAATAAAATCGAAAGTACATGCTTCAGAAACAATTCATTTACAGTATACAAGGGACAGTTAAATAGTTGATGTTATTATTATAATAAATTATAATATATCTGGCTTAGATTTTTGATATCTTGTTTATCGTTTACTACATTGTTCTCTTTTTTTATATGTATCATTTCTTTTATTGTTAGTTTTTTGTAATTAGAGTCTTGGTTTATTATTTTAGTATTATTAAAGTCGAATTTATGTTTTTCATTTTTCTCATGTTTATGAAGTGCAGTGGAGGCGTTTTTTGTATATTTATGGCCATTGAGTCTATTTTCAAGGTGTTGGGTTGTCATACCTATATATTTTTTAGGACAGTCTAAACATGGTATTGAGTATATGACGTTAGATTTTTTTGACGTATTTATTTGACTTTTTAATTTTGAGAACAATGGTGATAGACTGTTTTGTGCCTTATGACAAACTTTTATGTTGTGTTTAGATAATATATAATTTAGTTTTTCCGATAGTTGATTTGTATATGGCATTGCGATGTATGTATGAGGGGGTAGTGTATTGGTTTGTGTTGAATGGGATTGATTATTGTAATATTTATGTGTACGTTGTTTAATAATTCTGTCAATATGTTTGGATGGATAGTGATTGTTTTGTAATATAGTTTTGGTTTGATATAGAATCTCTGGACGATATTCAGGTGATGTAAGTGTGATTGCTCTATCTACTAATCCTATGACTACGCTGTTTTTTTGGGAATTAGGATGGTGGGAGTGGTAATTCAAGTAGCGACCGGATGATGTTTCTTTAAAAAAATGTTTTGTTGTAATTTTATTATCTCCAGTCTTAATAAGTGTCATGTCCAGAAAATTTATGGTATTGTTTTGTTCTGTTTCTATTGTGAATTGAAGCTTAGGATTAAAACCATTGAAAGCAGCCAATATATGATTTATTTCATCAACATTCCTAACGAACTAATAACCCATATATTAAAACATAAATGGAGATTATTAAAAGAACACACAACTCTCACATATGAAGAATTCATAGAAGGAATAATGCTAATCCAAAACAATAATTTTTTTCAATATAAAAAAGATTTTTTTATACAACTCAACGGGTGCACTATGGGTTCACCAATTTCATCAACCCTCGCACAAATTGTAATGGAATATCTAGAAGAAAATGTCCTAAACCAAATAAATTGCAATATATTATTTTTTAAAAGATACGTTGATGATTGCTTAGCTGCCGTTCCATCCGATGAAATAAATCATATATTGGCTGCTTTCAATGATTTTAATCCTAAGCTTCAATTCACAATAGAAACAGAACAAAACAATACCATAAATTTTCTGGACATGACACTTATTAAGACTGGAGATAATAAAATTACAACAAAACATTTTTTTAAAGAAACATCATCCGGTCGCTACTTGAATTACCACTCCCACCATCCTAATTCCCAAAAAAACAGCGTAGTCATAGGATTAGTAGATAGAGCAATCACACTTACATCACCTGAATATCGTCCAGAGATTCTATATCAAACCAAAACTATATTACAAAACAATCACTATCCATCCAAACATATTGACAGAATTATTAAACAACGTACACATAAATATTACAATAATCAATCCCATTCAACACAAACCAATACACTACCCCCTCATACATACATCGCAATGCCATATACAAATCAACTATCGGAAAAACTAAATTATATATTATCTAAACACAACATAAAAGTTTGTCATAAGGCACAAAACAATCTATCACCATTGTTCTCAAAATTAAAAAGTCAAATAAATACGTCAAAAAAATCTAACGTCATATACTCAATACCATGTTTAGACTGTCCTAAAAAATATATAGGTATGACAACCCAACACCTTGAAAATAGACTCAATGGCCATAAATATACAAAAAACGCCTCCACTGCACTTCATAAACATGAGAAAAATGAAAAACATAAATTCGACTTTAATAATACTAAAATAATAAACCAAGACTCTAATTACAAAAAACTAACAATAAAAGAAATGATACATATAAAAAAAGAGAACAATGTAGTAAACGATAAACAAGATATCAAAAATCTAAGCCAGATATATTATAATTTATTATAATAATAACATCAACTATTTAACTGTCCCTTGTATACTGTAAATGAATTGTTTCTGAAGCATGTACTTTCGATTTTATTTGTTTATGAAATTATTTTATTGACTACCAGTTTTTATCACCTGTATGTCTACATTCAATTTTAATCGTTTAAACTTGTTCATTTTATTGTAAAACATCGATATGTGAAGTTTTTGAAAATGCTCCAAATTGAGGGAGCGAAACGTCAAATTAAAACATAAACTGATACTGTGTTTACTATTAACCTGATGCCCACGAAAAATGGAAAAAAAATTTATATATAAAGGTTAAAGAAAATCAAATAATTTATATATATATATATATATATATATATATATATATATATATATTTATATATATATATATGTGTGTGTGTATTCTACTCTACAAAACTATACTAAAGCCGACATGGAATACAGTTGTGCGGCACAATAAGTACCTAATTGAAATTTTGAAATACTCCAACGGTTTCAAAACAAAGCTCTGTGTCAAATTGGGAATGCTGCATGATACGTACCGAATAAAAAGAAGGGGAAGTTCCTAGGGAATACCAACGTTGCCAAATTACTTACATAATTAAGGCGATATGAAATGCACGTGAGAATCTGAGATTATGTGTTAATTTGTTTTTGTTATGGAGTTCGTTCTTTGGTGTATGATGGTCGTGTTTTGTTTTGTGTGCGAAAAACTATTTTCAACGCAAAGTTCATTCTCGTCATGGACGAGAGGTGCATAGTTTAAATAGTAGTGAAGTAAGTTTCGATGCTAATAACAGCAAATATAAAAACTTCATTTTCGAGGAAAATGAGTGTGAAAGTTATTTTATCAATTATTAGGCTTTTAAGGCTCTGTAATGTCCACAATATTCAAAAGAACTCTGTATGTGACACAGAATTTACGTCTTATGAAGGTAACATTAAGATCTCATATTTTGGAAAATATTACGCATTTAAACATTATATTTATTAATTGAATAGATGAGGCTTTTACTTGGTGAAGATCCATACTGAACGATGAAATAAAACAATATAGTTTGTTTAAATCTTCATTTATTCGAACTAATGTTCAATTTAAACTTTTGACGCGTTTCACTAACACAGTAGTTTTATCAAAACAAACTATATTGTTTTATTTCATCGTTCATTGAATTTATTCCTTTTACAGAATTTGAAAAGTGGTTTAAACAAGAGCAGAGGGATGGTGTTACAAATTATTATCACAAAACGATATTGAAA
This sequence comes from Galeruca laticollis, assembly GCA_963921935.1. Classification (NCBI taxonomy): domain Eukaryota; kingdom Metazoa; phylum Arthropoda; class Insecta; order Coleoptera; family Chrysomelidae; genus Galeruca; species Galeruca laticollis. The sequence goes on along the minus strand of OY998177.1, from coordinate 221,052,415 downwards.
AGTCAAATAGACATAGAAACTAATTATTTCTACTGCAATAGGTCTGCTGAGTCTTAAAATAGCAGTTAATGCATAAGTAAGAAGTACATAGGTTTAGGTCTTCATATCTGTAACAAGTGATTTTTTTATGGAAAATGCCAGCACAGTTAGACAGGAGTACCAAGAGCCCTAATGTTATCTTCCCTAGAAGTACCAAAAGTCAGGATTCATGCAAAATAAATAAATTGTGCACTAGTCAATTAATACTTAAAAGGAATGTTAAAAATAACAAGTGTAATGTGCAGTATTGCTATCAGCATTATGGACATGAAATAGAAGTTCAACATATTTGAATCAATAATTAAACTTGATTGAGAATCTATTGCATCTAAGCTGATTTCAGGGGTATCAATTCCCAAGTAAGTTAACCTTAATACTATATAGTTTCACTCATGTTTTATTAAATATCCTATATTTTAGTATATTGAATGACTCAAGACTCCAAGTTGGTGCAAAAGTTAGTGTAAATAGGATTGATTTGTTAGTACGTAAACACATTAACAATATTAAAACATCCTATAAAATGAATGTTAATGATGGATGCAGGCATAAGTATGATGCAACCAGTGTGCAGATTTTTGTAGATGAATGTTCAAGGAATAGTTTCAATCCAATCGCTTTTTACAAATCTCAAGGTGGAGTTCATCTGGAGTACAAGCTGAAACATAATGATTTTTGTTTTATTTTATTTACCGAATCACAATTCAATGTATTTAAAATGTTTTGTATCTAATAATATTATCTCACGGGATAAATTCCTACAACTTTGAGACGACTACTATTATTAGTGTTTTAAATGGAACTCAACGTTTCTAGCTAATTCCACAATATAATAAAAAATATTAAAAATTCTAAAAAATTGACAATTGTTTCGATAAATCAATATCATCGTCAGAATGACAGAAGCTACATTTCATTTGATGCCTACCTGATGTTTAGTAGTTATTTTTGGCTATACCAAGAAATGATCTAAATTGTGATTGACTTAATATATGTTAATAGAAAAAAGAAGAAGATGTGATATTACAAATATTGAAGCTTAGATATTATTAGCCCTATGGTGATATCCTGGATATCATTTTTCCAATTAAGATCAGTATTACTGTGCTATGATATAGAAAACCAGGAAAACTATATCTGCTGATCTTTACAATTATCACTTAAGAAGACAGTTTATTAGTGGAGAACTCCCTAGATTTATCTGTTCATTGACAACTTTATATTTTGGGTTTCTTAAATGCCTTCTAATTTCCAATTCTTCAAGGAAATCCAGTTCTTGTTTCTTTTCACAAATATGCAGCACTTCTAGTTCTGTGTTAGGTGTCAATGAATGATTGGTGTCAAGTAGATGTATTGCGTAGTGGGATTTATCTGGTTGTTTTAATTTGTATCCTCGTAAGTGTTCACTGTATCGGATTTCAAAATTTTTAAGGGTCTGACCCAAATAGACAGACTGTCTTCTTAAGTGATAATTGTAAAGATCAGCAGATATAGTTTTCCTGGTTTTCTATATCATTGCACAGTTATACTGATCTTAATTGGAAAAATGATATCCATGATATCACCATAGGGCTAATCATATCTAAGCTTCAATATTTGTAATATCACATCTCCTTATTTTTTCTATAACCATATATTAAGTCAATCACAAGTTAGGTCACTTCTTGTTCTAGCCAAAAATAACTACTAAACATCAGGTAGGCATCAAATGAAATGTAACTTCTGTCATTCTGACGATGATATTGATTTATCGAAACAATTGTCATTTGAAAGGAGAATATCATCCATAACACAAATGTGACTGACAGTGATACTGTGAATAATAATACTTTGTCACAGGAGGCCTTTATTAATGAGATCAATATCATCAAACAAATTGTTGTCAACAATAATTTCTCTATTTCTTTATTCAACAAATTATACATGAGATTTTTCAATAAATTCAGATTGAGTTTTCCTACTATTAATTCTCTCAACGTGTGTTCTGACGGTGATAAGCTTCATTATGCTGGTTCTCTACATTACTTTGGTCCTATATCCTATAAATTTGGTAATATTTTTAAAAAACATAACATTAAATTCGGTTTTAGAACCAACAACAATTTGAGATCATTACTAGTTAACACTAAAGACTGCATGCCATATCTTCATTCTCCTGGCGTTTACAAACTTTGTTGTCAGGATTGTGACGCTGTCTATGTGGGCCAGTCTGAACGTCTGTTGGACACAAGGATAAAAGAACATCTCAGTTGTATCAAAAGGTATCGGAATACTGACCCTCCTGCTTCCCCTTCAGCATTTGCAAACCATATTATTTCAGAGAACCATCAATTTTCATTGTCTGATGCTCGTATACTTCATAAATGTTTTAAAGGACCTAGGATGAATTTACTTGAAATGTTTGAGATTAACCAGACTAGTTCTGATACTACTGTTGTTTGTCTTAATGAACAATTGTTGCATTCTGAGCCGTACATGTTCCTCAATCTTCCGTTTCAGGGTTTTTGAATTCAATATTTTTCTCAGACTATTGTTTTGTTTATTTTGTATTGTACCTTTTCAACTCCTTTTTTATGCATTCATCAACTTGTTGTTTATTCTTTATTTGATTGCTACTTAGTATCAGTTTTTGGTATGTATATATTTTGTTGTTTAATCTTAGACATTTAGTTTAAGATCTCTTCTTCTTTTTTAAGTGAATTGGACTAAGGTTGACTTTTACAGCTACCTTTTTTATCTATGTATTTTTTATCTATGAATTTGTACACGTTTAATGTTTTATAATTTTGTGTAACTAGTCAATTTTAATTATGTCTTATGGTTCTATAACTTGAACAGTACTATTTTATTAAATTGTACTGTTCTCTTTTTTCTTTTTCAGTTAATTCACTAATTTGTTTCTTATGTGTCAGGTAATGTTGGAGATGTTTGTTTTTGTATTTGTCCCCTTTTTTAACAATCTGTTTTTGTAGCCTGAAGATGGCCGTTTGTAGGCCGAAACTAGTAGCTTTTATTGTCTAACTATTAAATAATTCTGTGACACTGACTTTGAGTTTTATTCACAGTATAATTGTCATTTGTTTAGAATCTTCTATATTTTTTATTATATTGTGGAATTAGCTAGAAACGTTGAGTTTCATTTAAAACACTAATATGAGTAGATTCCACGAAGTAAGGGTCGAGACAGTTAATTTGACTACTATTATGGTAATTGATGAATATGGTGAAGGCTTTCCAGCAGCGTGCATGTATACAAATCGTAAGGACAGGTATATTTATGAACTTTTTTTTTCCAAGATAAAAGAAAAAGTTGGTGAAATAAAGACTAAAGTATTTATGAGCGATATTGCTCCTGCATTTTATAATGCTTGGGGCAAAATTATAGGTCCAACACAGTATCATCTTTGCTGTGCATGGCATGTTGACTGTTGTTGGAAAACTAACCTAGGTAAAATTACTAACAAAGATCCAAAACAAATGGTTTATAAGCAAGGCTTTAAAATATATACAATATTTATGAGGTGAAAATAATTTTGAAGTGGAGCTAGAAAAATTTATGGAACTTTTAAATGATTCTGCACTAACTGACTTTAAACATTATTTTTTATGTAATCATTATATACACAAAACACAGTGGGCCTATGCATATTGAAAGCAATGCAGTAACAATACAAATATGCATCTGGAGAGTATGCATCGAGCATTGCAATATTTCTATTTTGATGGAAAAAAAATTAAGAGACTTGATAAAAGTATTAACCTGTTATTGGAGTTTTTTAGAGACAAAGCAGTGAAAAGGTTGATCAAGATTACCAAAGGCAAAACAACTGACCATCTCACCAAAATACATGCTACCAACTATAAAATAGAATCAGATATATCGGGTAATGTTAAAAATTTAACAACCAATTAAACCTTTTCTGTTAAATTAGCAACACAAGATTCATGTTGACAAATAAAATGTTCTTTTTCTGATATTTGCATACATTTTAGTAGTTGTAGTTGAATTGATTTTGCAATACGCATAACTATTTGTAAACCTATTCATTTTTGTGCTCAAAATAGTAAAAGCTTTATTTCAACTCCACAAAATCAAGTTGTTAATAATGTAGGGACGGGTGGCCATGTCCAGTCATTAATGAAAACCATTGACAATGAGAAGTTAACGGATTTGAAGGATGAAGTAGGACAAAATGCATTAAATATTGCCACTAAGATACAAAGTGACACATTCCTTCGAGCAGATTCGTTTTAATATCAAAACATATCAAAATTGCCAATTATTCCTTTCAGTTACTACCTAATGAAGTAGAAAGATCTGAAAAAAAATTGAGCAAAACGTAGACACTCTAACAGAACCTACCAATAAAAGTATTAAGAAGCAAATTAGTTTTTATTCGACAAAAAAAATAATACAAAAAAACATAGTTTAAAAAAACCGAACCAAGCTGAAACCCTAATAATAAAGGGTTATTTGAACGATCACACTTAATAATACTTGGTCTACCTATAATTTTATTATCATTGTAATTATAGTTTTTAAAGTAAATATATGATTTTTTCATTCATTAATTAGTTTTTGATTTTTTTGACCTTCCTGAAGTATATGTTTGTCTAAAAAATATATTTACACATATTTAGAATACAAAACGTTTAAAATACATTTATAACAAAATGTATTTTGGTATACAAAATTTTGAAAGTAATATATTATTATTTGATTTGTCTATGGCTGCACCATTTGGCAACACCGGTAGTTCCTAGGAATATTAGCCGCTCCTGAATAAAGTGATACATAGAGACGTGAAATGCCATTTATTAAAGAAGAAGAAATTTAGTGAGAAGTACAGTGATCTCGTCAAAGGGCACTCTAACCATAGGTATGTATTCAATGGTACATTATTTGCCTTCATGTTATACTGCCACAAAAATACTTATTGCTTTAATATGGGCAGATTGTATAGAACAAGTTATGTACGTTCATCAACCCATTTAACATAATGTGCAAAAAGCTTCTGAAGCTAGATTGTATTATTGACTGCATACCAAGAAAAGAAATTCTTCTTTTATATGATTTTGACGTACTTTTCCATTTTTTAGGATGATTTCAGAATGAAATAGGGCTATTGTAGAGAGTAGCATGACGCGACTTCGGAAAAATTTCAATGCAGTTTTTCGTTCTGGTGTTCCTAGATGCCAAAATCACCCTCCGTTCCAAAGGTTATATATATATATATATATATATATATATATATATATATATATAGTTAAACTTGATCTGTGCCGTATAATTATTACTAAACATAGGTTTATTGGGGAAGCGGCAAATTAAAACGAGTACCCTTCATACTTTTTATGTCCAAGCTTATATATATATATATATATATATATATATATATATTATATATATATATATATATATTATATATATATATATATTATATATATATATATATTATATATATATATATATATATATATATATATATATATATATGAACATAGAGTGAAACCTGCAACACCCTGTATACAGAATTATTAATAATAGACTATATATTTCAAGTAATTAAAATTTCTGGAAATTGAATTTTTTTTTAAAAATGATCTAAAAAGGAGACAATCTGTACTATATACTAATCAATAGAGAAAGCATATAAAGGATCTAACTGTATGATTACAGAGAAGAATTAAAATAAGCTTTATAAGAATATAGGTAACATAAAAACAACTTCCATATTTAAAAGAGAGAATTTTAAAACGTTTGTTACATATGAATGAAAATAATTACCCTTTGTTCTTATTGTCAAAGTAAATTAATATTGTGATTTGTTTTAAAGAAGTGAATATAAGGGGTTTGAAGGAAGTTTTAAATAAGATTGTATAAGTATTTAAAATATGTGAATGTAGGAAGTAATAATGAAAAACATTAACTCTATGGAATATGACATTTGTTGAACGATTTGACATTTTGAATAAATAATTTAGAAAACAAGAACTGTCATTTAGGAAATTTATCGAAATACAAATTAAGGGACAAATATATGAGTTATAATCGTTTAAGAGGCTCAAAACAGAATGTTTTAAAATGATGGATGGACAATCCACTATTAGAAATGAAATCTTTCAAATAAGAATTTTGATAACCAATTTTGATTGGTGGAATGCTTTTAAGATATATTTATCAGCGACAAGTAGGTTGCTAATAATAATAAAAAAATTGAATGGGAACAGTTTGTTGATTATACAGTCTATTGACTAAGCACTTTCTTTTTGGGTAGAAATTTTGAAGAAGCAACATCTTTTGGAGAAAAATTTTGAAACAAAAAAACAATAATTTGGCCTTCTAAATCAAAGAAAGAAATACATTATACTTAAAAGCTAGAGTAATATATTTAAGCAAGTAGAAGTACACATTATAGGAGATTGGTAATTATATTTGAATACTAACCATAAAATTTATAGATGTAATTAAGTAAAATATTGTATGGTGGAACGGTGTCTCCACCATACCTTTTAGAAAGCTTTGGATTATATGATTTGATTAAAATGTATTGATGTGGACGAAGTATAGCACTGTTTCTGGATATTATGCAAGCTGGACAAATGGTATGGTATTTTCCAAGAGGTAACCTAAAACAAAATAAGAAACATTTATTGATGTGCATTAATTGAACTATACAGTGAAAAAAAGTATTTAAAACTATTTAATTATATAAAAAGAAGTTAGAGTAAACTTACCCACTTAGTGCAAAGAATTGAACTTTGATTTTAAACAGACGCTTATGAGTTTTATCTTCCGCCATTTTTCTATCATAGACATTTATATAACGGATTTCGTATTATAAGATTTGTGTTAAAGTTGCCTATTTTGAATTAGATATAGAAATTGTACTTCATTGAGTGGATGACTTTATTTGAATGAATGATCATAATAGATAATAGGTTTCCATTAATTTATGTCATGTAAAAGAATAATGTATTTTTTCCTATAGCATTAAATAACGTTTTTCTATTTGAAGAACATTGTGAAATTATTTTCTTGAGATTTTTCATTTCTCTATGGTGATTGCTCCATCTAGTTTAAACATTTGGTAGCTTTAAACTGACATCTATGAACCGTGGAGAGGTTCAGCATTGAACACAGGACCGTCTTTAGAATTTCTTTGGAAACAATAATAAAGCAAGTATATTTTGATAAACAAAATTTTTATTGAAAGATATGAATGTTATTTGAATTTCGGCGCTTATATTAGAAATTGAAATTGTTTTTGTTTTTCTACATCTGAACCCTACTCTGAGATTAGAGAGTTTCTCATGCAAAGGAATAATTATTTTACAAGTAAATCTCAAATATTTCAATATACCGGGAAAATAAAAATTAAATATCAACAAAACTAAACTAAAAATAATAATTCATAGTATTTAAACTTTTTAAACATTCTCTCTTCCCAATTATATCCAGTTTAACATGTCGGCCCAACGTAGGGCAAATTAGGGAAAGTATATTTGTTTTGAAATATTAAAATTACACACCTAACACATCAGTATAATATATATATATATATATATATATATATATATATATAATGGATATTTTTGTGGGGATGTGGCAATAAGACTCCAGAGTAAATTCTTTCAGATATTTATTCCCGAGCTTTCGAATGATTTTTATTCATTATCAAGGGATAAAATCTACAGCGAATTTTGGAATAGTTGTAAATTTTTATAATAAATTCTTTTAAACATAAATCAATGAAAAACTCAAAAAACAATATTGTTTGTATGTATGTGTTATAACGGAATTTGTACGAAACCAAACTCGCTACAGAAATCGTTTAGGCCAAAATATTGGAGGAGTTCCTTAATGAGCCAAATCGGCCAAGTAAAAAGAAAATGGCGGCCTATCAAAGTGGAAAAAAAATCGTATTTCCTTTGTTTTTCATTTGACGCAAAAAAGCTACTAAGCTTTTTTATAGACCTTAACACGTTCTACAACTTTTGTATTCAACATTTTTCTCTAAATCGTACATTAAAACATTTATTTGAAAAAATTCACAAATTTACCAGAAATGTTTTTTATTTTGTTTTTGTTTTTGATTTGATGCCAGAATGTTACTTTGGTTTTTTGTACATCTCAAAAGATTCTATTACTTTTGTATCTAATTTTTTATTTTGGGTTTTATGCAAACATGTTACTGAAATAAGCCTGTCCAATTGGTCCTGTGCCATTGGGATCTTTTTTCTATAAAAGTGGTGCCTTCAGATATGGGGTGGGTGGCTAGTATCTATAGAAATGCTTTGTATTTATGCAATTAATTTCTCCAGATTTTCGACACGGGACTTTAGTGTTGTTATAGTGGTTGTGCAACGTTTGCTAACAGCAGTGGAAGAAGAATTTCAGAGAGTATTTATTTTTTGAATATATCATCAGAAAGTACCAATAAGATTTCACATGCATATCTCCAAACAAAAATTGAATAAATCAATGCTGACTTACCTTCAGTTACGTTCACCATACTGACATAGTTGTGACTGATGTCTTTTATGTGATTATTAATTATTTCAACTCACACAAATGATGACTCGCATTGAATAGCATGAAACAATTAATTGTGTTGACCCTGCGATAGATAAACTGAATATCTAAATCTTGAAGTTTAATAAACAGTCTAAATGATTTGATAAAAATTGGAAACTGTGGAATCATTTTATAAATATTAACAATACTTATGTAACTATTAATTTAATTATATATATACAGGGTGAGGCAACTGTATTTATTCAGTATCTAGTGGGTAAATGGTTGTAACGTTAATAATTAACGTTAATTCCACCTCTATTTCAAAATTGTTTTGAACGTGAAATTTGAATTCTTAGAAACACGTGGGTTTTGAAGTGCGCTTTTTGCTAGAATCGAAATAATAATGGCATAGTTTTCTAACCTGTTGGGGATTTGTTCTTCTGGCAAGAATTTAATACAGAGAATCTGTTGGTGAATTGAATTGTTTGGATGCATGGTTCGAAAATTCTCTTCAAATCTCTTCATTGAAGGATTTGTGCCAATTACCACGTAGTTCTCGCTTCAAGTATAAATACCACGAAGAATATTGAGGGCTTACATAACCATATTTCCTAGAGATCTCGCCAGTCTTACGTGACTTACACCATCTCTTAAAAATAAACCAAGGGACCCTCTTTGGCCAGTGCTTCTAAGGAGTCACGCAAGTTTTGTTAAAGCCATTGATCTATCTACTTGCTGAATCTAATATTTTATTAGGAGATGTACTATCCCTCCTGATAATAATCGCTACGACTTATTCAGATAAATATACTATTGAGTCCTGCTATTTACAATTGATAGTGCAAAACGTGATATTTCAAAAGTATTTAACAAAGCTGCAAATAAAGTGAAACTACCCTTTGAATTTACAACAACACCGAAAGAATACAAAAGATCTATCTATTCTTTAACACATTTTTACAACGCTAGCAACTGAACTGAATTTACACCTTAAAATATATACAATGACGAAAAGAAGTTGAGTTTCATATCTACAAATATCTTACATGTTTTTAAAAGTATCGTAAACTATATAATTCAAGATTTTTTAATCTTGAACAGTCACTATCAACAGAAAGTGGTGCTTCTTAACAATTATGCCACTGATCAACTGTATGTATCTTGTAGTTTATATTTTTAATTTTCTTGAAGCACGAAGAAAGTTCATACAAAGGAATTTTGTATCAATTGAAAATTGGTAAGGAATTCTCTCTTCTTTAGGTGCTGACTCCATCCCGGAGATAGGCGATCATATTGGCGATTTGGATCTTATTGATCGTCCTCTTGAATAGTTCACTAGAAGAGCAGTTAAACCACTCCCTTAAGTTTCGGAGGCTGGAAATTGTTCATATACTTGAATGAGGGGATGTAGGAGTTTATACTTAGGTCCTCTCGTAATGTGTCCGAAGTTTCCTAGTTTGAGCTATTTTCCTTCTGGAACGACCTCTGGATCTTTTCCCATCGTTCTAAGACCTTCAGAAGATGTCGATATTTCCTCAATTTGTTAACAAGAAACATAACAAGTCTTTTTTGTGACGTTCTTTTTAGAGATTTTTCGTGATGTTTATTTAAAACGTTAATAAGATATCTCCTAGATGTCTTAATTTTATTACCAACTCTGTTAACATCCATGTCATGTAAATAAAACATATTTTGGATGTACACAGTAATACTTGAATTCGCAGTTACATACACATCCTATGAACTTATTTTTAGTAACTTCCTATAGGAAACATTCATACGATGTTAATTTGTATACTTCTCACTAATGTCACATACAGAACGTTACTGTAATATTACAAATTAATATGTTTCTAAGATGATCACATGCTGCAGTTACTTTTACATCTTTCGAAATAATTTTTATAAACATCGTACTTATTACGTCTGTACGACGTTAGTTCATAAAACTCTCAGTAATATCTCATATTAAACATCACAGTAACATAAAAAAGAAGAAAACAGAAGAGGAACTGATGAACGAAACATACAGTAGTTATCTGTGGAAACAAAAATGACAAGCATGGAGTGGCGGATGGTTTTCAGTTATGTGTTATATTTTATTTGCTGGAAGCACATATTTTTCAAGTAGTACTTGAATAAAGTGGTCTTCGTTTTCGTTAGTTCCTACTAAGCTACAGTTTCTATACTTAGTTATAATTCTTGTTATAATGGACGAACAACAATTGTTATCGGTAAGTACCTATTCCAAAATTATAATTATTAAAACTTAAAACGCATTCAATACTTTAATCGGTTATTATACATTGAAATTCCAGGTGGCGGAATTGTACACTAACATTATATAATAGAGTTCACAAAATAAGGGTTTTTTCAATTCTTAAAATATTTTAGTTACCTAGTAAGTATATTTTGAAAACGATTCACAATATTTCAAATCCTAGATATGCATTATACCCTACAAAAAACTTGATATTGCAATAGGGTAGATATTATTATTAATAATAAATCATGCTCATATGTTGACAGATATTTAAATCTAGAAGAAAATATTTTCAATGTTTAAGATGTTTCAGAAGCTACTTACACAAATAAAATAAAAACAAATAGTTGGTAATTATGTAATGAAAGGGGAGTAACTATTTCAGATAGTTTGATACAAACATTGTATTAAACAGTACAAAAAATATTGAATCAAGTATCTCTAGTTCTAGTTTTTTTTAGTATTAGTCTGAGCCATATAGTTTTGCAGGTTTAGAAAATTTTAACATTATCATTAACAATTCTTGTGAACAATTAGAGACTGTTTAAGACTTTAAAAACAGAAATTTCTGTTAAAAAGCTCATTTCCTTTTGAAAATTCACTGAATACAATAAATAATCTGTAGGTGTCCCTTACAATGGTACCTATATTAATCTAGTTGAAGAATATGTAACTTATGATACTGAATGCTCCAGTCAACAAACAGCATTCAATTATTTATGATTGTAGAAACACAGCTATTGGATACAATTAATTATAAACTGTAACAAATATACACTACGGCCGCCCCTAGTAATACTACTTACATGTACACCAGCAAGAGGTCGCAAGCGACACCCACTACAACGGCGACCTGCGCAGAAGGGGAGGCAGTCTGATAACCGCCATCGTAACATTAAAACTAAGTTTTCTTACTCTGCAACCCCAAAATCCCGAGACGTACATGCTACACTGGCACCCAACTTAGGGCAGAGTAAAATTTTTTTGTTAAATCTGTGAAAACGCGGTTGTGAAAAGTGAGGTTGTGTTTGAAAAACGTGACTGATCCCAGTTCTTGATCCCGTTTTTTCCGATCTTTGGACAAGAAAAAGTGAAAAGTATCTGTTTCCAAATAATACATTGAGTGTTTTATAATTCCGCTCCCACTTTAAGTGATTTAGGACCGAATTAACACTCCTGGTTTTAATAATTCGATATATTTCATATAATTTCGTAATATCGAGTCATTTTTGAGACATTTTCTTCCTGTTATTTTAAAAAACTGTGAAATCTGATCCCGGCTAACGTCAATCTTGGACTGGTTTTATAGTTCAGTGCTTAGTGGTGGTACCTGTCTCAACATATACAGAGTGTATCAAGTAAGAGCTAAAATAAGATACTGAAGCCTTCTGAATGTAAGTACGTTCTTTATTTTGCATGTTCCTGAATCGTTTTATTCAAAATTGCTGATAAACATAAACATTCCTACAATTTGCGTTCTGCACGAAACTTTATCCTCAGTCATGTCGAAACAATCAGAAAACGCAAATATTCAAGTTGTCTTAACAAATGAACAATTCCAACAGCTGTTGGCCAGTTTATCGGTACGTGATAGTCCTAATTTGAACATTCCGTCTCCGTCTCAAAGTGGTGATTTTTCTAAATGCTCGTCGCGATTTAATGGCGCGAGGTACGCAGACGTCAACGCATTTATTGGCGCGATAGTCATTTATAAAGATTGTTTACAAATAACCGATGACAACGCGCTAAAAGGACTTCCTATGTTACTTGATGGTTTCGCAGCGACATGGCTTCAAGGCATTAAAAATACGACAAATACGTGGCAAGATGCAATAAATCTATTAAGAAACATGTTCGATCCCCAAAAACCACCGTATCGAGTTTACCGCGAGTTATTTGCAAACGAACAAGATTTTAAAACACCTGTGGACATTTTTATGTGTAAAATGCGTGCTATAATCGCTCAATTACCGGCTAACACATTATCGGAGGACATTCAACTAGACATGGTTTACGGTCTCTTAAATAAAAATATACGGGAAAAGATACTGCGTGAAAAAATTGAAACTTTTCAAGGATTGCTTTCGCAAGCGCGACATATAGAGGAGACGTTCGAGAAGAATATTGATATTAATATAAATAGTAGTGTTTTCAAAGACAATAAATCACGAAATCGTTATGTAGTTATTGCAGAAACCCCGGTCACATAAAAGAGGAATGCCGCAAGCGACTAAGCGCAAATTCAAAGAAAGTTGAAACTAATTTACAAAATAATTCTAAAGCCGTTTCTTCGACAAACCTACCTATCTCGTGTTATGGTTGTGGTAATCCCGGGTTTGTGCGGTCTAAATGTCCTAAATGTCCTAAATGCAATATTTCAGATACGGCTTCAGTAGAATTTCTAAGTGTAGATACATTAGTCGATCCACAACTCAGACCTATTTTAAGCAATAATATCTTGGGTCATAATGGTAGAGGCCTTATCGATACTGCCGCAAAACAAAGTGTTGCTAGCCATACCTTGTATGAAATTTTGAAAAATTAGGGTCAAACGTTCACATCCGAATTAATTTCAGTCAAATTCGCAGATGGTAAAGCAAACAGTGAAAATGTTCTTACTACTTGTGTGGATGTTATGTTGAATGACAGGGCCGTCCCTACTAAATTCATTATCTTTCCTGACTCTCAAAACAAAACATTGTTAGGTATCGATTTTTTACAAAATGCTGGTATAGCCTTAGACATTCCCAAAAGGCAATGGTTTTTCTCAAATTATTCACATACTAGGTTTGATTTGTCATTTGAATCCGATCTGCACCAATCAATTGAAATTTCCTGCTGTGAAAACTTACGGACGGAGGAAGGTGTTATGTTGACATCTGATGAAAGATGTCGCCTTGATCAATTTATTAAAGAAAGGGAAAATATCTTCCAGTTGGGGGGAGAAGCAACTCCCTATGCAGAACTTCATATAGACACAGGTGATCATCAACCTATAGCGTTACCACCGTATCGGTCATCACCCGCTAGAAAGCAAGTGTTGAAAGAAGAGGCAGACAAACTTTAAGGAAAAGGATTCATTGAAGAATGCGAAAGTGCATGGAGAGCTACGGTGGTTTTAGTTCCCAAAAAGGACGGAAGTATTAGACTTTGTGTTGACTATAAACGTTTGAATGCTATTACAACAAGTCCGTCATATCCTTTGCCGCGAATGGATGACTTACTTCATGTCCACTATAGACTTGCGTATGGGTTATCACCAAGTGCGCGTCGCTGAACGCGATAAAGATAAAACTACTTTCGTGACACCTTTCGGTACTTATCGTTATTTGCGCATGCCGTTCGGGTTAAAAGGTGCTCCAGGAACTTTCCAACGGTTGATGGACCGGTTCCGTCGTGGTCTCAAAGACATTCTGGTGCTTATTTACTTGACCTGATCGTGCTGTCTAACTCGTTCGATGAGCATTTAAAAGACTTAAATACTGTTTTTGACAGAGTTCAACAATTCAAATTACGTGTTAACCGCGAGAAATCAGTTTTCGCTCGCGAAAAAGTTAAATATCTCGGTCATATAATTACGCAGAGCGGAATATCCGTGGATCCAGAGAAAACAGCGGCTATACTACCCGGTCAGCACCTCGGAACGTAAAAGAAGTACAATCATTCTTACAAACAGCCAGTTGGTATCGTCGATTTATAAATAACTTGCCTCATGCCTCATTACATTTGAAATTTCCGAGAAAAATGGGAAAATTGTGGACTTTTTCACAAAGCGTTGACAAAATTACCCAATTTTGTTATTTTCGTTAAGCATTTCTTATTAAAAAGGAAAAATTCTCTCAAATGAAGCCAAAAACATGGATGTCGATTAAAAAAAAGTGTTACGACATTTGTTGTTTCGGTTGAACCTTCCCCCACCCCTTACTTGAAGAATAAAGACAAAAAGTCCCTAACTACATTTTTTCATAATTTCAACAATATATCAAACATTGTATTTCAAGGATACGTTTAGTATTATCTTCTTTGGAGATAATCACAGTATTATGTTTTTAAGTGTTCATTCCAGCCCATAGGAGATATTTTAGGAACTCAAAAATATTTTCCAGCGATTTTTCAAGGTCATTTTCCTGAAGGGATTTTTTGAAAGTTGTACTATGACTATTTTTGGAAATATGGCCGACAGCCGGCGTTCTTAGTTGTTCACCCTGTATTTGCTGATTAGGCACAGAAACATCTATAGGATGTCATCCAGAATGTTTGAGGTATATTATTTAGAGGTTTATGTAATGTCCATACAACATCTATGAGAATACACTGTATTGTTTTTGAAATGTCGCATTTAGATCATTGATAAGATGTTATTTTTTAGACATTGCATTAACATCGACAAGATGTTAAAGGGCATTTCAGAATGTGACAGAAATGTTGTTTTTAGTTCGTTATAAAGACTTCCTTTTGAGGAAGTTCTAGTAACATCACAGTAATGTAAAAAGACAGCTCTTTAACACCGCTGAAAAGTTAAGTTGAAACATCACAAAAGTTAACAGCCACAAGCTGGGCATAAGCGGTTGTATAGATGTGCATGTGATGAAACCAAGAGGAAAAAAAGGAAGAACATTATCACGATGTGATGTTGAATTAACATAACTGTAATATTTATTTGCATAGTGGGGAAGTTACTTCTCACAGGCTTTGATTAGTGTACATGCATCCGCTCCGTGAAATAAGACTGGAAATATGTAGCATTTCAACAGTCGTGTTCCAAGAGCCAGGTTTACATCGCGGGAAATAAGAATTATTTTAGTTTGGACGAAACTGGTTCTAGCTTTCTCAATTCTTATTTCAATTTCTACATTCTGGTGATTCAAGACGTTCACACAAGTTTCTAGATAAGTATAACTCTTTACTTTTAGACTGATCGACACACCATATAAATTTGTTG
Source organism: Galeruca laticollis (assembly GCA_963921935.1). Lineage (NCBI taxonomy): Eukaryota > Metazoa > Arthropoda > Insecta > Coleoptera > Chrysomelidae > Galeruca > Galeruca laticollis. The sequence continues at coordinate 221,036,650 of OY998177.1, read as the reverse complement.
GATGCGTTTCCTCTATTATTACTATATGTTTTGGGTTTCCTTGTATTCAAGGTCAAGCCGCTTTCTTCGCTAGCAATGATGACACTATAAAACATTCTTTGCAGTAGTTCAATGTTTTCAGAGGAGTATGGTGTTATTGATTAATGTTCCATTACTTTAGATTCCACTTGGTAAGGGCTAAAAATATAAGCTCTGACAATTGTTTTAATAAATACTGGATACGGTAAATGGAATAAGGCAAATAATACTCATCTATGCTATTGCAGAACTACGTTTATTCGTAATAAAATTTTCAAAATCGTATATTTTAGTTTGTAATTTTTGCTTAGTTTCCTAAATCTCTCCATTTGATATCATACGTTTTAATAGAACCCTTTTAATCTTTCCAGATGGAGTCATAGGAAAAGTACTTACAATTTTAATACCCCCTCTGAGCTTCATTCGATCTGGTACACGCTCTGCTACAAAGTTAACAATATCATCTTCATCGATACTTCCAAGATATGATTCATTAGGTATTATCACTGCCATCGGGTGATCACCATCTTCATCGTGAGGTTTTCCGATCACAACGACTTGGGACACTACTGGATGCTTAACTAAAACCTAATAATCGGATTGAATTATTTTAATTTATTCTACAAGAATTTGTGAGTCACATAATTGATATAGGGGAAAGGGGAGCTTTCGCCCATAAAATAAATTTTTGCTTTGTTAACACGTTCAGTGCACATGACGCCGATCGGCGTTATAGTGGTTGAATACGCAGTGCGCACGACGCCGAACGGCGTGATTGATATACCTACATGAAAACGGTCATTGTGATGTTAGCATTGAAGTTAAACGCACGCGTATTTGTCAGTGTGGTATTAAATGTTATAAATTGTAAACATTCTGTGCAGTATTCTATTCTGCTATATATTACGAGATAGAGATGGATAGAAGTGAACCAGGTCCCTCTAACATTAAAAAACCTAAATTAAGTTATAAGAACCCACAAAAACTAACATAGGAGGAGCTATTGGCTACTTTACAATACAGTGATGATGAGAATGATCACGATGTAGTCGAATAGAGTGATGATAATTTTGAAATTGAATCGGATTCTGACTGGGAGGAGGACGTCGACGTAGATGACACGGGTACAATAAATTGTAGATATATCTACCATATTTTTATTACTTATCATAAACTTTTTGTAGTTATAGTTGAGGAAGTGCTCAGGACGGTACAAGACGTTGCAAAGAAAGAACAAGAGAACATTTCGGAGCCAAAGTGGACTGATGGTCCCGGCGAAATGAAAACGTTTCCATTTACAATAAGAAATCAACTACTAATACATATACCTGAAGGTAATAAACCTATTGAATACTTTCCACTACTATTGAACAATGAAATACTCAAGTTAATCGTAACTGAAACAAATCGGTATACCACCATTAAAGAAGTCAGGTATATATAAACTCAAATGTCCAGAATGTAATGCTGTCTATTTTGGTCAGACCATTAGGAATTTTGAAATCCGATACAGTGAACACTTACGGGCGTACAGATTAAAACAACCAGATAAATCCCACTACGCAAAACATCTACTTGACACCAAACATTCATTGACACCTAACACAAAACTAGAAGTGCTGCATATTTGTGAAAAAAAACAAGAACTAGATTTCCTTGAAGAATTTGAAATTAGAAGACATTTAAGAAACCAACAATATGAAGTTGTCAATGAACAGTTAAATCTAGGGAGTTCTCCACTAATAAACTGTCTTCTTAATTGATAATTGTAAAGATCAGCAAATATAGTTTCCCTGGTTTTCTATGTCATTGCACTGTTATACTGATCTTAATTGGAAAAATGATATCCAGGATTGCACCATAGGGCTAATAATATCTAAACTTCAATATTTGTAATATCACATCTTCTTCTTTTTTCTATTAAGTCAATCACAAGTTAGGTCACTTCTTGGTCTAGCCACAGATTAGAGAAAGAACAGATACGAAAGCTTGACAGAGAACAGTAAAAAGAGAGAGAGATGGGTAGACATACCCATTTAAATGTCCATCGTCGTATGTCGACTCCGTTCGGGCCGCTGCGCGAAATTTTTCAACAGGGTTGTCAATTTGCATAATATTTCCTTCAATTTACGATCATTGGTCAAATATTTTATAAGCATTATTGTTAAGTGTGATAGTTATACAGATACAAATATTCGACAATCACTTGTTTTAAATCAATTTTATTAACATCAAAAGAATTATACAATTTAAAAAATTATAATGTATAAAAATCATACCATAAATATATACTTTTTTTCACAAATCATATATTTGGCAACCATGCACAATAACGGTGACGGCTTCAGATACAGTCACACTTATTTCACATGCTGACAAATTGTTTGATATTTTCAATTCTTCTTCATTGAACAATGTCAAACTATATAACAGAAAATTTTCCGGGGAAATACACCAAATTGATTTTTTAAATGATTCAATTAAAATATTAAATAACATGAGTGTTATGAGCATTGCAGGGAGAAATATTACAAACCATTGCAAATTTTTTAAAGGGTGTAAAATTACAATTATTTCCTTGTTAGAAATATGGGCATATTTAAAATCAAAAAATTTTAAATTTATTTTAACAAGACGTCTAAATCAAGACTGTCTTGAAAACTTTTTTGGTAGTATTAGACAACAAAGTGGAAATGCTACCAACCCTACCCCCATTCAGTTTTCACGTGCATTTAAAAAATTATTTTTTATCAACTTTTTCAATTCATCTTTCATGAATTGTGAAGATCAGTTTGAAAATTTATTATTATGTTGTTTGGCGCAGACCAACACTAATACATCTATGATTATTAAAACTCCTATTGCCATTAACCAATTTTCCGCAAATTTCAGAGTCACTAATTGTGATTATCATCGAAATCCATTGCCAGAACAAAACGCATTTAAATATGTGGTTGGATATCTTATTGGTAAGTGTCTAAAAATTCATTCATGTGATGTTTGTCAACAATTTTCTACAAATACGCAAGTTTTGGACTTGACCAATATGTTTATTCATTATAAAGCATATGACAAGAACTTAGTATTTGGAAACCCGAGGACTCGTTTTGTCAATATATTTATAATTTAGAATGCCTTTTTTTCACAAACATAGAGAAATATTTGCCGAACCCTTCAGTTGGAAATAATTTATATATGATATCAACAGCTACAGAATTTACACATCCTTGTGAACGCTTCCCTCACGAATATTTAAAAAAATTGTTCATCCGATTAAGGATTTTTTATTTGCTGAAATTTAGCAATAGAGATTTTAAGTTCCAGCCAAAGAAAAATAGAAAACTGTCTATTTTACTCAATTTATAATCAATAAATCAATTTTTATGTAAAATTGTTAATAATCTTGTTGATTCCAACGAGATTGCCTGCCTCGTTAAATTTAATATTTTTAAAGTTTTTGATATTAACTTTAGTGCTACAAATTATTATCAAAATTCTCCCTTGCGTAGGTGTTGTAAATCCTTCTACTCAGTCTATAACCATGTTGATATTGATATATTCCATGACAAATTCTTTACATTTTGTAATAAGCTAAAAAAGCTGTATCTTAATAACAAAATTATGTTTTAATTTCGTACTATTTAGTTTCAATAATTACAATTACCAATTTATACTGTATAATTGATATGTTATTGAATACCGTATTTGGCTCATCCCGTTTGTATTTCCTTTGATAAATGATAAATTGAGAATTATTTGGAATTTGATGAATTTTTGTAGTGATTTGTGTTATCTAAAAATGTATTTATTAATTAATCTCCCAAGAGTAATGACTATTTATAACAAATCATAAGAATGTACACATAGGTATTGAATAAATACATGAATATATATTCGGTTATGGTTATTGTTTTAATTCATGGCCCAATTTTAAAGATTTAGTGGAAATTTCCAAAAAAAACTAGATCCGGCACTGGAAATTGTTATTGTCCCCGAGTCAACATTGCAATTTGGTTAGAAATTCAGAAAATATTTTAAACTGGCAACATCGCGCGATACCGAGTTAAAGGTCCGAGGTCATTGAAGACGGAGTTGAAAATCGTTTGATGTTTTACCGGGATTCGTATCTGTTCTTTCTCTAATCTGTGGTCTAGCCACAAATAACTACTAAACATCAGGTAGGCATCACATGAAATGTAACTTCTGTCATTCTGACGATGATATTGATTTATCGAAACATTTGTCAAGTTCTTAGAATTTTCAAATTTTTTTATTATATTGTGGAATTAACTAGAAACCGTGAGTTTCATTTAAAACATTGATTGCTTCTTCTTGTACTATAATAAAGTTGTTGTTAACTGCTCCATTTTCTGTAAGTTCTTTTTCTTGTTTATCACACATATTCATATTCAACAAATTCGGTTATCGACGGGGTCAATAAATACTTTTAGTTTGCAGGATCGCCTTCTATGCGTTTTCCAAACAGACCAAATGAATTTAAGTACCGCTACTACTGCTATCATATACACTAAAACTGTATGTTGTATGTTGATTGCTTCTTCTTGTACTATAAAGTTGTTGTTAATTGCTCCATTTTCAGTAAGTGCTTGTTCTTATTTATCATACATATTTAACAATTCGGTTATCGCAGGATTGCCATGTACTGTAGGAATTGTTGATATGACGGAAAACGACCATAAATTTCAAGATAATTATGAATTAAAGTAATTGTGGACTTACCCCATCCTCGATTATAGGGCGAAATTAAATATCTCGACAATTATTACTGGGTCTTATTTACCCACTGAATAAAACTTGAATTAACTATACATGACCTATAATTTACTAGAACTGTCAAGTTCAATTCCTCAATCAATAACATACATTTCTTGTTAAGATTTATACCGATCTTATTCAAATTCGCTATAAATTCATAATTCAATTTTGAGTTTGTAACTGAGCCGTATTAACAGCTTTCAATTAAACAATTTTTCAAATATTTCATGTCTACGGATAGTTTAAGTGAAACTTTAAAAAACATGTCTTTCGATAATCAAAATTGCATGAGCACTGTGCAAGTAGCCAAAATTCTTGCAGAATTTCTGCCCATATTTAACGGAGACAGCAAAAAACTGAAGAGTTTTGTGCAACGCTGCGATAAATATTATATTACTTACGGTAAAACTATAGATAATACATTAAATTACTTCACGTACAATGTTATTTGTTCGAAATTACAAGGCATTGTATTAGATTTCGTTATCTGTAGACCAGACCTAAATACATGTCTCTTGATTAGAGAAAATTTAAGAATTCAATTTGGCGACAGACTCGATCGTCAAATATTAACTAAAGACTTTTTACAAATGACAATAAATAAAAACGAAAATATTTTAGATTTTATAAACAGAATAACTGAAATAAAATCGTGCCAATAAATAAAAATCAACTCAGAAAAAATAAGTTTCGAAAGAAAACAGATACTTATGGAACAAAATGACGGAAACGCTATAGATATTTTACTTGCTAAGGTTGAAGATAAAACTAGAACAATTCTACACATCAGATCATCTAAGACATTTCTTGAAGCTACCGATATTGTTAGAGTTAGGGAAACTAAATGAGAAGTAGACTGTATGGATATCTAAGGTTGCGATATAGCGTCCCTATTCTCCCATTGCGTTTCGATAGTCTAGCGTGAAGCGGGAAACCCGAGAATAAAATAAAATGCTGAATAACTTAGGTTTCACAGTTTGAACCATTTGGCAACAGAGTGCGTTTTTCACTAAATTCCGGCGCCTTTGCCACTGAACAACCGGCACTAATACAGTTACTAATAAATACAAGTATTTATATTCGTCTCGAATTATTAGGGTAACATTAACTTGCAAAATACCGTGAGAACAGATACTATATAAAATAAGCGTGTTAACCCATTAGTGCGTCGAGTCCCTCTAAAGGGACGCTATTATTTTACGAAGTCTACATCTTCCTAACCTTACTTTCGAAGTGTGATCGCGCTTGTTACTCGATTTAAGACCACAATACAGTGAGTCTTTATAAATTAGCAGAGGTGTGAGGTTGTTTGTCTGTTTTATGTGATAATGGATCCCGCGCTTTGCTCTACTAGGAAGGGCGGGTAAGTTTTTATTTTTTATCTTGGATTATGGTAGAGCTACTTTTTTAAATTTTTAACTGTGCATAATTATAAGGTTTGGTATCATAACTGTATTTTTTTGTAAACAAAATATTTTTTATTTGAGACAGTAAGCCTTGTTTTTTTTGTCGTCCCCTATAAGGGACTCTATGCACTCTGGACCTTATTGATAAATATATTTTTTTGCAGTTTGCCCCTTTACGAGCTTATATCTTTACTGGAAGAAGATGCGGATCAACGAAATGCAAACATATATATATAGAACCGCCTGTTGACCATGGAGCAGACACAGAGGAAGACAGCGACAAATCGGATGATGAACATATTGGTGACATAAGTCATTTATGTCGTGGTATACTAAAACAAAATTGTGAAATATCTCAAGAAGAAAATAATCTAGATGACATACAGGAATCTTTACCAGAACAACTACTATTTGCTCATCCTGAAACTCATGATTTATCCAATGCCACCACCAGTCAGTCAGGTCCAAAAAAGAAGCTTCATAATTGGAAAGGCGCTGCCCCTGATTTATCCAATGCCACCACCAGTCAGTCAGGTCCAAAAAAGAAGCTTCATAGTTGGACAGGCGCTGCTCCTGATTTTTCAGCAAATCGAATTTTTGTACCTAAAGAGTCTTCTTCAGAAGCTAAATCTGCCCAGACATCTGTAGATTTTTTTCTTTTATTTTTTGATGAAAATCTTACATCTAAAATTGTAGAAGTATCAAATCTATTTGCACAACAAAAAAAAGGGATTTGCAGTTCAAAAAGGATGAGTTTTTCGTTTTATTGGGTGGAATGCTGTTATCTGGATATGGCAAATACCCTCACAAAAGAATGTACTGGCATTCAACAGAAGATGTGCCAAAAATGTTATCTAACAGTATGCGCTTGAATAGATTTGAAACTTTGTTACGTCATATGCACTTCAATGACAATACTAAAATTGATACAAGTGACAGACATTACAAAATTCGTCCACTAATAGATGCACTCAATGAAAATTTTAAACGACATGGTGGATTAGAAGAAGCTTTATCAATTGACGAAAGCATGATTCCATATTATGGCAAACATTACGCCAAACAGTATATAAAGGGAAAACCTATACGTTTTGGTTACAAAAGTTGGGCAATTTGTAATAGTAATGGGTATATGATTAACTTTGAGATTTACACTGGAAAATCAAACTCAGAAAAGGTTTTTGGACTTGGAGGAGAGGTGGTGATGTCACTGCTTCAGAAAGCAGAAGTTCCTGCCGATAATGGACATAAAATTTTTTTCGATAATTATTTTACGAGCTTACGCTTATTACAGCACTTGTCTGAAAACAATATATGCGCCACTGGAACTGTGAGACAGGACCGAACAGAAAAATGCCCATTTCCTGAAGTAAAATTTTGGAAATACAAACCAAGGGGAACATGTTACTTCATGTCATGCGAAAATGTCACTTTTGTGCAATGGAAGGATAATAAAGTTGTCACTGTAACAACAAATTTCGAATCTAATGATATTGTAACAACTTCTAGGTGGTGCAAGGACTCCAAAAGTAAAAAGCAGATTACACAACCGCAAATTATTGCAAATTATAATAAAAATATGGGTGGGGTCGATATAATGGATGGACTTATTGCAGTATATAGAACCAGATTGCGACAAAGAAAATGGTATTGGCCAATAATGTCGTACTTGTTAGATGCCAGTGTGTCAAATTCATGGATTTTGATGAAAGAAATGATGCCAAGTAATCCTAACTGTGCCTCACTACTAGTGTTTCGCAGATATATAGCACTTAGTTTCCTTCAAACATATGGCAAAAAACCAAGCCGAGGAAAAACTACACTAACACATCCCGTTGCTTCTAGATTTGACAACGTAGGCCACATGGTTCGCTATAATGAAACGGACAGAAGGTGCCAAGTGCGCAAGAAAAAATCAAATTTTATTTGTGTAAAATGTGATTGTGGACTTCATCCTAAATTTTGCTTTGAAGGTTATCATACTAATTAAAATTATTTATAATTTATGTTTTAATACTTTTCAGTTTGCACTTGTTTTATGTTCAGTTTGCATGGAGTCCCTTTAGAGGGACATTTAAAATTGGGGTAATAAAAAATACTAAATTTATTTTTACATTTTTCTACCTACTTTTATATGTATTTTAAAATATTGCATTGAATAAATCCAAAAAATCGAATACTTTATAACTTCATGCACTAATGGGTTAATAAAGCGGCGTTTGCGGTAGTTCCAAATAGCGGCATGGATACTACGAGTACCATAGTTATACTGACTTGGACCCAGGGCGGAGGGTTGAACTAGTAAAAAACCTTTCTAGGAATAGAAAGCGAAGTGGCGAATAGTGAACTATTAGAGATGGGACAAATCTTCTAAATAGAAGTGCCTGGGGAAATTAATTCATGCAAATTTCTCCAGATATAATATCTAGACAATACTTCAACGACCAAAGAATAAATGCTCTAAATCCTAACAACAAAATTAAAAACAAATTCAAATTTAACAATTATCATACATCTCAATACCAAACCTCTAATAATTGAATTCCTTCACAACTTAATCAAAGACATCCAACACCCAATCTTCATGATAATTCTCATCAATTTAACTATTCCAACCAAGCTGGACCTTCAAATTCAACATTCCCATAAATATTCAGTTCAGACTTGCCCAAAGAAACTATCCCACAAATTCCCAAGTATTTGGAAAACGAAATAATGTTTGCCATCCCAAATTCGCCCCAAAAAGTACCTTTAAACCAGTATCTACGTCGACAAACTCCAGGAACTCAAACATCAAACATGATTCATAGAAACCCTTTTTCACACCACAGCATGGTGTTCGCCCCCACATTACTTCAGAAGGACTTTACAATATAGAAAATGACCTTAACCACGATACTCATCCGGAAGAAACTTATAATGATTGTAACCATCCCGACGAGAGGAAGAACTTTCCCAAAATTTTCCCCAAAAGCCTCTCCAAAATTTAGACAGGTAGACTTAAACAATATAGTATCTAATTCACTTCCGTTCATTTAACTAACTTTTCCAACTCCCTTGAAATTATTAATTGATACAGGATGTTATATCTCCATATTAAGACCATGAAAAATATTTCCCTGATAAAATTGTTCACTATTTTAACAAGCGCTGGATCTAGGCAAGCCCAGTTTAAAGTCCCTTTATTACAAGAACTAAATATAAAAGCACCACTTGACTTCGTTCCATTCAATTTTCATGACTAATTTGACGGAATCATTGGAATTCGCGACAAAAAATTAAAACTCAATCTAGATCTAAATAACCAAATACTTTTTAATGATCACGCAGTAATTACTCCTACTTATAGAAAATAATTCCACTTTCAAAAACTAAAAATTTCTCCTTCATATCAGTTTATATGAATTGTTTTTATCCTTCGGTGTTAACCACTACAGGGTTGTTGATGTCTATTTAGATGACAACGTCGTTAAACTTGTTAACTTCCACACAAGATGTAGAACTAATAATCTAGTCATTTTATCTGCGGAAAAATTCCTAGTGAGCTGAATTTTTGTATACACCTTTATTACGGCGTTGTAATGAAGATGTAAAAAATCGACATTGATATCGTGCCGGCTAAAAGAGTTATAAAGGTCAAAAGGTCACGAAAATCAGTTTTTCGCAAATATCTCCCGATCTATTGCTCAGAGGTCAATAAAGGTCAGTATAAAAATTGTTTGTCGTGAAATTGTCTACAAAAAATGTCACTTGAATTTTTCTGTAGAATTAACCGTTTTCGGAGTAAAGCGCCGAGAAAGCGACTATATTATAACGATGCACTCGTTTCCTCACCACCTTCGAGGTAGAGTGCAAGGCGCGTTTTTTTACATGGTTTCCCCCGTAGGCATAATCCATAATATGTCATAAGAGGTTTTTTTTACGAGTGAATAATTTTTTATTTGAATACAGAAAAATTAACTTTAGTATATAATTTTTTTTAACATTCATTGTCGATATCTTCAGTTTCTGTGTCATCAAAAGTTGCTGACAAAACGTCGAGTGGACTTATTCCTATATTTAAATGACCATCTTCATCATTTTCATCATTGGCACGGCAATGTTCACAAACTTTTGAACATCTTAATCCAATTTTTCTGCATCCACATTTGCCGCTGCAACCTTTTGTACAATTACAGAAGATTGTGTTTAGTAGATTATCGGGTGCTGGTGGTAATAAAGTTGTTATTGGCTGCAGTATATTATTTTTAAACTCCCAACCCCACTGTTCTGGATCAATTTCTCTTCCTAGCCACGTTTGTATTTGACAATACACTCGATAAATATGCTGTTGAGCTGCTGAAAAAGTAAGTGGTAATAATGGAAATTTTACAGCTGTACTTTGCCTTGTTAGTTTAGCAAAGCTACAGTATCTGTGATTATCTGATTTTGGAACACCGTACATTGCTAGTAGAAAATGTGTCCCAGCATTGACAATGACATCTCGAGAGCAATTTTCTTGTTGGAATATTTCTGCAGAATTGGTTAAATCCTGTCTTTTTTCAAACATCTTCAGGATTTTCAATTTTTCTTTTCCAAAAAGTGCTGAAGTTGTATCACATCCGGTCATGGCATGTAGAAACAGAATATTTTTCTTGCAATGTGGATATTTGTTGAGGCTATCAGTCGAGTACATTTTTGTTTCAACATTGTTTTTTCCTGGTTTTAAAAAAAAAATAGATGTAGGTTAATCAAGTATTTGTGTGCGTGCTATGAGAAGTACCAACAGATCTATGTCTTCTCCAACAATATTTGTAGTATTATTTATTGATTTTTCAATCGCTGTTTCAACTATTAAAACGTCAGCATCATCACGTGATTGTCTTGTAGCAATACCAACTTCTTCGAACTTCTTAATAAGCATTTCAATTAATTTTCTTTAGTTAAATCGATTAGATAAGAATTTCTCTTGACTGATAGGAACTTCCATCGACTCAGTGCAATTCACAAGATGTAGAAACAGCAGGGGTTCGTCTTAGTTGTTCCATCGCTTTGATATTTGTACTGGTATCAGAGTAACCATCAAAACTGACAACAATATTTGTTCCAAATTTTTTGATAAATAATTAATATATTTGTGAATGACAATATGAAATGTATCATTTTTTTGCCATACGACACAATGCAAAAGAAATCCACCATCGATTATGTATGTTGCATCACAAACTACTTGATAATTAATTGGCTCGAAGTAGTCGTATATTTTTGACTTTTGAGTTTTTCTCATGCCAACATTATCAAATAGTTCTGTTGGGTATGGACTTAATTTATATTGTAAATATTCACAAAGATTTTCCTTAAATTTTTTATTAAAACTAATTCGTTGAAATAGCAATAACGGATCGATCGTTACCTTGCAGTCATGAACCATGATAGAAGTGTTTACTGATGATAATGGAAGAACTCTGTCAGAACGTTTTAATTTAATTTCGTCAAATGTTACCCCTATAATTTTTTTATTTGACTGCAGACCATCCATTTTCTTTGGCGTTATAACAGTTGATTTTATTATTGCCAACAATTCCTGTTGATACAGAAACTAGTTGATTGCAACTTGAAAAAGGATTATGCAAAGCAAACTACCCTACAAGTTTTTTAATGTCAGTATTATCTCTTTCAAGACGTGAATCTCTTGAGTCTACATGTTGATCTGTGGTATCAAATGAAAGGTCGCAAAATTTTTCAATTTCTTGACAAATTGCATTTGTCGCATGCATGCCATATATCCACTTAGACAAGACTCTTCCATGAGTACTCCTTCCTCGAGAAACTCCTCCTTCAGTCTTCATAGACTTCATCAAACTTTATTCAATAGTCATGTCGGTCCAGGTTCCACAGTTGAATTTTTCTGTGTCTCACTGCAAATGTTTTTGTAAAGTTTATATAGTCTTGGTGTCCCATTTTGTCTTTCAAAGCTAACATATCTTGCAAGTATGAATGTGCAGATTTAGCATACAGGAAATGACCAGATGCATGGAAATATGGAAGCATTCGCTGAACACTTGTAAGATACGATACGATACGATTTATTGACCAGTTTTAAATACAAAAGCATTTGTGTAGTCCTAATACTAAATTACTAAGTAGTTATCAAAATTCCTAAATCAGATAATAGAATAGAAATAAAGTTAAACCAATATTTTCATAAAATTAGATTTCTGAAGTAACATATATGTAAGAATGAATTAGTAAAACTAATAATTGAACGACATGTAGTCCCGAACTGCGTAAAAACAATTTTGTAGTAAAAATTGTTTTGAAAATCTATAGAACTGATTCTGGCTCATATTTTTCACATTCTTATCAGCATGCAAATCTAGAAACTTATTATCTATCTAATCTAACATCTAGTTTGTTGTATTGTGTTTGATGCAGCCTAGAAAAAGGCACAATGAGTCGCTCTGCACCTCTGGTGGTATAACAGTGAACACCAGAATGAGTTGCCATAAGTACACCCCTATGAATACACAGGAGTGTCTCAAACATGTACATGCAAGGCAATGGCAGGATCCCATATTTCGCGAATACTCGACTTTTTGCATTATGAATAATGCGCAAAGCAGTCTTCTGAAGAGTAAAGACTCTTTGTACTCTGCTAGAGTTACCCCATAGAGAGATACCATAAGCCAGATGACTGTGGATCAACGCAAAGTAAATCGTACGCATAACAAGATTACTACCAATAGATGAGCGTAATTGTCTCATTGCAAAAATCTGTGATGAAATCTTTGAGCATAGTGAGTCTATGTGGTCCCCCCAATTGATACCAGGATCTAATGTGATACCCAACAATTTCACAGATTCCCCTATGGTACCTCGTTTTACAGAGCTAAATGTTAATTTTTTAGTTTTCCCATCGTTCAATTTCAAATTGTTTGAATCAAACCAAGATTTAGCTAACTTTAGATTCTCGATGCTGACATTTTCCTCTCCTTTCGTTAAGAATGTAGCATCGTCTGCAAATAAAACCGATCGACACTCAAGAGACGCCGGTAGATCGTTTATGTATAGTAAAAATAATAAGGGTCCTAACACTGAACCCTGCGGGACTCCATCGTTTACCGACATCCGACTAGATTCACAGCCATTGTAGCTTACGTATTGCTGACGATTTCCCAAATAAGATTTAAACAATTCCAACTCTCTACCACGGAATACGTAATGTTCCATCTTTCGCAATAAAATGTCCGAGCTCACACAGTCGAAGGCCTTAGTTAGGTCACACCTAATGGCGTACGTGTTTTTACCCGCATCCAGACCCTCAACTATACTCTCAATCACATTCAAGATTGCCAGAATGGTTGACTTATGTTTCTGAAACCCAAATTAACATTCAGATATTAAGTTCTTATGTTCTAAATAGGAGCTTAGTTTATTTTTTATCAGTATTTCAAATATTTTGGAGATTACAGGTATAATAGCTATAGGCCTATAGTTGTTAACGAGATCGATGTCGCCACTTTTGAATACCGGAATAATTTTTGATATTTTCAGTACGTGGGGCCAGTTCCCCTCATTTATACATTTGTTGTATAAGGTTGTCAATGGTCCAACTAGTGAAGTCAAAGTAACTTTAATCATCTTTGCGTTAAAATTATAAAAATCCAGACTTGGCTTACATTTTAGAGATAATACAGCCTCGTGAACATCAGTCTCCAAAATTGACGACATGAAAAAGGATGATGATGGTCTAGGTAGGGCATTCAAAAAATGTAATGGGTCAGTTTGGGGACTGTCAATACTTTTCAGAATAGTTTCCGATATGCCTGCGAAAAATTTGTTGAATTCACTAGATTCTAATGTGTGCGACACTCTGTTCTGATGTTTAGTGTTTCTTTCCTGATTTACAATACTCCAGATAGCTTTACTCTTGTTATCTGACTCATTAATGTTTTTTTCATATGCATTCTTTTTCGCAATTTTTAGCGATTTACGGTAGTCTTTCCGCAATTGACAGTATTTATACCAATCTAAGAGTGATTTTTCAGACCTAAATTTCTCTCTCAAATGGTAGACTTCATTACGCTTTGCCTTAAGTTCGCTTGTAAACCAGTTTCAAGCTGTCTTTCTATGAGCAATTGATTTCAAAGGAAAACATGTATCAGCACATGTAGACAGTATATCGGTAATGAGATTTGCATACTGATCCGAATTTAGTCGTCCAGAATCAGGCCATTGAACTTCCTGAATTTGGTTTACAAAACTAATTAAATTATTATTATTTACAATTCTTCTCATACACTTCCTAACGGATGTATTATTACAATGATCAATTCTAAAAAACAAATAATTACCACTATGATCCGACACTAATGGTTCATACACCCCTGTATGGAGTTTATCATCATCTAAGTTTGTGACTATATTATCAATACATGAGCTAGTTGTGTTAGTTATTCTAGTTGGCATATGAACCAAGTGCCTTAGACCATACGCACAAAAAATATTTATCAAAATCTTTGAGTACTCACTATCATCATTCAAGTCTAGATTAAAATCCCCCATGATAATAATAGATTTGTACTTTCTGTAAAACTTATTAATAACACTCTGTAGCTGATCCACAAATATTTCTAATTTGCCTTTACTGGATGATCTGTATATGGCTAACAAAACACAATTTCTTTGTTTTATTTCAGCAGCACAGAACTCCGCATGGAAAGGTATACAAAAGTCACTGATATCAATATAACTTAAATTAATATGATGAGATGCAAATATAGCTACACCACCATGTAATTTTCTGGAAGATCTACAGTAACTAGATGCTAATGAGTAACCACTTAATTTGATGCTCTCTAAACTATTTATATCAAGCCAGTGCTCACCAATGCAGAGTATATCAAATGGATATTCATCCAAGAATACAGTCAGGTTATTGACTTTATTTGTAAGACTTTGGACATTTAGATGAAATACTGAGTACTCAAATTTTTCAAAACGCATTGTATCAATTAATATATTATCATCTTCACACAAATTATGTACTAACTGGTGAACTGAATTTGACGTCTTCCTGAAAAAAACCTATTTACTGATATATTGTCTGGCCATATATCATTCTTAAGAATACTGTCCACTTCATTAACAGGCACCGAAATTTTGAATGATAAATAAGCACTAGGTTGACGTGAATTCAATTTTATAACTATAACATTGGGCGCATAATTTTTCAAATAGTCCTTTAAATCATTTGGGTCTACGTCGGGTAAAAAATTTGTCACGTGATAATGTCTATGGCTATTTGTGAAGGATACTGCTGCTTTGAATGGGCATTTTGAGAAATCTCCGTTACTTCCTTTCAATATGTTTCTTGTTGTCTTCTTCTTTGTTCCCGCATCCAATAAATCACTCTTTGTCAAATTAACCACATCATGGCAAACCTGGACAGTTTTTGCATTATGAAGTGCATTTCTTAAAGCATTCGGCTGATTTTTACAGGGATCATTACATTTTATTACAGGTGTATTTCCATTTTTTGATAGCGGAGAGGGTAGAGTAGGAGTTCTGAGAACTGTTGAATTTTTCGGTACCTCTAGATTTAAATGTGAAGAAGTTGCATCCGTGGTAACACATTTTAATAAAGATAGTTGGTCCCTTAGACAGTTTATGGCGAGATCTTGTTTTTGAATTGCCACTTCCTGATTTTTAATTATTAAATCTTGTTGTTTCATTATCTCTTCTAGGTATTTAATTGTGATCTTATCTGCCACACTACCCAATTCATGATCTGATTTCGTATCTTTTACTTCTTTAACCTTTCTCTCTGTATCCCCACAGCAAATCACTGAGCCGTCACTCACATGTTTCACATTTTTCACGTCCTTTAAGCAACTATTGTGTGATAAAGTACCGCATTTGGTACACCGAGATGCGTAGTTGATTTTTTTAACAGTTTTCCGACATCTAATACACGCTTCCGATGACTCATGTGGAACTTCAGGATCAGCGTCCGACATTCCTATTCAGTATTTGCCAATGGAGCAAATCTAAATATCAAATATTTCTATTTCTCGTGATTTTCAGCTAATATTTTAACCAAAATTTTTAACGTGGTGGAATAACATCAATGTCCAAGATGTTAATTACTCTTATCAGTATAAATAAATTATTTTTATACTTACAGTTGGATGGTAAAAACAAGTGTATATCACTAAACTTACAGTTTTTGATGTCTTCCACAATTGCACAAACAAAATATACTCTTATTAACGTGCTGCTCTCACAAAAAATAATGAATTCACGAAAATACCAAGTCAAATATCTGATTTTCACAGAGCTATTTATATGTAATGTTACTGTGACAACTATTCCACCAATAATCACGCTGAACATTCCATAACCCTAGTCTCTCAGCGCGAATGAAATCATCAGCTATTGATATAATTTCAATGTATTGTAGCCATAACTGAGCAGTAGGACCATCGTCCTTCAATTAAGCTACTTGGTCATTAAATAACTGTATTAATCCGTTCAAAACATTTTCAGATTCTTCAATGTTATCATAAGAAATCGTCCCTCTCAGAATATCCATGATGAACCATCCAAAAACTCCTGCAGATTTTGATCGATTGTTAATTTATCATATATAAGCTTCATTAGTGCAACTCTAACAAGTCCATGTCCTCTTACACTTCTTGCAAAAGAATGGCCATCTAACATTTTGTCTACTGAATTTGGGGCATAAATAACACTGAGAGCTTCCTTGAGTCCACTTCCTTCCATTATATATCCTATAGATACAAGAAACGACCTAAGCATATGAAAACCACCTAGTCTTACAATAACATTGGATATATCAAATTAAACATCAGCAGCAGCTACAATTGCGCGAGCTTTGTACTAAAGTGGCTGATCAAAAATAATGATGCAACAATTTTGTCCATGTGATTTGGCACTACGTGCTGCACAATCTAATGTGATGTAAATTGTATCTTTATTACTTGCAGTATGATGAATGAAGGGTAGTAACATTATGGTCGATGTTGTAAAGTCTTTATTATTTTTTGTTAGCTTCTCTAAAAATCCATTCCACCGTGGTAGATCGTTGACATCTCTCCACTTTGCGTATGCCCACAATAAGTCGACTTTACTACAAATTGCTTCATTTAAAATAACATCATCGATTTCTTCAACTATAATCTTACTCATTCCAGCTACTTCATTATTTTCGTAAGTTATAAGAGGTACGTGTGAAACTGCAGCTAAATCCTCAGCGCGTGGTTTACTCTTACATTTCACGATGGGCATATCAGCCACAACAGCGTTACTTGGAGAAATTTTTTTTATTACACCCATTATATGCACAGTATTATGCTCATCAATAGTGGAAACATTAATGTCTGCATTATCTGCAGCATACTGTAAAATTACGTCAGGCTGTGAAATAATACGAGGTTGAGGATGATAAACAGTTGACACTTCATACGTCACAGCATCGCTATATGAAGCACAAAATCCAAAACTTGACAATACTTCTAGTAATCTTCTTGAGGCATATCTTCTATGAAGGAACACAGAAAGGGTAAGTAGCAGATGTGACGAAAACGATCGTGGACGCATTACACTCATTATAGCGTGGGCTATGGCTGTACATTTTGCTTCATTTTTTTTGTTTGGCCTTTTTTATTCTCCACAATTAATTGATGCAAGAAATGTGTGAGAGCGTTAGGAATTTCGTCATTAATATTATCTAACATTCGACTTGGTGGTGGATATGAGTCATGACTAATTGTAACAGAACGAATATCTTCTTTAATTATTGATGCAGCAGCTTCTACAATTCGAAGACGTTCATCACAATGATTTTGTTTTTTTTCTTCATACCACGAATTTGTTAAAATATTACTTGCAGTATCTCGAAAGCAAATAATTGTTAATGATTTACTTTTCGTGGTAATTACAATATTATTCCCATATCGAGCAATCAATGTTTGTATTATTGTTTTATCATCTGGAACGTAATCTTTCATTATATCTTTCAACTCAGCCAATGTGAATTGACAATCGTCATTATTTTCTATGTAATGAAAAACATTTTCCATGGCAGTTCTAATATTTTCATCCAATCACTAATAAAAAATTTGAGAAACATTTATCATGATACTTAGCTTTGACAGATACTAAGTCATACTCAAAATTCACACGCTCCTTTACACTTCTTCCATATTTATCACCACGCGCCTCTGCAGCTTTTAATACTGTGTCTTTAAATGAAAGAGTACTCACTTCTCTAATAACGCGTCTGTATTTTTTCTTTTTTTTTCTCAATTACCTCACTCGCTTCTTCTCCACAAAACAAATACTATTAAATTTATACCTACCAAAAGGTGTGTTAAAAGTACATAGGTCTGAACTTTGTTCGTTTAACTGAATTTGCCAGAATCCGTCCTTCATATCAATTACAGAAAATATAGTTTTACCCTCAAGTTGGCTCAAGATATCGTCACATTTTGGTATCATAAAATGCTCTCTACAAATATATTTATTAAGGGGCTTTGGATCGAGACACAAGCGGAGAGTTCCATCAGGTTTCTCAACTATCATTAAAGAATTTACCCACTCTGTAGGGTAGTCTACTTTTGTGATTATATTTTTATTTTCTAAATCAAAAAGCGAATTTTTTAGCCTCTCATGTAGAGCTAATGGAACTCTTCTTTGTGTTTGTATAGGAACTGCCCCTGGTTTTAGTTTTATATCTACATACCATGGCATACAACCTAAACCCTCAAATATTTCAGAAAAATTACTCCTCAAAAATCATTTTTACTTTTAGGCAGTAAACCCTCATTTTCTAGTAAGTGACTATATTGAACTGTGTTTATTCTAGAAATCATGCCAAATTTTAAACACTCATTAAGACCTAATAACGGCTCGGTATCTAGGTTTACGACTAAAAAATTAATATTACAAGTTTGATTCTTATAAACACATTTTAAATTAACATGCCCTTCAGGCCTTGTTTTGAAATTTCCATATGAAATAATAACGCTGTTAGATGGAATGATTTTAGAATGGTCCAATTGGAGTTTGTCAAAATATTTCAAAGGCAAAATACTTGATTCTGCTCCTGTATCTAACTTGAACCGAAGTTTATTTTGGTTAATATTAATTAGTTCATGCCATCCAGAATCAATATTTTGCCTTTTTTGTTCATAAATAAATATATTATCACTGTGTTCACTACTTACAGTTTCATCAACAGTATCATTATTGCACAATGTTTTTGGCTCTCCTTTTTTCAGCAGTTGTATTGAAGACACTTCAGTAGAAGTTTTCTCAACCTCACTATCATAACTAGCTGTTTCTTGTCTTACTTCTTGCACATTTTTGTGTGAATCATTAGGTGCAACTCGACTTCCATTTGAGTTACCATTAAAATTTCCAAGAGGATTACGATTAAAAGACGAATGACCCGAAGAAGTGCTACCATTGTTTTGATTTTTGAAAAAACACATTTTAGCATAATGCCCTCTTATTTGACAGACAGCACATGTTTTTCCAAAAGCTGGACACTATCTTATTGGATGTTCTGTGTCACAACGCCTACATTTTTGACGAAATTTGACTGCATCTACCGTTTCCAATTCATGAAAAGGTGATAGCATCTTAATATGTTTTTTAGACAGTTCAATTGATTTACAATATTCTTGTATTTTTTCCAACGTCATGTCAGTTTCTCTGATTAATCTTTGCTGAATTTGTTTATCACAGATTCCCAGAATTATTCGATCCTTAATCATTCTATCTAATCAAAAGAGCTGATTCTTTTCTTACGTGGAGATATTGATGTACTCGCTTCTTCTTGGCGTCGTTTACAAGCCGCTATACTCAAAGTGTTCGTATAATTTTTACGACAATTTCTATGAACATTTACAAAAGTCACAGTATCCAAATATTCAATATTACCATCACCTCTAGCGATACTAGCATTTTTTAATGTCTGAAGACCACGCCTAACTTCTACTACATCACCATCCGATAACACTTCTTTGCATATAAAACATGTATCACTCATTATGAAAACTGTTCAAGAGCAATACTACTAACATAACGCCTTTAACACTCAAGAAATAATTTTTAACTGAGCTAAATACAGCCCGACAGGCAGTAGCAGGTATAAAAGTAGTAGGTATAAGGGTACAATGAAATATAGAACATCTGCCTACCAGTGGAGGTCGTTTGAGGCATTCACGGGCACAAATTGTCCTGTCTATACTAGTATTACTAGTGTTATATGTCTGTGTATGTAGTAGATTTTACTAACAACACACTTACAAACATGAATAAAAAGCAATAGGGCGTACGCCTTGGTATACAATACCGTATGTGAGTGCATTCTAGTCTCTACTCCGAAAACGGTTGATTCTACATAAAAATGCAGGAGACATTTTTTGTAGACAATTTTACGACAAACAATTTTTATTATGACCTTTATTGACCTTTGAGCAATAGATCGGGAGATATTTGCGAAAAACTGATTTTCGTGACCTTTTGACCTTTATAACTTTTTTAGCCGGCACGATATCAATGTCGATTTTTCACATCTTCATTACAATGCTGTAATAAAGGTGTATACAAAAATTCAGCTCAATGGGAATTTTTCCGCAGATTGGGGTTTAAAATAGCTGAAATGACTGGATTATAAGAGTATATATATATATATATATATATATATATATATATATATATATATATATATTATTGTGAAAAAATAATGCTACACCCTGTATATCAAATAATGAAGAATTAAGATTATGTATTGTAATCTAAAAGAATTTTTTTAAGTCAAAAATTTTTTTTAAACATTTGAATGGAGACAATCTGTACGATCCACTATTCGATAGAGAAGACATACAGAAAGGACAGACTGTATAATGTAGGGATAATTGCGAATAGGTGTGATAAACAATTTATATGAAATAAATTACCTAACGAAACTTTTATCAAAGAGATCAAGTATCAAAATTTGTTCATAATAAGAAACTAATAATGCTTTATCCTGTAAAGTCAAGCTAATCTCGTAATATTTGTTGATTAAGACATTAAAATGAGATAGTGTAGATGTTTAGACATAACAGAGCAGGAAAATATAAAATAATGTGAATTTCAGAGAACATGACTTATAAAGAAAACGAATTTTCATTTTGCATACATATTTAAAGGTAACAGCTGTCATCTATTAAAACATTATGAATATTCATTTGACATACATACTTAGAGGTTAGGAAATGTCATTTTAACAATACTAAGAAATATTATTGAATGAAAATAATATAGGAAGTCTAAGCAATTAAAAACCTTAGAATATAATATCATGATATAATGGATGAACATTTCACTGGTTGAAATGAAGAATTTGAGTTATAAAATAAATAGTCAAATTTGATTGGTTAATAAACATTTAAAAAAGATCACATCGGCGACAACTGTGTTGCTAACGAAAAAAAAATCAGAATGTGAGAAAGTTGTTGATTATGGGGGCTATTGACTAGTAGGTTTTCTTTTTGGGAAGAGATTTTTGGAGCAGCAAAATTTTTTTTTGGTAAAGTAAATCAATTGAAATCATTTGGAAGACAAAATTTGACTATAGAATTTAAAACAAATACATTATACTTACAAGAGATATATCAGTGTAAGTAGTTTAGTTTATATTAATAATTAAAAAAGGAATTGTTGAATGTTGTAAAACACTAATCATGAATTTTATTTTATAATATGGTGTCTTGTGTCTGGTGGAAGTAAAATAGCCACAATAGTTTTCGAAAAACATTGAATAGTGGAATTTGTGTGAGCTGTTTGGACTTTGAAAGAAATACAGCATCGATTCCTGTTCTGGTAGAAGCAGAATGCCAACAGGGAGGTTTTCCAGGAGGAGAATCTGGAACAAATAAAAGAAACAGATCATTGAAGGTGAACAAACAGAAATCGTGAAGTAAATAAGGTAGTACAAGTTAATTTATTGATGTATTAAGAGGTCAAGCGTACTTACTAATTTGTAAAAAAAACTAAAATTTTGTGATGCATAGACGCTGTTAAGAGTGTATTTCGCCGTTTTCTGAAAGTCATATGTTTATGAAGTTATATAACTGTATTTTACTATTATAATAATATCTCACCAGACTGCGTGTGATTTGTATGAAAGAGTCATCCTTTTAGATAGTTGAATTTCTTAAAAAAAAACACTTGTAAAAGTGTAGTGTATTTATTTTCATTAAATTAAATATTGTTTTTCCTTTTGAAGAACGTTTTTTTAAATTACTTGAGTTATTCATTTCATCTGGTGACTTGTGCACCATCTACTTACCACAGGCAGAAGCTCTGAATGAAATCGATTGAACTATGCAGATATTTTTTAAGTAGGACAGGACCGTATTTAATTTGAAATCATTAAAAAAGTAACATATTCTGATTAACAAATTTATTTTTAAAAATATAAAGCATTTATTAACTTTGGCGCTAACATATATAAAATTATAAAATTATTTTATTTAAAATACTTGAGCTCTACCCTGAGATGAGAAGTTTTCATGTTGGTTAAATAAACTGTTTATCATACATATTAAATCCTCAACATACCGGGCAAATTAAACTATTTTCTCACCCAATTCTATTCATAATAATATATATATATATATATATATATATATAAAAATATATATATATATATATATATATATATATATATATATATTATCAGAAACCCAATTACCATATAGTATATGGTGTAGGGTATACTTTTACAATTATACTTATTTCAATTACATCGCAATATACTTAAAACGTATATCCATTTTTTCATCGATGCTTTGGTTCAGATAGAATTTTATTCATGTACAAATTTAGCCCATTGTTTTTTATCTCTTGCCATTGTTTTTGCCTCTGTCCATGTTTTTCCTTTTTCTTGCATTATGCCTACCATAACACCATCCCATGTTTGTTTTGGTCTTCCCTTTTTCGTTATTTTTTGTATTTTTGATTGCCATACTTTTTTAACTGGTCTTGTATCGTTCATTCTTTGTAAATGTCCCCACCAGCTTAATTGTCTCTTTTCAATAAATTTTAGTGTTGATTCTATTTCAAGGTCTTCTCTTATTTTCGTACTTCTTAGTTTGTCTTTCTTTGTGACTCCTTTAACTCGCCTAAGATACTTCATCTCAACTGCTTGTAATCGGCTCTTTTGTCTCTTTGTTAATACCCAAGATTCACATCCGAATGTTAATATTGGCCGGTAAATTGTTTTAAATACATTTAACTTCGTTTTCTTGGAAATTTCTTTTTTATTTATGAATGTCGAGTTCATCGTGTGATAAAGTTTTATCGTTTTTTGTACTTTATTGTTAATTTCGACATCCTGTGTTCCATTTCCTTCTATTTCTACTCCCAAGTATTTATATCTTCTAACTTGCTCAATTTTTATTCCATATAAATGTATATTTAGATGTTTTTGTTTCGGTCCTATAACCATAACTTTGGTTTTACTTTGATTCACTGTCATTCCAAATTATTCCGATACCGTGCTCCATATTTCCATATTCTTTTGTAGATTCTTCTCTTTCCCTGCCATAATTATTAAATCATCTGCAAAAGCTGCTTCTGATATATCCATTCTTCCTTAATGTCTGTATCCAATGTGTAGTTTTGCCATTTTGGTTGACGATTTTTTAATTATTTCATCAATAAAAATTGTAAATAATAATGGACTTAGTCCCACTCCTTGCCTTAATCCTTCCTGTGTTGAAAATGGTTCTGATGTTTTATTCCTGTATATTACACAGTTTCTATTATTTTTGTAAATGTTTTTGATTATATCTATTATTTTGTAATTTACTCCCCTTCCTTCTAGTACTTTCCATAACTTCTCCCTTGGTACTTTGTCAAAAGCTTTTTCCATGTCTATAAATCCCATATATACCTCTTTCTCTTGTTGTGAGAACTTCTCAATTATCTGTTTCACTGTGAATATGTGGTCTTGGATGCTTCGCCCTCTTCTAAATCCACTTTGCGATTCTTCGAGAGTATTTTCTATCCCTGGTCTTATCTTACTGTCTATAATCTTCTCGTAGACTTTCATAGCTGTACTAAGTAGATTTATTCCTCTATAATTATTGCAGTCTTGTCTATCCCCCTTTTTATATATTGGAACTATTAAGGCTGTCTTCCAATCTTCTGGAATCTGTTCTTCACTCTACGCCGTGTTGTATATTTTCAATAATATTTTTGTTCCTGTCTCCCCTAAATTCTTGAACATTTCTGCAGCTAATTTATCAATTCCTGGAGATTTTCCATTTTTCAATTCATCTATTATTTCCTGTAATTCTTTTAGAGTTACAATGTCTTTATTTTCTATTATTGCATCCTTTTTTTTGTTGTCCTGAATTCTGTTGCCTGCTCCTAGTAATTCCTCAAAATACTCTTTCAATCTATCAATTACTTCGTTTTCATTTCTTAGTATATCTCCTGTTTTATTTTTTATAAATATTATTTCTTGTGGTTTTTCCTTTCTTAATGACTTCAATGTTTTGTAAAACAGTTTTTGATTTGATTTACTATTGCTTTCCATTTTTTCGCCAAATTATTTCCACTGATTTCTTTTAGCTACTGCTACCATCTCTTTTACCTTTTTCCTCTTCTCTTTGTACACTCCATAGTTTTCCGTTGTTTTGTTATTTATATATATTTTCCACGCTTCTTTTTTTAATTCTATTTTTATTTTAATTTCGTCCGTCCACCAAGCTGTTTGTTTTTTCTTATTAGTTTTCTTGCTACAACCACATATTTCTTTAGCGGTTTCTAAAACGGTTTTTTCGAAATAATCCCACATTTCTTCTAAATTACCATTTTTCATTATATCACAATTATTTAAGAACTTTCCTGATGATGCCATTTCGTATTTCTTTGCCATATCTTTGTTTTGAAGTTTGTATGATCTGACCGATTCATATTCTATTCTTTTTTCTACTTTTTGTCTATTATGATTTGTAATTTCTACTTGTTCTCTTATTTTTGTTACAAGTAAATAGTGGTCACTTCCCATTTCTGGTCCTCTTCTAACTTTGGTATCCAATACTTCCTTTCCATTTCTCTTTTCCACTGATATGTAATCTATTATTGACCTTTCATTTCTGCTTTCCATCACACGTGTATATTTATGTATGTCTTTATGTTGGAAAAATGTATTAGTTACAATAAAATTGTGTAATATGCAAAAATCCAACAGCCGTTCTCCATTATTATTCCTAAATGCTTCACCATGTTTTCCTATCACTGTTCTGTAAATGTCATCTTTTGTTCCCACTCTGCTATTCAAATCTCCAAGTATAATTATATTTCCTTTTGCATTTTCTGTAGCCATAGTTAGATCTTCCCAAAACCTATCTTTATTTCCTACTGTATCGTCATCATTTGGTCCATATACAATTATTATAGTTTTTGTGTCCATATTTTTATTTTTCATTTCCATCACCAGTAATCTTTCCGACCATCCCGTCCATCCAGTAATTTGTTCTTCTAAGTTTGGATTATAAGAGTAAGAAACCTAAAAGCGTCTCTATTGCGCGAAAAATTCAAAACACATGGGAAATAAATAAGATGGGTGAATGCTCCCCGTTGTCGAATGCTCCTCTCTTTCCCCTATTATGAATAACAAATTAATATAATGTTGGGTATTTATTTCACACATCAAGATACCCATTAACAGTTGAACTGTCTCAGTAAGCACAGAAAAAGCGAATAATTGTGGCAAAATTGGGAACACGTTATTAGACTTTTACTATCTCGCAAGGTATCAGCAATAAATGGTTGAACCATGATTTTGTTGTTTAAGTTATTTTGCTTGGCCGCTGTTATAAACTCGTTTCACTATCAAAAAGTAAATCACAGATAATGATTTCGGCTTGAAGTTTAGATAGATCAATTATTTTATTTTAGGATTATATCCTGATTTATACATACCTTTTCTAACATAGCCGGAGCTACATGCCACGATTTGTATTTGAGCATTTCCTTAATTCTGTCAACTATGTAGAAGCAGCCGTCATCATCGTAATAACAAATATCCCCTGTTTTCAACCAACCGTTTATATCGAAAGAATCAGAACAGTCTCGCTTATAAAAACCATTCATAATCATTTTTGACTTCAATCTCAACTCTCCTTGTTCATTGAGACCACATGTCTCTTCGGTATCCACATTTACAACCTATAAAATTTGTTATTTTGTAGAATTTATCAATTCACCAGCCGAACTGCCGTCAGTAAGTAAGTATCCTTGTTTATATAAAACGCTACGCTCTAGTTGTTCAATGGAGAGTAATTCTGGGAGTTGGCTCACAGAGGGGGTTTTGGTTTTGAGGTGCCCATTCGTAAAATCAATTCAAATTTTACTATAAATACGTTTCGCGCGATACAAGAAAGACAAACGTTGTCGGATTGTGTAGATAAAGATGAGATTATAGGTTTGTTCTAATAGGAGTCACAAACCATCAGAAACAGTCAGGATTCTGCGCAATACATTTCTCCGCGATCATACATAAGTTTCTGATTGTTTGAAAACAGCTGGACGATGTTCACACAGGTTTGACTGATGGTTTTCTAAGTGTTCAACGTTCAGCTGCTTTCAAACAATCAGAAACTTATGTATGAACGCGGAGAAATGGATTGCGCAGAATCATGACTGTTTCTGATGGTTTGAAACTCGTGTGAGAACAAACCTGTTGTCTAATGAAAGATACAAATAGCGTAACTCACCTTGAGTGTCCATCCACTTGAGTACGTGATCACGGATCCGTTGTAACCACTTGACTACTACCAATCAATCAGAGTGCTGGATGGTTTTACGTACGTCCGTGACGGTCATCACGCAGAGATGTTGATGAATCTCAACTTCAGTACGTGTTTTCTGTCCGTTTTGTTTACATTTTTCAAATTTATTTTGGCGGTTTTGTTTTTGGGGTTTGGAAAGATTTTAGTTTGTGTTTTACGATGTCTGCTGAACAAACGCAGTTCAAATGTGGGTTATTGTGGCTTTGACTTGATCGTTGCCACACAGTTTTATTTTTCAACCCCTTGGACATTGCTCCAAGGAGTAAAAGATAATTATTACTAGACTAGTCATTCCTCAAAAAAAAAACTAGATTCTGACAGAAAATAAACAATTTACATAGAAATATTGATAAAATACGGAAAATCAAAAGTTCCAAACATTAAAAAAATAGTCCACAAAACCAAACAACAATAAAAGGAAATGATAATATTGGTGATGAGTGATGACAGTCATGGATACGTAATAACGGATGCTCTATTTGGATGACGTAAAATTCACGTATACGTTTAACGGATACGGATGTCCGTGATCACGCACCCATGTGGATGCAGCCCAAGAGGCGAATTTCTTATCTAGACAATAATTTTTTTGGCTTCTGTAAAACCTATCACCCAATAAAAGAAAAAGTAACCTTTATAGATATTAAATAAATAAAATGTATAATATTACACTGACTAAAGTCTTTGAGATAAGAATTACCAATTACCAAATATTAATGTTAAACAATGTCATTATAGTCAGAAACCAAAACATTTCCTTATTGGTAATTCGTCCAATTGATGAGATCGTATCAATTACACCGCCCTACAAAATTTAAAAAAAAATTTGTTGCCAAGTATTTTTGAACGAATTTAGAGTAATTCAGGTCTGCTGAATTCAAAAATAAAAGCAGTTTTTCCAAATTGGCTCTAGTTTTTGAGGTAATTTATACATAATTTTTCAAGGAATTTAGCTATACCATATGCTTTTTATTTTTTAAGAATAATTTACGAACAAGAAATTTACGCAGAAACGAGAGATCGACCCTGTTTAGTGAGCGTACCACGTGCCGACTGCTGATCACGTGATCAGTGCGTGCACTTGTTTGTCTTGTGTCTCTTGATTTCAATTGTCAGTTCAGCGTGAGCAGTTGTTCTACTAAGACGTAGCGTCGCGGTTATTGTGCTTTTCTTACGTATTTTGTGTATTTAATTTTTATTGCCTACCTAGTGAAGTTATTCAAATTTAATAGACGTCAAGTGGAAGGTAGGAGTACATGTGACGAATATTTGTACCTATATTTTTAACTAAAGTTACTCTTTTTTCAGAGCAATGAGTTCTTCACGCAGAAGCTGTTTGAACAGCCCTAATGTCTTCTGCTACATTTGTGGCGAATATACTGTAGCGAAACAAAGAAAAAATATCACAGATTTTGTTAGACAAGCTTATTTCGGCGTACAGCTTGGAGACCAAGACAAGTCCTGGGCTCCCCATATAGTGTGCAAAACGTGTTTCGAATATTTACGACAGTGGTCAAACGAAAAAAGAAAGAGTTTGAAATTTGGTGTGCCCATGGTGTGGAGAGAACCTAAAAACTACCATGATGATTGTTATTTTTGTTTAGTTAATGTAAAAGGTTTTAACAAATACAAGAAAGGCAAATGGGATTATCCTGATTTAGAATCAGCACGAAGACCTGTGCCACATAGCGAAGAGATTCCCGTACCAGTATATACAACACTGCCAGATGTTTTGCTGGCGGAAGAAGAACAAGAAATTAAGGACCAGTACAGTAGCAGTGGAAGTGAATATGAGTAGGAAATACAATCAACACCACAGCAGTTCTCTCAATATGAACTGAATGACCTGATACGGGATCTCGATCTATCAAAGCAAGCATCTGAACTTCTGGCATCCAGATTGATAGAAAAAAACTGTCTATAACCAGAAATAAAAATAACCATTTATAGAACACGAGAGGTGAAACTTGTTCCTTACTTTAGCCAAGATGAAGATCTTATTTATAGCAACAACATTCCCGGACTTTTTCGTCAAATGGGAATACCATTTGTTCCAGGTGATTGGCGACTATTCATAGACAGTTCTAGTAGATAATTAAAGTGTGTTTTGCTACACAATGGCAACCGATATGCGTCAATTCCTATCGCCCACTCAACAAAACTTAAGGAAGAATATCAAAACACCAAGTTGGTATTACAGAAACTATCCTATGAAGAACATCAGTTTTCCATTTGTGTTGATCTAAAAATGGTCAACTTCTTGCTAGGGCAGCAAGGTGGATACACAAAATACCTTTGTTTTATCTGCTTGTGGGATAGTAGGGCGAAGCAAGATCGTTGGAATATGGTTAATTGGCCAATAAGACAAAATATGACTGTAGGAACAGCAAATGTCATAAACGAACCATTGGTTGACCGTGAAAAAATCATTCTCCCACCGCTCCACATCATGTTAAGACTAATCAAACAAATTGTTAAGGTTTTGAGTAAAGATGGCGAGTGCTTCAAATTCATTTGTAGATCGTTTCCTAGGCTAAGTATGGAAAAGCTAAAAGCGGGTATTTTTTATGGCCCTCAAATTCGCAAACTTATTAAGGACTCTAATTTTACAAATCACATGACGACACTTGAAGCTGCTGCTTGGTGTAGCTTTGTTATGGTAGTTAAAAATTTCTTGGGTAATCACAAAGCGGACAATTACGAGGAATTAGTGCAACAGATGTTATTGAACTTTAAAAACTTGGGTACTAATATGAGTATTAAAGTACACTTTCTTCACAGCCACTTAGATAAATTTCCTGACAATCTTGGCAATTTCAGTGAGGAACAAGGGGAACGGTTCCACCAGGATATAAAGGAGGTGGAGGTAAGGTATCAGGGCAGATGGGATCATCATAGGATGGCAGACTATTGTTGGAGTCTCCAACGTGATGTACCTGACGGTCCTCATTTAAGAAAATCCTACAAAAAGAGCTTCTTTCCTACGAATTAGATGTAATTTTTTAAATTAAATTATTTCTTTGCTGTTATACCTAATCAATAAATGAATTTTATTATTTTTTCGTGTCTCTTTTTTTTTGAAACCACTTTAATATTTTTTACTAAAAGTTGCTTATAAGGGCTATTGGTCTATTAAATTGATATTTTTCTCTATCTTATCATATTTTGATAATATATCTCTAAAATTAGAGTAATTCACCTAAATGGACTTCAAATTCGTGATCAGCACCACGAAATTACCTAGAAATCGCCCAAATGTTGTTGACAATAAAATTAGTGTTGATCAGTGTTATCAATGTAAAATATTGTTTTTAAAATACATTGGAATTCACCTAGCGACAACTCTCGTGTGTAGAGCGACGTTTCCAAAACGGAGTCTTTTATAATAAAGATTATCGTATACAGGGTGTTCCAATAAAAACTCCCAATCCGGATATTTAGAAAAGTAATAGAAATGTTTTAATTCTGTAAAAGAGCGCTAAGATAGCTCTTCATATTTGGATCTAAATTGACTTTAAATCAGCCAATATGAAGATGGCGTTGTGCGCACTAGATTTTTTTTGATGGCAGAGAATCTTTCAAAGGCTGCACCATATGACAAAATCGTTATCTTAGATCAGATGTACAAGGTATTAATAAAACATGACAGAGTTTCAAGAGAGAAGTGCCATTATTGATTATTTAAAGTAATATTTTATAAAATAAAGTTGGCTGTAATTCAAAATAAAGCCCGAATACAAGTTTTCAAACCAAAACTTCAATTATTACTCTTCTTCTATTTTGCTGTGGAAAATAAACAAAAATCACTATGATCATTCAACTAACACATATTTTTGTACTTTATTGGAAACAATACTGCCTTTATAATGATATAAACCTCGACTCCTATGACAACCTGTATTTTTTTGAAAATTTGACAAAAAAACACTTAGAAATAGGAAAATCGTCTTAAGAATATTTTGAATAAAAACAAAATCGCAGGTATCTGTGAAACAAAATTTGTTAACATTTCTCAAGCAATGAAGTTTTTATTATCGATAATGGTTTTTCACACAAATAAAGATACACTAAATATGATCAAAAAATACTTCAGAAGCTGTCCGTTTTATGGAGTACGTTTTCCACACAGGCCATTGCCTGATCGCAAAACTTTTTTGAATTTATGTGCCAATTGAGGCAAATATAGAGCTTTTAAAAAACCACATTTACCACGATGAAAAAGAACCGCAACGGATGAAAATAGTATGAATTGTAAATGGCTTTATTGTTGGTCCACACCTGTATCACGAAAATTTAACTGGTGCACCTTAAATGTCTATCTTTTACAATTCCTAAGTATTTGATTCGATCTTTTTCAAAAATTTGTACTTGGTCATCAATTATTAATGATCCCAGATCAGAAAGGTGATTGGAGTAGGATATGATCGGTAAGTTACTTGTTTTTTAGCTGTTTAGAGTTAATTTGTTATATTTGAACCAGTTGTATATTTTTCTTAAATCCTGTTCTGCTAATACTTTGAGGCCTCTCCAGCTTTCACCCTCATATATTATGGCCATATCATCTGCAAAACTGACTATTTTTCCTGATGTTTGTGAACACAATAAACTATTTGTATAAATCGTAAATAATAAAGGTCCCAGGACTGTTCCCTATGGAACACCACAGGTTACCGTCCTGGAACAGCTTGAAACTCCGTCTATACTCACTATTTGTTTTCGCTGTGATAAATAGTCTTTTAATAAAAAATAAGCTCGACCTCTTATACCGTAGCATTTCAGTTTCTCTAATAAACGTCTATGACAAACGGTATCGAAGGCTTTTGATAAATTCACAAATATGCACATGACCGGGACTTTTTTATCTAACACCTCATATAATTGCGATGTCAGCTGCAATATGGCATCCACAGTAGAGCGCCCTTCTCTAAAACCGAACTTGTTATTAGAGAATACATGAAACTTTTCAAGAAATTCATACAATCTATTCTTTATAAGTTTTTCCAGTATTTTCGAAAATACCGACAATAATGAGATAGGGCGGTAATTTTCGACTTTTTGTTTGTTACCGTGTTTGTGTAGTGGTGATACCAATGATACCAATTTTTAAACAATTTGGGAATTTACCTTTCTGGCTTGGCAATTTCTATATTTATTTCTTTTAAAGTTTTTGATCTGATATTATCCCATCCTGGGGATTTTTTTAGTTTTAAGTTATTTATGATATTTATAGTTTCTGTTTCTGTTACTGGATAGAGAAACACAGTATTATTTATATTGGTTATATTTTCGGAAAATTTTTTTATGTCATTTATTTTACTTGCGTAATTTTCACCTAAGTCGCTATAATAATTATTAAATATATTTACAATTTCATTCTTTGATGTTCATTACTAACCTCTAATGTCTCTATTGCTGCGTTAGGACTATTCTCTATGATTCTATTCGCATATTCTTTTTTAGACTTATTAATATTCTTTCTAAGTGTGTTCTTTAAGCAACTATAATTTTGTTTTAGTATCATATTTTCAGGATGTACCTTCAGTTCTCTATACATTTTATTTTTTTCATTTATTATATTTAGTATTTCTGGGGTAATCTATGACTTTAAGCTTTTTTCGTATTTACTTTGATAGTATTTGTGTGTAACTGGATATATTTAGTTAGGTTTTCTATAAAGTATTCCATAATGAAATCGACATCTTCCGAATCATAAATATCGATCCACTGTTCTTCGTTCAGAGAATTTCTTAGATTTTGATAATTATTATATTTTTTATACTTATTTTGTCGGTAGAAATTGACTCATAGTTGTAGATAAATGCGATCGGAAAATGATCAGTTATATCATAATTGAAAACGTATAAATTAAATTGGTTTCGATTGTAATTATATTTAACAAATATGTGGTCTATACATGTTTTACTACTAGTTCTTGTGACTTGATTTATATACGGGATGAAATTAAATGAGTTAAACACATTTTTATAATCATCAGAATCATTAGTGTTTTCCAGTAGATCGATATTCATGTCTCCAATGACAATATGGAATTTATTTTGTTTCCTTAACTGAAGATAATCATAAAGCTCTGTAATGAAGTTATTTTTATCTGTACTGGGTGATCTGTAAATAGCTGTTAAGATCAATTTAATTTTGTTAACAATAATATGTAATTCAATGGCAGTACTCTGGGCAACCCGAACAATATTATAATTGTATTTTATATTACATTTAATAAACACTAATATCCCATCATTTTTGTTTAATGTTCCTTCACTGTAGACATTGCTGTAACCTGGAATAGTGTATACATCCTTATCGAAGATAGTGGAAGTTTCCGTTAAAATTATTATTTCATATTGCTCAGAAAACTGATTAAGAAATATCAGACACTCATCGTAATTTTTTGCTACACTTCTGATATTCAGATGTAAGATTTTAAAATTTGGATGTTCATGAGTCAAATAGCTTTGGTTAAAATTTTGTATATCATATATGAGTTTTCCTGATTTTCATAGTTTGCAATAAATGGATCCAGTTTTAAAATTAATTATTTCTATTTCTTGATGAAGGTTTTCTCTCTCTATCTGGGGTAGGCGGGGTGTTTTTAGGTTTACCCTTATTATTTAGTTCATCTTCTTTCTTTTTTCTTAGTTCAGCTCCTACGTTTTTTCGTACTTCCTTTTTTTCTTCGGTCTGTTTTATTATATTATCATCTAATTGTGTTGTATTTTCAGCTATTTCAAAATTATCAGACCAATCTTTTCTTGGGGTTTCCGGTTCGCTGTGCGTTGGTTTTATTTCAACAGCTGCCCGATCCTCTTCAAATCCAACAATTTCCTCAACTGTGTATACTATATTGTTTCTATAGAGTTTTTCGCCCTTTATATACCGTAAAACGGGGTTACTTCGACAGGTTTTTGGCATGTTTGTTGCTCTGTAAAGGAAACTATACGCTTGACAACCTTGGCTCCTATTCCATTGTAACAATTGAAGCCTTGGTTCTATTCACTAAAAAAATTATTGTGGCCCCACCCCCCCTTCACCTTTTTTTTTAATTTCTTTTTGGTGTCGAAGTTACCCCGGGTTGGGGGTAACTTCGACACCATGCAGAATTATGCATAAAATCGAAGTTAGCTTTCTCCAGGGTAACTTCGACAGCGAAAAATGTAAAAATAAATATATAATAATAATAATAATAACAATAATAATAATAATAATAGTAAATGGGTTGTTAAAAATAATACTTGCAGAAAATCATTTATATATTTAGCAACTTTGGTAAGGCATATTTGGCATATGAATCTAAACTAAAAAACATCCTTTTAACTAAACAAAAACTCTTAAATAAAGTAGGTAACACAAGTAAAAAAAAATCTAAATATGCTAAGAACATAGGAACAAGTCAGGGACAAATGCTTAATCATCATCGAAACATGAGGCACATTCGTAGCTCGCTTGGTTGGAACCCCCGTTGCAGTGTCCACAAACCCACTTTCCACAAGTCACACACTTAATCTAAGCTTTTTGGTTCGTGTATTCGGAAAACTCTATTAGACAAATGGAACAGCAATTGCAGGCAGGACATTCATATTGAGGGTCATTGAAGCCAAGATTGCAAATACC
Source organism: Galeruca laticollis (assembly GCA_963921935.1). Taxonomy (NCBI): domain Eukaryota; kingdom Metazoa; phylum Arthropoda; class Insecta; order Coleoptera; family Chrysomelidae; genus Galeruca; species Galeruca laticollis. The sequence continues at coordinate 221,001,963 of OY998177.1, read as the reverse complement.
GCACACCCACTTCAAACACGAAATGCAACAAATCCAGTCTTTGTCTACAGTATAGTGTGCGTAAGAACATTTGCATACAGAGCAAAGAGAATCAGAATCAGTGACTTTTTTTGTGGATCTCTTTCTCGATGGTCCAGGTGCATCAGGTTCAACGATTTTCATTTTCAGTGGTTCAGGGCGACTTGCCTTTGAGTTTTTCTTCGGGTTTTGCGTGATGGAAGTTGTTTCAACATGAACAATTTCTGGTAAATAAACTTGTTCCATTGCTGCTTCCGAGCGGGATGGAGTGCTTGTTGCAACTGGCATCTGCATTTGTTGACCTGGCCGTGTTGCTATTTTCTTTCCTCTTTTACGAGGCGTTGCCTGCGCATTAGAATATCCTCTAGATTCCTTTAGAAATTCTAGTAAACTGGAATCTAGCACCCTCTCGGAACTCAATTCGTTGCCAGGAAGTTTGGCGAAAACTCTTTCTGGATCAAATGGGCTTAGCCCTGTTGCCCTAAAGCCAGATTGCAGGTTTGTGGAAGCGTTTTCTGCTATATGAGACCACAAGCGATTCAGCAAGTTGGGGAATTGTTCTTTTGGAATGCTTCGTTTCCGACGACACTCCTTCCTCCACGTATCTAAGACTTCTCGCCATTTTCGCTTCATGGGCGCAAAAAAACTCACATCTAAAGGCTGCATCAGATGTGTCGAATTTGGTGGCAGAGGCGTCATGTAGATATTATTCGCTATTGCTGCTTCGACCCACCGCAGAGCGCTGATGTTTGATATTTGAAGCCAACCGGGTTGTCAGGTTGTTTCTTTCAGCAAATTTGTTTATGAAATCCAAACCTGGTTCGTTGTTCTTCCATCCCGGAATATCCCTGCCTTGCTTCGTTACAAACTTTGCCACAACTATGCGAATATCTTGGTGCGTCATGGGGAAGCCTCAGTTGCTAACTGCACCAAGGGTTTTTGCTATCATCTGTTCTTCCTCGACAGTCAGTATACATGGACGACCCGGTTTTTAAAGATGGGTTCCACTAATTTTATCGATCAAAGTTGTCCTTGGAACCTTAAACTTTAGACTTGTTCTAGATTTGGACATGCCTTTCTTCACCGCTTCAATGGCTTTCTCCATGCTCTCCTTATTATAGTTGAGGTACGGTCTACCTCCCAGCTTTTTGACGTAGGTGCGCGGCATCTTACAAAAAAATTAGGTACGTGTTACCTGAAACAACGAGGAAAAACAAAACTAGAAATAATAATAATAATAAAAACAAAAAAATAGTAATAATGATAATAATAGTGATACTCGTAACAATAAACAATAAATGGATAACCGAAAAAACACTAAAAAGTCAATTTGTATGCAAAAAACATGCATGATATTATACGTGTCGAAGTTACCCCCGCTGTCGAAGTAACCCCGTTTTACGGTAGCAGCGATCTTGGGTTGTGTCTCTTAATGCTTTCAGATAATTCTTGAGTATTTTATTTCTCTCCTGCTGAATTTTAGTCAAATCAGGCACTATTGAAATGTTACTCCCTTTGAGCTTTCTGCAGCTCTTTAAAATCTTAATTTTCGCAAGAGTAGATGTTAGTTCTACCTTGATCGGAGCTTTTTGGCTTTTTCCAAGTTTGTAAATGTTGCTAATATTTTGTGTATTAATGTTTATATCTAATAAGCTATCCAATTCACTACACACGTCGTCCACAGGGATATTATTGTCTGCTGTCGGAAAACCAAATATGATTATGTTATTTTTTCTACTATTCCTATCAAACCTTTCTACTTCATCTTTCAGTTCCAAATTCTCTTTTTCTAGTCTTCTTATTTTTTCATTTAGGATTGTTTCAATTTTCAATAATATATTTACTTCGCTTGCATGTATACTATTTTGCTCTTTCTTACTATTAATAATTTCTTGTCTTCATCCATATTTTAAAAACAGTCCGGCAACTATGTTAAGTAATGTTTATATTTCTACTTTCGATACAGAATAAAAACTACAAAATACCAGTTTATATTCATTTCTGGTTAAGGTATATTTATGCTTTAAAAACGTAATAATTGTTTCTAACAGCACTTACTTGCAGGTTCTAAGTCTTAAAACATCACTTTGATCAACTTGGCAATTAAATGCAGACTGATGCAGTTTTAAATCAAAAGGATAGTTTTAAACCACTAAATTTCTCACTTTCACTGGGAGCGATAATTATACGTGTTTTACCTATCGTACTACAAACATAACTCATTCTAAAGTCGTAATGTGATAGTGTTAGCAACAAAGACCGCATTTGGTTATCGAATGTATCATAATATTATATTGTATATTATGATGAAATGACCGGCACTCACCTTACATATAATATTAGGTATAGGTACACCAACGGAGTTGGGTTTATTGTGCAAATACAAAGTTTGTTTAACGTCATTCATGTCAAACCACAAGGCAGCACCACAAATTTCTGTTTGTCCATATGCTTGATAAATAAAAGTTCCTGGTAGTAGGTCTCTAAGTTCCAAGAGGTATTCTTGTGGCAACATCGCACCGCCAGTTACGAAGGTGAACAGATTGCTAGTATCAATGTTTTCCGGGCGGCCAGCTTTTATTAATGCTATTGCGCCAGAAGGCGGGAGAAACAGATTGGTTACCTATAAAAAATCGAACCTTTCATAAAACTGAAGTGAATAACTACTTAATCTGAAAAACTACCTTATACTTATCAAGTAAATACCAACATTCTTGAGGATCGAATTTTAACACCATGACATTAGCCGCTCCAATCTGATATGTAGCAACTAAGAACATTACTCTTGTTATCCAATAAAGAGAAGCATAAGACAAATAGACTCTGTTTATATTATTTGTGTATCTAAAACAAAAAAGGTAGTAACAATAATATTGATAATAACTACAAATGTCAGTTGCGATATTGTTAGAAAAGATCTAATTTAACAAAATATTACTACATGTAAGGTAATTTTTCGAATTTGCTGCGTCAAACAGATGATGGCTGAATGCACCTTGATAACAACAGTCAGTTGTCGCTTGTATGACTTGTCATTGTTGTCATTATGGCCAAGATGTTTTGCGCCAAGATGGCTATAAGACGTTACCGATTTTCGTAATATTTATGAAGAAAACAATTAATCATTTTAGAGAAGAATCAGTGTTATTGCTCTGCTGTTACAGATCAGAAATGGGATTTTGATATGCAGAACAACGCCTCACGGGTATCCATACCGCCACGAACACCAAACTGCTCATCACTGATTCTGTCCTCACAAAGTCGATATATACGATGGTGCAATATTTTCAAAAATATTTTAAGTGTGTGACTCATCAAATTGATAAGTGGGTAGTCACCACATTCTTTTGGGTTACTCTTTTTCCAGATAGTAACAAATGAGGATTCTAACCAGTCGTCTGGTATTTCACCAGTGCTATATATCTTGTTAAATAAGGATGCGATGATCCCAACGCTCTCGTCGTCTAATAATTTTAGCAGTTCGGCAGTTACTTCGTCCAGTCCAGGGGTCTTTCTTCGCTTTGCTTGATCTATTGCTTTTTGTACTTCGGAAACTAGGATCAGTGGCCTTTGTCCCTGTTTGATGTTGTTTGTTGGTATTCTCTTTGGTCGTCTTTGAATAATTCTTTTATATAATTTTCCCATTCGGTACAGCGCTCCTCTACTTCACTTAATATTTTTGCACTAGTCTCGGATGATATTTGTCTTGAAAGTTTTACGTGTTCCCGTTAATTCTTTCAGTTTTTTGTGAAAGTGGAAACTGTCATGTTGTTTTTCTATTCTGTTCTGTTTTTCAATTTCTAGACAAAATTCCTTTAGCCATCGTTCTTTTGCTGCTTTAATTTTTTTCCGTATTTCCTTATGAATGTCATTATACTTTTCTCTATTTTTTGTTTTGTGTTGTCTCCTTATGTCCATTAGGTCCAAAATATCCTGTGTCATCCACTCCTTATCAGCCTTACGTTTTTTTGGTGAATTCTTTTGAGCTGTAGTCATTATTGAGATTTTTATTTGTTTCCAGTCGTCATTCGCAGTGCTAGGGTCTTCAATTTTAATTTCGTGCATTTTAGTGTTGATTTCTTGAGAGACCTTATTTAGTATGTAAGGTTTATGGAGTGCATCTACGGCTATCGTAGGGGTCTTCTGGGTTTTATTGACTGGTTTTAACTTGGTTTTAATTATAGAACACAATAAAGTATGGTCTGAATGGATATCTGCACCTCGGTAGGTCTTAACAGATTTTATGCAATTTTCAAATCTCTCATTGATTAATACATAATCAATCTGATTTCTTATAACGTTGCCTTCTCTATCACTTGGTCCTTTCCAGGTGTACAGTCTACGATTTGGCAGGCAGAACCACATATTCATGATTACAAATTTTTCTTCCTGGCAGAACTGTACCAAGCGTTCTCCTCTATTATTTCGATTTCCTAATCCAAATTTACCAGTAATATTAAGAGTGTTTTCTGATCCAACCTTAGCATTAAAATCACCCATTATGATAGTAATTTTACGTTTTTTTGTCATACCTAAGGCTTCTGATATAAGTCGATGAAGAGATTCAACAACTGTGTCATCTTTGTCAGCAGTGGGTGCATACATCGCACCTCCGAAAGAACAACGACCTAAATGCAAAAAGTGTAATTGTTCAGGAAACGCAATTGAAAAAATATATATTTTATTTAGTAATATTACAATAAGAATGAAAGGCAGGCAAGATGTAAAAGTATATACGGAGATAGAGGGCGTACGTATAGCTTTTACTGTATAAGTAATATTGGGATTAAAAAATAAATATAAAAATTATTGCCTCCCAAATATGAAAAAAAAATACAGTTACGTCACTGTTCTTCCAAAAAGTCGTGTAATCATTACAAATCTGACAAATTTATCCGACAAAAGACTGGTATTATTGGAGAAATAAATTATGTAACGGTGTATACCTATCACTTTATTATAATACTGTGTATCAAACATCGTTATATTTTTTAACAAAGGTAACTAAAAAATATTTTCTAATCTAACTGATACTATGTTTTTAAAACCAAGTATTAAAAAAGTTTCGTAAAATTTTGGAATTATGTTTGTTTGTAATAAGCTTTTTAAATCTCTTTTTTTATTCTCGGATACTTCGATCTTTGAATCATATGCTGGATGTAAAGTAACATTTTCTTGAATTTTCCCCTTCGTAATTCTGACTGGAACTGATGCCCATAAATCTTCCTTGTAGCGTATTTTATAATAGTAAGTATCACTTTCTTTTATAAAACGTAAAATTTTTACTTCTAACACTTTGACCTGGTCGCCATTACTAGTTTTACTATAATTAACGCCAAGCTCTTCACTGAGTCGTTTTAAATATATGAAATCGTTGTAACTCAGTTCCTGGCAGAACTGTACCAAGCGTTCTCCTCTATTATTTCGATTTCCTAATCCAAACTTACCAGTAATATTAAGAGTGTTTTCTGATCCAACCTTAGCATTAAAATAACCCATTATGATAGTAATTTCATGATTTTCGTCATAGCTAAGGCTTCTGATATAAGTCGATAAAGAGATTCAACAACTGTGTCATCTTTGTCAACAGTGGGTGCATATATTTGTATTATATTTATATCAACCTGATATGCAGCTAACTGTAGGGTAAGGTAGACAAATACCGGTCAGATGGACAATGCCGGTCAGACCTTAAAAATTATTATTACTAGGTTTGGCAACAATGCAATGTGGCCTCAAATATGCCAGCTGACCTACGATTTTCGACAGCCGATTGATATTCAGTTTGTGTTAAAACTTTTGTTAGTGCAGATCACCACGTGTTTTCGGCAATTCTGATGTAAGATTCACGGTAAGTTAAATAAGGTTTGGAGATAAAATCCTTCTCTCTTTTCATAAAAACTTAGTTGATACATCAAGGTTGACTTTTTTTCTTTAGTGTCATATAAAAAGATAGAATAAAAAACATTTTTTTCTTATAAAAAAAATGACCCATAAGAAAAATTGTTACAGGCGGGTAATGCCAGTCAACACAGGTGAGTAATACCGGTCAAGTGACCGGCATTACCCACTGTTTATGTTAATGGTTATTTCATTTCCAATGGGCTTGGAAAATCAAAAAAAAAGTTTATTTTTTTAACGAAAATAAATACAACTCAATTTTACAAGAATAATGGCGTTTATTTCAAGTCGATAAGGTTAGTATTAACGAACTTATAAGGTTTAAAATCTGGGTATATTTTATACCACCCAAGATCCGTTCGAAATAGATGCCACGTCATCAGCGCCGATTGTGTAGGAGAGCGGCCGGTCTGTTCTACAAAATGTTACTACTGGCTGAGTGGCTAGTTGCTATTTTGACGACAAATAGAGTTGATTTGCGTACCAAGCAAGCCATTGTAACACTTTAGATGGATCATTGGTCGAGAGTATTCTCGGTGCGAATAGTCTTGTAGATACTCCGGCCATGGCTAGAGGAAGAAAATTGGAATATCTTGTTATTGCGGAACTTCGAAGACAGACAAAAATTAAATTTAAGAGATGTGGACTTCTATTAAAAAAGGACTTGCCTATATTTTCCGCGTCTCCAGATGGCTTAAGCGAAGATTACTCTCTGGAAATAAAATGTCCCGTAAGTAGTAAGTCATTTAAAACCTATTTTACTATAGATCAGAAACCCGCAAACAGATACATGGCACAAATCCAAATGCAGATGCACTTTTCAAATAAAAAAAAATGTTTTTTGCATTGCTCATCCCGACTTCGAGGCATCTAAATCTCTTCATATTCTATACGTGGACTATGACCAAAATTACTGTAAAGATTTGTTTGATAAGTGTTTTCAGTTTTGGGTAAACGCAATTTATCCAAGAATATGTGTTTAATTACATAGATTTAGGTCATTATACATATTATTACATCACATATATGTTCGTAACAGTTTTATTTATATATAATATACAATTTTTCGAAAGAGCAAAACTTATTCATTTATCTGTTTTATTTATTTAACCTAATATTTTGAAAGATGAACAAAAGCATACCTAATTACAAAAGATTATAAGAGTTAACCTATTTCTGGTAAATATGAATATTTTAAAATTTTATTAGTTTGTTTTGCAAATTTATTAGACCACATAACCACTTCATGAAATATCGCTAAATGTCTAAGGTCTACGCATGCATGTGGTAATGTCATGTTAAACTCTCGAAGTCTTCCTATGACTCGTTCAACATGAATTCTAAGAGATGCTATTCTTTTAGATTCAATCACTTCTTCTCTGCTACTAAGAGTACTTGCAGTTACACTAGGAGGTCTGACAAGTGAACAGTCATATTGATTTAAGATGTGTGACACATTCTTAAAACCCCTATCCGCCATAACTTCCATTCCAGGAGACAAATGGTTTACATACCCACAGTTTTCGAAAATTGCAGTATCTGATGTCCTTCCCCCAAATCCACATGAAACAAAATTCACTACACCATCTGGAGTGCATGAAATCATATACTTGACAGCATTGCAACTCTTGTATTCAGACAATGTCAATGATTGGTGTAAATGGTTACTAGGCTTTTGAATTCTAACCTCAAAGCAATCTATGACGGACTGAACTTTTGATTATCGGCTTCTAAATGCGACTGGCAAATGTTTAGCTACTTTGTTAGGAGGTGGCCATATAATTAATTCTTGAAAGTACTTTGATAATAAAGGAACAGTGCGCCTGAAGATTTGACCAATATTTACTGATGATCTTCCAAACTGCATGGCTAATATTTTTTACGGTTCATTTAGTCGAATTTTCTTAAGTGTAATGAGAATATGTGTATGTGGATCCGGAATTTTATCTGACAAAATTTGCAAGCAAAAATATGACTCCTTTGGAATACCTAAAAGTAGTTTGGGAGCTCTATCTATTGACATTAAGGTCCCCTTTAACATGCAAGCTTTGTACTCATTATCTTGGTCCAAATTTGTGTCTGAAGAACTGCATTCCCAATCAGTAGAATTTTTGGAAGAGCAACTTGATTCAAGATTTTCCAAAGAATGTCTCTGCTTGAATGTGATACGAGAAGTACTTACATATGATACCGCAATTTTTATTGGAGAACATGACACATTAGATGTGTTTGTAGTATTATCAGTTTGCACTTGTTTACATCGAGAAACGTATTTTCTTCTCACTTGAATTTTTTTATGTCTCATACGAACATTGTTGGGAGCAAGACTAGGTCCGTCATCAGAGAGCATACTTTTGAAGTATGTGTGACATTTGACGACTCTATATTTTGGAGGATTTCAACGCGACGTCTTTTCACTGCAGCACCTCTTTCAGGTTTGAAAGACTCGGAACCTGGCTTTTGACACTTATATGAGGTAAAACACCTTTTCTGAGCCTTACGTTCCCGACCATCATCTTCCACTTCCTATAATTTTCCATGTCAGTTTCAAGCTGGAATAAAAAAACATAGAGTACTATCATGTTCTGTTCTTTTTGTCTTAAACATTTTTAAATGTGTTTTGAAAATATTAATAAAAATCTCTATTTTGAATACTAAGAAATCCAGAATATATTTGGATAAGTACATTTTAAAGGATGAGCTATTTATTTCCGTTATAATATAGGGGAATTCCCATAAATTTATAATGCCTCTTTATGACGGTAGACCCAAATGTAACGGTCCATTCTATACTATTTACCTGCATATTTCTATATCATTAGAAAATACACAGACTCAGAATTTACATAATATGTTCTAATATAGAATTTATATTACTTTGTAATTGTAAGAAAATGCATATACGTATGGAAAATCCGTCTGGCCTTTAATGGCTTTTACGTGTATAGTGATTTATATTAATATTTACACAAAATAGAGTACGTATTCCATTGTTCTGTATTTTCCTTTTTAAAATGATCTAAAAAAGTAACATTTCATTCCTTCAAATGCATCTTTATACATCTTTTATCACATGACATTTGAATTTAGCAGTAACAAACCCTGTAAGTTAGTACGTGTGCTAGTAGGACTAAAAATACTACTGTAAGTGGCATCTGAATTGATTAAAAATTAACTTACCTCGAAATGATCTTCACAACAAAACCGATTACATGTACTCGAAAGAACTTTGTTTATTTTATTGTCCCTCTTTATTGCATTACACCACCGTTTTCGTATTTTCTCTCCTTTTGGCACAATAATAAATACTTTATTTGGTGTAGTTATTATCGTATTTGTACATTTTGGCACAATACAATATTTATACCGAATATTTTGAGCAGACATTTCAAAAAACACAAACAGCAAAGGCGTAATAGTAATTACGTTTCACGTGAAACTAATTCTCTAATGAGGCGATCGGCGCTGATGACGTAGCTTACCGGCAGAGCCGCTACAAGGAAAACGGTGGAGCGACGTATTTATTCAAATTTTAATAATTAATTGTGAAGTAACTAGAGGCGCTAGAGAAACCAAATAAATTGCTAAATTTAAGTTATAATGTGCCCATTTCGATAACAATATAATCCAAAAGTCGTTTACAAGCTCATTGTCTTTACAGATGTCTCGAAATCGAAAAAGATTAACTGGTAAAGCAAAATAGACCAGAGATAATTTGAAGCAAGCGATAGAAGACATTCAAAATGGAACGAGTATAAGACAAGCTTTAAAAAAATACGCAATTCCATTTTCAACGCTACAAGAGAGGGTAAAAAATGAAAAAAAACTCAGCACCTATAATGGGAAGAAAACCTGAACAGGAACTGGAAATTGCTAATCAAATTAAACACTTGGCGTCCATTTTTTACGGTGTTACCACAAAAGAACTAAGAGGGTTTGTTTTTGAGTTTGCTGAGAGAAACCATATGATACATAATTTTAACGCAACGCAAAGGCTGGCTGGAAAAGACTGGCTGAGAAGTTTCATCAGACGCAATCTCACTATATCAGTGCGAAAAGCTGAGGCTACTAGTCTAAATCGTCTGACTGGTTTCAATAAGGATGAAATAGCTAGATTTTATAAACTGGTGGAAGAAGTGATGTCAAAATATAACTTTCCCGTAGCAAAATATATAACGCAGATAAAACGGGAATCACAACTGTCCAGGATCCAGGAAAGATACTCGCAACCAAAGAACAAAAAAGAGTTGGTGTGGTAACTAGCGGCGAAAGAGGCCGACATATTACCGTCATGTGTGCTATGAATGCTGCAGGGGGATTTATTCCGCCCATGTTTATCTTCCCCAGAAAGAGACTAAGCCACTAGATATCCAGTGGATAGCCCAATATCCACTGAATATCCAGTCCCTGTAAGATATCTAATGGATATCCACTGAATGTATATCATAGGTATGGAAAAAAATTACTTTCTATTTTACTGATAATATATTGAATAATCACATAAAAAAATGATTGAGAAGGAAGTTATAATACACAATACCTTCAATGCATAAATGTCTTAATCTCCTGATAATATATCCATGGATATCTTTTATTATTTTCTGTCGTATTTTTTGTCTGTGTTCAATGTATTTTTAGTTTTATTCAAGTGGAATTGAAAAAAGATAGATATACCTAAATTGTATCAGACTATAATGAGTTTAATCAACAATACGAACGCGGTATAAAACGTGATGTTCTTAACACACAACAAAAATATCTCATGACTTAACGTTTAATGCTATAATATAAAATAATGCATACATCAGTGGATTTCCATATTACATACCCGCAAAACTATGCTACCAACTATACACTGTTCTCTCATTGGTCGATGCCGCGTTTGACCGTTTGATGTAGCCTCGTCCCCTCGTCATTTTGGTTGTTAGGTTATCATTGTTTTAGAAACGTGCAAAAGTGGTTGGTTATTTTTTATCGGTATTTTGGATTTGGAAAAAGTAAGGTATGTATTTTGTTTCTTACCTTTATTCTGAATATTGTTACGTCTCCTATATTTCGTTGATATTTATGATTGATTACCTACATTAAAAGCGTTTTGTATATTTGTACAATAGACAGATATTGCAAGTTCAACTTAACTGCAGCACTAATAGAGCGACGTAATTAGTGGGAAATTAAAGCAGGCACTAAAATAACACTTATTGCAAACCCTATGTTTACTTTGATATTATTTCTAACCTTAATATTTAAAATAAACATTGAAGCTAATAGGCATTGTAAATACAAGTACTAGAATACGAGTAGATTGATTTAATTAAATATGGAAGAGGAATTAGAAATTGGAATTTTGGCAGAATTAAATGATGAGGAGATGGTATATTTAATTTTAGCGAATGTGTTAGTAGACAGAGACGATGTAAATCCAAATCCTCATTTTAATTTAGAACACATGACCGATGAGGAAACAAAGCTTAATTTTCGTTTTATAAGAGCAGATATTATTAGATTAGCTCCTGCTTTAGGATTAGTCGAAGATAATTACTAATACTCGTAACCGAGTTAATGGTCAGTAAATTTATTGTAGGTAACTGTTTAATTTATAAGAAAAATGTGTTGTTTCAGGAATAACAGCCTTGCGTATGTTATTAAGGCGTTTAACGTACCCGAACAGATTGACGGATATATGTCCCATGTTTAATATATCCCCTCAGTCACTATCGCAAATTTTAAAGAAAACTAAATATTATCTTGGAAAACCATGAAATGAAATTAACAAATCTTAATGCATTGCAATGGCTTAATAGAAATAGATTGCAGTCATACTCACAGGTACATAATTATTGAAAAAAAAATTAGACAATTTAATCCTGTTAATTAATATTTTTAGGCTGTGTCTGCGCATGGGGCAGCTATTCCAAATTGTTGGGGTTTCATTGATGGCACTATTAGACAAATTTGTAGACCAACTGAACATCAGGAAGACTACTACTCTGGACATAAAAGGTGTCATTGTGTCAAATATCAATCGGTGATTATTCCAGATGGTATTGTAGTTAGCCTAAAGGGAGCTTACCCAGGTAGGCGTCATGATGCTGGTATTTTCCGAGAAAGCCAACTATACACACAATTAGAAGAAAAAACAGTGTTTGGAAATAATCTGTAGGTTTTATATGGGGAACAGGCTTATGGAGTCAAACAATTACTCATCTTAGCTCCAAATTTACTTCCACATGAAGAACAATTTAATATATCAATGAAAACATTACGTGTTAGTGTAGAATAGGGATTTCAGAAAATAATCAGTTTGCATTTCTTGATTTTAAAAAGAATCTAAAGTTGTTATTGCAAGATATTGAGGGGTTATACAAAGTAGGTGTTTTACTCACAAATTGCCACTCCTGTTTATAGCAATCAGACTGCCACTTATTTCGACATTGATCCTCCTACAGTAGAAGAATATTTGGGAGTTTGATATATTTTGTAATAATAAAGTTTTGTTTTAAAATGGACAAGTATTATTTAAATCCATTGCCATATAATCATAAATACAATTTCATTGGATTATTTTATAATTATATTTTATATTATATCCGGTGAAACATTGAACATGATACACATTGAACCTTGTTCAACAAAAAAGAGATGTATTAACAATTAAAGGTGGTTCCTGTTTGTAGTTTGATATTTATCATTTCCTTTGATTTAATAATTTAGCTGTTTAGTGTGTTTGCGAAATGGTCTATTAATTTTGGTTGTGACTGTAGCAACTGCATAACTCAGCTTCTTTCAGTCAATTCCATCTGAATTTTTTGTTTTTCCAGTTCCATCTTCTGTTTTCTCTCCTCCAAATCTATTTCCATTTTTTTTTTCTTCCATTTGCAATTTGGCTTCTTCAAGTCTTATTTTTCTTTCTTCTATGGATACCTTTCGTTGTTGCAAATCAAGTTCTTGTACTTTTATATTTAATTCACGCTTGTGTCTTTCGTCTAAATAATTAAGTGCTTCTCTTCGTAAAGGTTGAAGTTTATTATTTTTTCTTCTTCTATTAGGTTCTATAAAATATAATTATAGTATGTACTTAATGTTTTATAAAAAAAAATAAAAACATACGTAATATAGACTTTCAGCTAGAAGTTTCTGTATTTGGTGCAATGGCTGTTTGTATTTCTTGTTCTTCACTTGGTCTGACCATCATATCTTTATTATCAATAGAATCAGATTCACATATTTCTATTTCCTTAGCTAAAATTATTTATGACTAACATAAAACAGAAGATTAGAAATACAATTTATATACCATAGTTATGATCGAAGTGTTCATAATTTTCAGGGGTATTCGTCTTATCTTTGTCCCTAGACATAGCAATACTATCCCCTATATATTGTTCTTGAAAGCTTTGCATTGCAAAATTTTCTCTTGCTTGGATACCTAATATACTTGTTTTTCTTTGGGGTCCACATTCTTTTTCTTTTTTACCATTTTTGATTCGCCACATAATGCATGCAGCTCTTGTAAAAGGGCATCTCTTTCGGAGTATGGTTACTGAACTTTATGCAGTTCTTCCTGTTTGATCCATGTCTCTAACAAGAGTTGGACGTGGTTTTTTAAAGTTTTTACTAAACATTTTTTACGTTGTGTATTGGCAACGTTATCCTGAATAATGTTCCAGTTATCCACATTTTCCAATGGTATGTGTGCCAAAAATTTCTTTAACAGTGCCAAGTCATCTTGGTATGTAAATCGTAATCGTTTCATAGTCTTTACAGTTTTCGCTATTTTTAACAAAATCAAAATATAACCTATATTTTATTCAGTACGTGACTGTCTTCAAACTATGAACTAAACGAATATACGCAAACGTCACGCGAGAGTACCCGAAAACGAATAAGGTCACCACAATTTACAGTTCTATACCTCCACAATTAAGGGCAGCCACTATCTTTAATAAAGTTGGCGCTATAATTTAAGCATTCTGCGCATGCTTAGATGTCAAAATTACTTCGCACTATTACTGCCTGGGTGTTATGTGAACTTGCAATATCTCTCTAATGTAAAATATCATGGTGTAGTAATGTGAAATAAGTTTTACCTCAGCTTTTACTTTGTTTCATGATAAACTGAGCTGGTGGCTCGGCTGATTTGAGTAAAAATTTTTTTGAGCTCAATAATAATGATGGTGTTCAGGTGATAAGAAATGTTCTTATTACAGGTATGTGCTCGAATACAAGACGCGGGCCAATTTTCAAAATGTTATTTTACAGAAAAAGGTGTATCTTATATTCGGGCGTATACGGTATATAGTTGACCTTGAAAATCTACAATCTTTCTTTTCTCGTTCTTACAGAAATAACCGCGCAGAGTAGATGAACTGGGTGATGAAGAAGAATTATTGAAGTATATGCAAATATGTATATTATATAAAATAAAGTATTGTCTATCATTCTATTCCATAGTATATCATTTCATTATATGTCAAATAATACTACTATTATGAAGAATTTAATTCCATTTGTACCTTCTTACACACACTGACTAGTACCTGCTGGAGGAAATACAAGATCGCCAACAAAAACAACGCTTACCAAAAGTTGTATATATCCACAGATCTGGAATAAAATTAACTGGAAATAATAGTTCTGGTCAATCAGTACAAAATGAAACAGACATACGCGATGAGTATTTGAATCTTTTTCACTGGACCACAATATTCTACAGTCGTCCACTTAAATACTAGACTATCCACCCGGTGTATCTATTATATTTTGTACTGGTTGACTGGATAAACTATTTTCTCTTAATTTTATTCCAGATCTGTAGACATAAAAAACTTTTGATTTGCCTTTTTTTGTTGGACCACCTTGTATTTCCATCAGTAGATACTAGTCATATATTCTCAGATTTTCATGTTTGAGGAGGAAGGATATACCAAATGTGAATATAAAATATCCTATTAATATCCATGGGACGTTGATTGGATATACCAAATGTGAACATAGGATATCCATGGGATATTAACGAGATATCCAGTAGATATCTCCAAAGACATCCATAAGATATTACATATATCGTAGATATATATATCGTAGATATAGGCGGACATATGGATATCCATTGTATGTTTATAGGATATCCATCTATATCCAGTGGATATACTGGATATCCATAAAGGATATCTTGTGGATGTCTAATGGATATTGTGTGCTGTTTGGGTACATGTAAGGTAATTTTTCGAATTTGCCGCGTCAAACAGATGATGGCTGAATGCACCTTGATAACAACAGTTACTTGTCGCTTGTATGACT
Organism: Galeruca laticollis; assembly: GCA_963921935.1. Taxonomy (NCBI): domain Eukaryota; kingdom Metazoa; phylum Arthropoda; class Insecta; order Coleoptera; family Chrysomelidae; genus Galeruca; species Galeruca laticollis. Next base: position 220,986,741 of record OY998177.1, on the reverse strand, counting down.
TGTCATTTGTCATTATGGCCATGATGTTTTGCGCCAAGATGGCTATAAGACGTTACCGATTTTTGTAATATTTATGAAGAAAACAATTAATCATTTCAGAGAAGAATCAGTGTTATTGCTCTGCTGTTACAGATCCAAAAAGGGATTTTTGCCATTTAAAGGGATTTTTGCCATTTAAGCCCATATAAGCTCAGTATTAGTTGCATTAATATGAGTGACCATGAGGCAAATTCACCTCAACAACAAACAACCATTTCAATTGAAGAAATTGTGTTCATGGCGATGGAAGCGGTAAGAGGTAGGGATCAAAAGAAATTTTCGGTACAAGAAGTAGCTTCTCCAATCCACGAATTCAATAGCACCGGTGATGTGGAAGCATGGTTTATTAGAATCGAGTCAGTCATACGGTGTCAGACGATATTATGATTTTAGCCCTAATAGGAAAATTAACAGGCAGTGCGCAACGGTGGTTTCTGTCCTAACGCATGATTAGAAAAACATTAATTGAAAGAGTACGAGTTAAAGAAAAAAGATAACTGGTCTACTTATACAGTTTTCCCTCGTGACAACAGCGCAAAATATCTTTGTGTGCCATTGGCTCTAGCCTACCACAGTCTACCACAAGAACTCAAATTTCAATGTTTTTTTTTTCAATTTTTATTTGAAATCGTAGAGTGGCGTTATTAGTCACAAAAACTTAATTCAGACCGAATATATCTTCCGACATTTTCATTGAAATTCATGGAACGAGCTTATTAAGTAACATCAAGTAAAATATAGGTATTGGTAAAAGTAAACTAAATATTAATACCTTTCAGAGTCTAGCTCCGCAACATAACTTAAAGGGGATATACGATTACGTTGCTACACTATATATTTTGCGCCCACTATACAAGTGACCAATTTTATGATAGGATATGCGGAAGAGTTAGTTTTATCTTTAAAACCGTTTATTTTTATTTGACATTTGACTTTAACCTGGCTAACTAGCAAATTAATACTGTGTGTCCATCTTTATTTTCACTCATTTTAACTGCTCATAACGTCTAAACGGTTTAAGATAGAAATATGTGGTTTTCACTCAAATGTTCCACTTTAGCACAAGTTTTGTTTAAAAAAGTTTTTATTCGTTTTGCCTACATCACAACAAAAATGGTGGTTGTTTGACAATTTTTTGTCGATTTATGATATCTTCTGATTCCTCTATTTGATTAAACGAAATTTTGTTTACAATTTTCACAATTGATCGATCATGATATATGTCAGAAGTCAAAAATGCATTCTGAAGCCGGCTGTGATCTGACCAATCAGGAATCTACAGAATTGCCAACTTGAATTCAAATCACTCATCCTAGTTCAAAAACAGGGATAATGTAATTCTATTTTATTTAAAAAATTAAAGAAATGCGAATTATAAAAAATATTGTGTGAAACTTGTATCAAAATGACCATCTGTGCTTTGCGGAACTCACCGCTTCGTGATTCATAGCGCAAACTGCTCTCGTACTACTAAACGAGTCATTGTGACCCTTGTTTTACAAATAACTATTATATGTCTCTTATTTTTGATACACTCCACTCCTCCTTTAGCCCTTTTATGTACTGAGAATCCATTGTAAATAAATAAATGTCCTTCTGGGTAATTAGATTTCTCCATTTTCTCTCTTTTCTGCTTCAGTGATTTCCAGTATAATGATAATGTTGAAGGTAAAAACATTCCTCGATCCTCGTTTTTCTAAAATTAACGGAAAATAAACAACACATTTCAATGTCAAATTTTGATAGTGTCGATCTACAAATCGTTCAAACTGATTTCTCCGTAGGCGTTTACTCCATCGTCTGACTGACACTGTTTTCGCTCCTCGCCTCACCCATATATTATGAACGCACTCCTTATGTCATCAGAAATTTTTGGTTGAGCGCGAATTTTAAACTAATGACAGTTTTATTGGAATAATTTTATCTTGTTAGGTAATTTCAAGCAGTAAATATGTTGAACACAATCTCCTGGGTATACAAAATTATGTTGCACTAGTGTTTGTTAAGCTTTTATCCCTGAATTCTCAAAACATTTGAATTTGTCCATTATTGACCTAGGTTAACAATAGAAAAAATTATTAACCACTAATAGAGAAATTCAACTTCTCAGTTGGCTAGATGACACAATAATTGTCAATTTCACAGCTAGTAGTGGAAAAACTAACTTAATACGATGTCCAAGCTTTACCTACGGTACTACAAAAAAAATTTAACGATAGCAGAAGATAAAAAACAATAACGACTTATCAATTCTAAAGTTGGTAAAAACTTTTTAAAAGTGTTTTTACCGTTTATCAAGTAACCATAGGATTAGTTGCCAAACGTTGTGTGGAATAGTTCGTAGTCAGTACTTGTCAATAATAAGTCCTTAATTTAACAGTTACAATGGCAGAATTCACTTTTATTGAGTACGCAGATATGCATTTAATGTATGCACTGGCTTCTCGAAACTGTTTAAAGGCCAGAGGGCTTTATGCAGAACATTTTGCAAACAGAGCATTGCCAGACAGACGAATGTTTGAACGTATTGATATCAGGTTACGAGAAACAGGTATGTATAAGTAAATGTAATTTTCCATGTTTACAAAACAAAATTTCAAATTATAGGAAGTTTTTTGCAAAAAAAAAGTAAAGAAGGTCCAGTACAAAGCGTACGTATTGTGGCAGTTGAACAAGACTTGTTAAATGCAGTTGATAATGAACCATCAACGAGTTTACGAAAATTAACAAGAGAACATAACGTCTCGAAATCAGTTGTTCATCGCGTCCTATTAGAACAGCTGATATATCCCTTTCACATGAAAAAAGTGCACAGTATGACAGTGGCTGATTGTCCTGCACGACTTGAGTATAGCCAGTGGATTCTGCGACAACAACAAGCAGACAATACATTTATTAGTAACGTTCTCTTTACGAACGAATCCGGTTTCACCAGAGATGGAGTCAATAATTCTCATGATATGCATTTATGGGATAATGTGAATCCACATGGCGTTATCCAAACTAGGAACGAGCATATATTCATGGTTAATGTGTGGGCAGGAATAGTTGACAATCATTTGATAGGACCATAGTTTATTGACGGTACTTTAAACGGTCAGAGATATTTGGAGTTTTTGCAAAATGAGTTATGGAACCTGTTTGATGATGTGCCACTACAAACTCGTAGGAATTTATGGTTCATGCATGATGGGGCCCCTCATCATTTCAGTTTAGATGTACGACAGCGTTTACACACAAGGTTTCCTAATAGATGGATTGGTCGTAGAGACCCTTTTCAATAGCCTCCGCGATCAGGAGACGTGAATTCTATGGATTTCTGTCTCTGGCGTTATCTCAAAAGTAAGGTATACGCAACACCTGTGCAAACAAGGGAATATTTGATAGACAGAATTGTGTTACACTGTAATGTTATCAGAAATAATATGGGATTGCTCTCTCAAGTGCAAAGAAACAACCTTCGTAGTCTTAGAACGTGCGTGGAAATGGGAGGAGCTCATATTGAGGATTTATTAGAATAACGTTAGTTTTTGTTGTTGTTTAGGAATTAGTTTTAGTCTAATGTTTTATAACTTGTGTTTCTTGAGGTTTTCTTGATGGTTTAATAATGTTGTGTTTGTAATTTTGATTAAAAGCTACTAATTACGTTATTTGCGTACCAATTTAATTCCCATTAAATAAGCTCCTGATGTTTTTATCATCTGCTATCATTAAATTATTTTTTTGTAGTACTGTAGGTAAATATTGGACATCGTATTATTAGGTTAGTTAGGTAAATTGGTACGTAGTGCATTAATAAAACTGTAAATATTAGCTAAACGGTTTATTTTATCGAATTCCAACAAGAGTACCTTTTCGTTAGCTTAATGTATGGGGAAGTCAATTTCGATAATTTCATATAGGGTGTGCCATCCCTCCAAAATTTTTGGATCACTAACCATTGCGAGTGGTCCGTCCCTGGCTTCAAGGCACTACTGTAAATCTGTTTACCTTTCCAAAATAAACATACACGTACATTATAGGTTTGCCGTAAATTTCATAAAGATCAAATAACTAGTACAAAAAATAAAAATAAAAACCAAATTCAAAATTAAAACTTTGGAGGCCTATAACTCGAAAACGAGGGCCTGCATAGAAAAAGTTTATATGAAGTACTAACACTATTTTGGCTCAGATTATACGCTCCTGACTTTTTCCAATTAGTCCCGGGACACCCTGTATATTACCGTTTATTATCAACTTACTATTCTTCAAACAGCCCATTCATTCTTGCCTTTTCTAGATACGGAATTAGTGTTTTTCTTTCCTCAACAATTTCATTTGGATCATCTTCATCAATCCAGACGTTGGTGCTTTTGGTTGATTTCTTTGTTTGAGTATATCAAATTTTTTGTCTGCTGTTGTTAGTTTTAGTAATATATATATATATATATATATATATATATATATATATATATATATATATATTTTATAAAATATATATATATATATATTTTATAAAATATATATATATAAATAAATTATAATATATGTTATCTTATTTTAGTTATTTTTATTTATAATTTATCTATGATTTAAGAAAGTATAGCTCATGGTAAGTTAAGTTATATTTTTATTATTGATTTAATGGTGTAATGGAGAGCATGAGAAACTTACTCTCGTTGGGTTCATGATAATTAAAATATATGAAATTTGCATTTATCAAATATTACCTTACCATTGTTTCCTATAAAAATACTGTGAGTGATAGCTCGGAACATACCCATTCAACCTCTATGATATCATACCTTTGTCTATCATCAATATATGACATAAATAAAATGCAGAAGAGTCAAAATTTAGTATATATAATTATGAATCATCGAATTGAAAAACATTATCACTATTAAGGAAAAACTTCAGTTAAACAAATTATTATTATAAACTACTATACAAATTGAATATTCTTAGACTTAGAAAATAATTATACGTGAAATTTGGCCAAATTAGTTATATATATGTCTGAATTGTTTTAAATGGTACCATATAAATTATATATACACTGACCTGTTCGTAACACTTGGAATTCTCTTTATGTGCACTCTATTCCTGTTCTGCCCTCCTGAAATGAAGCTGGACTCTCTTCAAATCGTGGAAATAAATTCGCTAGTTTGTATCGCAGGTAAGTCAATATTATTTATTAAATTGTTCTTATCACTTGACTTAAAATGTTTTGCGATGATCCTAAATGCTTTTAATCAAATACATGAGACTATCATGTAGGAATTTACTTAAAATTTACACATAGCGTCCCTTCTCGAATTCAATAATCGATAATTTCCACAAATAATTGTTATTTACAAACATTTTCTGCTCTAAATGTTTCTTAGATAATACTTTATCATTTATATTCAGTTTTTACTCAAATTTCAAACAATTTTCTCTTATTTTAGTTAAATTTTTAGAAATATTTTCTTACATGTCCATTTTCATAAGCATCACACCACCACACTCCTTTGTTTTTCAAATCAACAAACTTTTGTTGCTAGTCTTTTTATTGAATGTTTAATAGTTAATTTAATTGTCTTTTTCTTATTCCTATTGTTATTAATTATTTGTGTAAAATTTCAATATAATTCATTATACCTATTTGCATGTGAACAATTTCCAAAATATATCTTATATTTATTTACAATGATAGTATCTATCCCACTTTAAATTTTAAATATCAATGAATTTACAATCATTACGTCCTTAAAATCTTTCATAATGCCTTTCAATTCATTTCTTATATATAATTTACCAATTATCTCCTATGAACTTGTCCTATCATTTAATACAATTACATATTTTTAAACATTCCATCCGCTTTGCAAATATTTAATATTCCAAAATTCTAACTTACTTCTGTGGTTGAATATATTTCTATGTTTTAGTTCTATGCTACATGACGTGACGCTGTATGTAGTGACAGTTCAATGATTTCATTTCAACAAATGTGATAAGTTGTCTGTATATGAATGTTCTTTTCAGATTCATTTTGATATTCTAGATAAAATATACAGATGATCAACTATGCTGCTAATAAAACAATATGAATTTATAATTTACCAGCGATGGATTAAAATTTATGACTCATTGTTTACAACTGAAATTTAAGGTAACGATTTTCAATATTATTTATTTATATAGTTATAAAGGATAATTGATATCATAGGTGTTTGATTTGGTATGAGATATATTTTTTACTTATCATTATACGTATAAATGATAATTCTGTCTGTCTGAAGAAAGTAATCTCTATTCACCATCTGACAAAGTTCAAATTTCATAAATTTGTGTCTCATTCTCTTTAATATTTACTACGATAAGTTCAATATATATATATATATATATATATATATATATATATATATATATATATATATATATATATATTTAATATTCTTTTATAGTTGCCCCACGTTTGGATGACAAATTATAATATATTCACTTATACCTTCTTTTAACTATAATTGCCCCGCGTTAGGAGCCAAATTATGATATATTCAATTCTCTATGATGATTTTTAATTATTTAATTTTAATGATAACCTTCCTGTTAAGATAGATTTCAATTCACCTCACGTTGATGTATATTGCCGCAGCGACAATTCTTGTACATACAACTTAAAACCTTATGTAAGAAATTTCTACTTTGACAGTAGTTGTCAAAAATATGCCCGGCTCTAATAAATATTAATTTAGTATTTCTAAAAATGAATTTATATGTGTAATCGACCTATTACTCTTCTCTCAGGGTGGGATCAAACTGTTAAAAGAATTAATTATTCAAAATTTGTTTAAATTTTTACATATCTCCAAATTATCTGTTTCACTATTGGTCAGAACCTATAGTAACTGTATGTTTAATATTATAAAAGGCACTTTGAATCTCTGATGACGTTTCCAATATTTCTGTCACTGAAAATTACCAACTGTCACTGATTTGATCGACAGTTTTATTTAATGAAAAATGTTTAATTTTCTGAAATAATGTTATCAAAAGACTATAGTGAGTAGGAATGCAAAATTCTATATTATACTACTAGATTCAAATACAAATTAACAAATTAATATTCCCAAAATTATCACAACGAAACAACAGTCGTAATTTCTACGAAACTTAAAATTACTGCAACCTATATGCTATAAATTAACCTAATGAAAAACGTTTAATAAAAGTTCCAATTGTCGATCTAAATCTTGATATGGATAAATGTCAAAAAACAAGCTTCACTCAAATGTTTCTAGTTCAAAACTTTTCTTCTCTTTTGTGAATTTTCTTATATGATTTATTAATTTTGTTTGCAATCAAAAATCTAATAGATGCATCTATGTCAAATTTAATTTAAAAATAGGCCTTATTATTTCTCGAGAAATTATTGTAAAGAAACTGGATCGGACTCACCAACTAATAACTGGATAACTCGTACAATTCTAATTGATCTTAGAATTCAGGAAACTTTCTAAATTTTATTTAGAAATCTGGAACACATTCACTACACACAATGCAATTCTTATTCGAATTATGCACGCACTGGCTTTATAATGAAATGGCTTTTGAATCTGGTTGTATAAATATACAACTTCTACTTTCTACCAAAAATTGAAACAACACTAATGACAATGTTGCCTCTTCGGGATTTCAATCACAACTAACTAAACTTTCTTCAAATAAATAAATCTCCTCTCCTTTGGTTACGAAAAATTCCTTTTTTTTAAAGAAAATACTAATTTATGTTTCCCTATAACAAAGAGAGATTTGAATTCTTTTATTATCATTGTAATTCTGATAGCAGAGATATCTGTATTTTAAAATTTCAAATATATTCTCCAAAATGTAATATAATTCTGTCTATCATTAAATATATTCTACATAAACGTCATCCGAAAATTAAAATGTCACATTTGATTTGTATACCGAATCTTTTAAAATTATTGATTATACAGTGTGTATCGAAAGTATTGCATACAAATATAAATAGTTTTCCTTATTTCAATGTTTCTTTTACATTTTAAATAGAGGAACTGTATTAATATATATATATATATATATATATATATATATATATATATCCGTTTGTATCTTTTTTTGGTTTTTCCATTCTTCTAATTTCATCAAAAACACGTTCTGGTTCAATTTCAACTCCAATTTCCTTTAATACTTTTGCCACTTTATCTTTCAATACCAAAACAACAGAAATATTTTACTAATAATCGGAAACTGACAAGAACCACGTGAAGTTTTTGACATTTCACTTTTTGTTCCAAACACATTAGCCATAGCCTACCTATTATAATTGGACACAAAAGAAAATTTTAGAAAATATTAAATTCTAAGCTTCATTTTTAAAATAATTGAATACAATTATATGTTTTTGGAATGCCCACTTAATGTGTAATAAATATAGAAACTAATGTACAAGGTGTTCCATTTAAAAAAACATATATTTGCTTCATAACTAAAAAACTGAAGGTGTTTGAAAATAAATAATTACGTCACTGGAATCTACGTAAAAAATAATATCAAAACAGAGGCTCCTGTCAGGTAACACTTTTAAATTTCACCCTGTATGTCCAAAAAAGGGCTGTCAAAATTCTGCTTGCGCCATTTTTAATTTTATAGAAATGTAGCAATCCTTTGTCTTTAAAGATAATGAAGATACACCATAAAAGTGGCCAAAATGAGATACACTTTACATGCTGTTGTGAAACATCTGTAAAAAGAGAAACAATATCAAAGCACATCAAGATGCCCTCTGATTTGAGGTTGATGTCATCTAAAAGAAGGATGACGCGTGGACACGATAACACTACTATCATTTATTTATAATATGTGTTTCTAACTTTAATGTCAAAACTTCCCCAGTGATTTGGTGATCGTATGGCACTCAAGATTGGGCTTAGTGATATATTATTTTCAGGCATTCTGGCAGTCTATGTAATCTTAGTGTTAAAACTTTTAGTTGAAGATAACAAATATTTATTAATTCTCTTACTAAGTATAATGTAAGATATGTGTGGAGCTTTACATGTTGTATGGCAGTTGTTGAAATTTAAATTTGAGTACATGAAACAACACGAAAGCGAAGGAAAATATATCCAAATAGCAAATTTACCACTTTATGTAATGGACAATTGATTTATCAGATAGTTCTATTGTATGTATGAATTATTTACATTGTAATTGCTGCTTGTGACATTAGAGCATAATGACTCAACATAATTCCTTTCGGTAGACCAGTAGTTCCGCTACTGAATAAAATCACTGCTGTATCAAATACATTATCAACTTTTTTGGGTTCAAATGTTTCTTCATCCGGATGAGGTTCCAAAAAGCTTGAAAATTCTGTGTATACATCTGATTCGCCAATAATTATTATTTCTGCGTCAATTTCTAAAAATAAAATAAAAGTAAAAAAGAGCAAATATTCTGAATAGCTGTTTTCTTAGTTTAAGATCAAAACGGGTCTTCAGATTCTAACGCTACGATGATATATTCCCATTTTATGGGATGAGATAAGGACAATAAAGGCAAGAGAAATATAACTTTCAAAACTTGAATATTGATGATAAAAAGAGAATTAGAGAGTTTGACTCATGTTTTTTCTGACATACAAAATAAAATTACATTCTATCAATAACAAATCAAACATTTACAAGGCCAGACGGGGTGCAAATACACCCTTAAATTGATTTTTGCCTTTTAATATATATTTATAAATATATCAGATATTTAATCATCTCAGTAACTGCTTAAATATCCTTTTGTAATAAATGCGAATATTAAATAGAAAAATGTAAATCAGTAACTTCCAGAACACACGGTAAAATATATTTCTTATTTCAAATATAATTAAAAGTAGAATTCGATGATTCGAGCTTGTGAACTTGACGAGTTAACATCGCTGTGCGTAGGCTGTCGAATATTTGTAAATAAGTAAAACTTAAAAGTGATTAACGTGTGGTTCCCGTTATGTATAATAACATCGAGGTAATTAGACTTTCAACTATAAATAATAACACTTTTTGCGATACTTGTTGATAGTATCAAAATAGCTGTTTCTTGTCGACAAGAGACGCATTTATTATATTCAGTATCGGAACTGATAAGCAACCAGTTTTTCAAATAATGGAAACTGGTTTGCTGGTATACCTTCGACAAATTAATGGCAAATAATAATGATAATATACAGGGTGCCGCTTTTGACTACGAGAGCAGCACCAATCAAGATAAAACTCAAACCGCATCCAAAAACATAATGTCTCAAGAAAACAGTGGTACTCAAAATCTTTCTCCTAGCACTTCGTATTCATCAGTAGCTAAATCGGTTCCCAAACCTGTATTTCCCAAGTAGGATCAAGCAATTGTCTTACATGCGGAAGAAAACCTAAAATTGTTTGACTACGTTAAAGCCATAGGTGACATCATTGGTGCCAAGGATATTATATTTGCTTCCCGAATTTCTAATAATAGAATATGCATATACCTTTCCAAAACTGAATTAGTTGATCTTATTGTTAACTCCCACTCTATCATATCCATAGGAAACAAATCCTTCAACATCCGCAGACTCATTTCACCGACCAAACGAATATTAATTTCTAATATTAGTCCATGCATTCCACATGATCTAGATGAAATCGCTCTTAAAAATCTAGGATTGAATCTAGCCTCTCCCATCTCTTTTCTAAAGGCCGACATCCCTGGGGATGAGTATAGTCATATTCTCAGCTTCAGACAACAAGTTTTTGTTTTCCATATGACAATTTTGAACTGCAAACATTTACAACAATCCACTTCGACAACAACGATCACCGAATATTTCTTTCCACTGACCGAATGGAATGCTTCATATGCAAAGAAACAGGTCATATTGCAACAAACTGTCCAAACCCGCCCACACATAATTCCTCCCAGACTATTACTGAAACAGCTACCTCCTTGCCAAATAGACACAAGCACCAAAGTGAGTGACCAAGAAAATAAACTACCGGTACTTCAAACAGTATTGAAGAGAGTTCATTCAGATACAACACCCACCGATAACGATATTTCTGGAGATGTATCTCCGGTAATTTTAAGTGAATCATTCATTATGCCACCTCCTAATATCCTAATAATACCACCGACGCCATCATACCTAGTAAATCTCCAAGGAAAAAGCTAAAGAAAGAAACTACTCAAAAATCAGAACCCCAATCATATCTAACTGAGGAAACAATAACCATTATCAAAAAAGCGTACCTTCAAGATAACCCTGAAAACTATGTAATCGCTTTCATCGAAAACACATACAATAGTGCTAACCCCTATGCAGAAGCTCTCAAATTCACGGACAATATTGAAGGCCTCCTAATTAATATGCAAGATATATATCCCCATCTAAAAGATCGATCAATAAAAAATAGATTTTCTCGCCTGCGGAAAAAAATCAAAGGTAGCATAGCCCTCGAAGAAACCGACACGGAGAGCCCCTCTAGCGCAGCAACGCAATCATCAGTAGGGCAAAGTGATAATGAAGATCTTGACTTAGCCAAATTATCACAGAAATCCTCTTAATGGCATCTAATCACTTTTTTCCTTTTTTTTTACTACTTTAATCATGTTCCATTTAATCCGATGGAATTGCGATGAGTTTTATCCTCGCATTGAACGAATACAACAACTAATTTCTGAACATCAGCCTAATATACTGTGTCTCCAAGAAACAAACTTCAAAAATTCCCATAAGCCATATCTGAAAAACTTTGCAGGCTACCACTTTATCAGAACAACATCCACAAGGGCCAGTGGAGGGGCTTCAATATTTATTTCTTATGATCTTTTCTCTTCCAAACTACTACTTACCACCAACCTTGAAGCCGTTGCTGTAAATGTCTGGTGTCCACACAAGATTACAATATGCAGCATTTACATACCTCCAAATTATGACTTACGAGAATCCGATATTGCAGATCTCACTTCACAATTACCCAAGCCGTTCATTCTTGCTGGCGATTTCAATGCCCACAACGTAATGTGGGGCTTAGAACGCACCTTCGGTAGAGGTAAAACAATAGAAAAGATATTGAACAATAATACCAGTCTATGTCTACTAAATACTGGTAGCAACACCCACTTCAGCATAGCATCAGGAATTTTTTCAGCTATAGATCTCAGTTTCAGCGACCCCAGAACAGCATCCTTAACAAACTGGCGAGCAATAGAGAGCCTATACGATAGTGACCACTTCCCAATACTAATCACCGACAACACTATCAAATCATCAAATACCTTGACGAAATGGAAAACAAAATACGCAGATTGGAATATGTTCAAGTTATTTACTGAATCAAAAACTGACGCACTCGAGATTGGCGAAAACATAGATGAAACAACTGAATGCCGTCTGAATGAGTCCTGCAAAACAGCTGTAAAAGAATGTAACAAGGCTTTAAATAGATATAGAAAAACCCGTTCTCAAGTGGATCTTATACACCTCAAGAAATTAAAAGCCAAGTCAAAACGTATCATCAAAGAAGGCAAAACGGCATCCTGGAACAACTATGTGAGCAGCATAACACCAGCAACTACTCCTGGGGAAGTTTGGAAAAAAGTAAGACAAATGCAAGGTCGTAGTACTTTAAACACTATACCAGCAATAATTAAAGACGACCAACTTTTTACCAACAGGGAAGACATTGCCAATATCCTAGCAGACACCCTTCAAGAAAAATCGAAGAATATGAGCACATCTCAAACTCCCCTAGTCCAAAGTCCCCTAGATACTTTACATTCCAACTCACTCAATGCCCCTTTCATATTCCAAGAACTCACACAAGCTATTTCTCTTTCCAAAAACTCCGCTGCCGGACCAGATGGCGTCCCTTTCATCTTCCCAAAACACCTTTCTACATCCAGTCTAAACAAACTACTGGAACTGTATAATAAAATTTGGATCAACCATAAATTTCCGAAAATATGGAGAGACTCCGTTATACTACCATTTATGAAAAATGATGCCGATTCCCAAAAACCAGAATCCTTTAGACCAATCTCATTAACATGTACAATGTGTAAGCTCCTAGAAAAAATGGTGAACAAACGGCTACTCTGGTACATCGAAACTAATAAACTGCTGAATCCAGCTCAATCTGGTTTCCGGTCCCAAAGATGTACGACTGATAGTTTGGTATCTATGTATGCAGAGATTTCCAACGCTTTTGCAAAGAAACAAGAAGTGGTAGCAGTGACGATTGATATACAAAGTGCGTTTGATAAAGTATGGAGACCCGCTATTACCAATAAATTAAAAGAAATAAATCTAGAAGGTAATATCCTAAACATTTTAACAAATTTTCTGAGTAATCGATCTTCCAAAGTATCCGTCAACGGTCATTTTTCCCAACCATTTAACCTAGAAAATGGGGTCCCCCAAGGCTCGGTATTAAGCCCAACCTTATTTATTTTTGTCTTAAATGACGTATGCTCCTCTATTAGACCCCCAATAAAATATTATATTTATGCCGACGATCTTTTCTTGTACTGTCCCGGTAAATCCTCATTAACCACATCAACATTACTCCAAAATGCCGCAGACAAAATCTACGACTGGGCTGTTACAGTAGGATTCAATTTCTCTCCAACAAAATCGAAAGTAATCAAATTCAGCAGGAAACGGAACGAACAAATGCTGCCTGATATTAAACTGAACAAGAGAAGTTTAGATGTAGTAGACCACTATAAATTCCTGGGAATAACCTTCGATAGTAGACTCACGTGGAAGCACCACATAGACGATGTCAAGGGTAATTGTTTTAAACGCATAAATCTGATCAAGACACTATCACATCGCAAATGGGGAGCTGATGAACAACAACTACTAAAAATCTATAGAGCTTTAATCAGATCAAAAGTAGAATATGGCAGTATTGTGTATGGTAATGCAAGCAGATCTACTCTACATAAGTTAAACTCAATAAAGAATACTTCACTTCGCATCTGTTTAGGAGCCTTCAGATCCAGTCCTGCGGAATCACTCTACAGCGAAGCGAATGAAATACCCCTATATCACGGGTATCATCTAACCCTACAAATCCAGTATATCATACCATAAACTCAAACCAAACCGAAACCCAAAACACCGTAACTAGCTATCATACAATACAACACCTTTTACAACCTTTACTCGGAAATATTGACCTCAAACAAACGGCCAACAGTTTTCTCTCGGACTCACTACCCTGGATTATAATAGCTCCACATGCGAACACAACTCTAAGTAAATACAACAAACATGAAGTATCGAGCTCTTTTCTTCACCAAGCCTTACTAGAACTGATAGATCTGGAAAATCCTGACGAAATTTTATACACCGACGCATCAAGGCGGGAGAATGGAGTAGGCTGCTCCGCTACTACAACAAATTATTCAATCATCGCACATCAACTCCCTCCCTATTGTAGTGTACATACAGGCGAACTTTTCAGTATACTCTCAGATGTCAAATGGGAGGACACCCATAAAAAAGTTGCAATATGCCCCGATTGTCTGTCATCCATCCTCTCAATAAGGGACATATACTCCAGAAGTTAGTTAGCCCAACAATGCCTTCACGTCTTCCTTATCTGGGGCCCTTCACATGTTGGTATTACCGGAAATGAAACTGCTGATAAGTCCACTAAAGCTGCGGCATCGTCAGAGTTACCTAAACAACGTATCCAGCTCTACAGTGATCTTAAAACTTTCTTTAAAAGGACCATCAGAAATAAATGGGCAAATATGTTAAACACATCCACTAGTAAATTGTCAGAAGTTCAACGAACTCCTAACTCCAGCATATTGCCATTAGTCAAGAGGGAAGAAAAACTCATTTTTAGAAGATTGAGAATTGGACAAACTCGCGCAACGCATGGATAGTTAATGGAATCTGATAAGCAACGACCATACTGTGCTCACTGTCATAATACCTTTCTTACGGCGAAACACATCTTGATAGACTGCCCTCACCATGACACAGCAAGACAACGCCATCATCTGAATGACGATCTTAAGAATATTCTGTGCCCGGACAATAGCACCTCAGTGTTTGATTTCTTAAAAGACATTCAATTGTTTCGTTTAATGTAAATTTATATTGATATATTACGGTTGTAATGTGAATGTGTCAATGACCATCAGACGTCGAGACACTAAATAAATAAAAAATAAGTAGAATTCGACATACTTTTGCCTAGCATAAATAGTCAAAACCATAACAATTTGCAACAATAAAAAACATTTTACTAGGTCAAATTTAAATGATTGTTTTGTATACAAACTAGTTGGTGACGAAAATTGAGGCCATTTCAAAACAACAAATGGAGCAATTGCAAGTCAACAAAAAACATAATTTGGGGGAATAATAAAAACTAAGTTAAGAGCAGACAGAACAGGGAGTCGGGCGAAAAACGCGAAGGGAAAAAGTCCTTCCCTGTCACGGTAACGGGTCTTAGTTTTCTTTTGTTTTTTTGAGTGTTAGCGGCTTCGTAGGGAGAAGTTTCTCTCCGTTGTGTCAGGGCGTAGTAGGGATATTCAGATATACTTGACAGTGAACACTGTCCCCCTGCGGTGGCACAAAACGGGAAAAAATCTACCTCTGGCCGGAATCCAGCATAGCTCGACACCGGTTAATAGAAATAAAACAGAAATTTGAGGCAGGAGAAGGGAACAAGTCTGGGATTTTTTTATTCAAAAGATAATTTTTTATTTTCTTTGTGCGCTGACTCTAAACTTGGTATTTATAGCATAATTACATGCATAGGTAGAAGATATAACAGTTTTTTTTTCGTTCCCGGGGGTTATTGGACAAGTTCGCAGGTTCAGTTAAAACTGCAGGTCCCGGCTCATAATTTTGGGCACCGCTCGTTATATATGATATGGCTTTTCTCGTGTGGGATAAATATAGTAAGATTTCCTCAAGAATTTAGGAATGTGGGGTATCCTTTCAGGTCATTTGTAACTCGACAGGATATAGATATTGTTTTAATTTTTTTTGTGTCATATAACTCGCACTCACCTCGTAGACGGACATAAGACAGAGGTACAATAAAGTGAATTGTAATTAGTATCAAGAGCCCGGAGCGTACGATTTTTTCTCCGTAAAGGCACGTTATCAGTAAAGTGTGGCTGCGATACATAATTTTGATTTTTTAGACGAGGTTAGGTAATCTCATCATAGTAAGTAAAATAAATAAACATTGAAGATTATTCAAAGTCCTGAAAATTGCAACTCGGAAATTTTTTGTAATGCACACAGAACGGGTGTCGATAAACATTTATTACTTATAAATCAGCAGGATTTTAAACGCATCTACTTTCACTTTCTGTTTATACAAAGTGCAGTGACTCGAAACCACAGTCGATTTGTATAGTATTTCTTTTAAAAACAAATAAGTTTGTCTCGTAGCGAGCTAGGTCAATTTACGGAATAAGGGCTAAATCATACGGTCCGCGCACAGATTGGACATATTTATAGATAAGCGTGTAGTATATATTTTTTATTGTGAGGGATTTAAGATTTAGTGTTTTAAATGAAACTCACGGTTTCTAGTTAATTCCACAATATAATAAAAGTTATAGAAAATTCTAAAAAATTGACAATGTTTCGATAAATCAATATCATCGTCAGAATGACAGAAGTTACATTTTATTTGATGCCTACCTGAAGTTTAGTAGTTATTTTTGGCTATACCAAGAAGTGACCTAACTTGTGATTCACTTAATATATGTTTATAGAGAAAAGAAGAAGATGTGATATTACAAATATTGAAGCTTAGATATTATTAGCCTCACCACTAAATACGGTATTAAAAACATAACAGACCACAGAACGCTCGATGGTTAAAATAATAGATAAAATACTACATTACTACAGAACCGGTAGAAAACCAAGATAATGTTACAAGTATCAATGCTTACTCGTTCACTAGATGAGACTTATATGTGTCCTCGTTCCCTCAACTAGTCCCTAAAAAAAGAGAAGAAATATACCGTTTCCGTCAGCTGCCAAAGAAATAAGGTACAGTTTTCTTCTAAAATTACAGTACAACCAGATCAAAATCCACACCAATAACAAACAAAAAAACCAACTGCTCTCCGATAGTCATCGACGGCAACGTTTCTCTTCACAGAGACATGGTCAACAAACTAAAGGATGAAATACGACAACCATTCGAGATAAAATACGTAAATAATTCGTCAATTGTGCTCACGAAGAGCACAATTGACGTCGATGACTTTGGGAAGCTCAAAGTAACACTCAAGCAAGAAAAATTGCAATTTCACACGTATGCAAGGCGTGAGGAGAAATCTCGCGCATTTGTCCTTCCGTGGCCTTGCCAAGGGATCGCAGATTAAAGACATCCGGGAAGAAATTGAGAAAATACACAAAATCCAAGTAAAAGACGTATTTCGGATGACCACAAAAGGACTAAACCTATATTTGGTAGTACGAGCCACATTGATTCGCTGCGTATATCATTCAGTTTACAATTGTTATCAGTTTTACAATTTTGGAACATATACAGTTTCATTATAGTTCAAATGCATAATTCATAGGGCAATTTCAATAGTAATGTAAATCCATGGCTTCATTTTTAACAGTATCGGTGCAGATTACACAAAAGGGATCTTTGTGCTTATTTATTTGCTAGTTCATCAACAATCTCGTTTCCTTTTACTCCAGTATGACCTGGGACCCACAACAAGGTGTCTGCCTAGATCACTTAGTATTCCTAAGCATTACCAAACAATTTTAGTAGGGGAAGTGTCCTTAAAATGGGACAGTAATCTAAAACGGGATACCATGTTTTTTTTGTGAAACGATTGTTGCCATCTAGCGAAATATTGCCCAAGCGCAAGCTGTACTGATTTTAAACTTGCTAACGGACTTTCAGTTTCATAGTGAATGTGATTGCTGACACACGTAAGTTTTTATGTTTATCAATATTTTAATGTAATATTATTAACTCATAATAGTAAGGATTGCTCCTTTATTTGTGAAGAGAATGTGTTGATAATTTTTAAAGAATCAGATAAGGTGTTGAACGTTGATATAGTCATGAAAGTTCATCAATATATTTCAAGGTTAAGTTTGTAAAATTCACGGAAGTCAAATGTTGAGGTATAGATAAAACGGGATATGCATTTGTTCAAAATGAGATATCCCATTTCACCTAAACTATTTTGATAACATTTTTTACCTGCTTTTTCTTTGCTGCGGTATCAATAGATACACAATGTGGCGGGTGCATACTCAAGAAAAACCAACCGACAGGGGTGGTCTGAGGAGAACATGAAAAAAGCGATAGACATGGTATTAAATCGAGAATGTGGTTATCTGAAAGCGGCAAAACTTTGCCACGTACCAAAGAGTACTTTAGAACGTCGTGTTAAAGGAAAAAACAAAATAAGAAAAGATTATCTCAAAGGTTTAGGTAGCAGACTTGTTACGTTTAACGAGGCGCAAGAAATGGACCTTGTTCGGTTTATTACCAACGTGGAGACATTGATGTTTGGTTTGACCACTGATTCCGTGCGACATTTAGCAGTTTGCTGAACAGAATAACATATCGCACCACTTCAGTACCGTTAAGAAGAAAGCTGGTTGGCACTGGTTGCATGATTTCCTTAAAAAAATAGACTATCACTTCGAATTCCAGAAGAAACCTCAGCTGCACGTGCCAGAAGTTTCAACCGAATAAACGTTTCCAAATTTTTTGACCTACTTGAACCACTTCAACAAAAACATGATTATCCTCCATCAAAAATCTACAATGTTGATGAGACAGGGATCACCACTGTACAGGGGCGTCCCTAGAGGGTGATTGCATTGAAAGGACGTAAGCAAGTAGGGTCACTTACTTCTTCTGAACGTGGCACTTTGTGTACCGCAGTTATTTGTATGAATGCTGCTGGCAGCTATATCCCTCCTATGATTATATTTCCACGTGTTTGCATGAAAGCAGAGTTTCTAAATGGTGTGCCTCCTGAAACAATTTGTGCCTGCCAGCCCATAGGTTATATGCAACTCGATTTATTTGAGCAATGGTTTGACCATTTTTTGAAGTTCTCTGGTGCATCCCAAAACGCCCCTACATTGTTGATTTTAGATGGACATAAAACACTCACACAACATTTGAACTTTATAGAAAATGCCAGAAAGTATTCTGTCACTATTTAATGTTTACCTCCGCATTGTAGCCATAAAATGCAACCCCTTGATGTTTCATTCATGGCTCTCCTTTCAACTTTCTACAATCAAGAAGTTAAATGTTTTCTACGTAATCATCCTGGAAGAGTAGTCACTATATATCAAATTGCAGAATTATTTGGTAAGGCTGGTATTGACTGTCTCGACCCTTACTTCGTGGAATATGCTCATATTAGTGTTTTTAAATGAAACTCAAGGTCTCTAGTTAATTCCACAATATAATACAAGTTATTGAAAATTCTAAAACATCTACTTGACACCAATCATTCATTGACACCTAACACAGAACTAGAAGTGCTGCATATTTGTGAAAAGAAACAAGAACTGGATTTCCTTGAAGAGCTGGAAATTAGAAGACATTTAAGATACCCACAATATGAAGTTGTCAATGAACAGTTAAATCTAGGGAATTCTCCACTAATAAACTGTCTTCTTAAGTGATAATTGTAAAGATCAGCAGATATAGTTTTCCTGGTTTTCTATATCATTGCACAGTTATACTGATCTTAATTGGAAAAATGATATCCAGGATATCACCATAGGGCTAATAATATCTAAGCTTCAATATTTGTAATATCACATTTTCTTCTTTTTCTATAAACATATATTAAGCCAATCACAAGTTAGGTTACTTCTTGGTCTAGCCAAAAATATAACTACTAAACATCAGGTAGGCATAAAATGAAATGTAACTTCTGTCATTCTGACGATGATATTGATTTATCGAAACAATTGTCAATTTTTTAGAATTTTCAATAACTTGTATTATATTGTGAAATTAACTAGAGACCTTGAGTTTCATTTAAAAACACTACAATAAATGGTTTTAGGAAGACAGGTATATACCCAGTTGATCGTAATGTATTCACCGAAGATATATTTTCTGCTGCCCAACCTACTGCTGTTCCCGAAGAGGTTCCCGTTTACAATAACATTAGAGAAGTTGCGGAAACTGGTTCACATCTCGATGAAAATGATAACGTAGATTAGGTTCAACAAGAAGTGCTACCTGAAACACCAACAAGACCGTCGGGAATATCAAAAGAGAAGACCCCCTACACTCCTCAACCTTCAACGTCGAAAGGCCAAAAAGAAGTTTTGAGCGAGACACTGTACTTCTCACCGGAAACAATTCTACCTTATCCCAAAGTGACTAAGAAAACATAACAGACCTCCAAATAGAAAAAAACTGGTAAGACTGTTGTTTTAACCAGCACTCCTTACAAAACAGAATTGAGAAATTCAGTGAAATTTAGTGAGAGTAAAAAAGGAGAAGGCTGGATCCAATGTGTGGGTTGTAACCGATGGGTGCCGGATGCTTGTTCCGGAGCAGAGGAAGACGAGGAAAACTTTCTCTGCGATTACTGAATGTCTTCCTAATTTCTATTTTTGTTTGTTTATTTTAATAGTGGATCGCTTCTTTTGTTTATTTTAATATTTTCATGTCCAATAAAACATTTTTAAGTAAAACCTTGTTATCATTTTGGAATAAGTTTGACAAGTAAATTAACATATGAATCACTATCCCATTTTAAAAATATAGGGTATCCCATTTTAAACATAATACTCGCTAAAACGGGACATTTGCACATTTTTTTAAAAAAAGCAGTATATTTTTGATATTTATATGTTGTTGTAAAAATTGTTTGAACATATGATGAAAAACACTTCAGAGAACATGTTTGTAAATTTTTGACGAGATTTTCTTGATTTCTCGATTATTTATGGTTACTCAAACCTTAAGTATCCCATTTTAGGGACACTTCCCCTACTGATTACAGAAGAGCTCGAAGTGATTTAATGCCTGCCTGGCTATCAGACATGATTGTTATTCTCTGCCGTCTATATTTCGTATTGACATTGAACTGGACGCATCTCCCAAAAGCGTAAATTTCTGATTGGAATATGCTTGGTGTTATTCCCAAACTTTCAATTTACTACAATATTCTTTTGTACTACCTTGCTTTGACAATTTTTCTATGAATGTACATGTACGCAAACTTTACTAGGTGTATCCCACTTTTTGGTGTTTTATCAGTAGGTATTTATCTTATACTAATTCATCTATTAATTCAAAACATAATTACTTACCGGCATTTTGCATTGAGGCTACTATCATATCAACAGCTTCTGGTATAGTGAAAACTATCTTAGGTTTGACCTCTTTAAATAAATGAGTGGCATCTAGAATTGACAACGTCGGATCTAAAGTAGCTACAGGTACATTTAGAAATAAACTCGCTATACAGGGAACAACAGTAAATTGATTGTTGGTTGAACATAAAACTATAACATCATCTTTTGTTAAATTCCTAGTACTAAGATGAAGGGCAGTTCTTACACAACGTTCAAAAACTTCTTGGTATGTATCTTCTTTACCCGTATCAGCGATGTACTGAAATACCAAAATGTTCCACATTCAAAGTAAATAAATACAAAATAGCATTTTGAGATTATTGTGCAGAATAGGAACTAATCCCTCTGCTCTAATACCAAGATTAGGGTATGGAGAGGGAATCGTGCTCACTGGGTAATGGCGCTTACATAGATATAGGAATAAAAAATATATATCTGTTTACATTATTTTTGAAGCCAACATAATTTCACATTCTAAGCAAAAATCTAGTGGGGGAGCAGTATGAAGTAGTACTCTATCTACCTGTTGCCAAATTTAATTTGTGTTCAACTTATTTGGTATTTGCTGCTGATGATTGAAAATAATCTATATTTCAGATGTTTAAATAATACTTCAAATGTATCAGGGATTATTTAATTATTATTTCAATTAATTTGACTCTTTACATATTGATACAGCTAATAAAGGCAATACTAGTCGTACTTCATTATAATAAATCCTGCAAGTCCAAGATTCGAATGAATATTAGGCAACTATGTTTTACACTTGATAAGTCTATTCTCAGTCAAGGAAATCTCATCGTAGTAGTAGTATGCATAGTAAACAATTATCGTCATATTTTTCACCTAAAGACGACGTCGTAACAGAGGATATACCCTATTCTGTGACATTTCTTTTAAGGCGATCAGCTCCTCTTCGCTTCTCGTTTTACGTCGCAAGCTACTTGGCCAACCATTGTTGTTGGCTTCATGACAAATCAAATTCATAAATAAATGGTTGAGGATATGGGCGCTTATCTCTGTGAGTTTGTCAAAATGGAACATAGCAACATACCGCGACGCGTGGAGTGCGGGGGCATCTAAACGCGCAAACACACTATTAACAGGTCACTTAATCTCTTATGCTATCGCGCAAAGTCACGGCACACCCGAAATATCTGCAATACAATTTATGCGTGCTTATAAATAGTTTTAGAAGTACATATAGTCACATCATGCAGCTTACGATAAGTAATACTGACTGCATGATTTTATTCCTGCAAACTTATACATTCGACACGTCTGCAAGCACAGTTCATATTTGGCTGCAGACAGTGAAATTTTAACTGGAAATGTACGAAATATTAACTGAAAATAATGTGGTTGCACAGGAATCTCAAGACACTGCATAAACAGAAGGATCCCAAGACAATGCAGAAATAGTTTCAGGTGCCGGAGATCGAGAAGAACCACAAATAAAAAGAAATTAAAACACATCCCACGAGGATACGCAGTGAGTTGAAAATACGGACATTTTAGAAAAAGTAACTCATCGAGCTGCAAGACTAACTTTCCATCTTAACAAACACAAAATATGTAATCAAATAATTATCTGCAATTTATGTAATTGACTGTCTCGACCCTTACTTCGTGGAATATGCTCATATTAGTGTTTCTAAATGAAACTCAAGGTCTCTAGTTAATTCCAGAATATAATACAAGTTATTGAAAATTCTAAAAAATTGACAATTGTTTCGATAAATCTGACGATGATATTGATTTATCGAAACAATTGTCATTTTTTAAGAATTTTCAATAACTTGTATTATATTGTGGAATTAACTAGAGACCTTGAGTTTCATTTAAAAACACTAATACTGCAATTTATGTATCTCTTCCAATGGTTAAAAATCTTAGTTTAGTATTGGCACTCCAGCCTTGTGTTTATTGTTATTATTTGGCATTGCTGCAAGTTTACGGGTACAAATATCATATATCCATACTCAGATTATACAGAAATGCTGAACTCTTTAGGTTTGATCGTAGGTGCATGATAACAAACCTTGTTATCTACCAGAACTAAAAAATAATTTTAGATAAAATCTGTTCTACTATGAACAATTAATAAGGAGTAACTAGGTTTAGAAATACTGCAACATCAGAACTCAAATGAAGGAATTAGGAGAAAAACTTAGAGGGGCATAATGTGAAAGATGAAGCTAGAAATAAGGAGTTAGTATTACATACTTTTTCACATTCTGGAGGCTGATGTAAATGCCAATATTTTTATCCTTTTGGGGTTATACCGCTCACCTAAGAGCCATTACCCTTGGTAGCGACATATTTTAGTTTTCTTGAAACAACTAGCTTGAATGAGGTTTCTGCTTGTAACGTTTTGGTTTTGGAATACGTCACTGTCTAGTAGTTAGGCCACCAATAATACTGGTTAAGGACAGGGTATATGTTAGTTGGTGGGAGTGAGACAAAGTGATTTTTAATTTCTTCGGATAGGATATTTTTGGAGTGGCCAGAGTAGAATCGAAGAAACGAGAGGTTTTACCTGTACCTGGTGACATTTTTTTGGTGGTCGATTAAAAGCTCTTGACATTCCCAATTAGTGATTTGTGTGGAAAACCCTTCTATACGGTTTATGTAAATTTATTTTTGTGTATCAAATAAATCCAATTGTCCTGAAATTTTGTTTGTTGATTCACCTTATCCCAATTGAGGTGATAAAAAATAGTGTAACTAAGGCCGAATTCACCACCTGGGCAGAGTCCCAAGGCCGGGTTATCTTAGGATTGTGACAATATCTATAGATCCAGAGAGCTGAGTAACAGGCATCCGGTGAACAGATCTATTAAAATTATCTCAGATAACCAGGCGGCACTAAAAGCTCCAATCGAGTGAATTCTCGAATGGTTTGCAACAGCATTCAGATCCTTGACCACCTGGGCAATCGGAACAAAGTTACTTTGATCTGGGCTCCAGGGCACAACGGCGTGGAAGGCAATGAAGAAGCCGACGCGCTCGTCAAAAAAAGGTACCGACTCTGTCTTCATCGGACCAGAGCCCCTCGTTGGCATCGCAATAAGCATCGCCAAAACTTGCATATCCGATTACGCCAAGTGTAAAACGCTTAGGCTCTAGAGAGGCACCCCGGGGCTCACTCACTCGAAGGCTCGAACAGATGCTAGAATGGTGTGGGTCAGATCTACGCATTCTGACAGGACTGTTGACAGGACACTGTCGTCTAGGAACACATCTGAGAAGGATAGGTCTGCAACAAAAATCGGACTGACGCTTCGGTTAGGTGGAAGAGCACATTCACTGTACTTGCTCTGCACTGGAAAGACTCAGATTCCAGACTTTGTGCTTTACCCGACTGGAACCCATGAACTTCAAAGAAGTCTTTCATTGTATGATTATCAGGTTGTGAACTGTACAGCGAACTCTACCAAGATGTGAGCCACAATAGATACGTCAGAGTCGCAGAGGAAAGCATTATTATCTAACCCACTCACCAATAACCTTAAACCTATTACCTAATGATGC
Organism: Galeruca laticollis; assembly: GCA_963921935.1. Classification (NCBI taxonomy): domain Eukaryota; kingdom Metazoa; phylum Arthropoda; class Insecta; order Coleoptera; family Chrysomelidae; genus Galeruca; species Galeruca laticollis. The sequence continues at coordinate 220,961,777 of OY998177.1, read as the reverse complement.
TCAAACTTGATTTTTTCATTATGTTTTCCTAATATTTATAAGTCAGAGATAAATACGTTTGGTGTTGAAATTTTGATTACTGAATAGTAAAAGAGCTTGTTATTTTTTTGAATTGGAAATAAAATTATTATTTTGAAAAACAGCGTATTGTCCTTAAGTGAACTCCATTCCCCCTCATTTAGTAATTTGTTTATGGTGATTTATAAGATTAACTTTCTACAATTATGATTTTGGTAAAATACATACTTGTGCGACTAAATTCCTATGTTGTTGCATGTACTTATAAAAATGATATCCCAAACCGCGCTCTTCATATTCAACGTCTAAAGATTTGAAGAATATATGATTGTCCTTATCTTCTTCATAGTTTGTTCCCAACTGTAGCTCTAAAATGCAAAAAAATGTTTCTATAGTTATCCGTAATATATGTGATCAGCTTTTTTGTCGAAATAGAACGATACTTCCTATAAAAGTATTATTTACAATAACTAAATGGTGGATTATATGAACCAAAAAAAAAACGGAATATATGCATCGATTTTTGAGGAAGTATGCACTGAATTCGATCATCTATGCACGACAATTTGCAAAAATTTGACAGAAATTGATGAGGAAACGGTAGAAATAATTAACGTCATCTATTATTTGTATTCACAGAACTTTTTTTAAATTCTAATTAACAATTATTAACTAAACAAAAGAACTCTACTTAATTAAATCTATATCTAATCTTAATGACTAGCCAATTCACAAAATATACTGTTTTTTGGCAACATATTTATGTAACAATTGATAATAATCAGATGTTCAAGATATTTGTCTCTTATATGAAAATATATGTTTATAAATCGAAAAACTTATTTCAACATCTACAGAAGTAATTGGCCCATTTTTACAATTCAAATTCGTCTATAATTTCATTTGATTCTGAACAGACTTAAATAACCTTAGTGTTATCTATACCTATCTTTTAGACTTTGAAAAAAGAACACAACATTCATAAAAATCTTTAATGTTATGATAAATGAATCAAAATTATAGTAGTTCAAGATCAAATAGTTTGTTTCTTGTCAGATTTGTTTTTTGAGCTTTTTGTTGATTTATGCTTAAAAGAATTTATTATAAAAATGTTCAACTTTACCAAAATTCTCGATAGATTTTACGTAAGTATTTATCAGTTTATTCAATTGTCAAAAATGATAACATTGACCAATCAATTTTAGCCCTTGAAAATGAATAAAAGTTATTCGAAAGCTCAGGAATAAATATCTGAAAGAGTTTACTCTGGTGTCTTATTGCCACATCCCCACCAAAATGTCCATTACAAATGAGTTGGCAAATATCTTTCTTCAAATTATATATATATATATATATATATAAATGAATATAATTTCATAAAATACGAGGTGCTATATGAAATATAAATTTCGATTTTCTACTACACCTGTTTTAGTCGAAATTTCAATAATTTCGACTTATTGGCCTGACCGTTCTTCGAAGGGCAAAACAACTACATTCCTGGCTAATACCACGCAGAATATTGAATTACATCCCCTTCGAAAACCGTGACGTCGATCGGCCATTTTGCCGATACGGACATCTGTGGTGATTCGCAACTGATAGCGGAAGAGCATAGTACACTTACGCGTTTCGACCTTCTTGGGTCTCTTCAAGAGTGCCGTAATGCCTTCCAGTTCAGAATCTCTAATCCGAACTGAAGATTACACCCTCCGACAACCTCTCTTGGTTCGTGTAGTTACACAAGCGAGAAGTAGTCAGTTGGCGCCATCTTCACTTTCAGTTGCGAACCAACACCTCAGATAAATGCGACCGTATTAGTCGTATTAAATAAAAATGAATATAATTTCATAAAATACGAGGTGCTATATGAAATATAAATTTCGATTTTCTACTACACCTGTTTTAGTCGAAATTTCAATAATTTCGACTTATTGGCCTGACCGTTCTTCGAAGGGCAAAACAACTACATTCCTGGCTAATACCACGCAGAATATTGAATTACATCCCCTTCGAAAACCGTGACGTCGATCGGCCATTTTGCCGATACGGACATCTGTGGTGATTCGCAACTGATAGCATTTCGACCTTCTTGGGTCTCTTCAAGAGTGCCAACTGACTACTTCTCGCTTGTGTAACTACACGAACCAAGAGAGGTTGTCGGAGGGTGTAATCTTCAGTTCGGATTAGAGATTCTGAACTGGAAGGGATTACGGCACTCTTGAAGGGACCCAAGAAGGTCGAAACGCGTAAGTGTACTATGCTCTTCCGCTATCAGTTGCGAATCACCACAGATGTCCGTATCGGCAAAATGGCCGATCGACGTCACGGTTTTCGAAGGGGATGTAATTCAATATTCTGCGTGGTATTAGCCAGGAATGTAGTTGTTTTGCCCTTCGAAGAACGGTCAGGCCAATAAGTCGAAATTATTGAAATTTCGACTAAAACAGGTGTAGTAGAAAATCGAAATTTATATTTCATATAGCACCTCGTATTTTATGAAATTATATTCATTTTTATTTAATACGACTAATACGGTCGCATTTATCTGAGGTGTTGGTTCGCAACTGAAAGTGAAGATGGCGCCAACTGACTACTTCTCGCTTGTGTAACTACACGAACCAAGAGAGGTTGTCGGAGGGTGTAATCTTCAGTTCGGATTAGAGATTCTGAACTGGAAGGCATTACGGCACTCTTGAAGAGACCCAAGAAGGTCGAAACGCGTAAGTGTACTATGCTCTTCCGCTATCAGTTGCGAATCACCACAGATGTCCGTATCGGCAAAATGGCCGATCGACGTCACGGTTTTCGAAGGGGATGTAATTCAATATTCTGCGTGGTATTAGCCAGGAATGTAGTTGTTTTGCCATTCGAAGAACGGTCAGGCCAATAAGTCGAAATTATTGAAATTTCGACTAAAACAGGTGTAGTAGAAAATCGAAATTTATATTTCATATAGCACCTCGTATTTTATGAAATTATATTCATTTTTATTTAATACGACTAATACGGTCGCATTTATCTGAGGTGTTGGTTCGCAACTGAAAGTGAAGATGGCGCCAACTGACTACTTCTCGCTTGTGTAACTACACGAACCAAGAGAGGTTGTCGGAGGGTGTAATCTTCAGTTCGGATTAGAGATTCTGAACTGGAAGGCATTACGGCACTCTTGAAGAGACCCAAGAAGGTCGAAACGCGTAAGTGTACTATGCTCTTCCGCTATCAGTTGCGAATCACCACAGATGTCCGTATCGGCAAAATGGCCGATCGACGTCACGGTTTTCGAAGGGGATGTAATTCAATATTCTGCGTGGTATTAGCCAGGAATGTAGTTGTTTTGCCCTTCGAAGAACGGTCAGGCCAATAAGTCGAAATTATTGAAATTTCGACTAAAACAGGTGTAGTAGAAAATCGAAATTTATATTTCATATAGCACCTCGTATTTTATGAAATTATATTCATTTTTATTTAATACGACTAATACGGTCGCATTTATCTGAGGTGTTGGTTCGCAACTGAAAGTGAAGATGGCGCCAACTGACTACTTCTCGCTTGTGTAACTACACGAACCAAGAGAGGTTGTCGGAGGGTGTAATCTTCAGTTCGGATTAGAGATTCTGAACTGGAAGGCATTACGGCACTCTTGAAGAGACCCAAGAAGGTCGAAACGCGTAAGTGTACTATGCTCTTCCGCTATCAGTTGCGAATCACCACAGATGTCCGTATCGGCAAAATGGCCGATCGACGTCACGGTTTTCGAAGGGGATGTAATTCAATATTCTGCGTGGTATTAGCCAGGAATGTAGTTGTTTTGCCCTTCGAAGAACGGTCAGGCCAATAAGTCGAAATTATTGAAATTTCGACTAAAACAGGTGTAGTAGAAAATCGAAATTATATATATATATATATATATATATATATATATATATATATATATATATATTAAAAATGCATCAACAGCGATACACAAACATGAACATCGTGAATTCGATTTCTAATACACAAAAGTTTTAACACAAGACACAAATTATCAAAAACTCAAAATTAAAGAAATGATATATAAAACAAGATAATAAATGACAAATAAGCTATAAAAACTAAAGTCAAATTTATTGCAAATTAATTAATTAATTAATTTTTATCATTCCCCACATAATATCGTTGAGTCAATATCTGAGGTAGGTATTCTTTTATAACATTTTATTGAGTTTTTCAAAATCATTTTTACAATAACTTTATTTTATGTACATTAATTTTGATATTTATCCGTATCCTTTTGAGAATGCCCCTAAAATAGGAGCGAAACGTTAATAAATCTTTATTCGAAAGTATATTATAATATATATTTATTTTATTTCACAACCTTTGAACCCAAGTAAAAATCTTTCTAAATATATATATATATATATATATATATATATATATATATAAAACTGGTGAATATTGGGGAAAGCAGCAAGAAGAAAACGGAAAACGTGTACTCTTAACGGAAAATTTTCAAGCTTTCGAGGATGATTGTCCTCATCATCAGGAATACTGAAATGGAAAAACAGCATTAAGATACTGTAGTTGATAAGTAATATATAATATAGAAGAAATCGCAACAGGTGCGAACTTACCTCCGAATTGAGGTTAGGATCCATTATGTTATATGAAAATAAACTACGGACATTCAAGTATGAAACAGTTCACTACAAAAGGTTTAAAATAGCACAATCACAATCAGATGACTAAAAAAGCCAACATCTAACACCATTTTGCAGACAAACGAAACACGAGTGCTTTTTTATTGTCAAAAGCCGGCAGGAAACTGATATCAAATTCTTCTAATTTGGAGGGATTGAATTGACAGGCAATGATGCCAACCAATCGTTGAGTGGATGAACGTGACAACAAGTACCATAAGAGAATGGTCTCCGTTGTGAAAGTTCATATTAAGGATGGAAAAGAAGAATGCAGAGGGGTTGAGAAATTGCATTCATAAGAAAGAAGAAGAGGAAATTGATATATCCCAATGGTAAGAGTTTTGTATAACAACAAAACATATACCTTGGAGGACAAAGTTAAAACACAACACCAGCCAAAAAAGACAAAATCAAAAGCAATTAAGTAATAATAATATTGTAATATAGTAATTATTAAAGTAAAAATAATAATAATTATGTAATATATATATATATATATATATATATATATGTATACTGAAAATGTGATAATGGGTGCATCTACCAACACCAATGCACCCAAAATTAAAGATGTTTTTAGAGATATGTTAGTTATCCGCAAAAAGGGTAGTGTCAATTGAGGGAATGTGATTGTCATTAGTGGAGAGAAGGTTATAGTTGTAATCTAGGGATAACAAAAAGGAATAAATCTCACTCAAGTGGTCTGTGTCAGTCTTTTTGTTAATTACATTGTTAGATTGTGAAATAAAAGCCATTTCTAGGAATGATCTCTTAATTTTGTTAGACTCTGTCGCCAACACCCTTACAGCCTCAAAATTCATACGATGGTCAAGATAATGAACATGGTTTGCTAAAGCGCAATGCTCCGGATGTAATCTACAATCACTCTTATGTGAAACAATACGGTTAGAAAGTGATCTTAAAGTCTGTCCAATATACTGTTTATCACAGTCCCCACATGGAACGCTGTACACAACATTGGTAAGAGAGGTCAACGGACTTTTATCTTTACCTCTAGTAAAAATTGATCTAATTGTTAGAGCAGTTTTGTTAGCAATTTCGAAATTACCATATTCCCGGAACAATCTGGCAAGTCTCGGAGTAATGTCCTTAATGTATGGAAAGGAAGCGAAAATTGGAGGAGTAGGGATCGTTACAGCGCCAACATCCATTTGGGCCGAGTTAGGATGGCTATCATCAGTTAGCAGTTCCATGGAATTAGATGTGCTGAACAATATATATATATATATATATATATATATATATATATATATATATATATATATATATATATATATGAAAAGTTTAATAACTTAGAAATTCCAGAAAATTATGTTCTGGCCAGTTTGGATGTGGTCTCGTTGTTCAGTAATGTTTATCTTGATGCTTGTTTGAGAGCTATCGATAAGGGTTGGGATCGTATCGGTGTCCATTGCTCCATCCCGAAGGAAGCTTTTCTTGAATTAATAGTTTTTCTGTTTGATAGTACTTATTTCTCCTTTAATAACAAAATTTACAAACAAACTTTTGGTACTCCAATGGGAGCGTCAATTTCTCCTATCTTAGCAGCATATGTCATGGACGATGTTCTGGATACAGTCATACCTGTTCTTTTTTTTACTCCTCTTTTTTATAAAAAAGTATGTTGATGACATTATTTTGGCACTTCCTCGAGAAAGCCTTGATGAACTTCTGGATACATTTAATAGCTTTGATCCTAATATCCAATTCACAATCGAAATGGAAGACTTCGAGAATTCCGTACCTTTCTTAGATACAAAATTTATTCGTAACAACAATATAATTATTATAGATTGGTACAGGAAGCCGTGCAGCTCTGGTAGATATCTTAATTATCACTCCTATCACAAACATTCCATGAAAGTGAATTTGGTTAAACAAATGAAGCAGAGAGTACTCAGAATTTCAAATAATGTTTTTCATAATAAAAATCTCAATATTTTACTTAACCTTTTCTTGGATAACTCTTATCCAAGACCTTTATTGAATAAGATATTATTCAGCACATCTAATGCTGTGGATTTGTTGCATGAAGATAGCCATCCTAATTTAGCCCAGACGGATGTTGGAACTGATGTGTCCCCTTCTCGACCGGTTTTCGCTACTTTGCCATATATTAAGGACATAACTCCGAGACTTGCCAGATTGCTCCGTTCATGTGGTGATTTTAAAATTGCTAATAAAACTGTTCTTTCAATCAGATCGATTTACTCTAGAGTTAAAGATAAGGACCCCTTGACTTCACTTACTAACGTGGTGTACAGTATTCCTTGCAGAGATTGTGATAAACAATATATCGGACAGACTTTAAGATCTCTATCTAACCGTATAGTTTCACATAAGAGTGATGCTAGATTACACCCAGAGAGGTGCGCGTTAGCTTTTCATGTAAATTCTCTTGATCATCAGATGAATTATGAGGCTGTGAAGGTGTTAGCGACTGAGTCTAACAAAACGAAAAGATCATTCTTGGAAATGGCTTTCATTTCACAAAACAATAATGTAATTAACAAGAAAACTGATATTGATCACTTAAGTGAGATTTACTCATTTTTGTTGTCCTTAGATACTAATTTTGCACATCAAGTGGTGGGAAATAACTATGTTGCTCCTGACAACACCACCCCTATTACTTTAATTCAATAATAATAATAATAAACTTACTTTGAATGTATTGGTGTTGGTAGATACATTCAAGTAAACAAATAATAATAATTAAAACTAATTTTGAGTGTATTGGTGTTGGTAAATACATTCGGATTGGAGAACTATTAAATTACTTAATTACTATATTTATTATTACATATTAATATTTCTGTTCTGTTGTCTTCTCTTTCCTTCCTTTGTGTTAGTCAAAACGAAGTGATGTTCTCTACGCACTCTAAACATAATTAAAATGAGAGCGTTCTCCTAGCTCTGTCTCACACTTTCTTTCTCTCTTCCTCTATTCAACAATATTACATCTTCTTATTACACCAATTGTTAGCCCTACAGCTGCCATTACGAAAATAGTGGAATTGTCCCACAGCTCATGATTGACGTTGGTAACACTGTTTGTCTCTTGTCACATCCCTTTTGGAGGCAAAATATATCATTTCCTCGCCGGCGTTTAGTATGGTGACACATGAAGATGAAATCAATGGTTTTATTTTATAAAATGCTGCGACAATTACAATTGTTGCTATGACACGATTGATTAGGCCGTTGGTTCAATTCCTACTTGAATATTCCACAATTTACGATTTGTAGTTTACGATTTTACATCTTTATGGAATCTAACCTCACTTCGGAGGTAAGTACACACGTGGTTGTGAATTTCATTTTCAATTATTCTCTTTGACCACAGTATTTAACTGTTGTTTTTTCATTCTAGTTTCCCTGATGATGAGGACAAACATCCTCGAAAGCTTGGACATTTTCCGCTAAGAGTATATCTTTTCCAATTTTTTGCTGCAATCCCCAATATTCACTAGTTCTATATATATATATATATATTATTATAGTTTATTTTATATGGGAATTTAATTTGCCCTACGTTGGGCCGACATATTATTATGAATAGAATTGGGTGAGAAAATAGTTTAATTTGCCCGGTATGTTGAGGATTTAATATGTATGATAAACAGTTTATTTAACCAACATGAAAACTTCTCATCTCAGGGTAGAGTTCAAGTATTTTAAATAAAATGATTTTATAATTTTATATATGTTTGCGCCAAAGTTAATAAATGCTTTATATTTTTAAAAATAAATTTGTTAATCAGAATATGTTACTTTTTTAATGATTTCAAATTAAATACGGTCCTGTCCTACTTAAAAAATATCTGCATAGTTCAATCGATTTCATTCAGAGCTTCTTCCTGTGGTAAGTAGATGGTGCACAAATCACCAGATGAAATGATTAACTCAAGTAATTTAAAAAAACGTTCTTCAAAAGGAAAAACAATATTTAATTTAATGAAAATAAATACACTACACTTTTACAAGTGTTTTTTTTTTAAGAAAATCAACTATCTAAAAGGATGACTCTTTCATACAAATCACACGCACTCTGGTGAGATATTATTATAATATTAAAATACAGTTATATAATTTCATAAACATTTGACTTTCAGAAAACGGCGAAATACACTCTTAACAGCGTCTATGCATCACAAAATTTTAGTTTTTTTTTTACAAATTAGTAAGTACGCTTGACCTCTTAATACATTAATAAACTAACTTGTACTACCTTATTTACTTCACGATTTCTGTTTGTTCCAGATTCTCCTCCTGGAAAACCTCCCTGTTGGCATTCTGCTTCTACCAAAACAGGAATCGATGCTGTATTTCTTTCAAAGTCCAAACAGCTCACACAAATTCCACTATTCAATGTTCTTCGAAAACTAATTTGGCTATTTTACTTCCACCAGACACAAGACACCATTTTATAAAATAAAATTCATGATTAGTGTTTTACAACATTCAACAATTCCTTTTTTTATTATTTATATAAACTAAACTACTTACACTGATATATCTCTTGTAAGTATAATGTATTTGTTTTAAATTCTATATTCAAATTTTGTCTTCCAAATGATTTCAATTGATTTACTTTACCCAAAAAATTTTGCTGCTCCAAAAATCTCTTCCCAAAAAGAAAACCTACTAGTCAATAGCCCCCATAATCAACAACTTTCTCACATTCTGATTTTTTTTTTCGTTAGCAACACAGTTGTCGCCGATGTGATCTTTTTTAAATGTTTATTAACCAATCAAATTTGACTATTTATTTTATAACTCAAATTCTTCATTTCAACCAGTGAAATGTTCATCCATTATATCATGATATTATATTCTAAGGTTTTTAATTGCTTAGACTTCCTATATTATTTTCATTCAATAATATTTCTTAGTATTGTTAAAATGACATTTCCTAACCTCTAAGTATATATGTCAAATGAATATTCATAATGTTTTAATAGATGACAGCTGTTACCTTTAAATATGTATGCAAAATGAAAATTCGTTTTCTTTATAAGTCATGTTCTCTGAAATTCACATTATTTTATATTTTCCTGCTCTGTTATGTCTAAACATCTACACTATCTCATTTTAATGTCTTAATCAACAAATATTACGAGATTAGCTTGACTTTACAGAATAAAGCATTATTAGTTTCTTATTATGAACAAATTTTGATACTTGATCTCTTTGATAAAAGTTTCGTTAGGCAATTTATTTCATATAAATTGTTTATCACACCTATTCGCAATTATCCCTACATTATACAGTCTGTCCTTTCTGTATGTCTTCTCTATCGAATAGTGGATCGTACAGATTTTCTCCATTCAAATGTTTAAAAAAAATTTTTGACTTAAAAAAAATTCTTTTAGATTACAATACATAATCTTAATTCTTCATTATTTGATATACAGGGTGTAGCATTATTTTTTCACAATAACATCCCCTAAATTTTGCGTTTATCAAATTTTTTATTCTAAGAAAAATTTTATGAACGCAAATTTTACTTCAAGTACTATATTCTAGGATTGTCTTTCTATTTTACTAATAATACATTTCTTTTTATTTCCGGTTGCTGTTACAAAGATGATTTTGGAATCCTGTGTTGCAGTATCCTCTTCAGTTAGTTTTAATTCTATTTACAATACCATAATTAAATATGTATACAAATTCTTATTTTATTCTTAGGTACATATTTCATTTACAAGTTTCATCCAAAGGAATTAGTTTAAAAAAAATCATGTTATAAATCCATTTTTGAAAATTCTTTAATGTTCGTTATGCGACTTATTACTTCTACATTTCTCAGAGTCTCTTATATCGGTACAATTTATTAATTTATATTTCTTATGTTACATCTCTCTATAATACCATCCTTTAGCATATTTTGTATCTCTGAATCAACTTCTTTCCTATATTTATAAGGTATGGGATATGTTCTTATTTTGAAATTTTCTATTCCCTTAACTTCTATCTTATGTACATAGTTATTTGCCATTCTCATCTCTTTTTTAACTAATCCTTTATACTTAATTATTAAATTCTTCACTTTCTCAGCATATTCCTTATTTCCACATACTAATTCCAATTCTTCCATTATTTCATCCCTCTCCATATTCCATAACTTCCTATTATCCTCTTCAAATTCCAATTCTTCCATATTTCCACTCCTCTTTATATTCCATAACTTCCTATTATCCTCTCCAATTGCCAATACTCCCATATTTCCAATCCTTTCTATATTCCCATAACTTCTTATTATCCTCTTCAACTTCCAATTCTTCTATATTTTCTTCTTCAAATTCAATTCTATTACCATTTAATTCAATCTCCATCTTTTCAAAATCAATTCTTGCTTTATATTTCGTTAATTCATCTATTCCTATAACTATGTCTGATTCCAAATTATTCACTAACAGTAATTGCATTTCAACTTCTTTCCCATCCTTCAATTCAATCTTTTGTATTATAGACTTATTTACTTCACATAGCTTCTTTCCATTTGCTCCTATCAATGTAGTTTTTGGTATTTTAATTAATTTGTTTTCATAATTTTCAATGTTTTCTTCTATTAGTTTTGTTTTAATTATGGACGCTTCCGAACCTGTATCTATTAATAATTTTATTTCTTTTCCATTTAATTTCCCTTTAATATTTTTCAATTCCATTATTTCTCATAATTCTAAATCTTCCCCAAATTTTATATATTTCCTTGGATGTTTATATGTTATCACTCTCTCTTCTCTCCTTTGAATACTGTTCTCTGTAATTGTTATTTTTGTTGTTATTTCATTTGAAGTTTCTGTTATAGTTGTTTTTGTTTGCTATCGTTCTTATTATAGTTATTGTTATTTCCTAAATTGTTGTTATAATTGTTGTTTTTTTTTATAATATCCATTTGTATTATATCTGTTAATGTAATTATTTCTGTTTTTCATCATTATCTTTATATATCCTAATTTCTATCTATGCACAACATTATATTTACATATGTTTTTTTTTTAACATTATTTGTTAATTATAAACTTCTTATTTACATGTTGTTTTTTATATTCCTTATCGACCTTTTACAATTCCTTATTCGTCTTCTAGATTCCGGTCCTATAATACAGCCTTATTATTCAATTTAATTTTCTTTTCCTAAATTTCGTCTTATCCTCTTCTCTTATTGTTTGATTCTCTTCTATCTGCTTCCTAAGTTTCTTAAAATTTTCCACTGTGTCTTTTTCAATTTTGTTGTCCCCTATCTCATCAATTTCTCCCAATGGATTCATGAAAATTTGTGTTTCCAATTTCTTCATATTATTGTTTCTTCTTTTTATTATTTCATTTCCCATAATACTCTCACTTCCTATCATTTCATTTTTAACTATCCTATTAAAATTTCTTGGATCAATTATCTTTATATTTCTGCCAAGTTTTACCCTCATCTCGAAATTTTCTGCATAAATTATTGTTTCTATATTCTGTCTTATGGTTTCTTCTATTTCTTCCTTGGTCTCTTGTAATATCTTATTCATTTCCTCTAATTTCCAATTAAGTTGTATCCCCCTATTATTATCATTATTTGTCTTACCATATGTCACTATTCGTTTCAATATATTAACATCTGGGTCTGTTATTTCCCAATAAATCTCTTTTTCATAAATTTTCATAGCTTCCTCACTTCCTAGATTCTGTAAATTGCTATCTATCATCTCCTCATTTAGTTGTCTTTGTATTTTTATTTCATCAATTTCCATTTTATTACTTAATTTTGGTTCTATAGTATCATCATTTATATTTTTATTTTGTAACTTTACATCCATTTGAATCTCTCCTTTGAAATCCTTTTCCTTCTCTTCTATTTCCTTGATTCTGTTGATCTGTGAATTGTCTATTTCTGTGGTTTTTTCAATCCCCTCTCCTCTTATTTCTTGTTTAGTGGATTCTGTTTTATTTTCTATGTATGTGTTTGATTTTTCCAATATCTTCTCAAAATGTCCCAATTTTTCTTCCATCAATTTTATTATCAGTTCCTTAGTTTGTTTAATTTCTTCTTTGTTCTGGTCCATCTTAATATTCATTTCTTTTTTTAATTCTTCCTTATTTTGGTCCATTTTAATATTCATTTCTTCCTTATTCTGGTCCATCTTAATATTCATTTCTTTTTTTAATTCTTCCTTATTTTGGTCCATTTTAATATTCATTTCTTTTTTTATTTCTTCCTTATTTATATTCATATCCTGTTTCATTTCTTCCCTATTTTGGTCCATTTTTTTCATCATCATTTGAAGCATACTCATCACGTCCATATCCTCTTTCTCTTTTGATTTTTGTTTGACCTCTTGTCCTGTTTCTTCTGACAACGGTACATCTTCTTCTTCCTGTCTTTGTTCTGCAATATCTTCTTCCGAATGTTCTCTCCCCTGTTCCAAATATTGTATCTGAAAATCTCCTCTACCATTACTCCTTTCTTCTCTTTCTTCATCAGACCTACTTTCGACTCCTACCTGCTTTCCGTCCCTTAATGTCATTTTCCTTTCCATTTTATGTATTTAAAATCTTTTAATACAGTAAAAAAAAACTTATTTCAATGCTTTTTATTATTATTTACTAAATTTCTATATTAGCCCCACGTTGCGGTGACATTTTATTATAGTTTATTTTATATGGGAATTTAATTTGCCCTACGTTGGGCCGACATATTATTATGAATAGAATTGGGTGAGAAAATAGTTTAATTTGCCCGGTATGTTGAGGATTTAATATGTATGATAAACAGTTTATTTAACCAACATGAAAACTTCTCATCTCAGGGTAGAGTTCAAGTATTTTAAATAAAATGATTTTATAATTTTATATATGTTTGCGCCAAAGTTAATAAATGCTTTATATTTTTAAAAATAAATTTGTTAATCAGAATATGTTACTTTTTTAATGATTTCAAATTAAATACGGTCCTGTCCTACTTAAAAAATATCTGCATAGTTCAATCGATTTCATTCAGAGCTTCTTCCTGTGGTAAGTAGATGGTGCACAAATCACCAGATGAAATGATTAACTCAAGTAATTTAAAAAAACGTTCTTCAAAAGGAAAAACAATATTTAATTTAATGAAAATAAATACACTACACTTTTACAAGTGTTTTTTTTTTAAGAAAATCAACTATCTAAAAGGATGACTCTTTCATACAAATCACACGCACTCTGGTGAGATATTATTATAATATTAAAATACAGTTATATAATTTCATAAACATTTGACTTTCAGAAAACGGCGAAATACACTCTTAACAGCGTCTATGCATCACAAAATTTTAGTTTTTTTTTTACAAATTAGTAAGTACGCTTGACCTCTTAATACATTAATAAACTAACTTGTACTACCTTATTTACTTCACGATTTCTGTTTGTTCCAGATTCTCCTCCTGGAAAACCTCCCTGTTGGCATTCTGCTTCTACCAAAACAGGAATCGATGCTGTATTTCTTTCAAAGTCCAAACAGCTCACACAAATTCCACTATTCAATGTTCTTCGAAAACTAATTTGGCTATTTTACTTCCACCAGACACAAGACACCATTTTATAAAATAAAATTCATGATTAGTGTTTTACAACATTCAACAATTCCTTTTTTTATTATTTATATAAACTAAACTACTTACACTGATATATCTCTTGTAAGTATAATGTATTTGTTTTAAATTCTATATTCAAATTTTGTCTTCCAAATGATTTCAATTGATTTACTTTACCCAAAAAATTTTGCTGCTCCAAAAATCTCTTCCCAAAAAGAAAACCTACTAGTCAATAGCCCCCATAATCAACAACTTTCTCACATTCTGATTTTTTTTTTCGTTAGCAACACAGTTGTCGCCGATGTGATCTTTTTTAAATGTTTATTAACCAATCAAATTTGACTATTTATTTTATAACTCAAATTCTTCATTTCAACCAGTGAAATGTTCATCCATTATATCATGATATTATATTCTAAGGTTTTTAATTGCTTAGACTTCCTATATTATTTTCATTCAATAATATTTCTTAGTATTGTTAAAATGACATTTCCTAACCTCTAAGTATATATGTCAAATGAATATTCATAATGTTTTAATAGATGACAGCTGTTACCTTTAAATATGTATGCAAAATGAAAATTCGTTTTCTTTATAAGTCATGTTCTCTGAAATTCACATTATTTTATATTTTACTGCTCTGTTATGTCTAAACATCTACACTATCTCATTTTAATGTCTTAATCAACAAATATTACGAGATTAGCTTGACTTTACAGAATAAAGCATTATTAGTTTCTTATTATGAACAAATTTTGATACTTGATCTCTTTGATAAAAGTTTCGTTAGGCAATTTATTTCATATAAATTGTTTATCACACCTATTCGCAATTATCCCTACATTATACAGTCTGTCCTTTCTGTATGTCTTCTCTATCGAATAGTGGATCGTACAGATTTTCTCCATTCAAATGTTTAAAAAAAATTTTTGACTTAAAAAAAATTCTTTTAGATTACAATACATAATCTTAATTCTTCATTATTTGATATACAGGGTGTAGCATTATTTTTTCACAATAATATATATATATATATTGAAGCGAAATATTAACAAGGACACCATTCATAAATAAAGATAGAAGAAAAATAAATGTCAAGTTTCGTAAAATAATAGTAAATTAGAGTCAATTATAAAAATATTATTTATTTGGAAGTACCAAATCGAAAAACAAAGACTTAATTTAGACAAAACCCTGTATCCGATATCAAACTCATATAAATATTATTTACTGAAAACTTAATTTAGATAAGTCCCGTACATGACATATATATCAAACTCATGTAAAATTATTTATTGAACACCTATTTTAATTAAACCATGTTGATAATATATCAAATTCATATAAACTAATTCATTGAACGTTTACTTTAGATAAACCCCGTATATGAAACCATAAAAAACTTATGAATGATATTTTAAAGACGGGGAAAATATTCTACCGGAGTGATACTAAGTGAAACGAACGCGAGCATGGATGAATAGTTTGGTAACAAATTATTGTTTTTTATAAAACAAGTGAACATTAGGAAAAAAAAATGTTCTTGATCATCAACAAGCAGGTCGAAGATGAAAAGCCGAGAATAGCGTAGGTGAATTTTAAACCTAAATTAAAAATCAGTCAAAAAAGAAAATATAGAACGATATAAGTGTTTAAAACTATAAAAGATTGGAAAGAAGTATACCCCACACAGTTTAATCTACAAGAACTCGGTAAGAGAGTTCATATTTCCCCTATAGTTTTCATAATTGCCTTTATATCCTATTATTGTAATTTCCCAGTCGCTGGGACTTTCATTCCATACCTTGTCGTACAAATGTGTTCTTATTTATACTGCTTTACTTCCGGAATTTTTTAGCATTTCAGATATAATTCGATCATGCCCCCGTTTAATGTATTTTATTGCTTCTGCGACTTCTTCTATCTGTATACTTTCATCTTCTATAATAATATCTTGTCCATAATTAGATCGTTCTATTGTAGTTTGTCGTTCTTCGATGCTTAATAATTCTTCGAAATTATCTTTCCATTATTTCAACATCATCTGTTATCATATTGTGTTCTTTTGATTTTACGTATTTGATTACTTGTTATTTTTCTTTTCTTAGTGTCTTTTGAACTTTGTAAAATAGTTTCTGATTCGATTTACTATCCGCTTCCATTTTTTTCCAATGGGAAATTATTCCCATGATTTCCCACTTTGATCAAGTTCTTTAACTTTTTTTCATTGTTGTTCGCAATTTTTATAGTCAACTTTTTTTTTACTACACAGGTATTTGTTCCATAATGTTTTTTTTGTTTTCATTTCTGATTTTATTTATTGATTCCACCAACAAATTAGCTTGGCATTTTTATTGATTATTGATATTTCGCATGTTTGTTTAGATGTTTCTAGTGTAATAGTCTCAAGGTACAAAACATTTGTTCAAGATCCATATTCTCCCAGTTTGTTGCAATTTCTTTTGCTTATGTTTCCTTTCTGTATACATTTGCTTCTTTAATTTCTTGTGACTTGTACGTTTCAATAACTTCTTCTACTCTCTTCGTTTGTATTTCCTGCCTTCTATTTTCATGTAGTATTCTATTCTATTGTTTAATTTTAACTTTTTCCTCAAGTAAATAGTGATCACCGTAAGTTTTTGCCTCCTACCCACTATTTCTTTCCGAAATTCAGTGTTCACAACTTTGTAGTATATTATAGATTTTCCGTTTCTGCTCCTTATTTCTCTAGTGTATTTATGTATTTGTGCATGAAGAAGGTGTTAGTGGTAATAAAATTGTTTTCCACGCAAAAATTCATTAGTCGCAGTTGTTATTTTTATGGGTTTCACCATGCGGTCCTACTGCTTTTGTTATTTCATTAGTTCATTTTACCACACGACCATTAAAATCTCCCAGTAATATATTTTTGCCATTTTGTGCTTCTGTCTGTAAGTTTTTCCCAGTATTCATCTTTCTCTTTGACTGTAGCATTTTCATTTGTTCCGTATATTACGATTATTGTCATATATTGTTCCAACTGCTGGGTGACAGGAATTCAAATTGTTTTACCTTTTCAATGAATTTATCTTTGATTATATACCCCACTCCCTCTGCTGCTCTTGACTGTTGTTCTACACTGCTATATACTACCATTTGTCCGTTCATTTGCAATTGTCCCTTTTTCTTTGCTTTCGTAACAGCCAATATATGCAAATATGATTCTAATATTCCATGTACCCACTTTAAGTGTACTTATTTTTCCAAATTTTAGTTCGTTTTGGTACATCTTCTAATAATTTCCCTGTTCCTTTGCTTCGTATGTCATTACCCAGCAAACACAAATGTATATGAAATTGACTGTCTCGACCCTTACTTCGTGGAATATGCTCATATTAGTGTTTTTAAATGGAACTCAAGGTCTCTAGTTAATTCCACAATATAATACAAGTTATTGAAAATTCTAAAAAATTGACAATTGTTTCGATAAATCAATATCATCGTCAGAATGACAGAAGTTACATTTCATTTGATGCCTACCTGATGTTTAGTAGTTATTTTTGGCTAGACCAAGAAGTAACCTAACTTGTGATTGGCTTAATATATGTTTATAGGAAAAAGAAGAAGATGTGATATTACAAATATTGAAGCTTAGATATTATTAGCCCTATGGTGATATCCTGGATATAATTTTTCCAATTAAGATCAGTATAACTGTGCAATGATATAGAAAACCAGGAAAACTATATCTGCTGATCTTTACAATTATCACTTAAGAAGACAGTTTATTAGTGGAGAATTCCCTAGATTTAACTGTTCATTGACAACTTCATATGACGTTAGTACAAAATTGTTAAATGTAAAAACAAAAATAACACTATTGAAGAAGTCAGGTATATATAAACTCAAATGTCCAGAATGTAATGCTGTCTATTTGGGTCAGACCTTAGGAATTTTGAAATACGATACAGTGAGCACTTACGAGCATACATATTAAAACAACCAGATAAATCCCACTACGCAACACATCTACTTGACACCAATCATTCATTGACACCTAACACAGAACTAGAAGTACTGCATATTTGTGAAAAGAAACAAGAACTGGATTTCCTTGAAGAACTGGAAATAAGAAGACATTTAAGAAACCCACAATATGAAGTTGTCAATGAACAGTTAAATCTAGGGAATTCTCCACTAAGAAACTGTCTTCTTAAGTGATAATTGTAAAGATAAGCAGTAGTTTTCCTGGTTTTCTATATCATTGCACAGTTATACTGATCTTAATTGGAAAAATGATATCCAGGATATCACCATAGGGCTAATAATATCTAAGCTACAATATTTGTAATATCACATCTTCTTCTTTTTTCTATAAACATATATTAAGCCAATCACAAGTTAGGTTACTTCTTGGTCTAGCCAAAAATAACTACTAAACATCAGGTAGGCATAAAATGAAATATAACTTCTGTTATTCTGACGATGATATTGATTTATCGAAACAATTGTCAATTTTTTAGAATTTTCAATAACTTGTATTATATTGTGGAATTAACTAGAGACCTTGAGTTTCATTTAAAAACACAAATGTATATGTTACATAAAAATATATAACAGGGGAGGAACGATTTTTATATAAAACGTTTATATATTTTTTATGTAGTATTTATGTGACAAAATCTTTATAAATTTTTCTATATATTCTCAATATTTATATTATAAAATGTTTTATGTATTGGATATATTCAATTTTATATGTATTCAAGATGTAAATTCTGCTACATAAATATGAAAACAATTTCATATATATTTATTACGTAAAATTTGTTACATAAAATATTTTATATATTTCATATGTATTTTTTACGAACCTCGTATAGTGTCTTTCTAAAGAAAAAGAAGAAAGCTCTTCAATATTATAACCTTCAAATTATCACGAGTCGATGTACCCACATACATGCAAGTATAATAACGTTTTAAAAGGTTTTTCGTTAGTTTTGTATGTATCTTCATTCTTTTTACTTCATATTTTACCGATAGCTTCTCAAGCTTTTCCAACATTCGTCCTAGGTCGAAGTTGTATATTCCGGTAATTAGGGCTTCACTAAATTTCAATTTATTTTTGATCCGAATGCTCATCCTTAGCGAGATACGGTTATTTTCAAAGTGTAAAATTGGTAATTTATGTGCCTCAAGATTATTTAAAAAATTTTTTACTGAAGGTTTTTCTATTCTTTCTTCCTTTGTTTCTTCGTTATTCCTCAGAACCTTTTCTGACTGAGCGTTTTCTTTGCGCGCTTGTGCTCTTGTGATTGCCAAGACATATGAATTATTTATGTATAAATCCTTGAGTTCTTCTATGGATATTATCGATACACCTTTGACATACTGTATTTCAAAATCATATTCTTCCAAATTTAGTCTTATTCTCGTGAGTTTCGACGTCGGGTCTTTCATTGCAAATAAATGAGTTAGTGGCTTATGATCTGTTTTTACTATGAAATGGGGTGAACCATATAAATAACACTTAAATCGCTAATAACTCTTTTATGATGGTGGGTTTGTTAAGCTCACTTGTCTTAAAGCTCCGTGATGCAAATGCGATGGGTGGGTCAATCCCTTCGTAGCTCTGACTTAATATTGTTGAACATGCGCTATTTGAAGCGTCTGTAGTTAAGTGAATTGTTTATTGAAGTCTGGGTATTTTAAAATTGATGGATTGAATAATGCATTTTTTAAGACCTAAAATGAGTTTTCGTATTCTTTTGACCACTCAAATTTCACGTTTTTTCTAACTAACCTATTTAGAGGGATACATATTGCGGCTAAATTCTGAATGAACCGTCCATAATAATGGCAAAATGCAACGAATCTTTTGACTTGGCTAGCATTTTTGGGTACTGGATAATGCTGAATGACTGCATATTTTGCTTTGTCTGGTGAAACACCATCCTTTGATAAATTATGACCTAAATATGTGACTTCTCGCCTGAAGAATTGGCACTTTTGTGGATTTAACTTTAAATTGAATTTACGACATGCGTCAAACACCTTTCTAAGATTGGCTAAGTGATGATTTTCCGAAATTCCTATCACAACTATATCATCCATATAAAGAAATGCTTTTTTCGGCGTGAGGCTTGAGAATGCTATTAACGTCATTCGTGAAAAACTATTAGGACTTATGTTTAGCCCAAAGGGATCTTGTGAATTGAAATGAGACTTTTTCTGTACTTAACAAAGTGTATTTCCTAGAAGACTGTTCTAAAGGTTTTTGGTGAAAACCTGACATAAGATCTAAAACAGAAAACCATTTTGCTCTCCCTAATTGATCTAAAATTGCACCTTTACGGGGTAAAGGAAATTTATCTGTGACTATTTTCTTATTTAGTTGCCTAAAATCTATACAAAACCTCCATGCCTTATCCTGATTCACCGATTTCTTCGGGACTAATAATACTGGACTGTTATAATCTTATACTGAGGGTTCAATTATTCCCTGCGTTATAAGTTTTTCTACTTGACTATTTAATTCCGTTGATTGTGAATATGGTGTGCGATAATTTTTTATGTATATCGGTGTATCATCTTTTACGGATATCCTTTGCTCATAAAAGTTATTGTGCGCTAGTATATCATTCTTTGAAGCGAATATAACTACATAATTCTCACACAGTTTCGTTAAATCGTTTCTTACGTACTCTGGTACTTCTAAATTCAATGACTTCCTCAATTCTTTCATTCTATTGTTGCTATCACTCGTAATTATAAATGCCTCGAACAAATCTAAATCCAAGATTTCAATATTCTTAGTTTTTACAGAAACACTTTCATAGTTTGTTTTCAAAATTCTAATGTATGGATTTTTTCCCGATATTATGGATCTAGCTATAAATACTCCCGGTGATACTTCCTGTTGCTCCACTACTGTATCCCTTCTAAAATTTCTAAAGTTCTCTATACACCTCACATCTAGGTGGTATTGCTAAAGTATCGTATTCAGGATTACCAAAAATTTGTATGGTTACCGAATTCTTAGACTTGCAATTTATGTGCAATTCTGATTGTGAATAATCTAATACACAATTATTTTGTGCGTTTACTTATATAACTGTTGTTAATTGTAGAAGCTCATCCAGAAACGAGAAAGGATTTCCACAAGACGGTGGGATTTTTTAAGAGCCATGAAGACCTATTTAATACTCCCAGTAAATGAATAAAGATGTGTATTAAGAGGTAATGAAATGTTAGATATATTATTTTATATTTTGTACAGTCACAAGTGCTGTTTAGCACTCTTATATGTAATTACTTGGCACCTTGTATTTACGGAGCTGGGCAGTAGTTAACTACGTTTCCTTTCAAAATATTTTAATTACTTTTTTTCTAACGGTCACAGTAATTATACTCAAATATTTTCTTTCACAGTAAGTTTCCAAAAATAGTAGTTAACTACTCATTGCTAACACTTTTTTTGATCAAGTAGTTAGCAGTTATACTCCACTAGTTTGTCCAGTAGGTACTGTCCCACTAAACAAGAAACATAACAAGTCTTTTTTGTGATGTTCTTTTTAGAGGCTTTTCGAGATGTTTATTTGAAACGTTAATAAGATATCTCCTAGATGTCTTAATTTTATTACCAACTCTATTAATATCCATGTCATGTAAATAAAACATATTTTTGATGTACACAGTAATACTTGAATTCGCAGTTACATACACATCCTATGAACTTCTTTTTAGTAACTTCCTATAGGAAACATTCATACGATGGTAATTTGTATACTTCTCACTAATGTCACATACAAAACGTTACTGTAACATTACAAATTAATATGTTTCTAAGATGATCACATGTTGCAGTTACTTTTACATCTTTCGAAATAATTTTTATTAACATCGTACTTATTACGTCTATACAACGTTAGTTCATACAACTCTCAGTAGTATCTCATATTAAACATCACAGTAACATAAAACAGAAGAGGAACTGATGAACGAAACATACAGTAGTTATCTGTGGAAACAAAAATGACAAGCATGAAATGGCGGATGGTATTCAGCTATGTGTTATATTTTATTTGCAGGAAGCACATATTTTGCAAATAGTACTTGAATAAAGTGGTCTTCGTTTTCGTTAGTTCCTACTAAGCTACAGTTTCTATACATAGTTGTAATTCTTGTTGTAATGGACGAACAACAATTGTTATCGGTAACTACCTATTCCAAAATCATAATTATTAAAACTTAAAACTCGTTCAATACTTTAATCGGCTATTATACATTTCAATTCCGGGTGGCGGAATTGTACACTAACATTATATAATAGAGTTTACAAAATAAGGGTTTTTTCAATTTTTAAAATATTTTAGTTACCTAGTAAGTGTATTTTGAAAACGATTCACAATATTTCAAATCCTAGATATGCATTATACCCTACAAAAAACTTGATATTGCAATAGGGTAGATATTATTATTAACAATAAAACATGCTCATATGTTGGCAGATATTTGAATCTAGAAGAAAATATTTACAATGTTCAAGATGTTTCAGAAGCTACTTACACAAATAAAATAAGAAACAAATAGTTGGTAATTATGTAATGAAAGGGGAGTAACTATTTCAGAAAATCTGATACAAACATTGTATTAAACAGTACAAAAAATATTGAATCAAGTATCTCTAGTTTTAGTTTTTTTAGTAGAAGTCTTAGCCATCAATATAGTTTTACAGGTTTAGAAAATTTTAACATTATTACTAACAATTCTTGTGAACAATTAGAGACTTTAAAAACAGAAATTTTTGTTAAAAAGCTCATTTCCATTTGAAAACTCACTGAATACAATAAATAATCTGAAGATGTCCCTTACAATGGTACCTATATTAATCTAGTTGACGAATATGTAACTTATGATACTGAATGCTCCAGTCAACAAACAGCATTCAATTATTTATTATTGTAGAAACACAGCTATTGGATACTCAATTGGATACAATTAATTATAAACTCATTCAACTTTATAATGTGTTCATATCTCTTCCTCATAAGTAGTTGTTTTTGTATACAGTGTAATAATTATGCTTAGTTTTCATTAAGTTACAATTCCACGATGTTAATATACAATTTGTTCCAGGACGAAAATAACAAAATGAGAATAGTATATTATTTTATACAGAAAAGAAGTATGAATTTTCCTAGCACACCTGAATTTACCTGCCAAATGGGGTGAGGTATGGAATAGAAGGTAAATCATGAAAAGTCACTTCTCGAAACAAAATATGTTATTATTCCTTTGAAGATCCCCGCATGTATCTTATGGAAAATTGGTCCCAGTCAATTGGCTGAAAATCAAGTTTCAGGTAATTTATGATGATCGATCAAAGGTCTCCATGGGCACAATTTGATCTAAAGTAATTGTTTCATTAGCTGTTGTTCAGAACACCTTTAAATGTTTCACAGATGAGGATTTTTGAAGTGTACGTTATGGAATGGTTGAGGTACTCTTGCGTGAGAAGAAGTTTTAATATAACTAAAAAATTATTCTAATAAATTTTCTGTAAACTAGCTGTAATATATGTGTATCCGTTAAACTTTATTAATTCAGTTTCAAAGTATGGTACGTTATGGTAACTACGGATTAATATACCCTTTTTTATTCCTTGCTTTCACTGAATGTGTTGAATAATTTCCACTTTCCAGACTTTTTATGTAATATGCTTACACAATTTTTTTTTAGGTTGGATTGCTGGACAAGAAATTTTTTTTCTAGTTTTGTACCTATTTTTTTCAAATTTACTGTAATGTTCATTAATAGTGAATAAATGTTTAAAATCCTTTATTGCTTTTTGGCTATTTTATTTTAAATGTACAGGATGAACATCTAAGAACGACTGTAGGTCATATCTCAGAAAAGAATCATGGTACAACTTTCAAAAAAATTACCTTTAGGTAAGGGATCCTGAAAAATTGCTGGAAAATATTTTGCAGTCTCTAAAATATCAGCTAGGGGTGGAATGAACACTCGAAAACATAATACTCCAAAAAAACATACTAAAGGTGTCCTAAAAATACAATTTTTGAAATCTTGATGAGATAATGAATAAATTTAATTAAGGAGATTGATTGCCATTATTCTTCAAATAATGGGTGGGGAAGGTTCAAACTTATGAACAAATCTATAAATTTTTCGTTTTTTAACCGATATCAATGATTTTAGCTGCATTGAAAAGTTTTTCTGTTTAATAAGATTGATAACAAAATTAGATAATTTTGTATCCACTCGGAAATTTCAAATGTAAATCAAAGCATTTTTTTAATTTTTATATCTTGGAATAGATTCATATTTTTTACCCCATTACATTCGAAATTTCCGAGAAAAATGGGAAAATTGTGGACTTTTTCACAAAGCGTTGACAAAATTGCCTAATTTTGTTATTTTCGTTAAGCATTTCTTATTAAAAAGGAAAAACTCTTTCAAATGAAGCCAAAAACATGGATGTAGATTAAAAAAAAGTTTTACGACTTTTGTTGTTTGGGTTGAACCTTCCCCCACCCCTTACTTGGAGAATAAAGACAAAAAGTCCCTAACTACATTTTTTCATAATCTCATCAATATATCAAACATTGTATTTCTAGGATACGTTTAGTATGTCTTTTTTGGGGATAATCACAGTATTATGTTTTTAAGTGTTCATTCCAGCCCATAGGAGATATTTTAGGAATTCAAAAATATTTTCCAGCGATTTTTCAAGGTCATTTTCCTGAAGGTATTTTTTGAAAGTTGTACTATGACTATTTTTTGAAATATGGCCTGTATTTGCTGATTAGGCACAGAAACATCTATAGGATGTCATCCAGAATGTTTGAGGTATATTATTTAGAGGTTTATGTAATGTCCATACAACATCGACGAGAATACACTGTATTGTTTTTGAAATGTCGCATTTAGATCATTGATAAGATGTTATTTTTTAGACATTGCATTAACATCGACAAGATGTTAAAAGGCATTTCAGAATGTAACAGAAATGTTGTTTTTAGTTCGTTATAAAGACTTCCTTTTGAGGAAGTTCTAGTAACATCACAGTTATGTAAAAAGACAGCGCTTTAACATCGCTGAAAAGTTAAGTTGAAACATCACAAAAGTTAAGAGCCACAAGCTGGGCATAAGCGGTTGTATAGATCTGCATGTGATGAAAACAAGAGGAAGAACATTTTCACAATGTGATGTTGAATTAACATAACTGTAATATTTATTTGCATAGTGGGGTGTGTTTATATGAGTATAGTAATAAATAAATAAAGTAATATAAACTTATCCTAAATAATTTTCTACTTTTATCTTGATTTAACATCATTTAAAAATCTTATGATACTCCAATCTAGAATGTATTTTACTAAAATTATTTTTAATTTTTGAATTGTTTTTACATTTATATTCTTTTTGTTAAGAAAAGTACTTAGTTGTGTATTTTTATACCAAAATAAATAAACTGTTTATATGATTATTGTTTTATTTTTTCCATTTTGAACATTTATGATCCATCATTTGATATTTCATTTAATTTAACTCAACATCTAATCATTATTGAGTTAATGGAGTTAAATTGAATGAAATGTCAAATGATGAAGTATTAATTGCTATTTTGAAATAAAATAATTAAAATACAGTAAATTTGAATATACCGCCAAAACCTAAAATTACAGAAATCTTTTCAATATCACTCAATTGTTTAGTCGACAGGCCCTTTAGATGGCGCCACGATCGGTGTCTCATCTAACTGTGGGTTATCTGTGATTAGAATGATGTCTAACTAAATTTTTTTTAAATAAACTTGAAATTTTCTAAAGATATTTTACGATCCTCTGTAAATCTATAATACATATACAGAGCTGCTTTTATATTTAATCTACTAATTTCCAATACTATATTTGACACAAGTAGCAATAGAAAGATGTCTAACTCATTATAAGTTTATTTTTTTGTATAGGCAATATTTTCATGATGATCGAATAACCAATAAAAGCATTCAGGGAATCGCACATAAAGATGAGTATAATAAATATCAGTATAAAGGCATTCCACGAAAATAAAACTTTCTTAAAATATTTTATGTGGGAATATAATTAACATAACAAGCTTCTCATTGAAATAAATAAAAACTGAAAAAATCAATACCTTCAATAACGTTAACCATTCTAATATACTAACTGTTACAAACTTTATTAATGTAATGATGAACTATTCCAACTTACATTCACACAAATACTAAATTGCATGCTTAAACGACTAAAACGAGGAAAGCTCTACAATTCAAGATTTATGTATTTTTAAATGCGATTGATTCCAAGATACACTGATAAAAACTGAACATTCAGTTTAAATAAACGTAATATTCACTCCTCTATTTAATTAAATTTTTGAGAAAATTTCCATTATATTTACTAAAAAAGGGAAATAATTATGATGATAGTTGGAAAAATTTACGTGATTTACAAAATAGTTCTACATTGTAGTGGACAATGGAGTTGAGTACGTTAGAAATATTAAAAGACGTTATGCTTTATTATAATGACAGTGTCAGCAATGGAAAAGAAACAGAAATTCATAAAATATCTTCTTCTCCTTTGTGTGCCATGCTTGTTATCAAACGTTGGCTATCATCAAGCGTTCAGGCGTTGATTAACATCGAGTTGACAATTTGTTGAAAAGCTTCTCGATCGGTAGTTACATGAAACAATTCTTCCCCTGTTTGACCTGTCCAATGTCTAATAATACGAAGCCAAGAAAGCTGTTTGCTGCCAATCCATCGCTTTCCTTCTATTTTACCCTGGATAATTAATCGGAGCAAGTGATATTTATGCCTCCTCATTATATGTCCAAAGTATTCGACATTTCTTATTTTGATGGTGTTTGTCATATCTACCTCTTTATGTAGGGATTCTAACACATGTTCATTAGTTACGTGTGCATACGGCGATAGCACCATTACTCAAACGCTTCCAATTTATTTAGTAGCTTGACTTTCAGTGTCCAGGTTTCACATCCATAAAGCAAAACAGACCAAACGTAGCACTTTAATACTCTTAGACGAATGTTCATCGAAAGACTTCTATTACATAGTACAGAACGCTAACTAGTGAATCTTTCTTTTACGTGCCCGTTCTATTCTGGTTGATATTTCTTCATCGCTCTCAACTCTACAGTCCATCCAGCTACCCAAATACCTAAAGTGTTGTACTCTGTCCAGAATTTCATTACCTAATTTTAATTTTGGATACTCGATATTAATTTTACCGACAACCATTCACTTCGCTTTCTTTGTATTGACACTCAAAGCATTTTCCTTGCATGCATTGTTTACTGCATTTAGTAGTGTTTGGAGGTTTTCGAGGCTAACTGCCATTATAGCAGTATCATCAGCGTACCTAATGTTGTTAATGACTTCTCCACCAATTTAACACCTTCATGACGATATTTCAGCGCTTCTTCAAAGACAGCTTCTGAGTAGACATTAAAAAGCATTGGTGTGACATGACACATCCCTGCCTAACGCCACGTTTGATAGGAACTTTTTCTGAAACCTCTTGTTCCACTTGTACTCTAGCAGTCTGGTTATAGTGAAGGTTTTTGAGCAGTCTTACATCATATGAGTCAAGACCAATTCGATCTAAGCATTGAAACAGTGGTGTATGCGGTACGTTGTCGAATGCTTTCTCGAAATCGATGAAACATACGTTAATGTTTTTCCGAAATTGAACAGTCTTTTGCAAAAGTGTTCGCATGCAGAACAACGCCTCACGGGTACCCATACCGCCACGAAAACCAAACTGCTCATCTCTGATTCTGTCCTTACAAAGTCGATATATACGATGGTGCAATATTTTCAAAAATATTTTAAGTGTGTGACTCATCAAACTGATAAGTCGGTAGTCACCACATTCTTTTGGGTTACTCTTTTTCGAGATAGTAACAAATGAGGATTCTAACTAGTCGTCTGGTATTTCACCAGTGCTATATATATCTTGTTAAATAAGGATGCGATGATCCCAACGCTCTCGTCGTCTAATAA
The DNA here is from genome assembly GCA_963921935.1 of Galeruca laticollis. Taxonomy (NCBI): domain Eukaryota; kingdom Metazoa; phylum Arthropoda; class Insecta; order Coleoptera; family Chrysomelidae; genus Galeruca; species Galeruca laticollis. The sequence goes on along the minus strand of OY998177.1, from coordinate 220,933,434 downwards.
TTTTAGCAGTTCTGCAGTTACTCGTCCACTCCAGGGGTCTTTCTTCGCTTTGCTTGATCTATTGCTTTTTGTACTTCGGAAACTAGGATCGGTGGGCCTTTGTCCCTGTTTGATGTTGTGTGTTGGTATTCTCTTTGGTCGTCTTTGTAAGTGGAAACTGTCATGCTGTTAGGTTAGGTTTATAATGAGTGGGTCAATGAGGCCATCCACTGCGACTCGCGAGAGTCTATTGTGGCTCATACCTATTCAAATTTCACCAAACAAATTCAGCTTCTTAACGAAGCCGATTAATTTGTTCAGTGAATGATATTTCAGGTCCGAAAGCGATAGAGTGGCCCTGCCAAACATCAGATACCTGACTCGAGCCGCGGCGGAGCAGGCACAAATTATATGCTCTGCTGTTTATTCATATTACAAACAAAGACGCCAAATCGGATCGTCCGACAGTCCAAGTTTCAGCATGTGAATATACAAACGACAGTGGCCTGTTAGAAGGCCTGTTAGGCACCGTTGATCGTGTCTATTATAGCCTAACATTTGTTTGGATACATTATTCGAAGGATGTATGAAGGCCTTTAAATGAACCAATCCTGGTATATTATGCCAGAAGTCTAAAACTCTTCTTGCAGTCCAGGTATTTAGTGTTTGTTTGACACTTGTTGCGATGCCAATTGTAGGTTCTGGTCCGATAAAGTCATGAGCGGCACCCTCTCTTGCAAGAGAGTCAGCTTTCTCATTACCATCCATACCAGACTGGCCAGGGATCCAAACCAGCGATACCCTGTTGCGTTCTCCTATTGAGGCGAGTCTTTTTTGGCAGTCTAGAACGAATTTCGACGTTACACGGTACGAGCTAAGTGCTTTCAAGGCCGCTTGGCTATCCGTGAAATTTTTTATTGATTTGTGTGTGTGGTTGGATTGCCCCAAACTCTCCACACATGAAGCAATGGCATAAATTTCCACCTGAAATACGGTTGCATAGGATCCCAGAGAGGTTGAGATTTCTGTCCTAGGTCTTCGACCGTATACACCCGCACCAGAGCCTAAGGGTGTCTTTGATCCATGAGTGTACCAACAGATGTCTGCTCTTGAGAGTTCATCCTTGCGGAGGACCCATTCATCTCTATTTGGAAATAGGACGATATAAGGCAGATTATAATTTACTGTTGGGGGCATTATATCAGAGGTCATTCCCAGAACACTATGACTTTCGGTGACCGCTAGCATTCTATTTTGTTCTGTAGAAGCCTGCTTTGTGCATTTAGAAATATGCACAATTCTATATGCTGTCCATCTGGCCTCCTTTTCCAGAAGTATATGGAGAGGAGGAAGGTCCAGTTATAGCCAAACTACCCTGTCTCTGTATGCCAGAGAGCTTTGCTTGGGCCGTTTTCTGTAAAGCTTTTGACCACCAAGCAATTGCTCCGTATGTGATAATTGGTCTAACAATCATCACATATATCCAATGGACTTGTTTGGGACCCAAGCCCCAAGATTTTCCGCAGATCCTGCGACATGTCCACAAGGAAAGTCTAGCCTTATGGATGACTTTTTCCAAGTGAGCGTTCCAAGTAAGTTTTTTATCTAGGATGATCCCCAAATATTTTACTTCCGCTGCAAATGGAATAACCTCACCATTATAGGAAACTGGCGGACGGTCCGCCAAATTCCTTCTCCTAGTGAAGGGAACTATTACAGTTTTACCAGGGTTAACAGACATCTGTTCCCTCTGGCACCAACTATAGACATCGTCCAAAGTCCTTTGAAGGGTATAATGTGCAACTCGTCCTGACTTGGTTCTTGCCAGAATGACAAGGTCGTCTGCATACGCTTGCAGTTCTACCCCTCTTCCCACAAGAGTACCAAGCAGGTCATCCATCAGGAGTGAGCACAAAAGGGGAGATAACACTCCACCCTGCGGGAAGCCCCTGGAAACCTTAAAGCTGATGGCCTCGTCTTGAATAGATATAGTGGCTGTTCAATTAGTGAGCATGGCATATATCCAGTCGGTAATCGTAGGTTTATTGCCCTTTTCAGTCAAAGCTGAACCCATGGAGGCCGGTAGTGCATTGTCGAATGCTCCTTCGATGTCGAGAAAAATGGCCACCGCAATCTCCTTATTGTTAAGGGATTGTGTGATTTTCTCAACAAGGTTATGTAATGGTAAATCTGTTGATTTGCCTGTTTGATAAGCGTACTGGTGGATGCTCAGGGGAGAGCTGTATAAAGCTACCTGCCTGATAAGGCAGTCCAGTACTCTTTCATGTCCTTTAAACAGGAAAGATGTTAGGCTAATTGGTCTGATCGATTTAGGGTGTGGTTCTGTGCGGCCCACTTTCGGTATGTATACTACCCTAGCCTCCAACCAACTGGATGGTATATAATTCCACGACAGACTAGCTCTATACAATTTAATGAGGACGGGTGAAACTAATTCCAGTCCGTTTTGTAGCAGAGCTGGAAAGATGCCATCCTCACCGGGAGATTTGAAGGGCTGAAATGATTTTATTGCCCATTCAATCGCCGGTTCTGTGATAACGTTCTTGGCGACCTCCCAATCATTCTTTTTGGGCCGCCTTGCGCCCTAAAAGTGGGGAGGTCGATTGTTATCCAGAGTTAAACTTCCGGGAAAGTGGTTTTTAATAAAAAGCTCTAACGTTGTTTTTCTAGAGGTCGTAAAAGTGCCATCTGGTCGTTTCATCGACCCTATCTCGGCAATCGGCTCTTTAGAGAGAATCTTGTGTATTCTAGTACTGCGAGGTATGTCGGATATACTCTCACAGGACTTCTTCCAAGACTCCCGTTTCGCCTTTCTAATTTCTTTGTTATAAGTTGTTAGAGCAGTTCTATAAGGTTCCCAGTTGCCTGACTCTTTAGATCTATTGAATAGTCGTCGAACTTCTTTTCTTCGCTTATCTAGGCTTTTGTTCCACCAAGTAGAGTTGCGATTATCTCTTTTTGTCTTGAGTGGATAGTTTCGATGATAGGAGGAGATCACTGCTTCCCGAAGCTTGTCTGCCGCAGTATCTATCCCATCACAACTGTTTATTGTAGTGAAGCCTTCCTCAATGTACCGTTGGAGGGAATTTCTGTATCCACTGCAGTCAGTAGCTTTTGGGGCGCGATATTCCACTACTGACCGTGGATCTATTTCAATGTTGAATTGAATGTGCCTGTGATCTGAACACGAAGGCTCTGTAGATACTGCCCAATGCCGTATCTTATTGCTCAGAAAGTTTGAGCTGATTGTTAAATCTAACACCTCTGATCTATTTCTAGTTACAAAAGTTGGTTCGGAGCCCTTATTAATAACAGATAGCCCTTCCCCTAGTATATAATCAAAAAGTAACTCACCTCTATGATTTATATCCGTGCTGCCCCTCGATGTATGGTGTGAATTGCCGTCACAGCCCATGACTAACTAGAGTCTGTTCTTCTTGCTATAGTCGATTAGCCAACGTATAGCGACTGGAGGTACAGTATCCGTGTCCCCTGGGAAGTATGCTGAGCAGGCGACTATGTTAGTCATACCATTCTTCTCCGGTAAGGACATTTGGATGGCCACTACATCAGGAGTGCAAAAGCCTGTAAGCAAAAAATAATTAATATTTTTCCTAATGAGGAGACAAGCCCTGGGTTTCACCCCAGGACAGACTACTACCTCACCAGGTATATTGCTGAGACCAGTTACTCGGTCTGTGTTTCCTATCCATGGTTCTTGCAAGAAGGCAAGGTCGATTGATTCGTCCTTGAACCTTTAACCAAGAATGTATGAAGCGGCCTTGGCACGCTGTGAGTTTGCCTAAAAACAGTTGAAAGTGGCGAATACAGGTAGCCGCAGGCAAACTTGTGTTTCCTCAGATCACTAGGGGAGATCACACGGTGGGTCAATTGAGGCGCCACCATCTGATCCTCTCAGGAGTGAGACTGTAGTTGGTGCCATTGATGAGGCTTGGTCACCTTTCGCCACGGCTGATACAGCTGATTGCTTTGGTCCTTTAGTCGAGGCCATACTGGTCTTCGATTTCAGGACAGCAACTAACTCTCCAAGCATTACCCGATTTGATAATGGAACAATTTTTTTTACAGATTTTGCCAGTGATTTCTTTAGAATGACCGCTACACCGTTGTGATGTGACTCATCGTTGGTTCCCTAGTAATATATTTGATAATTTTGTGAAGTATAGCGCCCGTTGTTTGGCCATCTTGCTTCGCAGTCTCCTAGGAGAGAAATATCGAGTCTGTCCATTTGTTGTAATAGGTTTCTTAGTTTTCCGGCTTCGTATAGTGTTTTCACGTTCCATGTGCATATTTTAAGCTTTTGGTTTTTGGTTCGGAAGATTTATACGAGAGTAATGTTTGTAGAGTTTGCTCGCTTTTTTGTACTGATATAAAGAGTTTGAACCTCGCATAATTTGAGTAGAAACGGAAATGATTAATATTACAACTGAATTTATTTTTTCGTCTATTGATACTGTTGCACCTGTTCTATGAATGTCAGAATGACAGCTTGTAATGAAAATAAGAAGAGGGTAGAATAAGCGGGGTAGTCAGTCACCTGTCAAGGTGATAGTCTAGAATTTTCAAGATGTTTCTATTGTGTTCCAAATTGACGTACTGGTATGTTATAGAATATTCTAGTCCTTTTTGGAAAGTTCTTTTTATATAAAAATAGAGATCAGTTGTGGTAGAGTCAGTCAGTCTGTATGTAACGTGATTAGGAAGTAACTTTAAAGTTGAGAAATTAATTTTCTTATTTTTTTGATTATACTTGTTCAGCATACAAGCTTATTTAAGCAGTTATTACAATTTAGAGGTGAGCTACAGCTACCTATGCTGTAAACTCGTTGTGCGCACATCGGGGGAACTGGGTAGACGCCACTTTCTGGTTTATCTTTGAAATATTTCTATATTCCATTAAATGGTTATGTAATATTCAGGACTGAAAGAATAGTTCACTATCATATTGACATTGACAGGTCATATTTTTATTTTTTATTTATCGTGTTGAGTAAACTCAATGCATTCATATTGTAATAATTAATATTCAGGATTGAGAAAATAGTTCTCTATCACTCTGACTTAGACAATCATTTTAATTTTGCGTAGAGTAAATTCAGGTCATATTTTTTTATTTATCGTGTAGAGTAAACTCAATACATTCATATTGTAATACTTAATATACCTTTTATTTAGTTACCCTCCCGATGTTTGGTTGTGGTAAATAGGTACCAGGGAACCAGGTACAGTATCGATATACTATTCTGTTGATCAAAACCAATTTAGTTGGCTCTTCAAGATTCTAGTCAAACATCAGTGCCAGCTGTGAGAATCTTGTGCCGCGATATAATTTCTTTGAGTATAGGCAGGGCCGGATTAAAACATTAGAGCGCCCTAGGCTGACATCAGTTTGGCGCCTCTAAACTAGGAAAGTAAAAATATAAATACAAGTAAAATAAAACGGGTATCACAAAATATATATGTATTTGTCAAAATGTACTAATCGATTATTTAAAGGTGGACTTTACGACACTTAATACTTGAAAATTTTTGTATGATATTGTCAAAATTTCTTTCTTTTAGTGTCTCACATTCTATACATAATATTGAGAGGTCAGCAGTTTTATCGTCTGTTAAAGAATTTCTTAAGTAATTTTTCACTCGTTTTAACACGGAGAAGGACCTTTCACCTGTACAATTCGTCACTGGAAGACACAGATATATTCTTAAATTAATGTCCATGTTGGGAAACGTACAAATTAAATTTCTGCTGCGGAGTGTTCGCAACCATGACATAGTTTTTGATGTTTTTTTCTCAGAGTTAGGTGAGTCCAAAGTTTTAATAAAATATTTGAATTGTACACATTCATTTTCAAAGTTACAATCCAAATCTCTAGTATAAATTCCTTGAAGATGTCTGCACTTTTCTTTTATTATATTGTCTTCAGTGTTTTCTAACTTTGTAATAGAACCAAAAGATCCATTGATTTCATCGTACGAATGTTTTCGCCTCTCGAGTTCTGATACTATATTGTCTACAACCACGTAGAACACATTTACTTCCATATCTGTCCTACCATCAAAAGTAGTTTCTCCAACATCACTCTCTCCTGGCAAACATTTCCTTTTTTTCTTCCTTTTAGAATCCAACGTATAGGTACTACATTTTGTTAACAATTTACCGCTTTCCTCGTATTTGTTAGTTAGTGTTAGAAGTTGTTCTCATTTCCGTAACAAAGTGAATTATTGATTTATAGAGTTGAACGGCTGTCACTATATCCATACTTTGCTTTTGCAAAGACTGGCTTGTTTTGTGGAGTTGAATTAAAACATCTCTCCAGAAAGAGAGTATGATACCAGTCTCCAAGCTTAACATTTTTTGCAATATACCCTTCCCCTCAGCTTTTGTTTTAGGTGCTTGCGAGGTATCATTCACAATAAAATTCAAAGCTTCTTTAAAAGCATCGTAACTGTCATAAAGAGCGCTGCAGGCATCGACTCTAGCTGAAAGTTTTTTAGGCACATGTAGTTCTCACCCACTGACAGTTCTGTTACGTGTTAAACACTCTTTCATTGTTTCCCACCTATAGGTTGATGCTGAAATGAAAGTGTGTATTTCTTCCACAAACAGGAAGAAATTTGTTACAACAGGAGAACACTCTGCAGCGCAGGTTCCTACTAAATTCAGTGAATGGGCAGCACATGGTATACATTTTGCCAATTTGTTATTTTCCTTGATTCTAGCTTGCAAACCAGAATATCGACCAGACATGTTGCTAGCGTTATCGTAAGATTGTCTTCTACAGTTCTATATGTCTAATGACATATGTTCTAAAACTTTCAAAACTGCTGTTTCCATACTTGAAGCTTTGTACCCTACCTTAGCAACAAATGTAATAAATCGTTTTACTACCGAACCATTTTCAATTATATATCTGAGAACAACAGTAAGTTGGTCAGTATGGGATATATCGGATGTAGAATCTATGATGATTGCAAAATATTTCGTGTTTTTTATTTCTGATGCAAATTGTTCTCTTAGATCAACCGCCATGAGTTTTATAAATTCATCACAAATAATTGATGACGAATAAGAAACATTTCCTTTTCCTGGATTGCCTTCTGTTTCAATGTGGGCTTTCAGAAACGGATCGAATTCTGCTAAAAGCTCTAACGAACCTAGGTAGTTGCCGTTATCAATAGCTCCAAACATTTCACTAGAACCTTAAATTCTAAGCCACGCGATGTCAAAAATTTTACAACTGCAGCTACTCATTTAAGTATGTTAACCCAGTAAAATCTTCCTGCAAGGTACTGCTTATGAACTTCGGTATCAATTTTCCCTAAGACATTTGATCGCGCAATATACGCCTTTGCATTTTCACAGTGTTCCGAAGAGTTTTCATGTTCAGAAATCCGATGGGTATTTTCCAATCGTTGAATCCAGTCATGAAATAATTCGTTTTTGTCCGGTTAAATAATTTACAATACAAACAATAAACTTTTCCTGTTAGTGCTGAATATAATAGCCATTGACGACGTACAGTTTCTCCGTTGTGCAAAGTTTTCTAAAACATACTTTTTTAAGCAAATCTACTATGGATATCATAAATTAGTTCCGATTTTTGGAAATCCATTTTAGAAATTTCTTGTACAATTACATATGGGTTCATTACAATGTAATTTATGGCACTTTCGGTTATAGCCCATCCAGCTGGATCTATGAAATTAACTTTTGAAAATAATTCTGACGCTTCTTGAGGATTGCTTGATGAAGATACACAGTCCTGAACTTCATCAGTATCAGAATTGCATGAGTTTATTGCGGTTTCTAGAGGATACAAAAATAAAAATTACATTCTTACACGGCGTTATTCAATTATCTGCTTACCTCTATCCATAATATCATCATTACTGAGAGTTGATTGTTGTTCATTATCGGCATCGGCTTCCGTACCTCGAACAGGTCGACAAAAAAAAGAATTTAATTTGGCTATTTTTTTCAATAACTCCTCCATTTTTCTTGTTTTTCTTTTTCAGCCTTCTTCCTTTCCCACCCACTAAGTTTTCTACTTCCTTCACTTCCTCTCATTGTTTTCGATAAAATGATAAACAAGACAAAAATACCGCAACTGATAGATATTATTTTAATTGACGATTACTAGATTACTTTCAGCGACTGAACTAACTCAACTGACTACCTTCAATTTTCAAAATAAATGTTTCCAAAATTTACCAATTTTTTTTGTAAACTTTGATGTTGCGTTTCCAATCACCCTTTGTCGGTTTTTTTGTTTTGGCGAGCGCAAGGCGCACGTGGCGGTACTTTGCATATTAGCCTATTTATCTCTGGCGACATCCTGTCACTGTTTCAAATCAGCAAAAAGAGATTTGTCTATGGTTACCACAATACCGCATTGATAATCAAAATATATGGATGTAAAGCGGTGCTTTTCAATCTATCCAAGTATTCAAACCCGGCCGACTGAAATAATGATGTCTCTATTCACTAATGTTGTCAATAAAATTTTGTTTAATATTGGTGCCTTACAACACATTCGATCTCCACGAAAAAAATACGTATACCGAAAAAATTATTTGCACGAATTGTGACTATCATTAGTGGTTAGTCCGGTCAGTCGGCGCCTATTTCTTTAGCGGCGCCCTAGTCTATAGCCTAGTCAGCCTATTGGATAATATGGCACTAAGTATAGGTATTTGTGTACCCCTTCCTTCTCCACTGTCTAAAAGCTAGTGACGGGCTACCGCCGGCACATCTTATAAGATCAAACAGTAGTATTCAGAAAGCCTGGTTTCTATACTTGGCAAAGTACGCCTGCCACAAATAATATAAGATTATATTTTGTGTCTTCTTAATTTACTTTTACCTACGTAACTTAGCTACAAAACATTAGCGCCACAAGTAGTTTGATGTGTTAATATGTTGAATTGTTAAAAAGTAGTATTGTGTTTTGCCAAGTATTGAAAAATGTTGTGAAAGTTACAACAGTGGTGACAGCGGTAATAGTATATTACGTAATGTGTGTTGTAAGAATCATTTTACGCACGAACGGAAAAGTTACGCACGAAGCCGCGTAGCGGCGAGTGCGTAATTCTGTGAGTGCGTAAAATGCGTAAAATGAGATACATTCGAACAGCTAAAAGATGCAGATTGAATGAAACGGAACCAATTATCATATAATTCCAAATAACTCTTAGTATTAAATGCAATCTCATATCTAATAAATGTTATCTACCATTTATATATTGAATAAAATTCAACGTCTAATGTCTAAGCAATAAATTTTGAATAAAATGGCTACGTCTATTGACAGTTGCTAAGTGGTTGTTATGGAAGCCGTGCGATTTACTTTACAGCCGTGCGTTTTGTTTTACCGTGCGTAATAGACGTCTTACATTGATTACCGACTGTGTGTTTTTGACTACTTACAGGGGTGGTCGTAGGTAAAGTAATTTACATTTACAATACTAGAAGTACAAATTACGACAACGATATGGAAGCTAATAGTGGAGCACCAACATGGTTTCTTCAGATGATGGAGCAAGAAAAACAAGAAAATGAGGAAGAGGAAAACCGTAGAAAATAAGAAAAGTATGAAGAGGAACACAGGAGGAACGTGGAGAAGAAGGAGAGGAAGCAAATATTAGAGGTACTGTCCGATTTTATTTCTACCTTTAAAAATAAAATAGCGGCCTTAGATAACAAAATAGCTATAATGGAAGAAGGCCTAAAAATAGACATGAAAACAGTTGAGGCAGATTTGGCGAAAGTATAAAAAGATTTAAAAACAGTAGAGAAATATTTAAAAACGACAGAGAAAGATTTAAAAACAGACCAGCTTGACCTAAGACAAAAATTAGATGCATTAGTAAAGAAAATAGAAGCTAATCCCAATGATAGCACTTTCATTAGTGATAGTGACAGAACTGAAATAGTGAATTTGAGACACAACCAGGTTATCAAGCCACCTTCATATGATGGTCAATCATCTTGGAAGACATACAAGCAAATTTTTCAAGATGTCACTTACCTCGTTCAGCTGATTTATTGTATACGGCCATTTATTTGGTTTGGCTGTATAATACTTGAGGTAGTGCTGCTCGAATATTACTTTCTCACTGTTTTCTTCCGCTATTTCCACAATCAACATCAGCGGACAACAATAAACTTTAGTTACACTATCTGACGTGTCTGTAACGTATTCGATGAACCCCCAACATCTACAACAACAATACGGCAGATTCTGTTCGAAGTTTCGGTACACAACATGCCCGGCGTTTCATGAAATGCCGCGGCACATGGTGAATTGGTGCAGTTTCACATGATATGCCGACGGTTAATGTGCTGCATCGGATTTTAACGAAATGACGGATTTCGCTATGTATCCACGACATATAGATTATACATTGTGAATAAATACACGCAGCAACCAACCAACTCACTTAAGAAATTTTATTAAATTATTATGACACATAGGTGCGGAACGTTTATAATAATTATTTTTGTATGTTTACAGTTAATGTTGCAGTTTGTACAATTATTAAACATGGGCTGATTTCTCCTTGAAAAAGTATTGTCTTTGTTACTTTGACGTTTCAAGGCAATCATATGGTGAAACATTGTTACGCATTTATAAAAATTCCTTCATTTATGATCATGTAGATTGCAATTTCAGAAAAAATAGTAAGTGTAACTCGTAGTAAAAGAACATATACATTGTCATCCGGAAAAGTATTGTTTTTACTACTAAATAGACAAGGTACTATGATCTAGCAAACACGATAGTTTCTTTAGTACACTTTGGAAATTCATTTTATATTTAAAATCACAGTTAATGTCATTTTTTGTTTTCTATTTCTAGGATTTGGGCTTTGAATACATCACTATGTATAAATTATAAGAATCTTCTGTGACAAGTATTCAATGTATTGTCCAGTATTATTTTCCAAACATATGTCCACCACACGTCCTTATAGAAGTTCAATAATCTTCTTCATCGGTAGAAAAATGAAATCTTTTTGGAGGCCCATCTTCACTGGAGTCCATATCGTCGTCATCATTTCTGTAAATGAAATAAGTTATGATTACACTGGTGAACACAGTTTGGTTTTCTTATACACCATTACGTGAAATTAATGTTTTTTGTCATGCTGATTTCAAATTTGCTCCATCACGTCAGGATTTTGAGAAATTGAACAGGTTTTTCAAAAAACGCATTAAATTTCACATGATTTCAAAGTTACTTTTATATAAAAAAGATACTGCAACAAATGTTGTTCAGCTAAACATTGAATGGACGTGATTGAACATATCCTTGCATGTTTCCTACGTCAGAGCACTTAAACCACGCCAGTTTTATTATCTCTTTTTTCTATATGAGATAATAATATTACGGGAAGTCTTTATTCTAAACTCGAAGGACCTTGTTTTACACTGATTTCTTTATGTATATTTATGTATGATTAGAATGGTTTAATAATCTAAACTATTATGTCACTTTCACTTGTTGTATATTAACGGAAATTACGTGTTGTTCAATTACTGAACAATTAAGAATTTCACTAATTTTTATATATGTTGTTTCACTTTATCTCATGACCTGATATAAATGAATGATAAAATGATATACCGGTATAACACGCCGGTATTATCTTATAATGAGAGTACCATTATGTACGAAGGTTGACTGGAATAGTTGACTGGAAAAGTTGATTGGGAATAAGTAAAATTATGGTATTATTCCTATTTATAGGTTTCTTCTTCTTCTTCAAGTGCCGTCTTCGTTCCGAAGGTTGGCAATCATCAAGGCTATTCGTATTTTGGATACAGCTGCTCTAAAAAGGTGACTATTGGTGGCGTTGAACCATTCGCGAAGATTTTTTAACCAGGAATGTCTTCTCCTTCCTATTGACCTTCTTCCACTTATTTTTCCTTGCATAACGAGCCGGAGCAGTTGATATTTGTCCCCCCTCATAACGTGACCCAGGTAGAGCAGCTTCCTTTTTTTAATAGTTAGGACAATTTCCTTGTCTTGCTTTATCCTTCTTAACACTTCGGCATTAGTGACTTTCTGTACCCATGAGATTCTCAAAATCCTGCGATACACCCAGAACTTTCTTTACATCGTTCTTCTTTAATGTCCATGATTCCATGCCATAGTACAGCACTGACAGAACATAGCATCTCATAAGGCGCAATTTGAGTTCTAAGCTGAGATCTCGACTGCAGAATACTCGTTTCATCCTCGTGAAAGTACTCCGCGCATTTTCAATTCGGATTTTTTTTTCCTGAGAGCAGTCGGCATTTTCATTGAAAAGAGTTCCCAGATAATTGTATTAATATATTTCCTATGTTTTGGACCGATTTTGTTATAACCATAAATTTGGCTTTGTTTTTGTTTAGTGACAGTCCATATTCCTCAATAGCTTCCACAACTGCATTAACAAGTTTCTGTAGGTCTTGAAGTGTTTCGGCTATCAGCACTGTATCATCGGCATATCTTAGATTGTTGATTGGTCTTCCATTGATTTTAATGCCATATTCCTGATCAGCCAGTGCTCTATTCATGATATCTTCCGAGTATGCGTTAAAAAGGATTGGTGAAAGCACACATCCCTGACGAACTCCTCTTTTTATTTCTATATCTTCGGTTGTATTTTCTTCTATCTTTGACCATAATAGAGATTTGAAATAATGTTGATATCTCTAGAGTCTAAGTTTTTTGCCTGCAACAGTTTTATAAGGTGATCATGGGGCACTTTATCAAAGGCTTTAGTGTAGTGAATAAAGCATAGATACATATCTTGGTTCATGTCTAGGCATCTCTGGGACATAACGTTAAGTGCGAATAACGCTTCACGCGTACCCAGGCCATTTCTAAACCCGAATTGAGTTTCACTGATGTCCTGTTCTAGTTTCCTATATATTCTGGTATGTATGACTTTTAAGAATGCTTTCAAGGTATGTCCCATTAGACTTATAGTGCGATAATCTTGACAATGTTTAGGATTTCTTTTCTTTGGTAGCGTTATAAAAGTTGATATCAGCCATTCCTGTGGTATTATTCCTGATTTATAGATGTTGTTAAACAGATCCACCAAGACATGTATCTGCTCTTCTTCAATAAGTTTAAGAACTTCGGCTGGTAGTTCATCTGGGCCTGGTGCCCTCTTGTTTTTTAGCGAGTTCAGAGCATATGAAACTTCTTCCTTTGTTATTTCTGGTCCTTCGTCTCTCTCCGCGCATTCAAGGTATTCCTGCTGTCTATGGTCTTCGACATAATTTTTCCAGGCTTTTAGTTTTTCTTCTATATCTGTTATTATTCAACCATCTATGTCGTATAATGTATTGAGTCGCTTCCTTCTTTGCATTCCTGCTAGTTCTTTTACTTTCTTGTGTATATTGAAGCTGTCATGTTTTTGTTGCAGTTCTTCGATTTCTTCACATTTTCTTCTATAGAAATTTTCCTTTGCCACTCTGATTTTCATGCGATGTAGAATTTCGTCGGTCATCCAGTCGTGTTTTGCTGTACGTATCTCATTCTTACAAATTTCCTTCATAAGTTCCATCAACGCTGATTTAAAGTGATGCCATTTCTTATTTATATCATGTTGGTTCTGATTTTCTTCTTCCAGATCAAGTTTTCGTAAGTTGTTGTTTATTTTTGTTTTTATGTTCTGGCAAGTTTATTCCTTCTTTAAATGTTCAATATCCACTCCGTACTCGCCTACGTATTTATCACATTTTCTGTTTCCAATCTTAGCATTAAAATCGCCTAAGATAATTGTAACATCTCTTGATTTTATTGAAGATAGGACTGACTGAACACCTTCGTAAAATAGCTCGATCTCTTCATCAGGTTTTTCGGCTGTAGGAGCATATACTTGTATGATGTTTAGTTCGCTCGTATCTGTTTGAAGTTGTAAAAGCATGATTCTATCTGATATAGGAGTGAAACCAATCATCGATGACATAATATTTTTCGACACAAGAACTGCAACTCCATTTCTTTGGTGGGCCTCATTATTTCCAGAGAAATATATCATACCGTTTGCCGTGGTGAGTTGGCCCGAATCTGGCCACCTGCTGTCGCTGATACCGAGTATATCTATACATAGTCTTTCCATCTCTTGTATCACATTATGCATTTTTCCCGACTCAAACATACTCCTGAGATTCCATGTGCCAATTTTTAGTTTATTTCCAATTTGGTGTTGTGCTGTTGTTGGCTTCGATTTGTCACAGGGATTTCGCAGGTTAACGACCTGGGAGGCCCTGTGGTCTCGCTTTGGGTTTCCTCCCCTGCCGGATCTTGGTATTCGATATCCATGATCAGTAAAGTTTGTGTTTTGTTTAGACGATAGTTTTTGTGAAGCGATAAAGTTTAAACTGATGTCGGTTGCTTTGAAATACTAAGTGGAAAAAACTTGTAAGACAATAATTATCTGTGTTTCTTATGTGAAAATAACGGTAAAATGGATTTTTGCCTGTTTAAAGAAATATTGAATATTTGAGAAGAATGATATTTCTATGTATGATCTGTGCAGGATATTCAAATTTTGTTATACAGTGAGAAGTTAAAGTAAAGATTGCAGTAAGAATTTGATTGTTATGTCAAATTCGTACACGCCCATTTTTGATCTGGAACTAATCAAATTATGAATTAGTAAATTTCTGGCTATGTGGGTATATAACGAGCTATACACGGCTTTTTTTATTCAGTGTAAGCCAGTTTGTGATAGCTGAGTGTAAATAATCCAAACAGTTTCCACACCTAATAAATCAGAATTAAATCTGAATTTGTCAAAAACTAAAGCAGAAATACTAGGATCTAAGCTCCAAGGATGAAAACTGTTAGCTCCAGGCACACAAATTTCTGTGTATCGTAATCGTCAGAATGAACTATCACAGTATTTTTCAAACGACAAGGGTCTTTCATACTGCAATTATGTCGACGATTTGATGCTGGCCGTAGGTCACCAACACCATCCAGAAGCATGGCATCTTTTTATTGATGCTTCGAAATTGAGTTTCAAAGCTGAGCTACTTCACATAGGAAACGTTTATCCATCCATCCCCGTTGGCCACGCAATCCACATGAAAGAAACGTATGAGAATGTGACTCGTCTTCTCGACAGAATTAATTACAAATTGTACAAATGGTATATCAGCGCAGATCTCAAAGTTTTAGCACTCTACTCGGTTTACAACCAGGGTATACAAAGCACTGTTATTTTCTTTGTGAGTGGGACAGTCAAGCAAGAAATTCCCACTACATTGTTAAAAACTGGCCAGTTAGGGTACAGTATATTCCTGGACAAAAGAATATACTTCATAAGTCACTAGTGGAACCTGATAAAACATTTTTACCGCCATTACGCATAAAATTAGGTTTGATGGAAAATGTCGTCAATGCAATGGATAAAGATGGCCGTGGATTCCAATAACTAAAATAAAAATTTCCCAATATCTCAGATGCAAAACTCAAAGAGGCAATTTCCTCAGTACCCCAAATTAGACTTCTACAGCAGCATATACAATATTTGAAGAAACCTTAAGTGACTTGGAGCGTGTTGCTTGGAATGCTTTTAAAAGTGTGACTCAAAACTTTCTAGGAAACACAAAATCTAACGATTATATATCATTTGTTGACGAACTTCTTAGAAATTACCATAAATTGGGCTGTAACATGACCCTTAAAATACATTTTTCTACTTCCGTTATTAATACCGAATTTTGAACACGGATTTGATATGCACAAAAAGACTCTTCAAACACTAGTGTTTAAAATGTGGAAAGTCACATCTCCTTTATCTTTTGTTTTTTAACGTCAAATCAAGTGTATCTTTTGTACATTAAATTTCATGTTCTA
Source organism: Galeruca laticollis (assembly GCA_963921935.1). NCBI lineage: Eukaryota > Metazoa > Arthropoda > Insecta > Coleoptera > Chrysomelidae > Galeruca > Galeruca laticollis. The sequence goes on along the minus strand of OY998177.1, from coordinate 220,917,541 downwards.
TCATAATTTTGTTGTTCTGTGTCATTTGATTTGTCAGTCAGCCGTCAGCCATCGTCCGTGATGTTATGAATATAATTAAAATATAATCTAATTTTTTCATTCCTGCACCTCGTGTTAAAAACGTCTTTAGTCACTCCGCTTCGCTCCACTAGTGCCTAGTAAAACTTGTGACTAAAGTAACCTTTTTGACACTTGGTACTTAATATACTATTTTTGCACTCGTACCCGGATTTCTTTCCATCGAACTTTGGCGACGTCCGTGAAAGGTTTTATCAAGACATTTCTGTTATTGAAAAACGTTACCAGGGCAGGTGGATCAGTGAATGCTTGCTGATTATTGTTGGACATTGATATCTGAAAGTGCCGCAGAACAGTATGAAAGAAAAACATTTTAAACAGAACGATAGCATACAGCTTTATCTAATGTACATACCTAATAATTAATAACATTCCATTTATTTTCAATAATTATTTCTCCAAAACCTGACGTGTCAGAATAAATTTGGTTTTATTACTATTTTATTAGAACTATTGAAGAACGAAAATTGTATATAGTTGATAAAGAGAAATAAAAAATTTGTTGCCTAATGTGAAGGAAAATAAACGGTTTTAAAGATTAAAACTAACTTTTCCGCATCTGTGGCCCTGAACAATATTCTATCATAAAATTATTACTTGTATACACTTCGGGGGATGTATCGTGCTAACAAACCGAAATTTTTCCAAAAGTAACCCAAAATTTAGTATATCTGGACTTATAGGACCCGCTCTACTCGCTCTAGTCAACTGAAAATCAATAGGGTACAGAGAGACACCTTGAACAATATTCAATCATAAAATTGATCAATCGTAGACTCTCTGGAGGCTGTATCGTGCTAACAAACTGAAAATTCTCCAAAAATGACAAAAATTTGGTACTGCAAGTACCATAGCACCCGTTGTACTTGCTTTAGTAAGCTGAATATCAATAGGGGTATCTTTGAGACGCTATAAATAATATCCAATCATAAAATTGGTTACTTGTATATACTCCGGAGGCTGTATCCTGCTAACAAACTGAAACATCTCCAAAAATGACAAAATTATCGTAATGAAATTAACTGTCTAGACCCTTACTTTGTGGAATATGCTCATATTAGTGTTTATTAATGATACTCTTGGTCTCTAGTTAATTCCACAATATAATAAAAGTTATTGAAAATTCTAAAAAATTGACAATTGTTTCGATAAATCAATATCATCGTCAAAATGACAGAAGTTACATTTCATTTTATGCCTACCTGATGTTTAGTAGTTATTTTTGGCTAGACCAAGAAGTAACCTAACTTGTGATTGGCTTAATATATGTTTAAATAAAAAAGAAGAAGATGTGATATTACAAATATTGAAGCTTAGATATTATTAGCCCTATGGTGATATCCTGAATATCATTTTTCCAATTAAGATCAGTATAACTGTGCAATGATATAGAAAATCAGGAAAACTATATCTGCTGATCTTTACAATTATCACTTAAGAAGACAGTATATTAGTGGAAAACTCCCTAGATTTAACTGTTCATTGACAACTTCATATTGTGGGTTTCTTAAATGTCTTCTAATTTCCAGTTCTTCAAGGAAGTCCAGTTCTTGTTTCTTTTCACGAATATGCAGCACTTCTAGTTCTGTGTTAGGAGTCAATGAATGATTGGTGTCAAGTAAATGTTTTGCGTAGTGGGATTTATCTGGTTATTTCAATCTGTATGCTCCTAAGTGCTCACTGTATCGTATTTCAAAATTCCTACGGGTCTGACCCAAATAGACAGCATTACATTCTGTATATTTGAGTTTAAAAGATAATTAAATTATCTTTTAAATGATTACGAAAAGAAAGAAAAGAGGTCTATCATACATAAGAATCCTCATTGTCCACAATTATATGGAACAGTTAAATTACATAAAATAACGAAACCAATTAGACCTGTAGTCTCTTATGTTAATGCTCCTAATAATATATTGGCAAAGAAGCTCAACAATATACTCAATAGTTACGGATATGAATCTCAGTACTCTATTAGAAATTCAATAGAACTACTCAAAAAGTTGAAAGCAATCTACTTGCAAGATAACTATAAACTCATTTCGTTCGATGTAACTAATATGTTTACTAAAATTCCTCCTAAAGAATGTCTAATACTTGTAAGAAAATTACTAGAAGATAAAAATATTAATCCAGGAATAATATCAGATATACTTAATTTATTTGATGTATGCATTAATCAGAATTATTTCACTTTTGACAATAAGATATATATTCAAAATGAAGGTTTACCAATGGGAAGCCCTATATCACCTATCTTAGCAAACATTTTTATGGACAATTTAGAAAGAAAGATCTTTGAAATTAATATTTCTAAAAATATTTTATTTTGGTATAGATATGTAGACGAAATATTAGCTTGTTTTATGCGTAGTGAACGACAATTAGATGTATTTTTCAACCACATCAATAATTTACACCCGAAAATTAAATTTACATTAGAAATTGAAGAAAATAGCTCAATCAATTTTCTTGATTTAAAAATTCAAAGAGTTATTGATGTACTTGATTATTCAATTTACCGAAAACCAACACAGACTGATGTGACAATTCCACCCTATGTCACACAGACTGGCATATAATTCAATGATACATAGAGCTTTTCCAGTTCCTATGAACAAATGTAATTTTGATAGAGAGATTAATACAATTAGACAAATAGCAACATCTAACGGTTATCCATTAGATACGATAAATAAGCTAATGAGTAAAAAAGAAGAAAAAGAGGCATTACAACTAATATATCCTAAACAAGCTGATGAAATTAAAACATATAAAACCATCACATATGCAGGAAATATTTCTAATAATATTTCAAAGATAATATCTTCAGCAACGAATACAACAATTTTTTTTAAAACAGAAAGTAACGTTAGTACAAAATTGTTAAATGTAAAAACAAAAATACCACTATTAAAGAAGTCAGGTATATATAAACTCAAATGTCCAGAATGTAATGCTGTCTATTTGGGTCAGACTCGTAGGAATTTTGAAATACGATACAGTGAGCACTTACGAGCATACAGATTAAAACAACCAGATAAATCCCACTACGCAAAACATTTACTTGACACCAATCATTCATTGACACCTAACACAGACCTAGAAGTGCTGCATATTTGTGCAAGGAAACAAGAACTGGATTTCCTTGAAGAACTGGAAATTAGAAGACATTTAAGAAACCCACAATATGAAGTTGTCAATGAACAGTTGAATCTAGGGAGTTCTCCACTAATAAACTGTCTTCTTAAGTGATAATTGTAAAGAACAGCAGATATAGTTTTCCTGGTTTTCTATATCATTGCACAGTTATACTGATCTTAATTGGAAAAATGATATCCAGGATATCACCATAGGGCTAATAATATCTAAGCTTCAATATTTGTAATATCACATCTTCTTCTTTTTTCTATAAACATATATTAAGCCAATCACAAGTTAGGTTACTTCTTGGTCTAGCCAAAAATAACTACTAAACATCAGGTAGGCATAAAATGAAATGTAACTTCTGTCATTCTGACGATGATATTGATTTATCGAAACAATTGTCAATTTTTTAGAATTTTCAATAACTTTTATTATATTGTGGAATTAACTAGAGACCAAGAGTTTCATTCATAAACACTAAAAATATCGTACTTAAAGTACTGTAGCACCTGTTGTATTGGCTTTGGTGAGCTGAAGATCAATAGGATTCATCAGTGAGATGTCCTGAATAATATTCAATCATAAAATTGATGACTTGTTGAACTCCGGAGGCTGTATCGTGCTAACAAACTAAAATTTCTAAAAAAATGACAAAATGTGGTACCTCAAGTACCATAGCACCCGTTGTACTGGCTCTGGTGAACTGAAAATAAATAGGATTCATTTGTGATATGTCCTTAACAATATTCAATCATAAAATTGCTGACTTATTGCACTCCGGAGACTGTATCGTGCTAACAAACTTAAATTTCTAAAAAAATGACAAAATGTGGTACCTCAAGTACCATAGCACCCGTTGTACTGGCTCTGGTGAACTGAAAATAAATAGGATTCATCTGTGATATGTTCTTAACAATATTCAATCATAAAATTGCTGACTTATTGCACTCCGGAGACTGTATCGTGCTAACAAACTTAAATTTCTAAAAAAATGACAAAATGTGGTACCTCAAGTACCATAGCACCCGTTGTACTGGCTCTGGTGAACTGAAAATGAATAGGGTTCATCTGTGATATGTCCTTAACAATATTCAATCATAAAATTGCTGACTTATTGCACTCCGGAGACTGTATCGTGCTAACAAGACGTGTAAGGAAAAGTGGCCGACGGCGACGACGACGACGGCGACGACATACACACAGGATTTGTTTTCTAGAAACCGGTTTTTCGTGTTGTTGTTGATGGAAAACGTGAAAATAACTCGAAAATTTTTTTCAAAATTCCAACTTTTTTTGGGGTAAACCAATACTTTTCTCGCATATAGAAAGGTTGGGCGGAAAAGTAAAAATCACATTGCAAATTTATTATCAACCGCCATTCGTTAAAATTGACAGTATGTCAAACTTTTCTACGTGATTTAATATAATTACATCGCCAAGTAATATATAGAGTGGAATAGAAGCAATCAACATTATTTACCGATTTTGTTTACTTTTTGATATATGTAGATAGTTTTTATCTATCCATGACAAAAAACATTATCAACATCACGAATCATGAGCGTATTTGATATTATTTATTTAATAAATTTTCCCCAATCCTTACTTTTGTAACACGGTCAACATTAAGGTACACCCTATATATAAAGATTTCTCATAAAGGAATCTGTACAACTATAATATACTGCGTCGTGTGATTCACAGCATCTAATCACAACAGAGGAATGTCAGGAAATATTTTTTTGATACGAAACAGTAAAAGCAGTTAAGTTTCAACTGTTAGCGAAGACGTTTGATAAGAATTAATTATTAAACTCTTTTGTTGTTAATTTTCATTTCATTTATTATTGATAGATTACAATTTATTTTAGAAATATTCCCCAATCCTTACTTCAGAAATTCGATGTCTGTATTTAGATAACTTAAAACAATAATATTATTTAAAGCGTGATAAATCATTAATCTCAAAATTTCACACGTTATTATCCATAATAGACTATACATGATAAATCTAGTGGAAATCAGAGGTTATTAAGGAGCTTTCAAAAATGTAAAAATATTGTTACGAAACAGCACACTGGTATAGACCCTAAATCCGACCCTGTCTAAGCCAGGTATGAAAATTAAAATTATGGCGGGTACGAAGTGTTTTTATAACTGTTTGGGACTATCTTATCTAAACATTGTTTTTGTGACCAGACTTATCTAGAAAAGGCCAGAAAAATTATTTGTGTCTGTGTAAGCCGCAGCCCGGAATTTTCTAGTAAGAAAGGCATTAATATAAATAAGGACCGATCAGCGGAGGAGTGAGTTGATAAAGTGATCTCGTGAATAAATACACCGAAATAGCAAACAGTAAATATAAATTAGTTAAGTGTTTATATAAATTAGTTTAAGTGAATATACTGAGTATATATAAATTAAGTTTTAGTGATTAGTTTAGTGTTTTAAATAAATTAGTGAGTAGCCATACCGAGTGTTTAAAATTTATCCCACCCGTTTATTGTTTGAATAAATTAGAAAAACATTACATTGGTGTCAGGTGTGGGGTAATATAAATAAATTGGTACGTAAAAATGGCCAAGAGATTAAGGGATCTGAAAGTGGCGGAATTGGAAGATCGTGAGTTGGAAACGTCCGGTAAGAAAAGCGAATTAGTAGAAAGACTTAAAGTGGCACTGGAAAATGACGGCTATGATCCAGAAACAGTTTTATTTAATGACGAGGCTTTCACCTTAATCTCGTCAATTTCTGCTAACATGGACGAGAAGATTTCTGCCATGGAAGAGAACATGGACGAGAAGATTTCTGCTATGAAGAACGACATTTCTGATAATATTTCTGCTAACATGGAAGAGAAGATTTCTGCCATGGAAGAGAACATGGACGAGAAGATTTCTACTATGAAGAATGATATTTCGGCTAACATGGACGAGAAGAATTGTGCTATGAAGAACGACATTTCTGCTAACATGGACGAGAATATTTCTACTTTGAAGAACGATATATCTGCCGATATCTTATTAATGAAAAACGACATTGCCGCTGACATTGAAAATGAAATTTCGTCTCTAAAATCTGAAATCGAGGATAAGATGTCAACGATGGACGAGAAAATCGAGAATAAAATGTCAACAATGGACAAGAAAATCGAGAATAAAATGTCAACGATGGACGAGAAAATCGAGAATAAGATTACAACGATAGACGAGAAAATCAAGGAGTTAGAAGAAAAGATTGCCGATTCAAGAACGCGAGGCACGCCAGAGGAAGAAAAGAAGACCGAGCAAACGAAACCTTGCAAGACAGAAACAGTATCTAAGTTTGAAGACATTGGCAGTTTTACCCGAGTCAAGGCCCCAACGTTCGATGGAAAAATGTCGTGGACCAATTATGTGAAACAATTTGAGGCAGCCGCTAGAGTGACTAATTGGTCCGATAGAGAGAAGGCAGTGAACTTTACCATCGCGCTTCGCGAAGATGCCTTAGATGTACTTCAGACGATACCTCCGGAAGAAACGGACGATTTCGAGCAGCTGAAGAAGAGGTTGGACATGCGATACGGTCATGAACATTTGGAGCAGTTGTACAGATTCCAGCTGAAGAACCGAAGGCGGAAACGTGACGAAACCCTTCAAGAGTATGAAATGGATATGGCCCGACTAGTCCGATTTGCTTATCCATCAGCACCAGAGAACATGATGGAATGTTTAGGCATCCAGGCTTTTATTGACGGCTTGTGTGACCACGATATGGAGAAGACGCTTCGATTAGCCCATCCTAAAACATTGGCCGATGCATTGACTGCTGCTCTTGAATATGAAGCAACCACGATGGCTTCGAGATACAACAAAGATATGACCATACAGGAAGAAGGTGACGATGACAGACTTGACCAGATCGTCAACTTGTTGAAAGGTATGGTAGACAAGAAGCCGAAGAAAATCAGGTGCTGTAATTGTGGCGAGCTAGAGCATGCACGCAGTTCGTGTAAGCGTCCTACGACTCCTGCTAACCAAAAACCTCTTAAATGCAAAGCAGCCACGGAGGGCTCGCGGTACAACAAAGGTAGGACCATGCAGGAAGAAGATGACGATGACAAACTTGACCAGATCATCAACTTGTTGAAAGGTATGGCAGACAAGCGGCCGAAGAAGATCAATGCCGGAAGTGTGGCGAGCTAGAGCACGTACACAGTCCGTCTAAGCGCTTCAAGATTCCTGTAACCCAAGAACTCCAGACACAGGGGAAATCAGACAGGGGTGAACATCCAGCTGATGTGAATCACCGAAAAGCCAACTCCTTGCCTAGACGGCCATGCCCTGTAGACTATTCACAATGCAACAAGTCAAAATCTAAGGAAGCTACAGTTTCAAGAACTACTGTAGTCTATGAAGAATGGTCACCCACCCGGATCAGAGAAGATCAGGAGAATGATCCTCATCTGAAGATGATCCGGCAATGGAAGAAAGAAATTCGGCGACCTACCTGGCAAGAAGTGTCAAAATTTTCACCGAAACTCAAGGCGTATTGGGCTCAGTGGAACTCTCTTGTCCTGGAAGAAGGGCTGTTGAAAAGAGTCCTTGAAAACAATGATGGTTCTGAGATGAGGAGACAGCTAGTTATCCCGAGAACAAGAGTAGCTGAGGTACTGAAGAAGTTACACGACGGTCCATCGGGAGGTCATCTGGGAGTGAAGAAAACCCTTCAGCGAGTCCGTGAAAGGTTTTATTGGATGAACAGCTCCGACGATGTGAAGGACTGGTGTAAGAAATGTACGACTTGTGCTACGAGTAATGGACCACATCGCAAGAGAAAGGCACCCATGAAACAGTAGAATGTTGGAAGCCCTTTCGAAAGGATTGCTTTAGATATCGCTGGACCATTTCCGACGACAGAAAATGGTAGCAAGTACATACTGGTTGTAATGGATTATTTCACAAAGTGGGTGGAAATTTACGCTATCCCGAACCAAGAGGCCACAACTGTCGCGGATGTATTGGTGAAAGAATTCATCAGCCGATATGGAGTGCCCATGGAAGTCCACAGTGACCAGGGAAGAAATTTCGAGAGTCATCTATTCCAGGAGATTTGCGACAAGCTGGGAATTAAGCAGGCCAGGACATCAGCTTTACATCCACAGTCAGATGGAATGGTCGAGAGAATGAACAGGACTATTGGAAAATACCTGGCCAAAGTAGTTTCCAGCCATCAGAGAGATTGGGACCAGTATCTCTCTTTATTCGCATTGGCTTATCGATCTGCCGTCAATGAGTGCACGGGTGAAACCCCTGCGAAAATCCTGTTTGGACGTGAAATGAGGCTTCCTTGTGACCTGGAATTTGGCTGTCGGCCTGGAGAAGATCTAGCAGGCAAAGACTACGTGATCCAATTGAGAAGAAGGCTGGACGATATTCATGAATTATTTCGAACCAATCTTCAAGTTGCCAGCGACAGAATGAAAAGTCGGTACGACACGCAGGCCAAAGAAGGCGGTTTCAAAGAAGGGGACAAAGTATGGTTACACAACCCGACGAGGAGAAAAGGATTTTCTCCAAAATTACAAAAATCCTGGGAAGGTCCATACTTAATCAAGAAAGTGATCAATGATGTTATATATCGCATAAGCAAGATCCCCAACGGAAAACCAAAAGTAGTTCACCAAAACCGACTAGAAACCGAGAACGCACGAGGGTTTACAACCGTCTTTCGAAAAAAGTTCGGGCAATTAGAAAAACTTGAAGACCAGATTCCAGCCCATGGCAAGACACTGAAACTGAAACATAATTCGCGGTACGTCTTGTACGTGGTAACTAAAAATTAATTCCAAGATCGATCTACCTACCGGGATGTGTGGGAAGCACTTCGAAAGCTCCGAGACCATGTGTTGGAATCCAACGTGAAGAAACTGGCTATGCCTAAGATAGCGAGTGACCAGTTGGATTGGCGAATCATCAGGAACATGGTAGAGATTATCTTTCAAGATACCGGTGTCCAGCAATTAATTTGCATCTAAAATCCCCGTTATCAGTATCCGATGAAGACGGTGCCCTGCTATTTCCATAAGATCGGAAAGTGTAGAAATGGGGCCAATTGTCGATTTAAACATCCAGTCTCGGCTACACAAAAGTTCCAGGAGGAACTTCCATTTAAGGAGGGGGTAATGTTACGAAACAGCACACTGGTATAGACTCTAAATCCGACTCTGTCTAAGCCAGGTCTGAAAATTAAAATTATGGCGGATACGCAGTGTTTTTATAACTGTTTGGAACTATCTTATCTAAACATTGTTTTTGTGACCCGACTTATCAAGAAAGGGCCAGAAAAATTATTTGTGTCTGTGTAAGCCGCAGCCTGGAATTTTCTAGAAAGAAAGGCATTAATATAAATAAGGATCGATCAGCGGAGGAGTGAGTTGATAAAGTGATCTCGTGAAATAAATACACCGAAATAGCAAACAGTAAATATAAATTAGTTTAAGTGAATATACTGAGTATATATAAATTAAGTGTTAGTGATTAGTTTAGTGTTTTAAATAAATTAGTAAGTAGCCATACCGAGTGTTTAAAATGTATCCCACCCGTTTATTGTTTAAATAAATTAGAAAAACATTACAATATACATTAAAATAAGGAGTATGGACTATGCTAGACTTGCGAGAATCACCCTGCACATTTAAGTTTATGTTTAAAAAGCGCAGATTTGAATTTAAATGTTGCCATATCACAGCGTTTTTTTTTTATAATTTTCCAAAACAAGGACACAATCAATTTTATTCCATAAGTAATAAATGACATAATGGGTGGCACAACAAACTAGCATTTAAGTTGATAGTGACGTTGTCTGTTCAATTGAGTTTTATTTTTATGGCTATTCGAATTATATCGATTAGAGTAAAATAAGTATTTGGTTCAATACAGTTTTTCATTAAATAATATACTCACTGAAATTCTCTCCTATTGACTCTGTGAATCTTTTTCAGAAAGTTGTCGTCCTTATTAGTGGAATTTTTATTTTTCTCGTGGCGATATTTCTTAATACTAATAACTTTTTTCTTACGTACACGTCTTTCGTCTTCTTCGTTACTATCCTCTTCTTCGCTATTACTATCAAGATGCTGGTTTTGTGGTTCTCCTTTTTTCTCTTCCTTAGACTCATCAGCATCATTATCCTCATCGTCATCTTCATCATCATCGTCACTATCTCTTCCATTATCGGTAGTTACACTGTTTTCATCAAAATCACTACCATTTGCATCACTATGGTAATCATTATCTCCATTTCCATTTGTTTCTCTTTCTTTGTTCACATTCTGTTTAACATCAGTTTCTACGGTAGCAAATTCATTTTCGCTTTCTGTTGAAACTTCACGCCCACGATAGTTGTTAACATTCCTATTGTTTCTGTAGCTAATTTCCTCATCATAGTCACGATTATTGCTATCATGGTTTTTGGTTTTACCTTGTTTTCTCATTTTACCTTCAATAGGTTTAAATTGCTCTTTTCTATCAAAACTCCTGTTATATTTTTCTTCCCCAGATTCTTCGCCCGAATCGTCATTTTCATACTTTTTAAATTTGTTTTTGTTAGGTTTCTTAGATGTTATTTCATCATCTTTTTCTTCTTTGTTTTTATTTTTCTTCAGGTTTTCATTCTTCCTTCTCATTTTCTCGACTTGAATGAAATTATGCTTGTCATCGTCCATATTATTATTTCTTAGAGCTTTGTTCTTCCCAAACTTTTTATCTCCACTTTGCTTGTAATTTTCAACTGAATCATTATTATCTTTCCCATACTTCTTCTTTCTATTATTATTTTCATCTCTGTCTTGTTGTTTTTTATTGTATTTTTTTCTTATGGAATTAGAGTTTCCATCATTTTCTGTATTTTCGCTACTTTCATCGACAACTTGTTCAACATATCTTTTACTTTCCTTGTATCGATTACTCCCATCTTTTTTGTTTTTCGAACCTCTATATCCTTCATCTTTTTCATTTCGGTACTTATCATTGTTAAACTTCTTACTATATTTGGAAAATATTTCATGAAGGTTATCATCTTGATCATTATAATTCTCAAATTTCTTACATTCTTTTCCCTTACAAACTTGTTTTTGAGCATCTCTATCGGTAGCAGTCAAGGATTCTATATCTCTCATATCTAATTCATACTTTTTGGCTTTTTTATTTTGAGCGGAAACTTTGACTGATGCAAAAATCAGCAAAATTATTATGTGTTCACTGGACCTAGAAAAAAATTGGTTTTAAGATTATAACAATAGGATTAGAAAAAGTGCATTTATAGAGTACATGAAGATTTGTTCGCCACCCTGTAAGATACTGTAACAAAATTAAATTTAAAATTAATGTGAAGAAATTAGGAGAAATATTCTTATTGCAACCGTCCCAAGTAGCAATTTATGGCAAATCTCGGACACAATTTACTTGTGCCTGGATTGTGTCTACTCTTTTCGGAGCATTTCTGCCACAATGTGAATTGTATCTAAAATGTTCAAGTTCGTGTCGACACATTCCGAACTTATTGCGTCAAAAGGATGAGCAAGTCTAAATAGCAACATTTCAAACACATGTGTTTCAAATGTCTCTACTTTGTGTCAGTTTGGACTCTTCAAATATATTTAGACACACTGAATAGACTGATACTCCGATTATTATATATGGAGATATAATAATAAATTTTTAAACAAATATGTTAAGTAAACACCTTTTACATTTTTGAAAGTTTATTATGACATTAAATTATTAATAATAAAGAAGAAAACAGTAATATTGCGAAATAACAGATTCATTTTTTTTACCAAGTGGCGCTTTGGAGGCATTCATTACATACAATAATGGAATGACCTAAACATAAGAATTTATTACATTTCCTACAGTAGTATCTCGTCGGTTTATTTTTCTTACTATCACAAAGGGCGCATCTCCCTCGACGTTCCTCAGCTACTTCAGGTATTGGGATGTTTTCCAATCTAAGAAGCTCTCGAATGCGAGTTTTCATCGTTACAGACATGTTTCTTATCATTACTCTTGCTTTCAAATGGTCCTCAACCAGTGAAAAATTAAGTTGATATATGAACTCCCTCCTTGGAATATTTGAGTTAATGTTATTTGCGACAAAGATTGCATATGAATTGATACCGCCTATATTCAGCAACGAATAAAAAATTACCATCGTCCACCTGCGGGTATTCCTCGCACAATTGTATACAGAACAAAGCTTGTTCACCATGGCAACACCTCCTTTTCTTTGATTATATGACATTATCATTTCTGGTTTGCCTGTATTTTCATCCCAAACGTCGTCTCTGTGCATGCTTGAAACAAGTAACACATTTTTTTTTCTTTTTCGAAATATACGAAACTAATGTGCAGTGCAGATGAAATGCAAACATTGATGATTTTTCAGGTCGAGTTGATGGGTTTGCAAATTCAACTGGAATTTCCCTTTTATTTTTTCTTATTGTCCCTAACAAGGTGAGCCTAAAGTTTTGTTTTAAATTAGCAATAAGTTCCATACTGGTGAACCAATTGTCCACTGTTACATTTCTACCAGTACCTCTAATTGGCTCGGAGAGCCTTTCCACCACGGCTCCAGAAGAATTGTTTACATCGTATGGTCCTGCAGGCTGTTTTCCGACGTATACTTCGAGATTTACGGTATAGTAAGTTTTAGAATCGCAAAGGGCAAACACTTTCAAGCCATATTTATTGGGTTTGCTTGGAATATATTGGCGCCAACCACAACGTCCTCTAAAAGCCTCAAGCTTTTCGTCTATCCTACAAATCCATCAAACACACTTCTTATTGCGGCTAGCTTGTCAGTGGCCCTTCGTTCTTCACGTGTCTCGCTATCATCAAATCTTATATATCTAACTAGAAATCTGAATCTTGAACATGACATGGTAAGTCTAAACAATTCTATACCGCTGCCATCGGTTTTCCATAGTTCTTCAGCATTTGTCCGAGCACATTTTTTGATACCAGCTAAGTAGAGTAACCCTAGTAGCGCCTTTATTTCGGTTATATTAGTGTGTTGTGCATCTCGTTCCCGGGAATAATTATGTTTCATTGAATCAATCCTTTTGTTCGTATTTTGCACAATTAACTCTAATATTTCATCACTAAAAAAATAGCTCCAAATTTCTAACGGGTTTTTCAAATTCCTTGTCGTTGCTTTCGGACCTGGTAAATGAGTTACAAAGTTCTCTGATCGGGTCCTAACACTTTTAGATGGCACATTTTTGTTCCATTTCGTTGCTTTATCTTTACCCAAAAAATACGGGGTAGCAACAATTTCTTCAACATTCGCATCTTCCTCATCAGATATTTCTTGCTCCGTATCTGTTTGTAGAAGTTCTGTACTTAATTGGTCTTCTTCTTCATCGTCTTCAAAAATTGCGGATTCATTATCAGAATTTAGACATTCTTCCATCAAGTCTCGCAGACGCTCTTGATCTTTTTCATAAGACGACATTTTTGTAACTGCAATAGAGGAAAAAAGTAATAATCAACAGATATTTTCAATTTATGTTAACTATAACGTTAAATTCACGATAAAAGTACTTGTGTACATAGTATTAAAATATAAATATAGTTTATTATAAAATAAATATGAAAACTTACCTCAAAATTCTCTGAATTATTTTATAACACCAGTAGTCGCTACGGATTGTCACTCCGAAAACTGCAGACGCACACGTTTGCCTATCAGGCGATAAAGCAGTACTGATTCATTGCGATGGTGTAGCCGAAAGGTACCTAGAATATGACAGCGGCGGGCTAATTCATACACTCACAATCGTAAAACAATCAATCGTTCGGAGTGTGAGTCCGTTAGCGACCACTGCAGGGTTAAGTTTGTCTAATTTGTTTCTTAACAAGATGTTACTATTTTGTTACTGGAATGAGTTGAGTAGACACAATAATTTCCATTTGGGTACATTTTAAACATAGATTTTCTTCATTGTTTCTACAATGCGTCGTCCAGACACATACCTATTCATATAGAAACATCTTACCCACATAATTTCTATTTTGTTCCTTCAATATGTCTAGTCAAAGTGTTAGTGTAGGTAGGTACTCAAAATGGCGCATATGATGAATGTTCAATATAGTGTTTAAAGTTTCACAGAAATGGTGAAGATAGAAAAAAGTGCTACTCTAAGTAATTTCTCGCTGTCTTTACAAGATTTTGTTGACCAGTATATAACACCATCTTGCTCCCACGCTGTTGGCACAATGCACAATTGCACTGTACCATTTTCTATTGTTTTAACTATTTTAAATGACATTATAAATATTCGGAAGTGAAAATAACGTCCATGTAAATAAAGCACTAAAAAGTAAGGTTATGAGGTACGAGTCTGTTCGAATGTCGGCCGCATTTCAGACACAAACTTTCCGAAATGTGCGCACTGCTAGATAAAGACGACGCATTTTGGCCATAATGAACTTCGGTGACTAACTGTTTGCTAAAATGTGTCTGTGTGACCTTTTAGTCATTATTCAGTGAATTTTGGTCTCTATTCAGAAACATTACTCTGAATTGTTTCCTCTATCTGCAAATGTTTCAAGATGGGCAATTTGTAGCCAAATTTTATTAACATTACCGAAACATGATCCCATTTGGACACCATCCATAAGTACGACATATTTCAACACGTACTTCGTTTTGGTAATATTTATGGCAAAACTGTACTGAATATGATATCCTGCATGATAAAATACCATCGTGTTTTAATTTTGTGGAGAAATAAAAGAAATTAAAATCATTGAAAATAATTTAAAAATATAAACTAATTATAATTACTTGGTATTATTACGGGCCCTTTTAATTTTTAGAACTACCATGTCAACATCATCAGTGAACTTTAGTTCACAAGTGAATCTACGCGAGAAATACAAAAATACTCAAGATAAAATAAAACCCTCTTATGATTTCTAATTAGGTTGATGAATACTCAAAAGTAAACACCTTCAGTTTTCTGTTCATGACTATCCAGAATGGATCGAGAAGTAATATAATTTTTATCTATTTGGATTGATTTTGGTGCACAATGAATAGGAGTTAATAATTTCGGTAAAATTCAGAACACCATGTGTTGATTTTGTGGCTCTTATCAGAGCACAATATCAAACACATTCTGGAAACATCGTGTCTACCTACCAGGCACATGCAAAGTACATTTTGTACACATAATAGACACACATTTTGCCCAAGTTAGAAACAAAATAGACAGATTGTGGACTCATCAAGGTTCAATTTCAGGTATATATTGGAAACGAAAGACACAATCAAAACACATTTTCGAAACAAAATTGTTATATTTCAGACTCACTATTAGATGAATTTCAAGCCATATTCAGTATACATTTCAATCACCATTTTGGTCACATTTCCCACTTTTGATTGTCCAAATGTCGACAATGTGTCTCGAAAATGTGTCCAAATTACAGTGTCGACACAGCGTCGACACTTCGCCCAAAATGAGTCATAAATTGTTACTCTGGGTTGATATTAGCATAAACAGAAAATAAGATTGTCAATTTAGTATTTATTAAAGTGAAAAAGTAACTGTATGAACCTGAAACCCGAAAAATGAATCTATCTGATTTTAGCCTCACACTTACTACAAACGTTGTAGGTAATTGTAGTAAATTTTTTAGTTTTGTAGTAGAAATTGTATTGCGCGAAAAATTGAATTGTCTTTTAAACCAATAACATATCATCAGATAAAAACAAAAACTACTTTCATACATCGATAAACATTTGTAGTATATTGTAGGACCATTTTAAATTTTGTAGTGACAATTCAACTCATGTATAAAAAATCGCATATGCCACAGTGCAGTTGTCACTTTTACAGCGGCAAAAGTTAGCTTTCACTTTTACAGCGACAAATACACTAGTGGTTTTTTCGTTTGTTCATCAATTATCGCGGTGTTGGTTACCAGAATAAATAGTTTGGCATGTTTGTCAACAACTTATGAATTTTCAAGAACTAATAATGAGTCGATTCGGTGTGTCTACGAACGCCGAAATTAGTCAAATTGTTAATACCTGTGTGCCTACTAATACAGTTGCGACGCAATCATCAATCTGGCGACAATTTTCTACGTTTTGCGATGCAAAAAGATACGCATTTGAGCCAGATACTTCCATCGAGAAATTGAATGTAATATTGCAAGATTGGGCATTTAATATGCGAAAAAGTAACGGAGAAGACTACAAAGAAGCGGTAGTTAAAATAATTTGGAACACCACCGCTAAAAAGCTACAAAGTGAATATTATAACGAATTTAATATTGTATTCAACCCTTTCACCGATGTTCAGTTTATTTCATCACGAGCTGCACGTAATGCTAAACGTAAAATCCTACAAGCACAACCCGAAAAGAGAAAATCTAGTGCATCAGCTCTTAATAAATCTCAAGTATTTGCAATGGCCAGATTATATAACGAAAATGAACCGGAAGGACTTCAAAAGAAATTATATCACATTTTGGCGTTTGAACTAGCTTGGCGCGGAGGAGAAGCAGTTTACTGCAAAACCACTTATTTCGTATCTGAAATTGAAAATAATGGAAAAGAAACTGGACGTATCGAGTTAAATCCTCTATTTTCGAAAACGAGACAAGGCGGCAACAATAAATTATGTGACAGCAAATGGACCACGCCTAATATTTTCGACGAAGATATTTGCCCAATACGTTTAGTCAAAAAGTTAATGGAAAAAAGAAACACTTTTATAACTTCGGACAGAGTATTTCTTACACCAAATCCCTTTTGGAAAAAGAAAAATTCCAAAGGTTGGTACAAGAATTTGCCGATTGGAATTAATGAAATTTCCAAATGGACTAAACGCTCAGCACAACGCATTGGTTTAGATGTCAAACGTGTCAAAATTACAAATCACTCAAATCGAGCGGCAGTAGTTAGCGAATTGAGTAAAAGCGGAATTGAAGAACAAGCTCTAATAAAAATAACAGGAGACAGCAATTCATCATCAATAAAACCATACTTAGAAGTTGACAAAGAGTATCATTCAAGCATTATTCAATCAATTCGTTTGGAAAATAAAAAAACTTCAACATCTACTACAGAAACGATTAGCTGTGGCACCAGTAGCGATATCACTTCCTAGTATGAATTTCAATAACTGCGTTTTTAATAATTGTACATTAAAATAAAAATGTGTTTATTTTTAATGTTTCATAAATAAAGTTTGCATTGATATGTTTCCAAATTTCTCATTCATTAAATTGCCCTGCCGAATTACACTCGAGGTTTGTATTGATATTGGGTAAATTTGTGTTGTTCAAATTCTAAACTGTTTCCTTTAGCAATTTGACTCGAATAACTGTCAACCTAAAAACACTCCACCTTCGGTGTCGTGTTCTTAATAGTTGACAGTTATTCTCGTCAAATTGCTAGGAAACAGTTACTCATTAAACAACCCAAATTTACCCGATAAAATACAAACCACTTGTGCAATTATAAGTGAAAATATTAGTCTCTGAAAACTTAAAATAATTGAATAAACCGATAAAAAAATCATCTCATTTTAGTCTCACTTACTACTAACGATGTAGGTAATTGTAGTATCATTTTAGTTTTTGTAGTTGAAATTGTAATGTTCGTTTTTATTAGATATGTTAATGGTTTAATAATAGTAGAGGAAGATCGCCTAATTTTGGATACCTTTTTTTATTCAACATTTTTTGTGTGAATCAACATATTTTATTAATTCTTGTGTAGCTAAAATATGCTACTACCTCAATAAAAACAGGATATGTTCACAAAATTTTTTTTATTTCAACCCTAAAGAGCATGATGAATGAATAAAAGTAGAATAAAGCGTTTTTTCAAATAAGAAAAAGAGTTCTCAAAATGGGATGCCTCATCCAAAATTAGATACCCTATCCAAAATTGAGAACCTATTTTTCAACACAAAAATCATACACATAAGCTTTTGTTTTCTCACTACCAGAACGGTCTTCGTATGCCCATAGGAAGCACAATGAACACTGTACCCTGGCTTCTCCTTGTTGATCGGCTGAAAAATTTCCAGTGCAGAAAATACATGATGCATAACCGTTTTCATCTGCATCCACATCTGAGTCATCATCAAAAGAAAGATCTTGCAAGGAGTCTGAGGAGCCACTTTCCTCTTCAACCTTTTGACTTTTCTTTATCTTCTTAGTTTTACCAATTGTCTTCTTCTTAGTTTTACCAAACGTCTTCTTTTTAGAAAATTCTAGTTTCGGCGACTCACCTTTAATTTTAAGGGATTCTTTTCGTTGTAATTCTCTAATACTAGCTCCCAATTCATCTTTAGATGGCGTATTTGTTATTATCGCTGCAGAACCAGCTTTACGTCCCTTGTTGAGCAAGGAGAAGGGGATCAACTTCTCAGGTATCCATTTCCGTTGTGGACTGATACTGGTGGACTGTGGGTCCCAAGAATCGGCAGACTGGCTCATGAGGTCAGCGCCGAAATTAACCTCTTGGGAAGGACCCGAATTGGTGGCTCGAAGTGGAGACGACATTTCAAAGCTGGTCACCATACTGGTGTTCTTCCCAAGAAGCCACGACATGAAATTGTAGAAGATCTTCTAACTTGTCGAGGTTCAGAACTGGGGAGGCTCTGAAGGCAGGAAGTTACGCGATAAACTTCCGTTTCGAGCGTATCCCTGTCACGTGGCTGGGAAAAAAAGAGAACCCCACGGAGGATCCAAAGGACATGGAGATACCCTTCACATCCGGAACCTCTGGAAAAAGGGGAAAAGGCGAAAGCTTGACCTTGGGTCAGCCCGAGATCTCCTCTGGCTCTGCTTGGTTGACTAGGGATGCGGAGATCGTCTCTGCATCCCGGGAAACTAGGCGCAGCAACCTGGGGGTCGAGGTCTGGCTCGAGATCAAGAAATCTGCTCGAACTTCGAGGAAGATATTGCCATGGGGGTCGGGGAGGGTCAGAGTGAGATAAAGGAGGGGAGTGAATAGAGGCTGAGTAACTCGGCCTCTCTCATCCATAATAATTCACCATCACGTTCACGAATGTAGCTCAGATTAACCTGCATCACGCAAAGGGAGCTTCAGCCGTGATTAAAAGGTAGTTCGCTAAACTACAACTGGATATTGTAACTTATCCAAGAACCATGGATCAACAAAGAAGGCCAAATCAAAGGTTTGGCATGCAAGGATTCTAAATTGATTTATGATCAAAGGAAAGTATCTCCTATGTAATCATAAGAAATAACATGAAAAAGATATATGTTTCAGAATACGTGTCGCGGGACCTTGTTCCAATCATGATTTACCTCAACATTGGGGGTATCAACATGGGCATCGCTATAGCCTCTGCCTACTTCGGTGGAGTCGGGCCGATGACATCGCCAGAAGAAGTACAAGAGATAGTGAGACACTGCAATAGCAGAGGGCTGCTAATCATAATTAGTTGTGATGCCAACGTACACAATACCGTATTGGGAAGCACTAAGAACAATGCCAAAGGTAAGGTGAGTGTTTATTAGAATATTTCTTAGCAAATAACCTTGAGACCTTAAACGTGGGGGCAACCCCCACTTTTGTCACGAGAGCAACAGAAGAGGTCCTGGGCGTAACAATTGTTAATGTTGCTGCTAGTAAAAATGTAAAAGCTTGGAGGGTGATGAACGAGCCATCACTTTCTGATCATAGGATCATCGAATTTGGGATAGAAGGAAGTTACTACCTCGATTCCTACAATCTGGAACCCTAGAAATAACGATTGTTCTATCTACAAGACCAATCTGAAAAACAATTTGGAACACGTCGAAGTAAATGGGGTGAATCACTCGCACTACGACCTGGAACAAAGAGTCGAACAGATCAGTGAGCCAATAATGGAAGCTTCTCATTCCAGTTGCCCACTGTCAAAAGATCGTTCAGAAAATGATGCTCCTTGGCGGAATGAGAATCTGTCAAACATCAGAAAAGAGATCCATCTGCTCTTTAACCGTGCCATACGTGACGGTAATTGCCAGGGGTACACTGAGAAGCTTACTCAGTACAATAAAGAGATTAGGAAGGCCAAACCCTTTTGTGAAAAGATCACTTCCACTTACACAGCGGCCAGACTGCAAAAGGCCATGGCAAGTTGGGGAACTAACCCCACAATGTCGCTGAAAAAGACAGACAGATCATACACGGAAGGTGAAGAGGAACGATCGATTCTTCTTCTTAGAACCCACTTTCCAGGTAGTGAACCAGCAACAAGTACTGAAATAGCAACGAATTACACCGAAAAAGCCCACAAGGAAGTGTGGGACATTGCTAAGAGAATATTTACCATACAACGGTTGGAAGGGGCAATAAGTACATTTCAACCATATAAATCACAAGGAATGGATGGAATATTTCCAGCACTCCTGCATCAGTATTACAAGAAGCAGTCTAGCAGTGGGTCTAATACCTAGAAAATGGAGAAGGGCAAGGGAAAAAAGATCTTTTAGACACATCTGCCTAACATCGTTTCTACTCAAAACGATGGAGAAAGTAGTGGATAACTACATAGTAGAATATACCACTTCATAAATGTCAGCATGTCTACAGGCGGGACGATCTACTGAGACGGCTCTGTATCAGCTGACCGAAGTCATCCAGAGAACTCTGAACAACAAAGAAATCGTAATGTGCGCATTCCTGGATATATCTGGGGCCTTTGAGAACACAACTCATGTGTCTGTAAAAGAAGCACTCAAAAGGCGAGGAGTGAATGAAGCCATTGTAAAATGGATGTATGAGTTGTTGACGATGAGGATACCTGAGACACAGGTGGGGAATCAAACCACCTCAGTTAAAGCCACTCGCGGGACACCTCAAGGGAGAGTTATATCTCCCCTTCTATGGAGCCTCGTAGTAGATGAGTTGCTCTACAGGCTAACGGAGCTTGGTTTCGAATGTATGGGCTATGCTGATGACATAGTTCTGATAGTCAGAGGCACGTTCGAAAGCACCTTGTGTGATTTATTACAAAAGGGTCTCAGATTTATTAAGCAATAGTGCTTGTCAGTGGGGCTAAACGTGAACCCAAACAAGACCATAGTTACTCCATTTACCCGGAAAAGAACATAAACCCCTATCTTTAAACGGGTAAATCATAGAATGGAAATCAGAAGATGGAGAACCCTAGATAGTAAGCTTCTCTGGAATAAGCATGTTGAAATAACTGCTAGTAAAGCAATAAGAACTTTCATGGCGTGCAGAAATCTAGCTGGTGAGAGTTGGTGCTGTAACCCAAAAATACTGCGATGAATGTACGCCATGATTGTGAAACCAGCAATTACGTATGGGGCAATAGTTTGGCATCCAAAAACAAGTCAGAGCAGCAGGAGGAAGACCCTCGACAATGTTCAAAGGCTTGCCTGCGTGTGCATCACTGAAGCTATGAGAACGGGACTTGATATCATTACAGATCTCACACCTCTATATCTGGTGATAGAAAGATCTGCTCAAGAAGCAATTCTTAGAATATCTGAGGAAGGTTCAGGCAATGAGAGTATTAAAAATCCGGGAGTCTGGTTCATCAGCGAATCTTTCCAGTGACGAAATGATCAAGAAAATAAGTATCGAAAAGAATTTCACTACGATGTTAAATAAGAGGAGGTACTGGGAAAGGGTATACACCACCCAAACTCTCAAAGTAAATACCATTAGATGGTATACAGATGGTTCAAAAATTACCACTGGAGAAGGCGCTGGAGTGTTTGGACCTGGCACCAGATACTTATTATCGTTAGGTTCCTTCCCGAGCGTCTTTCAGGCAGAAATACTTGCGATCGAAGGATGCTTGGAAATGAACCTAGAAAGAAACTATCAGAAATGTGACACATCGATCCATTCTGAGAGTCAAGCAGCTATCAAAGCATTGAGCTCCCTTCTCATTGACTCAAAGTTGACATGGGAGTGCCGAAGAAAACTTGATGAATTAGGCAAGAATAACAGGGTCTCTTTAGTCTGGGTTCCTGGCCACTCGGGAATCAGGGGAAATGAAGAGGCCAAGACACTTGCCAGGATAGGAGCACAAACGCCCTTTATGGCACAGAGTCTTTCTGTGGTGTAGGAAAATGCTCCTATAAGAAAGAGGAAACCGGTGCCTTCCTGGGCTGGAACATTCCAAAAAGTACCTGCGGAACTTTGACACTGCTAGATCCAAAAAATATTTGCATCTCAGTAAAGATAAGATACATCTCCTCACGGACTTTCTTACTGGACACTGCCGCCTTAAGAAGCACCTAATGAGAATAGGTCTAACAGAAATTGACGAGTGTAGATTCTGTGGCGAGGAGGATGAAACTCCGGATCACTTAGTTCTAGAATGCATCGCCATTGCAAGCCAACGCAAGAAATGCTTTGGACCAGAAACTTGTAAGACTGAGGATCCAGCCTCGTTGAAGCTGTCCCAAATACTAGAGTTCATTAGAACACTGGAACTGGAAAGCGAGCTGTAGTAGTTTTGTTTTTCATATGATGATGTGTAATGGTTCAATTAATAATTTTATTTTTCGAGCATTACATTTCTTCTAAAAAAATAAAAATGCTGCTACGATTACCCATATCGTTTGTAGTATGCCTGAGGTTAAATTGAGATTATTTAAAACACTAATTAGATAAGTGTTGGATGAATTTTCATTAAGAATGGATTTCTCTTCCTACATACATGTATGGAGGTTATATTGAACATCACGTTTTTTATGTAGATATTTCTTGCTGTTTATACTGCAATATTAAATATAAAATAAAAATGTTTTTCTTAATTTCTTCACATTAATGATCAATATTGGCCATTAACAGTTTGTATACTGTATCGGCAATAAAAAACTATAACAGAAAATTGTTAAATATAGGGGTTGTACCAATTAAAATACAAATATTTCTGGTATATCTAAAAAGTTGTACATTTGGCAATATCGAAAATATGAAATTTGAAAGCACTAATATACATAACCAAAATGTTGCTGTATTTTACAGGACGACAAAGACAAACTCGTGATTTAGGTATTAACGGAATCAATTCTTATTCAATCAATTTTATTTTCTTTAATTATTTTTGTGCTAAAAAATGAAATAACAATACCCAATAATATTTGCCTTACCTCATTGTCTTAAGAAACTAGCAGTCATATTTTATACTCGAAACCGGAAGTTTCTTAAATTGACACTTATTGAGCAAATCACAATTTTGTTCATTTTTTAAATGACACTATTGACACCCGAATAAATCATGTGTTTATTATTTATCATTCTGTCGCGAGCCAATCAAATTCATGTAAATGATGTGTGAATTCAGATAAACTGATATGAAAAATCATTTTCAAAAATGATTGCTGACGTAGGTCACATGGCGAGCGATATGTGTTAAATAATTTTGTCCAGACTGTTACTCTCCTTTACTATCATCAAGCATTAAAATGAGATGGTGTCCATTATATTTTTAAAATCTGGCACATTTCAATTTTGTATCTCAGTGGCGTTACAGCTGTATAAATCAAAATTTTTATAAAAATATTTTTAAATTGTAAGTTACGTAATGAGTAACCATTTTAAACTATAGTATTTTTAAAACCAGAAGATCAAGTGACTCCTTGTATGAATAAATAGAATTACTTTAGGAGCAAAATAGGATTTTATTTCTTCAATAATAATAGTTTATTCAATTAAATGTTTACATAGGTTATAGTAACATTTTCGTAAATATTATGAAGAAACTTCACGTAGCCCATAAGACCGTAAATGGTTGAAGATGGGTTTAATTCAGTGATTCACAATAATAAAAAAAGTTACCATCGTATTACAGATACAGTACATTTATATTGTGCTATTCAAAAGTCCCTTCCCCCTCGTATATTTTGGACGGCTACACTTACATTAATAAAATTTGGAGGGTGAAAATAAAGTGTTGTAAACTTCTCTACAAATGGTGACGTAATAGTAATAGATGACGTCACAGTGCCACTCTGACCAATAATTTTAAATATGACCTTATGGCAAGTGATACCTCGTTTGAAAGGCATTGACATTGGCTACATAGCCATATTAATTTTGTTTGGGTTTAAATTAATTTTGACGGATAAATTAAATAAATACCAAAATTATTGAAATTATTTTTTTAAATTTAATTAATCAAATATCAACAATGGATTCTTATAGCAAGTGTTCGAAATGTGCTCCGTCTACTTCCTGACAGTAATACATCCTATTAGTAAATTCTTGTCGTACTCGTTCGAATGTGTCAGCTAAAATAGCATTGCATTCTTCAGTAATTCTTTCTTTCAAAACGCCAATGCTATCTGGTGCCGTAGTATAAACCTTGGATTTCATGTACCCCCATAGAAGAAAATCTAATGGTGTCAGATCTGGTGACCGAGGTGGCCATTCTATAGGACCTCGCCGGCCGATGTATTACTGTCAGGAAATAGACGGAGCACATTTCGAACACTTACTATAAGAATCCATTGTTGATATTTGATTAATTAAATTTAAAAATGAATTTCAATAATTATGGTATTTATTTAATTTATCCGTCAAAATTAATTTGATCCCAAACAAAATTAATATGGCTATGTAGCCAATGTTAATGCCTTTCAAACGAGATATCACTAGCCATACGGTCCCATTTAAAATTATTGGCCAGAGTGGCACTGTGACGTCATCTATTACTATTACGTCACCTGTTACCATTCGTAGAGAAGTTTACAACACTATATTTTCACCCTCCAAATGTTATTAATGTAAGTGTAGCCGTTCAAAAGATACGAGGGGGGAGGGGACTTTTGAATAGCACTATATAAAAACATAAATGGGTGAGAACGCTCTCCTTAAAAACTAAAAATTAAAATCAAGATTAAGACTAAAATTTGACCACAATATTCGAGTACTACTTATATTTGTATAATTTAGACAATTAATTTTTTATATCTATTAATTTATGAACCGCTTCCTGCTCTAAACCTTTAACAAAAAATTTAAATCTATTTTTATCATATCTTCCGAATTCAATGTAGTTAAAAATGTTTTATATATATTAGGTAGAAAGGCAAGGCAAGCATTTTAAATCTGTTCCCTTTTTTATTTTTTCACACCAATCCGTCATACAATAATTTTGCATAAATGGAGATGACGTATTTCCAACATATTTCTCCCACCTAATAACCTACAACTGATATTTTCACATTAATAAATTCAGTTACCTACAAATGAGGTTAGCGGTAGTGGAAGTTGATAACAGCTTCCTGAATATATCAATACAGATATAAACGTAAGAAAACAAATTCGATATCAAGTAACAGTTTGATTATGCAATAACTTTAACATTTCCCATCCAAACATAAACTTTACGTTTTGCTGTGAAGAAATATATGAAACTATTTAATAAGTCCTACACTGGCATTTATTTGCTTCCTCCCACTTTTCGTATGAGTCACTTTTACTATCAGCCACCAAAACAACGATATTTTCTCTATAGTTGTAAAGAGAGTTTTAGTACTAGCACTCCCAGATGACCTCCCGATGAACTGTCGTGTAAATTTTTTCAGTACCTCTGCTACTCTCGTTCTCGGGATAACTGCCTGTCTTCTCTTCTCGTAACCATCATCGTTCTCAAGGATTCTTTTCAACATGCCTTCTTCCAGGACAAGGAAGTCCCACTGAGCCCAATATGCCTCGAGTGTCGGTGAAAATCTTGACACTTCTTGCCAGGTAGATCGCCGATATTTTTCCTTCCATTCACGAATATTCTTTAGGTGATGATCTGCAACTTCCTCAGATTTCGACTTGTTGCAGTGAGAATAGTCTACAGGGCATGGCCGTCTAAGCAGAGCGTCGGTGTTTCGGTGATTCACATCAGCTCGGTGTTCGCCCCTGTCTAATTTCCCGTATGACTGGAGTTCTTGGGTTGCAGGAATCTTGGGACGCTTAGACGGGCTGCGTACGGGCTCTGCCTCGCCACACTTCCTGCATTTGATCTTTGTTGTTGTACAAGTGAATAATTTTACGAATTTCACGTAACAAAGTTTAATTATATAATTATCAAGCGATTACAAAGGATTCTAACATTTACAAAATAAAATATGTGTAACGTAACTTTTATATTAATGGACTGCTGTCAGTTGTGACAGTTGCTGTGTCTCCTCGGTCGCCTCTACAGCTTGTCGCTAACGGTCGGCATAGGTGGATGTGGATAAGGTCGTATTGACAACAATCTTCTTCGGCTTCTTGTCTGCCATACCTTTCTACAAGTTGACGGTCTGGTCAAGTCTGTCATCGTCACCTTCTTCTTGAATGGTCCTACCTCTGTTGTGCCGCGAATCCATCATGACTGCTTTGCATTTAAGAGGTTCTTGTTTGTAAGACGCTTACACAAACTGCGTATCTACTCTAGCTCGCCACAATTACGGCACCTGATCTTCTTCGGCTTCTTGTCTACCATACCTTTCAACAAATTAACGATCTGGTCAAGTCTCTTATCGTCACCTTCTTCCTGAATAGTCCTAACTTTGTTGTATCCGGAAGCCATCGTGGTTGCTTCGTACTCAAGAGCAGCGGTCAATACACCTACCATGGTTTTGGGATGGGCTAATTGAAGTATCGTCTCCATATCGTGGCCATATAAGACGTCAATAACGGCCTGTATGCCCAAATATTCCATCATGTTTCTCTGATGCTGATGGATAAGCAAATCGAACTAGTCGGGCAACATCCAGTTCATGTCTTGAAGGGTTTCGTCACGTAACCGCCTTCAGTTCTTTAGCTGGAATCGGTATAAATTTTCTAAATGTTCGTGACCATATCGCATGTCCAACCTCTTCTGCTGCTCGAAGTCATCCGTCTCTTCCAAAGGTATCGTCTGAAGTATCCCTAATCGCGATAGTTAAGTTCACTGCCTTCTCCCTGTCGGACCAATTATTCACTCTAGCGGCTGCTTCAAACTGTTTTACATAATTGGTCCATAACATCTTTCCGTCAAACGTTGGGGCCTTGACTCGAATAAAACTCCCAATGTGTTCTAACTTAGGGTGTGTTTCTGGCTGGCAAGGGTTTGTTTGCTCCATATTCATTTCTTGTGCTGGCGTGTCTTGTGTCCTTAAATCTACCATATTTCTCTCTAACTCCTTGATTTTCTCGTCTATCGTTGTCATCTTATTCTTGATATCCGATTTTAGAGACGAAATTCTATCTTCCACATCAGGGGCAATGTAATTTTTCCTTAATAAGATGTCGGCAGAAAGTTAGTCCATGTTAGCAGAAATATTGTTCTTCATAGTTGAAATCGTCTCGACCATGTTAACAAAAATATCGTTCTTCATAATAGAGATATCGTTTTTCACATTAGTTGAAATCTTCTCTTCCATGGCAGAAATATTTTCGTCCATGTTAGCAGAAACTGAAGAGGTTAAAGTGGAAGCCTCGTCTTTGAGAAAAAATGTTTCTGGATCACAGCCGTAATTTTCCAGTGCCACTTTAAGTCTTTCGACTAATTCACTTTTCTTACCGGACGTTTCCAACCCACGATTTTCCAATTCTGCCTTTAGCTCTGTCACTTTTAGGTCACTTAGTCTTTTGGCCATTTTTACGTAGTTATTTATTTATATTACCCCAGACCTGACACCAATGTAACGTTAAATATATACATACACATGGTATGTCTACTCAATTAATTAATTTATTCACTAATTTATATTAACTACACAGTATATTCACTTACACTAATTTATATTAACTACATAGTATATTCACTTATACTAATTTATATAAACATTTCACTACTGTTTATTTACTTAGACTATTGACTTTGGTCACTGTTTATCTCCCGAGATCAAATTATAAACTCCCGCTGATCAGCAGCTTTTATATATTAAGTGCCCTTTATTCCGGAACCTTCTAGATTGCGGCTCACGAAACACTCGCCTCCCTAGAATTTGAGGCCCTATAACTCCTCAGAGATGCAACTTGGTATAGAGGTAAATTGCCCGTAATCGTCATATTTTGGGCTCGCCTATACGCCTCTCCTCTGTGTCGGTTGTTATGCGGGACACCCTGTATAGTTCCAAAAGAAATTGTATATTAACCGAGCAGTCCATTTGTCAAAAGGAGTTGTCGTCCTCCCATCGTAGACTATTGTATCGTTCGTCCTTCCTAGACCCTTTTTTAATATGTAATGTACTCGCTTTCTAGACACTTGTTTTCGTTGAATTGTTCTTCCTATATAATGCACGTTTTTTAAGTTATTATTTTACAGAAAAGATCTACTTTTTTATATTATATACTTATCTAGTTCCAAAAGCAATTGTATACTGCCCGAGCACTCCATTTATCAAGAGGAGTCATCGACCTCCCATCGAAGACTCTTTTTAATTTTGTATCTTTCGTCCTTCATAGACCCTTTTTTAATACGTTCCTTACTCTCTTCCTAAACACTTTTTTAATTTGTATCGTTCTTCCTAAATAACGCTCTGTAGTCTTTGGAACTAGTGTCATGACGGTGGATTTAAGGCACTATTTCAAATATAATTAAGAATAAGTCATTAATCTGATTTTCAATGTTGCATAATACATCTCTCTGGTAAAATTAAGTTATATAAATAAACATTTAAAACACCAGATATTTGTTTTGATCCTACTATCCTATTCTACCATCCGCCATTGCTACTTCCTGACGTAGAAACATTCTGAAAGCTATGTGAGTCTATGCTAAAAATAACCCTTATTGAGACTTCAATAAGCAAATACATCTTTAAATTTTTTGTTTTAGTGCTACTTTCGATTAAAACTAAAACGTTGAACTCGGTAGGTGTTTAGTATTTTGTAAGTTTCAGTTTATTTTTTTTATATTCCATTTTTCAAGTGCAAATTCAGATCCGAACCAATTCATTGTTGTGAGTAGAAGTCTGATTTTAATAACTTAACGTATATTTAAAAAAAGAAATTATAACCTAAGTCGTGAAATTTTATTACTATCATTTATAGTTACAAATAAGTACAGTCTTTGTTGGTTTTATTACAGGGATAACTTTTTTATCACGGTAAAAGTGTTTAGTTTATTTTTGTAATCATTTTTTTTTGTAATCATTTCCTAGATATATTTTTAATAAAACTGTCACTTTTTAAATTGATGGAACGTTGTTTCATCCTATAAAATCTATGAATTAATTAGTGTTTTAAATGAAACTCACGGTTTCTAGTTAATTCCACAATATAATAAAAGTTATTGAAAATTCTAAAAAATTGACAATTGTTTCGATAAATCAATATCATCGTCAGAATGACAGAAGTTACATTTCATTTGATGCCTACCTGATGTTTAGTAGTTATTTTTGGCTAGACCAAGAAGTGACCTAACTTGTGATTGACTTAATATATGTTTATAGAAAAAAGAAGAGGATGTGATATTACAAATATTGAAGCTTAGATATTATTAGCCCTATGGTGATATCCTGGATATCATTTTTCCAATTAAGATCAGTATAACTGTGCAATGATATAGAAAACCAGGAAAACTATATCTGCTGATCTTTACAATCATCACTTAAGAAGACAGTTTATTAGTGGAGAACTCCCTAGATTTAACTGTTCATTGACAACTTCATATTGTGGGTTTCTTAAATGTCTTCTAATTTCCAATTCTTCAAGGAAATCCAGTTCTAGTTTCTTTTCACAAATATGCAGCACTTCTAGTTTTGTGTTAGGTGTCAATGAATGATTTGTGTCAAGTAGATGTTTTGCGTAGTGGGATTTATCTGGTTGTTTTAACGTGTATGCTCGTAAGTGTTCACTGTATCGGATTTCAAAATTCCTAAGGGTCTGACCCAAATAGACAGCATTACATTCTGGACATTTGAGTTTATATATATCTGACTTCCTTAATAGTGGTATTTTTGTTTTTATATTTGACAATTTTGTACTAACGTTACTATCTGTTTTAAAAGAAATTGTTGTATTCGTTGCTGAAGATATTATCTTTGAAATATTATTAGAAATATTTTCTGCATATGTGATGGTTTTATAAGTTGTAATTTCATCAGCTTGTTTAGGAAATATTAGTTGTAATGCCACTTTTTCCTCTTTTTTACTAATTAGCTTATTTATCATATTTAATGGATGTTGCTATTTGTCTAATTGTATTAATCCCCCTATCAAAATTACATTTGTTCATAGGAACTGAAAAAGCTCTATGTATCATTGAACTATATGCCGCCAGTCTGTGTGACATAGGGTGATTGGAATTGTCACATCAGTCTGTGTTGGTTTTCGGTAAATTGAATAATCAAGTCCATTATTAAGTGAAATAATTCTGATTAATGCATACATCAAATAAATTGAGTATATCTGATATTAATCCTGGATTAATATTTTTATCTTCTAGTAATTCTCTTACAAGTATTAGGCATTCTTTAGGAGGAATTTCAGTAAACATATTAGTTACATCGAACGAAATGAGTTTATAGTTATCTTGCAAGTGGATTGATTTCAACTTTTTGATTAGTTCTATTGAATTTCTAATTGAGTACTGATATTCATATCCGTAACTATTGAGTATATTGTTGAGCCTCTTTGCCAATATATTATTAGGAGCATTAACATAAGAAACTACAAGTCTAATTGGTTTCGTTATTTTATGTAATTTAACGGTTCCATATAATTGTGAACAATGAGGATTCTTATGTATGATAAACCTCTTTTCGTAATCACTTAAAAGATAATTTGAATTATTAACAATATCCTTTACATTATTAGAAAACTTTTTCGTTGGGTCCGCTTTAAGAACTTTTACATCGCTAGATTCTATAAAGTTATATATTTTGGAATTGTAATTTTCAGTCGTCAAAAAGACAGTTCTGTTCCCCTTATCAGATTTTGTAACTGTTAGGTTATTATCTTCTATCTTCTTTTTTATTGCATTTAAAAAGTTGAAAGCAATCCACTTGCAAGATAACTATAAACTCATTTCGTTCGATGTAACTAATATGTTTACTAAAATTCCTCCTAAAGAATGCCTAATACTTGTAAGAAAATTACTAGACGATAAAAATAATAATCCAGGAATAATATCAGATATACTTAATTTATTTGATGTATGCATTAATCAGAATTATGTCACTTTTGACAATAAGATATATATTCAAAATGAAGGTTTACCAATGGGAAGCCCTATTTCGCCTATTTTAGCTAACATTTTTATGGACAATTTAGAAAGAAAGATCTTTGAAAGTAATATTTCGAAAAATATTTTATTTTGGTATAGATATGTAGATGACATATTAGCTTGTTTTATGGGTAGTGAACGACAATTAGATGTATTTTTCAACCACATCAATAATTTACACCCAAAAATTAAATTTACATTAGAAATGGAAGAAAATAGCTCAATCAATTTTCTTGATTTAAAAAAGAGTTAATAATGTACTTGATTATTCAATTTACCAAAAACCAATACAGACTGATGTGACAATTCCATTCAATTCCAATCACCCTATGTCACACAGACTGGCGGCATATAGTTCAATGATACATAGAGCTTTTTCAGTTCCTATGAACAAATGTAATTTTGATAGAGAGATTATTACAATTAGACAAATAGCAAGATCCATTAAATATGGTAAATAAGCTAATTAGTAAAAAAGAGGAAAAAGTGGCATTACAACTAATATTTCCTAAACAAGCTGATGAAATAAAAACTTATAAAACCATCACATATGCAGGAAGTATTTCTAATAATATTTCAAAGATAATATCTTCAGCAACGAATACAACAATTTCTTTTAAAACAGAAAGTAACGTTAGTACGAAATTGTTAAATGTAAAAACAAAAATACCACTAGTAAAGAAGTCAGGTATATATAAACTCAAATGTCCAGAATGTAATGCTGTCTATTTGGGTCAGACCCTTAGGAATTTTGAAATCCGATACAGTGAACACTTACGAGCATACAGGTTAAAACAACCAGATAAATCCCACTACGCAAAACATCTACTTGACACAAATCATTCATTGACACCTAACACAAAACTAGAAGTGCTGCATATTTGTGAAAAGAAACAAGAACTGGATTTCCTTGAAGAATTGGAAATTAGAAGACATTTAAGAAACCCACAATATGAAGTTGTCAATGAACAGTTGAATCTAGGAAGTTCTCCACTAATAAACTGTCTTCTTAAGTGATAATTGTAAAGATCAGCAGATATAGTTTTCCTGGTTTTCTATATCATTGCACAGTTATACTGATCTTAATTGAAAAAATGATATCCAGAATATCACCATAGGGCTAATAATATCTAAGCTTCAATATTTGTAACATCACATCTTCTTCTCTTTTCTATAAACATATATTAAGTCAATCACAAGTTAGGTCACTTCTTGGTCTAGCCAAAAATAACTACTAAACATCAGGTAGGCATCAAATAAAATGTAACTTCTGTCATTCTGACGATGATATTGATTTATCGAAACAATTGTCAATTTTTTAGAATTTTCTATAAATTTTATTATCTTGTGGAATGAACTAGAAACCGTGAGTTCCATTTAAATCAGTAATATGAGCAGATTCCACGAAGTAAGGGTCGAGACAGTTAATTTCACTATGAATTAATGATAATCTCTACTATTTACATATAAAAAAATAAATTCCAAAAAACATTTCTGAATAAATATTAGTGAAATTATATGTGTTGAGTGTCACATATTCCAGTAACACTTTCGCGTCTTTTCGTCGATTGTATATCTGATTTGGGAGCAATACAAAATAGTTGAATTTACAGTGATTAGTTATTAAAATCTTCATTATTGTGTTTTAACTAATCTGCAATGTCTGTCTTTCAAAGTGTTGGTTTTCATAAGACAGCAGTGTGTTTTTTATTATAATAACTTATCCAGGGTATACAAAAAGAAGGCTTCAAGACAATCAGAATAAAAGTATAGAACTTACTGTTGGTACGTTCATTTTGATTCTTTTGTATGCATTCATTCATTAGCCCTTAAGTATGCCTGGGCTATTTTAAATTACACCTACATGATGGTGGGGTCTTGGCGTACCCCAAAAAATTTATTTGTATGGGGCAATTACTGTAAACTCAATAAAATAAGTTAGATTCAAAATTATAAGTGACCTACTGTTATCATAAGGTAAATATTTTTCTCTACGACCACATAGGAAAGTAACACATATCGCACTCTCTACTCCCATGGAAAGTAACCTTTACTCTCACGGGTGCGGACATAATTATTAAGTGGCATCTCTTTCTATAATAGTGAAGAACAGAACAAAATAATTTGACATTTGTCGGTTATGTTATCAGATATAAATGACGAACGGGTTAAGATCCAATAATTGAACTGATTTATACCTCGCAAGTCGATTCACATTAATCTAATTATGATATTATTTGTATTTTCAGTTTATTACAACAAAATTTAGCTATTTTCAAAGTTCAAGTAATTAAAGGATAGCAACGAAATCCTAAAACTGTTAATTTATTATTGTAGCAACAACCAATTCACTTTTAATTTTTATTGTTCCAAATAATTCAATTTGTTCCCAAGTTATATCTAATACGTACTTACTTATTATCATTTTTTCAAATGAACAATAATTATTGTTATTTCTTTATTTTACTATAAAAGTAAATTCATGTGCACTTTTTACAGAAACAATAGTCAAACATATACTGTCGCAAATAAAACGTGAGATTAGTCAAGCAACTCAATATACAAAATCTGATATTTACATATTGTTTAATAAAATGGGTGGTCGTAGGAAAAATATTGTACATTACTTGTGTGAAAGTGACTTTTCATTCTCGTAAGATTGTCGCACTAGGCTTACGCCTCGTGCTACAATATTTCCCATTCGTTTGAAAAGTGTCACTTTCCGCATTCGTAATGTAATATACTATAAATGCAACTATTACAAATAGTATTCAAATGAATTGAGCAGATGTGTTTTTTGTACTTTTTGCACATTGTCTCCGTTTTCTGGTCGTAACTTGTGATGTTGCCAAGCTGTAGTTTTTTCCTTTACTTAACGAAAACTAGAAAAGGCAATCTGATTTTAGATTGAGAGTTCTTCTTTTTCATTGTTCCGTGCCTCGTAGGGCGTAAGTCGAAAAAATTATTTATTTAAAAATAAGAGGCTTGTATGATAAGCTTGATTCATTTAATATAAATATTTATTCATGAAAAACTATGGATAAGATACAAGAAACAGTAACCAATCATTCTATATTCGAATTAACATTTAATTATTTTACATAGAAGAGGGTTAAATGACGAACTGTCTGTAGGAATCAATACAAGCTGTAATCATCTTCATGCAAATTTAAATATTGTTTCTTTATGCAATATCTATTATATTTATTATGATAAAAATATAATGGAAAAGAAAAATATAGATACACAAAATAAAATTTTGTTACAAGATATAAATATAAAAAATCTACCATTTTATCAGCATTATTTATGTAGAGATAATGTGGTCGTTGTTTTAGTTTGTGTATTATAAAATAACTGTACCTAATTAATTTAATAATAGTTATTAGTGATTTTGAAAAGGTGAACATAAAGCAAATTTGATAAAAATATACAAAAAATAAAACACAAGATTTCCACTACTCCACTGCAAAATCATCACCATCTTCATCGTCACTATCAAAATTAATGATAAGTGGAGGCACATCCTGTCTATCAAATACTACTTCTCTATCCCACCCATCTTGTATAATTTTTTCAGTGTGCTCTACTGTCGGTGACCAAATATCTGGAGTCACTTTTTTTAAAGACTTTTTCCATACACCTATTGCTTGTTCTGTTGAAGAACCATCAGTTCCCACATGATCTCTATAAAAAATTTTAACTATGGCCCAAATATGTTCAATTGGGTTGGACTTACAGTGGTAAGTGGGAAGTCGAAGCACTTTGTGATTATATTTTCCAGATAATATGTCAGCTTCATATACTGTTGGTGGTTTATTCCTACAAAAATGCATATATTTAATCAAAATAAGTTATCTAAGTATTAGTTCTGTATATCAGCCTTTTTGGTAGCTAGTGTTGGTATTTTATTGATCACTGTACTGTGATAACTTGCATTATCCATTACAATTGTGGCAGGTTCTTCCAAGTTAACTATTCAAACTAATGCAAAAAATATTCTGGGTTCATTTCACCGTGGTAATCACTATCTTGTTTTTTGGAAGGAAAAACCAGCCCTAACCTAACCTAACCAGCATGCAATACTATATACCCACATCAGAAAATAATAAATTACTACTAGGTTTCCTAGATAGACTGCATGGCTAAAAAGAACTATTAATAATTATATAGATTTAAATAAAATAGTGTGACTAGTAAATATTTGAAAAGGTCTTAAAATGGCAGGAATGTTAGTAAATAAATAATAAATAAATTAATTGCTAAATTTCATTATTCAATTACCTTGGACCACCAATTTTGGTTTTTTTTCCCGCTTCTATGATTAGAATCTTGCCAAAAACGTCCAACAGTACCGTCTTTAAATATCCATATCTTATCCAAAAACACAAATTGATATAAACCTTCCCTTTTTATCTTGACATATTCATGTAGAAAATGTCCACGTTTTAATGCAAGATGTGGCAACTCCATTAAACCACGACGAGGATCATCTTTTTGGTGTTTGAATCCAATATTTTTCACTATCTTCCAGAGTGATGTTAAACAACCATTAAAGAGTTCACGCTCCTGGAGTTTGTCTCTTAAAGTTTTCAAGTGTATGTGTTTCTCTGAAAAAATATTGTGTTGGTTAATTGTGAATAAAATAAAACAGTCAATTCAATATACTCACTGTTTCCCTACATTTCGTATATAACATTTCGGAAAGTATTTTGATCCAAGTTATCGAATTAAACAGTAGGTTTTATGCGTTGTCTCTTTTTGGGTGGACTTTTAGGCTGTTGTCCTCTATTATGCTTGGCGGCAATACGGTTAACAGTAGTAACGCTAAGTTGTAAAGCTTCTGCAACTCTCTACAATATAATCACTTCAATTTATGAAAGAAAAATATATTATCAAGTTCAATTAACCTAACCTAACATTAAAAACGTTTAATCATTTACATTTAAATATGTAACAATAATATTAATAATGATGAATACAAATAGCGAATACTATTACTTACGTCTCTTACAGCAGTAAGCGGGAGAAGCGGGCCCCCATTTCGGCATTCTCGTTCAAAATATCTCAACAAAGATGTTACCATCTCTTGACATTTTCTGTTCAGCTGCTTCGATATTTTATTAACCACACACTGCAGATTTGCCTAAATAATTAGTTATGAAAATAACTATTTTTTTAATCTTAAAGAAGCAATGAATTTAGAAGCACCAAAAAAACTTGTAAATATTAGACGATGATCGAATGTCAGTAAACGTCAAAACAATCTGGGGAATTTTACCAGTTGATTTGACAACGTCTTGAAGTTTTGCCAACCCGTTAGCTGTAAATTTCCCTGGCTGTTGAGGATAAATTGTATTCACGGTTGGTAAATTCATATTTATTCTGATAAGCAACAAAGTAACTAAAAATTACATCATCGTCTTTTTATCGTAAATAAACTATACCACCTAGTTTTATTATTTATTATCTACCTTAATTCTTGTCTAAGATGTGTTGTATCTCGGCGTTTAATATGAGGGTCTATCAGGAACTATTATTAGATTTCATAATTGCTACTCAGTTGACACCAGAAATATTCAAAATAACATAAAAAATTACCATTGGCCATCGTCTGGTTCGACTCGCTACAGAGTAGCCATCACACATTTGGTCAAGAGTGTTGATACCACATTTGTAAGTATTTTAATATTTTATCATGCTAGGATTTCCGTTTTCGCCAATTTTCTTATCATCGTCCATTATCGAGAGTACAGTTTTGGGTACGAAGGAACATATAGTTTCTTATTCGTTATGTCCACTAGACCCCACTTGACGATTTTTATTCGCTTTAAATTCTGAAGGAATTTGAGGTTAATTCATTTTCAATGTACCGAGTACTGTAATACCCTTGTTTTTCAATTCATCACACAATTCGATAAACAGAAATCAATTATCCACAACCACATTTCTATTGATTCCTTGAATTTCAGTAACAAGTTCTAAAACGGACTTGGTTGGAACCAAGAGTTCTTGTTTCCCTTCTTTTTTTTCGTGCTTCACTCTCTCTGCTGTCACTTCATCAGTCTTATCTTGCTCCCCCCTACACTAGTATCTTTTCCTGTATAAATAAATGCATTATAGAAATAAAATGTGCGTGAACCAGATAAGCACATAATGGCCATATTTAGCCGGTTTTTTGGGCATGTACATTTTAAATGAACACCTTCTTCGAAATGGGACCATTTCATCAATTATGACGTTGTTGCCCGGTGTATATAATTTTCCGCAGTTTCCTATAAATGTGATCCATATTTCTCTAACCGCCGCTAGATTGTCGGAAGTTTATCTCTGTTCCATATCTTCCTTATTATCAAAACGTAAACAACATAAAATAAACAAATAACAGGACACGCTCATGGTTGCGCGAAATATATCGCCACCGGTACCATCACTCGCAAATAAACTAGATACTTCTTCATACGCAGATCTCATTGTTCCAGTTAAATATAATAATCCTATAAAAGCTTGAAATTCGATTATATCTAAATCTTCCTATACAATATGTCCTCCTAAGTTGGAATCATATGGAAAACTGTTTTATTATTAATTTTAGGAAAAAAGTGATTCTTCATAAAAAGTTCTGCATTATCTAAAACCTAAAATACAGTCATCAAATAACTTCTTTAATCGTATACGAGGTTTGTCAAAAAATATGAGTTTTACTTAAGAGTAAAGTACCTTTAAATTTGACAATATCGAAAAATGTTACTAAAAAAGTACGTTTAAATATGTAACTACATTCATTTACATTATTTACATTATTTTTAAAACGTATGTCTACAATAATGCTAATTTAACTGTCTTCCTCTTCTTCTGCTATCCATTATTGGATGTTTGCGACTACTTCTGACCATTTCGTTCTGTCTCTGATGGTGTGGATTAATTCTCCTGTGGTTCTCATCCCTGTTCATTGTTTGATATTTCTGAGCCACGACATCCACTTTCTGCCCACTCCCGTTTTCCCTCTATCTTTCCTTCTATTAATAGTTGGAGCAACTGGTATCTCTCGTTGCGTTGTCCCAGGTACGCTGTTATCCTGCGTTTTATCTGTTCAGCAATTCACGTTCTCTTCCTGCCTTCCTCAGAATTTCCTCGTTCATTTATCTTGCCGTCCATGGAACTTTCAAGATTCTTCGATAGATCCACATTTCAAATGCTGCCAGTCTGTTCATGATATTCACCTTCAGAGTCCAGCGTTCCATGCCATACTATAGGACGGACCATACGTATCATTTTGTGAACCTTATTCTGAGATTGAGGTCGAAGTCAGAGTTCGTAAAGACGTTTTTAAATCTCATGAATAAGCTCCTTGCTTTTTCTATCCGGCACTTGATTTCCACGTCTGAAGACCAGTCTTCACATAGCCAGGTTCCCAGGTATTTAGACTTTTTTACCCGTTCTATGTCTTCACTATTGTATGATAGCTTTGCATTCTGGAAATCATCTAATTTACGGGTGATTATTGGGAATTTTGTCTATTTTATATTGATGTTACTCCCCATCAACCGACTATGTATTCCCACCATGTTCAGAAGTCTTTGGAGGTCATTCATGTTATCTGCTATCAGGACTGTATCATCTGCATACCGTATATTGTGGATCCATATGCCATTTACTTTGATACCCAATTGTTGTCTTTCGAGAGCTTCTAGAAATATATTTTCAGAGTATACGTTAAACAGGAATAGGGAGAGGACACAACCCAGCCTTACACCTCTAAGGATTTTGTGTGCTTTTGTGGCCTCGTTTCCAACTCTAACTGCAGCTGTTTGGTTCCAGTACAAGTTTTCAATACAGCGTATATCTTTCTGATCTGTCAAGTCGCCTTAGTATTCGAATGAGTTTGTGATGTTGCACTTGTAACGATGTTACTATTTTTCGTTCCGACATCCCACTGTATACATTTTAATTTCTCATTTTATTAGTATTATTATAAAGTTATGTTATTATTTTATTATACACCCCTCTTTCATCAAAAGCTGTGAATTTATTTGCTGTTAATAATTTTAAATATGTATATTGATTTGATACATCCGGTATATATTGAATATGTATTGCTTACTGTACCGTTCGCGCAAATCAGTCCGCGTCGTTCTTAAGATTGTTAAGTAGGGGGACCCATTGAGTGGGGTCGAGGTAAGAATGTATAAAACCGGCAAACGGGACGGAATGGGTCTCTTTTGCTCTTTTGCTCTCTTAGCTCTGTAGCTCCTAGTTCTATGCTCTTACAGTTCCGCCGTTTCCGAAACGCCGACTGATTTTCGCCAACAAGGTAAGGGAACTTAGAAATTATTTTATAAACCATTCTTCTTGTGTTAAATTCTTTTTTCTCCTAACGTCTTTCGTAGCTGTATTGATAGATTTTATTTTTGCTTACTGCTTGTTTAATTTGAGTGATTCTCCGCGTATTTGTGTACAATTCCGAAGTAAGAATTCACTGTTGGTTTTAACTCTAGGGGAAAAGAAATATAGTTGGGAAACTCCCAAGCATTCTCGCTGCAAAGCAGGTAGATTCTTGGGAGATTTTCAAGGTATTTCGGGAATCCCGATTCCGGTATACAACACTAGGGAAACGAAATACCGTTGGGAAACCTTCAAGCATCCTCGCTGCAAAGCAGGTAGATTCTTGAGGGATTCTCAAAGTATTCCGGGGGTTGCTCAATCTAGTACCATAGGCCTTGGTAGCGTGACTAAATATTTGATAATAGGCAACTTGGAGGAGCCTCGTCTGTGTTCGCTGCCATAGCAGGAAAATCCTTCGAGGGTTTTCCAAGGCGTGAAACGGAATAATCTCGCGAGCGTTCGCTGCCATAGCAGGTTCGCCAGGGAGAGGTTTTCGGATTCTGCCGACTAACTGATCTTTACGCGATTGATTTCAGCACCAACGGACGGGGTAATATCCGCACAAAAACCGAGGGAAATTTATTATTTACCGCCGTTCTATTCTAAGCCGTACACAAATACCAAGAAACGCTCCCGTAAAACACCGCTAGTGCCTTGATAACGCTTTCTCTGTGTAATTTTCACCATACTGCTAGTAAATGTTCACTGATTTTCACCGTCAATCGCCGAAAACTATTAAAGCTTTGCACGTTAGTATTGTAATCGTAAAACATTTATTCTGTAATAAAGTGCTTTGGGTCTGGGTTGTAATTTAAATAGAAATCGTAAATACTGAAGGGTTTTCATCAATATTTAGTTGTTTTAAATATATAGCTACGTGGTTCGTTTTATTCTCCTTTTCCCAAATTATTTCGAAGTCGAAATTGTAAAATTTTATAAAGCACAGGTAGTTTCATTTTCCGACAGTGGTAAACAATTAAAGCGTGTTTCCCACTTCGCACGGCATAGAGGTCAAGAACAACAGACCCCTGGAATTACTTAACATCCATCTGTTGCTACCCTGGTAACTCTTGACGCTACCATTTTCGAGAGTTCGGTGGAGTAAACCATCCCAAAAATCTGGCGCCCGAGAAAATCTGGTAGATAGTAAAGCCGCGGTTGTCATAGTGACGTCCGTGATTCTTTTGAGGAAAGATAGCACGTCACACATTCTGTCAAACGCCTTTTCATAGTCTATAAAACACATCACTACATCTTTTCTCTGGTCGTAGCAGTTCTGAATTAATACATGGGTTGCGACTAGTGCCACTCTTGTACTGAGACCCCTTGTAAAACCGAATTGAAAGGATCCAATAACGCTTTCGCATTTTGTGGAAATTCTGTAGTGAATGACCTTCAGAAATATTTTAAGAGTTTGACTCATCAAGCTAATCAATCTGTGGTCTTCGCATCTTGTTGCGTTGTTCTTTTTCGGAAGTGGGACGAAAAGAGACGTAAGTCATTTAGTTGGGAATTCTCCTTTGTTGTAAATTTGGTTGAAAAGCCTATGAAGTATTTTAATATCTTCGCTGTCTAATAATTTAAGCAGTTTAAAAGGAACTAGATCTGGCCCAACCGTTTTATTATCTTTCGAGCTTTTTATTGCTCTAGTAATCTCTTCTATTGTGATTGGCGGTCCAGACAATTCCTCTTCCAAGATGTCTTCTAACCGTGGTATTTCATCTGCAAAGAGGTTGCCAATATATTGTTCCCAGATAGCTTTCCTCTGTGAGTTGTCTTGGACCATTTGCCCTTGATGATTTTGTATGCTGGAGAGAGTCTATTTCCTGTATACTCCTGCTGTTTCTTTTATTTTCTTGTGCAGGTTATACTCATCATGTTGTTCTTGTAACTGTTCCATTTCTTCGCACTGTTCCTTCAGCCATCTATTTTCTGTCGTTCTTATCGCTCTTCTTATAGCATTTTGTATCATTCTGTATTTGTCTCGACTGTCTGTGTTTTTGTATTTTCTTCTCTCTTCAAATGTTGCTAATATTTCGTCAGTCATCCATTCTTTCTTTTTGACCTTTTATTTGTATCCTATATCTTCTTTTGCTGTATTTATCATTATTTCGTCTATATCCTTCCATGTGTTGTCAAGGTTCATCTAATCAGCTGATTGTGACAGGGCTAAAGTTGTAAAGGTTTCATTTAATTTATTGCCTACTTTGCTTTTGATGGTGTCGTCTTTAATTCTATCATAATCTTTCCTTGGTTATTGTTTTGATTTTTTATTATTAGCTATCTTTATTTCTGTTATGAGAAGTACATGGTCTGTTGGGACGTCGGCTCCAGGGTATGTACATGTTCTTGTTACTGATGTTCCGAATCGTTTGTTGATCAATATGAAGTCTATTTGGTTTCTAATTAAATGTTCGGGACAGTCTGCTGGGGCTCTCCATGTGTAGAAACGCAAATTTAACTGTAGTTACATGTAATCTATGATGACAAACAAATAATTTGTTGATAGAAGGAAATGTTGACAGTAAATTTCAAAACGCGTTAGAATTTAAAAGAAACATAAAAACGGTAGCGTTACTAACTGATGAAGAGAAAATAGAAATTGTTTTGACTGTGGGAGATTACTATGAAACGTATAGAGAAACAGCAAATATTCTCAATAATAGACATCCCAATAAAAATATAACCCAATCAACTGTAAAGGAAATAGTAAATAAATTTAGAAGAACTGGAAGTATTAAAAATAATTTTAATGGAAAACGTCGTAAACTGGTTGCTGCTGAGAGTACGCAGTTTAATGTAATGCTGTCTGTTGTAGCAAATCCAAAATTGTCAATGCCCAAGAGAAAGTCGTTGTTACAACAAAATGTAAGTAAAAATACAGTGGCAAGAATCTTAAAACTAAATAAATACAAACCATAAAAACGAACAATCGTACACACATTAAAAGAAAGGGATTATGATAGGCGCTTTGATTTACGATCTCTCATCAAAGGAGAGTTAGAGGAGGACCCTTTTTTTACGAGGCATATAATTTTTTCCGACGAGGCGACATTTTCATCAAATGGAACTGTCTCGTCGCAACATTGTCGCTGGTCGTCTGAGAAAAATCCCAATTTTATATTAAAGTTTCATGACCAATATTCGTTTAAGACGAACGCATGGTGTGGCACATATAATAACAAATTAATAGGACCTTTTATTCGCGAATCTATGAATGCGAAACGTTATTTACAGTTTTTGCAATATCAT
The DNA here is from genome assembly GCA_963921935.1 of Galeruca laticollis. NCBI lineage: Eukaryota > Metazoa > Arthropoda > Insecta > Coleoptera > Chrysomelidae > Galeruca > Galeruca laticollis. The sequence continues at coordinate 220,874,478 of OY998177.1, read as the reverse complement.
ATCAACGAAATCATGGACGAACTACACTTAATAAAACGTCAATGTATTTGGTACCAACAAGACGGTGCCGCATGCCACAGTACAGTTTTAGGAAAAGTTATTCACAGAAATTCTGATCTCTTTTGGCCTGCTAGAACCCCTGACCTAGCACCCTCGATTACTTTTTATGGGTTTGCCTGAAACAAAAAGTTTACCAGAAAGCGTCGATTTAAGATATTGACCACTTGGAGACGATAATTTTAGATACATGTCAAGAAATTTCTTCACAAATGACAAGGAATTTATTACGTGAGTTTCTCAATAGAACTGTTAAATGTATTATATTTTAAATCAACATGTTTAACACGCTTGTTATTTTCGGGGTTTTTAATTATAGCAATACACCCCTGGTTCTCTTCGAATACCTTAAAAGATTCAATATTTATTTTCAAGTCCTTAATTAGTTTCATAGTCCATAAACTGTCTTGTACTGCACTGCACAATGCCACCAATTCCACTTCACTGCTTGATAAGGCAACACATTTCTGCTTGCGAGTGACGCAGGTAACTGTAAACCTTAATTAGATATCCAGAATCTGATTTTCTATCATTCACATCAGTCGCCCAATCAGAATCGACATGAACTGATAACATTTGCTCTTCTAAAGTTCTTCTGTACTCTAAATCCACATTAATAGTCCCTCTCAGGTATCTTAATACTCTTTTGAGATGTATCTAAACTCCTTTCGAGCCCTTTCCCAGAAATTTGCTAAAATAATTTAAGGCAAAACTGATATCCGGACGAGATCCCAACATGAGATACATTAAGCATCCTATAAGCTCCCTAACCGGCATATTCTCTCAAACTTCTTCTTTCACATTTAATCTCAAGTTCGGATCAGTAGGTGTAGATACTTTATTACAATTCTCAAACCTGAAACGTTAAACGTTAAAATTCCTACCTTCCTATCGTATTTCATTTGCAACCCTAAAAAATTTGGTAGTTCACCTTTATCTCTCATTTCAAATGTTTTCATTAAATATTTTTTTATTTCTTCTATACAAGTTAAGTCGGGCCCTGCTATACATATGTCGTAAACATACAACATTAAATTTATAAATTGTCCCTTTTTTTCTTTAGTATACAGTGCTATTCAAAAGTCCCCTCCCCCCTCGTATCTTTTGAACGGCTACACTTACATTAATAAAATTTGTAGGGTGAAAATAAAGTGTTGTAAACTTCTCTACGAATGGTAACAGGTGACGTAATAGTTAGAGATGACGTCATAGTGCCACTCACTCTGGCCAATAATTTTAAATAGGATCTTATGGCAAGTGATATCTCGTTTGAAAGGCATTGACATTGGCTACATAGCCATATTAATTTTGTTTCGGTTTAAATTAATTTTGACGGATAAATTAAATAAATACCAAATTATTATTTCACATTTAAATATTGAAGATTTTTCAGTCCGCCTCTGGTTAGTTGTCAAAAAATTTGACGTTTTTAATTTAATAGTATTTGTTGCTTTGCAAAGTTTTTCTAATTAGCTTAAATATTTAATTTTATTATTGTTTAACGAGACGTTTAAGAGTTTACATAGACAAAATGGTACGTACTCAAGCCGGCAAAGTAGCAGCGATGTTAATAATTGGTGAATCTAGAAAGAATCTCCATGAAGCGGAACGTTTATTTAGTTGCTGAAATGGTAGTAAACCCTACTTCCTCTTCAACTAAAGTTGCGTCTATCTGTTAAGTAAGTAAAAGTACAGTACAGAGAGTGTTGGCTAAAAATAAATTTCATTCATACAAGTTAAAAATGGTGCACCACCTTTCGGATGACGACCCCAACAGAAGACTCGAATTCTGTGGATGAATGGCAAATGAAATTAGTCAAAACCCACATTACACAACAACAATTTGTTTTAGTGACGAAAGTACTTTTTGCCTCAATGGAAATGTGAATACCCAAAATGTAAGGTATTGGAGTGACCCAAATCCTCACACCTTTCGTGAACAACATACCCAATTTCCAGAAAAAGTCAATGTTTGGGCAGATATTTTGGGAAACCACATGGTTGGTCCTGTTTTCATAAATTCAAATTTAAGCGGTGAAGTGTATCTGGAGATGTTACAAAATGCAATTGAGCAGTTAATTCTTGAAATTTTGGAAGATAATCAAGATGAATTTGGCCATCTGGAAATAAAATTTTAACAAGATGGTGCTCCTGCCCATTATTATGGTGCAGTAAGACGTTACCTGGATGAGGAATATCTAGGTAGATGGATCGGCCGGCGAGGTTTTATAGAATGGCCACCTTGGTCACCAGAACTGACACCATTAGACTTTTTTCTATGGGGGTACTTTAAATCCAAGGTTCATACTACGGCATCAGATAGCATTGGCGTTTTGAAAGAAAGAATTACTGAAGAATGCAATGCTATTTCAGCTGACACATTCGAACGAGTACGACAAGAGTTTACTAATAGGATGTATTACTGTCAGGAAGTAGACGGAGCACATTTCGAACACTTGCTATAGGAATCCATTGTTGATATTTGATTAATTAAATTAAAAAAAATTTCAATAATTTTGGTATTTATTTCATTTATCCGTCAATATTAATTTAAACCCAAACAAAATCAATATGGCTATGTAGCCAATGTCAATGCCTTTCAAACGAGATATCACTTGCCATAAGGTCGTATATAAAATTATTGGCCAGAGTGGCACTGTGACGTCATCTATTACTATTACGTCACCTGTTACCATTCGTAGAGAAGTTTACAACACTTTATTTTCACCCTCCAAATTTTATTAATGTAAGTGTAGCCGTTCAAAAGATATGAGGGGGGGACTTTTGAATAGCACTGTATACTAAAGAAATAAAAGGACAATTTATAAATTTAATGTTGTATGTTGACGACATACAGTCGCTATATGATCTTTGTAGAATCCAGCTTCAATTAAACGTTTATTTATTTCTTCATTCCAGTATCGTGCAGCCTTCTTCAACCCGTAAAGAGATTTACCTAATTTTAAGACATTACCTTCTTCACATTTAACTCCTCGTGGTGGATAATTATAGATTTCTTCTTTTAGGTAACCATTTAAGAAGGCACTCTTTACATCTAGTTAATGAAAAATATAGTTCTGTTGTAGTCCCACAGACAACAAGGTTCTAATAGTTGCCATTTTTGAAACTGCTGCATATATTTCATCGTAATTAAATTAGTTCTTCTGTGCGAACCCTCTAACCACTAATCTTGTTTTATATTGGTCTTCTACTTTGGTTTCCAATGGCTTAGATGTAAACACCCACTTTGTGCTTAATACTTCGTTATTATTTGGCATTGCAACTTGCGTCCATGTTACATTTCTTTCCATAGCTTCTATCTCTTTACTCATCGCGTTCTTCCAAAAATGTGCATCATCTCTATTTTTAAACTCTTCGGCATTTTCTGGGACCTCTTCCATATATGAAATTGCATCAAATGCCATGTATAACTCATATTCATTATATTTTTGTGGTATTTTGAATTTTTCTCCCCGTTGTTCTTTCTATTCTACTGTTCAATTTCCCCATTTGAATCTTCTAGATTTTCCTCATCTTTATACTCTTCTTCAGTTTTGACGCTACTCCTTTTATTTTTGAAAAAAAATTTCTTTTCATTAAAAATTGCATCTCTAGCTGTAACCTTTTGTTTCTCTACATTTCATAACCTGTAACCAGTCAAACTATATCCAATCATAACGCAACTTTTATATTTTTTATCTAATTTACTTCTCAACTGTTCCGGTATTATGTGCGAATGCCACTGAAGCAAATACCCTCAAATTATTTACACAAGGCTTCCTTCTATACCATGTTTCAGCTGGTGTAACATCCAAATTTGCAATTGGACTTTCGGCGTCGTTGCAGCTTAATTTTGTTTAAAATGATGTCGTTTGTACTATAAATAATATATCCGGAGTAAAATCTTTTTGATATTTTCAAAATGATTTGTTATATTGTTTATTATGACAATTTCATTTTATTGCGTATGAATATAGTCCACAGACGTCATTTCATTCTCTCATATTGAATATTGTTTACTTCCGAAAATATTTCTTTTTTAATTTTGTGCAACTCCTCACTAAACCTTCATGACTAAATCCAGAAATAAAACGTCGCCGAAAATAGAATTTAATAATAAGTACATACCTACGTTTTGATATGCAAAAATAGAATGTTCTTTGTTGATTTCTACCAGACCGAACATTTGGTGCTTTATACCTATAAATATTTGTTTTAACCAGTGGAGTACTGTTGAGAATATTTCTGTTCTGTAATTAATTTCGAATTTAACGGATTTTTGTGTCCTGGGTGTCTAAATTACCATCTAGTAATGAAATGTATTTTTACGACGAAGTTAGATCTTCAAATATTATTAATAATATATTGTATCATTAAGCAGAAAATATGATAGGTATATAGAAGGTAAGGTGTATCTATTTACACGATTTGTAGGCTGTAGGTTTTCGATAACCTTTACTTTTATTTTAGGCGCCTTCGTTTGACCTTGATTTTCTGTATCATTACTTGTTGAATAAATCTTTATTTGAACATTGTTTTGCTGAGTACCTCCAGCTTTCCAACAATAATCACAACATGTACAGACAGGGTTTGGTCAAATACAAAAATTATTGAGTAAATGTAATTTCCTTTATTTAAATATAACTTCCGAACACGTACAATGTGCAATAAGTATTCGAAAAGTTAATAAGACATACTACAGAACATATCGATATCGACTATCTTTAAATTAGACATCATCCACAGAACACAAAACAAGAAGGAAGGAGCAATTATGATATTTAGTAACCGGGATGGGTGTTGCAAATGGCGGATAGATGTTTCCGGTTTGACAGTGGCGTTTCATTTACATCTAATAAATATTTGTGTAAGAAAATATGTGTTATAAAGCAAAACTTGTCTTAATGAGGTTTTATTCAACTAAAATACAAGTATCATTTTGAGTAAACAATTCACGTAAACTGTAATGAGTAACTGTCAAATAAAAAACATGATCTAATCAACACTGATAACTATATCACTCTCCCCCACTTTATTTTGAAACATAATCTTTCAAATAGTCAGGACGTCTTGTTGGACGAAACGATCTTCGAAAGGTCTTAGTTGGTTGGTATTGTGGAGGGTCGATCGGTTGAGATAAGAAGTCCACTTGGTGTTGGTTCTCTGCTCCTTCTTCTTCCGGGGTTAATACAGGTTCTCGTGGGGTAGATATAGATTCAGGAGAGTCTAAATCAGTTCCCATATGATCTCCATAAAAAATTTTAACTATGCCCCAAATATGTTGGGTTGAACATACAGTTGTAAGGGGGAAGTCGAAGCACTTCGTGATCATATTTTTCAGATAATATGTCAGCTTCATATACTGTTGGTTGTTTATTCCTACAATAATGCATATATTTAAACAAAATAAGTTATCGAAGTATTACCATAATGTATTGAAAAATGTTTATATCAACTTACCGTTGTACTTAATTCAATAATTGTGTTTTGAGGAATATCATTTTGTTTCAACCAGTTCTGTATATCAGCCTTTTTGGTAACGATTGTTGGTACTTTATTGATGACTGTACTGTGATAACTTGCATTATCCATTACAATTGTAACATGTTCTTCCAAGTTCACTAAAAGCTGTTATTCAAACCAATGCAAAAAATTTTTTGGTTCATTTCACCTTGGTAATCACCATCTTGTTTTTTGGAAGTAAAAACCAGCCCTGCTCCAGGAATAAAACCAGAAGAGGAACCAGTATGCAATACTATATTCCTAACATAATGAAATAACAAATTACTAGTAGGTTTCCTAGATAGAGTGCATATCTCATAACAACTATTAATAATTATATAGATTTAAATAGAATAGCGTGACTAGTAAATATTTGAAAAGGTCTTAAAATGGCAGTAATGTTAGTACATCATAAATTAATCACTAAATTTTATTATTCGATTACCTTGGACCACCAATTTTGGTTTTTTCACGCTTCTATGATTAGAATCTTACCAAGAACGTCCATCAGTACCGTCTTTAAATATCCAGGTCTCATCCAAAAACACAAATTGATATAAACCTTCCCTTTTTATCTTGACATATTCATGTAGAAAATGTACACGTTTTAATGCAATATGTGGCAACTCCATTAAACCACGACGACGATTATCTTTTTGGTATTTGAATCCAATATTTTTCACTACCTTCCAGAGTGATGCTAAACAACCATTAAAGAGTTCATGCTCCTGAAGTTTGTCTCTTAAAGTTTTCAAGGCTATGTGCTCCTCTGAAAAAATATTGTGTTAGTTAATTATGAATAAAATAAAACAGTAAATTCAATATACTCACTGTTTCCATACATTTCGTATATAACATTTCGGAAAACATTTTGATCAAAGTTATAAATTTCAACAGTAGGTTTTATGCGTTGTCTCTTTTTAGGTGGGCTTCTTTGCTTTCACCTCTATTATGCTTGGCGGCAATACGGTTAACAGTGGTAACGCTAAGTTGTAAAGCTTCTGCAACTCTCTACAATATAATTACTTTAATTCATGAAAGAATAATATATTATCAAGTTTAATTAACCTAACCTAACAATAAAAACATTCAATCATTTACATTTAAATATGCAACAATAATATTAATAATGATTAATATAAATAGCGAATACTATTACTCACGTCTCTTACAGCAGTAAGCGGGAGAAGCGGGCCCCCATTTCGGCATTCTCGTTCAAAATAGCTCAACAAAGATGTTACCATCTCTTGACGTTTTCTGTTCGGCTGCTTCGGCATTTTATTAATCACACACTGCAGATTTGCCTAGATAATTAGTTATGAAAAGAACTGTTTTTTAATCTTAAAGAAGCAATACATTTAAAAGCACCAAAAAAACTTGTAAATATTAGACGATGATCATAGATAAATACTTTTAATACGGGAAAGAATGGAATCTCCTGTACTGAGTCCGAAGCCACAAGGTCTTGTCGAGTGCGGCGCCATCTATTGTGGTGAAAGGTTACTATTCACCAACAGGGAAAAAATAAAGGAAGAGGCCTGCATGATTAGTCACAGTTTACTAGTTACTACTAGATGGCAAGCCAAGCAAATACTGAAGGTTTTTTAAATTATGCCTATATTGTTTTTTCTTAAATAAACAAATAAAAACAGTCACACAAAGTTTAAACACTTTTTAAAGCAACCTGTTATTTTATGTTGGCTTAAAAGTAGGATAGGTTGTTTCAAAAAATTGTTTAAAGCTTTTATCCATTTTTATTAACCAGGATAGTTTATTAAAAGACGAATGTCGACAAATAGTTTCAGAAATTTAATATAAAATTTTGTTTATAAAATAGTACAGGTGATTTTCTTTATTTTCTTCTCAAACTTAAGATAAGAATAATTTATTGATAATAGAATGTGCTAACAAAAATTACACATATGATACAATATAACACTAATTTTTTTCCGATATACATTGTGTATTTGTCATCCAAGGGGCGATCTTCGTGTTTTTCCTTTTACATTTTTTTTGTATATGTACAGTCGTCTATATATTTTTGAAGTGTTTCAATGAAAGTATTTGTTGCATAGTTAGGATCTGGATTCAAGTAAAAGAAATCCCAAAATTTTTGTCTGATTGTATTTTTAAGTTTTGTTTCATCTATGTATTTCACTATTACTCGTTCCTTGGGGCATTTGGTCTTTTCCAGTACTATCTGTAGTATTGTTGAGTAATGATCTGTAATATGTCGGTTTGCAATACTAGGGACAGTATTTGATCGAATACGTTGAATTTGGATTTTAAAAATATGCGTCAAATGTCGAATTACTGGAATTTTTTCATATAACATTCTCACATTATTTTCAAACGATGTTACTTGCAGGTTACTCGGAATTCTTTGTGTTTTCAAGAGAGTGCCAACGCTTTCAACTAAAGTGTTGATTTTTAAATTTAATTGAGTTATTTCATCTATTATCAACCTTCTAAATTCTAAAATAAATTTAAAATATGATTAAATATAAAAATTAATTAAAATCATTTAGTTTAGTCACCTTGATCATCAAGTGTATCTATTTGTGGTGATGATTTATCTCTTTTGTGGAGTGTTCATCTGATTCCACTGCCACAAGGTTTCGACTCTAAAAAAAATGGAAAAAGGTACATTATAAAATTAAGTATTTTTATGCTAAAAGTCAAATTTAATATGCAAACTTTAGCTTATTATAAATTATGATTTAACTTAAGAAACAAATTACATCTAGGAACAGCAAATCTCGCCATATCATTTGATTCTTTATTCTCAAGGGAAATTCCTTCAGCTTCAGACCTCATAGTTTCGAGAATAGATTCCACTTGAATCTCTAGAGAAGTACTACCCGATTTATAATTCCCCGACTTTTTCTGCAATACTGAAAAATATATTATTTGCACAAAACATTCTAATTAATTTCTTTAAATACTTACAATTTGTTTGTGGTGTAGGTTTAAAAACAGGATAAATGTTACGAATTAATGAGGGACTCTCGTCTGAATCAGAACTAGAGTGATGGGGCATATACCTTGTATTTTTTTCCGTATCCTTGATCCTGGTCCTTTGTAAATATCGGAACTAGACGAAAGGTCTGTTGTAATTAAAGCCTTTTTGGCTTTTCTTTGTGCTACAGTAGAGTCATCTACAAGTTAAAGAATTATTTCTCTTTAAAAAATGACAAATACAATAAAACTCTGTCAAAGTCTCTAATATACGGATTCATTTGTTATTGTTTTACTCCTGACATTTTTATGTCGTTAGTAAGCTTCCAAGCGAATAGATGGCGTTAAAAACGCAGTTTAGGAGTGGCTATAAAAGATCGCAGGGCCTGACGATGATCGACTGTCAATAAACGTCAAAACAAACTGGGGAATTTTACCAGTTGATTTGACAACGTCTAGAAGTATTGCCAACCCGTTAGCTGTAAATTGCCCTATCTGTTGAGGATAAATTGTATTCACGGTTGGTAAATTAATATTTATTCTGATAAACAGGAAAGTAACTAAAAATGACATCATTGTCTTTTTATCAACAGTAAAAACACAAGAGCTTTTTTTTTATCGGATAAATTTCTCTTTGCAACGAAACAGTTTTGCCAATCACTAATTTTACGAGAAAAACTGACATGATAAAATCGCGACACCGAAGGTGGAGCGATTTTATCTAATGTCAGTTTTTCGAGCAAATTTAGTGATTGGCAAAACTTTGAGTCAAAGAGGAATTTATCTAATAAAAGAAAAGCTCGAGTGTTTTTTGGCAAGATAAATTAACGACAGAATATATGGATGAACAACAACAATAATTGCGACTCATTGTCATTGTGTAAAAGTGACGTCCGCTTACTAGATATTGAGGAAGAGAAGTTTTTATCGCGATAAAAAAGGATGCACCTTTTTTATCGATGGCAAAGTGACAATAACATTTCCAGGTATATGACATTTTAACATTGGAGTTAATTTATCGTAAATAAACTATAACACAATTATTATCATTAAAATAACATTTAGATAAAAAGTGACTCACACACTAAGACCCGTTTGCACCAAACACACTTAGTGTTAAGTGTTCCTTAAAATGAACCCTTAACTTAAATTACATTGCAACACTTGCTAAGCGACATTTAAATGGCTTAAGGTAACCTTAAATTTAAGTGCACCAGTAATAGAGCAAGTGCACGATCTGACACTTGACACTAATGACAGACGCCCTAGGGTAAAACATTTGTGGTTAGTTTCATTTTGGTATATGTGGTTTATAGTGTATTCAATCAATAAGACAGGAAATTACGTTTTGTAAACAATAATAGTATTTTAATTATGCCTAGATTTTGTTCGGTAGTTAATTTTGGTAGTAATAACGCCAGGCATAAAATATCCTATCATAAATTTCAATCCATTTATGACAACAATGGTAGGGTTGATCTCTTGGCTCAAGAGAGGAGAGAAAAATGGATAAAAGCACTCAGAAGAAGTGACTTGAGAGAAAAAAAAATTGAAAATGGATATGTTTGTTCCAAACACTTTCTTGGAGGTAAAATTGTTTGTTTTTTTGGTTCCTCTTTTCACTAATTTTGATAACCATTGTAGGAAAACCTAGCAAATTATCTAATCGAGAAAATGTAGACTGGGTTCCAAACCAGAATATGGGGTATAAAAGTACCAATTTAACAACAAAAGAAAGGTTCAATCGGTTACAAAGAATAAAAAATCATAATAAATTGAAGGTTGAAGTGCAGGTGAGTTTTGTATGGTAACGGAATAAGTAGGTTCAATGTATGTATGAAATATGTTAATCAACTTTAACGAACTCGAAACACGTCCAAAATAACCTATGAAATAACTGTAAACTATGATTTGTTTTTCCTTAGGGCGACTGTCAAACTGATTTATGACATCCCGCGGACATGCCCTATGACCACTCAATATTTGAGGGAGGGATTTTAACCTAAAATAATTTGTAAAATTGTCAATTTTTATCCTGGCTCCACAACTTTTGTGGTTTTCTAATAACTTTGACAATGGATTTATTACAAATTGAAATGGACGCGTTTCATGACGACCTGGAAATAGTTGAGATTGTGGCACAAGGATTTCCTAGACGTATATATGGAAGACATTCATATTTCAGTGAATTGGATGAGCTGTCTTTCTTCCAAAGGTTTCGATTAACAAAACAGACTGTCTTGAATGCAGCGCCGGATTTAGACTTCGGCAGCCCATAGGCAGAGCATGTGGTGGACGCCCTCAAATCGTTTGTGGTTAACTGTTCAAAGTTTCTATTGAGGTCAAGGTAAAGAAGAAAGCAACTAAATAAGTTGGCTAACACAAAATTTATTCAAAATTAAACTAGAAAACAACTAAAATAATTTTAGTTTAGCTACAAGCTAAATTATTTTTCGTCTGATTTTCACATCAATAAACGTATCGATAATATTGTCGAAGTCTGTTTCCCTCAAAACATCACTCACTAAACTAAGGAGAGTTAAAACATTTAATCTGTCCTCGGTCATAGAACTTCGGAGTTTATTTTTTATTAGCTTCAGTTTTGAGAAGGATCGTTGAGCCGTACAATTTGTCACCATTAGTGTGAGATAAATTCTCAGAATTACCTCAACGTTGGGAAAGCAATCTTTAACATTGTTTTCACACAACAATTCATACATCCATCTCTCATAGTTAATCTCTTCTCTTCTCTTCTGTTCAAATTCTTCATACTGAACTATAAGAAGTTTGAAATGTATGAATTCGTCGCAGTAGGTTTTCACCAAGTTTTGGCAGACAAAATTTCTTGATAAGAAATAGCAGTGAGTACGCGTCCATTCTCTTCTGAAGAGCGGTCATGAGCTGGTCGACAACTGGGATGTAGCTTTGAGTCCTAAATTTGTCCGAGGGTGATAACTGAGCTTCCGAAGCTTGTGGGCAATCTAAAGTGGACAACCGGATGTTTCTTTTTGTTTTTCTACTGTTTTCTTCTTCGTAGTTTCGGCGATCAACTAGCTCGAAAGCTTTTACTTCATATTCATTCAAACTCTCTCTTTTATATTCAATGGTTGCTTTTAATGAAGTAAGCAGTGCTGCAGCAGTATTCAAGTCCAATATAGGATTTTGTAGGCTTTCACTGACTTTGTTTATATGTCCCAAAATATCATCCCAAAAAACTGTATATATGGCTGTTTCTAACTTTGCCATTCTATCATGCAAACCAACAGCTGTTGCTCTTGATTTAGCTGTGTCTTCTTCGTCGTCAATAATTTCTTCGAGGGCATTTATAAAACCTTTATAGCCCCGCAAGAGTGCTTTAGTGGCTTCAACTTGACATGACCAGCGAGTTGTGGTCGTTCTTTTCGGCACAAGAATAGGTTGGTCAGTTTTCGCTTCTTTTAAACAGCGACTAAGTGTATTGTACCTGTTAGTTGAAGCCGTAAAATATACATACAGCTCTTCTAAAAAATCAAAGAAACTTATTGCTCGGAGACAACAACTGGCCGCCGATTGTATGACAAGATTAAGCGAATGGCCAAAGCACGGCACCCAAGCTGCTAGGCTATTTTCTTCTTGTATTAATGCTTGTAGGCCATTATATCACACAGTACGTTACCTAATGACTAAAATGACATCAGTAACTGATTCAATAAACAACGAATAGTATTCAAAGTTTCAAAATTAAACTCTCCCATACTTTTTATTTCCATACAAAACTTTGAACTCACCATCTAAACAAAATAAATTTAAATTAATTTAAAATATTAAAAGATATAAGAAAGTACTAATTTTATACATAATGTAAAATTGAAGGGTTTCAGGTTTCAGGTATAAAATTTGAATAATTCTCGGTTTCGTTTTATTTTCAAAAAGATTATTTATTAGGTAACGTACTTTCGATAGCAGTTGTTTAATCGTCTATACACACTTAACGATTAGATATCTACACCCGGTATAAACACCGACAGATCATCTCGCTCCAAAAATTTTCACGGATTTTGTAAGCGCTTACCATATTATTGCAATTCTCTGCAGATACTAAGTCATCTTCCTGCAGTGGGCTTGCACAACAAGATGTGGTATCATCGTTAAGAGAGTGAGAAGTAGTTGCAACATCACTCTTTGCCATAGATGGTGCAGTAAAAAAATCAGTCAAACGACGTGATTTAGCTAAAACTTCTTCAGTCTTCTTTCCTTTTTCAGCGGCAGCTTTCCGTTTTTCACTTCCGCTTAGATATTGTCGCTTTCCTCTAGGCGATCAGCACTGGATAAATGGCGGTCCATATTAGATCGCTTCTCGCTTCATCTTTAAAAACAAATTAATCCATTCTACCAAATTTATATTATAAATGTGAAAATATGTTGGTTTGTTTGTCTGCCTTTCACGCCTAAACTACTGATCCGATTTTAATGAAATATTATACAGAGATAGAGTAGACCTGAAGAAAGGACATAGGCTACCTTTTATCTTGAATTTTGACATGTTCCTCAAGGAGCGCGAAGCGCGATATAACCAAAATCTACACAGGCGAGACTGCACTGAGGGCGGACTGGTAGTATTTTGATATACTAAGCATTTCTTAACAAATTTCGTATCAATGAGAAAGTTTCAAATTTTTTGATTTCACTTTCATTATGATAGAGTTAAGCTTACATTGAAACTCTTTTTTAATTTTAGAAATAACTGCAAAAATTACAGTTACAGCCCTTCTGCCCCGTCATAAGCTACGTCATAAGCTACTATATTAAAGCCATGAAACAAACTAATCAGCAAACTTAGACCCTTAGATGGACAAAAAAAATATTTGAAAAATAAAAATAAAATGTTCCTTATTTCTACCAAGGTTTATAGGTATTCCTTTGATTGTATGTTATAGGAAACTTCCTTATAATTGTTAACAGCGGAACAGTACATACATGTTTGTTTTAAAGTTTGACTGTCAAAAGTTAACCGAGTAGGTATCTACTCGATTTTCCTCAATCTTGTTCGATGCAAACTGCTCATTGCGTTGTTAATTAGGTTTACTTTGTTGCTTATTTAGACAATGTTTATTTTAACATTATTATACTTAAAATACATGATTTATCTACTTACCTCACTTCTAGTACAGTCTAGGCGGTCTTCAAAATATAAACCAAAAAAGACGTGCAAAAGTTGAACTTATACCGCGTTCTTAAAAACCAGTCGCAACTTTATTTTCAACGATTAACATCAAAAATCAACAATAACATAAACTTTAGGGATTAATATTTACACATTCACTACTTACTTACAAAAAAGAAACGAGAAACGAGTTTATTCAATTACTTAATTAATACACCTGTTGACGTTTCGACGTTTGATACTCAACTGTCAATGCAAAAAACCAGTTTATTCATGTCGAGCGAGGTGCATACGTACGCGCCAATGCGCACTTGGGTGGGCGGGTGTTGCGGCGGGCGGCGTGACTTTTTCCATAGAGAGAGAGAGAGCGAGACGCCGCTCTATACCTTCATAAACGCGTCTCACTGGCTTTCTCAATGGAAAACGTCATGCTCTTTTAATAGCAAAAATTATTCGCGTGCCGTGTGACACGCCATTTTCGGCTGTTGTTATTGGACTAGCGCGGGGCGGTAGAATGCGCGAAAGGCGCCATTTGTGTTCATATTTCGTGCTGCTTGATCTCGCAGATTTTTAAATGTTATCTTTTCCCGCCCAAAGATAAAAATAAGTTTTTCATCTAACTATTTGTAACAAAACTCAGTATTTTTTTGTTTCTACTGAGCCTTTATTGATTCAATTTAATTGACTTTTTTTTGTGGTGTGGTGGCGGCCCCCTTGTGGTGGCGGCCCATAGGCGACTGCCTATGTTGCCTGTGCTTAAATCCGGCCCTGCTTGAATGTATTAGAATTAAAAGAAAATCGACTAGATTATCCTTTGGATCGGTAAGTACCTTTGCTAACGACAATAAAGTAGGTAATATCAAAAAACTCAAATATTCTTTTTTAGAAATTCTGGTGTATCACCAATAAACAAATTGCTAATAACGCTTCGTTTTTATGCAACTGGAGAACACTTACTCTCGATTGCAGATTTTGGTGGTACGCACGTATCAACAGTTTCGCGTATTATTAAACGGGTGTCTGAAGCAATTGCGAGTCTGCTACCCGAGTATGTGAGATTTCCGCTAACAAATGAGGGGATACAAAGAAGTCAAACAGAATTTTACCAAAAAGCATCATTCCCTAATGTAATTGGAGCAATTGATTGTACTCATGTTAGAATACAATCGCCAGGTAATAAGTTATAACAAATTTTAACTTTTGTGAACATAAAAATGTGTAAACTTTCCAGGAGGAGGTCCAAGCAATCTGTAATGCTAGAATGGAAATTATAGATTTGGTAGCTAGATGGCCAGGTTCCGCACACGATGCAACAATTTTCAACAGTTCAACGAAAAAGGCAGATTTTGATAATGGTTTATATCCAAATCGTATTTTATTAGGTAAAACTAGCCCTTACAGTGATTGTACTCACTTATCATACTGTTTCGAAATATGCATAGTATGCTTATATCACTGGTTTTATTACAGGAGACTGTGCGTATGATATCAGACCTTTTATGATGACTCCACTGTTAAATCCAATAACAGGTGCTGAACAGTTATACAACGAATCTCAAATAAGAACAAGGGGTGTTATTGAAAAAGTTTTTGGTGTCTGCAAAAGGAGGTTTCCTGTGCTGGCATATGGCTGTAGATTAAAGTTAGAAACCACATTAACTGTAATTGTAGCTACAGCAGTTTTACATAATATTGCTCAGCAAATGAGGGAAGGAGAACCGCCTGTAGTACCAGATTATGAACAATTGAATCATCTTATCGCTGAAGGCTATGTACCAAATATTCTAGTGGGGCAAAATCACATTAACAGAGGGGCAGCTATAAGACAACAAATTATTGATGAATATTTTGGAAGGCTTTAATTTTTTTTAATGCAGTTTGTAGAATAGTTTTTACTGTATATTATCGCTTCTTTGGTAGTGGTAAGGTACAAATAAAAATATTTTAAATTTCAGATTACTTTTTATTGCACGTAACTTACCCTATACCTAAGTATAACTATACTTAAAATCATAATCATAACAAAAAACATTGAACGCCTATAATCTATAAAACTATTACATTTTACGCAACTGTGCTTTTTCTATTTCAATGTCTAATTTTTTTATATTGATGTCTAATTGTAGGGATTGTACTTTTAAATCAAACAAAAGTTTTTCCCTTTCTTCGTCGGTAATGGTTTTTTGTTTAAGATTATCTAACTCTAGTCTTGCGATTTCGTGTTTTATCTTGGCGAGTTCTCCATACTGCTCACTTAGTTTACTTGAATGAAGCTGCTCAGTATTTGACCTTCTTCTGGTCGTCCAAGATGATGGGGTATTATTTTGCTTTCCCGTTGCAGTGCTTGTAGGAAGCAGCTGCTGGCAGTATAGGAGTTTTGGTATTTTTTAATTTTTCATTAACTGGGGTCTTCAGATGCGCAGGAGTATAATCTCACCAATCAAGTTGATCACATACTTCCTAAAAAAATAAAAGTAAGAAATTGTTTCAAAATAATACTACTGTGTACCACTGTAGGTTCATCTGCAGATAGAAGCAACATATTTTCATACTCTGTTTCGGACTCTTCATCATCTCTCACTCCAACACTGTCAAATTTATTTTCTATCCCCTTCACAGTTTTCGGATTTATCACTGCTAGAGTCAGATCTGTGAGATCATTTGGTTCCGTATCATCTCCTGGCCCTCCCCCAGTTTTACTTGCAGACGTTTTTTTCTCTGCCACTTCCTTCCTAACAGTCTTTTTTTGATTTTCATAAAACTTTTTTAATGACTCCACTGTTCTGTAAGTTTTCGATGCATTTTGAGCATTGAATGAAGTCTTTACTAAATACCAAGCCTTTTCTTCTTCCTTTATGGTTATGCCATCAGTCTTTTTATTTTCAATTTTATGTTTCAAATCGTATACTAAAGTAAGCAACGAACTTTTTTCATCTGTTGAGAAGTTGGGTGCCCTTTGTCATTTACTACCACCTGCTTGGCTAACTTTTACCATTTTCATACCAGCATGATCAATTTCTTCACTTTCCTCTTCAACAGAAATAAGCCGTTTTCCATTGTTTTTAATGTGATCCATCTAAAAATAACAAATTCACATAAGAAGTAGGTACGTCCTCAACAAAGAAAGTGTTTTATTTGAATTTACCTTTTATCCGACAATCCTTATTATTATCAATAATAATGCTAAATAATTTTATTTGAAACTAACTGACAGGACGGTAAAGTTAGGTTAATGAAAACAACTATCAACACAGCCGGCCGGCCAATGAAATTGCTTTATTGAACTAGAGTGAAGTTTACACAAATGTGAAACTGAAATATCACTAGATGGAAAAACTTAAGGGCCCTTACTTATATTCTGTTAAGTGACAGTCATGCAACTGGGAATAAATTTAAGCGTCCATTAACTGTAAGAGACGTTTAGTTAAGTACTCATTTTAAGGGGTACTGGTGCAAACGGGTCTAAAAGTCTACCATAAGTAATATTTTATAGTATTAAATCGGTATTTTTACAACCTTATATCAGAAAATGCCACTTTTTATACAGAAAACTGGAAAAGTTACCGTTCAAGGAATTAGCTCAAGTGATAAACAATTCACAATAAGACCCGTTTGCACCAGTACCCCTTGAAATGAGTACTTAACTAGGCGTAAGTTTTTCCATCTAGTGATATTTCAGTTTCACATTTGTGTAAACTTCACTCTAGTTCAATAAAGCAATTTCATTGGCCGGCCGGCTGTTGACAGTGGTTTTCATTAACCTAACTTCACCGTCCTGTCAGTTAGTTTTAAATGAAATTATTTAGCATTATTATTGATAATAAT
Organism: Galeruca laticollis; assembly: GCA_963921935.1. Classification (NCBI taxonomy): domain Eukaryota; kingdom Metazoa; phylum Arthropoda; class Insecta; order Coleoptera; family Chrysomelidae; genus Galeruca; species Galeruca laticollis. Next base: position 220,856,993 of record OY998177.1, on the reverse strand, counting down.
AAGGATTGTCGGATAGAAGGTAAATTTATATAAAACACTTTCTTTGTTAAGAAGGTACCTACTTCTTATGCGAGTTTGTTATTTTTAGAAGGATCACATTAATAATAACGGAAAACGGCTTATTTCTGTTGAAAAAACCATTACCGACGAAGAAAGTGAAAAAATCTTGTTTGATTTAAAAGTACAATCCCTACAATTAGACATCAATATAAAAAAATTAGACATTGAAATAAAAAAGCATAGTTGCGTAAAATGTAATAGTTTTACAGATTATAGGCGTTCAATGTTTTTTGTTATGATTCTGATTTTAAGTATGGTTATACTTAGGTATAGGTTAAGTTACGTGCAATAAAAAGTAATCTAAAGTTTAAAATATTTTTATTTTTACCTAACCACTACCAAAGAACCGATAATATACAGTAAAAACTATTCAACAATCTGCATTAAAAAAATTAAAGCCTTCCAAAATATTCATCAATAATTTGTTGTCTTATAGCTGCCCCTCTGTTAATGTGATTTTGCCCCACTAGAATATTTGGTACATAGCCTTCAGCGATAAGATGATTCAATTGTTCATAATCTTGTACTACAGGCGGTTCTCCTTCCCTCATTTGCTGAGCAATATTTTGTAAAACTGCTGTAGCTACAATTACAGTTAATGTTGTTTCTAACTTTAATCTGCAGCCATATGCCAGCACAGGAGACCTCCTTTTCCAGACACCAAAAACTTTTTCAATAACACCCCTTGTTCTTATTTGAGATTCGTTGTATAACTGTTCAGCACCTGTTATTGGATTTAACAGTGGAGTCATCATAAAAGGTCTGATATCATACGCACAGTCTCCTGTAATAAAACCAGTGATATAAGCATACTATGCATATTTCGAAACAGTATGATAAGTAAGTACAATCACTGTAAGGGCTAGTTTTACCTAATAAAATACAATTTGGATATAAACCATTATCAAAATCTGCCTTTTTCGTTGAACACTGTTGAAAATTGTTGCATCGTGTGCAGAACCTGGCCATCTAGCTACCAAATCTATAATTTCCATTCTAGCATTACATATTGCTTGGACATTCATAGAAAAGTAGCTTTTTTTATTCCGAAACAATTCTGCATCAACTACTCCTGGAAAGTTTACACATTTTTATGTTCACAAAAGTTAAAATTTGTTATTACTTATTACCTGGCGCTTGTATTCTAACATGAGTACAATCAATTGCTCCAATTACATTAGGGAATGATGATTTTTGCTAAAATTCTGTTTTACTTCTTTGTATCCCCTCTTTGTTAGCGGAAATCGTACATACTGGGGTAGCAGACTGGCAATTGCTTCAGACACCCGTTTAATAATACGCGAGACTGTTGATACGTGCATACCACCAAAATCTGCAATCGAGAGTAAGTGTTCTCCAGTTTCATAAAAACGAAGCGTTATTAACAATTGGTTTATTGGTGATACACTAGAATTTCTAAAAAAAAATATTTGCGTTTTTTTGATATTACCTACTTTATTGTCGTTGGCAAAGGTACTTACCGATCCAAAGGATACTTTAGTCGATTTTCTATTAATTCTAATATCATTCATGACAAGTCTGTTTTGTTAATCGAAACCTTTGGAAGAAAGACAGTTCATCCAATACATTGAAATATGAATGTGTTTCATATATACGTCTAGTAAATCCTTGTGCCACAATCTCAACTATTTCCAGGTCGTCATGAAACGCGTCCATTTCAATTTGTAATATATCCATTGTCAAAGTTATTAGAAAACCACAAAAGTTCTGGAGCCAGGATAAAAAATGACAATTTAACAAATTATTTTAGGCTAAAATCCCTCCCTCAAATATTAAGTGGTCATTACTGGAGCACTTAAATTTAAGGTTACCTTAAGCCATTTAAATGTCACTTAGCAAGTGGTGCAATGTAATTTAAATCAAGGGTTCATTTTAAGGAACACTGAACACTAAGTGTGTTTGGTGCAAACGGCTCTAAGTCGAAGATGGGTATTCAAAATGACCGTTTCCGTCACCTACTTTTGATATGTATCCTTCCTTCTTGTTTTTTGTTCTGTGACTTCATTAGTACACTGCTTCCCTATAACCTCTTTTCTAACTGTCTTCTCTGACGACATAAATTCTGTGTTGCTTACTTCCATAATAAATAACATAATTGACGTTTCCAGGATGTCAATAAAGGTTAATAAGAAGTGATATAACGTATAGATATATACAAAATACTCAGTTTTATCTAAAAATTTTCACACCATATGCATGAGCGGAAACGATTATGAAACCATTGAAAATAGTAGCTTTACTACTCATCTAATGGCAGGAGCTTTAGCGGGCATCATGGAATTTTGCATAATGTTTCCTTTCGATACCGTGAAAACCAGAATGCAGTCAATATCGTTTAAAGGGAACGAAACAGTGATCGAATTCCTAATTAAAATGATGAGACAAGAGGGTGCTTTGAGTCCAATGCGTGGCATATCAGCAATAGCTATAGCAGCCGGTCCAGCTCATGGTTTGTACTTCGCAAGCTATGAGTTTGTGAAAGATAATCTTAAACATTTAGTGAGAAACCATAAATATGATTCTATATGTCATGGAATAGCTGGATCAACTGCTACGTTTTTTCACGATTCCATAATGAATCCTTCTGAGGTAGTGAAACAGCGAATGCAAATGCAGAATTCCGTTTGTGGGAACACGTTCAAATGCGCCGTAGATATTTATAAAAACGAAGGGGTAAGAGCATTTTATAGATCATTTTTTACAACCTTGATAATGAATATACCATTCCAAAGTATACACTTCATGATTTACGAGATATCTCAAAATATTTTAAATGAGAAAAGAGTTTACAGCCCTGGGACACATGTTTTAAGTGGAGGAATAGCTGGGGGAGTAGCTGCGGCAATCACCAATCCCTTAGATGTATGTAAAACTTTGTTAAATACTCAAGAAGGAACGAGAACTGTGGATACGCTAAAGCAAGCTGCAGGTATTGTGTTTAATTCTAGAGGACCCCTAGGTTTTCTTGGTGGTTTACAAGCTAGAATCCTATACACTATACCTTCAACTGCAATATGCTGGTCTACTTATGAATTTTTCAAATTTTTCTTACAAACGAAAACACATACTGAACAAATGAGAAAAGATGAATAGTGAGTGGTAAAAGAATCCTTTGATTATCAGTGGTTTATTTACATTTTACTTAGATTAAGTGTCTATGTGATGCACTTTTTATTTTATTATAAAAATCAAGATATAACCTAGAAATCTTATATCTTCCATTTAATACTAAGGGAAAGGCATACAATCTAGTGAAAATAAAACTTTCATTTAGATAACAACTAAGACTAACATGTATTGTCCAGTTAGGTGCGCTTTTAATTTTAGAGGATAGACATAAAATAAAAAAATGATGATCAACGAAAAAATTGTAATAACCAAAAAGATGCAAAAAATCATCTTGCCCGCCGGTATCGGGCAAAATGGCATACTTTAAAATGTGACGCTTAATGTGGAGTGTGAAATCAAAATAATTAACAAATCCTTCAATAAAAACCAAATATTAGGAAAATAAAAAACTTTTTATTAAACAAAAACAAAACGAACACATATACAAAACCCATCTGGAGAGGGAAATGATTAACAGAAATGCCAACGAAAACAATAACTTAAAAACTAATGTTAACCATTGGAGCAGGCGCTGGAGTATTTAGGCCTGGCACCAGATACCCATTATCGTTAGGCTCCTTCCCGAGCGTCTTTCAGGCAGAAAAACTTGCGATCGAAAGATGCGTGGACATGAACCTAGAAAGCAACTATTAGAAATGTGACATATCGATCCATTCTGATAGTCAAGCAGTTATCAAAGCATTGAGCTCCCATGTCATTGACTCAAAGATGGCATGGTAGTGCCGAAGAAAACTTGATGAATTAGGCAAGAATAACAGGGTCTCTTTAGTCTGGGTTCCTGGCCACTCGGGAATCACGGGAAACGAAGAGGCCAATACACTTGCCAGGAAAGGAGCACAAATGCCCTTCATTGGCCCGGAGCCTTTCTGTGGTGTAGCAAAATGCTCCTACAAGAAAGAGTTTCAGAAGAAAAAGGAAACCGAAAGAGAAGCACTCTGGCGGTGCCTTCCCGGGTTGGAACATTCCAAAAAGTTCCTGGGGAACTTTGACACTGCAAGATCCAGAAAATATTTGGACCTCAGTAAAGATAAGCTACATCTCCTCACGGGCTTTCTTACAGGACACTGCCGACTTAGGAAGCACTTAATGAGAATAGGTTTAGCAGAGATTGACGAGTGTAGATTCTGTGGAGAGGAGGATGAAACTCCTGATCACCTGGCTCTGGAATGCCTCGCCATTGCAAACCAATGCAAGAAATGCTTCAGACAAGAAACTTGTAAGAGTGAGGACCTAACCTCGTTGAAGCCGTCCCAAATACTAAAGTTCATTAGAACCTTGGAACTGGAAGGCGAGCTGTAGTAGTAGCGACAACAGCTCTGATAGAGGGGGCACAATAAACCTTTGGTTTCAGTGCACTGTAACCCCGTTAAAATCTAATCTAATCTAAATGTTAACCAGCTTTAACAGGTCATAAAAAGATTATTTATAGAAACACCCATAGCTTCAAGTGGTAACTAAAAACACATTCTAAGTCATAAAAGAAAGGGGGAAATTATGGGCCCACTTTTTATACTGTGACACTTAAGCCTGTTATGGTCTGAATTTAGAATAAAATTATTACTTACATTATTTCTTAAATATCTTCTTTAATTTAAGAATAATTAACAAATTTTAAATTGGTATTTTAATAAATCCCAGTGGACAATAAAAGTAACATTGCACATTCATTTCCTGTAGGTAAGTATGGTTCGTCTTAATTTTTTTTCTTAATATGCATTCTTTTATTGACTGTTGTGGACTACAAGAACGGTCTTGCTCTTTCACAACATGTATAATTATTTATTAAAGCGGTAATAAGGAAGGAGAATGTAGGAAATTTGGACGTACTTTGTTTGTTTCTCCATTGTGCTCGATATATACACAGATCATATAACTACTATTAAAAAAAGAAGATAGCTCACTTGAAGTAGGCTTTAGTTACGACTAACAACACGAAGGCGCTGCCATAGCAGTGACATAACAGAACCTTTTGTTCTGTGACATTGATCTCTGGCGGGAATATTTAAAATTTTAAAATGGCGGGAGTTTTTAAAATTTCAAATTATTGGGTATATCTTTCAATTTTGTTTTAATAGTATAGTATTTTTCACGATCTAAGAAAGTGACTAGCCTCCAGTTATTATATGATAGGCAATAGAATATATTTTCTTAGATCGTGGAAAATACTATACAAATCAACTGGCTATATTGCATATTAGACCAGGGTCGATAACTTTTATAACCAAAAAAAATAATAGTAGGATGAAACCCATTAGAAAAGGAGGGGAATATCATAAAAATGAAAGGAAAAATAATTTACGGGCGATCTGAGGTCGGGAAGGGGATGGGGGTGAGTTTTTAAGGGTAAAAAACGGTTTTTATCGATTTTCGGCAAAACTAAAAGTCCTATAGAAAAAAGTCAAATGGCAAAGTTGTAGGTAATAAAAAGATCTAAAACTTTTCTATTCACACTTTTTTCACTTAACCTCAAAATTCATGTGAAAAATTCAAAAAACCAGGTTTTCGGTTTTTTATTTTTCTTTTACAAAAATTTTTTTTTTAACGAAATTTGGTGAAAACTTACCTTTTTATGTCCCAAATACGCTGTAATTTATGTGATTAAAAATATTTATTTTTTCACCTTATTTCGTATAATAAACAATAAGATCATGATGACTTTGAAATTTCAGTTGAATTGAATATAATAAATTTTATAAAATTTATTAGAAATAACATGAATTGAGTTACTAGATTTTTTATATGATTGATATTTTATTGTAAAATTTTACGGAATACTGTTTTAAAAATTCATTTTTCAGACTGTAATAATTTTATTCAATGAAATTTTTCAAAAAATTAGAAAAAATATTACTAGATAATTCGGAATAAACAACTGTAGATGTGCAGTGAAAGATCGCAATAGACTGCACGCTCTATTTCACTCGCACCCGTTGCTGCATATGCTCCTCTCACTCACAACTATTTTACACATTTCATACGTCTGGCAGGACGATAGAACCCTCGAAACTGCCTGGCTACTGAGGAAACAATATTTAATAGTTGTCCAAAAAATATATATAAAATTTAGCTTTTATAATATAACGTAAGTATAATTACAAATTATAATAGTTTAGGGTAGTCCGGCAGGGGGTTGTAACTATACTAAGTGTCTGGCAATGAACAACGCTAGTTTTAATATTATTACGAGTGAAATATAAAAAAATTGAGTTCTATAAATTGATAAATTTGAGGTGGAATTTTATACACCTTTGCTACCTGTTACCTGCCAAAGCCGCAACTACCCAGGTTTCATGGGCGGGGATCATTCTTACCTGTATTGGGGACATACATAGAAAAACTTTCAGCTTTTATAAAATTCCGAAGGTCTGGCCCTCACGGGCTCTTGCGCTAAAACGAAACTGGCTTACCTCCTTGCATCAGACATGCTCCCAGTCCATTTTGATAAGCATCTGCCTGAATTTCTATTTAAATATTGGGATCAAATAATTTTAATGTAGGTGCATTACTAACAAGACTTTTTAATTTATTGAAACAATTATAATGATCGATCGACCAGTGCCAATGAACATTATTCTTTGTTAATTCACGAAGAGGTGAGCATATATCAGATACATTAGGTATAAATTTTGATAGATAGTTAATCATCCCTAAAATTCTTAACAGCTCTTTTTTATTTTGTGGAGCTTCTAATTTAACAGTTTACTCCATCTGTTGTGGATCTGGACTTACACCATTTTCATTAAAGACCAACCCAATGTATTTCACCTGTCTTGCCTTATATTGAAGTTTTTTTTACATTAAAACTGACATTAGACTTACGAGCTCTATTTAAGACTTGTTGTAAAATTGCATCATGCTCAGCTTCACTTACACCAGCAACTATTAAATCATCAAAATATATTTGTACGCTATTAATACCACCAAAAATACTCACATTCATCCTTTGAAATACTTCCGGTGCTGTTGGTAATCTCTTATATTTATATTTACCAAAATGAGTGATAAATGTACAAATATCACTGCTTCTACTCGTTAATTTAATTTGGTGAAAACCATCTCTCATATCAAGCACACTAAATACTTTCTTACCGGCTAGGGTTGCACTCAATTCTTCTGCAGTGGGAATGGGGAATTTCTCCTCCTTCAAACAAGCATTCAGATATAATGGATCTAAACATATTCTCAGACTCTTATCTGAACTCAATCAGTTGCATAATCAACCTTTTCAATGATGCCCTTCTTTTCCAACATTGTTAACGTGTCTCTAAATCTATCCTTCATCGACAATGGCACTCTTCTGCACCCATTGACCACTGCTTTTGCCTCACCTTTAAGAGCTATATCAAACTTTTTGGGATATGACCCTAAACCCTGAAAAATATCATTGTTCTTGTTTATAAATTCCACCTTTTCTAATTATTCATTACATTCTAATGACCAAATCTTACCCTCAGAGTTAGAAATTTTAGATATCAATTTCATTTTTTCACATGCATTACACCCTAGAATTGGCATACTATTTGTATCAAAAAGAATGAATTTAACATGCCAGATATTGTTATTAACACTGCATACAAGAACAGTATAACCTACTGCATGTCGTTTCTCATTGAAATAACTTTCAATTGTTATATTATTTGCTGTTTTGATTGAAAACTTATGTTTTGTTAAAAATATTTATGGGCCATATGTTACAATATGCCCCTGTGTCTAACTTAAACAATGTGTTATCATTTTCAATAAACACATTTTGTGTCCAGATATTAGTATTAGACTCATCACCTTGAATAGAGTCCAGAAAGAAATCACTTACATCAAATGCAATCGCATTTACCTTTTTATTGTTATTTTTCAAACCTTTGAAACATCCAAGTGCGAAGTGATTCATCTTTAAACAATTATTGCATTTCTTTCAATATATTGGGCAATTACCTGCTCCATGTGATACCACATCTTTTACACTGATAAGCTTGACTGTTATAACCATGATTATCCACAAAAGTGGGTTAAGACGGTCTTCTACCACTACTTTTAACCATATCAACGTTGCTATTAAATTCAGATGAGCCGGCTGGTTGTCTTAACGATTTCTGTTCGGTTTTACTCAGTTCTGAAGCTCTACAGCTACTGTTTTTCTGGGTCCCTTAAAAGCCTCTCCTGTAATGCTTCATCATTAATTGAAATTACGATTCTATCTCGTAGCAGTGATTCTTCTTGGCCCTCAAAATTACAACTCTTCGCTAATTTTTGTAAATAATTGTAAAAGGAAACGAACGGGTCTCCTGGATTTTGCGATCTTGTGAAAAATTTATGTCTCTCTATAACGATATTTATTCTGGGCTTCACATAGTTTTCGAAGGTATTGTACGATGTCTTCAGGGTTAGCGTGGTATCATCTAACTCACAATTATTGTAGACATCTCAAACGCTTGTTCACCAATGCAGTTCAAAACCATTGCCACTTTACGGGCCTCCGGTACCGCTATATTATCTGTAGCCACTAGAAATAAATCAAATTTTCGTCTAAAATTGTTCCAAATATTTACAGCGTTCTCTGCTAAATTCAAATCAGTTGACGGCTTGAACGATTCCATCTTTGAATTATTTCTACCTTTAAGCCAAAATTATTCTCTTGACTTCTGACACCATGTATTGCTTTGGTTTTGTTTATTTATTAATAATCTTACTGTTTATTAAAAGATGATTATTGATAACGTTCAGTTTGTAGCGATAAGTCGACGAGGCCTCTGACATCAAAAATAGAAGAAGAGCAGGGACATTGTCAATTTGACATTTATATGAAAAGCTCGCCATTTTGGTATTTCATATTATTCTTTATTCCTGCGTAATTGTTTGATGGTAATTATATTATTTCTCTAGTTTAAAGTGTTCCTTTCAAATATGTGTGTGTAAGACAACCTACAATTAAACATAAATCACTCGACTTGTCCTCTGGTCGGCAAAAATAACCCGGTGTTTAACATCTTCGCATCAAGTTTGGCATCCCCACGTGTGACCAGAAGAATTATTCGTGTATGTAACGTGTTCTAATTGTTTTAAAATTCTAAACAGACACTGATCGGCTCGTCAGTACTATTTAGAACGTTTGTTGTTTCCTTAACACTTCATATTTCATCACTTCAGGAAATAATTTTGTTGGAATTTTCGGTAGTGACTATTGAACTCTCTGTTGCTTTTAATAACTTTTATAGTTAACTGTATGTTATGTAATAAAATCAAGCCGTAAGAAGCATGACAGATTCGATTCAGCAGATAGTAATGTCACCCGACATGTTGAAAACTCTCATCGAAAGCATTTGTATCAACATAAAAGATGAGAATCAAACAGTAAGTACTCCTAATTTCTCTGCATGCAAAGCTAGATTTGCCGAATCTTGAGAAGTGGATGTGGATGCATTTATAGATGCAATCACAACCTACAAAGAATGTTTGGATTTCAGATGATAATGCTATCAAAGATCTCAGTATGTTACTATGTGATGCAGCAGCTACATAGTGGCAAGGGATCAAAGGATCCATTACTTATTTTGATGAAGCAACTAAGGCTCTTTTACATGCTTATGGATTTGCTAAGCCCGCATACCAAATATTTAGAGATATATTTCCCACTGCTCAAGGTAACTAGAAAACAGATATATTTGTGAGTCAAAAACGTGCCTTATTTTAAAGTTTACAAGGTGATTCAGTTGTCTCTGAACAAGTACAGATAGATATGCTGTATTGATTGCTAAATCCATTGATTAGAGGTAAAATCTGTCGTGATCAAATTAATGATTTTCGGGAATTTATTGAAGCAGCTCGAAATGCAGAAATATCTTTACAAGACAACGGAGCTTTAAAACCTGTTAGTTCAAATCAGTACTCACACAATTATGTTCGAAAACAAAAACATTGTTCTTATTGTAGAAATTATGGACATAAGGACGAGTGTCGTAAGCTATTAACCCGTGTGAAGAAAGCATCTACGACACTCCTAATAATCAAACCATTTCTGATACTAATGGTTCATCCAAAGTTTTAATTTGCCATGGTTGCCAGACACCAGGGTATATACGAAGCAACTGTCCGAAATGTTCAAAACCATCAACGTCAACTCGACCAGCTGAATTTTTGTGCAGCTCGTTTTCTCAAGCTTCAGGTAACTTGCGTCCTTTAGCATATATTACAGTTGAAGGTCATACCGGCATGACATATCTCGATTCAGGTGCTCAATCCAGTATAGCAGGAGCAAAGCTACGGGAAAGTTTACTTAATGACAAGATTCCTTATACTACTAGACCCATGGAAATGATTCTAGCTGATGGAAAAGTAAGCTTAGTAACGGCTCTGTTTTCGAAGTCTCTGTTACGCTTCAAGACAGACCACAATTTGAGTCTAATTTCAATTCCTGAGCATACTTCTAGTAGAACGCTACTCGGCTCTGACTTTTTGAAATTAGGTAACATTGTTTTGGATATTCCACGTGGTTGTTGGTACATTGTACAATACCTTCGAAGAATATGTGAAGCCCAGAATAAATATTTTTCACAAGATCGCAAATTCCAGGAGACCCGTTCTCGAGAGTAGAAGCAGGGAAGTTGCAGGTCGCTAAACAACAGGAGCGATTCTTCTCTTTGGAGGACTCACGGAAAGGGGCTGAGCCGCTTCTTCCGAGGTATCTTCTTACGGCATATCTTCCGGAACAGGGGTAGCGAAGATAACTGGAGCTATGGGAGTCGATATCTCAGTTTCCGGTACAGTCGTCTCTGATGTATCCAAAGGATTATTACGTGGTCGACCTCTTTTCCGGATTGTTCGTACCGGCACTGAAGCATTAGCATTGGCGATGTTGTGGTATGCAGTCAACGCTGTGCATGATATTTTCCAACCACTTCAAAAGGTTTGCTAACGGTACCAACCTCGTAAGTTGTCGGAGTAACCATACGGTGGATTTGGTACGGTCCATTGCGACGCGGAGCGAATTTACTAGTATATGAGTCCTTGGATTTACTAAGTGCGTGTACATCTACGAGTACAATATCACCTACTTGGAATGGAGCGACAGGTCAGTTACTTCTATCGGTATAGTCTTTGGCACGATCTTGAGCTTTCTCGTGATTTTCTCGGGCTGCACTTAAGGTTGTTGCTAAAGTCTGTAGATATGGTGATATCTCGACCGGATTAGCCGCGGGGTGATACACAAGAGTGAGAGTTTGCTTGAAGCCTAGCACATGGGCTACTTGTTGCATCACTTCACTCACAAACAGCATACCATTATCACTAATAACTCTTATTGGAGTTCCATATCTTAAAATTATTTCATCGAATAAGCATCGAGCGCACCTTTCTTCAGTGGCCTTCTGTAAAGGGCATAGCTCAACCCATCTACTGGTAGTATCCTCTATTATGAAAACCCACTTGGAACCATCCATAGTATTCGGTAATGGACCAAACAGATCAATTGATAGGGTTTCAAACCTTCTAGACTGAACAGGTGTTTGCAATTGTCCAGCTGGTTTTAAGTTATTTGCTCTGTATCGCTGACACTCAATACAGTTTGACACATACTTCGCAATAGTTGTTCGCATTTCTGGCCAACAATATCGTTTAGCAATTCTTGGATAAGTCCTTTCAGCACCATAATGGCCTGCCAGTTCTGAGTCATGATATTCTGCTAAAATGGATGGGATTTGCTTTTTGGGTACAACCTGCCGAGTCTCTTCTTCATCGGCTTCAGGAACATATCTGTAAAGTATCCCACTATTCATCACATAACCTAGCCATCTCTTGAGGTCAAGGTCATTATGTGATAGACACGAAAGAGATAATAATTTTGAGATCTTCATCTTCCAGTAGCAGTTTACGTATTTCGCTAACTGGCTGTCTGGGCATATCTACTGATACCAGGTTAGTCTCACTGGCTTCCGCCACACTAGGACGAGACAACATGTCCGCTACAACATTTAAACGGCCTGGGGTGTATTCAGTTCTTAAATCATAAGATTTCAAAATTAAACTCCAACGTGCTAGCGACCTGAAGGTGATCTTAGAGACATGAGCCATTTCAAGGGCTGGTGGTCACTTTGGATAATGACTGTAGAGTCTTCTAGGTAACCTCTAAATTTGGTTACTGATCAAACGACAGCTAACGCTTCTCTTTCTGTCGTGGAGTAGTTCTTTTCCGCTGCGGTCAACAATCTGCTAATATATTCGATAGGACGCTCATCTTCCAATGTCTCCCCCTGGAGTAAACACGCTCCAAGTGGGTAGGCACTGGCATCTGTCCTTAAAATGGAAAGCTTTGATTGATCAACTTGTCGCAAGATTGGACTGGTGGTTAACCTAGCTTTTAATTGATTGAATGACGTTTCTTATTTTTGTACATCTGTCTCATGATATCCGACATGGCAGTTGCCTATGATTCCTACTAAGGCCTGGCCTACATGTCACATCTATAATATGAAATACTTGATATAAAATAATAAATTTACTATTGCAGTGAAAACAGTTAGTTAATATACTATTCTTCACATGCTTAGTGGGCGAAATAAAAACTGTTCATGAAAAATAATGTCGATAACTCAAGAATGACATGTCATGATCTTTTTGGACTCTGTGTTCGCGTTCCTTCTTAGTTGTACTGGATCTTGTTCCGTTGGAAGTTTAATTTTTGAGTAAATTTTACATTTTGAAAGTATTGAATCGTTGCTCGATCTTATAACTCCACTTTCATTTTACCTCTGTGATAGAAATTTCACAATGTACTTCAACGAGAAAACTTACCACACACTTTTTGTTTTAATATTGAATGACAAATCGCCCACACAAATGTATCAGATTACTTTGGAATCAAGTTATACAAACTATATTTTCAAAATTATTTTGTCCGAATAAAAAACGAAAATTTCAATAATCCCTATGGCTGACATTTTGATTGAAGTGTACGCCATAGATTGTTGTACGCTAATTACTTTCATAATAAATAATAAATGACGTTTCCAGGATGTCATTAGAGGTTAATATGTAACATAACGCATATATACCAAATTCCAATGTTATACGTCCCACACCATATGTATGAGTGGAGACGATTATGAAGCCATCAAAAATGGTAGCTTAACTACTCATCTACTAGCAGGAGGTTCAGCGGGCATAACGGAATTTTGCATAATGTTCCCAATAGATACAGTTAAAACCAGAATGCAGTCAATATCGTTTAAAGGAGAAGAAAAGGTGATGCAATTATTGATTAAAATGATCAGGGAAGAAGGTCCTTTGAGTACACTACGTGGTATGTCAGCAATAGCTATAGCAGCCGGTCCAGCTCATGCTTTATTCTACGCAAACTATGAATTTGTGAAAGATGAACTAAAGCGTTTGGTGAGAAACCATAAATACGATTCTATATGTCATGGTATAGCTGGATGTACAGCTTCGTTCTTTCATGATTTTATAATGAATCCTTCTGAGGTAGTAAAGCAACGAATGCAAATGCAGAATCCTATTTGTAAGAACACTTTTAAATGCGCCGCAGATATTTATAAAAACGAAGGGGTAAGAGCATTTTATAGATCATTTCTTACAACGTTGATAATGAATTTACCATATCAAAGCGTTCACTTCATGATTTACGAGACGTGTCAAAATATTTTCAATGAGAAAAGAGCTTACCACCCTGGGACACATATTGTAAGTGGAGGAATAGCGGGGGGAGTAGCTGCGGCAATCACCAATCCCCTAGATGTATGTAGAACTTTGCTGAATACTCAAGAAGGGACGCGTTCTGTGAATACGTTGAAGCAAGCTGTGAGTGTTGTGTTCAAAAATAAAGGAGCTTTAGGTTTTCTTAGCGGTTTACAAGCTAGGATTATATACACTATACCTTCAACTGCAATATCCTGGTATACTTATGAATTTTTCAAATTTTTCTTGCATAATAAAACACGTAATGAAAGAAAGTAAAATGATCAATAGGCTAGGAAAATAGAATCTGATTTATCAGTGGTTTGTTCCTTTTTACTTAGATTAAGTGTCTACGGGTGCCAATTTGACAACGTACCACCCTCTATATTTCAGCCCCTATCGAAAATTAAAAAAAATGGAAAGCCACGAATTGAGGGTTACTGCAATGAAAGTCGCTTTTAAGGAAGATAAATACACCTAATCTAATATATTCAATCAATCGAACTTAAAAATAAATGTAAATATGCAATTCTGCTGAATCATCAGTTGTACGAATTTGTTGAAACATGGATCAGCGTCTGCGAATTATAACGGAAGTTCAAATTTCAATACCATGCATGAATCGTGGGTCAGCGAACTTTTACTTTTCCATCTCCTGAAGAAGTTTTGTATGGGACGAACAAAACTGATAGTGGTGATTGCACATCTTGGTGGATTTCTGGTTCTTTCGGAATCTTGCGTAAACGTCCTCGGAGTTTCTACTATCCCATTATTGTGCAAAGGGTTGCGACAATGTAGAATGGGGTCATCCAGAAGTGTGTAGGGTTTGTTTTTTGCTAATTGTTAGGTATATACAACGTTTAATGATATTTGTCCGGCAAGTATCCTTCCAACCATGTCTAAAATACTTGAAAAGTTATTTGAAACGCAGCTTTTAAGTTTTACTTCTAAACATCATGTTATTCCAGAAACTGAATCGGGTTTCAAAAAACAGTACAGCTGCTGTACTGCGCTTTTAAAACTTACGGATGACATTGTGAAAGCAAGTGATGAAGGAAAGCTCACCCTTTTGGTTTTATTAGACTACAGTAAAGCTGTCGATTCCATTAACCATAAATTAATGGAATCACTATTTAACCTTCATAGGACTGGCCGGGGTCCGTTTGTACCCCATGACGTATGTTTTTGCTGTATCTTTGAAAACGCAAATTTTTAAACATTGATCTTTCATCTAGCTGCAGTTTATGAATTATTTTGATAAAATATGATGTATTTAGTAGTTTTTATTGGCTGGTATGAACAAAAAATAGTTTTATATTCCAGGGGTCTCTTCAAACCCTGGTCAGCCTTTTACGTCCGATAAAATAATCCCGGTAACTGTTAGTAAAATCGGGGAATCCCATACATTGACCGTTTGTTTAGTCGCAGGGAATGTACCCATATAATTGTAAAATGTAAATTACCCGTTCAAATGGGGGATTCCCCGCACTGCGATATAATTTTTAGACTTGAATATTCGGGTTAGTCTCTTGTGATATTGCGAGTAGGATACATCCTTTTGAAAATGAGTTAGTTTTTATTTAGAAACATTCGCAAGGGGCTTACTGACGATGAGATGTTACGTATACTTGAAAGTGATGATCCAGAGTTTGATAGTGTTATCAATGAGGAAACATCGAGTGAAGATGAAGACATTGTCACAGAAGTAGAGGAAGAAAATGATGTAACAGTTGTTGATCAAAGTATAGAGAAAACGAACCCAGAGGAACCAACAGTAAGTAACAGCCAGGGCATTCCAGTATATAAATCTAAAGATAGAACTGAGTTGTCAAAAATCCAGGATCACAAAAGTTAGACGTTCAAAAGCTAATATTTGGAGACATGCTCTAGGCCTTACAAATTACAGTTCTGATATCTCAAGTATACAAGACGCTTTTCTTCATTTCCTATCTCCCGATATTCTGAACATAATAGTAACCGAAACAAACAGAAAGGCACAAACATATTATGATAAATGGAATATAGAAAATCCGAATAGAATTAAAGTTTTTGTACCTGTTGATTCTACAGAGATTGAAGCTTATATTGGACTGTTGCTTATTCTTGGCGCACTTCACGGATCGAAAGAGGCTATCAATATGCTCTGGTGTCAGAATATTCCTTACTGTCGTCCTATAATTCCTGCTGCAATGTCAAGAGACAGATTCAAACAAATTACTTCATTTTTACGCTTTGATAATTTTCAAACAAGACAAGAACGAAAATTAGTAGATAAGCTAGCTCCGATAAGAGATATATTCGATATTTTCACTTCTAATTGTAAAAAATCACTTAATCCTGGCGACCATCTATGTGTAGATGAGCAGCTTGTACCATTTAGTGGTAAGGCACCATTACGAGTCTATATGAAGAGTAAACCTGATAAGTATGGAATCAAAATATGGGCTCTTGTGGACTGCACCACTTCATATATTGCAAACATGGAAGTTTAATTGGGTAAGTTATTTGAAAAGCAATATCCGCAAACTTTATATTCCTATGTATCTATTAATTTTTAGGAAAACAAGGTAACAAAGCGGAAAAGGGTCAAGGTCAAAGGGTTGTTCTAGATTTAACAGACCATTTGGAAGGCGGATTTGGAATAACGACCGATAACTTTTTTACAAGTTTAGAACTTCCTGACAAGTTGTGGAAAAAAAATATTACTTTATGTGGAACCCTCCGGAAAAATAAAACATTTATTCCCAGGGAACTTCTACCGGCATCGTACAAGAAAGGGTTTTCAAGTATGTTTGCTTTTAGAAATCAAAGAACGCTAGTATCCTATGTTCCAAAACAAAAACATGCTGTCATCTTACTTTCAAGTGAGCATACTGATAGTAAAGTAGCTGGAGAAGAACAGCACTTTAAACCAGAAATTATTCTTCATTACAACAAAACAAAAGGTGCTGTCGACACTTCAGATAAGTTGGCCAAAGAATATACAGTGCAGAGAAAGTCAAACCGCTGGCCAATTGCAATATCGCAGGAATAAATGCTTATAAATTGTGGTTACTGCAAAACCCGGATTGGCGAAAAAACAGTTTGGGTAAACGTAAAATGTATATTTTGGGACTAGGAAAAGAACTCATAAAGAAAAACGTTTTCCGGCGATATAATAATAAATACATTCAGACGAATAGAAAACGGCATATGACAGACGTTTTTCCCGAACTACTGGATGCAACAGAATATAGAGTTGAACAACAAAACATTACCAGGGGGCGCTGCCATATATGTCAAAGAGGAAATGACATAAAATCCAAAAAAATATGTATTAGGTGTAATAACTTTGTGTGCCTAGAACATTCAAAATCGGAGATAGTTTGTAAAAAATGTTAAAATGATATGTAGCTAGTACTATTAGTGGGTATTTTGTATTTTTTCGTGATGATTTTTGACTAATAAATGGTTAATAGTAAAACTTTAATAAATTTTATTTTCTATATATTTAATTAAAAGAAAAATACAGCATTTCTGCAATTTTACGCATGGGGTCTTCTCGGACCCCAGTTAGTCCTTTTCGTAAAATTTCGATGTCCGTCCCATGAAGGTTAGATACAGTAATCTTTTAAGAGATGCTTTATTACTATTAAAAGACTACTTAAGTTACAGGCTACAAGCCCTTAGTTACAATAACAAATTATCTACGTTTCTGTATAATACAAGAGGCGTTCCACAGGGTTCAATCCTTGGGCCACTATTCTTTAATATATACATTTCCACACTTCTTTACATCTTGTAGGCAACATTATTATGCTGATGACATTCGAATGTATGTATCGTTTTATGCAGACGAAATTAAGCAAGCTATTACGGCGGTGAATTATGATTTGAATACATTATATACACAATCTCGGCAAATGTGTTCAAGTCTTAACCCAACTAAATCTAAATTTGTGCTGTTTGGAAGAAAATCCAGTCGCTTTAAAATTTCTGAAATTTTGGGCAGCAACGAAATAGTTGTTAATAACCAAGTTATTGAGCGTCGACACGTTGTTAAGAACTTGGGAGTGTTTATGGATGATGATTTACGTTTTACTAAGCATGTATCTTTTTGTTTGCAGAGATCTTATACAAAATTAAGGTTTCTTTACCTGAATCGTCATCTACTTACAAGAAAAACTAAAATTATTTTATGTGAAGCATTGATACTTTCTAACTTAAACTATTGTGATGTTGTTTATGGTACTTTCCTAAGTAGATCCGATGAGACAAGGCTTCAAATGTTGCAAAATGCTTGTATACGATATATATTTGATGTTAGAAAATATAGTCATATCAGTCATCATTACACGATACTGCAATGGCTCAGATTAAAACAAAGGAGAATATTACATGCTGCTTGCTTGTACTCCAAAATTTTGCAGTATAAAACACCCGCTTATTTGTATGAAAAAATTACGTATCGATCAGACGTACATAACTTGAATGTTCGTTTTAGGGGGACACTTACTCCGCCATTATTCAACTGTATATTTTTCAAATGTTGTTTCAGCTAATCCATTGTCAATATATACAATAACTTGCCGGCTAATATTCGTCATATCCTTTCGAGTAATGCATTTAAAAATAAATTGCTTGTTCATTTACTCTCTCAACAAGAATGAAATTGTAATGAAGTTGTATGGATATATGTATTCTCCCCTGTATAGGTTTTATATGAAAATTTTTCATTACGTTGCTCAGCTTTTGCTGTGAATTAACTATGCTAAGGTTAGGTGGAAGAGCAGACATCCGTTTCACTCGGGACGGATGAATTGAACCTCGCCTTAATTGTATATCTCTTTTGTTAATATTTGTATGTGTCCTTTTCTAAAAATTAATAAAGGAATTATTATTAATATTATTATTATTATTATTATTATTTTTCACACTTGTACGTGGTTGGTGGTAGCAGTTTCTACCGGACGCAGTTGCATCAAGGTATAAACCTACTTAATTAGGGGGTTAGTGTTCTTCGGACAATTGCAGTTGTTCCCAGAATTACTGCTTTTTGCATCAAACCACAGATATGTCGAGACATGCTTATCTCTTCCAGGTGTTTAGTCACTTTAATGTGCACTAAGCCATTTGCAGGAATTATGAATGGTTTGATCTCTACCTTTCTTAAATTCCATAAATCTCTTACCTCATCTGCTAGTGGACGATATCGCATTATCTTGTCTTCGTAAGCTTTCCCCAGATTTTCGTCCAGTGGGACCGAAAAATCAATAATGATCGCAGATTTGCTGTTTTTATCTAGCACGATCATGTTCGGTTTGTTGTGTTGAACTTCTCGGTCTGTTCTTATCAAAGTATCAAAGTATCCCAATAGACTTTATAGTGCTCATTTTCAACTAGACTTAACGGTTGATGTTTGTACCCTGGTGTTTTTCCTGTTTTTGGATTTAATCTTTGGGTCACAGCGAGATGTAGTTCCTTTCCCATATTGTTGTGTCTACTCAGGTAAGCGGTGGGGGCTAATTGGGTGCAGGCTGATATTATGTGCTGGATCATCTCCTGTTCCTTATTACAGAGTCTACAGCGGGGGTTTGGGATGTCCATTTTAATGATATATTTCTGGTGGCAACGCGTTGCCACCACTTGGTCCTGGATTGCATAGAGTGCGCCGTCGGTTTCCGCAAACAAGTACCCCGTCATGAGGTAAGTATTCGTTGCTCTGAAATCTGCATCTTCCTGGTGCAGTGAGTTGTAATATCTGCCATGTAACACTTTCACCTGCCAAGTTTCCTTCATTTTATTGATGCAGTCATTTTCCCTATCAGGTTCCCCGTCGGCGAGGTTTAGTGCCGAGTATCCATCATCAACTGTAACTAGGCATCTGAATAGAGGTAAGTTCTTATTTTTAAAATATCCTCTCAGTTTTTGAGTTTCATCCACTAACATGCTCTCGAGATTAGTCAGTTCACGGCCACCTTCTTTCCTGGGTATATACAATCGCTCCATCGCAGATTTTGGATGGTGTAGGCAAAATTTTGTGAACGTTGTACGTACTTGTCTGTCTATTTGTTGTATTTCTGTATGTGTCCAATCTATTATGCCAAATGAGTACGCCAACCCGGGTACTGCCCATCCATTGATTGCCTGTATTTTGTTCTTAGAGTTAAGTTGTGTTTTCAAAACGGTATTAATTCGCCGGAAAAATTCTGCTGTTGCTCTTTCTTCATTACCTTTCTTGTCGAGGCTTAATCCTTGCTGAAAGCCTAAGTATTTGTATCTGTCCTCTGGGCCTAGGGATGGGATTGTTGTTATGTTATCCATCAGTGTCATATTTTGGGACTGTGTGACCTTACCTCTATCCATATCTATTATTATTATGACTTAAGCGACTCACTTTCTCGGCCGTAGCCGGAAAACATTCACCGACCCCTCGAGCGCGCCATTGGGTTTTGGCTCTGTGGGAGCTCGGGCCAAATGGGTTAGGGTTTTCTAAGTTGGATTAGATGGTGTTAGGTTAGGGCGCGAGCCCATTGCTGGTAGGGCTCGGCACGGTTAATGGGGATGAAGTTCATCATGTTCCATTAGTCCGGTGGATGTTTCGATGGTCTATCCTTCGTCGTTCAAAAATTTTCTGGTTATATGACATGTCTGGAGAATCACCGTCCTCTGGATAATTTTTGCGAGGCCTTTAGGTAGGTTGAGTTGCTCCAAATATTTCAAGAACCTCTTCGTCACCACGCCTGTAGCCGATATTATGACTGGGATTGTTCTCACTTCTTCTAATCTCCATACGTGTTTAAGTTCGATAGCCAAGTTTTGGTATTTATTTCTCTTTTCAATCTCCGTTTTCTGCAGGTTGCTGGTTAGGGGGCATCCTATATCAATAATGGTGGCCTTCTTATCTTTCTTTTTGAACACCAGGATATCAGGGCGGATGTGATCTAAAGTCCTATCGGAGTGGATTGGTCTATCCCAGTACAGCACTGTTTCTTCACTTTCTAAAACAGCTTGAGGTACATATGTATAGAAGGGTGGTGGGTTAGTAACAAGTCCTAAGTCAAGTGCTAATCCTCTGTGGATGATCTTCGCCACTTCATTGTGTCTTCCCAGATACATTCCCGTAGCCAAAGCAGGGCAGCCCCCAGTGACATGTTCGATAGTTTCTCCCACTGCTTTACACTTTCTGCAGACATCCTTAACGTCGGGGACTTTAGGAATGTATTTCTCATAATTTCTAGTTCGGATGATGCTATCCTGAATGGCTGTTATAAATCCCTCGGTCTCTGGGTGTAACGTTCCTTCCTTATTATTATTATTACTATTATTATTATTATTACTATTATAAGGTGATTGGGTGAATTACAAAAATTTAAACAAAATATATAAAAAAGCAATTCGCTCTGAAAAGAAGTTAGCCTACTCAAAGATAATAAAAGATTCGGATAATAAAAATAAAACATGTTGGACAATCGTAAATTCGGAAAGAAGAACTAAAATTAATAAAACCAAACAGTCCGATATATCACCACAAAAATTCAATGAATTTTTTACATCGGTATCAGAAATAGTATTAAAATCTCTTGGTGATTCTCAATACGAGTCGAGTATCTTTTTAAATAAACTAAATAAACCTGCATTTTCATTCTTTATGAGTGCAATCTTGGAAAGTGATGTCCATGAGGCTATATTGAAATTAAGTCATTCGTCATGTTTAGATTTTTACAATATAAATAGCAAAATATTGAAACGTTGTATACACTCATTGACATATCCACTGACCATTTTATTTAATAAATGCTTAGAGGAAGGATCTTGGCCTGACTCCTTTAAAATATCAAAAATTATTCCATTATATAAAAATGGTGATATAGATTCTCCAGAAAATTTTAGACCCATAGCAATTTTACCGACGATTAACAAAATATTTGAATTGATAGTCAAAGAAAAATTAATAAATTATTTGGAAGATAAGTCACTTCTAACGGAATTTCAATTCGGCTATCGCAAAAATAAATCATGCATACGTGCTCTTCTTCGACTCTTAGAGGAAGTTGTACAGAAACTAGAGGAAGGCGTCAACTCTGTTGCCACGTTATGCGACTTAACGAAGGCTTTTGATTGTGTTCCAGCGGATTTACTCCTAAATAAACTGGAATTGTATGGTATTAGAGGAAATGCACACAAATTACTGACATCTTATTTAAGTAATAGGAAACAGTATGTAGTTTGTGGAAACAACCAGTCTGATTTACGTAATATAGACAACGGCATTCCTCAGGGCTCGATTTTGGGTCCAATACTTTTTATAATATTTGTTAACGATTTACCAGAGGCTATTGACACTTTTTGTATTTTATTCGCTGATGATACTACAACTTTATCTGATGGCACACAAGCTGGTGATAATATTTTGTTGAATCAGTGGTTCCTGGCAAATAAGCTGAAACTCAACGACACTAAAACGAAACACATTCTTTTCAGTTTAGATAAATGGGCTATAAAATCAGAGCCAGTTAAATTACTGGGCATTCATTTGGATACAAACTTAAGTTGGTCACCGTTGACTACCTTTGTTCAAAATTAGCGAGCCAAGTTTTTGTAATTCGTCAATTAAAATCATGTATACCAACTCATTTGTTAAAGTCTGTATATTATTCACTTTTTCATAGCAATTTAACATATGGTATTATGCTATGGGGGAGCAGCACATCAGTGCACAAAGTATTTGTGCTACAGAAAACTGTAGTTAGAATAATTTACAACGCACCAAGAAACACCAATTGTAAAAAAATATTCAAAAAACTTGAAATATTGCCGCTTCCGTGCTTGTATATTTTCGAAGTGTTAATTGAAACACATAAAAATCGATATGTTCTGACTAAACATGCAGATGTTCATAATTATGATACTAGAAATAGTAAAGACATTGTCATTCTCAAATCAAGACTGAAAACAACAAAAAACAATAAGTTGGATGTTACATTGTACAATTCATTTGTAAAATATTTTGAACATATAAATATAAGTGATATGACGAGAGTTCAATTTAAACATTTCGCTAAGTCTTTTCTTTTAAATTATTGTTTTTATACAGTTGATGAGTTTTTGGAGGAATTGAATACTTGGGCTTAATGCTTATATGTTTGTTTGTTTTGTTTAATTTAATTTTTACTTTCTATTATTTTTTAACTTATTTTATATTTTAAAATTGTCATATTTTCATCAATATTTTTACTTTATGAAATGTATGTCTGTATTTATGTAAAATTTTTACTTTCTATTATTTTTATTATATTTTAAATTTGTCATATACAACACTATACAATCTTTAATATTTTTAGTTGGTAAAATGTATTCATATGTACTACTTTCACTGACTTCTAATGTACTATGTATGTGAATGGGGTCAATAAACCGTCTATCTATCTATTATTATTATTATTATTATTATTATTATTATTATTATTATTATTATTATTATTATTATTATTATTATTATTATTATTATTGCAAACTGTTCGATATTGTATTTCTAGTGCATTAATTTATTTGGCTAATGGTCTGGAAATAGTGGATAAAGTCATGTTTACTAGTTCGAATTCTTGTTAGTCCCGCCTTGACGGCCTGGGTTATCCTTGAGATCCTGGAGCAGGACTTCTTGAGCTATTATGTAGGTACGTCTCTAATATAGAATTCATATTAGATTTGCTTGGCTGGTGTTTGACATTTTTCTCGTGTATATTTGTATTTTGAGTGTCAACAGTGACTTCGTTGTCTTTTGTAACGGTTTTATGAGAAAATCTTGGAATTAATTTATTTTTTTGACCATCTTTTTGGTAGAAGGTTCATAACTTGTGGATCTAAACTATGGTTAATTAGTTTGAATATCACTTGATTGTTGTAGTGATTTAGTGGTCTCTCGCTTATGGGAATTCCCAAGATAGGATTTTCTTGAACTGAATGTCTTGTTGCATTTGAATCGGAATCGTCTTCCGTTTCTTGAAGTAAGTCTTCTATAGTTGGAAGTTTGTCCATGTTTAGATTCTTCTAATAATTCCTCAATTATTTGGAGTTCTTTGGGATTTAGATGGTCTGTCGTGCGAAAAATTTCTGTTTCAATATTTTCTAAAGGATCGAGGATATATCCTGGGTAATTGTACAATGATGCTGTGTCTTCGTTATCTAGTTTATCTTTTTCTTCTTGGAGGTATTTGTAAAGTTCATATGGACTGATGTCAACTCTAGAGATGGCGTCGGCATTAGTATTAGATTTACATTTTTTACATGCAACTTCAAAGTAGAATTCTTTCAATTTCAGTCGCCATCTTACTAATTCACAGCTTGGGTCTTTCAGTGAAAACCATCATTTGAGAGGTTGATAGTCTGATAGAATCTTGAATTTCCTTCCAAAAAAATACGGGCGGAAGTATTTAGTAGCGCATATTGTTGCTAACATTTCCTTTTCTATAGTTGAGTATTTACTTTCTGTTTCGTTCAGAGTTCTGGACAAATATGCAATTAGTTTGTCGTTGCCAATGGGACCTTGAGAAAGTACAGCTCCAATGGCGAAGTTGCTGGCATATGTGGTAAGGTTGAATGGCTTCGTAAAGTCTGGATATTGAAGCAGTGGTTCATTGGTTAGAAAGCTCTTACAGGTTTTGATACATTATAGGAATTCCGGTGTGTGTTCTATTTGCATGGAGTAAAAGGTTTCGATATCCAGGAAAAGTCTTTGATGCATTTTCTATAGTAGTTCAATAATCCCAGAAATCTTCCAATTTATTTGGCTGTTATCGGAATTGGGTAGTCGAGAATAGCTTTGATTTTGTTTGGATTCGGCTTAGTTCCTCCCAGAGTCACAATGTTGCTTAAGAAGTTAACTTATTTTTTCAGAAATTCACATTTGTCTATCTGAATCTTAAACCCCGTTTCTGTAAGTCTTTTGAATATTTTCGCAAGATTGACAATATATTCGTGTAGGGACGTAGAAAAAACCATTATATCGTCCATGTATACCAAATGGCATTCTGAGGTATTCGAAGTGACCGTTCTGGACGTTAAATGTAGTTTTAGGGATGTCTTGCCACTTAAATCTTCTGGAATCCAATGGCTAGGTCGAGAGTAGAGAAATACTGACATCTCCATAATTTGTCCAGGATATCTGTAATGTTTGGGATTGGATATATATCATCTATTGTCTTTTCGGTAGTCTACCACTATTCGCCATTTAATTTTTCTATGAGGTGTCGGATTTCTTGGGGACGATCCATATAGGTTCATTCAGGGTGATCGACTTTGTCTAATGATTCTTCGGTCCAACATTGATACTATTTAGTGTTTTGAATGAAACTTACTGTTTCTAGCTAATTCCACAATATATTTATGCAATTTGTTTTTGGACCTCTTTTTATGAATGTGTGGATAGCGGTAAGTGGGAATTTCATCTGTTGTTCTGATGATATGCTTGATTTGGTTGGTGAAGGCGAGGAGTGACTCTGGATGATGAAAGACATCTGAAAACGTTCTGCATAGTCGTTTAATGTGCTCTTCTTCTTCCGGGTGCAGATGATCGGTTTTCATTAGATGTTCGAAATCTGTCTTCTGGTATTCCCGCGGTATAATGTCGGCTGTATAAAGATGGTAATTGGGAAATGGATCTCCGAACTTCTAACTGTATCTGTTAGTGCTATCTGTATTGGTTCGTCTGTGGTATTGATAAGTTCTGCCTATGCTACACCATTTTCTACTGTAATTGGACTTTCGTTAAGGAAAGCTCCTTGTATCTCTTGTTTGGGAGGTATAATAGTTCCATGGGTCTCTTTACCGGGTACTCAGACCTCAGTGATTGTCTTTGGTTCGAGTAGGATGGAGTAAAATTGGGCTTTTTTACTTTCGTAGTACTGAATAGGTAGACTAGAATTTTTTGTGACGAGTTCAGAATCAGGAAAATTGAGTTTAGATTTTAGAAGCTTGAGATTATCAAGGCCTATTGGGCCATCAACGGTTTTGTGGGAAATCACTCTATTTTCTTAGATTCAATATTGATTTATTATCGATGATATTTGAATGTAAGTAGTATGAACGCTTGCCATGTATATGTCAAGTTCTCTTTGCTTTAAAACCTAGCTTCGTAAGGCGATCATTATACAAACTTTTCTCTGTGTAACTGGATGACGTGAAAAACAAACATATAATTATCCGTTCTCCGGTATGATTTACAAAAGTTGCTATAGATTATATATATTTAAAGTGGTTTGGATATTAACAATATCCTTCCATTGTTCTTTATAGATTTTCAAACAAAAATTGACCTTTGAAAAGTATGTTTAAAACTGTTTTTGATTACCTTTTAAAATACAAAATACAGTTGATACAAATTACTTTGACATTCAAGTTATATAACCTTTCTATCGACTTACTAATTTTATGGATACAATGAACATCAGTAAGGTCATCCTATAATAAGGAATAGTGATTTTTTCATATATCTATCATATACATACGTTATAGTACGAGTATATTGTATAACAAGTATTGAAAATGAAAGATTTCACACGAGAGAATTGAGCCACGAGCCTAGGGCGAGTGGTTTAAACAAACGAATATGAAATCGAATTTTCAACAAATGTAGTACACGCTACTTTCTCGACGACCACAAAAAAATGCAGAGTTAGTACTTATTTTTTCAATTAAAGTTTATAGGTGACAATTTTTAAAATAAACTGGTGCTTGAAAACGGTTATTGACCATTTTATGTTCTTTAGTTGATATGAAGTTTTGAATTTTATGCGTATCAGACTCACAATTACAGAATATTCAATAATTCTTTCAAATTCGCTATTTCACTTGCTAACAGTTCAAAAGTCAAACTTAAAATGTCATTTGGCAAAGCACTCTAACTGCGGACAAAATAATATGCCATTGTGGGATAATCATTGACCTGGGTGCAAAATAAAAACACACACATGTCGGCTAATCAGATTTCTCAATTTTTGCATTTCACACGAGTATGCCCTTCGTTCGTCTTCGTGTTGAAATTGTTTGCAGTTTAAAATTTTCACTTGGGTAATGTGACATATTTAATAGTGGTCGTTGGAAAACATAGATTGAACACATTGTTTCGAAATGTTGTTAGGCGCGGTGCACACTGGAGAAACGCGTTGCATAAAACCAATTGCATGAAACGTGCAGTTCAGACTCCGTTTAAATATGTAGCTTAGCAGTTACAAAAATAGAACCAGTATCAGTTTCATCGCGACACTGGGTTTTGCGAAACTCGAAAAAACGGTTTCCCGTAGCTTAAGTTTCGCGTTTCATGTCGTTGATTTCGCATAATTATGACAGACATCTCTTTCCAAGTGATATTAGCTGAATCTGTCGAAAAACTCCCAGTTTTTCTTTCAACAGCTGTCGTCTGTTAGTCCGATCCCTAAACACTCCTGGTCAGGAAGTCTTTAGCATTAACATGTACTACCAATGTTTGTGATTTCAATACACTACAAAGTAATGAGCTCTATTAGAAACTGTAGCCCTTTCTTACAAAGAAATCCCTATATTTATTCTCCACAGTCCCAAAGATAGGCATATCCAGCAAGGCGGCTTCCCCACTAGAAGCTTAAAAATAAAACGTTAACGTAAAGAGAATAGAAGTAAAATCATAATTGGCAGAATAGAGAATACATTGCAGAGCCATCTGACGTGAAAAACTGACATATTTTGTCTTAGCACCAGCAGGTCCCTGTCCCTGCTCGGCACAAGTAAACCTAGATTTCTATAATCAGTGCACTCAAGCACGCCTCTCCCTCACACACATTGACGAAACAATTTCTCTTTCTAGCATTCACCATTTATATACAAATGCACGACCGCGTTCAGGGTTCAGTCCAATGTAGCTTAGTTCGTTGTATTGAGTATTTGTACTAAACAATTTGCGACCTGGTGATAAGTGTAGTATATTGTGTTTACAAATAACCACTTCAAATTGTAAGCAGTTTTTATAAACTTTTCGGTACTTACTCTTTTTGATAATTCCCTGATTAATTTAATTTTTACATCTGTCATACCCCGTAGAGGAATGATCACAACTATCCATAAAATAAAAGTTAGTCTGAAGGACATATAGACTCTGTATACTAACAGTCCTTCCCCAGTCAACCATTCAGAACGTATATAACTTAAAAAAAAAAACAATAATGTAATAGCAGTCAGGCACCTCGCAATTGATCCACATGTCTTTTCCAAATTCTACCATCATCAAGTTTAATTAAGTAGTGTAATGTTCTTAATATCTTATGAATATAACCAAAAATCCATTTTTCCTGTCCTAAATAATTTCTTACCAAGACGCGTTGGTTAAGCAGAAAACTACGAACTTTAATATCGGTATCATTTGTTACCAGTACGGTATGTGAAGTGGGTCTGATATTATCAAGTCTGGATCTTATTTCCCTGTTAAACATTAATCTCGAAGGAGACTGATGAGTGACACAATGATGCATTTCACGATATTGTAATAAAAATTCATTTAATTGATTTTCAGCATCACATAATTTACTGTGAGATTTAAGAGTTCTTAAATATTTTTTTACAGTCTGGACGCTCCTTTCTACTAATCCATTAGTAGCAGGATGATATGGAGCTATTAATTTATGTTTAATACCATGTAATTTAAGAAAATGTTGAAAATTATAAGATACGAATTGTTGCGCATTATCACTAAGTATTTTGGTACTCCAAATGTAGAAAATATTTTATTACAAACTTGTATTGTTGCGAAACTAGATTTATCTTTGGTTATATATATATATATATATATATATATATATATATATATATATATATATATATATATATATATCTAACCAACGTGAATATGCATCAATTAACATGAAATAGTTCCTACCCCCAAACTCCATATAATCAATGTGAACTCTTTCAAATGGTTCGGAAGTCTTTTCCCATGGATGTATGGGTGTCTTTGTTGGATTATTTTGGATTTGCTGACAATCCGTACAGTTTTTACAAATATTTTCAATGCTTTTATCAATATTTGACCACCAACAACAACTTCGTGTTTATTCCAAAATGGGAAACATGTAATTCTTGTAAAATTTGATTTTGTAATTTATGAGGTATTACAACTCGAATTCCTCGCATTATGCAACCTTGTTGTAATGAAAACTCTGTTTGTGGAATATTAAATCTATATTTTCGAGGAATATCCCGACCATTTTGTAAAGCGTCTAATAAAGGTTTAAGATTAACATCGTTTTGACTTTCATAAGCAATTTGAGAACAAGAAATAGGTAATGTATCAATTTGTTGCAATTCAAAAACATCTAGCTCATCGAAAATTGTTAGAGATTCAGATTTAATTGGTAATCGTGATAAAAAGTCAGCATTACAGTGATCTTTAGTATTTTTATAACGAATATCATATTGAAAAGCTTGTAAATAAATTGCATAATGTTGCATACGCGTAGCACTCAATACTGGTAGGGATTTTGTTGGATTAAAAATTTGAAGTAATGGTTTATGATCAGTATATAGAGTGAATCGATTTCCATATAGATATTGATAGAATTTTTTTACGCCAAAAATGATACTGTATGCTTCACGATCAATTTGAGAATATCTTTTCTGTGTGTCACTGAGAGTTTGAGATGCGAATTGTATCGGCCTCTCAGTTCCATCAGGATATAAGTGAGATAATACTGCACCCACTCCGTATGGTGAAGTATCGGTAGCCAAAATTAAAGGTAAGCTGGAATCAAAATGAACCAAGAAATTATCAGCCAGCGTTTCTTTACTGAAATAAATGTTTGCTCACATTCTTGATTCCATATAAATCTCACGTTTTTATGTAATAATTTATTGAGGGGATACAGAAGGGTACTTAAATTTTATAAAAATTTCCCATAGTAATTTATTAATCGTACAAATGATCTCAATTGAGTTTTGTCGGTGGGTCTCGGAGCATTCACAATACTTTCAACCTTACTTCTTATTTTATGAATGCCTTTGGAATTTATCAAATACCCGCAATACTCAATACTATCAGCGAAGAAAATAGACTTTTCTTTATTAATACGTAAGTTGTGTTTTGATAATCTTTTTAAAACCTCATTTAATCGCTCTAAATGTATAGTATCATTTTCACCTGTTATTTTAATATCGTCTAGATAAACGGAAACACCTGGTATACTCTGTAAATCTTTCTCCATCTCTCTCTGAAAAATTGCAGGAGCAGAGGAAATGCCAAACATCAAGCGATTACTAGTATAAAGACCTTTATGAGTATTTAATGTTAATAAATGACGATCTTTAGGTCGTATTTCAATGTGTAAGTAAGCCTGACTCAAATCAAGTTTAGTAAATTTATTTCCACCTGTGTGAGTGTAACTCGAAAATCACAAATTCGAACATTTCCATTACTTTTCACTACAGGAACTATAGGAGTAGCCCAATCAGATCTATCCACTTTAGTAAGTATACCTTGAGAAAGCAAGTTTTCAATTTCCTTTTCTACTTTAGGAATTAGAGAAAGGGGAACTGATCTCGCTTTACAGAAAATAGGTTTTGTATTTTCTTTTACTGAAATTGAAGCCTGCATACCCTTAAATTTGCCTATCCCAGCTGTAAACATACTTGAATACTTTTCCTCTAGTCCCTTGACCAATACTTCCGTAGATGAATTAACAATATGATCAAGAGAAGTAGAAAACAAATTCAAATGCATTTGACGAATCCATTCTCTACCCAACAGTGGATCTCTGTCAACTGTAACAACA
The DNA here is from genome assembly GCA_963921935.1 of Galeruca laticollis. Classification (NCBI taxonomy): domain Eukaryota; kingdom Metazoa; phylum Arthropoda; class Insecta; order Coleoptera; family Chrysomelidae; genus Galeruca; species Galeruca laticollis. Next base: position 220,826,328 of record OY998177.1, on the reverse strand, counting down.
TACAAGTTTAAATCAAAATTTTTATCCTCAAATGAAACCTTGCAAGATAAATACCCTAAAACTTTAAGGGACGTTTTACAGTAGGAAATTAGTTTGAGATCCGTTTGACTAATGGTAGTATTTGGAAAAAGTAAATCAAATTTACGCTTACTTATAACTGATACTGCAGCACCACTGTCTACTTCAAAAGTGATTTCTTTATCATTAACAACCAAGGTTTGATAAAAAATTTCTCTATAAATATTTTGATCAGATTCAATTGCTATTATCTCTTCAGCTGGTTTTTGATTATCGTGAAAATCAATTTGATAAGTATTTGAAGATTTCTTCCTACATACGTTCTGAAGGGACCTTTCCTGTTACAAAAAGTACAAATTAAATTATCTTTATTAGGACAACCTGTAGCTAAATGCTTTTGATCACCGCATCGAAAACAAAATTTTGAAAAATTTGAACTTTTATTTGAAATACCTGCAGGTATGTTGGTTTTAGCTTTAAAGTTGATTTGATTTAAATTTTTATTAGTATGTAACTCAGCAGTTGCTTTTGCGGAGAGTTCCATACCTACAGCTATTTCTACAGCCTTATCTAATGTCAAATCTTTCTTTTCTAATAAACGACTTTGAATTTTATCATTACGTAGAACCCAAACAAATTGATTGCGTAATGCTTTCTTCAAATAATCGCCAAAATTGCAAAAAATTGACATTTCCTGTAAAGATTCACCCTCTTGTTGTTTCCGTTGATGTAGTCGGAAAATTTCTGCAATTTCCAGTGGAGTAGAACTGAAGTAATCTTGGAGAGTTTCTACCAATTCTTGAAAATCCTTTGATTTTGGATCTTGCGGTGTTAATTTGTCACAAAGCATGTCGTATGTTTCTGAGCCCATGAAATGTAAAAAATAAGAGACCTTACTAGTTTCAACAATTCCATAAATTTCGCAGGCGCCGTTGAATCGTTGCACCCATCGAGTCCATTGTGATTTTATAGAATCGTAAGGTTCAATTGTAAATGTATTTTGAATTACTGTAGTTGTATTACTTGAACTTGAGCCTGAAGTTTGAGTATTTTGTAAGTTCATACTTCTTCGATTTATTTTATTTGGCATGGTTAATCTATAACGAATATGTGGTTCTTTCGAATCCTCGTCGCCAATCTATTGTGTTTGCAAATAACCACTTCAAATTGTAAGCAGTTTTTATTAACTTTTCGATACTTAATCTTTTTGACAATTCCCTGATTAATTTAATTTTTACATCTGTCATACCCCGTAGAGCAATGATCACAACAAACTATCCATAAAATAAAAGTTAGTCTGAAGGACATATAGACTCTGTATACTAACATAGTATATAGTGACATTGTGATATATAAATTATACTGTGGTCGAAACGTGGATTTCATAGGAGATCCTATTAGTATCAAATCAACATTCACAATATTACAATAAGAATAACCGTTAACTATTAACTTTACCCAGAATCTCACACACACACGGGTGCGCGTGAGAAAACCCATCCCACTAGGCATCCACCCCCGGACTAGGTCCGCGAGTGGGTGCGAAGTAAGATCTTCCATCCACCCCCTATAATTCCGACAGGATCTCATCGTAGTTCGCGTCTCGCGTCGCTGATTCTCCCTCATCTTTCTCTAATTCTGTGAACGATTCCGAGAGGTCTCCATATAATTTCGAAGGGGTAGCTCTGGTGGCTATACTCCCTTGTCCTTTCGCGGTTGTTTGTATCGTCGTGTGTGAGGGTGTGTAGGTGTGTGTGTGTGTGATCGGTGCCTCAGCCGTAACTTTTCTTGCCTTTCTCGGCGAGGAAGGCCCTAAGGTGAATGGTCCATCGCCTTCTTTATAGCTGTCCCCGATGTGTAAATCGGTGACTACGTTATGCAGTAGCACAGACTTATCGTGTTGGGGGGCTTCCTCATACTTCTTTTCCACGGGATTTTTTATGTTTTTTTTATGTGCAGACGATTACTCGATTCACGGTTTTTTTGTTTTTTTTTTGGTGTACAGACAATTGCTCGTCTGTACGGTTTTTTTGTGTACTGGTTTACGCCAGAATGGCTTTTCGGTTTTTTTGGGTGGGGATCTTCGTGCCTAGTCTTCTATTTGTCTTCTTGGTCTCTTGTGCTTCCTGTAGTCTTCTTTCTTGTAGCTTGTTAGGTCCCTCAGTTCCACGTTAGGATTTGTCTTCAACTCTTCGAAGAGTTTCCTCGCTCTTTCGTCCATTATTTCAACTACTTTCTCTACTTGTGTTTCTTCCTATATATCTACATTCCTCTTCTTCCATTGGGCGTTGGTCGCTTGTCTTAGTGATATGATGATATGATAGTTTTGTAGAAAAGGTCGTAGCATCGCGGACCACCCACCGAAAACGGCTGGGCATCGATTATAACCTGCTGAAATCGGCTGGGCATCAAGTATCCCCTACTGGGTTCTCCATATAAATGTATGTAGTGTGGGCAAAGTGCCGTGAGAAATGATATTTCTCACAGTGTGAGCAATATATGGTTTTGAAATTAAGTAAGATATGAGAAATATGTTAGTTTTCATAGCAGTTGTAGAAAAAAAAACTTTCCTGTTAGCTTCTTGTTCACGAAAAAAAGTACTCAAGTTGCAAGATTAGATCAAGATCCGAGTGAATTAAAAAACTGTATGAATATTGCTATCAATACGGAAACAAATTGACATACGATAATTTCGTACTTACATACTTTCATACGTATGTGTCCACAAGAATTTTAAAATGGATGCTCCTTGTTATCTGACAAAACGGAAATGTGCGACACAAATCATAGAGGCAATAACGGTACGAGAACGAGTTTTAATAAATTTAATTTGAGATCGCACAGTATCATCCTATTTTCATCGTTCAATGAAATCAAACGAATCGACTGTTATTGAGTGCTCATGATGTTTTAAAACTTTTTTATAATATTTCCGTTACAGCTGACTACATCAACACAACTATAGTGTTACCTCAAGACTGGAGAAATGATCATCCTCATGGAACGAACAGCGCGATCTTAAGCATCTTTGAGCACGTTCCCGGCCCCGGTTGGGACGCGGCTATTCGCGTTTGGGCATGATCGAGCCATTGTCGGTAATTTTGACCGGAATCAAAGAAATTTTGGGAACGATTCGGTGAAAACCGATATGTTTTTAAGCAACTCGTCACCACATCCGTACATCTGCGAGCAAGGTTTTGCTGCAATCTAGTTTGAATCGAACATTTGCCACGCTATGTAGCCGCATCAACCATAGATAAATGGTTTTAATATGGGGGCATCAACTGTCGAATATATTTGAATGAAACGTTCGTTCGAATATTGGAACTGATGTTCACAGCATCGTGTAATGCCGGTTTAAGCAATATGAATAATGTTTTTATGAGATACGTTACAATTTATTTATAAATCAGTTAAAACCAATGAACATAAACCACTTGCCAGTAACACCCACAATTCCGCGTAGATCATAAACCACTTGCCAGTAACACCCACAATTCCGCGTAAAATTATTAGTAGGTATATATTTAAGTGAAAGCTAATATTTTCAATGAATCATATCAAATAATGGATATTTTAGATCTAAATATTACGATTCTATCAAACAACGGAAAATGTAGGATATACAATTAAATTTTTCGGTATTTCAAAATTTGCAAAATTATTTCGCTATAAAAAGAAATTTACTGTTAATATAAATAAATATATTCTGTAGGCCAGAATCAAGATGATAATTTTCGAAAATTAGATTTTCAAATAAATGTATTAGACTAGGGAGTAAGGTAGAAGGGGCAAACATTGACACTAGTAATTAAATTTGCTAATGCATGCATCCGCAAGCTTGGCATCTGCCTTATATGTTATTGCACGCATTTTCTTCTCCTCTAAACTAATGTAAGTTGGAAACATTTTGAAATTCTTCTAAGTCAAAATAGTGCTTTCCCCGTTTAATCACTGGAACTTGCAGAATGGGGAATGCGATTTCGATGATGTCGTCCACGTTTGGATAAACAAAATACATAAGCACTTTTATCAAGAAGTGCAATGTAACTTCTTCTTGTTTTAGTTTTTAACATGATCAACATATAATTTGCTTCCGTATTTTCCTATTATCCAATCACCTTCTTATACAGCCGTTGTATTGACGGTTTCATCCGATTTAGTGGATTCCAAATAATCTTTATTCATGAATTCGTACCGTCCTCTATTTGCCCATTCTTTTCGGCCTCCCCAGACAACATTAGATATTCTATAAATATCCATGGAATATTCATTTTGGCATATTGGAATATTCTCTAAAAATGCCAAGAATATCTTCATGCTTTTTGGAATATTCCTAGAAAGTGAAAATAGGAATATCCTAAATATTCAGAGAATATTCGCAAATAGATATTCTTTTTCGTATTGTATATCAGCTAGGATTATTCTGAGAATATTCAGAACAGCATTATCTAAGAATGTTCTTAAATGAATGGTTCCAGAATATTCAATATATACTATGAATATTCGTGGTAGATTCATTTGGAATTTTGTAGAATTATTTCAAATTGTATATTCAGGGGATATTCTTTGTATATTCAGAATATTGCAGGAATATCTTCAGAATGTTCAGAACCATACATTTAATAGGGGAAGAGGGGAGGGTAGTACATAGAAAGCATGTAAATGCACTTTTTTCAAATTTCGTTAATCAATAAATTTTCATAGCCTCATGGAATTCTCTACTCGACCATTCACTGGATGGTGGCTTCTAAACTGAATAAAGCGGCACAGGCAAAATTGGATTCAGAACATGAGAGTCCAATAACATTAGTGCTTAATTCTGGTTAGACCTAAGAAAAAAATTACTTTAACTACCTAAGCATAATAAAATAAAATTCAATATTAAATTGTCCAATTTTTTATTAGACAAATATAAACTTTATAACTATCTATAAACTTTTAAAATTTATAAATATTCAACTATAACTTTCATTTCATCGTTTTTAAGCCAAATCTACAGCGCTTCACAAAATATATAAAGCATGAATCTACGTGTTGAACATCAGTTTCGTAAACTAAAATATTAATTGATACTTACATTCTCTTGTGAGGAATGAAAAATAAAGAATAAACAAAATTGACAAAATACTTGTTTCTATGAAAAATATAGGGTTACTCTTTTAAAATTTATAAATATTTATGGGGTCCACACACTGCGAGCTTTTAGCATTCGCTATACCCAAATGGATAAATATGTCCGGTTAAGGCTACATAACTGAGGTATAACTGAAAAACATCCTTATTTTTGACGTTTTGCAATCAGATATATCAATTTTACCCGTTCGGGTAAGGCGGTGTTAAAAGCTGGCAGCGTGTGGATTCATAAACTTGCGTTATATCGTGACAGTCACTAGAATGTATTGCGACGGCCTGAGATGAAGGTGCCGGTTGCTGTAATAGTGTGGTATCTGCAATTATAAAAGTAATTGTAGTAATCATTTGTAGAAATTTTACAAATATATATATATATATATATATATATATATATTACATTGACACTGGTATTCTGTACTGTCGCTTAAATACCAAAGCATATGGTGATTAATGTTTGTTCTTCTCATGTAAGTTTTTACCAGCCTCAAGTACTTAAGATAATTTACTTGTTTAAATGAAGGCTGACTTAGTTTAATCAACAGATATAAATGTTTTAATTTTTTTGTTTCCATTATCTTAACACCAGGATATTCCCTTATACAAATTCCAAGAAGGTATTAATCCCGTCAAAAAGTATTATTTATGCGGCCAGACGACAAAATTAAATATCAATAACAGCTGATTTTAATGTCTACTTAAATTTAATATTTACCAGACTGAGTAACTATTTTTGTTGGTGAATCATTCAATAAAATGGGATCTTTGCATTTTAACCATGGAAATAGGGTAGGCACAACTAGCTGAAACAAATTCTTGGGATATACTCCTGTGGAAACAAATTTTTCCTGAAAGTGGAGTTCACACAACCTATAATTCTTTTGTAAAGCATCTGTAATCTTTCCAAACAAATCTGCACAGTTACAATCTTCCAACCATAAGTGTGCCCTGAAACGTAAATAAATGTAGGTATTCACATGTCTATAAAATAAATCAACTACTAATTTAAATTGAATATGTTTTATTATGCAACATATTTTTTGCTGCACAGGGCTCGTCAGTAGAAAGCTTATTGTAGTACATATTATTATTGCAAGTTATTAAAGGCAGAGGGACAGATCAATGTTAAAAACCAAAAACATAGAGAATTACACAACTTACAATGCATAGGTACATGTAAAGTAAAATGTAAAATATTAAAAAAGTAATATATACCTATAATATATTCCATATAGAAACAATTACTCTTACCTCACGGGGTCTTTGGGAAATCCAAACATAATTGTTCCTTCTTCTGTTCTTGAGTGACATCCACGAACTGCACAAGCTATTCATTCCATAACAAATACAATAATTTCTCACTAAGAGTTCCACTAGTCACGATATTATTGAAAACAAAATCAAAATAAACTTTAATCAAAGCACAAGAATATTTTTTTGTTAACATGAAATATGACATTGACATATAACTTATTTGAAAGTTGAAACATGGCGTCTATCACACGTCACACCTGCCCTATCTAAAAGTCGAAGTTTCGCCAGTTGGTGTATTCTTTGCTAAACATTAAAATGGTGGATATTTAATTTATAATATATTTAAACTATGGGTAGATGTCAATCCACTCCAGTTCTTAGGTTGATATTAGATAAAACGGAAGAGAAACGAACCTATTGACACTTGACTTTGAGCATGCCAGGCTTAAGCCCATACAGACACATGATATTAGAAATTAACCAATAGGGACCGAGAAAGATGACGTTTATGCCATCTGCCGTGAAAAAACACAAACAATGTGATGTAAACACTATTAGTTTTGTATGGTTTTGTATAATCAGCTTTTTTAAATATTCTCATTTTTATAACTGATATTAAATGTTTGTGATGTCGTCACCAAAAGTATCTTTCTGTATTCATGGCTGTTCAAATGTGCTGTATAAAAATGCTACGAAGATGAAATTTTATAGTTTCCCCGAAAGTCCATTGAACACTGCGTGGATAACCTTAAAACGTCAATAATGGATAAATGCAGTTGTTAAAGTGCAAATTCACTTGACCGACTGTAAGCTGGGCCGCTGCAATCCCTACCAACTAACTGCGTGAAGCGACGCGCAGACGAGCCAACGCGGGATGCGCAGACGACACAACGGACCATGCGCAGACGAGACAAGACGGGGTCATCGGTTTTCAAGCATCGTGGCAAGAAGATGCACTTTCATTTTCATTGTATTAAAATTGTCATTTTTATAAATTATTGTGAGTAAAATAAAGAATTGAAATTACAGTTCACTTAACTAACAACAAAATCATTATTCAACATATGGTCCTCCAGTCGAACGGTATAATATCATCAAATAATCAAAGTGTGAAGTGTAACAACACAGCAGAAATCAAGCCATTAGCAAGAGTGAATGGAAAAAACCTGTAAGTCTGTTCCATTTTTTCATTAATTCCTTTGTTTAAAAAATAGCTCGCGAATTTTTTATTGCATTCAGTAGAGAATTTGTGGTAGATTTATTTAATAATAATGCCTGATACTGAACACCAACCAAACAACCAAATTGAGGCAAATAGGGAAGAGCAAATTCGGCGGTTAACATTTGAACGCGGCCAATTAAAATCAAAATTAACAAAATTTATCACGTTCTATGACAAAATATCCTCTGTAAACACAGATAGAATAAATGAATTAGAAAATCGTCTTGTAACTATTTTAGATATCATAAATAAATTTGATTTTATTCAGTCTCAGTTAGAATATTTAAATGATAATGAAGAATCTGATGAAGAGCGTGACAATTTCGAAAATAAATATTACGCAGTCATAACAAAAGTTAAAAATCTAATAAGTACTCATAGAAATGAACAAAGTACGTCTCAAAATGTCTCTCAACCTAGATTGCCTCTACAAAATCAGTCTACTTCTTCACATCAAAACTCAATAAAACTTCCAACATTAGAACTACCTAAATTCCAGGGAAATATCCATAAATGGAGTCAATTCAGGGATTTATTCATAACCTTAGTACATAATGATAATACAATTGACAATGTAAGGAAGTTTTATTATTTATCAAGCTGTTTGGTTGGCGAAGCTCAAAAGGTAATCGCGTCAATAGAGGTAACCAATGATAACTACCCAGTTGCTTGGGATTTACTGATATCAAGATACGATAACAAAAATCTCACAATAAAAAATCATGTAAATGCAATTTTAGACTTGCCGGTTATGAATAAAACAGGTTATACGCTGCGAAATCTATGTGACGACTTTCAAACAAGAGTTCGCGCGTTGAAAGTACTTGGCGAGTCCGTAGATCAGTGGAATTCAATTTCAATACAAATTTTAGTACGTAAACTCGACCATAATACAGAAAATGCTTGGGAGGAATATCTTATTACACAGAAAAGCATGTCTCCAACATTAAACGATCTAATAGCATTTTTATCAGATAGGTGTGTGTTATTTGAAAAAAGAGAAAATCGGTACAATCATACTAAAGTATTAACTGATGAAAATTATCATTCAAAAACAAAGCAAAGTGACTATCATACTAAAACGGATTATTCAAGCTACAAGAATCAAACTAACTTTAATAAGCATACATATCCTAAAAAACAATCAAATTATCTAAAGTCAAGCTCACACGTCTCAACATTTCCTCAAACATGTCCTCATTGTAAAGAGAAACATAAATTATACAGCTGTAAACAATTTCTCAATTTACCAGTGGCGTCGCGCATTCCCATCGTCAACAAACTAAGGTTATGCCACAATTGTTTAAGATCTAATCATGCAACTAATGAATGTATTTCTCAAGGCTGTAAACTATGCAACAAAAAGCATAATACAATACTTCATTTTGAAAATGCGGCAAACAGTAACTCATCAGCAAATATCAGTGTAAATAATGAAAATAACGTTTCTGCGCAGGAGTATAACGAGGTAGCTCATTCGTCCAATGCATACTCAGTATCGAATTATGCAATAAATAGTAGTCAACAAATCATACTATCTACAGCACTCATTCTCATAAAAAATAGTAGCGGTGGTTGGCAAACATGTCGAGCCCTATTAGATAGCGGATCTCAATCGAATTTTATCACGAAAAATTTAGCGGAAAATTTGGGGTTACCATTATCAGACCTAAATGTCCCTCTTACAGGTGTAGGCGGCACTAATACTTTTACAAACAAACGAATTATCACAACCATTAAATCTTGTAATTCCGATTTCTCATCAAAGTTACATCTTCTTGTGTTACCAAAAATCACAGAGTTTTTGCCAACCTACACATTCAATAAAACATCATTACAATTACCTAAAGACATAATTTTAGCCGACGAGAGTTTTAATATCTCATCATCAGTCGATGTTTTGCTAGGAGCAGAAACATTCTACAGTTTGTTATCATCAGGTCAGATCAAACTAGGCAAAAATCTTCCAGTATTGCAAAAAACAGTACTAGGTTGGGTAATCACAGGTCCCATATTTGATAATAAAAATCAAGCTAGGTCTTCTTGTCATTTATCTTTAATCAATGATGATCAAAGGTTAGAAAATCAATTAGAAAAATTTTGGGCAATTGAAGATTACACCGGTAAAAACATTTATCAGATGAGGAATTGAATTGCGAGGAAATATTTAATACAACTGTGTCTAAGGATACAAATAATCATTTCATAGTAAACTTACCAATAAAAAAAAATATCGTTAACCTAGGTGATTCGTTGCAAAATGCAGTCAAACGTTTGTACGCGATGGAACGTAAATTCACAAAAAATTCTGAATTCAAGGATCAATATGTCAAATTCATGTCTGAATATGAAGAATTAGGGCACATGTCCTGTATTAGCAATCCGTTCAGTACAGATTTAACAAAAAACATTTTTTACTTACCCCATCATGGAGTTATAAAGCAGTCGAGCCTTACAACAAAGTTAAGAGTAGTTTTCGATGGATTATGCAAAAGCACTAATGGCGTGTCATTGAATGATATTTTAATGGTAGGTCCTACATTACAGGCAGATTTATTTGATATATTGATCAGATTTCGTAAACATAACTATGTTCTCACGGGTGACATGGCGAAAATGTACCGACAAGTCAATATAACCGAAAGCCAGAGAGATCTTCAGCAAATAGTGTGGCGAGCGGATTCCTCTCAACCCATAAAACATTACCGATTAAATACTGTAACGTACGGAACATCAGCAGCATCCTTTTTAGCGGTTCGGTGTTTACAACAAGTTGCTATCGAAAATAAACATTTACATCCAAACGTGTGTCAAATCATTATGGAAGATTTTTATGTAGACGATCTCATCACGGGTTCCGAATCTATAGAGGGTGCGATTGAAATTAAATCGGAAATATTCAACATTCTAAAGCAAAGGGGATTTGAGCTTCGGAAATGGGTTTCGAACGACCCTCGAATTATTCAAAAAACAAATCTAGATGTTCATGATAAATACGAGGTTTTATGTCAGGAAACTAGTAAGACTCTCGGTCTTAGCTGGCAAGCTGGAAGAGATATATTAAAATATACAGTTAACACCCAAGATTTAATCAACTCTAACATTTTAAAACGTACTATATTATCATCTATTTCTAAACTATTTGATTCGTTAGGACTTGTATCGCCAATTATCATAAGAGCTAAAATTTTAATTCAGCAGCTTTGGTTATCAAAATTAGCGTGGGACGATCCCTTACCTCCAGAAATTAAGACAAGTTGGCTTAACTTCAGGGAGCAACTATCCGAAATCAATCATATCAGAATACCTCGTCAAGTAGTACTAAAAGCCATGTCTCACAGCGAATTACATTGTTTTTGCGATGCTTCGCTTAGTTCCTTTGGTGCATGTATTTATGTGAAGTCAATTCATTCTAACGGTGCAGTTCTTATAAGACTACTTTATGCAAAAACGCGCGTTGCTCCTATCAAAACTGTAACATTACCAAGACTTGAGTTATGTGGAGCTGTCTTATCAGCACAATTATACCAACGAGTTTCAAATTCCTTAAAAATGAACATAGATTCAGTCCACTTTTGGACTGACAGTACAATTGTATTAGCTTGGTTGTCGTCTCCTCCAAATACTTGGAAAATATTTGTATCAAATCGCGTCGCTGAAATATTGAGAATATCTACCAGACAACAATGGAGGCATGTACCCAGTAAAAATAACCCTGCGGATATACTTTCAAGGGGGACAACTGCAACCAAATTAAAAACAAACACTTTATGGTGGAACGGACCGCCTTGGCTATCATGCGACATTAAATTTTGGCCAAATCAACCGATCATTGCTAATGAAATTCCGGAGAAGCGGCGATCAAATCTAGTTGCACACATTTCTCAAACTAATAATTCAATATTTTTTCGCTATTCAACACTCTACAAGCTTAAGCGTGTTGTAGCTCTGTGTTTCAGATTTTTAAACAATAGTCGTAAGGGTACGCAAAAAACATACGGTGAATTAACACTTGAAGAATTAAATAATGCAATGAAGGCATTATTAAAAATTGCGCAATTAGAGTCATTTCCACTGGAAATTCATTCTTTTCAAAAGGCAAAATCTATTCCCAGAGAATCTAGATTATTAACTTTAAATCCATTTGTTGAATCCGTGTCGGTGGTAGGCTTCTTAGAGCTAATATTGTATATGACAAAAAATTCCCAATTGTCATTCATCCGAAACACCCCCTTACTAAATTAATAATTCTAGATGAGCATCATAAGAAATTACATGCAGGTACTCAAACCATTTTAGCTTCGTTACGACAACAATATTGGCCTCTTAATGGGCAGATAACCGTTAAAAACATTGTTCGCAAGTGTGTAACCTGTTTTAGATTAAAACCAACTACATTAATTCAAAAAATGACCGATTTACCTATTGACAGCATAACACCAAACCAACCATTCTTCATTACTGGAGTTGATGTAGCTGGACCGTTTTTTATAAAGGATGGCAAATTAAGAAATAGAAAAATTATTAAAGCATATTTATGCCTGTTCATCTGCCTTACCACGCGCGCAGTACATTTAGAACCTATCAGCGATATGACTAGTGCTACTTCTCTTAACGCACTTAAGCGATTTACATCTCGACGAGGATTATGTAAAACAATCTATTCCGACAACGGCTTAAATTTTGTTGGCGCAAATAATGAATTGAGAGATATTGTTGATACATTAAAAATTTTTGTAACAAATAAGGCCTTCTCAGAATTTTTCATGGAAAATCAAATTTGTTGGAAGTTTATACCAGCTTACTCTCCACATCATGGTGGCTTATGGAAAGCTGGAATTAAGCAGGCAAAAATTCACATATTAAAGTTATTGAAAAACATTCATCCCACATTTGAGGAACTTGCTACCATATTTTCACAGTTGGAGGCAATATTGAATTCGAGACCTATCACTCCTCTATCCAACGATCCAAACGATTTTAGTGCCTTAACACCCGGGCATTTCCTAATTGGCCGCTCCTTGCTCTCAATTCCCCAGCATGATCATTCCAAACTTCCTACAAACAGGCTAACTCAGTACAAAGCTCTTGAGCAAGCTAGTCAACATTTCTGGTCCCGCTGGTCAAGAGAATATCTTTCTCTACTACAGAATCGTAACAAATGGACGAATTCTGTACAGATGTAATTAACCCCTGGATCTATGGTGCTGCTAGTGGACAAGGATCTTCCTCCTCTAAAATGGAAACTGGGACGAGTAGAAGAATTGCATCCAGGTCAGGATGAACAGATCCGAGTCGTAACTGTCCGAACTCCAACAGGCACTACCACTCGAGCAATCCAAAAACTTTGTATGCTGCCATGTCAACAATAAGTGTTGCGTTTTTATTTGAAAGACTTTGTCATTTCAACGGCGGCGGGATGTTAAAGTGCAAATTCACTTGACCGACTGTAAGCTGGGCCGCTGCAATCCCTACCAACTAACTGCGTGAAGCGATGCGCAGACGAGCCAACGCGGGATGCGCAGACGACACAACGGACCATGCGCAGACGAGACAAGACGGGGTCATCGGTTTTCGAGCATCGTGGCAAGAAGATGCACTTTCATTTTCATTGTATTAAAATTGTCATTTTTATAAATTATTGTGAGTAAAATAAAGAATTGAAATTACAGTTCACTTAACTAACAACAAAATCATTATTCAACAGCAGTAAAAACCCATATGTAAGTAAAATGTTCTAATTAAAACATTTTATCAACTATTAATTTGTGTATAATCAGTATGATACTACAATTGGCAGCTATTAGAAAAGTTCTAAATGTTTTTTTACATAAATAAAAGATTATTATCGAGAGAATAAAATGTTGTTTTCCGTACGATTTCATTGATTATATAAAATAAAAAAAACTAGTTATGTGCTTGCTGACTTTAATATTATATAATAAGTTCAAATAATTAAATACTATTAAGGGGAAGAAAGTAAACATTTGTACAAAACGAATCACTTCAAGTTTTTTAATTACATTTTAGAAAACATCGGGAGGATTGGGAACCAAATAAAAATACTAGAATTTGCAGTGCTCATTTTGTCAATAATCAAAAATCATATAATCCCCTACACCCATCTTACATACCAACAATTTTTCCTGGCAAAGAAAATAAAAAGATCTATTCATTTTCTGCATTTTGTAGGTTGTTTATTATACTGTTTACATGACAATGTTTTTCTTTTTTAACACCAGGGCGCTCTACTTTCGACAGAAGTGCTGCCTCTATAGTTCGGTCTCGATCCCTATAAACGTGTGTACAGAGAACGCCAGTTGCATTTTAATTGGCTGGCGGCTTTTTGTTGACGCGATTGGGTACCTGTCTTGATTTGGGTTTACGCTGAATGTTATAATTATCATTTATATCTTTGTTCTCTTTTTATCACACGACGATATGACGAATAACATTATATCCACACCGTATCAACCGTTTATGTAGTGTTCATATCGAGCATATTTTTATATCTTTTTCTTATCATATAATCTCTGTCCGAACTTCAATGAGTTTAATACATGGTTAATTTGATATATTATATTTATTATTTGTATGAAGGTTATTTTAACTATTTACACCTATGCGTAGGGTTGAATATTCGGATAAATGTTTGAACTATAACTTTCGTCCCATGTGAAAAATAATAATAATTTTCGTTATCATAAGTAAATATGCTTAAAAGAATATGCTAGGAATATTCAGTGTGGTAATATTCTTAAATGAATATTTTAAGAATATTCAATTTGATAATATTCTGAAATGAATACTTTAAGAATATTCATCAGGCTTGTTCTGTGAATATTCACTGAGGTATATTAATAGAATATTCAAAAATAATATTATTATTATAAGCATATTCTCAGTTGATTCGGAATATTCTCATACTGTTTGGTGTATTTAAAAATTATTCTATGAATATCCCATGTTGTCTGGGTCTAAGTCTTTGAAATCAAGTTCGCCATCGCTTTCTAAGTGGATACTTATATCGTTCTCCGATGAATCAAATTCTAAATCTTTCTTGCCTTTTTTGCTGTTTTCTTTTAAAAAAGTTCCCTTTTCTTACCATTTGGAGCTTTTGACTTGGCACTAAGACCTGGTCTATTTTTTGTAATCTTTCCCGTTCTCGGTAATACTTTCAGAAAACTTTCTTTTTCCTTTTTCAGTGTCCTGTTTTGCCTTGGGAATGAGTGTAGTTGACAGCGAGCACTTTAAAGCCTCGTTTTTATCAATAGGTTTAAGATGTTTAGGAAGGGACTATCTGAAAGATCTTTCGAGATTTTCGCTCTGGCTCGTTGAACTAGAACTAGAGGGGTCTTGCCTAGGAGTCTCTTCCGTCACAATTGATGCAATCAAAAATTACTATGGGGTGAAAAATAAAGTCTGGAAAACATTATTATTCAAAATCGTTAGATGATAGGTGACTTTCTCACTTTCTTCATTTTACTTCTTATCTTTATTTAATATATTTTATCACCTTGTTACTAAAATACCCTGCCAAGAATAAAATTAAGATCACGCCATAATGTACAACAATTCTCTAATTCTTTATATGTGTCCGTTTCAGTCGGTTGTAACTTGTTTACTGACTGATTCCTTGAATAAACAAAAAGTTATTTCTATAAGCGTTTGACGTAAAAAATCAAATCACCTAAATTCCTGAGAACCATTATCAGCATAGTTTCTGTGGATTTATCATAGATATAGAAATAGCTTTATGTATCTATATTAGAATGTTCATGTGGCGTTGTTATTGTTAATTTCTTGAAATGAGCATAAATTCTGAGACTGCGCGACGAGTGTGGCAGCTGTACGAAAAGACTGAACGTAATATTTTTGGTCAATTTTGCTATAAGAATTTTTTTCCAATTATGGGGCATATGGTTTCCAACCCTCGATGAATCACCCTGTATAAACAAATGAATTATATTTTCAAAAATTCTAAAATCATTCTTATATATTAATTTTAAACGTAGTTACCTGCAGTTGATATAGCAGTCTTTATGAATGTCAACGTTCTCAATTTGAAACGTTGTACTTATCTGAACTCACCTTTTTTTAAACTATGTTTCGATACATAATCAATACCACCTCTGTAAAGTAAAGACGCCACTGCCAAAAAGCCAATACTCATTGGTTATTTTTAGAGTTCACAATCGCAGACAGTTTTCTCGTATGTACCTACTCACTGGCAACTTTTCACGTCGAGATTTTTCCTTTTCAGATTTCTTAAAGTGTAAACATGGGAAACGTTTCTAGTTCGTATTTCGAAGAAAAAATCGAAGACCCTTTTTGGTCCAACGACGCATCTAAATCGAAAATTGACGTTAAAAGTTCTACGAGCCAAAATCTGGGTAGTACGAAAACAAACTTTAACGAAACTGCAGCTGGTGAGTATTTTTCTGATATGCATTTAGTTTTCACTGTGATGACTCGACAAAATTGTAACTTAGTAGGTCAATTTCTTTACATAAAATATAAGTAAGGCATGGAATTCATTTTTCAATATCTGTAAATTTGTCTTTCGCATCTTATATGAACCGTAATTGTTTTAATACAGGGTGTTCCGTTAGGTTGTGTTCGCACTTGATTAATGTACTTTTAAAAAAATCAAACTCAAAGTATATACTTCGAGAAACAATGAACAGTTCATGATTATCACAAAGTGATTTGATGGGCAAACCGGTGAATGCTCTTTCTTGTATATTGTACTGTTCGTTTGGATTTTATTCTTCGTATAAACTTTTAGTGTTATTAGTGAAAAATTATATTTTTAAAATCAAGAGTTGGCGCAAAATCGAACTAGAAATTAACATCTAACTAACTACAGCGTCCACGAAACCTCTCCAACATTCAGTCAATCGTGCAGTTTTCTCCTGGAGTGTAAAAAGCCTGGCATCTCTCTTGAAACATTTCAAAAACGTTTCTTATTGCGGCAAGTTTGTCAAATTTCCTCCTTTAAACTTTTGTGTACATATCATCAACGTATCTAGTAATAAGTAAAAACGATTTTTGGACATTACCAGCCGATTTTGTTGAACCAGTAGCCAATTTAAAATAGCCGCAATATATAAGAGACCAAAAACAGCTTTAATCTCTTCAGCATCTATATTTATAGCATCCCTAGTACAGGAAAAATTTTCACGGATACTTGATAAATAATCATTTATACATTGCACAATTTCTTCTGTTATAAATTAGTTCCGAGTTTCAAACGAAGTGCGCTCTTTTTCTGTTTTGGCTTTAACTCCTGGTAAATAGGTAACTAACTATTTTATACCGTCTGGCTGGATTAATTTTAGGTTTCCTATAAACTTTTCAAATTGTCTGCTAATTAAATATTGAAAATTCGATTTTGGAATTTTTAAAACAAAATTTTACAATTATAATTAGAACTTTATTAAACAACGTTCAAACAGAGAATCTACAGTTCGAGTTTTGGTTCTTCTTTTGGATTTATTTCTATCATGGTTTCTTCTTTGCTTTGAATTTCCTCTTTATTTTGATTTCTGCAACATTGTAATAATAGAAGAAGAATAATTAGATGTTGAAATTTTTAATGGTATAAGTTTTCTTGGTAATTTTGCTAATTTTGTGGATTTCTTCTAAATTGATCTTTTCTATTTTAAGTGCTTTCGTACTCCTGCATAATTTCTGATTTTTCCAAATTTAGCGTGGTGAGAAATAATGGTTTGCCTTCTTGAATTCTGACGTCGTTAACAAATTTTTTTGTGTTGGCCTCTATTTGGCATGATTCTGGTATTTTTATTAATGTAGGTCTTTTTACTTCTATGTATTGATATGTGTGGGATTTGGAGAAAACTTTTTCTGATTGCATTGGTATAATTATTATTTCATCTTATGTGATTTGTTCAATGAGGGATTCTTCAAATGTTAACTTTATTTTTTGGCAACGTTTCATTTTATGGTTTTCGATAAGCTGCAAAGTGAAGTTGTCTTCCAAGAAATGGTTTTCGATGCAAAAATATGTATTTTCTAGTAGTGGACAGTTTTCTTCCTTAAATTGACGTTTGGAGTTAGTTTGTGCTAAATAGAGGGAATATTTGATTGTTTTGAATAATAGTGTTACGAAACAGCACACTGGTATAGTCCCTAAATCCGACTCTGTCTAATCCAGGTATAAAAGTTAAAATTATAGCGGATACGCAGGGTTTTTTGTATAACTGTTTACGACTACCTTTAAACATTGTTTTTGTGACCAGCCTTATCTAGGAAATGTCAGAAAACCATTTGTTTTTGAGTAAGCCGCAGTCCGGAATTTTCTAGTCAAAAAGGCACTAGTATAAATAAGGAAACGACCCGAGAGAGTTATTTTAGTTGATAATTTGACATCGTGAGATGAACAACTGAATAAGTGAATATAAATCAGTTAAGTGTTTATATAAATTAAAGTTAATATACTGAGTATATATAAATTAAGTGTTAGTGATTAGTTTAGTGTTTAAATAAATTAGTAAGGAGCCATACCGTGTGTTTAAAATCTATCCCACCCGTTTACTGTTTAAATAAATAACAAAAACATTACATTGGTGTCAGAAGTGGGATAATATAAATATATTGCTACGTAAAAATGGCCAAGAGACTATATGATCTGAAAGTCACGGAATTAAGAGCAGAATTGGAAGATCGTGAGTTGGAAACGTCCGGTAAGGAAAGTAATTAGTAGAAAATGTCACTGGAAAATGACGGCTTTGATCCAGAATTATTTTTATTCAATGACGAGGCTTCCACCGTAATCTCGTCAATTAACTATTATTCGCCATCTTGACAAGAGCTATCTAATTTAGGTACCTATAAATGGAAGCAGAATAGTGAATAACCTTGGTGTTGATTACGATAATAAAAACTAGTGTGGTCTAAATGAATATATACCTAAAGAAATAAATCACCTACTAATTTTCACAGTACAATTTAATTTCTTTCCGAAAATAATTACTTAAAAAAACATTTTCGCGAACAATGAGGCGACTTGATCTACAAAAACATAGAAAGTAAATGATATGAAAATAGAAAACTCTGTACCAATAGCTAATGAGATTTAGCACATAGTAAAAAAACGAATTCACTACATTTTCCACAAATAATAAAATATATTGAGTAATGTTGGCCATGAATAAATGAAAAAAATAACTAAGTTTCTTTACATTAAAATGAGAAAAATGATAAAATAATCGCACTCTGACCCCTAATTAACCCAACCACCACGTGTCAAAATTCACCCAGAAATAAATTATACCGAAAATTACTTAAATACAGGATGAAATACAACAAACTAGACTTATAACTTCGTTGGTAATTTTTTTTATAATGTTGCACATCTTATACTTTAATAAAAATGTGCTATTCATTCCACTTCTAGTCTCTTGCATAAGAGTCATATTTAGTATGCTACAGTCAAATGGTGAGTTTTTTTCATCATCCAAAATTTGTTTGAAAACATATTCAACATTAAATATTCTGCGACCAGATATTTCTGGTTCAGATGAAATTGGTTGGCTGTAATGAAAACATTTCATGAAGTATTTGTAAATATAGATGTGAAATAATGAAAAAAGTATGTGTTATCAATTAAATAATTGAATAAAAATCCTTAAATAATTCTCCTGTAATTCATAATAAAAACAGTCAATTTATTGTACTATGAAATGATAAAATAAAACATGTAGAATGTTTTGAAAAAAGTTTTTTTACCTCACAGGTGTGGAATTCTTGACATAAGTATGGTCATAAGGAGGCAAAAAAACATCTGATTCCACAAGAGTTCCACAGTAATCAGGCTGTGATTCAGCAATTAGCACATTTTCCTCAATTTGATTAGAACCCACATTTTCGTTATTGCCATAATCAAGAAGGGCTCTATAAAAATAAATAAAAATATGTGTCTTTACATTGCTCTATTGTTTAATCACTTAAAAGCACGCGAAGTATAGGGCACTATGCCCTAAAATATATTAAAAATATTTGTTTTCTAAAAGATGTATTTTATTCATTCATTTTATTTTTATTCCATTTTTGCAACAAATACTATATTGAATAAAATGTGCATAACATTGTTTAAACAATATTTACACCTATCAGCTGTAGAACTCTCAAAACATGAGTTGTCGTTGAGAGGCAAAGAAAAATCAACTTCCATTGGAGTTGTACTGCAACTGGGTTGTGACTCAACTGGCAGAACATTTTCCTGCACAGTTTTAGGATCTATCTTTCCTTCATTGGCTAAAGCCCTATAACATCGATTTAAAGAAAATTTTAGAGATGTCTTGGTTTAGAAAAGGAGTAATTCCATTTTTGGTTTTGGGCAATTGGAAAGTATTATAGAGAAATCGTCTAACATCTGGTTTACAGATTTTTGTAAACATTCTCCAAGTGTCAATAACCAAAAATTCCAATAGAGGTATAGAGATGGATTACCTTACAATTGGTATTTGGTATAATTATTGTTTAATTAGAATTTTAAATAATTTTTACTCTAAACAATTATATCAGATATTAACTTTATAAACCATACCTTTTGCAAAATAAGATCATTTTTTTGGTAAACATGGGTTATAGTACTATAGTAAACTTACCTGAGCCTTGCGAGTCTCCTATTCTTTCTAAAAGCACATAGTGTCTTTTGATTAAATGAACTCGTTCGTCTACCCATATTTAACACGTGACCACTCACAATAATATAGAGATACGAATCGAAAAATGGATAATAAAAACAGCAAAAAATACAAAATACAACCAAGAACAATTCAACGTAAAAATTACATGTGATGTATTGTGAATAAAATAACAAACAAAACCCCCTGCCACCTTCCACCCTCTCGCCAATCGTCAGACCAAGGGCAATGTTATTTAGCACGAAATAGTTACACAGTTGCCAGATGTGATAATCTGAAATAGATGGCAGCACTTAACAATGAAGTAAAAATTATATATGGGATTTGGATTTTAGAGAAATCTAGACATTTTTATGAAAAAATTATATAGTAAAAAATAAAGCATGTTTTGTTTTTTGTGCAGAAAATTATTTCATATTAATCCATTTTTAAAAATATGTCATTAAGACATACTAGCTAGGCTACATTTGTTTGAAGTTCCTACACGCAGAATTATAAATTAATCTATCCACTGTAAGGACTAGAACTAATTTCATGTATTAAAGTCAGGAATCGTAATCCCATATTTTCCAATATGGCGGTGGTATTCAGGCCTCTTAACGTTTTCTGTTGTAAAAAGTCTAATCCGACTGTACTAATAGGGGAAGAAAAGCACATGGCTAAAAGCTACTCAGGAGAATCACTGACCATTATAATGCGTTTATGAGAAAATATCAAACTGTACAAGATTCTATGGAGTAAAAAGAACTTCTACATTATTAGATCTAGATAAGGTGGAGATGGGAAAAGTGCATTTATAATGTAATCTACCGACAAAATAATCAAATCGAATTGAGAACAAAAATTTATTAATGAGTGTATAATAAAATGAATATTTGGTTCTATTAATCTAAATTTAGTAATCAATCTATCTTCATGAACTTAATTATTGCCAACCTGTATAACGGTAGATAAAATTAGGACGACCTGTATATACCCATCCATTCTCTACTACCCGTTCCCAATGTAACCAAGTTTTTAAACTAGTGTAACGAAAAAATAAGGCCCCTGTCACTTAATAAAGGTTCGATAGTCGTCAAGCAGTTAGTTTTTCGTCTTATTTACTTTTTTAACGACCCTTTTTCTTTATAAACAGAAAAAATTTATTCCAAAGGTAGATAATAATTAGTTTATTGAAATTATTTGCAGTGGTCGTATCTCGAATTCTATTTGCATCTTCATAATATTTATGAAGGAGATAATACAATGTTTAATATTGTTCTCAAAGTATTGGTTATTGTTATTTTTAATCAACTTGACCACTAAAACTAAAGGTTAGTAATCGTATTTACATATTTTTTGCAATATAAACATTAATGATGTGATTTTGTTGAGATTCTTCAAAATAGAATTAAATTGTTTTTTTGATTCTGGAATACATTACAATGGAATTATGTTGGCTTGGTTTTATAACTACTTTCCATTGTAAACTACACGATATTTTTAAAAGAAATTTTGCGTTACTGTATTGAAAAACTTCATTAAAATAATTTATTTTCTTGCATAACGTTCAATGATTAGAAAAAAATTTGTAGGAAATAATTAATTCAATACCAACACTGTCATGGTTTTTATTTCGAAATTTCTTTGGCGTTTGAAACAGAAAAGCTTATATTGAAGAGAAAAAAGTTATGGGAGACGTTCTTGATATTGGGCCGATACTCATTTATAAATAATTTGTAGAACATTGTTTTTTCTTCAAAGCACGAAATATTTGTGAATTAAAAATAATGGAATCTCGAACTCTTATCATCATATTCAGTCGATTAATAATCTTCGAAATGTTGCCTTAAAAAAAATCTTGATTCCTTGTTCACTCCATATAAAATAATATAATGGTTAATACTACGTTTGAAGCAAAAAATTATGCACAAACATTGTTGTAATTGTCGTTTCACTCCGTCATTGTTAGTATTTTTACGGAATTTAGTAACCTGGTAACCTTAGTTTACCTGGCAGAGATGGTAATATTATCGGTATATTGTCCTGTCAGAAATACATTTTAAAGCACTTTTAACCGTAATTGACGAGATTTGCCATTTTAGAAATCAATCACGGAGTAAAAAGTTTACCTACGAAGCTTCGTATGTAGAGCTTAATACTTATTAGTGTTTTTAAATGAAACTCACGGTCTCTAGTTAATTCCACAATATAATAAAAGTTATTGAAAATTCTAAAAAATTGACAATTGTTTCGATAAATCAATATCATCGTCAGAATGACAGAAGTTACATTTAATTTTATGCCTACCTGATGTTTAGTAGTTATTTTTGGCTAGACCAAGAAGTAACCTAACTTGTGATTGGCTTAATATATGTTTATAGAAAAAAGAAGAAGATGTGATACTACAAATATTGAAGCTTAGATATTATTAGCCCTATGGTGATATCCTGGATATCATTTTTCCAATTAAGATCAGTATAACTGTGCAATGATATAGAAAACCAGGAAAACTATATCTGCTGATCTTTACAATTATCACTTAAGAAGACAGTTTATTAGTGGAGAACTCCCTAGATTTAACTGTTCATTGACAACTTCATATGTGGGTTTCTTAAATGTCTTCTAATATGAGCATATTCCACGAAGTAAGGGTCGAGACAGTCAATTTCTTAATACTCATGTTTCGTTCCATACTTTTTCTACGCCTATTACTTTTCTCATAAATAAAATAACTTATATTCTGTCACAGGCAACAGTAGTTGCCGAGTAACGCAAGTACATCCCCACAAAAACCACCCCGCTGAAAAAGCGCAATACAAGCGGTCTAAGGCATATAAATCAAACCATGGAAAGCCACTATATATAAATTAATTTTTTTCAATGTCAATTTTCAAATGGCCAAAAAAATAGGAATGCGTTTACCGATTACGATGGAGTTGACTTGGGGCCCTGTGGTGATGCTACAGTAAAATTTTTAGCTTCCTAGCTCTACACAAAGCAGAGATATAGGTACCTCGTTTTAGGTAGTTTGCCAGTATATATCTTTGTAATGGCTGTAACGATTTCGATAAAATTTTGCACGATGTTGGAGCTCAAACCTTTGACCACAGATAGAGAAACAACACTAAATGTTTTTTGTTGCTCTGTTCAAGACCTTTCCAACGGTAAATAATATTTGAGATACTGTACCCTTGTGGAGATGTAACCAAAATAAATGGTCCACCCTTTGATGTTTTTCCTGTTTTTTAGATTATACGCTTTTTGACCCCAGATAAAGAAAAAACGCCTTCCATGTTTTTTGTAGCTCTATTCAAGATCCTTCTCTGTGTGTAATATTCGAGATTTTCGGTTTAACCTTGTGGAGTTTTAGCCAAAATGAGTGGTCTACCCTTTGATTTCTGTTTCGTTTTTTCGAGATTTTCTAATTTATACGGTTTTCAATCACAGATAGAGAAAAAACACCCGATATGTTTTTTGTAGCTCTAATCAAGATATACGAGTAGAATATTCCGGGTTTCTGGTATACGTTACAGGTGTAACGGCTATCTGAGTGGACTAGGTCGTTAATACATTTTTTTTTATTTTTAATTCATTTTTTTAGCTATTTTAAATGGAAATAAGTGGTCGGAAATAGTTTTTACCATGCATATCATCAATTTTCGAGTGATTTCGGAGGCCCATGGTGGCTACCATGAAAAATTTCGTTTATTAAAAAAAAACCGAAATTTTAGGAAACGTGTGAAAATCTAATTTTTTATGAACATATTCAAATTTTACTTCATTTCATGAACAAGATGTGATAAAAATCGATTTTTTGGAGAAATTATCGAAATTCCATTTAATTTTGTTCGTTTCGTGGACAAAATATGAGAAAAGTTTATTTTTTATGTAAATATCAAAATTTCTCTCTAATTTCAATAGTTTCAGGGAAAAGATGTGAGAGAAATCGATTTTTTGAGAAAATATCAAAATTCCGCTCGATATTGTTCGTTTCATGGTTGAAATAGATTTTTTATGTAAATGTCAAAATGTCGTTTAATTTCATTCGTTTCATGGGCGATATGTTAGAAAAATCGATTTTTTGTGTAAATATCAAATTTCCTCCTAATTTTTTTTTCGTTTCGTGGACAAAATGTGAGAAAAAAGTTGTTTTTCATGAAAATATCGAAATTTCACTTAACTTTGGTGGTTTCATGGATAAATTGTGAGAAAAAATGATTTTTGGGCTTGCAAAAAGGAATAAAACTTTGGGACAAAAAATGAAATTGTTCTGGACACTTTGTACAGAATATACAGAATAAATGGAATCTCGTTATTTACCCAAAAAGCGAAAATCAATGAACCCATTAACAAACAAATTATTTCTTTTTCAAATATTGCTGTAAAAAATAGATATATAAGTCTTATAAACCTCCAAAATACATTGGCATCGACCAAATTTGAAATAACCCTTTAGTTTTTTCAAAAAGGGCTGTACTATAAATAGGACACTCGGAGGATATGAGACAGACAAAAGTGCATTTGATTTTATTTATTTAAAACTAACTTAGTAAAAGTAATTACCACCTTACAAAAGTGTAAAAAAGGGCTGCTTGAAAAAAATGAGCAGTGCCATAAAAAAAGATAGTGTAAAAGAGAAACTATGTTTTCATAATTTTTGGTGATATTTTGGAAAGCATTTGGTACATAAAGTAACATTGCACTGGCTGCAAAATGTAAGTGGTTTATCTGAGCAATTTGGATATTGGCATCGACGTTGCTTTTCGCGTTTTTCGTGAAAATGGCTTCGTTCATCATACCTAACACCATCAGACACTCTTGTTCTAGGAGTTGAAGGAAAACTGAGTGGTCTACCTTTTAAAACTCGTTTGCCGTGTCCCATTTTTAGATATTCAACTGCAATTGATCTTCTAAAATCTTTTATAGAAATTGTATGGCCCGGTACAGCAGAAACGCATTTACAACTGCCATATCAATGATACACATTAATAGGCACCGATACCATTTTTTACCCTGCACGGAAATACTGTGTTTCTCTAAAAGCCAATCGTGTTGATCAACATCCTCCATACGGTTATAATTCTGTACCTCAGAACCATACCAACTTAAGTCACACTGGGCTAAATTTTCAGGAGCGCACAAAAAACGTAAAAAATTAACTCTATTTCTGGATACAGAGCTAACACTTGAATTAACCCTCAAAAAAGTATTGACATTATTAATTTTGTGTATACTTAACCCATTTATAAGTATTTTATTTAGAATCAACATCTTATTTAGTCAAGACTGGACTTACGTTTTTTTGCCTGTACTTATAAAACCAAGTTCAGAACTAACAACTGAACACTATAACAAGGTATGTTAATAAACAATACACAGAAATCATTGTAACATTATTTTTAATTTTCAAAGAAATCTGCAAAAAAGAATATCAAAATTGTGTGTTATGGTTTTAATGTTAAAAAATCTACAGATTATAACCAAAATTACTTATCTAGAGTCATAATCAGGAAAGTTCCCTTCATTTTCCTCATGGGGAATGTTTTCAAAGAAGGATCTGTACTCTACAGGAACCCATTTCAATAATTTCATGTGGTCCCTGTATTTCTCATTACTTATCTTTCTTTTGGTTAATCTGATTGGTAGAATTGCCGCCGGCAAATCAATCCCTTTTTCTATCCGCTCTCTTTTGAGATCGACAGATTTAAAATCATCATAAGTGAAACTGGTCTTGTAGTACAACTTGGTATCCCCTTTACGAAACTGTAACCAAACTGCATGTGATATCAAAAATTATTCATTATCTGTGTTCTTCTTCCTTGAAACAAATGGGCCGTCTTTACTCCTCAAGTAAAGAAAATCTACAGTCTTCAAGACGCATCCTTCTCACAACAAAGGGGTTCTTCTTAGAGCATGAAGCAATAATAACTGCCCAATCATTTGTGGTAAAAATAGTGTGGTTTTTCATTTGATTTTTTGCTCTTTCAATCACACTATCCTTGCCGTCAACTTCCATGTGAGTATGTCCAGCAAGCAGGAATTTTTGGTTGATTCCTTTGAGTGTGGGAACTTTTCCCAGCAGCCATAAGTACATAAAAATCCTGGTAATATTCCTGTTCTGGCCACTGCAGTTATCAGTCCAGACTGTTAAGTTTTCAATAGCTTTCTCAGGATTTCCAAGCTCTTCATATACCCAAGTAAATAAACATGATGCAATTTCATTCCCCCCTCGACCGGCTGTAATTTCATCTCAGATCATACACCAAGTTTTGTCCACGGTAGCGTCATAAATTGTACTATTTAATGTCCAGAGTTTTCTTGAGTAAAAGCTTTGGGAACTCTTCAAATCTGAAGATGGAAGACACTTTTAGAAATCAGACATAACAACTCTGAAACCCTGAGTAGTACAACCTTTTACCTTGTATTTTCCCTTTAGTTCATACCTTTTAGGTGAGTTCTTTTTCTAGTTTTGGTTCATCAAGTTTTGCATCATTTTTCTCACTTTCAATTTGGCAGTCTAGTTCATCACAAACATCACAGGTGTCATTGTCTGGCAAGTGGAAAGACAAGTTAAAGTATTTATTAAAAACTTTAAAATAGACACATTTCTTCTTTGGTTTAACGTTTTCTTTCTCACATACATCGAGTGCATTATAGAAATATTTAAACGATTACCTAAATATTTGCCTTTTGATCTTTCTCTGCTGTAATGGCTTTCGTAAACAGGAAATGTGAAATTTAATCATATCCAAGCTATCATTTGGCAACTTATTTGCTGGTATATGCCTCACTCTAAGATCTGGTGTCACCAAACCAGACTCACTAACTTTTTTCAAGGCAACTTCCACAAACATTTTAGAAATTGAAATATTATTAAGGAAAAAGGTTTTATTACAACTTCCTCTTTATGATTCAAATTTATAAAAATGTATGGCTCTCAGTTTTGCCCTTTCTTGTGCCATCTCGAATTCCCTGCCTAACAACAGGTTTTGTTTTGATAGAAGACACTACGAATTGCCTTTTTGAGTCCCAGCTTCTCTCAGCATTCCAATACTCACAGTGTATTTTCAAACGTTGCTCCTCTGAAAACTTCTGATTGCATTTTAAACGAAACTTAGCATGACAGGGAGGCTTCATAGATTTCTCATTGGTGACAACATTTTTGTATTAACATATTCTTTTCCGCCTAGTTTCTTCTTTTTCCTTATATTTTTTTCCACTTTTTACCCTTTTCTTACCTTTTTTGTTATTTTGCGCCTCAACATTTTCATTATCTTCTGAATCGGAGTCACTGTAAGGGACTAAAGGAACTGGATTCAACTTCCTCTCTCTCAGAACAAAGTCAGAATCTCCTGCTAAGGAATAATTTGAGGAAGATTCACTGTTCTTATGATGTGCCGGGAACAAAAGTAGGATCATCTATATCATTGTCTTGAAATAATTCATTCTCAGCACCAAACCACTCGTTATCCTCAAAAACATTTTGTTCCTCGTTGACAACTTCTTCAGATCCTAAGAAAAGAGATTATTGGTTAAGCAAGTCAGATTACTGCTGTTGATTAGCAATAACAAACCTCGAACATTTACTCACAATGAAATTAAATTATTTAACTAACCTTGTGCTGGTATCAGCGAGATCTGGTTCTCAGCTTGTGGTTCAAAATGAACCTCTGCATGATGTTCAAAGTTGTCCTCCACATGAACTTTATAGAGGTCTTCATTATATTGGTTTAAATTATTATCTCTCGCAGTTTGTTAAAACTTCTCAGACAGGGTGTTGTTTAAAAAATCAAGACTGGGCTGTAATAAAAATTGTATCAATAACTCCTCAATGTTGTCGAACATTGTGTGCATAATACCGGATCAAGTTGGCCTATTAATAAACGAAAAGAGTTTATATTTTTGTTGAGTCAAGATTTCGCCCATAAATGGGCCTACCAAGATTTTGTGCTTGAAAAGGTTACAAAGAGAGAACTCTAATTATAACTATTAACACTGGTTAATAAATTGCACAAATCTAGTGAAACATCATGATAAATGAATACTTACCCTTAGATCTGTACATGATGGTTCTGGACTCGATTCTTTAGGATCACTGGAAACTGGATTTTCCTCGTGATTATTATTTACTAGTAAAGATAAAATATACTTGCCTATGCTGTACTTATTCATTTTAAATAATTTCTCTCCAACTACACTTAAAAACAATTAAAAACAACAGGTTATCAGAACAACCGGTTGCAGTAAACAAAACTATCATAACAAAACTGATTCTTTTCTACTTGAAAAGGACGCCAAGGACTTGCGTGTTAATGTGTTGCTATCAATATTCAGCGCCACAATAACGTAAGTGGAGTTACGTTTGTCTGGCTCAACCATAGATTAGGACTTACGTTCTTACAACCCTTAGAAAATACAAAAGGTGAATTTTCAACGGACATAAGTTGTTATGGCTTAATGTAAAATTGAATTCTACATTTAATGATGGTATAACCTGAAAATTGTAATATTTGCACGTGCGGTCGTCTGGTTCTGAGGTACAAAATTATGGATAACCCTGGGCTGAGGAACAACAACACGCTCTTTTTTAATTCTGTTCCACCGGGGAGCAGATGCTAGAGGCTCAATCGTATTAAAATTTATTGCTAGGGTTACGCACTGATTATCATTCCACTTGACGATAAATATTTTTTTTTATTAAATTGATAATGATAGGTACCACGTCCATTTTTTTCAAGTTCTTTAGTCGACTTTAGTGATCTTCCTACTTCATTGTTGACTGGATTTTCTTCCTCTTCATTTAGTTAAGTATTCCGATATATTTGTTTAACATTTTATTGTAATGCCGGAAATTGTTCTAGTTTTCAGTTTTAAAGCGGTTAAATATTTACTTTTTTGAGACTTGGCAGAATGGAAATATATCGGCCGAATACTTGTGTCAATATAATCTTTATGTAATTAGTAATTATAATGAGTGTAAACCGCCTGTAATTCCTACGCTACTGATAAAACGATTTCGCCTAGAGCCGTAGTTCTTCTATTTTCATCTATCCCCTTTCTTCATTTTTAAACTACATGTTGAAAGTATAAGTAACCATACAATATTCCTTTTTAATATTAACAGAAATCATTCCTGATTTAATTCTAACGTAAAACAATAATCACCTCATAGCCAACGGGAAAATATAAGAGGCACATGGCATTACCAGTATTTTAGAGCAAGGCACGGTGAAATAGACAATCTAAAGTCAGCGTAGATTGTTACAATTGAAATAAGGATACTAGAATACACGAGTAGTGCGTGCGCCTCTCGAGGACGGTACTTCTGACCGGCTATAGTTCGGACGTTTAACTATACGTCATTACCAATTTGTGTTCGAATGACGAACGATCTTTGTAAATCTTATAAAATGAGCGTGCAGATACATTAAAAAGTGCAAATTATAAAATTGTATTGTCAGGGTAATTCAAATCGAAAAATAACAGAAATCTTATTTATTGTAGCATCTGAAAATACCCAACCAATTTGCAAGAAGCAAGTGAGAACGGTTTTAAATTTTAACATGGATTTGTCACTCCTACAAAACACAAAATCGTCAAATCCAATCAGAAATAGAAATAATTCATCCGTTTTGCAATATTAGCCCAAGACAAACCTGCACAAACACTACAGTAGTAGAACTCAATATCCCTAAAACTTAAATGTTTGGGCTGGAATATTAGGTGAACATTTAATTGGAGAATTTTTTATTGACCGTAATTTAACCGAACAAAAATATTTGAATATGCTGCAAAACCAAATTACTCCTTCCCTCAAACAATTAGGTGTCAACTTATGATATTTGGTACCAACATGACGATTGTGCATCGGATAAATATCGATTAGCAAAACATTTTTTAAATACACAATTTTCCAATCGAATAATCTCCACGAATGGTAACATTATATGGCCTGCTAGATCTCCAGATTTGGTACCCAACGATTCCATTTTCTAGGGTTATGTGTAATCGAGCATTTATGGATTCCAGGAGAACAGGGCCAGTTCCTTGAATGAACTTAGGGAAGAAATTCTACAAACATGTATAAAGATAACACCTCAAGTACTCACCAATGTTCGTCTAGAATTTTATAACCGGCTCGGTTTCTGTTTAGCTCAAAACGATGTATTATTAGAACATTTGATTTGAATTCATTGAAGAATTAGGAAGTTTCTATTTTATAATTTGTTACCTACCAGAATATAACTTTTATCTAATAGATATTTTCATTAAAATTCGATTTTATTTCAGTTTATTATCGAAAGCGTTTTTTAATTTATACTGTGTGTATTCACACGAAGAATTCGTTTCTCACTTGAAAACAAACGTAAAAACAGTGAAACCATTTTTATTGATACACAAAAGCCAGACAAGTGTTCGGCCGATATATTTCCACGTTACCGAATCTCAATAAAGTAATGGTTTTTACCACTTTCAAACTGAAAACTAGAACAATTTCCAGCATTGCAATAAAATATTCAACAAATAGATGGGATTAATTATCTTGATCAGTTACAACCTCTCGAATTATCATAATAAAGCTTCTTATTATAACTTGTTCACGTGTTAGAACAATGCCTTTTACATTCAATGTTAATGTACAATCGAAAGTCGGCAACGTAAAACTTTACTTAAAATCGTTGAATGCTTTCTCTGTTTCTGATATCCACTTATTACCTAAAATGAGTTTATACTTGTTTTGTAACACATTATCGTCGCTTGCGGCCATGTACTTTTGCATGTTTTCCATTTTTGCTTGGTTATGATATCCCGTTAGACAAAAATAGTATGCACTGTGTAACATGTCGCTGAGACATGTTACTATTTACATCAATTATTTTGGAGCGTACTTATTCGTCGGCTACTCCCACCTCTAATTCCAATTCCTATTATTTTGAATATTAGGAACACATCGGTGATAGTTTTTGCCATCGTTAAAATACCTACTTAAGCTACGATTGACGTGGAACTCGGTCTCTTTTATTCATTTCTTCGCTGAAAAGTTAATCAGCATTCTCTGTTAAATATCAATTGGTGTGTGATTTTTAATTTTCTTCGCTGCTCTGCAGCCTTAAGGACCGTCTACTTTAAGGACCGACCTAAGGACCGTTCACCTTAAGGACCGCTTTAGCCTGTACCGACCCTAAAGACCGTCTACAAGATACACTCATCGGACCACATCGTCCATAAAACAACGGCTCAAGAACCCTCGACTACTGCTGCGAGCTGTACGTCCCGAGTCTTCCTTAGCTGTACGTCCCGAGTCTTCCTTAGGTCGGTCCTTGAAGTAGACGGTCCTTAAAGCGGTCCTTAAGGCTGCAGAGCAGCGAAGAAAATTAAAAATCACACACAAATTGATATTTAACAAAAAATGCTGATTAACTTTTCAGCGAAGAAATGAATAAAAGAGAACGAGTTCCACGTCAATCGTAGCTTAAGTAGGTATTGTAACGATGGCAAAAACTATCACCGATGTGTTCCTAATATTCGAAATAATAGGAATTGGAATTAGAGGTGGGAGTAGCCGACGAATAAGTTACGCTCCAAAATAATTGATGAAAATAGTAACATGTCTTAGCGACATGTTATAACTGAATTGATACTAGTTTCTTTTTAGCACATTGTCGCTTATGGACTCTGTGTTTAACTCCATGTGAACAAATAATATTCCTGTATAAGGTTATATTCCACGAGTAATGGGTTTTGGCTGCTTTTGAGGTTATACACAAAAGGAAAAAAAATTGTGGTTATATCATTTAATGCTATTTTTACTCTTACGTAGTACGAATATGAATTTGGAAAATTGAAACCTCAATTTTATATTATTTTACGTTTATTTCAATCAAAAACTGTTGTTTTTTACAGTTACAAAAAATATTTCTGAAGCTAACAAAGAAAAACTGAGCGAGTTCAAATTGGAATTGGCAAGAAAACACGAAAAAAGAAGAGAAATAATAGCTGAAAAACGAAAGGAAATGGAGGAATTACGAGCCGAAGTAGAAAGATTAAAAGAAGAAAACGAATCTTTGAAAGCGTCTCGACTAGATCCTCCTGATGATAATCTAACGGAATTACACGAAGAAATCGAACGGCTTCGCGAGGAAAAAGTTGAAGTCGATAGTTTACGTAAACAAAATGAAGAATTGAAAGAAATCGTTGAAGAGAAAACTGCACTATTAGAAGAAAGTGAAAAGATAATAGGTAAAAACAGGGAACTGAGGATAAACATTACTGAGCTGCAGAACGAACTTCAAAGACTTAATTCAGAAATATCAAACTTCGAAACAGAAAGGGAGGATTATAGAGTACATGTAATAGCCCTTAAAGATGTTATTTCCGTTTCGAAACACATGTTACAAATAAGAGAATCTCAGTTAAAAGAAGTAAGTATATTCTAATTATCGATATGAATAACTATCACTTATTTTCATGTAATCCTTCATTTGTATATCACTGCATTTTTACTTTCAATCATTGTAGTCTAATCAACTCATCCATAAACTTTCTTCACTATTTCGTCCAGCGATATCCTCATTTGTTACTTATCATGTATACAATAGGGACCGAGAAAGATGACGTTTATGCCATCTGCCGTGAAAAAACACAAACAATCTGATGTAAACACTATTAGTAGTATTAGTAGTTTTGTATAATCAGCGTTTTTAAATGTTCATTTTTAAAAACTAATATTAAATGTTTGTGATGTCGTCATCAAAAGTATCTTTCTGTATTCATGGCTGTTCAAATATGCTGTATAAAAATACTACGCAGTTGAAATTTTATAGTTTCTCCGAAAATTCATTGAACACTGCGAGGATAACCTTGCAACGTCAACAATGAATAAATGCTGTAAAAACTTATATGTAATTAAAATGTTCAAATTAAAAGATTTTGTTAACTATTATTTTGTGTATAATCAGTATGATACTACAATTGGCAGCTATCAGAAAAGTTCTAAACTTTTTTTTTACATAAATAAAATATTATTATCGAGAGAATAAAATGTTGTTTTTTGTACGATTTCATTGATTATATAAAATAAAAAACTAGTTATGTGTTTGCTGACTTTAATATTATATAATAAGTTCAAATAATTAAATACTATTAAGGGGAAGAAAGTAAACATTTGTACAAAACGAATCACTTCAAGTTTTTCAATTACCTTTCAGAAAACGTCGGGAGTATTGGGAACGAAATAAAAATACTAGAATTTGCAGTGCTCATCTTACATACCAACAATTTTTCCTGGCAAAGAAAATAAAAAGATCTATTCATTTTTTGCATCTTGTAGGTTGTTTATTATACTGTTTACATCACAATGTTTTTCTTATTTAACACCAGGGCGCTCTACTTTCGGCATAAGTGCTGCCTCTATAGTTCCGTCTCGATCCCTATTCGAATAATATTCATATCTCTCTACCTTACAATGCACATTCTTATTTCCCCAATTAAGTCTTCCTCAATATTATCCTATAAGATTTACCAAGATTTTATTTTACAAAAGTTTCAAGTCAACAATCAAATGTAATCACTTTTTTTCAGCTGAAAGAAAAAGTGGAAGCTATCGAGAAAAATTTATGCAATAGAGAAGCAGCCATTTTGTCTGAAGATCTTAGGAAAGAATACGAGCGACAGATTGAAAATATGAGAAATTTGAGGCTATTGTACGAAGAAAGACAACGGGCAGAAAGGAGAGAGAAAGAAGAAATAGCATCACAATTAGCAGATGTGAAGAAAGATTTGGAACGCGAACAGAAGAAAAATAGGTGATTATTCAGAGTAATGGAAAGTATTTGGTGAAAGCTGGAGCGTTATGCTTCTGTCGGTTTCAATTTTTAAAGCTGAAGAATCTAGTGAACATTCCAATTTTAATCTAGATTGTTGAACAATAGTTTTCCACAGTATTGACTAGGGGTTCTGTATACTGAGAATTGAACTTATTCAATTTATTTATGTAACTACCTAGTCCTTAGTTTCTTATGGACTCCTAGATTCCAGAAGAAAGCCCCATAAGTTTTTAACATACTTCCACTGCCTGAAAAGGAACTTATCTTAATTAACAGCTGTTTTGATTCAAAATTCTTATTAATCTCCTTTTTATTAGGCCATTATATTAATCATTTGCATTTTGTGTTTTCTACTCACCTTCTTAACTAATTTGTGACTTCTTCGCTGCTAAGATTATATTAGATCTTAACGAGGTTACAATGCACTGAAACCTAATATTTATTGTGCCCCCCCCCCTATCAGATCCCTACTACTACAGCTTGCCTCACAGTTCCAGGGTTCTAATGAACTCCTGTATTTGGGACTGCTTCAACGAGGTTAGATCCTCACTCCTACAAGTTTCTTGTCCGAAGCATTTCTTGCGTTGGCTTGCAATGGCGAGGTGTTCTAGAACTAGGTGATCCGGAATTTCATCCTCCTCCCCCACAGAATCTACACTCGTCCATTTCAGGCCTATTCTCATTAAGTGCTTCCTAAAGCGGCAGTGTCCTGTAAGAAAACCCGAGAGGAGATGTAGCTTATTTTTACTGAGATCCAAATATTTTTTGAATCTAGCAGTGTCAAATGTCCGCAGGAACTTTTTGGAATGTTCCAGCCCGGGAAGGCACCGCCATAGTGCTTCTCTGTCGGTTTCCTCTTTCTTCCGAAACTCTTTCTTATAGGAGCATTTTCCTAGACCACCGAAAGGCTCCGGGCCAATAAAGGGCATTTGTGTTCCTTTTCTGGCAAGTGTATTGGCCTCTTCATTTCCCGTGATTCCCGAGTGGCCAGGTACCCAGGCTAAAGAGACCCTGTTATTTTTGCCTAATTCATCAAGTATTCTTCAGCACTTCCATGCCAACTTTGAGTCAATGACATGGGAGCTCAATGCTTTGATAGCTGCTTGACTATCAGAATGGATCGATATGTCACTTTTCTGATAGTTTCTTCCTAGGTTCATTCCTCGTGCTGTACTGACTTGCTTTTGTATGCCAAACTATTGCCCCATACGTAATTGCTGATCCCATAATCATGGCGTACATCCATCGGAGTATTTTTGGTTTACAGTCCCGACTCTTACCAGCTAGATTTCTGCACGCCATCAAAGCTCTTATTGCTTTACTAGCAGTTATTTTAACATGCTTATTCCACAGAAACTTACGGTCTAGGGTTATCCCTAGATATTTATCTTCTGATTTCCATTCTATGATTTCCCCGTTTAACGATAGGGGTTTCATGTCTGGAAGTGTTCTTTTCAGGGTAAATGGAATTACTATGGTCTTGTTTGGGTTACTGTTTAGCTCCACTGACAAGTACCATTGCGCAATAATTCTGAGGCCCTTTTGTAATAAATCACACAAGGTGCTCTCGAACTTGCCTCTAACTATTAGAAGTATGTCATCAGAATAACCCATACATTCGAAGCCAAGCTCCGTTAGCCTGTAGAGCAACTCATCTACTACGAGGCTCCATAGAAGGGGAGATGTCACTCCCCCTTGAGGTATCCCACGAGTGGCTTTAACTGAGGTGGTTTGATTCTCCACCTGTGTCTCAGCTATCCTCGTCGTCAACAACTCATACATCCATTTTACAATGGTTTCATTCACTCCTCGCCTTTCTAGTGTTTCTTTGACATACATATGAGTGTGTTGTCAAAGGCACCAGATATATCCAGGAATGCGCACATTGCGATTTCTTTGTTGTTCAGAGTTCTCTGGATGACTTCGGTCAGCAAATACAGATCCGTCTCAGTTGATCGAATCGCTCTGTAGGCATACTGACATTTATGAAGTGGTTTATTCTCCAGTTTCTCTGTTCTTATAGGTTTGTTTCAGCAAAAATATTTTAATTGTTTCGGAATCGTTATCGAAATCGTTCTTAAGGATTAGTTACGCAGGCGCCAAGTGTTTACCGTTCTAATAACGGTTCCAAAGTAGATCGCGGTTGGAACGGTTTGATTACTGGATTACGAGTCTTAAATCACTGGAATGAGCCAAAAAGGTCCTCCGCCTCATTATCACTCATATTGGAAAATATCAACAAATATAAATAAGATCGTTCCCACAAAATTCAACTAATACATGAACAAAACAACAAATCAAGCCAACTAACCTAAAACTAGATATGGATATATGTACTGCGCAAGTCGGTTCCCTCGATACCTGCTTTTAGTCAAGTATCGAAATCATCCTTTTTGTACCCATTCCATAACGATACCAAATCGGGTTGGAACAAAACAATTATCGTTTGCTAAACGGTTCTCTCGCGGTTGGAACGCATTTTTGCTATTGCAAATGCGCATCACCGTTCCAAGAACGGTTTTTTGATGTGTTGGAATAAACCTTATGTAGTTATCCACTACTTTTTCCAACGTTGTGAGTGGAAACGATGTTAGGCAGATGGGTCTAAAAGATCAGGCATCAGTCCCATCTTTTTTCCCTGTTTTTGGTATGAAGGTTACCCTTGCCCTTCTCCATTTTCTAGGTATTAGACCCACTGCTAGACTGCTTCTTGTAATCTTCAGTAGGTGAGGAAGAATCTCATCTATCCCTTGCTGCAGGAGTGCTGGAAATTTTCCATCCATTCCTGGTGATTTATATGGTTCAAAGGTACTTATTGCCTATTCCAACCGTTGTCTGGTAAATATTTTCTTAGCAATGTCCCAATCTTACTTGCGGGATTTTTTGGTGTAATTTATTGCTATTTCAGTGCTTGTTGCTGGATCACGACCTGGAAAGTGGGTTCTAAGAAGAAGAATCGATCGTTCTTCTTCACCTTCCGTGTATGATCCGTCTGGCTTTTTCAGCGACATTGTGGGGTTAGTTCCCCCATTTGCCATGACCTTTTGTAGCCTGGTCACTGTGTGAGTGGAAGTGATCTTTTCACAAAAGGCTTGAAAATTAAGTTTTTTGGCCTTCCTAATCTCTTTATTGTACTGAGTAAGCTTCTCAGTGTACCCCTGCCAATTATTGTCACGTTTGGCTCTATAAAAGAGCAGACGGACCTCTTTTCTGAGGGTTGACAGGTTCTCATTCCACCAAGAAGCATCCTTTTCTGAACGAGCTTTTGATAATGCGCAACTGGAATGGAAAGCTTCCATTATTGCCTCACTGATCTGTTCGACTCTTTGTTCCAGGTCGTAGTGCGGGTGATTTACCCCATTTACTTCGACGAGCTCCAAATTGTCCTTCAGATTGGTCTTGTAGAGAGATCAATCAGTATTTCTAGGATTTTGGATTGAAGAAATCAAGGTAGTATCTTCCTCTATCCTAAATTCTATTATCCTATGGTCGGGAAGTGATGGCTCGCTCATCACCCTCTAATATTTTACACTTTTCCTAGAAGCAACATTAACAATTGTTACGTCCAGGACCTCTTCTCTTGCTCTCGTGACAAATGTGGGGGTTGTCCCCACGTTTAAGGTCTCAAGGTTATTTGCTGAGAGATATTCTATAAACACTCGGCGTTGTTGTTAGTGCTTCCCCACACGGTATTGTGTGCATTGGCATCACAACCAATTATGATTGGCAGCCATCTGCGACAATGAATTGGAATCAAATATCTTACCATCAGAAGTAAACGCAGCAATAAAAACAGCTAAAAGTGGAAAAGCTGCAGGACCAGACAATGTATACACAGAAATGCTAAAATTGCTGGATCAAGAAAATCTCCAACGACTCACCGACCTCTTTAATAAAATCTACAGCTCAGGAATGTACCCCCGTGATTGGCTCAAGTCAGTGTTCATACCGATTCCCAAGAAAAACACATCAAGAAAGTGCTCCGATTTCAGATTAATTAGCTTAATGATCAATACTTTGAAAATTATGTTAAAAATATTACATCGACGTATCTACTTGAAATGCGAACAAAATATAAGCCCCGAACAATTTGGGTTTAGATTAGGGCTGGGAACTCGGGAAGCACTTTTCGGATTAACGGATTTACTCGAAAAATGTAGAGACCAAAGAAAAGACGTGTATCTGTGTTTCATTGATCACGAAAAGGCGTTCGATTCCATCAAGCAACCAACACTGTTACAACTGCTTCAAAAACATGGTCTGGACTACGAAGCCATAAGACTTATAAAAAATTTATATTGGGAACAGAGAGGATATGTTCGGTTTGGTGACACCGTATCGTCAGAAATACCAATAGGTAGG
Organism: Galeruca laticollis; assembly: GCA_963921935.1. Taxonomy (NCBI): domain Eukaryota; kingdom Metazoa; phylum Arthropoda; class Insecta; order Coleoptera; family Chrysomelidae; genus Galeruca; species Galeruca laticollis. Next base: position 220,787,860 of record OY998177.1, on the reverse strand, counting down.
GGAGTACGCTAGTGCTGTATTCTCCCGCCTCTTTTATTTAACATTTACTCCGAGTACATATTTCAGCAAGCGTTAGAGGACTGTGAAATTGGCATAAAGGCGAACGGTAAAATACTTAACAATATACGCTACGCAAATAACACTGTCATCTTCGCAGACACTCCAGAAGGCTTACAGGAACTAGTAGACAAGATTGTGAAATCAAGTGACCAACACGGCCTGAAAATAAATACAGCGAAAACCAAAACGATGGTCGTCAGCCGAAATCAAAATCCACAAGCCAATATACGAATATATGGTACTCCAATAGAAGAGGTGAGAAAATTCAAGTATCTCGGGTGCTGGGTTACCCAAAACCTGGAAACAGAGACCGAAATTCGAGCTCGAATTGAAAACGCAAGAGCCACGTTCGTGAGAATGAAGACATTTCTAACGAATGCCACCCTGTCACTCGATACTGGATACCGTTTCGTGAAGTCATACATTTATTCTGTCCTCTTATATGGCACGGAATCCTGGACAATGGGAAAGAGGATAATGCAGCGACTGGAAGCATTTGAAATGTGGATCTTCCGCAGACTTTTGAAGATACCATGGACCCGAAGAATGACAAATGAAAATGTTATAAGAATGATGGGAACAGACAGGGAACTTTAATAACATGTGAAACAGCGCAAAACTGCTTAACATGTATACAGAGGAGAAAAATATCAATTTTTGAGACTGCTTATGGAGGGAAAGATAGAGGGCAGAATAGGACCCGGAAGACGAAAATGCTCATGGCTCAAGAATATAAGAGAGTGAACAGGATTAGACACATGCACCCTATTGAGAGCAGCAAGAAGTAGAGAGGAGTTTGCTTGTATTGTCGCCAACCTTCAGTAGTGAAGAGGACACTTGAAGAAGAAGAAGAAGCCATCTGCTATTGCAGTGTCTCATTAGCTCTTATACTTCTTCTAGCGGTGTCATCGCCCCGTCTCCAGCGAAGTAGGCAGAGGAATGACGATGTCTCGGTTGATACCCCCAATGTTGAGGTGAACCATGATTGGAACAATGTTCCGTGACACGTATTGTAACGGCCACTTCGTCGAAGAGCTACTCAGGCGTGGGTTATATACTAGTAGAGACTCAAGGAGTAGGTCTTACCGGTTCTCGGTACCTCACATCAACTAATCCCAGTCAACAAAACAAGAAGTTGGAAGGTTATACGGTGCGGTGGAATAAGTACTACACCCCCCTATTAACTACTCTATTTTTATATCTTAAGAAAAAAGCTCAAACAGGTCAATTTTTATATTAAACGTAGTATGTTATGACATAAAAGTTTCGAACCTGACATAATCCTTCTTCATGGGGGTGTCAGTCCTTCGATTTTTTTAAATGAGAAAGTGCATCATGCAAACACCTCATTTGAGACCTATTGGAACACTGATTTCAAAAATGTATAACGCTTTGGTTCAAAAGTTAACGGAGTCTGAGTATTCGAGAGTTTTAATCTTACTATGCAAGAATTCAATGACTTCTGTTGGCTTGACGGTAGGTTTTTTCATTGGAGGGTTGGAATTGTTTTGTCTCTAAATAAATCTTTCCTAAATTGTAAATGTTGGTAACTGAATTTAATCATTGCGAGGTACCATTTTTATTATTCACAATAAACAAACTTATCTTCATGTAGTAACAAAACTGAAATTTCTTCAATATTATTTGACAGTGACAACTGATAATAATAAATTTGCTAGGTAACGAAAAAAGACAATTACGGTTTGAGAAAAAATCGACAGTGACGTACTCATAATCCGTTAATCTTGCATAACTCAGACTCTGTTAACTTTTGAACCAAAGTGTTATACATTTTTGAAATCAGTGTTTCAATAGGTTTCAAATGATGTATCGCATGATGCACTCTCTTATTTAAAAAAGTCGAAGGGTTGACACCCCCATGAAGAGGGATTATGTCAGGTTCGAAACTTTTATGTCATAACATACTACGTTTAATATAAAAATTGACCTGTTTGAGCTTTTTTCTTAAGATATAAAAATAGAGTAGTTAATAGGGGGGGTGACACTTATTCCACCGCACCGTATAAAAAATGAACAACGTTATTTAATCTTTACAAGTAGTTTTATTGAATAAAAAGTATATGTTGAATGAAAATTGAAATTTCATAATGTTCTTAAATATCTACAAGTAGATTTATTAAATAAAAATAAAAAATAAATTAGATACTGTAAGAAAATTGAAGTCTAAGAATGTTATTAAATTTTACAACTGGATTTATTATTTTTTAAAAAACCAGAAACTGAAAGGAAATTGAAATTTCAAAATGTCATATAAAAGAAATTAGATTCTGAAGGAAAATTAAACATAAATTAAAAATTTTACAAACAAGATATTAATTTACATGTGGTACAAAGCTATTAAGTTAATTATTACATGAACAGAGTAGTTGGAAATAATCTATAGTTTTTACGATTGTGGACGTTAGTACTTTCCTTGTTTTTCTTCTTTCCAACGATGACTTTGATAACGTCCAAAGGAATCGGGAACCAATCAGCTGGCTGCGCCAAGTTAAGTCAAGTCGGTTTTGAGTAGAGCCGTGGTCCCATCCAGTAGAATTCAGCTGGTAGAATTTCAGCCGGTGAAAAGGCTTAGGTCGGTACGAAGGCTTAGGCCGGTAAGATTTCGTTGATGAATTAAGGGCAGAACCTCAGCGCGCATTGGCTTAAATATCCTAATGAAAACGAACTCATCCGAAAACTTAAAATACGACAACCGTCGACAAGAAGTATTATTCTATGTTACGAGGGGTAAACGAAATTTACGTTACTGTTTCATCGACGAGAAATATTACGATTGGTGAACGAAATTCACTTTACAGTATTCTGAAACGCATATATATTTTATGTTATTTCTTATGATTACACAGGCACGCGGAGATACTTGCCTTTGATCATAAATCAATTTAGAATCCTTGCATGTCAAACATTTGATTTGGCCTTCATGGTTTTTAATACAATGGAGTTCCCCCCGGTGTTTCAAGGTCGAAACCATTAAGGACTATTCTCCTATATAGCCACCGCATTCTTTGGCGTGGTTTCCTCCCTTGACTTTAGGTTAGAAGATTTAAATTGGTATTTCCTTTAGCATTGTTAGGATTAGATGATTGCATTTCTAGAAGGATTTCCTCCAAAATTCTATTTGTCTTGACAAATATTCTTCTACAAAACAAAAATGTTTTCAATTTTATTATACCTACTGTATTCACGGTGTGACATAAACATAATAATTTGTACATGAATTATTCTGAATACCTATATCAGTTCTCAAAATGTTTTATTATAAAAAAATTGACGATAAAAGAAATTAAAAAAAGTCACTTTCAATAGATGTTGCCATGTTATTGATAATCTAATCACGAAACGAACAGTATAAATTGTGTGTAAAGTGTAAATTATTTACTGTTTTTCAATTCTGTAAATCTAACAAATGAGGCATTTAGAAATGTGAAGACATAAAGCAGTGGCTAAATGCCAAGAGATCAAAATTTTTGCTAACATAGGTGGGTCAAGTAATTCATAAACAAAAAATTACCTGTTGCAATAGGAGCAGATAATTCATTGCACAAGGAATAATCAGTTCCGACATTTTGTAAACGTATAACTACGCCGGTGTCTTTTAGATACCTAATAACTTGAATATATACTTATCTGTTATCTGATTTGTTTCTTTTTTATTTTAATACTTACACAAAAAATGAGAACTAATGCACTATTTAGCAGCTATCTTTTTACTTTTATAAACACACAAAAAACAGAAATCTCTTAATTGTTTCACGCTAGCATTGCGTTGCTGACATAACCTCGAAATTCTTTTTCTAGTAAGTAATCAAATTTGGAACTGGTCTCTGTATATGAAACGTAACAACTATAAATCTTAACCACATAATAAGACTCTCTATTCGCACTCAATAAGAAATATTGCTATAAGGTAAAAAATCTACTTCGATGTTATGTAGAATTAATACGTAACTGCTGCAAAGTATTTACATACTATCTATACGTTTGCAATAAAAAAGGAACATGTTTTGTCTTAGAAACGTAGCGGAGTCATAGAATGCACTATATAGTATTACTTCCCTTTTCTATCTTCAAATACTATATCACAGCGACATAGATGGTCACTTGGGATTAACCTCATGGATCTTCCCAGATACTCTTTCAAGTAGCTGATTGTCTCTTGACCTGTATATTTCCTTTTCTATTTATTACTGATAAAAAAATACAATAAAACTAAGGCAATAATTTTTATTTCAGTGAATTAGACGAAAGAATCTCTCAACTAGAATTAGATAATTCCAAAAAATACGACGAAATAAAAACATTAGAATCCAATCTTGGGCTCTCCAAAGCAGAAAATCGTCAATATCAAGAAGAACTTGCTGTAATCAACCAACTTTTCTCTGAAACCTTACTAAGATATAATACTTCCCAAGAAATCGACTTGGATAAGCTTCAAAAACACCTAGAAGAAAATCATGGCCTTTTAAAAGATATTGTTGTTAACGAAATTTCGTCAGAGGTATCGTACGCCCTTCCAAAGGTTCTTCTGGAATTAATTAACCAATTGCATGAGAATGAAGAGCCAGTAGATGAAGAAAACCTTCTTGATAATACAGTATCTGAGTGCGATCAAGGTAAGCTTTTATGCTTTCTTTATTGAAAGAATATCTTACATGTTCAAGCATTTATATTTATGTTCGTTCAATCGTTTATAGAAGGAACAAATAATTCTACTCGCCATCAAATGAGTAGTGCAGAAGAAATCGTAGAGAATCTACCGAAAGTTTGGAAAGTCTTGATAGAGCTTCTCAGTCATCAAATTGTTCCAACGAATACTCTAACTGATGAACAAAATAACGAGAATCCCTGTTACAAGACTGTAGTAACTCCTAAAGGTACTAGCTTAGTACTGAGTGTTAGTCAAACGTTTATTAGACTCAAGGATCTCATCTTAGAGAAGAAATCTCTAGAGAAAGAAACTGCACATCTGAAACATCTCAATGGTCACTTGGAAAATCGGCTTCAAGATCAAGAGAAGAGGTTGGAGTTGGTGCAGAGTGAATTATCAAAAACGTGGCTTGTAGTAAGTTTCTTTAATTACTCTAATCAAACATAGTCCAATTTATCACTCACCACTGACATTTTCTTAGTAATTAAAATTGACGAATAACGGAAATATATTTCTGTTATGATAAATGATATAGTTAAGGTATGATTCCTAAGACGTCGACAGCGATAGCCGACCGCGGCAGACGATAGCGACACATGTCCCCTCTCTGGTGCAATTCTACCCATCTTTAATGATTGAATAGAGCCAAAGAACACACCAACAACAAGAAGCCAAACTTCTGCTTTTTGAAAATTCATTTTCAGAATGCACATGTGTGATAGAAGCCATTGCTTTATATGTGTTTTACGTCAATGTCATATTCTTTGTTGTTAAACAAAAATACGCTTTTTATTTGTTTATTTACTTCGATTTTTAACAATACCGTTTAGTTAAAGTGACTAGTGGCACTCTTAGTGAGAAATTATTGTATTTATCATGGGAAGAATAAGTTGTGTAGTTCGTGGATGTCGCGTGTATACAATCCGGAAGCTGTATCGTGCTAACAACCCGAAATTTCTCCAAAAATGTGGCACTTCCAATGCCATATCACCAGTTATACTAGCTCCAATGAGCTGAAACTTGATAAGATTTATCTATATGACGCCCTGAACAATATCCAATCATAAAATTGATCACTTGAAGACACTCCAGAGGCTGTACCCTTGACCTTGTTCGCAAACAAAATTTTCTTGGTATTTACTCCTTTTACTAGATTCATTTTAACCATTTCTACCAAGTACTTATTATATACATGTCCAACACGCTTCTGCCACAATCTCAGGTTCTCCTCAGTTGTTATAAGGGTACTGTGTATGATTGTACGAAACAGCATTTTCTACTGTCGTTTATTGCAACTGCTACAAGCTCAGAATTTTTAAAGAATTTTGCTTCTTTGTTTACTTTGTTTACAGACATGACCTTGTTTGTTATAACACCTTCCGCAAATAAATTCTTTCTGAGTTGAAGAACAAATAATACATTATTTATTGAAGCAGGAAACCATTTTCCGTTCATTAGTTTTTGAATGCTGACCAGGGCCGTTGGAAGCGGGCGTGCAAGGCGTTCATGGAACGCGGGCAGCCAATTTTTGGGGCGGCCTCACAGGGCCAACTCTTGCTTAGTTTATAGTTGCCAACATTTTCAAAAAATAGTAGATTATCTTGAAAACCTAATAGATTTTTTTTCAAAAATGCGTTCTGATGAGGGATATATGAATGTACTTGTAGGAGCTACCGAACTTGCAAATGATTTAGAAATACAAACGGATTTCCCGCCCGTTCATAGCATGCGTCGTCGTAGAACCTCGCGTCAATTTGATTACGAGCATGAAGACGAAGCAGTGCGAGATCCCAAAATTCATTTTAAAATAAATTTTTTCTTTAAAGTCCTTGATCAGATATTATCGTCTTTAAGTGACAGGTTTGATGGTTTACAAAGTTATAGTGACATTTTTGGCTTTTTGTTTAAAATCGGTGACATATCAGACCAAGATTTAATGAAAAACTGTAAAGATATGGATTTAAAGCTTCGAGATGAATCCCTAAACGAGTCCGATATTGACGGAAGTGATTTATATAATGAAATTAAAGCTTTTAATTTACATTTTAAGGAGTCTTTACAACGTGAACCTGAGGATATTCTACAATTTATTTTAGAGAACAGCCTTATGGCAACATTTCCTAATCTGTTTGTTGCTTTAAGAATAATGTTAACTTTACCAGTTTCAGTTGCAACCGGCGAAAGGTCTTTTTCAAAATTAAAAATTATTAAAAATTATGTAAGAACGTTGCAAGAACGATTAACAAATTTATCATTAATATCTATTGAACATGATATTTTGGACAGTTTGAATATTAATGACACAATTCAAGAATTTGCGGAAAGTAAAACTAGAAAAGTACCTTTTTTATAACGTTTTATTATGATAGACAATTTAGACCTAAGCGTTTATTTCTTTTTATGTTTATTTTTTATTTTTATTTAATATTACTTCCATACTTGCATTATATGTTTAAATGTATTTTATTCGTGCTAATTTGCACAAATAATTTAATGTTTAATTATTATTATTAATAAAAACGTTACAAGTTACAACATTTACTTCATTTTTTAAAGTTTATTTTCAGAGCGGGCGGCCGAATTAATTCTAGCACGCGGGCGGCCGAAGGCCTAGCAACGGTCCTGATGCTGACTGTTCCTTTCCCTTCGAAAATTAAAGTTTGATTATTACCTATAGATACACTGGATTTAAAACTCTCATCTATGACTGCAAAATATTATTTTCTATATGTCATGTGGGCTGATGCCCCGCTGTCCATGATCCATGAGTCACCTGTGTTATCAAACTGCAGTTCTCTATTTTCTTCAGTATTGAAGGCAGTTTTATTACTGGTATTAAACGCACTAGCTTCATTTGAGTATTTGGTTTGTGGGTGACTTGCATTTCTTCTGGATATCTGACCATATCTTCCTCTACAATAACCTCTACCTCTAGGTTTTCCTCTATGATTATTTATGTTATCAGTATCAATACTTTATGTCCCGTGTCTTGCAGTTGTAACACAAAACCCATCTCTTCATTTCATTACCTTTTTGTACAGACAATGTTGCTAATGCTTTTTCTGCTTCCTCATATGACGTTAAACTACTCTCTTCATCCAACAAACGTGAAGTTAAATTATCAATTGTGGTATTTTTGTTTTTACATTTAACAATTTCGTACTTACGTTACTTTTTGTTTTAAAAGAAATTGTTGTATTCGTTGCTAAAGATATTATCTTTGAAATATTATTAGAAATATTTCCTGCATATGTGATGGATTTATAAATTTCTATTTCTTCAGTTTGTTTAGGAAATATTAGTTGTAATGCCACTTTTTCCTCTTTTTTATTAATTAGCTTATTTATCATATCTAATGGATAACCGTTGGATGTTGCTATTTGTCTAATTGTATTAATCTCTCTATCAAAATTACATTTGTTCATAGGAACTGAAGATGCTCTATGTATCATTGAATTATATGCCGCTATAGTTTATGTGACATGGGGTGATATTGGAACTATATGGAATAGTCACATCAGTGTGTTGGTTTTCGGCAAATTGAATAATCAAGTACATTATTAACTCTTTGAATTTTCAAATCAAGAAAATTGATTGAGTTATTTTCTTCAACTTGTAATGTAAATTTAATTTTTGGATGTAAATTATTATTGTGTTTGAAAAATATATCTAATTGTCGTTGACTACCTATAAAACAAGCTAATATGTCATCTATATATCTATACCAAAATAAAACATTTTTTGAAATATTACTTTCAAGGATTTTTCTTTTTAAACTGTCCATAAAAATGTTTGCCAGAATAGGTGATATTAGGCTTCCCATTGGTAAACCTTCATTTTGAATATATATATGTTATTGTCAAAAGTGAAATAATTCTGATTAATACATACATCAAATAAATTAAGTATATCTGATATTATTCCTGGATTAATATTTTTATCTTCTAGTAATTTTCTTACAAGTATTAGACATTCTTTAGGAGGAATTTTAGTGAACATATTAGTAACGTCAAATGAACTAAGCTTAGAGTTATCTTGTTAGTTGAATGCTTTTAATTTTTTGATAACTTCTATTGAATTTCTAATTGAGTATTTAGATTCATATCCGAAACTATTAAGTATATTGTTAAGCTTCTTTGCCAATATATTATTAGGAGTATTAACATAAGAAACTACAGGTCTAATTGGTTTCGTTATTTTATGTAATTTAACGGTTCCATATAATTGTGGACAATGAGAATTCTTATTTATGATGGACCTCTTTTCGTAATCACTTAAAAGATAATTTGAATTATCGACAATATCCCTTACAAAACAGTTTTCTAATAATGTAAGGAATATTGTTAATGATTCGAATTATCTTTCAAGTGATTAAGGAAAGAGGTCCATCATAAATAAGAATCCTCATTGTCCACAATTATATGGAACCGTTAAATTATTTAAAATAACGAAACCAATTAGACCTGTAGTTTCTTATGTTAATACTCCTAATAATATATTGGCAAAGAAGCTTAACAATATACTTAATAGTTACGGATATGCACCTAAATAGACAATTAGAAATTGAATAGAACTGATCAAAAAATTGAAAGCATTCATCTTACAAGATAACTCTAAGCTTATTTCATTTGACGTTACTAATATCTTCACTTAAATTCCTCCTAAAGAATGTCTAATACTTGAAAGAAAATTACTAGAAGATAAAAATATTAATCCAGGAATAATATCAGATATACTTAATTTATTTGATGTATGTATTAATCAGAATTTTTTCACTTCTGACAATAACATATATATTCAAAATGAAGTTTTACCAATGGGAATCCCAATATCACCTATTTTGGCAAACCTTTTTATGGACAGTTTAGAAATAAAAATCTTTGAAAGTAATATTTCAAAAAATGTCTTATTTTTGTATAGATATGTAGATGATATATTAGCTTGTTTTATAGGTAATCAACGACAACTAGATATATTTTTCAAACACAATAATAATTTACACCCAAAAATTAAATTTACATTAGAAGTTGAAGAAAATAGCTCAATTAATTTTCTTGATTTGAAAATGCAAAGAGTTAATAATGTAGTGTTTCAAATGAAACTCACGGTTTCTAGTTAATTCCATAATATGAGCAGATTCCACGAAGTAAGGGTCGAGACAGTTAATTTCATTTAGTTAATAATGTACTTGATTATTCAATTTACCGAAAACCAACACACACTGATGTGACTATTCCATATAGTTTCAATCACCCCATGTCACATAAACTAGCGGCATCTTATTCAATGATACATAGAGCATTTTCAGTTCCTATCAACAAATGTAATTTAGATAGAGAGATTAATACAATTAGACAAATAGCAACATCCAACGGTTATCCATTACATATGACAAATAAGCTAATTAATAAAGAAGAGGAAAAAGTGGCATAACAACTAATATTTCCTGAACAAACTGAAGAAATAAAAACTTATAAAACTATCACATATGCAGGAAATATTTCTAAAGATAATATCTTTAGCAACGAATACAACAATTTCTTTTAAAACAGAAAGTAACGTAAGTACAAAATTGTTAAATGTAAAAACAAAAATACCACCAGGTATATATAAACTCAAATGTCCAGAATGTAATGCTGTCTATTTGGGTCAGAGCCTTAAAAATTTTGAAATCCGATACAGTGAACACTTACGAGCATACAGATTAGAACAATCAGATAAATCCCATTACGCAAAACATCTACTTGACACCAATCATTCATTGACAACTAAACAGGACTATAAGTACTACATATTTGTGATAAGAAACAACTATTAAACTGTCTTCTTAAGTGATAATTGTAAAGATCAGCAGATATAGTTTTCCTTGTGTTCTATATCATTGCACAGTTATATTGATCTTAATTGGAGAAATGATATCCAGGATATCACCATAGGACTAAAAATATATAAGATTCAGTATTTGTAATATCACATCTTCTTCTTTTTTCTATTTACATATAATAAGTCAATCACAAGGTAGGTCACTTCTTGGTCTAGCCAAAAATAACTACTAAACATCAGGTAGGCATCAAATGAAATGTAACTTCTGTATTTTTTAGAATTTTTAACATTTTTCATTATATTTTGAAATTGGCTAGAAACATTGAGTTTCATTTAAAATGCGAATACATAATTATTTTTGGGTAATCAGCTAAACAGCAACTGATAACACTATATTGTTATAATATTATATCTAGCTTAAAGGAGCTTTTCTTTTTAGAAAATTCATCGACTAATATATCAGTTACCGAACTTTGTCTGACGATAAATTACGAAGAAAGTTACAAATTTAAGTCACTTTACTCCTCTGGCGACTCTAACTTTGAAACAGATTTAAACTAATTATCTGGATAACGTATTCCCGCGTTTTAAATGCGAGTATGTGATTGGTCTAGAGCAGTGGCTCCCAACCTTTTCTGTACCACCGCCCCCTATAGAAGAGAACAAAAATTTCACCACCACTTTTAAATATAAACACAGAATCAATAATAAATACAATCACAATAGAAATAAGAAATGCAATACAATAACAAATACAAAATTAATAATAAAGAAAAAATCAATGAGACGGTTGAGGCTAGTGGAGTGTTACCAGTTTGTTAATATCGGGTTCCAATTTCGTTAACATCAATCGCATATCGCCACGTTCAGTGATGTGTAGTCTGTTCCTCTTCTTTGACAGCAAATCAGTTACTGCACGGAATGCACGCTCAGCCATATAGGACGAAGGAAATGCAATTAACAAATTCTGTACTATTGTCCACAATCCAGGACAGAGAACTGGTATTGGTTTTTGAAGCCAGAACTCTTGATATCCACGTTTGAATTTTACTTTCAGTTCTTCGTTAGTTGTGAGTTCTAATAGCTCCTCCTCCAAATTTGATGAGCCTTCAGTATCTGTGTTTGCGAAAGGATCTATAACCCAACTTGGTATTTCCATGTTTAAAATATCTTGGAAGAACTTCCAAGTGGTGGCAGTAAGTAAGTAAATCTTCCGGTTTTGCAGACACTGTTGATAATGTGGGAAAATGGTTGCACTCACCTCTACCAAGATTTCTTTTGAATACAAGAAGTTTTCCTGCAAAAGCAGCTATGACGTTTTTAGTTATAATTAAATTTAAATCATCACCTTGCAATTGTAGATTAACTTGATTAAATACTTTAAACAGGTCCGTCAAATAAGCGATGTAATTTTTTGACCTAATCAGGTTTTCGCGCAATTGTTCGTTTTCTTCAAGAAATTCCAACACTGAGTCAAATAGATTGAAAAAACGATTCAGACAAACACCTTTAGAGAGCCAACGTACTTATGTGTGCAGCAGCAAGCGATTGTAGTCTTTATCATTTTCATTGCAAAGCTTATGAAACAAACGGTCATTCAATGAATTGTTTCTAATGATATTGATTGCTTTAATAACGTTATTGAGGGACGCATGCAGACGTTCATTTAATTTTTTTACAACCAAATGCTGACGTGAATAATACAATGTACAGCGAGTACATTTGGCACTGCTTTTCTCAAATGTGCTATAAAACCCTTATGACGCCCGGTCATTGCTGGAGCACCATCCGTAGCAGCAGACAAAATATTGCTAATAGGAATTTCTTCCTCTTGAAAAAATTCTTGCATGATATTAAATATAGAATGTCCCTTTGTATCAGATTCCAAATTCTTAGCAAATAATAACTCTTGATGAATTTTTTCTTCTTTTATAAATCGTACGTATGATAAGAGTAGAGTTTCGTTACTTGGTAGAGTTGATTCATCGAGTTGAATGGAAAATTTGCAAGTCTTTAGGTAATCGCATAATGATATTTCAACGTCATTTGCCATTTCATCTATTCTTCTTTGCACTGAATTATTACTGAGAGGAATTTTTTTAATGATATCAAATGGTGTCTTATGATGGAGAACAGTTTTTAACATCTCTTCGACTGCCGGCAAAATTAATTCCTCGCCAATGGTGTGTGGTTTTCCTGACTTTGCGATTAACAATGAAAATTTATATGAGGCTCGTAGCCCACCATCGTCTCGTTAAAAGACGATGCAAAAAAGTTTGATATAGTTGGCTGTTTTAAATATTGTTTTTCGAGTTCTTGAAAATAGAATATATCTTTGTTCTTATCAGGATGCATTTTATGTAAATGCTCTTGTAGCCTAGAAGGTTTCATAGCTTCATTTGAAAAAACTTTTCGGCAAATTAAACACATAAGTAATGATTTGTTTGTAGAAGATTCCGCAAATCCATATTTTAAATATTCAATACTGTATTGCCGGCATTTCTTTTTTAATTTAGAAGTAGATTCAGCCATTTTCATACAAAAATTAAATTCTCAATAGATTTATAGATAGTAATGTTTATAAAATGACACACCACTCACGATTATTTACTACGGCAGAGCTTATGATTCACGACTATATATCGCGGCCAAGCACATACAACTAACTAACAAAAAATTCGTAGAGCTATTGCTTTTATATGTCGAAACATGTTATTTTGTATGAACATCGCGCGTTCGCTTATCAACTTGCGAGGACAAGTCATATACTTCTATTCTGAACTAAAAGAAATTATTATAATTATTAGTATTATTATTAATGCTAATTTAAAACTGCTTATTAACCCTTATTAAATCATTTTTATTTCACCATTCCTCTTGACTGCTTATTATTTGCTTCTGAATCCGCTACCGCCCCCCTAAAATGGTACAGCGCCCACAGGGGGGCGGTATCGCCCCCGTTGGGAACCAATGGTCTAGAGTTACCAGACAGTAAACTTTGTCGCTATCGACATGTCTTTTACCGAAAGCTACACCGTCGCTTGTCAATTTTTGTCTGTCGTGGTCGCATGTTGCTGTCTTCGGAATCATACCTTAGAGTTTCGTGAATCCTTATATATACACATAGTGAACTAACTGATTCACTCCTGTTACAAAAGACAAAATAAATTATCATTTGTGTGTTAATTAGGAAAAGCTAGTGACTTTTTCATATAAAAAGTGTTAGAAGAAAACCAGCTGCGCCATTGTTTGGACAATAGTTTCATATTATGTGAGATGTTTTTCACTCGAGTTTATTATTCATAACTTTGTTAGTAACACTTTTATGCAGAAAATCCCTTTTTTTAGTTTTTTGCTTATAAAATTAATACTGTCAGGGTAATTGTGATGGCACGAAGAAGAGAATGAAAACACGAAGCCTCCGGTCAGTATTTATTTTTTAATATAATCTTTATATGTGCAAAAATCATGCACTGTACGATGAATTTTCGATCTGTGGCCATTTGAATTCTTTATTATGTAATTTTCCAGCAGGCCTAAATACGACAAGTAAAAGTTTCCCTCCAACTATGCAGTCCACATACTGTCCGGTAAAAAGTATTGTAGTCAAAAAGAGGTTACGAGACACCACGGAGGGTTAGAAGCGTAAAAATACTCGCAACATCATAGTAAACAAATTGAATATTATGGTACAAAAGAAAGGCAGTCAGCAGGAAAAAGTGTACACTATTTCTGACATTCAGTGAGACATTGGGGATATGAAAGGTGTACTCTTAACAATATACGTCTTTACAGCATGTGACGTTATCAGCTATCTACAAGAAGCGGAAATTACACCGTATAGGAAAGTTGTCATACCCTATATAATAGTTGACAGTCCGCTGAGCCCGTTTTTGTCTACTGTCGCTTTCTGTAACCGAGCCTTTATTTTGTAAGTCATATGGATAGATAGTAGTCGAATGTCAAGAAGTGGAATACGACATTATTTTTAGTGCTGTCATTACTTTTTCATATAATCTGATATACATTACTAAAGTATATAATGTTGACATCAAAATAGTCAGTCTCTCCCCTTTTAGTTACAACAAAGTGGCGACGAGGATAAAAACTATTAAAACAAAAAGAAAAAGCACCGAAACCTATTCTTACCATAAATACACTCCGAGATACGTCGAATCATGCAGTCCGAAGATCTGAAGGCAATATTGTCTAATGGCTGAAGTTTTACGCCAAAACGGGGAAATTCTCCAGTCTATGAAGTCGAACCAGTCAATGGATGATTCCAGTAGTCTATTCAGCGCTGCCACTACAAAATTTTCGGTTCTAAAATGACTGACTTCTAAGCCTTTTTGGATACGATTCAATGTCGAGGAAGAAATAATTTTTGATTTCAATATTTTCTAGATGTTCCCGAATATCTGAAACGGGCTATTAATGTTGTTATTTAAAAAAATAAAATAACCTACGGGACTTGAATTTTTACGTTTGCCGCATGGACGAAACCTATCAATTCTATGTGACATGTCTTATTGTTGACATTTGAATTAACTTCTGTCAATAGTTAGTTTTTTGTTTCCACAAAGCTCAATCCACTGTAAATACTTCACCATGTTCGTCTTTGGTTTAGGAAATGGATAATACTTCACTTTTCTGGACTTTAGTCGCCTCGAGTTACTTTTGCAATTATTATAAATACAATAATAAACCATTTTCTGAATCAGAATATGATAATCACAGATAACTTGACTAAATGCACGTGCCACGTTTGAGAAAAAACAAAGCGATGGAATTTCAAATGTCTAAAATAAGACATGTGACATAGAATTGACAGGTTTCGTCCATGCGGCAAACGTAAAAATTCAAGTCCCCTAGGTTATTTTATTTTTTTTAAATAACAACATTAATAGCCCGATTCAGATATTCGGGAACATCTAGAAATGATTGAAATCAAAAATTATTTCTTCCTCGACATTGAATCGTATCCAAAAAGGCCTAGAAAATGTCAGTCATTTTAGAACCGAAAATTTTGTAGTGGCAGCGCTGAATATACTACTGGAATCATCCATTCAACCAAACGACAATGTGGTATCAAATTTCGAATACTTCGACGACAGTAAGGAAACATTTCGCCAATATCGTAAGCGTCTCGAAAATTGGTTCAATTCAAAAGGAATTAAAGACAATAAAGAATTGTGGGTGAGAGAATTATTACTCTATATAGGTCCTCAGCTACATACCGTGATATGTTCACTTACTACATCGGCAGATCCCGCTACAATGACCAATGACACTCTTTTCAAACAAGTGAAACAAATATATGAAATTTTCTCGTCTAATCTGGAACTTTCGACAAACGATGCGGCAAAATTTTTCACATCGGTATGTTTGAATTTGGAACATGATCAAAAGTTTGAAGTTGATTCAGGATCGGCATCCACCTTACTTCCGTTTCTTGATTTTGCCAAATTGAATTTCAAAGCTGACGTGAAACAGACTGATGTACGATTTCGTTCATATACATATGGTATTTTTAAACCGCTTGGTTGTGCTGTTATTCCTGTCAAATATGAGGGCCACACGTCAGATGAATGATTATTTGTGGTACCTGACCATCTCAGTCCGATCTTGGGTAGAGTATGGATACGTCGATTGAATATTGATCTCAAACGTCTAGATATGTCAATAGGTAATACTGCACTGTCAAATATGGCAATTCCTTGGAAAGGACCCCTAAGTTAATAATGGAAGAATATGCCGACATTTTCAAACAAAAAGTGGGGTGTATTCAAAATTTTACGTGCTCATTAAAACTGAAGAAAAATGCCAGGCCAGTATTCTTGAAAGCCGGAGACATTCCTTTCGCACTTCGCGATGCAGTCGATAAAGAATTAATTGCTAACGATATAATATATCAAGTGAATCATTCGGATTGGGGTTCACCGTTGGTTCCAATTCCAAAAGCAAATGGCAAGATCCGCTTAGCAGTTGATTATAAAGTCGCTGTCAACAAACAGCTACACGACGCACATTTTACTATTCCACGAATCGCTGATGTTGTGAATAACCTTCGAGATGCCAGTGTGTTTTGTACACTCGACCTATACAAAGCCTACCTTCACGTTCAAGTTGATAAACAAAGTCAAATGATTCAGACAATATCAACACATCGAGAAGTCTTCGCCATGAAACGTTTGAGTTTCGGAATAAAGTCTGCACCATCTGAATTCCATCGCATTCTACATCAAATACTATCCGGATTGGAAGGTGCTACAGCATATTTCGACGATATCATCATATACGGGTCAAATAAAGATTGTTTGTCAAATCTAATCAATTGTATAAATCGCCTACGCCAATATGATCTGCATCTCAACCGTGAAAAATGTAAATTTTTCAAGACGTCAATTACATACGTTGGATATGTTATCGAGCACAACAGCATCAAGAAATGTCCTGAGAAAGTTCGCGCAATGATAGATGCTCCACCACCAAGTGATGCTGCAGGAGTACGAAGATTTTTGGGAATTACCACTTACTACGCCAAATTTATTCCAAATTTTTCGTCCCTGACATTTCCTCTAAGGTGTCTGCTCCGCAAAAATACAAAGTTCAAATGGTCAAAATCGTGTCAAAAATCGTTCCTTCGATTGAAGAAAGAAATTGCCAGCGATCGTGTTTTAATGTCGTTCAACCCAGATTTGCCAGTTATACTCAGTTGTGATGCTAGCCCTGTAGGTATATGTGCTGTCTTATCACATGTCGTAAATGGTCAGGAACGACCAGTAGCTTTCGCCTCGAGGTCACTAACAGTAGCCGAAGGAAATTATAGTCAATTGGACCGCGAAGCTTTAGCGATTATATACGGAGTCAATAAATTTTACATGTTTCTATTTGCGAGAAAATTCACTCTAGTCACAGACAATATACCTTTAAGTCGAATATTTCACCAGGATGCTAAACTGCTAATTCTTTCTGCTTCAAGACTCCTGCGTTACGCCACAATTCTTAGTGGATTTGATTATGTCATCAAACACAAAAAAACAAAAACCGCCCATGTAGATTATTTTTCGCGAGTTCCATTACAGTCAAACTTACTTGCTTAAAATGAAGATGACATCATTCAACAGCAATGTATCAATCAGATATCAACCGACGTATTAACAGCCAAAACCATCGCTGCTGCTACGTTGCAAGAGAGTAAGCTGTCAAATTTGATTAAACAACTGAAAAACGGAGAAAATCAAGAGGAAAAATACTCACTACAGGAAGGCTCAAAGGAAATCGAGTCATGATTCCTGACACCCTTCAAGCCTCAGTATTGTCAGAACTACATGCTACCCACGTCAAGACCTCCAAAATGAAAAGCTTGTCTCGAAGATGTTGCTATTGAAAAAACCTTGACCGTGACATCGAATCTTTCGTGAATAGTTGTGATGCTTGCGCTTCAACTGTTTGTGCACCTTTACATCCGTGGGAAGAGCCAAAATCAAATTTCCAACGTGTCCATATCGATTACGCAAAAAGGTCAAGCTGAACGTTACGTCGAATTTGTGAAACGAAAATTGGATGCCATGAGGTCTGAAAATGGGTCAATGCAATCGAAAATTCAAGAAATATTAATTCGTTATCGCGCTACTCCTTTACGTTGTGATAAGACACCTGCAGAACTATATTTAGGTCGACAGATCGCACAAGATTGGATCTACTCAGGCCGGTCAAGCCGCCAGACTCGAAGAAATCTATATGTCTTTCGTTACGCTTACGCTTGAGGTCGTTTAGTGTGGAAGACAGAGCTCTCGTGAAAATGTTCACCAGTGGGAAAGAGACATGGAACAGGAGTTATTTTAGAGACATTTGGGAGACTACATTACAAATTAAAGTTGGATGATGGCTATATACTAAAACGCCATGTCGACCAACTTCGACAGTCAGAGATCACACGTCAAGTTACCTTCGCAAATCCACCAGACGAGTACCCTGTATTTAGAGAGCAACCAGTGGCTAATCCCTTCACTCAAGGATGTTCGCCGACTCGCAATCCAACCGTGACTGTCATTCCTTCGCAAACCAGCGTTGTACAACAACGTAGTAACGTCACTCCGGTTGGAGAAGTCAGACCGTCACCGCCAGAGAATGTTACAGTTCCAGAAGCACACCCTGTGGCACGAACAGAAACTGCGACTCATCGACCAGTCCACAGCATACACGTCATCCATCTAAATACTTAGATTATTTTATTCAATGGCTTTTTTTATTTCCATTAGTGTGGGAGATTGTTATACCCTATATAATAGTTGGCAGTTAAGTCCGCTGAGCCCGTTTTTGTCTACTGTCGGTTTCTGTAACCGAGCCTTTATTTGTAAGTCATATGGATAGATAGTAGTCGAATGTCAAGAGTGGAATAAGACATTATTTTTAGTGCTGTCATTACTTTTTCATATATTCTGATATACAGTAGTTACAAAGTATAAGCCAACAAAACGCTATTCGTACCCCAAAGCTGACCCCAGTGCATTGGTTGGCGCTGGAGAGCATTTTTTGCATAAAATTGCTAATAACAATGTTATAAATAATGAAATGGAGTGAAAAATATCTCACTGTATCATATGAAACTAATCTCCAGACAATGGCGAGGCTGGATTTCTTCTAACACTTTTTACACAAAATGCTCACTCCAAACTTTGTAGCTTGACCTATATTACTACCAATGAATAACAGATTTAGCCGTAGCATTCATAGTAAGACTGATAAATATGTTGTTAAAAGAAAGTTTCATAGCAAAACCTACTAGTTATTATCTCTAGCTCGGTATTCTCGCTTTTCTATATTGGATGAAAAATGGACATTATTTATTGGTCTTTTGAATTTTTGTAACATTCTAAAAAGTTTTAATTAGTAGTTTTCAAAATTATTGTCTGAATCAGCTTCTTTTTTGGAACTGTAGACATATCGTACTTCAACAATTACTGGAAAATCGCTATCGATTCCTAATAATTTCAGAACTTGTCTTTATCAATCAGCTACAAAAAAAAACTAAATCTTTCCTGTTAAATTAATATTAACAATATTTATGTTCTTTAGGTTGGCAAACTTCAAAAGCAGCATCAAATGCTGCACACACAAGAAAAAATTCTGCGTTACGAGCTCGCCCAGAAAAGAAAACTTCTAAACGAATTAAAAGAAGAATTAGAATATAGCAGAGAGAAATGGACCCAAGCAAGAGAAAAAAACACCAGCACTGAAGAACAATGGAGACAACTACGGAGCGAATTTGCTAACAGAAGAAATACTACTACCGAAGACGTAAATAATAGCGCTGAAAGTGGATATAGCGACGATAGAGAGGGTTTAAGTGATGAAGAACCAGGATATGAGACTGATGTATCTGAATGTGCGCAAAAAACTAGGGAAGATGCTGAAAATCAAGAAATAGAAGATTTAAGTGAAGATACTGTATCGATTAATCAAAATGAGGCTGCAATTGTTAATAACGAATCAGAGTCGGAAGTACAAAATATAAATGTATCGACTAATTTAGTTGGTGATGATCATCATACAGATTTAAAGGAACCTTCTGAAACCCCAATTGAAAGTAAACAGGTTGATGATGTAAATAGTGAGGAAAAAATATTGTCTTCTAATACGGATAGTAGAAATAATATAGAGATGCCAAGTACGTCGACTTCTAGATTGGAAGAATCGAGAAGAACTTTTGAAGAAAGGTTAGCTAAAAGGGAAGAACGGCTTAAGCAGCTGGAAACTCAGGCTGAAAGTTTGGTAACTAAAACAGTTAACACAGCAAATAAGAGTGTAGAGATATGTAATAAATTAGACGATTTACATACAGCTTATGGTCAAAATCAAGAAAGTATAGAAAATACAAAAACAGAAGATAACGTCGAAGAAATTAAACAGAATCATTCTGAGAGTAGTCAACAAGTTCAAGATAATAATACTGGCGAATAAAAAATATTTTATGAGAATCACATATCACTGAAACAAAGTATTTTTGTAGTACCTAATTTCAATTTAATGTTTACCTATACGCAGGTATTATTTTTTTATTGTTTTAGAATTTGTATTTTATTAATTTGGAGAATGTTATTATAATTTTGACATGTACCTAGAGAGATTTTATACGAAAATAAAGTATATATTAATGTTAAGACGAAATATCTAGTTCCCAATTCCCAAACAACTACAGCAAATAATTTTGAACTGTAATCCCATAAATATGTCAATGATCCTACTACAAATCTCATTTTATGGGAGAAAAAAATGTGTAGACGTTGAATACATGATTTGTAACGTTGGCAGTATTAGCCAAATATACTATCATGTACATATATTGCTTGTTGGGGTCTGGAAAAGGATGACTACCCAACGGTGCTGATCTAAAACTTTAGACCTGAAGGGACCTTAGTTGAGGATACATTAGAAGCCAGTTTATTTCCCATAACAACTAACTTGGAAGCCATAGTTGTTAAAATTAAGTTAGACAATGTTTATTTTATTTGCAATCTATCTACCATCAAACACTCCTACAACTTATAACGAACAAAGAGATGTGTTTAGTCAGATATCGGCTCCTCGCATATTATAGTAGGAGATTTCAATAGTCACAACATTACCTGGGGCTCATTTCATACTGATGCTAGAGGGAATATTGTAGAAAAAATCATATCGGACCTTCAGCTTAGCTTTCTCAACGAATGGTTCTCCAACAAGATTTAACGTCAACACTGGAAACTCATCAGTAATTGATTTAAGTTTGTGCGATCCACAACTTATTCCTCGCCTTTTTTGGGAAGCCCTTCAGTAAACATACAGCAGTGATCTCCATCCTATTCTTATTAAGAACTCAGCAGCCCTGACTCCTGAAAGGTTTGTTCCGAAATGGAAAACAGGATCTGCAAGTTGAGCAGTATTTGAATCCCACATCAACCACTAAATTCTGGAATGTACGATGACTGACGACGTTAATGAATCCTTAAATAATTTTAACAGCGTTATTCAAAGAAGTGCAGGAGAAACTTTATGGAGGAATTTGAAAATGCACTTTATAGCATAAAATATACTAGTCCTGGCCAGATGATATCACAGTCACATTCTAAACACCTTCCTGAATCTGCGAAAACATTCCTTCTCCAACTATTCAACTTTGTCTGGAAAGATAATTAGTTTCCTTCAACACGGTCAACAGCGTACATTATACCTTTCCTGAAAAACCAAAGTCAAGTCTTGAACCTGACTCGTATCGACCTATAAGTTTAACCTGTCTAATGTGCAAGTTAATGGAGAAAATGGTTAATTACAGACTAATGTGGACCTTGGAAACATCAAAACATTTAATATCCGAACAAAATGGTTTTAGATAAAATCGTTCCGGCATCGATAATATTCTTGAACTGGAAAGTGATATCCATGAACCAATATCGACTCGAATCATGTATATCTATATTTTTTTATTTAAAAAGAGCATTTAACACATGCTGAAGATTTAACATAATAAATGAACTCTACTCATTGGATATTCGTGGGTAGTTGCCTCAGATTTATTAGTAATTTCCTTAGACACATCATTTCAAGTAAGAGTCCATAATTTATATACCGAAAGTCAAACAGAAGAAAACGGAACACCTAAAGGCTCAGTCCTTAGCCCAATACTATTTCTAATAGCTGTAAATACGATTATTAAAGATATAGCAAAGCATCTTAAGGCTCGCTTATACGCAGATGACCTGGAAGTTGATTGTAAAGGCAGAAATACCACTCTAATGACAAATATATTTCAATCCTTTCTCACAACTAGAACAATGGTCACAGCACACCGGCTTCAAATTCTACTATATGATGAAGCTATGTCGTTCAAGCAATCAGTTAAATTTCTGGGAATGTAGTTGGACCAAAAACATTCTTGGAAAGAACATATAAAGCAAACCATATTATAATGTCATAAGTCACAAAAGGCTAAACATAATATGAAGACATTAAGTAACAAACATTGGTGATCTGATTATACTATGCTGCTAACTATTTACAAAAGTTTAATAAGATCTAAAATAGACTATGGATCAATTGCTTACGCCTCTGCATCTAAAACAATATTAAAATTACTTGATACTGTTCATAACCATGGTCTTAGAATTGCTCTTAGAACAACTCCTGTCGATAGTATTCATAGTGAAACGGGTGAACCTCCTGTACATTATCGAAGAATGTATCTAACATTGTCGTATGCTACCTCAATTGCATCAAATAAAAACAAGCACCTGCACCAATAAATATCTACAACACTTCAGCAATAAGCCCCAAACAGCTAAACCTTACTACGAAAGAATAAGAATCTTCCTAAATAATTTGGACATTGAATTTCCTCCTGTATTTACTGTAGACTTGGAACATCCTCCACCCTGAACCATCAAAACCCGTAGTGTTAATACAACACTAAGTATATTTAACAAACACGAAGTATACTCAGCAATATTAAGAAATAAATTTAATTTAATTTTGGAACAACAATACAGTGACTGCAATAAAATATACTCTGATGTATTTAAATGTGAAACAGGGGTAGGGGATACCATTGTAAACTCTGAGAATATTTCCCAATATAGACTTCCTTCCAGCCTCAGTATCTTCTCTGCTGAACTTTTTGCTTTATACAAAACTCTCCAACTCGTAAACTCGCAGACATTTTTAAACAGCCTCATTCTTAGCGACTCCCTCAGTGCTTTAAAAAGTTTACAGAAAATATTCCAACAAAATCCTATTGGAAAACTAATGAAGGCTGAATTACTGGAAGCTGAGTTGAATTTTAGAAGCGTTAAGTTGAATGGATACCATCGCATATTGGAATCGAAAGCAACGACAAAGTAGATGCTAGTGCGCATGACGCGATCTTTAATATTAATTTGGAAAGTGAGTGTCTAAGCGTTGATAGTGATTTAAAAGCATTCTTTAAAATGAAAGTGTATAGTGCGTGGGAACGAGAGTGGTCGAATTCCAGATCGAAGCTAAGGGAAGTAGAGTAATATATCTCCATGGGAACCTACTACTAAAAATAGGAAAATACAAGTTATATTAACGCGGCTTCGACTGGGACACTCAAGATATAAACATTCCTATTTATTCACAAATAGTGAACCCCCGATGTTCATAAAGTGTAGTGACGTAGATAGCATAAAACATACCCACTAAGCAAGAAACGTCTTTGAGACGTTGAGTTACGTTATTTACAAGATGTTCTCCTTTAAATATCTAATTGACGCAACAGGTACGATTTTGTGTGATGTTGAAATTGATTATGTTTTTGGAATGTTAAATGTAAGCATATTTTCAACAAAACGTGATAGAAACGTAGCATTCATGTTGGTTTAAAAAATGTTTTAAATTTACATTGCCAACATGTTTTTGCGTCAACTTATTTGTTAAATATAAATGAAATGTATCAGACACATAACATTCTTGTTAATCTAAAAAACGTTTAATTTAATTATATCAGTTCCGTTGAATTATAAACTTGTTTGAATAACAAATATTATAAATACACCAAAATTTTCAAGTAAAGCATATGTCTTGTATAATCTTTTTTTAAATATATTGTACAAGTTTTTCAATCTGACAAAACAACAACGTATTTCACTTTCATAACTGGAGCACACCCGGAATGAGCCGTATCATTTCGAATACGTGACAGGTGACGTCTAAGATCAAGAGTGGCCTTCGCCAACCATAACCTATGATATCGAAGTATTAAGTATTCCCTCGCGTCTCTTTTAATTCACTTTATATCATTCGTTCGTTTTAAAAAGCGTGTGTTTTAGGAAGATGAATCGTAGTAAGTACTAAATTCACTAGTTTACCCAATTATAACATCTGCTGCTTTTACCTCTACTTATAATAATGCTGCGATTATAAATAATAAATAGATCAGTGATCTAAAATGTATTTATGTTATAAAGTCCTTTTCAAACACTTTTTCGGCGCATATAAAACAAAACAAATACTCGCTTTCAAAATTTTGGAATAGTCTCAATTTATGATCATGTTCTAGTACAGTTGCATATGTATAACTTTTGATGTTGTAATCGTTACTTTACAATTACAGTTTTTATTAGTATTTATGAATATTTACAATTTTTATTCAATATTTATACTTAATCATTGATATTCATCTTTAGATCCAGCACAACACTGCCACACTGTAACTGATAAGGAATTCGAGATCATAACTATGCATTGGTTTCGACAAGCCAACCAACGGCTCAAGAGAGCAGAGCTGCAGCAGAGGAATTGCTAAATATAAATATTTTTGAACAATATAAGTAAACATTTACATGAATATTATTATAATTCTATTTGATTCATTTTTCAGAGGTACGTGTGTGCAGTAGATGCTTTACATAAATCTCTATATGAACATATTTATGTACATAAGTAAAATAGAATATATTTTTTATTTCAATCTACATAAGTATATTATTAAAACTACCCAGAAAGTATTTAAACTGATGTTTTGAGCATGTATTTGATTGGGGTGCGTTTAGGTTAGAGTGGTGAAAATAATAAAAACTCAGTGAAACAAAATGAATAATTAGCAGAATATAAACGCCTCCATCACATAAATACATTGTTTGATAAATATGGTTACAGTTCTGATACATAGACATCATAAGATGTGAAGGAAGTCATATAATAACTACTGAATATTTAGTGGGACGGTCAAATAAAAATAATTATACTTTCTTTTATCAAAAGTTCAATAGGAATTCAAATCAATAGAAAAAACTGTTGCTACAAAGACAGTTCTTTCTGTCGGTATGAACTTGAACTTTTTGCTAGAGAAAGTATACTTTTTTTTACCAATTTCCCACTAAAGATAGGTTTGCCTTAGTTTCGATTAAGAAATGTTACATTAATGTAACATCTCAAAAACGAAACTAGTATGTTATAGCTTCGAAACGAAAATGTAACTTTAGTCACATAATCGTAACGTTATAATTTCGAGGTAACTGGAACATTCCAAGAACGGAAATAATATTATAGTTTTGTAACAAAAACGTTTATTTGTAAACGTGACTGGGATTTTGTCATGTTTGCGTACATTTTACGTAATTATGAACAAGAAATGGTCGTAACAAATCCTTTTTGAATAACGTAACAATGTAACTTTCAACGTATCAGGAACGAAACTGCGATGTTTTTTTGCTTAGTGGGTACCTATCCTTATCGCATGTCCAACGAGCAACAAATAATTTGGAAGTACTCATCGGAAAAGACTGCCAATATCATAGGCGAATCATAGACTATTTAAAATCTATAAACTTATTGTATAAGATCTAATGGTATTATATTACCGTATTGTAGCTAATAACCTTTTGGTGGATGCGACATGTTTCAAAACAAAAAAAAATACCCCAATATAATCAACATCTATCATGTTGCTGTCTCGAATAAACATTTTGAAACCCTGTTTTTTTCAGCTGCTTTTCAGGAACATACTAGTCGAAAAAACTTGGGAGTCATATTTTTATACTAGGGACAAAGTTACTTCATCAGTGAAAACAATTGGATTATGCTTTGTGAGTGCCGTGGGTAGTCAGGGGTGTAGGACATAAAGGGCTGTTTGATTGAATTGCTTTTATTCAGATTTCGTTACAGTTATGCTGGAAATAAAATTAAATGAACTCATTCATAGAAATAATAAAATTATGTACAATAAAATTTTCTATACAACTATGTACAAAGCGTCTCGCTTCTGGTCCACGCTGTTTCCGGGATTTTAATCTTGGCCGGCGGTCGTGGGTTTCTATAAATCCCGCGTACTTCGCCCCTAAAGTGCTCTGCGGTGTGTTCTGGGTTTAATAATGGTCGCTCTTCCGATATCTTCGACTTCCGAGATATACCCGCGTCTTCTCTGGATTATCTACAACATATATGGTCTAGGTGCCTCCCACCGCGATCAATACTCAGCGGGGTTCGGTAGGGTGGGAGCTCGTCACTATCTCCGAGTCGATACTTGACGGAGATTTTTCGTACCAACCAGGAATGCTTCTGTCCCGGGATCAATTCTCACCGGGAGTTTAGCGACAGATAGGGTTGGTTTGTGTTCTACCCTCCGGATCAATACTCAACAGAGATTTGACGGCTAACTTCCTTGCAACGGCGGTGCCAGGATTAAGTTTCCGGTATCTGGTTTCCTTTTCGCTTTTACACGTAAAGGCTTAACCTTTAATGTGAAGCTACCTATCACTCTTTGTGTCAGGTTCGAGCTTGTCTGGTGTTCGAATTACCTCGAAGGTATGTCCGTGATTCATTTCTATCGTTTTACGGCGAAAGTACCGCCATCTCGGTGTGGGACGTCCAAACTTGTTACAGTATCGCTCTGGTCTTGCGACGTCGGTAACTGTTATAGGATCTACTCGCCGTGGTGTTGGAGTACTGGTTTGACGCCAGCGTCGTTACAGCTTCAGCAAGGAGCCAATTTATACTACGGACGCACGCAACTGGATCTAAAATTGCCTGACTATCGGCCTATATTGTTGTAACATATATTTTAGATGCATATGTAAATAGGGAGAATATAAATTATTGTAAATAAAGACATTGACTGTCTCGACCCTTACTTCGTGGAATAAAGACATTTTTATACTAAACTTACTCAAAAAATAAAGCCAGGAAATTTTCCTCCTATATTTATTGATAACATGTTCACATAAATTTACAACAAATAAATAATCAAATATGATATTTTCAACAAATCTCTATGACATTTAACATAATAAAACAACAGCCAGATATTCCAATAAAACATTTTTTATAACTGTCATCGTTAGGGATAGTTTGTGGGTGTTAAGAATTTAGCACAAGTCTTTCAGCTTTGGTATACGTTTGTCAAAGTGAAAAGTTATGGGGGGGAGGGATATAAGGAACTTTAAATGTATGTATCCATTTGTAGCATCGCTTCATACTTTTACTTGTTCCCAGGCCCTATAAGATGAAATAACACTCATGTTTTTCACAACCTACCTTATTTTATAGTCAATGTAATATAGATCATGAAGTTTTGCATGCCCGATTAAACAATTTTTTATGGGGCTAAATAAAATAGAAAGTTTACTAAACAAATTTAAACCACAGCAGTGAAATTTATGACTATAAAACTAAACAAAGCATTTCTTATTAAAATGTTTACTGTTCAGCGTGCGATATTTTAAAAACGCTCTGTAGATCAGCTACCATATTTTTCTCCTAGAAACAGTATATTATAACAAAAGGCCAGAAAGTTGGATTTCCCAGAATGTGTGATATAAATGTTGACAAGAAGGCAAGGCTTTATATCACACACGCCATCTGGCCGCGTGTCGAATACTATCATTAATCCCTAGCCGCAATTAGGTTGCCAATGATTGCAAAACAGAGGTTTTGACTAGTCGAAACGAGTAGGGCACAAAAGCCGTTGTTCAAGGAACGAAATGCGGCCGGGAAGACCTTACTTTAGACGAAGGGATGAAGAAAAATCAATTTGAATTAAATTCAACACAAAATCAACAACTTTCCATGCAATAGTAAAATCGCATCAGTCAACCAACATCACATCTCCATTAGTTTAACTCGCTCTTGGAAAATATTCTGATAAACTTTCAATAACCACTGAAATCTTTCCAACAGTCAACAGCCTCGGCCTTCTATTAATAAAATGAAATATTTTCTCAGTGATGTTTCAATGAATGTTGAACATTAATTTATATTTAAACCAAACTAACATTTTTTCCAAAATTAACACCACAATGGAAAATAAATAAATTGAAAGATAAATTCGACATACTCATTGTAAAGCAAAGAATGTTTGCCAAAAAAAAATCAACCATATATATTATATTCATTAGTTCAACCTGCTCTTTAAGAATATTCTGATAAACTCTCCAAAGCCACTCAAATCTTTTCATGGGCCAACAGCAACGTAAATTTACATCTAACATTTTTTTCTTCAAAGATTACCACACGATAAAAAATAAATAAATAGACACATACATTCGACATACTCATTTAAAGAATTTGTAGAACAAAGGCTATTAGCCGAAAAGAAAAAATCAACCATATATTATATTTATATTCAGATACAAATCTCTGGGATATATTTGAGGCGACTTATATGATTCTTTTTACCTTTCACTTATAATAATTAGTCCCCTTGGGCAGTTTAAGACATTAAAATTATTTTACACTCTTATCAAATATATTTTTAATTACTTAAGCATTAGATCTATTATATTTCTAAGACTTTCATATTACAACCTCATAACGTTTGGAAAAAATAAATAAGACTGCTGTTAACGATCCTTCTAAATTGATGAAGTTCTATAATAATATATTTTTTAATTAAAATTATCTATTCCTAAGATTTTGTAGTTGTTCACACGAAGGCATTTTTATATTTTGAGCGTTATGGTATAATTCTTGGTCTCCGAAATTTCGTGCTTTCCATATCATCGATTCCTCTGTAAAAAAAAAGAAGATCTTATGTTTCATTTAGAAAAAGAATTCGTTTGGATGATAAAGTACAGTATGTCTGAAAAAGTTGGGAAACTTCTTTATTATAGTTTATTTACGATAAAAAGACGATGACGTGGCAAAACAAAATATTGTGATGTTGACAATCTGTAGTTTTTTCCTTTACTTAACGAAAACTAGAAGTCAATCTGATGTTAGATTGACAGTTCTTCTTTTTCATTGTTCCGTGCCTCGTAGGGCGTAAGTCAAAAATATTTAATTAAAAATAAAACGCTTGTATGATAGGATTGATTAATTTAATATAAATATTTATTCATTAATAACTATGGATAAGATAAAAGAAACAGTAACCAATCATTCTATATTCGAATTAACATTTAATTATTTTACATAAAAGAGGGTTGAATACCTTATTCTATGCTCTATAGAACCATCTTCAAGAGCACTGCAAGGGTTTACGCTAAAAGGAACCAATACAAGCTATAATCATCTTCATGCAAATTTAAATATTGTTTCATTATACAATATCTATTATACTTATTATATAAAAATAGAATGGAAAAGAAAAATATAGATACACAAAATAAAATTTTATTACAAGATATAAAAATTAAAAATCTCCCATTTTATCAATATTATTTATGTAGAGATACTGTGGTCGTTGTTTTAATTTGTGTATTATAAAATAACTGTACCTAATTAATTTAATAATATTTATTAGTGATTTTGAAAAGGTGGAAATAAAGCAAATTGGATAAAAATGTACAAGAAATAAACCACAAGATTTCCACTACTCCACTACAAAATCATCACTATCTTCATCGTCACTGTCAAAATTAATAATAAGTGGAGGCACATCCTGTCTATCAAATACTACTTCTCTATCCCACCCATCTTGTATAATTTTTTCAGTGTGCTCTACTGTCTTTGACCAAATATCAGGAGTCACTTTTTCTAAAGACTTTTTCCATACACCTATTGCTTGTTCTGTTAACCTTCATGGGACGGACATCAAAATTTTATGAAAAGGACTAACTGGGGTCCGAGAAGACCCCATACGTAAAATTGCAGAAATGCTGTATTTTTCTTTAAATTAAATATATAGAAAAGAAGTTTTATTAAAGTTTTACTATTAACCATTTATTAGTCAAAAATCATCACGAAAAAATACAAAATACCCTAATCACTAATACTACTAGCTACATATCATTTTAACATTTTTTACAAACTATCTCCGATTTTGAATGTTCTAGGCACACAAAGTTATTACCCCTAATACATATTTTTCTGGATTTTCTGTCTTTTCCTCTTTGATACTTATGGCAGCGCCCCCTGGTAATGTTTTGTAGTTCAACTCTATGTTCTGTTGCATCCAGTAGTTCGGGAAAAACGTCTGTCATATGCCGTTTTCTATTCGTCTGAATGTATTTATTATTATATCGCCGGAAAACGTTTTTCTTTATGAGTTCTTTTCCTAGTCCCAAAATATACATTTTACGTTTATCCAAACTGTTTTTTCGCCAATCCGGGTTTTGCAGTAACCACAATTTATAAGCATTTATTCCTGCGATATCTATAAGATGCGAAAACATTGCCATTGGCCAGAGTTTTGACTTTCTCTGCACTGTATATTCTTTGGCCACCTTATCTTTAGTGTCGACAGCACCTTTTGTTTTGTTGTAATGAAGAATAATTTCTGGTTTTTAGTGCTGTTCTTCTCCAGCTACTTTACTATCAGTATGCTCACTTGAAAGTAAGATGACAGCATGTTTTTGTTTTGGAACATAGGATACTAGCGTTCTTTGATTTCTAAAAGCAAACATACTTGAAAACCCTTTCTTATACGATGCCGGTAGAAGTTCCCTGGGAATAAATGTTTTATTATTCCGGAGGGTTCCACATAAAGTAATATTTTTTTCCACAACTTGTCAGCAAGTTCTAAACTTGTAAAAAAGTTATCGGTCGTTATTCCAAATCCGCCTTCCAAATGGTCTGTCAAATCTAGGACAACCCTTTGACCTTGACCCTTTTCCGCTTTGTTACCTTGTTTTACTAAAAATTAATAGATACATAGGAATATAAAGTTTGCCTATATTGCTTTTCAAATAACTTACCCAAATAAACTTGCATGTTTGCAATATAAGAAGTGGTGCAGTCCACAAGAGCCCATATTTTGATTCCATACTTATCAGGTTTACTCTTCAGATAGACTCTGAATGGTGCCTTACCCCTAAATGGTACAAGCTGCTCATCTACACATAGATGGTCGCCAGGATTAAGTGATTTTTTACAATTAGAAGTGAAAATATCGAATATATCTCTTATCGGAGCTAGCTTATCTACTAATTTTCGTTCTTGTCTTGTTTGAAAATTATCAAAGCGTAAAAATGAAGTAATTTGTTTGAATCTGTCTCTTGACGTTGCAGCAGGAATTATAGGACGACAGTAAGAAATATCTTGACACCAGAGCATATTGATAGCCTCTTTCGATCCGTGAAGTGCGCCAAGAATAAGCAACAGTACAATATAAGCTTCAATCTCTGTAGAATCAACAGGTACAAAAACTTTAATTTTATTCGGATTTTCTATATTCCATTTATCATAATATGTTTGTGCCATTCTGTTTGTTTCGGTTACTATTATGTTCAGAATATCCGGAGATAGGAAAAGAAGAAAAGCGTCTTTTATACTTGAGATATAAGAACTGTAATTTGTAAGGCCTAGAGCATGTCTCCGAATATTAGCTTTTGAACGTCTAACTTTTGTGTTTCCTGGAATTTTTGACCACTCAGTTCCATCTTTAGATTTATATACTGGAATGCCCTGGCTGTTACTAACTGTTGGTTCCTCTGGGTTCGTTTTATCTATACTTTGATCAGCAACTATTACATCATTTTCTTCCTCTACTTCTGTGACAATGTCTTCATCTTCTAAGTCACTCGATGTTTCCTCATTGATAACACTATCAAACTCTGGATCATCACTTTCGAGTATACATAACATCTCATCGTCAGTAAGCCCCTTGCGATTGTTTGTAAATAAAAACTGACTCATTTTCAAAACGATGTACCCTACTCGCAATATCACAAGAGACTAACCCGAATATTCAAGTCTAAAAATTATATCGCAGTGCGGGGAATCCCCCATTTGAACTGGTAATTTACATTTTACAATTATATGCGTAAATTCCCTGTGAGTAAACAAACGTTAAATGTATGGGATTCCCCGATTTTACTAACAGTTACCGGGATTATTTTATCGGACGTAAAAGGCTGACCGGGGTCTGAAGAGACCCCTGGAATATAAAACTATTTTTTGTTTATACCAGCCAATAAAAACTACTAAATACATCATATTTTATCAAAATAATTCATAAACTGCAGCTAGATGAAAGATCAATGTTTAAAAATTTGCGTTTGCAAAGATACAGCAAAAACATACGTCATGGGGTACAAACGGACCCCGGCCAGTCCTATGAAGGTTAAAAAACCATCAGTTCCCACATGACTATAAATTTTTTTAACTATGTCCCAAATATGTTCAATTGGGTTGAACATACAGTGGTAAGGGGGAAGTCGAAGCACTTTGTAACCATATTTTTCAAATATGTCAGCTTCATATAGATAGATAGATATTTATTTCGTGCTAGTGACAAGATACATTTTTAGAAAGAAAATATATACATTGTATGGTACATGTCAAAAAGTTCTCTGTAAAAACGAAATATAAGGTATACAAATTTTTAAAAAAAAAACAGTTAAAATCTACAATTTTAAACGTTCTCACTTGTTGTACAATGTTAATATGCGCCAAACTATATTTAAAATATTTAAAAAAACAGACCAAAAGCAAAAAACAAATGTGTAACATGCAAACAATTATAAAAAGATATGCGTGGAACACTGAATCACAAATCCAAAAATGTATTGCTATTTATATCGTCTATACTATATGGTTCTGCAGACACGAGACGTTCCCTTATAGTCCTCCTAAATCTATGTATGTAAGTAATATCCCGTAGTTCTTTAGGTAGTAGATTAAACGTTAACAAACATCTATATAAGCAACTTTTTTCAAGCAATGATGTTTTATGAATAGGGTATCGGAAAATGTGTTTGTGTCTAGTATGATACTCATGTGCAATTGTATAATCTGAAAAATATTTCCTATTTCTATACACATAACAAAGACACTCATATATGTATATATCAGGTACTGTTAATAAATTTAAAAATTTAAAATATCTCCTACAGTTTTCACGCAGTTTTAAACCAGCCAAAATTCTAACTGCTCTTTTTTGTAATATAAAGACAGTCTAACTGTGTGAACCACCCCAAAAAACGATTCCATAGGTCAGCGATGAATAGAAATTCCCATAATATGCAGTTATCAATGTATGTTTGCTAACTACTTTTTTTTAATTCCTTTAAAGAATAACAATTTCTACTTAATCCACCACAGAGCAGCTGCACATGCTCCACTCAGCTCATGTGCTCATCTATTGTGACTCCTAGAAACTTAATTTCTGACGAAAATTTAGTTACGTTATTGTTAATCTCAATATTATTAGGATACACAATTTCATTACGATTGTGTTTAAATAGAATGCATTGCGTCTTTTTGTAATTCATGATTAAATAGTTCCCTTCAAACCATTCAGCCATTTTTAAAATTACAGATGTTCTCTTAGTTTTAATTTCATTATAATTATCTCCAACAATTAGCACATTTCTATCATCCGAATAATTTGTTAGTGTAGTTGTTATATAATTTAAAAATAGTTGTAGATCATTTATGTAACGTATGAACAGGATTGGACCAAGCGCACTGCCCTGAGGTACACCCAGTGTAACTTCTCTGGCATGAGAAGTATATTCAGAAGAGTTTGTTTTAATGCAGACTTTTTGAGAACGGTTTGCTAAAAAAGATTGAAGCCAATCATAGCATCTACCCCAAATTCCCATTTTTCTATTTTGTCAAGAAATAATTGATGGTTCACACAGTTAAATGCCTTCGATAGGTCCAAAAAAACTCCAAGGACGAGACTACCAGAATTCTCTCTATAAAACCGTAAGCAGCAGTTATAGTAGATTTTGCTTCTCGGTATCCATGTTGATTCGAAGCTATGATCTGGTTCTTATTCAAAAAATTAACTGTTGGTGATTTATTCCTACAAAAATGCATATATTTAAACAAAATAGGTTATCTAAGTACCATACCATAATATATTGAAAAATGTTTATATCAACTTACCGTTGTACTAAATTCAATAATTGGGTTTTAAGGAAAGTATTTTCAAAAGGAATATCATTTGTATCAACCAGTTCTGTATATCAGCCTTTTTGGTAGCTGTTGTTGGTACTTTATTGATCACT
Source organism: Galeruca laticollis (assembly GCA_963921935.1). NCBI lineage: Eukaryota > Metazoa > Arthropoda > Insecta > Coleoptera > Chrysomelidae > Galeruca > Galeruca laticollis. Next base: position 220,753,417 of record OY998177.1, on the reverse strand, counting down.
GTACTGCGATAACTTGCAGTATCCATTACAATTGTGGCAGGTTCTTCAAAGTTCACTCAAAGCTGGTATTCAAATCAATGCAAAAAATTTTCTCGGGTCATTTCACGGTGGTAATCACCATCTTGTTTTTTGGAAGAAAAAACCAGCCTTACTCCAGGAATAAATCCAAAAGAGGAACCAGCATGCAATACTATATACCTACAATAAGGAAATAACAAATTACTACTAGATTTCATAGATAGACTGCATAGCTCAAAACAACTATTAATAATTATATATATTTAAATAAAATAGTGTGACTAGTAAATATTTGAAAAGGTCTTAAAATGGCAGGAATGTTAAAACAACATAAATCAATTGCTAAATTTTGTTATTCAATTACCTTGGACCACCAATTTTGGTTTTTTTCACGCTTCTATGCTTAGAATCTTGCCAAGAACGTCCAACAGTACCGTCTTTAAATATCCAGGTCTCATTCAAAAACACAAATTGATATAAACCTTCCCTTTTTATCTTGACATATTCATGTAGAAAATGTACACGTTTTAATGCAATATGTGGCAACTCCATTAAACCACAACGACGATTATCTTTTTGGTATTTGAATCCAATATTTTTCAATATCTTCCAGAGTGATGTTAAACAGCCATTAAAGAGTTCACGCTCCTGAAGTTTGTCTCTCAAAGTTTTCAAGGTTATGTGTTCCTCTGAAAAAATATTGTGTTAGTTAATTGTGAATAAATTAAAACAGTAAATTCAATATACTCACTGTTTCCATACATTTCGGAAGGCTTTTTGAACAAAGTTATCAATTTCAACAGTAGGTTTTATGCGTTGTGTCTTTTTAGGTGGGCTTTTAGGCTGTTCACCTCTATTATGCGTGGCGGCAATACGGTTAATAGTGGTAACGCTAAGTTGTAAAGCTTCTGCAACTCTTTACAATATAATTACTTCAATTTATGAAAAAATAATATATTATCAAGTTTGATTAACCTAACCTAACATTAAAAACACTTGAATATGTAACAATAATATTAATAATGATGAATACAAATAGTGAATACTATTACTTACGTCTCTCACAGCAGTAAGCGGGAGAAGCGGGCCCCCATTTCGGCATTCGCGTTCAAAATAGCTCAACAAAGATGTTACCATCTCTTGACATTTTCTGTTCAGCTGCTTCGGCATTTTATTGACCACACACTGCAGATTTGCCTAAATAATTAGTTATGAAAATAACTTTTTTTTATCTTAAAGAAGCAATGAATTTAAAAGCATAAAAAAACTTGTAAATATTAGACGATGATCGAATGTCAATAAACGTCAAAACAAACTGGGGAATTTTACCAGTTGATTTGACAACGTGTTTGAAGTTTTGCCAACCCGTTAGCTGTAAATTGCCCTGCCTCTTGAGGATAAATTGTATTCACGGTTGGTAAATTAATATTTATTCTGATAAGCAGGAAAGTAACTAAAAATTACATCATCGTCTTTTTATCGTAAATAAACTATACATAATTGAGTTATACACTTAACTATTCACAAATTTATATTAAATACACTGGGTAATGTTGTGATTAAAACTATATTGCGTTTAAAATCTTATTACAAAAAAAAACATGAAATTATCGAATTTTACAACATTGAAAATTAAAGTCTTTAAATCACGTCTTGACTCTTCAGCGTCTTGTATTCGAATGCCGAATTCAGAATTACCGAATGCCCTCGCCTCTCTCTGAGTACCTAAGACCACCTCGAGTCCATGTGGTAGTGGGGTCGGGTGTGGGGTCGGGTACGATCGGTACCAGTCAATGATGCCGTGGTAGGAAAAGACTGGGTCGGCTCGGTTTGCTACAACGGTATGTACATTCACTAACACTAATTTATATACACTTCACAAATATTTATTTATGTTCATGTCTATTGACATTAAATTGTAAACTAACTCTTGCCGCTGGTAGGTATATATTAAACGTTTTTCTAGCGCCTTCTAGTCCGGAAACTTCTCAAAATATCTATAAAAACAATCGCAAAAAATGATAAAGTCCTTCTAAGAAATGGGTGCGTATTCGCCAAAAAAATTACTTTCATATATGTTAAAATCAATTAAAACAGTTTAATTTGGCAAAACTGTATTGTCAAAATTGTCAATTCAACGCCATCTGTCTTGGTTGTTGTTCATGAGTTCCATGTGTTATACTCATAAATTAACTTTGTGTTTTATTTAATAAAATAAAATATAATCACTTGACATCTGTGTCTTTATCCACCAAAACAACAAGTTATGGGCCCAGGAAACACTGTTTGATGCCGAGGAATTGTTAACAAAGTATATTTATTGTTAAAAACGTGTTCGAGAAATTTGGAGTGATTCAAGTTGATGCAAAAGCATATGATCATTGGAAATTTCGCGTGGAATAATTCTAGACCAACAAAATGTAATAGAGTGTATTAAAGAAGAAAATCTAGAACCTGATGAAAATTTCTTAAAAAAAAGTAAAAAAGTGTATGTCTTTAACCATTCAATGCATTGCAAATTCACAAGTGCAGTATGTGAAAGATAAAACTACCGCATTTCAAATGTGGCATGCTCTACAAAAGGTATTTTAAAGAAAAGGAGTAGCATCCCAATTTTATTTAGGAAATAAATTGTTGACCCTAAAATTAAAGGAAGAAGATAGCCTAGAAAATCATTTTAGTGGATTAGATGATGTCGTAAGAGAATTAAAATCAGTAGGTGCAAAATTGGAAGAAGCAGACATGTATGCCATTTGTTATTGTCGTTACCAGAAAGTTATGATGCAATTGTTACGGCTCTTGAGACAATAGAAGCTGATAAATTGACATTGGACTTCGTTAAAGGAAAGTTATTAGACCAAGAAATCAAGAGAAAAAATAATAAAATCGAATATCCCTGTTCTACTGCCTTCTTCAATAATTCTAAAAGAAATGAAAACCTCAAGAAACCAAGATCATCTGGAAAATTCAATGTCATCATTGTGGTAAAAAAGGACATACAAGAACCGAATGCTGGTTTCGTAAACAAGCTCATGAAGCAGAACATTATTCATCAGATGAAGACGAACATGTTGCATTTCCAGCTGTAAGTGAAAGTTTTCAAGATGATCAAAGCAGAAGTAAGGTAATTCATTGGTTTATAGACTTTGCTGCAACAGATCATATGGTAAATAACCTGGAATATTTTGATAATGTTGAAGATTTAAAAACTTCTATAAAAATTTATGTTGCTAAATCAACAGAATTTTTAATAGCCACAAAAATAGGTAATATTACTGTAAATTTAAAAAACTGTGAAACTTATAAAACGGAAAGATCTACGTCATAACTTACTATCTGTTCAGTGTTTAGTCAAACAGAGATTAAAAATTTCATTTGAAAAAGATAGGGCAGAAATACATAAAAATTCCATGTTGTTAGCTGTAGGAAATAAAGAAAATAATTTATTTAAAATTGAACTTGAAGCCAATAAGAAACATCAGGCAAATTTTTGTTCAGATACTCCTAAGTGGCACTTAAGACTCGGTCACTTGGGATATGATAATATGTCAAAATTGTTTGATGATAATATGGTAATGAATGTGACTTGTAATAAAAAAATAAATAAAAGTCATAAATGTGAGATTTGTGTCAAAAGTTAAATAACAAAATTGCCTTTTAATAAGAACTCCCCTAAACAAGCAAAAAGAAAAAGAAATTATACACAGTGATTTACGTGGACCAATGATTCCTGCTGCATATGACAATAAAAAATATTTTGTTACTTTTCTTGATGAGTTTACTCATTTTACAATTGTTTATTTAATAGAACACAAGCCTGACATTTTTTAGTGTTTTAAAAGGTATGAAGCCTATGTATCAGCCAAATTTTCATTAAAAATTTCAATTTTAGTTTGTGATAATGGTAAAAAGTATCTAAATAATAATTTTATAGGTTTTTGCATAGCCAAAGGTATTCAAATTAAGAATACAATACCATATACACCACAGTTAAATGGTGTTGCAGAGAGAGTTAACCGTACTCTCTTAGATAAATCAAGAGCTATGATGCTGCAGTCCAAATTAAGTAAGGAATTCTGGGGCGAGGCAGTGCTCTGTGCGACTTACTTATTAAATAGAAGTCCGACAGTAACACTAAATAATAAAACTCCAACTGAAATGTTTTTTAATAAAAAACCTAGTTAAAATAATTTAAAAGTTTTTGGCTGTCTAGCTTATGCCGAAATTCCACAAGAAAAGGTAAGAAGTAAATTTGACCCTAGAGCAAATGTAACAATAATGATGGGTTATCCTCCAATGGTTATAGATTGTGGGATCCTGAAAATTGTAAAATCATGAATGCAAGAAATGCTATAATTTTTTGAAGATAAAAATATCCATAACTTAGAAGATAATATTACCGAACTTAAAAATGAACAAGAAGAAATCTATGAAGGGGACAGTTTAAATCAAAGATCAGAACAACAGGAAGCAAAAAACATAGAAGAAGAACACCTTGAAGTGCAGAGTTATTTGTTGATAATATTCCAAATAGCTTAGAAGAAGCAAGACAAAGAAGTGACTATAAGATGTGGTAGAATGCTGTAGCAGAAGAAATAACATTGTCAAATAAAAATAATACTTGGTCACTGGTAAACCAACCAGATAATGTTGAATTAATAGATAGCAAAAAGAAAATATTCGGAAATATAAAGCTCGACTTGTAGCTCGTGGATTTAAGCAAAAGGAAGGATTGGATTATGAGAAAACATGGGCTCCTGTTGCCAGATTCTCCACATTAAGAACTTTTCTTGCAATTATAAACCATAAAAATCTGTATGTACAACAAATGAATGTCAAATCAGCTTTTCTTCAAGGTACCTTAAATGAAGATATATATATATATATATATATATATATATATATATATATATATATATATATATATATATATATATATATATATTGTATAGGATTCATTAATTATTTATTATTTGACACTGAAAAATCATTAAACATGTATACCAACTCTATCAAAGGGTAGGGTTCAAGTGCGCCATTCAAATTTACTCTAATTATTGGTTTGTGAAATTAAAATGAACAAAATTATGATTTCAGGAATTTTTTTTTTAAACATAGAAATTTACAAACAGAAAATGTGTACAGATATACTACAAAAAAAATAAAACTACTATTACTATTGAACAATTAAAATGTTTTTTAAATAAAGGCCTTTTTTAATTTAGAGATCTCTAATATAATATTTTAAAATGGTACCTTTTATTTACTAGGTTTGTATCCACTTCAAACTAATCTTCATTTGGACATTTGATAAGCTGAGGACAAAGTTCTGAACAGTTTATTTCTTCTTCGCCTTTTGGACAATTAATGATTCCGTCACATTTGTCTTTATACGGGTCGAAACATCTATCTATAGAAATATTACTGCAAGGGGTAGTTGATGAATTACAAATAGCACACCCCGTGAAATCAGAATGGTCTGTACAAACGAAATATGCTGTTCTACAAATATTTGTGGAATTGTAACAACCAGATCAATCCAAACACATAAAAACACTGGGTTATTATATTTTAAAGTTACGGAGAGTTTGTTTCTTGAAGATAGTACAACAGGTTTGGGTAGTATGTCGTTACTGCACACGTTCAATTGAATATTGTCGAAGTTTCTAATCGACAAGCACGTGGAATTTCTTGAGAAGTTCAATTTTAATATTCTTAATGTAGTTATTGTATTTTCTGGTGAAGGTATTACCCAATTACATAAACTATTACTGTTTCTGTCAGATGATATATACTGTATGCTTCCTTGTAATTCGAACGAGGTCGTTTCTCCACAATAATCCGAAAAGTTTGCGTAAATTAGCACGTTCTTCTTGACGAGATCAATTATAATACCACTTTTCACTTTGACATTTTAAAAACCCACTCACTTTTTGATTTCCATCATAATCTATCTCGTTGCGGGTTGCTATCGAAACTTCCCTATATCGTATCAATTGTATAGATATAGTGTGATTAACGACGATTCACTGTTTATATTACCATGAATTTTTAAGCCGTATATGAAACATGAAAATGACATTTTTGTATTAGAAATTAGCATATAGAGATAAAGATTTTTATACATATAAATATTAACATAACTTATTTACTATTTATTAAAATTCCTGAAATCCCTTGCATAAAATAACCTAATTACTAACTATATGAAAATTTAACGCGTTTCTTTTAAATTATTTTGAATTTCATTCTAATTTCAACGGATGCTTTTGAAATTACATCATGTACTGCATTATTAATTTTAATCTCTATTGTATCTGAATCAGATTTCAATATTTTCGATTCTGATGGTTCAAAGAGTATATCGTCTGTTTCAATATCTTTGGTCAGATTTTCTTCAGTATTATAGTGAGGATTTTGTTCACTGTTTTTACTATCAGCATCTATAATTAATTTAGACATGTTTTTTTTACAATTTATAAATATTCGTTAAAATGATGGCTAATAAAGTACAAGATTGAAAAAATCAATATGACTTATTTCAGTAATACTGTTAATCCTTATTAAATTGAATAGAACCAAATGAAAGTGCTTCAATATATATATATATATATACAAACTGAAAAATATCTTATTGGGGATTGCAGCATAAGAGGAAAAATACACTCTATTCAATTCTCCAAGCTTTCGTAAATCTTTATTTACATCATCAGGGAACTACAATAAGGAAAGAAAAACATAAATTATAAAAAGTGTTCATAAAAACATTTCTACAACTTACATTGATCGAGATTGCATCATTGATCTTGAACACAGGAAAAGTGCACAACAGAAAATCATTGAAGAAATAAGTCCAGTCGGCAATACATTTGCCAATTACTGGTAAACATTTTTATTAAAACATTATAAAAAAGTAAAAAGTTTAAAAAACATTTAAAATCGAGAATCCACACACCCACGCGGACTTGTGAGAATAATGGCGGAAACTAAAAATGTCAGGTTAAGTACACCAGTCATCATTACTAAATGAATGAAAAGAATCGATCTTTGCAATGACGCGAGACACTGAAACAATCGAATTGAAACTTTAAAGAGAATACAAGGGTGGTACCAAAATTATGGAAATGTATTTGAGTAATCATTCCAATGAAAAAATTATTTTAATCACGAGAATTAGTATGTGATTATTAATGTTATTAATTATTATTATAAATATTTTTCAGTTTGTATTCTAATTGATCAGCAACGATCACGGCGTTTTTCGCTTTTCAGCTATATATATATATATATATATATATATATATATATATATATATATATATATATATATATATATATATACATATATATATATATATATATATATATATATATATATATATATATATATGTATCAACCTGAAGGATTAAATCAAGATGCGAGCCTAGTTTGTAAATTAAACAAATCTTTATATGGACTAAAGCAAGTCCCTTATTGTTGGAACAGAGAATTTAATTGAGTTTATTTCTAAATCAGGTCTGAAAATGATCCATTTTTATACTTCTATGATAGCCATTGTATAGAAACTTATTTGCTACTCTAGTTGATGACATTATTATTGCCAGTAACAGCGAAACTGATATGTTTAATTTAAAACAAAAACTGACAAGAAAGAAAATTTGAAATGCAAGACCTAGGAAATTTAAATAAATTTTTAGGAATCAGTATTAAAATTAGACCAGAAGGCATTTATTTAAATCAAAGGAATTATCTTGAAAATGTTTTAATTAAGTTTAGAATGCAAGATTGTAATGGATCAAGAATTCCTATGAGTAATACTTTGAGTGAAGCTAAAACTGAAACAAAAAAACCTATTCGTGAATTAATAGGCGCTTAATGTATGCCACATTAGTTACACATCCTGATCTAAGTGCTTCTGTTAATTATTGTAGGAGAAATCAAAATAATCCAACTGAAGAGCTGTGGAACGTATTAAAAGGAATCCTAAGATATATAAAATCTACAATTAATTTTGAATTATTCTTTGATAAAACAAATGATACCAAATTAATTGGATATGCTGACTCAGATTGGGCAGGAGATGAGATCGATAGAAAATCTACCACAGGATTTTTATTTAAAGTCTTTGGAGGAACTGTGTTGGAATAGCAAAAAACAATCAACAGTTTCTATTTCTTTAACGGAAGCTGAATATGTAGCCTTGGCTGAGGCAGCTAGAGAAAGATTTTAGTTTTGGAAAGACAATTTTCACTATTTATGAAGACAATCAGTCTTGCATAAAATTAACTAACAAATGGGAACATAAAAGATAGAAACATGTGGATATAAAATTTATTTTTAGAAAAGATTTAGTATTAAACAAAACTTTATCTGTAGAACACAAATAGCAGATGTATTAAGTAAACACTTGAAATATGATTTGTTTGCAAAACATAGAAATAGTTTGGGTTTAATCGAGACATTAGAAGGCTAGAATTGTTTTAATTGAGGGCGTGTGTTGAATATCAATTAAAACAGTTTAATTTGGTAAAACTGTATTATAAAAATTGTCCATTCAATGCCATCTGTCTTGGTTGTTGTTCATGAGTTCCATGTGTTATACTCATAAATTAACTTTGTGTTTTATTTATTAAAATAAAATATAATCACTCGACATCTGTGTCTTTATCCACCAAAACAACAATATATAGTATTAGAAAGAGGGACTACACCAGTATGCGATTTCATAACAATAGCGTAACTGTCAATAGCAACAACTGAATCCAAAATTGTAGAGTTTAACCAAGTTTTAGTAATTGATATTACGTCTCGTTTTAGGAGCTGAATTTTACACATAAATTCATTTAATTTGGAACATAAATAACAAATATTCGTATGTAGAAAAGAGTCGACAAAAAAAGACGACGAGTTATGGACGAAACGTCGTTATTCTAGGAGAACCGTTAATATTTAATAGTTAAGTTCCACTCAATTTGTTGGATAATATTATAAAGCATTTCTAATTCTTTGTTTAATTGTGCAATGATTCTTACTAGAAGTTTTCTAGATCACTTTGCAAATATAGACCAAAATAAAAACTCATTTCGTTCAAATTCCTGTATTACAAAATATCACAGTTAATTATATCACAAGAAATAAATAAGTTTTAACATCATTTCAATAGTTTCTGCAATCATATTCATGAGTTCTGAATATCTTGACAACAATTTGAACGAAACGAGTGATTCTTGAAAATATCTCATAAATGACATAATAAACGCAATTACTGTAGCTTTTTTCCCTGTAGCAGGCCTGTTTCAACGTCTGTATATAATCCTCTTCCACTGACATCTCCAATCGTTTCACGGAACCTTGATATTCCAGATGGAAATTATCTTTCACGTAATACGGTATGTTCAGGTTGTATGTTTTTCTTAATATAGGATATTTTCTGAAAAACAAAAAGACTTTATTAGATTTTGTTTATTATCCTAAGAAAACAATAACAAGTCAGATGAGAAGAGAATACTTACGAGCTAGCTTGTAAGCTATAGGCTGGATCAGAAATGAATAAACTTGAAGCCATAGACAATAATATCGCCAACAAAATGGGTAACAGTTGAATGAATGCAGTATAATTACTTTGTTGCTAAAATATATAAAAAAAATAAGTCGATTCAGTTTTTATTTTGTATATTCATTACCTCTCTATGATGTCCATGATGTTCCTGATGTGACTGACTAGAAGTTGTTTGTCTTTGCCATCGGCCTCCCCTTCGAACATAAACATTTGAACCACTGAAACCTCCGCCAAAGAACATATTGAACAACTCTTCGGCTGTTGCATCAGATTCGAATCCCCTTGTATACGTGTGATGATGTGTGTGTGAAGATACTCGGTCTTCGTCTGATCCATACAAGTCATACTGTTTTCTTTTCTCAGTATCTGTTAGAACTGCAACTGCATTACCTGAAAAAAATATTCATATATAGCACACAATTACCCAACGAGGTAAAAGAAACAGGAGAGAATGTTAAGAGTGGTAGGAAGTGAACCAACTTTAGACGGAAGTCACCATATCGAGAAGACACTTTACGTCATCAATTCAGGTGTCAAATTGAAGAGCCACTTTTCTTCATTACCGTTTTTAGTTAAAAAATAGTTATTTTGAGTATTAGTGAACATGTAAGTTAATATTTAGTTGTACAATAGTGCCTGGTATCAAATTTATTTTATATAGACTAGTTGTGAACAATGATTGTGTGAGAACAATAGTTAGTTATGTCAAAGAATACACCATGTATTCTTTGGTTGTGTAGCTTGTGGAATATCGCACAAAGTCAAAAAAAATTAGTTATTTTTCATAGGTAAGCACGAAAAAACTGTTTTTTGAAAAAACATGCACGTCGTTAGTCACTTTTCGTAACATGTCTTGTTAGCATGATACAACCTCCACAAATTTTATGATTGAATATTATTCAGGACACACATATGAACCCTATTGATTTTCACCGCGCCAGAACCAGTACAACGGGTGCTATGGTACTTAAAGTACCACATTGTAGTCATGTTTGGGAAGATTTCGGTTTGTTAGCACGATACAGCCTCCAGAGTGTATACAAGTGTAGTGTTAGGCAGTATACATCATTTTTCTAGCGACGAGTGAATAAAGTATTGATTTGGCAACTTTGCCTTTTATTCGTTTATAGTTTTCAAGGATTTTGATTCTGGAAAATGCCGGACCCCCCGACGACACCGCAGACAGCACAATTGACTGGACTAAATACTGGAAATGTTTCGAGATTAGTAGTTTTTAAACATGGAGATGATTTTGAAGTATTCGAAGAAAGGCTTGAACAACATATCGAGGGCTGAAACGAAGGACCTCGTAACTAACACTTTTTTAGAAAATAGGATTTTTATGACTCAGACTTCAATTTTATAAGCGCCATCTATGTGTGAAAGGAACTAATTTTATGAAAATTATCAACCTGTCAAAATCAAACAAAACAGTAACTAGTAACTTATTTCGGTTGGTTTTCTGAAGCATTACCTCGTAAACGTCACAGTGTTCAGCTTCCCGCCACTGAAGCAAACTGTCAAGGTAAGTGATCTTGAAAATCGCTTGTAAATATGAAAGAAGTAAAGTGCAGGGTTAAAGTTTGTGATTAGATTCCTAATTAAGCATTCGTTTCAAAACTTTCATAACGATTGCTTTGAGTTGTTAATAATTTTATGTAAAAAACTAACATTTTATTGCAGGTGTTAGATACGTGATCCTGCTTCACATGCTTTAGAGTAGATACGAGCTACTGCTGCATAGAAAAATGTCTAGTCGAACGAGAAAAATTATGAAAATGGCCAGAATAGCGCAATGTAGTAACACCAAAGAGGACAATCAACGTTTTTCTCTTCAAGAAATCACTGAAATGGATTTATCAAACAATATTCTTCTAAATGGAGCCTTATCCTAACGAAACTCGCAATACAACTGGTGTATTGTCGGAATTGACAAACCTAATTTGTTTCCAAAATGAAAAAGACGCCCATAATGAAAGCTACATTCCAAGAGGTAATGATAATAAAGCAATAGAAGAACTAATGGAACAGGTAAATGTAGATAAGACACGGCCACATGAAGACGGCGCTATGTTATCTGAAAATTCCAGTGAGGAAGCTATGTTTGAAAACGAAAACGTTTTGGATGATTTAGCAAGTATGGCGCATTTTATGCCAGAAGAGAATAATAACATACACGACAAAGACTACATTACCGAAGCCGAAAGTGAATCAGAAAGCGAAGAAAACGTGGAAAAGGTGGGTGCAGATGCAACACAGCTACAGGAACTTGAACAGGTAGATGAAATTGTTATAGAAAAGGAAAATGAGAATCAAGATACCAAAATAAAGACACTTAAGAAAAAGCAAAATAAGAGGTTAATCAATAAGAATTTACGAATGAGGGGAGAACAATTTTTAGGGTTTAGAAAGCCACGGGATCAACGCAATACATTTCATGATGTACCGAGAATGAATAGAAAAATAGGTGCAAGGTGCAGCTGTAAACAAAAAATCAAAGAATCAAAAATAAAATGTTACAAAGTAACAGAAGAAATGCGTAAAAACATCTTTGAACAATTCTGGACTAACATGACATGGGATCAACTGAAAGTGTACGTTAGTAACACTGCTAAAGTCACTGAAAAAGCCAGACCAAAGGTAACTGAAAATTCTCGACGAAATCTAACCCTGAAATATTTTTTGATTTGTGGAAATGATGAAATACCTGTGTGCAAAACCATGTATTCGCATACTCTTTCTTTGGGAGAATGGTCTATAAGATCATGGTCAACTGGAAGCCAACATAGGATGAATAAAAGTACCGAAAAAGAATTAAGTCAACGAAATCAAAGAATTGATTTATTTAAGGAAGACCGAAGCTTTCTAAGACAGTTTTTAAAGAATCTAAACAAACTCCCCTTGCATTACTGCAGGAGAAACACTGATAAGCTATATTTCGAGCAACAGTTTCAATCACTCGCTCAACTTCACAGGGTATACAAAACAGAATGCCAAGAAAACAACAAGACACCTTCTTTGTCTGTTGTAACGTTGACAAAAATGGCTGAAGAAATGAAATTATCCTTATTTAGTCCTAGAAAAGATCAGTGTGATACGTGTTTCAGATATAAAAACAACAATATTTAACTGAACCGGAATACAGCGAACACATAAACAGAAAAAATCGGACACGGAAGGAAAAAGAAGAAGATAAGGAAAAGGCCATAGGCGTTCAGTGCCACGTTATTATGATGGATGTACAATCTGTGAAGTTAGCACCGCAACTACAAGCTAGCGCTTTATATTACAGGACAAAGTTGTGTTGTCATAACTTTACCATCTATAATTTAAGAAATAAACACGGTACTTGGTACTTGTTCGACGAGACAAACGCGGATGGTCAAGCTTCTACCTATGCTTCGCTTCTTGTAGACTACTTAGAAGAAATTTTTTTTGGATTTGTCTTACCCAATTATTCCTATTATTATCTACTCAGATGGGTGCACTGCCCAGAATCGTAATTGTGTAATGGCCAACGCTTTGCTTCACGTTTCAGAAAAGTACAAAGTTTGTATTACACAAAAATATTTAGAAAAAGGTCACACTCAGATGGAGTGTGACTCTGTTCACAGTGCCATAGAGTCTTCCCTCAAAAATAAAGAGATCTACTTGCCCAGTGATTATCATCGTATAACTAAGGAATCTCGCAATAAAAATCCTTACTTGGTCAAAAGCATGGACTTCAGCTTCTACAAAAATTATGCCTATAAAGACTACCTTAAATACGGCCTAGCAGAACGGGTATTGGCAATAATGTTGTTGACATACGCGCGTTGCAGTACCATGAAGGTAAAATTAGGTACAAACTAAACTTTGAAGATTATTTTAAGGATCTACCAATCAGACCTAAAAACATAGCATTAGGGAATGTCATATTTCCCCAACTATTGAAGGAGAAACTGCCTTATTTCTAGCGTGAAATACTCACACCTTCAAGCGATTAAACAAGTTATTCCGAAAGACTGCTGGAGTTTTTACGACTCCCTTCGACACAAGGAGATTTTTCTAGAGATTTATTTTATTTTCGTTTTATTCTTTGCCAAAGAAAATGCCAATACCTATAATAATGATTATTTTATGTTATGTTATAATATTTTGTGTATTAAATGTGTTGTGTGTATGAAATGATGTTTAAAAGTATAATTTAATTTGCTTATGTATTAATAAGTTTACTTATTCGTTTTTTATTTTATTACACAAATTACTAATGAAAAACAATCATGGTTCCCTGCTTTTCAGTTCATGAAAGAATTCTTTGTTATTAACCAACAATGTGGCATTACCATGTAACTGACATACCCTGATAAGACATTACCACGTAAGTGACCGTATGTTGAAAAAAAATGAAGTGGTGTATTTTTAATGTTATAGCAAATATTTTATTGTAATTTTTAAGCGAATAATTACTGGAAGTCCGAAAACTAGCGGCTATTTATAACTCAAAATAGTTTTTCTCGTTTCCTGAACATTTTAGGTTTTGCGGGTTACGAGGTCCTGCGTTTTAGCCCTCGATAGCAAATATAATTGATGATGAGAGAAAGGTAGCTGTTCTTCTAACTTCAATTAGTGAAGCGGTTTACAAACTTTTAAAGACTCGACATTTCGCACAAATTAGGAATGTTTTCACAATTCCAGAAGATGCAAGTATACGAAAATAGAAAACACTAGCATAGCCAACTTATGAGGCATCACAAAACCCATGTAGTTCAATGTGGGAAATAGAACTAGAACCTACATGGCGAAGAATTTTAATGTTAGCTAAATTCGGCATTTCTATCTTAAACCTTGACCAGACATCCAAGATATACTTTGAAGGAGGATCATCCCAAGAAGCCTTGGATTCCCACAATTGTTGGAAAAGATGTTTTGCAAGTAGAATACATGGTGAAATAAATCCAAGGGGGTCAAAAATAGGCATGATGACTGATTTTGAAATCCCCTTCTACAATGTATGTATTTCCGAAAAATACTTTATTTTAGTAATAAACTATTTTTGACGCTAATTATTGCTTTTTATTCTATCTGCTTTGGTAACCTAACCCATAACTGACACTATTAGACAGTGATATTTATTAAATAATTATTTTCATCGTTAATAAACTTTTTAAATATATAACACACTTTTTTCCTTGTAGCTTATAGTTTGTTGAGTTCGTTGGTGACGTAGTTTTAGTTCTAACAATTTTGTTGTCACTGAAATAAGTGTTTTAGAAAAATCTCTTTCACTTACCAGTCATTGACACTTGATTATTTTCATGAACCAGTCATTGACATACCAATTATTGACACAAACTAAAGGAAACATTTTTTTATTAAACCTAAAATTTTAATACATTAAATAAAAATAACCAAATTAACTTTAACCAAGATAATCGCTGCTTTATGCTTCAAAAATGTCGATATTTTTTGAAAATATACATTTAATCCTGTCACCAACATTGTGCAGTTCCAATTGGGATATCCTCAATCTTAATGGTTGAAATATCACTATCAACTAGTTTATAAGTGTTTTAAATGAAACTCACTGTTTCTAGTTAATTCCACAATATAATAAAAGTTATTGAAAATACTAAAAAATTGACAATTGTTTCGATAAATCAATATCATCGTCAGAATGACAGAAGTTACATTTCATTTGATGCCTACCTGATGTTTAGTAGTTATTTTTGGCTAGACCAAGAAGTGACCTAACTTGTGATTGACTTAATATATGTTTATAGAAAAAAGAAGATGTGATATTACAAATATTAGCCCCATGGTGATACCCTGGATATCATTTTTCCAATTAAGATCAGTATAACTGTGCAATTATATAGAAAACCAGGAAAACTATATCTGCTGATCTTTACAATTATCACTGAAGAAGACAGTTTATTAGTGGAGAACTCCCTAGATTTAACTGTTCATTGACAACTTCATATTGTAGGTTTCTTAAATGGAGAACTCCCTAGATTTAACTGTTCATTGACAACTTCATATTGTGGGTTTCTTAAATGGCTTCTAATTTCCAATTCTTCAAGCTTATCCAGTTCTTGTTTCTTTTCACAAATATGCAGCACTTCTAGTTTTGTGTTAGGTGTCAATGAATGACTGGTGTCAAGTAGATGTTTTGCGTACTGGGATTTATCTGGTTGGTTTAATCTGTATGCTCGTAAGTGTTCACTGTATCGGATTTCAAAATTCCTAAGGGTCTGACCCAAATAGACAGCATTACATTCTGGACATTTGAGTTTATATATACCTGACTTCTTTAATAGTGGTATTTTTGTTTTTACATTTAACAATTTTGTACTAACGTTCCTTTCTGTTTTAAAAGAAACTGTTGTAATCGTTGCTGAAGATATTATCTTTGAAATATTATTAGAAATATTTCCTGCAATAATTTACACCCAAAAATTAAATTTACATTAGAAATTGAAGAAAATAGCTCAATCAAATTTCTTGATTTAAAAATTCAAAGAGTTAATAATGTACTTGATTATTCAATTTACCGAAAACCAACACAGAGTGATGTGACAATTCCATTCAATTCCAATCACCCCATGTCACATAAACTAGCGGCATCTTATTCAATGATACATAGAGCTTTTTCAGTTCCTATGAACAAATGTAATTTTGATAGAGAGATTAATACAATTAGACAAATAGCAACATCCAACGGTTATCCATTAGATATGATAAATAAGCTAATAAGCATCAGTCTGTGTTGGTTTTCGGTAAATTGAATAATCAAGTACATTATTAACTCTTTGAATTTTTAAATCAAGAACATTGATTGAGCTATTCTCTTCAATTTCTAATGTAAATTTAATTTTTGGGTGTAAATTATTAATGTGGTTGAAAAATACATCTAATTGTCGTTCACTGCCCATAAAACTAGCTACGAAAAGAGGTCTATCATACATAAGAATCCTCATTGTCCACAATTATATGGAACCGTTAAATTACATAAAATAACGAAACCAATTAGACCTGTAGTTTCTTATGTTAATGCTCTTAATAATATATTGGCAAAGAGGCTCAACAATATACTCAATAGTTACGGATATGAATCTCAGTACTCAATTAAAAATTCAATAGAACTAATCAAAAAGTTGAAAGCAATCCACTTGCAAGATAACTATAAACTCATTTCGTTTGATATAACTAATATGTTCACTAAAATTCCTCCTATGTCTTATACTTGTAAGAAAATTACTAGAAGATAAAAATATTAATCCAGGAATAATATCAGATATACTTAATTTATTTGATGTATGCATTAATCAGAATTATTTCACTTTTGACAATGAGATATATATTAAAAATGAAGGTTTACCAATGGGAAGCCCTATATCACCTATTTTAGCAAACATTTTTATGGACAATTTAGAAAGAAAGATCTTTGAAAATAATATTTCGAAAAATATTTTGTTTTAGTATAGATATGTAGATGACATATTAGCTTGTTTTATGGGTAGTGAACGACAATTAGATGTATTTTTCAACCACATCAATAATTTACACCCAAAAATTAAATTTACATTAGAAATTGAAGAAAATGACTCAATCAATTTTCTTGATTTAAAAATTCAAAGAGTTAATAATGTACTTGATTATTCAATTTACCGAAAACCAACACAGACTGATGTGACAATTCCATTCAATTCCAATCACCCTATGTCACACAGACTAGCGGCATATAATTCAATGACACATAGAGTTTTTTCAGTTCCTATGAACAAATGTAATTTTGATAGAGAGATTAATACAATTAGACAAATAGCAACATCCAACGGTTATCCATTAGATATGATAAATAAGCTAATTAGTAAAAAAGAGGAAAAAGTGGCATTACAACTAATATTTCCTAAACAAGCTGATGAAATAAAAACTTATAAAACCATCATATATGCAGGAAATATTTCTAATAATATTTCAAACATAATATCTTCAGCAACGAATACAACAATTTCTTTTAAAACAGAAAGTAACGTTAGTACAAAATTGTTAAATGTAAAAAAAAATACCACTATTGAAGAAGTCAGGTATATATAACCTCAAATGTCCAGAATGTAATGCTGTCTATTCGGGTCAGACCCTTAGGAATTTTGAAATCCGATACAGTGAACACTTACGAGCATACAGATTAAAACAACCAGATAATTCCCACTACGCAAAAATCTACTTGACACCAATCATTCATTGACATCTAACACAAAACTAAAAGTGCTGCATATTTGTGAAAAGAAACAAGAACTGGATTTCCTTGAAGAATTGGAAATTAGAAGACATTTAAGAAACCCACAATATGAAGTTGTCAATGAACAGTTAAATCTAGGGAATTCTCCACTAATAAACTGTCTTCTTAAGTGATAATTGTAAAGATCAGCAGATATAGCTTTCCTGGTTTTCTATATCATTGCACAGTTATACTGATCTTAATTGGAAAAATGATATCCAGGATATCACCATAGGGCTAATAATATCTAAGCTTCAATATTTGTAATATCACATCTTCTTCTTTTTTCTATAAACATATATTAAGTCAATCACTTCTTGGTCTAGCCAAAAATAACTACTAAACGTCAGGTAGGCATCAAATGAAATGTAACTTTTGTCATTCTGACGGTGATATTGATTTATCGAAACAATTGTCAATTTTTTAGAATTTCCAATAACTTTTATTATATTGTGGAATTAACTAGAAACCGTGAGTTTCATTTAAAACACTAACATGAGCAGATTCCACAAAGTAAGGGTCGAGACAGTTAATTTCATAGTTTATAAGTATTCGTTTCATTTGTTGATTCAAGGGATATAACTTCAATATCTTATACAGAATATTTCATCTGAACATCACTGATATATCTATAAAAAAAGAGCTTTCCTCTCTCCTCCTAAGAATTTTGCGTACAGAAAATCTCCCACTTGGATATCATCATATAGGATTGATTTTCCCTTCTTCATTTTATAATTCGATACTGATATCATCAACACTGTCTCCATTTTCTATCCATTCTTCGGATGAATTACCAGAACTTCTGTTCTATGACTTCTTAGTCTTGTTTTGCATTTTTATATTTTTTTCTTCTCTTTTCGGTTTCCTCTCTTCTGTCCTTTTTTGTTGTTCTTCTTGTTTTCTCTTTTTCTCAGAATCATTTATCATGTGGTATTCTTGCAAAAATTTCTGACGGAATATCACAAGGAGTTGGCTGTTCATTCTTTTTTTTTGTAGTTTTTAGTTCTTCTTGCCAAAACAAGGCTTTTTTAAATGAAGAGAAAACTTGCTTCTTCAAAGACAATTAGAACAGCTAAGTTTTCCTTTTCGTCATTAGTTCCAGCATTGTATACAATTTTGTCCCCTTTTCGAGCAATGACTTTGTCACCTTTTGGTTGGAGAAAAAAAGCATTCTCATCATTACTGTTAAATACTCTCGAAGGATTTTTTGTTGCATCGAATAAATCGAATGACAAATATACATACAACATACAAATTTTAAACTGGAAGTTGAAATAAAGGTTTTTTAGTGCAAATTATGCACAGTTATAGACTTTTATTCAATGGAGTGTCTCAAACACCCCCGCGAGCAATATCGTTACTAAAATAGGTGTGAGTAACGTAGGGTTAGGAGATGACATTGGATTCAATTTGACTTCAAGGTATAAAGTTATTTGATCGCGGTTGGTAGTCCGAATAATCGCGTATCCGTATAACTGACGACAGATAATCGAATTTCCACTGTATGTATTAAAAACACTATATACTGAATTTGGTTATTCATAAAAAGTTTGGGAAACCCCATTATTAAAAAAGAAGTGGATTTCCCAAATTTGTATATTGTACATGTTGATGCACATGTACATAAAACCTATCTCAACTCCTACAGATATACCTTCATACATTACTTTATCTTTTGACGGCACACCTTATCGTATATACATATCACAAGACGGTCTTTCCTGTTACAAATGCAAAAAAGATGGTCATATCGCCTCCCAGTGCCCCAATTTTTCACCAGCTGTTACTCAAAGTACAATGACAAATCAAAATCCGGAATAAAATATTCAAAATACAAATACTGACATTGGAACACAACCTCTCAGAGAAAATACAGATCAATTACAAAAGATTCAAGCTGCAAAACCTCCACCAATACCTGCACCACAACTAGCCCCAATCGACATAAATACTGCGCATAGTGGAAGTAAAAGACGCATAGAACAGATTATCTCTAAGCCAGATACACCTGAAGAAAGTAAGAACTCAAAACAATTCATAAAACCCAAACAAAAAAAGAGGCACCCAAAAACTGATAAATCCAAAAGCTGCAGAGTCACTACTACTAGCACAAGCTCACTCGATTTTGATCAACTGGTGCTCTTGCTAGATAATACAATGGGAGACCCTGACCCTGTAAAAACCATTCTGGAATTCACTGATAATCTTGACAACTTGGCTTTGCAACTTTACCAAATCCGACCTTATCTCACAGAAAGAAGCATTAAATCTCGCTGTACACGACTCAAGACAAGAATAATGAAACACATTGGCACTCGATCTAAGGATATAGAAAGTGACGCATCATCATCCCAGGAATTGTACTAATAAACAAACTTATGAATATATGTACTACATCAACCTACATTCTTCAGTGGAACCTGAACGGGTTTCACTCGCAGTTACCTATGCTACAACATTTAATAAGTCAATATAGCCCATTCATTGTAGGACTACAGGAAACAAATTTTACTGAAAGGAAAATAACTGGATTAAAAAATTATTCAGCTTTCTATAAAAACAGGGTAAATGCAAAGATAGCTAGTGGAGGAGTTGCAATTTACATAAAAAAGGACGCTGATGTCAACAAAAAATGTCTAAAAACAAATTTAGAAGCTGCTGCAGTCTCTATCAACCTAGAACGAAAAATTTCTATTTGCAATGTGTACAATAAAGAAATTTCAAGTAAAGAACTAACAGATCTCTTCTCTCAAATAACATCTCCATGTATCATTATTGGAGATTTCAACTGCCACAACACCGAAAGGGGATGCAAAACGACTTCCAACAAAGGCAAACTGCTATCATCGACTACAGATATCTGCGGTCTTTGCCTACTGTACAGTTGGGAAGGCACTAGGCTCAACCCCTGCACTGGAGAGACGGCAGCTCTAGACCTTACCTTTTGCAGCCCAAATTTACTAACCGCACTAACTTGAGAAATTTTATCTTTCATTCATAATAGTGATCATGCTCCAATTATTATTAATAACTCCAATCACAGGAATATAACCAATACAAACATTAGTACAAAATGGCAATATAAAAACGCAAATTGGTCACTGTATCAGCAAACAATCGAAGAAAATATAACAAACTTTGAAATAAAATCGGATATAGACGAAACAGTTGATAGTTTTGCAAATACCATGAAGAAGCAGGAAAAGAATCAGTAAAAAAACATCACTGATTAAAAATCGTCAACCCGTACCATGGTGGAACAAAGACTGCCAAGAAGCAGTTAGAGCAAGTAAACATGATTACAGTATATGGAAAAAGCACAACAATCAAGAAAACCTGATCGAATTTAAAATACAAAAAGCAAGATGTAAATACATAAGAAAAAAACGCAAAAAAGAATTGTGGCATGAATTCGTAGCCAGCATTAATGACAACACTTCACCCACAGAAATTTGGAACAAAATTCGATGAGTATCAGGGAAACGCACCGTCACAGGAATACGAGCCCTTCAATATCAGAACAAGCTTACATCTGACTGAAAATTAACTAATAGCCAATGTTTTAGCTGAAACTTACAGAAAACACTCTAGCAACTCAAATTTTTGTGCACAATTTCTCGACTTGAAGCAACAACAAGAAAAAGACTTTCCCATAACTATAGATTCAAATGACGATTCTTCATTAAATGCTAAAATCTCTGAAACTGAGCTTGTAGAAACATTATAAAAAATGAAAATCATAAGTCCAGGACCAGACGAAATCCCTGCAATATTTATCAAAAATTTGCCTAGCTGTGCCAAAAGAATTTTATTGGACATCTACAATGTTATTTGGACTGAAAACAAATTCCCGAAAAAATGGAGCCAAGCTACAATCATACCTATATTAAAACAAAACAAAAACAAAACTGATCCAGAATCTTATCGGCCAATATCTCTAACATGCGTGATGTGTAAATTATCGAAAAAAATTAAAAACCAGCGGTTGATGTGGTGTCTAGAGTATCACAACTATATAGCAATGCAACAATGTGGCTTCAGGCAACAAAGATCTGCGCAAGACAACGTAATCGAACTAGAATCTGAAGTACATGAAGCTTTTGTTACCAATCAATCATGCGTCACAATATTTTTTGATATTCAACGTGCATTTGATGCTGTCTGGCACTACAAAATATTAAAACAATTAACAGAGTGGGGAATACAATACATCTTTTTCTGATAAAAAGAGCATTGTATTCCATGTTCTTCGTTCATTTTTGTAAATTAAAGTATGGTGTCCTAATTCTGACAAGGGGTGTCATAATTACATCCAATGATGTCCGTTTTATGTACATGTAATGTTATCGTTGTTACAATGTACATGTAATGTTATCGTTGTTACAGAATGTCCTTAAAGAAAAATTGTGAATATTTATCAGACACACTAATATCCACATTAGAATCTATAAAATTGGAATGGCTATTAAAGCTGCAAGTAGAGAATATAATATTCCCAAAACTACCCTTCACACAAAATTTTATGGAAAGTATCCTGTTGAGCCCCTACAACTTTATCGAAAGAACAAGGGGACACCCTAACCAAGCGGATAATAGCGGTAGCTAAAGTAGGATTTCCGGTAACCAAGGAACAACTACTAGAAAGTGTTTGTGTGCTTTAAAAAAAAGAAAAAAACAGATCCTTTTAAAAACAAGGAGAAAACTTGCCTACCTGGCAGACACTGGTATGAAGGCTTTCTGCGATGTCATAAGGAAATCTCTACACAAATGACTCAAAATTTAGTTCACGCTAGGGCTCAAATCACTGAACGAAGCCTTCGAAACTGGTTTGTAGAAATTGAATCATATTTTCTTGCCGAAAATTTGATGGAGATTACACAAGATCCTAGATGAAAATTTAACGCAGATGAGACTGCTTTTTTCTTATGTCCAAAAGGATCAAAAGCTCTTGCACTCAAAAGAAGTAGAAAAGTAGAAACATTTACAACAGTACAGCTAAAAATGAGAAGGATTGTTTAACAACTCTTGTTACGGGTAATTGTCTTATTCCAGAACCCTTATTCTCCCATTTTTTTCACATACTTATGTTACTTACCTACTGTTTTTATTTTACAGCAAATGTGGCAGGAGAGTTAGCGCCTCCTATGGTTATGTTCCCCTATGAAAGAATTCCACAAAGTGTTGTTGTACTAATGCCAAACAGTTGGGGCCTGGGAAAGTGGGAGATACGTTGGATGACAGGCGAAAGTTTTTTGGAATATACGTCAAATATTTTGTACCTATGGATTCTTAAAAATGACATAACATTGCCTGTAATATTTTATGTAGATGGGCACAACTCGTACTTGACATTGCAACTGTTGTTCAGAAAAAAGTATCATTTTAATTAGTCTGTTCCCTAATTCTACTCATATACTGGAACCTATGGATGTACCTAGGGGTTTTTAAACCTCTCAAAACTGGCTGGAAGAAAGCGGTTGCTAAATTTAGAATAGACAATAATAAACAAAAAATCCGAAATGACAATTTTGCTCCGTTATTGGATACTGTAATTAAAGACATCATTACACCTACAATGGTGCAAAATGCCTTTAAAACTTGTGGATTATTTCCATTTGATGCAGATGCAATAGATTATAGTAAGCTGGTAACTGCAGAAGTTACAACAAATACTACAATTACAGACAATGCAGTGAAGCTCCAAACTCTGGAGAATGTTGAATTCAATACACACCATTAGAATTTCATTGAGAATTTTTTTGAGAAAGGTACACTTGAGAAATTTAAACTTTCTCTTTCCACTGTGAGTGAATGGTCAGGTCCAATACAAGATGACTCTATACAATTTATGGAAAAAATTAAAACAGCATGTCGAAGAAAATCCTTCAGCAGATAATATATAAAATAGAAAGAATACTAATACTGAAGGTCCAAAGCTGTAAATAATTCAGAGAATTATTCACACATAGCTCAATTTGTAGGTCTTCACGGATACTTTCAAACAAAAAAACCTTTAACACGATAGCGACTCAGGAAGGGGCTGAAAATGGCCCCTCCTGAACCCTAGAAAACACGTTTCCTGCTAATATCTTCCAAAATATGCCAGTCATAAAATTTTTGTTCAGACAAAAAATGATCGTTTTATTATCTACAAAAATGTTCCTTATCATTTTTTTCGAAAACCCAATATTTTTCAAGATAATGGGAGCCAAAAGTCTGTTCATTTCCCCGCGGCTGTGCGTCTATGAGTGCTGCTGTCTATGCGTTAACTTATATAGGCAGGCGGACGAATTGTTCCATATCTCGGGCAAAAATTAACATTTTCCCATGATTCAAAGTTCATCTTAATGGGAAAATCAATAGCTATCATGGCATGTGACTTAACGTCCGTTTTTATTTATTTTTAATTATAAAAAATGCGGTCAAAGTCTTTTTCATGATATTTTGAGTACATTTCATCAATTTATTCATATTTTTTTTTAAAAAATAGCCTTTCATGCTATTTTTTTTTTATAACGGGACCTTGGGTGGTCCCCCATAGACGCTACCCTTAAAACCCTCTTCGCTTCTTCTAAATCACCCCCTACCTTATACACGTAAAAACATACACACTTTTTGCATAACCCCTGTTCACACCCTTCGTAATCCCCCGTGCTACCCAAACCCCTTCGCTTCTAAACCACCCTCTACCTTATACACGTAACAACATTCACACTTTTTGCATAACCCCCGTACACCCTTACTTGCGTAATCCCCGTAGACGCCTCCTCCGTGCTACCCAAACCCTCTTCGCTTCTAAACCACCCTCTACCTTATACACGTAACAACAAACACACTTTTTGCATAACCCCCGTACACCCTTACTTGCGTAATCCCCGTAGACGCTACCCAAACCCCTTCGCTTCTTCTAAACCACCCTCTATCTTATACACGTAACAACATACACACTTTTTGCATATCCCCCGTACACCCATACTTGCGTAATCCCCGTAGACGCTACCCAAACCCCTTCGCTTCTTCTAAACCACCCTCTTACCTTATACACGTAACAACATACACTCTTTTTGCATAACCCCCGTACACCCTTACTTGCATAATCCCCGTAGACGCTACCCAAACCCCTTCGCTTCTTCTAAACCACCCTCTATCTTATACACGTAACAACATACACACTTTTTGCATAACCCCCGTAGACGCTACTGTCATTACTTGCTAGTATGTGCTAGTGTTGGCATCTTTGCACATCCTGTATACGATAATATTCTAACAAATATAATATCGTTTATTTGACTTCAATCTGACCAATAACAGAGATATGTGCTAGTGCCCTAATGGCATCTTTGAACATCCTGTATACGATAAGATTCGAACAATCATATTGGCGTTTATTAGACTCCAATCCGACAAATAATAACAGAGATATGAAGAAAGGCCTTAACACTTGCGCAGATCGTCGAAATGTGTCTTTTTAGATCTATATGTAACGGAAAACATGCGCAGTATACGGGAAAAGTAGCTTCGCTACCCCAGCTACCCACGGCCGTTTTGGCACTCTGGTAACAAATAGTTAGCGCCGTTATTGCAATGATGGCAAGCGACACCTGATTTTGCATAACCCCCGTACCGTAATCCCCGTAGACGCTACCCTTAAAACCCTCTTCGCTTCTTCTTACACCCTTGCGTAATCCCCGTAGACGCTACCCTTAAAACCCTCTTCGCTTCTTCTTTGGCGGCCCGGGCCAAACCCCCAAAAATCCGTAGCCGCGACCCCCGGGCCAAACCCCCATCCCCCGTAGACGCTACCGGCCCGGGCCACCCAAAAGGTCGTGGTCGCTAACCCCCAAAAATTTTGGCCCGGGCCCCCCGCCACCCAAAAAGGGCGTGGTCATGTACCCCCAAAAATTTTGGCAATTGGCCCGGGCCAAACCCCCAAAATGTCAAAGGGCGTGGTCATGTGACGTCACAAAAAGTTCCCACGCTCAACAAAATTTTCCCAGGCCAAACGCCCCCATACTCTACTTGCATGATCCAACAAATTTTGGTGCACGATCTCTCTCGCGTTTTAAAAAAATAATCATTTGTTTATTGCCCTTCTTGAGCCGTTCTCGGAGCTCTTTAGAATCTTTGAAACAAGCGCGAGTTAAAAAATTATTATTTACTATATTGCTTTCTAATGCACACCATTTTAAAGCTGAGATGGTCTAGTTTTGGGAAAAAAAATTTAATTTTCAACAGGGTCTAATAATTGTCCGGAAATCGGGAAAATTCATCATATGACCCAGAATCGAACTTCTCTTTTCAAATACTTCTTATTCCTCGATTTTTGCGAAAAATATTGGTCTGGCGAAAAAATTGGTCAGGACCATTATTGTAGATAATGAAAAGATCTCCATCTTTTGTCTGAAGAAAAATTCTCCAATTCCTATATTTTGGCAGATATTCGCGGGAAACCCTTTTTCAAGGGTTTAGGGACCCATTTGGGCCCTCTTTCTTAGTCGCTATCATGTTAAAGGTTTTTTTGTTTGAAAGTATCTGGGATGAACTGCAAATTGAGCCACGTATGAATAATTCTCCGAATTATTTATAGCTTTCGATATTTTCAGGTCTTGAGTTACTGGACTATAATGAGAACTTGCAAGTTGCAAACAATATACCAAAAGATTCTTTTGTTTTAAAAGCCGAGTGGCTCGATGAGTATTTGTTCAATACAACTAACGAGAACATGGAAATTATTGGATCATTAGCAAACGACACCGGAGGGGAAAGTATTGAAACTAATGACGAAATATTGATGGAATCGGTAGTAGATAAAGAACAAGGAATAGAAATAGAAAAGTTAATCAATACAGGTACAAGCGAAAAAGAAATACGACTGGAATCATTCATGGAGGAAGGGAAAGAAATGAAATCAAGTGATAAAGAACTAAAAGAAATGAGATTGGAATCAGTAATAGAGGTTGATAAGCTATAAGGAACAGAAATATTAAAGTCAAGCAATAATGAACTAAAAGAAACAAAACGGGAACCGGTAATAGAGGGAGATATGCTACAACCGACAGAAATAATTAAGTCAAGCAATAAAGAGCCAAAAGAAATAGAAATAAGGGAGAAATCAGTAATACAAACGGAAAGGTTGCAAACTACAGAACTACCAAGACACAAATAAAGTGAAAGTTAATTCAGTAGAAGAAAGTAACAACCATGGCTCGAAATAAGTCGGAGTAAAAGTTAATTTAATAGAAGGAAGTGATAACCAAAGCCCAAAAGAAGTTAGTTCTAGTAAATTTATAGTACCGTCACCGTTTAAAGGTATACTATATTGGCCTGAAAAATCAAAAAAGGGAGTGAAGAAAAAAACCTTAGAGTTAAACTCCAATCATCGAGACGAGTGGTCGTTCCGAAAACGAGTTCAGCAATAGTGTGTATACTTAAAATCTAATCAAAGTAATTAGTGTAAAAACAGGTGAGAGAATCGATTCCAATATTAAAGTATCTGGGAATTTATTAAAATAATATGATAGAATATCGATATATTCTTCCCACATAAAAGTACCGTTGCCATACCCAAATTAAAAATTTCTGAAAAAACCCACACAGTGATGGCTTCCGACTACGGGGGCGCATCAAATTCTACAACAACTAGTCAACATCAATATTCTCAATTTGTTAACTCTGATATGTTTCCAAAAAAAGAACAAGCGATCGTATTAAATGTTAATGACAATCTCACTCTCGGAGACTATGTGG
Organism: Galeruca laticollis; assembly: GCA_963921935.1. Lineage (NCBI taxonomy): Eukaryota > Metazoa > Arthropoda > Insecta > Coleoptera > Chrysomelidae > Galeruca > Galeruca laticollis. The sequence continues at coordinate 220,725,829 of OY998177.1, read as the reverse complement.
AAGCCATAGCAAGTATTGTTGGCTCCAAAAATATACTGTTTGCCTCTAGAATGGCAAATAATAGAATATGTATGTACTTGTCGACTGTCGAAGCTGCCCAAGATATAACTGAAAAGTATCAAACTTTAAATATAAAACAGCACCAAGTAGGAGTTCGACGACTCATTACTCCAGCAAAGCGAATCATCCTATCAAACGTCAGTCCATCAATACCACATGACATACTAGAAGCAGAAATCCTAAAAATAGGTTTTTCAAAAGTATCACCAATGGCATTCCTCCGGGCAAGTCTGTCAGGAAACGAATATGCACACATCCTAAGTTTTCGACGTCAAATCTATGTAGTACCAAACGATGACATAAGTTTACCTCCCTCATTGGTCATTACATTTGAAGATACAACATATAGAGTGTTTCTATCATTCGACGGAATAACATGTTTCCTTTGCAAAACCCCAGGACATGTTGCCAAGCTTTGTCCAAATGAAGCACCAAACTCATCCAACTACCAAGAAAATATTACAATGCCAGTTGAACCAATATCAGTAGAAAGCTCCGTAGAAGATCTTAGCCGAATTGACGAGACGAATGATACTCCTCCATCAAATACCTTTAAACGACCACGGCAATATCTAACAGCTAGTTCCAGCGACCTTACATCCGAAAACGATCCTGTGGAAGTGGAAGTAATACAACAGATCAAAAGACCAAAAGGAAAAAATCCTAACAATGCCCCTCCGCAACCAAACAAAATCCAAATGCCGAAGATCTGGAACCTGTAAAAAAATTCTACAATGAATCACCTCAGCAACTCCTTACATTTGAAGAACTCTCCGACTTTATGGATAACGCATTTGGCACAACTGACCCCTTAAGTATAGCCCAACAATACACAGATAATATTCCTGAACTACTCGCCCTTCTCCACAACATTTACCCATTTATACAACACAGGGCGATGAAATCCCGATGCACAAGAATCCAATCCAAGATACGTAAGCAACTGAATTTAGTCTCGATATCAACAAATGAAGAAGATGAAGATAGTTACGATTCGTCCATTTCTCAACTAAGTCAACACTAATACTTCCTTACTCCAATGGAATATAAATAGGCTAATAGCCCATCTGGAAAAATTAAAACTCTTAATATCAAAAACTACAGAAGATGTGATCTGCATACAAGAAACTAACTTCAAAGATAACAAATACTACTCACTAAGAGTTTACGAATGCGTCCACAAAAATAGAGAGTCTGACAGAGCTAGTGGAGGAGTGGCTATTTATATAAAAAATAATTTTACATGGAAAAATATACAAATTACATCAGAACTAGAGGTAGTTGCAATTAACATACAATACTATGAGAAGAATTTGAACATTATTAATATTTATATTCCATCCAACAAAAAATTCACTTCACAAAGCTTACAAGAAATAACCAACCAAGTAAATGGCACAAAAATAATAGTAGGGGATTTCAATTCACACAATACAGCGTGGGGATCCAAGACTACAGACAAAAGAGGGAGAGAAATAGAAAAATTTACAAACACAAACAGTCTTATAATAATAAACTCTGGAGCGGGTACAAGATTAAATCCACTAACAGGAGAATTATCTCCTATTGACCTAACTATTTGTGACGCACAAATTGCACCAAACCTGAGTTGGCAGCCAAACTCATACTTATATGGAAGCGACCACCTACCTATAAGCATAGAATTTCATTCCAGAAAAGACAAGAACGATCATCTTAACTCAATGGAAAAATGGAATTTGAGACGAGCAAATTGGTTTAAGTTTACTGAGTACATAGAAAGAAATATTCCAGAATTTGATCAGATTGAAGATAACATTGATGAAATAACGAATGTACTTACCGGTACCATTATACAAGCTGCAGAAATACATATTGGGTATGTAAAACCACTAAAAACAAAAATTCCAGTACCTTGGTGGACACCACAATGCGAAGAAGCTATTAAAGCAAGCAAAAGAGCGTTATATAAGTTAAAAAAGAACAAAAACCAAACTAACTTAGTTGAGTTTAAAAGACTCAGAGCAAGAGCAAGATATGTCATTAAGCAAGCTAAAAAGGACTCCTGGAAATCATTTGTCTCAACAATCACTCCAAATACTTCAAACTCCGAGATATGGTCAAAAATAAAAAAATTAAAAGGAATTTCATCAAAACATAAAATAACAAGTTTATCCCACAATACTGAAATTATCTCTAATAACGCTCTTATAACACAAACATTTGCAGAAGAATTCTCTAGAATATCAAGCGATGAAAACTACGAACCAGAATTTAGGGAATATAAACGTGATACAGAACAAAGAATAAAATTAAATCATGCTACAGGTCAAAAGCCAATACCCAAGCCACACAAACCAAAGAATTTGGTAACGTCTTACAGACCAATATCCCTAACATGTACAATGTGCAAAGTCTTAGAGAAGATATTAAACCGCAGGTTAATGTGGCATCTGGAAAAACATAACCTTATATCGATACACCAAAACGGATTTCGAAAAAACAGGTCAGCAAACGATAGCATTATAAACCTGGAATCCAAGATACACAATGCATTTGCTAACGGTCAGAAACTGCTAGCGGTATTTATGGATCTTGAAAAAGCTTACAACTTAACATGGCAACATAAAATTCTTCAAACACTGGTAGATTGGAACATTAATGGAAATATAACAGCATTTATCGAAAAAATTTTGACACAACGTAATTTTGTAGTCAAAACAAATGGAGAATTATCTACCAAAAGAAAAATAGAGAATGGAATTCCCCAAGGATCTTCCTTAAGCACAACATTATTTCTTGTCACCATAAATGACTTCACCTCTTGTATCACATCTCCACTACGTGTAAACTTATATGCTGACGTTATTGTAATATACGGAAAAGGTAAAAATATTAAAACATTGCAATCCCTAATTCAAAATGGACTGAACAAAATTTATGAATGGAAAAACAAGTCTGGCTTCAAAATATCTCACGAGAAAACGAAATGTGTCTTATTTGCACGAAGAGTCCAGAAAGAATACCCGGAACTGACCATAGGAAGCACCAAACTCAGTTTCACGAAAGATATCAAATTTTTGGGAATAATTTTTGATGATAAACTTAACTGGAAAAAACACTTTGACTATCTTAAACGAAACAGTACGCAAAGCTTAAACATATTAAAAATCCTATCACATCAAAAATGGGGAGCAGATACAAACAGTTTACTTAACATTTACAAAAGTACCATTAGATCTAAAATAGAATATGGAGCCATGGCTTTCCAAACCGCAAAAAAAAGTTATATAAAAACTGTGGAAATAATTTCAAATAAAGCACTTAGAATAATAATGGGTGCGTTCCCAACAACCCCCACAGACACTCTCTATAAACTTCTTGGAGAGATGCCATTTACATATAGAGTTCAACATTTATCTTTATCCTACTCGACAAAAATTTAGGGTCTTCCAACCACCCTTACCACAAAAAAATTTACACTGGATCAGTGCAAACAGCTTTTCCCACAAATATCAATATAACACCACCTTTTTACAACACAGTTAAAACGTATATGGCAGAAATCAACTACAGTTTTCCTGAAATAATTCCTATAAACAGCTATAATTTTGCCCCCTGGATTCTCTCACCTATCTCCGTAAACACAGAACTTTCCAGATTCAATAAAAAAGAAACACATCCTTCTCTACTGAAAAATGAATTCAATAGAATATGTGGAATTTACAAACCGTCAGAAGTTTTATTCACTGATGCTTCAAAAAATGAATCAAATCGATCAGTAGGCTCATCAGTAGTTACAGCAACTAATACACAAAAATTCAGGCTACCAGAGGAGTGTAGTGTCTATACAGGAGAAGTCTTCGCTATCCATCAAGCTTTAGTTTACATAATGAGTAACCCAAAACCAAAATATGCAATCTGCTCTGACTCAGTAAGTGCCATAGAAGCGATTCGACAAATGTGGGCAAGCAACCCTTTAGTGCAACAAATCCAACAACTCCTCCACCAATTATTTACGCTAGAAGTAAAGGTCACACTTATCTACGTCCCCTCACACGTAGGAATTGACGGCAACGAGTCAGCTGCCCAAGAAGCAACATCGTTAGAAACCGCAATGTCTCAAATTTATACTCACAGTGATATCGACAACTACCTCAAGAAGTTAATTAAGAAAAAGATGCAAACAGAATGGCTTAATGATCAAAATAGCCTCAAGAGCATTAAATCGCAATTTGCAGAACGACTAACATTAACACCCAGCCGGTTAGAACAAATTAAAATATCAAGACTAAGACTTGGCCACACTCGTTTAACGCACGGCTATAGAATATCTAAAGAAGAGCCCCCCAAATGTAACAAGTGCAACGTAAGACTGTCTATTAAACACATCCTTGTTGATTGTACAGAATTCGAAGAGGAAAGACAAGAGAACAAAATCTCCACAGATGTTAGTGAAAATCAAAAAACTCTGGAAAAAATACAAAAAACAATACAGTACCTAAAAGATATAAAACTCTATAATTATATCTAGTGAATACTTAGTGAATGTTTTAGTGAATATTTAGTGAATGTAATGCTGTAATTTACTATGTAGTTAAATGATATTGTAAGTGCTAATGACCCTTAGCGGTCGAAGCACATCTTCACAAAAAAAAACCTTAGTTATAATACCAGATGTTGCTAGTTCAGAACAGTGGAAGTCATTTTATAATGGTAAGAAATGGGCAAAAGAGTAGATAGAACAGGAAAAAGAAAATAGGAAGAAATTGCGCCTGGAAAAGCTAAAATAGAAGTCAGAAAAACCAAAAAACCCAAGAAAACAGAAAATAAATAACGGATCCGAACTAAAAGAGACAAATTTCAATGAAAAAGATCCACAACAAAAGAGTGCCAACGAAAAAATGAATGCTCATGAAGACAAAATTATTGTAGACCTAGAGAAAAATTTTAAGAAAGGAGATTATGTTATCGTTAATTACATTGACCAAAAATTTCCAGGCATAATACTTGAAATAAGTGACAAAGAGGAGGCTTACGTAAGTGCTATGACCCCAAGTGGAAGCAGCTGGAAGTGGCTTTTTAAAAAAGATGTTATTTGGTACAAATTTAACGATATTGAAGAAAAATTAGCAAGCCTCTACTAATAAACGATAATAAAAGAGGTCTATTCAGGGTACCTGCAATTGAAAAGTTCATAAATATACTAGTGTTTTTAAATGAAACTCAAGGTCTCTAGTTAATTCCACAATATAATACAATAACTTGTATTATATTGTGGAATTAACTAGAGACCTTGAGTTTCATTTAAAAACACTAATATGAGCATATTCCACGAAGTAAGGGTCGAGACAGTCAATTTCATAAATATACAATAATTTCAACTTTTTATAACAATTTTTACTCCCATGTCACAATTAGGTTAAGTTTGTATCCGAAATACCGACACTGTCCGTTTTTTGTACCCGGGGGTGTCATTTTTTAGCACTTTAGTTGGATATCTGTGTCAGAATTAGGATCATGGTTTATACGATTATATTTCATTTTTTAAGAAAAAATCCTGTATTGTTTTCAGTACTTAACATAAATAAATTGAATGTTCAAGAAATCCGATTAATTTTTTTCATTCGGGTGTCACAAATACAAACAAAGGTACCAAGAAAGTGGGTAAAGCTATTCCTTAAGATGTCCGAATTTGGTATATTTACCTTACTACCATAAATGGAGACTCAATGCAAACCAGAATAAGACAGAATGCATGTGCTTTCATCTAAACAATAGGCTTGCCAATCAACAACTTACGCTGAACTTCAGCGGCACCATAATTCAATATAACCCTACCCCAAAGTACCTAGGTATCACCCTCGAGAGAACCCTAACCTACAAACAGCACCTAAATAATGTCTCAGCTAAAGTCCGCACTCGTAACAACATCATGCAGAAGCTATGTGGCACAACCTGGAGTGCCACTGCTACTACACTTCGAAGCTCAGCTCTAGGCCTTGTTTATAGTGCTGCGCCTCATTACGGGATGCATCAAATCAACACTCAACACTAAGCCATATTGCTCCCCCCCCATCTTGGAAGACATGAGGCCTTAATGCATCAATACACAAAAATCATGGAAGATCAGAAATTGCCCATCCACCAAGACATTGCCAGTGCCTCTTCCTGGCAGTTGAAATCTCGCAGATCGCCAGTGAGGATAGCAATTGAATTGCATGACAATTTTAACATTAAACAGAAAAGGTCAGAGGAGTGTATCCAGGCTACGACACCCGACATCCATTTTAACCTTACTACAACGCAGAAATCTAATGGATTTGATATCCCGCAATAAACCTGGAAGACTGCTAACCAAATATGCACCGGCCATAGAAGAACTGCTGACTTTTTGCATAAATGAGGAAAATTGACATCTGCTCAGTGTGACTGTGGTAACCCGCATCAATCCATGTGCCACATAGTTCCGGAGTGTACAAGCAGAGCCTATGCTGGGAACCCAATTGATGTTATTGAATTAACGCAGCCAGTGGTTGAGTGGGTGAAGAAGCTGGACATTGCGCTGTAAATTAAGCCCTGTGTTTCCTATTTATACGTTTAATTACTTTTTTTCAGTGTATCTTCTTAGTATTTTCATATATATGTTAGATTTGTATTGGTTAGTTCATGTTTGTATACATATTTTATACTTTTGAGAAAAACTCCATGTATGTGCGATATGATAAATAAATAAATAAATTATAGTCAAAAGATATAGTAATAACCAAAATTTTGTAAAAATTCATGCAAAAATGCCAGAGTTATACGAGAGACAATTAACCTTCAAAATAAAAATTGAACTTAACTCGAAACTACGTTTTTGTTCATATACTACTGTTGCTCTGAGAAGACGATATATTAGATAGTTTATTTCATGATTTCCCTAACTTCCTATAGTACAACAGGCAATTCAACAGATGTGATCCACTAAATAATTGTTCTTTCAAATATTACACTAACCAATATTAATTTTCAATTGTTGTTTCGGAAATTATATTATTCATGAAAAAAATCCTGATGATTGTTTGATAATGTACATATTCACCAAAATCAGTTACTTACCAACGGCTTTAAATGCTTCAGATGCACCAGGACACTTATTTTTATCAGGATGCATTTGTAGTGCCAATTTCTTATATGCTTTTTTTATTTCTGAATCAGTAGCATCTTTGCTGACCCCTAAAATTTCATAGTAATCTTTACATTGTTTAATCCTCTTAACTGCTTCTTCCTGTTCTGGAGTAAAATCAGGAGTTTTACTTTCTGTTTCTACAGGTTTATGGGCTGCTGTTCTCTTTCTAGGTTGGGTAGTTTCAGCATTACTCGGAGCCATTAGATTGATTTGAATCAACAGATCTAAAAATTATCAAAAACTTTTATTTGATTAACCTCATGAAATTAAATTAATATTTAATTAAAAATTATTGTTTCTTCTTTATTTTAAACAAATAAATGGCTTACTGTCTTTGGACGACACTTCAAACAAGTTAATCTCGAAACAATCAAATGTTTAAACTTGACTATGCGAAGCATGTTATTGGTTTCTGTAATTACTTATACTTATTTTTAACAGAAAGTCATTAGTAAATTAAATTAGTAACCATTAAATACCTTTAGCTTTGTGCGTAGGAAACAACTTCTCAGCTTTCTGCAAATATTTTTCAGCTTTTTCCCTATTTTTGTCCTTGATATATTTTTCAGCTAATTGAATACAACGTAGAGCTTCATCTTTATTTCCTTCCATTTTTACTATGAGCGGGTCAAAATGTTTAATTCGTATTTTTTTGGATCAATTTAACATTTAACAGCTGATGTCATTCTTTTGATGTTGACAGACCTTTTATAAATTGACGTATTATACGCAAGCGTAGTTGTAGTAAAAAAAACTATTATTTTTTAATAAATTTCCACAAATCTTTAATTACCAAATCACCCACAAATTTACATACTACGAAAAGACTTGACATAAATCACATGACATTTCCAATTTTCCAACATGTGCAACCACAAATCACCCACCTTGTGCAACCTTTGGACATTAGGGCAGGTCTACACTATGCGTATTCAGCAGATGCGTATCTCGGCTGCGTATTTTCGGCAAGAGAGTTGTTTCTTACACATTGTGCAGATTTTCGGCATCTATGTGCGGAAGCGTACCGTGGTAGCGATTTGAGGTCGTTCCCCAGTTTGTGTCAAACTACAAGTATTTTGTGCAAACAACGAAGCAGGTATGTTCAAAGTAAAATTTGTTTGCGCTTTCAAACCGCGGGATTACTTCGACGACCCAACCGAAGGAAGTATTGGATTCATCCTTATTATGTTGAAGGCAACCCAAGTGAACGATTTCCGGTGTTTTATAGCAATATTAGAAAAACACGAAGCCTTGTTTTCTTTTAGTTATTATCGAATGTCGATTAAGTCGTTCGATGAGTTGCTGGAAATTTTGAGACCACACATGACCAAAATGAATACAACATTTAGGAATGCAATAGGTGTTGAAGAGAGACTGACAATTATTACAAGAAGGTAAGTCGAAAAATGTTGTTAATCTTTTAGCTGCATTTTCCCCTGCGCCCCTCCTTCTTCCCAGCATACCACGTCCCCACAGTATTGCTTTAAACTTCCCATAATATAACAGGACAAGAATAAAACTGTTTTCCAAAATTTACAGATGTATTAGTTTTTGCACACGGTTTCCTATTTTAACAAAATACATGAATATCGATGTGTTTATTACGTATACAAAAAAGTTTAAATGTGGTAGAATCTTCTTCTGAAATATGAAGTTTTTAGAACTACAACGTATTGTAAAAACACAAATAATGATAATGTTCATTGAACAGTTGAAGTATAGTTCGAAAACTACATTTTCTGTAGATTCCATGCTATAGCTGTTCGGTGACTGCAAGTCGGTTAACAAAGGCGACTGTGGTGCCATAACAAACTTATCAGGAAGTGGTTGTGTTCTTGGAGAACGTACGGTTGTTGGAGATCTACTTTGGCTTGAAGTTTGCGAGATATAAAATTGACCAGGAACCGATTGTGCGCTTGGAGGGCGAAATGTTGTTGGTTTAGTTTGGCTTAAAGTTTGGGACGTATAAAATTAATCAGGAAGCGATTGTGCACTTGTAAGGTTGTTGGAGGTGTAAATTGGCTTGAAGTTTGAGACATGAAGTGTTGTTGTTGTTCAGAGTTGGGCATGTTGAAATGAAACTGAGGTCCAATAAGCATTTGGGATTGAACCCGTTTTTTCTGCCGCGCATTACTGAAAAACTGCAATGCCATAAATTTAAAATTCGACTTTTCTTCTCCATCTAAGCCTTTGTACTCGGGAAACACAGACAATAGAAACATTCGGTCAGTATCCTCTTCTGATACCTTGCTTACATTAAGTTTTTTCAGTAACTGGTCTTGAAAAAAGTTTTGGGTTTGGGTGGTACTGTGGGAACGGGAGCAACATCTGCCGCCGATTCGTTCTCTTGCTGGCTCTCCGTAGTTTCTACGTCATCGACATTTTCATCTGACTCTTCGTTAAGTTCATTTCCATCTAAGTTGCCGGAAGTATTTCGTTTGGTAGCAGAGTTTTGAAGGAAGTTAAGCGCTTCAGCCCAGATATATGTTTTCTTTTTTTTGCTGGTCCAGGATCTCCACTCATACTCTTGTTCATTTGCCTAAAAGATTCTTTCCCTGAAAGAAAAAATACTAAATGTACCAATTACAATATTTAAATTAAATTAGGGCTGGCATAATTTGAATCAAATGATTTAAAGCGTGATTTAAATGAAGTGATTTTTTCAAAAAAAAATCTATGGTTTAAAAAATATTGTCGTTTTTTTTTAATTAAATTTTGCCCAACCCTGAATTGAATTAACTAAATTGTCAGGGTAAAGTAATAGAGGTTTTTATGTTTAGGTATTTGTCTACAGAATCATTTCTGTGGGAACGGGAGCAACATCTGCCGCCGATTCGTTCTCTTGCTGGCTCTCCGTAGTTTCTACGTCATCGACATTTTCATCTGACTCTTCGTTAAGTTCATTTCCATCTAAGTTGCCGGAAGTATTTCGTTTGGTAGCAGAGTTTTGAAGGAAGTTAAGCGCTTCAGCCCAGATATATGTTTTCTTTTTTTTGCTGGTGCAGGATCTCCACTCATACTCTTGTTCATTTGCCTAAAAGATTCGTCTCTTATGTACCGCCATTTCTTTCTTAATTCTTTCCCTGAAAGAAAAAATACTAAATGTACCAATTACAATATTTAAATTAAATTAGGGCTGGCATAATTTGAATCAAATGATTTAAAGCGTGATTTAAATGAAGTGATTTTTTCAAAAAAAAATCTATGGTTTAAAAAAATATTGTCGTTTTTTTTTTAATTAAATTTTGCCCAACCCTGAATTGAATTAACTAAATTGTCAGAGTAAAGTAATAGAGGTTTTTATGTTTAGGTATTTGTCTACAGAATCATTTCTGTGGGAACGGGAGCAACATCTGCCGCCGATTCGTTCTCTTGCTGGCTCTCCGTAGTTTCTACGTCATCGACATTTTCATCTGACTCTTCGTTAAGTTCATTTCCATCTAAGTTGCAGGAAGTATTTCGTTTGGTAGCAGAGTTTTGAAGGAAGTTAAGCGCTTCAGCCCAGATATATGTTTTCTTTTTTTTGCTGGTGCAGGATCTCCACTCATACTCTTGTTCATTTGCCTAAAAGATTCGTCTCTTATGTACCGCCATTTCTTTCTTAATTCTTTCCCTGAAAGAAAAAATACTAAATGTACCAATTACAATATTTAAATTAAATTAGGGCTGGCATAATTTGAATCAAATGATTTAAAGCGTGATTTAAATGAAGTGATTTTTTCAAAAAAAAATCTATGGTTTAAAAAAATATTGTCGTTTTTTTTTTAATTAAATTTTGCCCAACCCTGAATTGAATTAACTAAATTGTCAGGGTAAAGTAATAGATGTTTTTATGTTTAGGTATTTGTCTACAGAAATGACATTCGCCGGTTTGTAACACGAGTTTTATAGGGGAAAGTCAAGCATTGCGGCACTTGTACGAGATACGTGTCAAAAGATTTGGATTCAACTCAAAGACATGGAAATGCCTGAACCAACAGAAGACATGTGGCTCAGTATAGCTGATGATTTTTACAAGAAAATTAACTATCCAAATTGTGTAGGAATCTTGGACGCTAAACATATCAGATGCATCAATTCAACGGCAGGAGGGTCAAACTTTTTCAATTACAAATAGTTTTCTTCAGTAGGATTAATGGCATTGGTGGATGCAAATTTGAAGTTTGTGGCGATAGACGTTGGAGCTTGTGGAGAAGAGGGAGACTCTACAGTATTAAAGGATAGTGGACTTGGGGGAAAACTGTACTCTGGATCTTTAAACATCCCTACACCATCTCCACTGCCTAATACAAGTGGTAATCCCATGCCTTTTGTTTTTGTTGCTGATGAAGCATTTAAACTATCAACCAATCTAATGACACCATTCACATCACGAGTTCTGACAGCAAGAAGGAGTGTTTATAACTATCGACAGTCCAGGTGCAGGTGAACTGTTGAGTGCTTATGGTGTTTTGGCGAACAATTGGAGTTTTTCATACCCCTATTCTCGTTGATCCAGAGTTCATTGATAAAATTGTTAAAGTCTGTTGCATTTTGCACAATTTTGTACGCAGCAGAGATGGAATAAACTATGAAAATATGGAAATGCACCCCTTTCCTGATGTTGTCAATGGAGGAAATAGTCCTCGTGGAAAAGGATTAGATATACGTGATTACAGTGCAGACTACTTTTTAGACAAATGAGCTGTTTCGTTCCAGAAAAACTATGTTCTAGTGGAAACAGCTACTGTAGTAAGTATAGAGTAGGGAGGAATGATGTTTTTTCTGCAGAAGATTATGTGTTTACCATACAGGGTGATTAAGGGTAGATGTAGTTTAGGGAGTCTTATGGCCACATACCTAAAATGAAAATGATTGGATACGTCGTTCTTTACACTTTACACTTTTAATAGGTCATCCACCGTGAATCATCCTGTATAAGGGGTTAATTCACTAGATGAGTATTTACAAAATTATTGTAGAAATACTACAGATGCAATAAAACTTACCTCTGATATCTTTCTCCTTCATATCTACGTCACTCCAATCCGTAAACATTTCAGTAACCTTTGCTACCAAACTCTTGTCACGCTGCACTCGATTTGAATAATTTGCACAGGATTTGTCTCATAATGATGGTTGATCGTGTACTAATGCAATAAACTCGTCCTTATCGAACATTTTCACAAATTTTGCCCCCCGGGCGCATGCAAATACACGTCACCGATCCGCAGACTGTGGACGCTCACCCCTGACTGCACCTGTTTTGTATAAACGAACCGGTAATTGCTTTCGGGACCAGCATGCGGAGGAACGTATTTTCGGCGGTATACTGCGTGGTTGTGTATTCTACGCATATATGTGAACGTTCCAATTGAAAACAATTGTCATCTTGCCGAAAATACCCAATCAAATACGTATCTGCTGATACGCATAGTGTAGACGCGCCCTTAGACTATGACTATGTTATATATTTGCCTATCTCTGTACTCTAACACGCCAATAGTTAGATAACTCATTTTACAGAGAATGAATCTTATAAAATTGGTGTGGATGCATTGGCGTACTGAGAATAATATTCTGAGGGAGGATCACTCGCTGATAGGTACATTCAGAAACCCAGACAAAACATTTTGTATAGAAGTGACGTTTAAGAAACGAAATTTTCGGTTAAATTTATAAACTTCGAGTTAGTCGAAACTTAGGCCAGTTATTAATATGCCGGGTTTTCAAATAATAAAAGAAAATTAGAAATTTCAGGTGAGGTGAAATAAATATAAAAGACAAAATTTTAATCAAAAACTGTGTACTTATAATAAAATATCCAAACGGCGTCGCTTTAGAGCCAACTGGTTTAATACCTCTTTTTCATCGTTTATTATTGGGAGGGTCCAGGGGGCAGAGATTATGAGTTGATATCAACAGTTGTTACAAAACGACACTATTCGTATTTCGTGTGCCATACCATAGGACTATTTGTCGTTGTATAGCGACAAACGGCTCACCCGTCTAAAAGTGTGCATCCACATAAAAAGATCCCAGCAAACACAAAAACAAATTGAATACATATACGTTACATATTTTTTGAAATATAAATGTCACAGTTATATAAAACTGAAGTCACAACTAGATAATATTTATGTATTGAATACTGACAAAGGCAGGCATAGCTAGAGAACAATAATGATATAAGAAATACATATTATAAATTATATCTCAAATATTTCCAAATTACTATGTAATATATATGTAAAAATGAGATAATATCTAGAGAATATTTATGTATTAAATATTACATAATATAGATGTAACAAAAGTTACCTAATTTTTCTTTTGCCTCACCCCTTACCCAAAATATTTTATTTCATTGAATCTATGAAAAAAATTTGCGAAATTCTTAATTTATAATAAATTCAGAAAAATCTGTTAAAACATTATTTTTCATAGATGAAATGAAATACAATATTTTTAGTAGTGTTGACGCCCAAAAGATTAAGGAACTATTGTTACTATATTATCCAATACCTACCTTATGAATATTTCAAACTTAAGCAACTTAATACAATTTAATATTTGTATATTGTAGATGGTATTTATCTATCTTTGGAATTTAGTAGCTGGTACTTAGTTACTAAAAAAACAGCAAATAGATGCATATAAGTACATTTATTTTATTAACATAAAAAAGAGAAACTAACCTCGGTCGTTTTTGATTGGTCAGGATCATCTGTGACCTGCAGCTCGCTAGACGCTAGTTATGTGGCGTACATCGACTCGTGACAATTTAAAGGTTAGAATATTGAAGAGATTTCTTCTTTTTCTTTAGAAAGATACTAGACGAGGTTCGTAAAAAATACATATGAAATATATAAAATATTTTATGTAACAAATTTTACGTAATAAATATATATAAAAAAAATTTCATCTTTATGTAGCAGAATTTACATCTTGAATACATATAAAATTAGGTTTATCCAATATATAAAACATTTTATAATATAAATATTGAGAATATATAACAAAATTTATAAACATTTTGTTACATACATACTACATAAAAAATATATAAACGTTTTATTTAAAAATCGTTCCTCCCCTGTTATATATTTTTATGTAACATATACATTTGTGTTTGCTGGGATACCTCTTGATATGTTGAGATAGAGACAAATACATGCTGTTTTACATTACGGTTAAAAAAGAGGAAAAGAAAATGTGTTGGAGCTTTTTAACATTGTCAGTTGGCGTCGATAGAATTATAAATATTTAAATAATCCTAATCCTAAAAATTCCGTTAACATTTCTTTTGGTTGTCGTTCTTGAGTCTACTTGAGTTATATTTTTCTATTAGAATTTTATTCCTTTTTTCGCTGTTATTTAAAAGGAACGTCCGAAACGACCATTGGTCATATATTGAAAAATAAATTCAATGGCTCTGTAGTGAAAGCGGAAGGGAGGGTACTGCGGCAAAACATGGCACAGCAATTAAATATTTTTTATAATTCGCGTATAAAAGAGACTTCATTATAACATTGTTTACAGTGTCACAATGAATTTCTGTAGTACTCGTTGTGCAAACTTCACTCGTACTACAAAACGAGTCATTGTGACACTCATGTTTTACAAATAACTATTTTATAATTCGCGTATAAAAGGGACTTCATTATAACATTGTTTACAGTGTCACAATGAAGCTCTTTGAACACTGTTATAGTAGTTTTTAGTGTACAGTTGGTTATTGAATTTAGTTATATTTTTATTTGACATTTGACTTTAACCTTGACACAAATTATAAATAAAATGGTCTAGCGATGTTCTAGCTAGCAAATTATTATATTAAAGGTAAATTAGAATGATTTATATATTAAAAATATTATTGAATAAAGTACGCTAACGTTTATTTATCAATGATTTGTCAATTGTTTATTTTTATATTGTATAGGATCAATAATATATAGGTATACAAAACGTTCGATTTTTGGGATAAATTACCAGATATCTATATAAAGATGTATTACAGAAATAATTCTGTTCATGATATAATATAAATAGATCGCAAGAGCATATACGAAGAAGCTCTTTTTTAAACATAATCATCCTCTTTTTGCTTAGATGAAAGTTTGTTTACAATTTACACAATTATTCGGTTATAATATGTCAAAGGTCAGAAGTGCTGAATAAAAACATCTGTGATCTGACCAATTAGGAATCTACATAATTGCCAACTTAAATTCAAACCACTCCTCCTAGTTTAAAAACAGGGATTATATGAAATTCTATTTCATTTAAATAATTAAATAAATGCGAATTATAAAAAATATTGTGTAAAACTTGTGCCACAATGACTTTCTGTAGTACTCGTGATTTGCACAACGAACCGCGAAGCGGTGAGTTGTGCAAACTTCACTCGTACTGCAAAACGAGTCATTGTGACACTTGTTTTACAAATAACTATTGGGCTTCGGAGAAAAAACCGTGGAAGAATGGAGAAGAGTAAGTAAGATAATATTAAAAAAATATAATTACATGCTTATTTAATATGGGAGTAGGCTGTTCAGTGATAGAGCTTTGGATGCAAAATTTGGTAATATTTTTCAATTGTATAATTATATAAGAATCTAGGTGAGATTGTCCAGCCATTTACTCTGTTGAGTTCTAACCAGTGCTGTTCTGAAAGTGGCACTGGAAAACAGTTACAAAGTCTACAGATAGAACATGAGGATATTGATATTAGTAATTATGCACTTTTCATAGAATTAAAAAAATTCCTAATAAAAAATTAATTCTAGGCACTGACTGACAAGAAGTCAAAAACAAAAGCTGCCAAGCTGAGAAGAGAGCAAGAAGCCACAGGCGGTGGACCTGCTATCAATACCTTAGTCATGATTGCTGTGTCACTAACATAATCTCCAGCCTCTTTTATCTGTTTTGCAAGATTTTGTATTTTAGCTACATGCTGTGCAATGCTGTATGTAGGTTGCCTTTTATATTGATGGAACCTTTCATGTAGCATCATTTGCTTGTTTCTGATTTTTGTTCGTAGATTGATTCCAATATTTGCATGATTTTGTTAGCTGAATCACAACTTTCTACTAACGTAATCTGATTCAAATTCATGGCTGCTGCCAATGTAATGCATCTTTCTTAATCCAGGTTTCTAGTTCCTGTGTCGCTGCAGGCTTCACCAATGTGCCGTCTACTATGCCGTATATGCCTTTTGCTCTCAAAGCACATTTTATTTGAAATTTCCACTGATGAAAATTAGACCGATTGTAATATAAAAAAAACCTTCGACTTTTAGGCTATAATCCACAAAACATACACATAAGTATCAACTTGACAGTATGTATAAATGTGACAATGTGACAATCCAGAAACAATAGTAAGGGCGAATATTATACACAATACGAGAATTTAAATAGTAAGGGAGACTCATATCAATTATATGACATTCTCCCCAGGTTTATTAAAGTTCATAGCAACTTAAATACTCCGGAGGATGTCGCTCTCTAGCAGAACGACGGATTGTAGGTACTTCTGGTTCAGTATTACTTGGAAGATTTTCAGTTATCTCAATTTCAGAAGATTCTTCTCGTGACTGAAAGTCTGCAGAAATCTTGTCTTCAGATGGGGGGTTAACTGTCGTTTGTAGTTCCTCTGAATCCATATTAACGTTAGCGTCTGATGATAAAGTTATATCTCCACGAGGTGCTAAGTGTTTAGTGACACAGTTGATTCTTTTCCATCTTGGTGACGAATTAGAGCATATTCTGGATTTGCCTCCAATAGTTCAACTTCTTCCACTAAGGGATCGTATTTGCTGTGACGAATGAACTTCTTCAAAAATACAGATGTGGACGGCTTCAAGTTGGTAACGATGTTCCATAGGATGATCGACGAAGATGATTGAACATACGTTCATGAGGTGTACAATTTGTTTCAGTGCACAACAGAGATCGAATGGAATGGAGTGCATCTGGAAGAGCTTCTTCCCATTTTTGTGTTCCTAAGCCTTTACTTTTAAGAGCTAAACTTATGCTTCTCCATATAATTCCATTGTACCTTTCGATTTGTCCATTTCCTTCAGGGTTATATGGTGTTGTTCGACTGGTTGCAACTCCTTTAGAATGAAGGAAATTAACTAAGTCATTGGATAAAAACTGTGATCCTCGATCCGAATGAATGTAAGCAGGCATTCCAAAAACTGAAAATAATTCCACGAGACAATTTATAACAGATGCAGTAGTGATATCCTTGCAAGGGTATGCAAATGGAAATCTAGAGTATTCATCAACAACTGTCAAGAGATATTTGTTTTTAGTGCAGCTGGGCAATGGTCCTTTGAAATCAATGTTTAGACGTTCTAAAGGTGAAGTTGCTTTAATCAAATGCGAATTCTTGAGTTTGAGAAATCTTGGCTTCAGTTCGGCACAAACAGGACAAGACAAAATCATTTTCTTGACATCTTCGAAAGAAAATGGAAGATTTCGATGACGTACAAGATGGTACATTCTTGTGATGCCTGGATGACAGAGTGACTGGTGTAAATCGAATAATTTATTACTACTTGTGGTTCCACAAATTCGAGAGAAGGCATCAGCTGCTTCATTGCATCGTCCAGGACGGTAAATGATATCGTAGCTGAAACACGATAGTTCCAACTTCCATCTTTGAATCTTTTCATTTTTAATTTTACTAGAATGCTTTCTGTGAAACATGAAAGAGACAGCCTCTTGATCTGTGACGATTTTGAAATGTCTTCCTATCAAAAAATGTTTCCATTTTCTTATGGACTCTATGTTAGCATAAGCTTCTTTCTCTACAGAAGAATGTGCCTTTTCTGATCCTGAAAAAGTTCTTGAATGGAATGCTACAGGTCGCCCTCCTTGGTTCAGTGTAGCAGCTAAAGCAATGTCTGACGCATCTGTTTCAATGACCAATGGTTCATCACCAGAGACTGTCCACAAAAGGGCTTTTGCAATATCGTCTTTCAATTCATTGAACATTTTGGCAGCATCAGCTGGTACGGGAAATAACTTACAGTCAATAAGTCTTCTGATTGTATCAGAATATTTTGGGATCCACCTGGAGTAGTGGGCAAACATTCCAATTATTCGTCGTAGAGAAGAAATATCTTGTGGCACAGGTAACTTCAAGAGTGGTTCCAATCTACTAGGGTCAGGTTTCAAAGTACTATTTTCTATCACATACCCTAGAAGACATATAGATTTTTGTGAAAATTTAGACTTATTTTCATTAATTGTAAGCTGATATTTGTCGATGACGGACATAAACTTCCTGAGATTTACATCATGTGTTGACCGATCTTCGCCGCATACAGTTATGTCATCCAAATAGGTGAATACCCCTTTTAAATTCTCATCTGATATTATTTTATCAAGGGTTCTTTGAAAACAGGCTACTCCATTAGTAACGCCGAACGGAATCCGACGAAATTGATACAGTCGACCACATGCTTCGAAAGCTGTGTAAAATTTTTCGCTGTCTGCAATAGGGATTTGGTGGTAAGCACTTTTCAGGTCAATAGAACTGAACACTCGATATTTGGCAATTTTAGCAACCAGATCCTCAATATTCGGAACAGGATACGCGTCCAACAAGGTGAACTTATTGATGGTCTGCGAATAATCTATGACCATTCTCTTTCTGTGACGTTCATTCTTCGTTACCAAAACTTGTGCTCTCCAAGGTGTTATACTTTCTTCAATTATACCCTCTTTAAGCAGATTTTTGATTTCGTTCGTGATGAATTTTTCATCTTCTTCCGAATGTCGTCGAAGTTTACAAGCTATGGGTCTACAATTTTTGGTTAGATTGCCGAAAAGAAGGGAAGGAGCGACTTCCGCTTCAGTGAGGCAGCATATAGAGAGAGGAGGTTTGCTTCCACCAAAACTGATGTCAAGTTTGGAGTGCTGCTTCATAATATCGTGACCAATTATTAAATGAGTGCACAATTTTGGTAGAAGAGATACTTTGAAATTTGTATAAACATTCCCAAGATTTTCCAAGTCTATATAGCAGTAATCATTTATTGATGAAGACAGAGAAACTGAAGCCATTGAAACTTTTCCAGTGCTGGGATGTATGTTGAATTTACGCTCCTTAGCGAAAGTATAGTTTAGATAACTATCAGAGCTGCCCGTGTCTATCAGGGAAGTAGCGTGCATGTTGTTTATTTTAACATTAACAAGACTTTTTGATAAACTGAGAGGATGGTTTGTAGAAGCAATAATGTGGTCCGAAGTTGTAGTTTCAGTTGAACAATGGGAATGGTTAGACGAGGTGGAAGCCATTAGGGTGGAAGCTGAAGTTGATTTATTTTCTTTTGCCAGTTTTAACTTCATACAAACCATAGAAAAATGTCCCAACCTCTTACAGTACTGACAGATCTTGGCCCGCGCAGGGCATACGGTGCGAGGATGCTTGTTTCCGCCACAGAAATAACATTTTTGTGTGGTAGCAGCATTAAAAGAAATATTTTCGACACGATTCATTACTTCGGAATGGTTCGGATGTTCTCCAGCAGTATTGGAAGAAGATGTTCCATTGACGCAAGACTGATATGATGGAAAATTGTAAGATTCTGAATATTTTTGTGCACCTTCCAACGATCTTGATTGAGAAACTGCCTGGTCTAGTGTGAGAGTACTATTCTCCAAAAGTCGTTGACGGATATGAGGTGTTACTAAACCTCTGATGAAGGTGTCTCTTATGAAGTCATTTCTGTTTTCTTCAGCAGTTACTGCTTTAAAATTGCATTCTTTACTCAGTATCTTAAGGGACTGTAAATACTGATCTATCGACTCTCCATTTTCTTGTTTCCTCGTAGCAAGAATATGTCTAGCATATATTTCATTCACAGGTTTGCTATACGCATTTTCTAGTGTTTTGATAGCATCTTGGTAGGTCGTACATTCACAGATGAGTTCGAAAACTGTTGGAGATTAGTTGATAAGAAGTTTGGGTTTGTCATGATTTTCCGGCTTTGTACTCTCCAGAAAATTTTTGAAAGTCGTATACCAGTGTTTCCATTCCTTGGAAGCGTTAGTGTTATTGGCATTCACGTCGAATTTCTCGGGACGTAAAAACTTATCCATTTGTAATCCTTCAGTAGTTTTTTGTGGATTAAATTGTAATATAAAAAAAACCTTCGACTTTTAGGCTATAATCCACAAAACATACACATAAGTATCAACTTGACAGTATGTATAAATGTGACAATGTGACAATCCAGAAACAATAGTAAGGGCGAATATTATACACAATACGAGAATTTAAATAGTAAGGGAGACTCATATCAATTATATGACACCGATCGAACTTATTAACTGTGGCAATATCAATTTTGTCACCCATTTTAACTGGAATAATATCCTTATCGTTAAAAAACACCGTTGACGACAAACGCTAGTTCCGTTGGTTGCACGATTTAAGGGAGACACTCTAAAAGTCCGTTTTTCTTCTCCTGCGCGAAACGTTGTCTGGACCCGTAACCTTTTGTACTTTTATTATTTTTTCGGACTTTCAACTAATTAAAAGAACTATTCTGATGGTTGTTTTCTTTATTTTTAATAAACTTTCTCAAGTTAGAAAAAACATGGAAAATACTAATTTCATTAAAAGTGACAACAACTGTCAAACTGATCCCTATCAACCAAACTTAAAAATACTACTTTTATGTTAACTATAAAACATGGCAAAACCTTCCAATATTCAACAGGGTCGTCAATGGAATATAATCAATTTACTCCATATTAATTGTAAAATGAGTTGCCTTACTAGTCGTTTCAAGGTTAGCGTTGAAAGATATACAAATACAATGGTCTAATATATCTAAATCAGTGTTTCGATGTTTCCCAGCCGGTGATCCGCGGACCATTGAGAGCCTCTGGGTGGTTCGTGGGAGAGTCCGGTGACTACATATAAAAAAGTAATATTTCGTTGAACATAATTAAGTAAATACATTCGTTCTGATGATTATCAGATATTTATTGAATTATCTACATAACGAAATTGTTAGAACTTATAGAGATCGAGACCGAACTATAGAGGCAGCACTTCTGTCGAAAGTAGAGCGCCTTGGTGTTAAATTAGAGAAACATTGTGATATAAACAGTGTAATAAACAACCTACAAAATGCAAAAAATTAATAGATCTTTTTATTTTTTGTGCCAGGAAAAATTATTGGTATGTAAGATGGGTGTAGAGTGTAGAGGATTATCTGATTTTTGTTTATTGACAAAATGAGCACTGCAAATTCTAGTATTTTTATTTTTTTCCCAATCCTTCAGAGGTTTTCTGAAATAAAATTAAAAAACTTGAAATTATTCGTTTTGTACAAATGTTTACTTCCTTCCCCTTAATAGTATTTAATTATTTGAACTTATTATATAATATTAAAGTCAGCAAACACATAACTAGTTTTTTATTTTATATACCTAATCAATGAAATCGTACAGAAAACAACATTTTATTCTCTCGATAATAATCTTTTATTTATGTAAAAAAAATTAGAGCATTTCTAATAGCTGCTAATTGTAGTATCATACTGATTATACACAAAATAATAAAATTAACTGTCTCGACCCTTACTTCGTGGAATCTACTCATATTCGTGTTTTAAATGAAACTCAACGTTTCTATATAGTTAATTCCACAAAATAAGGAAATATATTAAATTTTTTAAAAAATTGACAATTGTTTCGATAACTGACGATAATATTCAGTTATCGAAACAATTGTCAATTTTTTAGAATTTTTAATATTTTTCATTATATTGTGGAATCAACTAGAAACGTTGAGTTTCATCATTCGTCGTAGAGAAGAAATATCTTGTGGCACAGGTAACTTCAAGAGTGGTTCCAATCTACTAGGGTCAGGTTTCAAAGTACTATTTTCTATCACATACCCTAGAAGACATATAGATTTTTGTGAAAATTTAGACTTATTTTCATTAATTGTAAGCTGATATTTGTCGATGACGGACATAAACTTCCTGAGATTTACATCATGTGTTGACCGATCTTCGCCGCATACAGTTATGTCATCCAAATAGGTGAATACCCCTTTAAATTCTCATCTGATATTATTTTATCAAGGGTTCTTTGAAAACAGGCTACTCCATTAGTAACGCCGAACGGAATCCGACGAAATTGATACAGTCGACCACATGCTTCGAAAGCTGTGTAAAATTTTTCGCTGTCTGCAATAGGGATTTGGTGGTAAGCACTTTTCAGGTCAATAGAACTGAACACTCGATATTTGGCAATTTTAGCAACCAGATCCTCAATATTCGGAACAGGATACGCGTCCAACAAGGTGAACTTATTGATGGTCTGCGAATAATCTATGACCATTCTCTTTCTGTGACGTTCATTCTTCGTTACCAAAACTTGTGCTCTCCAAGGTGACATACTTTCTTCAATTATACCCTCTTTAAGCAGATTTTTGATTTCGTTCGTGATAAATTTTTCATCTTCTTCCGAATGTCGTCGAAGTTTACAAGCTATGGGTCTACAATTTTTGGTTAGATTGCCGAAAAGAAGGGAAGGAGCGACTTCCGCTTCAGTGAGGCAGCATATAGAGAGAGGAGGTTTGCTTCCACCAAAACTGATGTCAAGTTTGGAGTGCTGCTTCATAATATCGTGACCAAATACTAAATCAGTGCACAATTTTGGTAGAAGAGATACTTTGAAATTTGTATAAACATTCCCAAGAATTTCCAAGTCTATATAGCAGTAATCATTTATTGATGAAGACAGAGAAACTGAAGCCATTGAAACTTTTCCAGTGCTGGGATGTATGTTGAATTTACGCTCCTTAGCGAAAGTATAGTTTAGATAACTATCAGAGCTGCCCGTGTCTATCAGGGAAGTAGCGTGCATGTTGTTTATTTTAACATTAACAAGACTTTTTGATAAACAGAGAGGATGGTTTGTAGAAGCAATAATGTGGTCCGAAGTTGTAGTTTCAGTTGAACGATGGGAATGGTTAGACGAGGTGGAAGCCATTAGGGTGGAAGCTGAAGTTGATTTATTTTCTTTTGCCAGTTTTAGCTTCATACAAACCATAGAAAAATGTCCCAACCTCTTACAGTACTGACAGATCTTGGCCCGCGCAGGGCATACGGTGCGAGGATGCTTGTTTCCGCCACAGAAATAACATTTTTGTGTGGTAGCAGCATTAAAAGAAATATTTTCGACACGATTCATTACTTCGGAATGGTTCGGATGTTCTCCAGCAGTATTGGAAGAAGATGTTGCATTGACTCAAGACTGATATGATGGAAAATTGTAAGATTCTGAATATTTTTGTGCACTTTCCAACGATCTTGATTGAGAAACTGCCTGGTCTAGTGTGAGAGTACTATTCTCCAAAAGTCGTTGACGGATATGAGGTGTTACTAAACCTCTGATGAAGGTGTCTCTTATGAAGTCATTTCGGTTTTCTTCAGCAGTTACTGCTTTAAAATTGCATTCTTCACTCAGTATCTTAAGGGACTGTAAATACTGATCTATCGACTCACCATTTTCTTGTTTCCTCGTAGCAAGAATATGTCTAGCATATATTTCATTCACAGGTTTGCTATACGCATTTTCTAGTGTTTTGATAGCATCTTCGTAGGTCGTACATTCACAGATGAGTTCGAAAACTGTTGGAGATATGTAGTAGATAAGAAGTTTGAGTTTGTCATGATTTTCCGGCTTTGTACTCTCCAGAAAATTTTTGAAAGTCGTATACCAGTTGTTTAATTTCTAACTTGTCTAACTGCTAACATGATAGCTTAAATATTTATTTTCAATTCAACCTTGGAAGTTTTTCTGTCAGTTACAAAAAATTGTCATTGTCAAAAATAAAAAATTTCTACTTCATAAAATATATTTGATTTTTATCAACGATTCAAGATAATTTGAATGATATCCAATCCTTCCAAGTGAAATAAGAGCTATTGAAGCTTTATGTGTGTTTAAGGAATAATCGTTCGTTTATTCCCATACATAAATTTTGATCCCTCGAGTCGGACAGAGCATAAAACCAGCGATAAATCCTAATTATTAAAATTGGAAAATGGAATGTGTGTCTGGTATCTGGTAATTGGACTGGACCGATTGTGAATTGGACTTTGTCAAGGACTCATTCAGGTCAGACGTTTCCAATATATTCTTTATTTTTTGAACTGTTCAACATTTGACGTGCGAGTTTTCGCACACAGTTTGCAAACTTTTTTTACGTATATAAACCTGTAATCAAACATGGATCCGGATGCGTTGTTATTAAAAGCGCACGCCGCTCGAAGAACTGCTAAAGGTAGTATCACTAGAATAGAGAATTTTATCAATGCAAATGCAGGTAATTTATTGCATAAACTTGAATATGATACCAGGTTAGAGCTACTTGAAACTTCTTTCAAAAAATTTTGTGAATCTCAGGACGTCATTGAGGGCTCCGAGACAGATCTTGATAAGATTGTTGACCCTAGTGACTATGAAGAAAAATATTGTACTTTAAAAACTCAATTAAAAATTTTGATTGATCATTCTTCTCCTAAAGATAATGCTACCGTTCAAGGTACAAACCAACAAGGTCATCACGCAAATTCCATACAAAATGTTAATGTTAAAACAGAGGTAAAATCTAAGATGCCTGAAATTGTAATTGACAAATTTGCAGGTGGGCACCAAAGTTGGAATGGTTTCTATGATATTTTTAAAGCCCTTGTTTTAGACAATGATGATTTGGCAGAAATACAAAAACTTATTTATTTAAAATCAAATTTACTGGGTGAACCTCAAAAATTAATTTCAAATATACCATTGGTCGCCTCTAATTTGTCAGTAGCAATTGACATACTTAAGGAAAGATATGAAAATAAGTTAGCGAATATTTACGTTCACATCAAGGGCCTATTAGACGTTCCATCAATAAATAAAAGTAATTCAATGAATTTGCGTAACTTTGTTGTCACAGTTAAACAGCACACTGAGTGCTTAAAAAATTTGAATGTTCCTATAGCAGAGTGGGATTTGATTTTGGTGTATATTTTGTCCCAAAAACTAGACATTAACACTAGACGTGGGTATGAATTGGAAAGAGGTCCTACTCTTTTACCTACTTTAGACGGGTTCCTCAAGTTCGTTGAGAAAAGATGTCAGGCTGCTGAAAATTTGGTTTCGCCAGAGTTGCCTCGTAAAAACTCTAATTTTGCTAATGTAGATAAAAAGTTAAGTTGTTTGTTTTGCAAAATGTCAAATCAAAACATGTTTAAATGCTTTAAATTCAAAGAATTGCCATTGAATAAAAGAAAACAGTTTATATTTTCAAATCGGTTATGTTTAAAATGTTTTGCTCCACATCATGTAAGTAAATGTGAGTGGAAGAATTGCCCTATTTGCGGCGAAGCTCATAATTCCCTATTGCATGCGGGAAATTCTGTCGATTATTCGTCAAAATCTAATAATTCTCACAATAATACAATAAATGCTCAACAAAATTCGAGTTTTGATTCCAATCGTGGGCCTACCAATCACACACAAAAAGGTTATTCCATGAACAAATCGAGTAGTAACTCAGATCAAGCTTCTAACATAGAACAAATACAAAATTCGGAGGTTACTCAAGCTTCCACTAGTGACAAGCTTGGGGCACAATCCAACACTATGTCAAGCCTTTTTATAAACCAAAAATCTCATATTTTATTGGCAACTGCATCCGTACATGTTTCAAATAACAATGGCCATTTAATATCTGCCAGAGCCGTGCTTGATAGTGGGTCTCAAGTATCACTAATCACACATAAATTAGCGAAAAGACTACAATACCCTACCTATAATAAAAACTTGTCAATTTGTGGTGTATCAGGTCACATGCAAGTAAGTGAAGGAATAGATATTAAATTGTTCTCAAAGGCTGACCCAACAAAAACATTTGAAGTAAATTGTTCAGTAACAAATTTCATTTCTTCTAAGCTGCCTCAATTCCCTCTACAAACAGATCGATTAGAAATCCCTTGTAGCATTGTATTGGCCGACTCAAATTATGATGTTCCAGATCACGTAGATTTGTTATTAGGAGCAGATGTTTATTATTCATTACTTTTACCTGGTCTGATTAACCTTGGGGACAACCTACCCATATTACAAAATACTCATCTTGGTTGGGTGGTAGGAGGTGTCCTATCCCCAACAATCTTGTCAAATTTTATAACATGTGATCAAGTTCCCTCACATTCTTTATTCATTAATTTCAATCAAATCGACAATTTGCTGCAAAAATTCTGGGCAGTTGAAGATGTGCCACAAGGACGTATTTTATCAAGTGAAGATGAACTTTCTGAACA
Organism: Galeruca laticollis; assembly: GCA_963921935.1. NCBI lineage: Eukaryota > Metazoa > Arthropoda > Insecta > Coleoptera > Chrysomelidae > Galeruca > Galeruca laticollis. The sequence continues at coordinate 220,699,280 of OY998177.1, read as the reverse complement.
AATATTTGAGGATACCACAAAAATTTTGGATAATGGTAGATTTCAAGTGGATATGACATTTAAATCGCCCGTTGAGAGTTCTAAACTAGGCGAATCTTTTTCATATGCCAAAAAACGTTTTCTTTCATTAGAGAAAAGATTGCATCAAAATAAGTCATTGTTTGACCAATATTCAGAGTTTATTAAAGAATACATCAACTTAGGTCATGCACGGTACATTCCTCTTGATCTTAAAAATATTCACAATAACCACAAATATTTTATACCTCACCATTGTGTGATTCGCATTGATAAAGTTACAACGCGTCTCAGAGTGGTCTTCGACGCGTCCCTAAAAACCACCTCGGGATATTCATTAAACGACATATGTCTAAAAGGGCTTGTTGTTCAGCCAGAGCTATTTGACATTTTGTGTCGTTTTAGAGCTTATATGTTGGCTGTTGTTGCAGACATCGAAAAGATGTACCGGCAAATCTTGATTAATTCTGATCACATTTACCTACAAAACATCTTATGGCGAGAAAATATAACAGATGATATTAAATGCATTGAATTGTTAACTGTTAGCTACGGAACAAATTTTGCACCTTATGTAGCCACTCGTTGTCTCGTTGAATTGGCAGACATGTATAAAAAAGAATTTCCGTTGGCAGCTATGGCAATCCAAACTCAAACATACGTTGACGATGTGTTGGCTGGAGCTGACTCTTTCGAGGAGCTCTGTGAACTAAAAACCCAATTAATAAAATTACTTAATTTAGGCCAATTTACACTTCATAAATGGTGTTCAAATTCCATTGAATTTATGAACAATTTTACCTCAGAAACTGAATCCAAAAACTACTCTATAAATTCTGAGAGTAATTCCAATAAAGTGCTGGGTGTTTTTTGGGAGCCGAAATCAGATCACTTTTCTATTTCTCTGCCCAAGAACATAAATGTAAATCCAATTACGAAAAGAAACGTCTTAGCTATTATAGCTCAAATCTATGATCCGTTGGGGCTTGTTGCTCCAATTGTCATAACAGCCAAAATCTTCATGCAGAAGCTTTGGTTATTGAATTTAAATTGGGACGACTGTTTAAATTTAGAGTTAAGTAACGAATGGATTCAATTTTCTACAAACATTCTTGAATTATCAGAGTTAAAAATTCCGCGATGTTTAATTAATAATCGCAATATCAAGCGAATTGAGATTCATTCTTATTCAGACGCAAGCTTAAAGGCATATGGGTGTTGTATATATTTAAGAACTGTTTATGAAAATAACAGTGTTTCTTGTCATCTAATTTGTGCCAAATCTAGAGTTTGTCCTTTGCGAACAATTTCTCTTCCAAAATTGGAATTATGCGCATGCGTGTTGTCAGCAAAGGTCACCCATCGTATTTTAGAAACATTCAAAAATAACTTCCAAATAGCCAGTGTTAATCTTTGGACTAATTCGCAAATTTCGTAAGCATGGCTACAATCACATCCAAGTAGATGGAATATATTTGTCTCTAATAGAGTTTCTTTAATTCAAGAACTAACATCCTTGTACACCTGGAGGTACATTCCTACCAAACAAAATCCAGCTGATTATGTATCTAGAGGTATGATGGCGCAAGAACTTATTTCTAATAATATGTGGTGGCAAAGGCCCTCACATTTGAAAAATTTTGATTTTAATTTAAATTCATTTCAGTCAAGTGTTAATATTCAGAAAATTCCGGAAGAACGAAAAGTTGTTATGAGTACAACCTCTACTGAAAATTATATGATAAGTATTTTCAATAGGTTTTCAGATTTTCTGAAAATACAACGTATAGTTGCATTCTGTCTTCGGTTTAGACATAATTTACAACATAAAGATGATAAAAGGTTTGATCCTTTAAAAGTAGATGAATTACAACATGCTTTAAAGGCAACATTGCAAGTTTTGCAACAACATTATTTTTCTCAAGAAAAAGATTTATTAAAAAACAAAAAGGACCTTCGAAATAAACAGTTTAATTCTTTGAATCCCTTTATTGACTTGGAAGGCTTAATCCGCGTTGGCGGGAGATTGTCAAATGCTGATCTGCCATTTGCACAAAAGCATCCAATATTATTGCCCGCTAGATGCCACATTGTTGATTTGATGCTACGGAGAGAGCACCTTAAATTATATCATGCCGGTGCTCAAACCGTGTTAAGTAACTTTAGACTACGTTATTGGCCTTTAGATGGCCTTAGAGCTGTTAAACGCATAATCCACAAGTGCATCCCTTGTTTTAAATTTAAAGCTAGGTGTGCTGAGCAAATGATGGCAGATCTGCCTAAAGATCGAATTTCAGTTTGTCGTCCATTTTTAAAGGTCGGTGTGGACTTTGGGGGTCCATTTTTAATTAAAACCTCGAATTTACGCAAAGCCTCTAAAGTTAAAGCATATATTGCTATATTTGTATGTATGACTACTAAGTGCGTCCATATAGAATTGGTGTCGGGCTTGTCGACAGAACAATTTTTGCTCACATTACAACGTTTCATAGGCCGACGGGGTAATCCTTCGGTAATATACTCTGACAATGCCACTAATTTTTTTGGCTCCAGTAACCATTTGAAAACCTTATACGAATTTTTTAAATCCAAAAGTAATATTGAGTCTATTGAAAATTTTTTATCGAAAAATGAGACTCAGTGGAAATTTATCCCACCTCGTTCACCACATTGGGGCGGTCTTTGGGAGGCCGCAATTAAGGGTGCTAAGCATCATCTGATTAAAGCTATTGGTAAAACAGTTCTAAATTTTGAGGAATTTTCGACAGTCTTGGTTTGCATTGAGAGCATCATGAACTCGCGGCCTCTTAGCATTTTATCAAATGATCCGACTGATTTAAACTCTTTAACACCGGGACATTTTTTAATAGGCGACAATCTTTCAGCATTCCCAGACAAAGACTTGAGTAATATTCCAGAAAATCGATTGTCAATGTATCAGAAGTGTATTAAATTCAAACAAATATTTTGGAAGCGATGGTCCATTGAATATCTTAATAGGCTTCAGCAAAGGCCAAAATGGACCAATCAAACCCGAAATTTGGAAATTAATCAATTAGTCCTTTTAAAGGAGGATAACTTGCCTCCTTTCAGGTGGGCTCTCGCGCGAATCATTGAAATTATTCAGGGTTCAGACGGCAAAGTTCGTTTAATTAGAGTCAAAACATCAGATGGAACGTTTCTTAGGTCTATAGCGAAGGTATGTCCCCTTCCTGATGATACCTAGATTTGTGTATTGTTAAATCTTAAACTTTGTCATTAGGTTAGCTATTTTTTATGTTTTATGTACTGTGTTGTGTGCAGAAGTTATCTGAAGTGAAGTGTTTTGTTTAAGTTGGAGTTTTCTCCCGGAAAACGTCCAAGGCGGGAGTTATGTTTAATTTCTAACTTGTCTAACTGCTAACATGATAGCTTAAATATTTATTTTCAATTCAACCTTGGAAGTTTTTCTGTCAGTTACAAAAAATTGTCATTGTCAAAAATAAAAAATTTCTACTTCATAAAATATATTTGATTTTTATCAACGATTCAAGATAATTTGAATGATATCCAATCCTTCCAAGTGAAATAAGAGCTATTGAAGCTTTATGTGTGTTTAAGGAATAATCGTTCGTTTATTCCCATACACCAGTGTTTCCATTCCTTGGAAGCGTTAGTGTTATTGGCATTCACGTCGAATTTCTCGGGACGTAAAAACTTATCCATTTGTAATCCTTCAGTAGTTTTTGTGGATTAAATTGTAATGTAAAAAAAACCTTCGACTTTAGGCTTTAATCCACAAAACATACACATAAGTATCAACTTGACAGTATGTATAAATGTGACAATGTGACAATCCAGAAACAATAGTAAGGGCGAATATTATACACAATACGAGAATTTAAATAGTAAGGGAGACTCATATCAATTATATGACAATATGCATGCCCATATGAGAGCTAGGAATTGTGTTGAAAGGTGTATAGGAGTTCTGAGAGGAAGATTTCGTTGTGAAAGTCTCACAAATTGAATATTTGTATATGCTTTTGCAATACTCCATATCTTGTACAGAAGCAAGATTAGAGATAGATTTTGAAGTACTGGAAGACAACGTTAACTAACCAATTCAGGTATATCAAAGAATTGATGGAGATTTACATAATCAAGGGAAAATGGCACGACAAAACATTATAAGCAATTATTTTCTTTGATTGCATGTATGTCTATCAGTGAAAGAAAATATCTTGATTGTTTGATGGGTAAATGAATTTCTCAAAAGTGAGATGATTATTTTATTTTAACATAAAAATAAACCCACCTACTAACTATATTTACAAATTATAATACTAATACTACAATAAAAAAAAGTTAAAACAACATACCTACTACCTATATACATATAATTAGAAATAGAACTAAACACAAACTTATTCTAAAAACAATGGGTTTTCTGCAATACTCGTCAATGCTAAACCTATAATATCAAGGAGTTCTTTAGACATCCGCAGGGTTGGTTCCTGCATTACTCTACAAACCTTTTAGTTGTCGTGGTTGTTGAAGTGGCTCCTCGTTTCCTGCTATTCTCCCCAATACTTGCATAATGGGGATCCGTGAGACTGGTTGTTCGAGGTGTCATCTGAAAACTCATGCTTTGAAAGAAACACATTTTTTAAATGTACTGATGTGAAAAATATACACTATAGATCTTATGTGTAATTTGTAAACTTCTTACTGGTCGTTACTAACACATAACTATTATACGTAGGTCTATTTTTATAACTGGATATTTAAGTACATGTTCTAATATTAGATAATTATATATAATGGCTTGATACCCCTGCTGGGGTTTCGCCGCTTCACGCTTTCTAGATCCATTTTTTTTGGGTTGGATCAATTCCCGTTTTTCCTTTTAGAGTTTCTCTGTCAATGCTCTCCATAGTTTCCTATCCTTAACTTTGTCCTTCCATCCTCCAATTCCGGCTCTCGTCATATCTTCCTTCACCTGTTACAGCCATTTTATTCTAGGTCTACCCCTACGTTTTCTTCCCCCAGGATCCCATTGTGTCATTTGCAGTGTTATTTCTTGTTCTTCTGCTCTATATATGTGTCCCAGTATCTTAAGGGACTGTAAATACTGATCTATCGACTCACCATTTTCTTGTTTCCTCGTAGCAAGAATATGTCTAGCATATATTTCATTCACAGGTTTGCTATACGCATTTTCTAGTGTTTTGATAGCATCTTCGTAGGTCGTACATTCACAGATGAGTTCGAAAACTGTTGGAGATATGTAGTTGATAAGAAGTTTGAGTTTGTCATGATTTTCCGGCTTTGTACTCTCCAGAAAATTTTTTAAAGTCGTATACCAGTGTTTCCATTCCTTGGAAGCGTTAGTGTTATTGGCATTCACGTCGAAATTCTCGGGACGTAAAAACTTATCCATTTGTAATCCTTCAGTAGTTTTTGTGGATTAAATTGTAATATAAAAAAACCTTCGACTTTTAGGCTTTAATCCACAAAACATACACATAAGTATCAACTTGACAGTATGTATAAATGTGACAATGTGACAATCCAGAAACAATAGTAAGGGCGAATATTATACAGAATACGAGAATTTAAATAGTAAGGGAGACTAATATCAATTATATGACAGTATTTTATAAGCAGTATTCAGTAATGTAACACCTCTATAGTTTTGGCATTCATGCTGGTCACCTTTTTTGTGGATTGTAATTATCTGGCCTATTTCCCATTCTATAGGCATTTTTTCTTCTCTCCATATTTTTATTATAAGTTGGTATACTATATCATGAAGCTTCTCACCTCCGTACTTTATCAGTTCCATATTTATGTTATCTTTTCCAGGAGTTTTTCCGTTTCGGCTGTTGTTAATAATCTCCATAATCTCTGCTCCTGTAGGTTCTTCCAATATTTTTTCTTGTGATATTTCTTCAATGCCTTTATCAATATCTGAATCTTCTACTAGTAAAGTCCTAAAGTGATCTATCCATATTTGTTTGTATTCATTTTCTTCTTCAATGACTTTGCCATATTGGTTTTTTATACCTTTCGTTTTGCCCTTATAAGTTCGGCTTTGTTCATTTATATTTTTATAAAATTTCTTGGTATTACAACTCTTTCTTTCTTGTTCTATTCCTTTTATATTGTTATCCATCCATTCTCGCTTTGATTTTATCATCATTTTGTTACATTCATTTCTGTTTTTTATGTATTCTTGCTGGTGCTTTATTTCGTTTGTTCTTATCCATTTTTGTCTTTTTTCCTTTTTTTTTCTACTGCTACACGGCAACTATCACTCTTTTCTCTTATCTATATCCATTTTGTCTATGTGTTTTTCCGTTGTTATTTGAATGGATATTTTTATAGCTTCCCATTGTGCGTTAACGTTGTCTTCCTTTTTCACTATTTTGCTTAGTAATTCTTCTATCTCTGTTTCATATTTTTTCCTTACTTTCTCTTCACTTAGCTTTGTTATGTTCCATCTAATGCATTTCTTTCCCTCTTTTTAATCTTTTGTTTTATTTTGGCAATAACAAGAAAGTGATCGGAGTCTGCACATGCTCCTCTGTGTGTTCTCACGTCCTTTATTGATGTTTGTTTTCTCCTATTTATTAATATATGGTCTATTTGAGATGTTGCTTTGTTATCAGGCGACATCCATATTATTTTATGTTTTTTTGGATGTGGAAATTTTGTGCTACTTATGTACATATTCGTGCTTGCTGCGAGGTTACACAGTCGCTGCCCATTGTTATTTGTTTTTTCGTGTATAGTTTCCTTTCCTGCTACGCATTTTATGTAGTCTTCTTTACCTATTTGGGCATTAAAATCTCCTAATATTATTATAGTATCCTCCTTTGGTATTATTTCTATTTCTCCTTCTGCCTTTTCGTAAAATTTATCCTTTTCTTCATTGCTGTCCTTCTCTGTTGGAGCGTAAATATTTAATAGGGATATGTTGCATGGTTTTGCTTTCACTCTTAGGTATGCCATCCTTTCATCTATTGGTTTGAATTCAATAATTTTTTGTTTCATTGACTGGAATACCATAAATCCTACTCCCCGGTTTCCTTGCTTTTTGTCTCCTGAATATCTAAAACTATACATGCTCTTATCAATTGCCCGTTGATCCTTTCATCTTATTTCTTGCAAAGCCGCTATGTCTATATTGTATCTCATCAATTTATTTCCTACTTCTTGCATTTTCCCAGGTATCAACATTGTTCTTATATTCCAAGTTCCAATTTTTATTTCGTTTTTGTTCCAATTTTTATTTCGTTTTTGCTCCTATTTTTTGGCTTCCTTATTTCTTTTTCGTTGTTTCTTTGTATAATCGTATGTCCTTTTTCATTCCGAGTCATTATCCTGTCCATTATTATCTCCTGTGAATCTATTAGTTTTTTGCTTGCCGTTTTTCCAGTGTTTCATTATTTTTGTTCCATCTCCATTCTTCTCCTTCTATTACGATCCGATTGTATCCTATCTTCACATTTTTTCCCTTATTTTTTTCTTGTGCCGCTATTACTTTCAATTGTTTACGTTTGTTCTTTTCTTGCTCCGTTAGGTCATTATTAATAAATATTTGCTGTGAAAGACTCCTAAGTTTCGATTTATTTTTCATAACTTTGTACTTGTCTTCTTCATTTGCCATTTCAATTAGACATGTTTTAGAGGAAAGCTTTGCGGTATTTTTGACTTTGATGTCCACTTTTAAGTTTTTTGAAATAAAAGTTTCTAATGTGGTTTTCATTGTCTCATTGTTAATTTTATCGACATCTAGTCCACTCATTACAACATTATTTTTCTTTTTTTTTGCAACCACTCCATATTTTTCTTCAAGTCATTCAGATCTTGTTTTATAATCATATTCTCCTGTTTGATTATGTTATTTTCTTCCCGTAATAACTCATTTTCTTTTTTTATTGACATTATTTCATCACTAAACTTTTTTTGCTCGATTCTTAGTTGCTGCAGCTCATTTTTTATTATCGTTTGATCTTGTTTCATGTCTTTCATCATCGAAATCAATGTGTCCAGTTTATCTTCTTCCATTCTTTGTTGTTTCGTAGGGGTTCTGAGTGTTTTTCTACTTTTCTCAACGCGTCCTCCAAGGTTTTCCTCTGCAGATCTTTTCTTACTTTCATCTGTCACATAATCGTCGCTGTCTGTGTACATTTTATTCCAAATTCCTTACACTAATATTTTATTTATTATTTCGAATATAATTAAATACTGCCCTGTCCTTATTAACTTGTAAGCCGCGCAAAAAGTCTGACCCCAGTCGACCCGTCGGAAGTCAGTCTTTTACCAGCAATACTAGTTTTTTGAGGGCCGGTTATTGAGTTCTGATATATCACTTTATTGTTATTATTCTTATTTTATGGTTTTTCAAATAATTATGCTCTTACCCAACTTATACTTACGGTATTTTTCACTGTAAAACTTGTTTTTCTAATTATTGTTTATTAATTTCTGTGAATAAAGCACTTAATTGCAGATCGGTACAACACACAACTAATCACTTTCTCGCCAGAATCGGACTCCCAATATTAGGTAATACAAAAATTAAAAATCTAACATGGTTTACTTTCAGAACAGCAAATTTTACATTTGTTTATTTTTAAATCTTAGAATTTATTGTACATACTTTGGAAAGGTGAGATTATTGCACATATTTCAATTTTTTCAATTGATTAATTTTAAAGTAGTTTTTATTTAACATACTTCTACAGCAACTTTTTCCCTTAGGCCAATTTCTTCCACTCCCAGATCACCCTCTACTGCCACTGTCCCCATTAGATTTATCAGTTTTTTTCAATCTCGTTCAATGGTGGATGTATTGAGTACATTACCACAGAAATTTAGAAATGTGAGACAAGCTTGGCTATAACTTGATAGCACCAAACAAACAATTGATCAACATTGTTTGTACGAAAAGGTAATGAAATGAAGAGAGGAGTTTTGTGTTACAACTGCAAGAAACGGGGACATATTGCGAGGAATTGTTCAAAGAAACGAGAAAGTAATGATAGTGATAACATAAATAATTATAGTGGAGGGCTTAAAAGTAGAGGCTATTGCAGAGGAAGATATGGTCAGAGATCCAGAAGAAATGCAAGTCACTCACAAACCAAAAACTCAAATGAAGGTAATGTGTTTAATACCAGTAATGGAACTTCCTTCAATACTGGAGAAAATAAAGAACTGCAGTTTGATTACACAGGTGACTCATGGATAGCAGGGCATCAGCACACATAACATATAGAAAAGAATATTTTGCAGACATAGATGAGAGTTTTAAGTCCAGTGTTTCTCTTGGTAATAATCAAATTTTAACTGGCGAAGGGAAAGAAACAGTCAGAATTCAAAAACTGATTAACGGAAAATGGTTTCCTACTTCGCTTCAATAAATAACGTATTATTTATTCCTCAACTCAGAAATAATTTATTTTCGGAAGGTGTTACAAGAAACAAGGGTATGTCTGTAACCAAAGTAAACAAAGAAGCAAAAGTCTTTAAAAATTCCGAGATGTAGCAGTTGCAATAAACGACAGTAATAATATGTGTATAAGTTCAGGTTATGGGATTATGGTCAATAAAACAATGAAAATCTATTATTTTTTCAGCCTACGTTTCGACCTTTATTGGGTCATCTTCAGGGCGTCTACAAGAATATACAAAATATATAAAAATTTGTTAAAATCAAATAAAATTTGTACAATAGTATATGTAAAAAACGACAAAAAATTATAGTTAAAAAATATTAAAAGTTAATTTTTTAAAAGGTTAATTTTTAAAAAAAAAAGACAGTTATGAGAACCACAGGAAAACAGGTGAGATCCTTTAATGTCATTAATTGTGGTTTTCATAACTGTCTTTTTTTTTTAAAAAATTAACCTTTTAAAAAATTAACTTTTAATATTTTTTAACTATAATTTTTTGTCGTTTTTTACATATACTATTGTACAAATTTTATTTGATTTTAACAAATTTTTATATATTTTGTATATTCTTGTAGACGCCCTGAAGATGACCCAATAAAGGTCGAAACGTAGGCTGAAAAAATAATAGATTTCCATTGTTTTATTGACCATAATCCCATAACCTGAACTTACACACATTGATTTGGTCAAAGAAACTATTTCACAGACAGTAATAATACTTACTAAATGCTGTTTCGTACAATCATACACAGTGCCCTTATAACAACTGAGGAGAACCTGAGATTGTAGCATAAGCGTCTTGGACATGTAAATAATAAGTACTTGGTAGAAATGGAAAAAAATGAATCTTATAAAAGGAGTAAGTACCAAGACTGCAGAAAATTTTGTTTGCGAACCCTGCTTGTTTGGAAAATAGCAGAAAAAATCTTTCAAGGCAGGGTCCAGTCCATATCAAAAGTTAAAAGCTGGTGAAAGAATTTTCAGTGATGTCTGTGGACCGATGTAAATGCCATCCGTGCAAGGTACTTTGTTACTTTTAAAAATGAGTATTCAGGTTACAGGGTGGATTATTTTATTAGACATCAATCAGAAGTTCTAAAACATATAATGCAAAGATCAAAACGAAATTCGGACATCAGTCAAGATTTTACACACAGATGGAGGCACGGAATATGTAAACAAAGAATTCAACAAATATTTATGGTACGGAGATACATAGCAAACGCACCGTTAGTGAAAACGCCCCTTGTCAACTGTCAGTAAAAATATATAGTTGTCAATGAGATTACTTAATGTTCATGTATATTATAAGTTTGTTCAAGAATAAAATATAACATAAAATATAACTGGAATCTATTATTATTGTTATTCAATACACAACAGATTGGCGACGAGGATGGAGGATCAACTAGCAAAAGTATTAGCAAGTATGATGGATGCAATGACAAATATGCAAGAACAGCAAAAAAGATTACAACAAACAATGTTAAACCAAGAAAATACGTCTACGTCTAAAGTCAGCGGCATTTCACTTATACCATACGACGAAATAAACGAGTCATTCGATAGTTACCTACAACGATTACAAAACTACATTACATTGAAGGGTGTGACAAATGCCAATACAAAAGTGCACATTTTCCTGAATTGCATTGGACCAAAGTATTACCAGATACTAAAAAATATTACTTATCCAGATGCACCGGAATTAAAAACAAATGAAAACCTCATACAAATCCTGAGAAATCACATCGCTCCAGAACCAGGTGAGGTAGCTCAACAGCACAAGTTTTGCCTCAGAATACAGCATGAACATGAATCTATAGCTAATTATGTGGCGGGATTAAAAGGAATAGGTGGAAAATGAAATTTTGTTTGCAATGGATGCAAAAATAGTACATTTGAAACTCATCTGAGAGTACAATTTATTCGTGGCCTACGTAGCAGTGAAATTAAAGAAAGATTACTACAAAAGTTGATGATGTTATAAAGATTGCAATGGCAATTGAAACATCAAAATCAGAAAGCAAAGAAATGGGAAATTATGAGAATTCTCTAATAAATAAAATTACAGTCAAGAAAAGTACATATAACAAGAATACTTTCAAGAGAAATGCATACAAGAAAAATACAGAAAATTATAATACCAGAGGAGAAAAGAAAATAATGTGTTACAGATGCGGAAAACCAGATCATAAAGCATTTGAATGTAAGGTTAAAGATAAACTTTTTTGTCTAAAGTGTCACAAACAAGGGCATGTCGAGGCTGTATGCTTCAGAGAACAAAAGCAATTAGAAATTGAAACATAATACTCAGATGATACAGAAAATGAAGAAATTTTCGAAATATATAGAAATATATACAATACCTACAGTGAACACATCAAATGATAAATTCAATATTAGATTAAAACTAAATGGTTCAGATCACACTTGGGAGTTAGATGCTCTGCAGATTATTATAACGAACATTTCAAAAACCTGAAACTGAAAAGCACTAGAATTAAACTCAGGACATATACGGGGGAAATAATACAACCTCTGGGTACCTGTAATATGATGATAAAATACAAAAACAAAGTAAATTGGGGCAGAGTAATCGTGATTGATAGGAAAGTAGACCCCGTAGTCGGAAGGGAATGGATAAGGAAACTTAAGATGAATTTTGAAGTAAATGCAATAAGTTCAGAAGAAAACAGACATCACAGAACAAGAATTTAAAGAAAAATTACACCAGTTAGGTACTAAAAGAATATGAAGATTTATTTTCAGAACAAATTGGAGAAATTAATAATTACCAAGCATCATTCAAATTAAAGGAAAACACTACATCAATATTCTTGAGGCCAAGATCAGTACCGTTTGCTATGTATCTCCGTAACACTTCCCCTCGTTGTATTAATAAACTTATAGATCTAAACGTTTGGGCGGCCTTCTGTTTCTAGTACTGCGGCGATTTACCACATCTTCCTGTTTAGATTCTTTAGTGAAAACGCCCCTTGTCAGCTGTCGATGAAAATATATAGTTGTCAATGAGATTACTTAATGTTCATGTATATTATAAGTTTGTTCAAGAATAAAATATAACATGAAATATAACTGGAATCTATTATTATTATTCAATATACAACAAATTAAAAGGAGAGAGCGTAAATCAAGAGATAACCGCACCATATGCTCCAGAACACAATGGGAGGTCACATGCAGTGGAAGTAGCAAGTAGCATGTAGCTTCATAAATAATTACACTATACAGCATTGGAATTATGTCAAAAGAATTATTCGATACCTTAAAGCAACTATAAACTATGATATATGCTATGACAAATATGGTGATATGCATGGATACAGTGACGCAGATTATGCAAGTAATAAGGAGACACACAGGGTATGTCTTCAAATTAGCAAATAGATGTGTGACAAGGATAAGTAAAAAGCTACCCACCATATCCTTGTCAACAACTAATATCAGAACTAGAAGACGTTATTAAGAAGCCAGTGACGCTTTATATTGACAATCAGAGTGCCATCAAATTAATAAAAAGTTCAGAGTTCCACCAAAGAACTAAAGATATATACACTAAGTTCAAGTTTATCAGAGAAAAATATGCAATTGGATGCCTGAATACATTAATACAAAAGAACAAGAAGCAGATATATTTACAAAAGCCCTGCCAATATGTCAGTTTGAGAAATTAAGAGAAAAGATACGAATCAAAGAAAAGAAAATGTTCATGTAAAGTTTGTTTCCATCTTTAATGTTTTTTTAAGGTGGGTTTGTTGAATATTAGATGTTTTTGCCATGTTTTATAGTTAATTGGAAACTGGAAGGCATGCTGTAGAAGTAGCGTGAACAGAATATGGGAAGGGGGGGGGGGTAATAAATCTTAAGGTTCCAGTGTTAACAATATATATCTAATCTAATCTAGCGACCTCAACCACTATGATGTTATGGGTTGTGGAATGATTAAAAATATTGAAGTGACATTAAGGCAAACTGTAATCCCTAAATTATTCTAGAATAAGTAAAACACAATACATACAAGATAAAAACCTATTTTATTGATTAAAATCATTTCTTAACATTCAAAATAAATGTACGAATCTGCATAGGATTGAGAAGGATTTTTAAATTATCCACATCATCTAACAGATTTGTTTGTCTTGAAACGACGCGTTGCTTCAAATTTGCTTTCCATTTGTTTTGCGCCCATTTTTGGTACTCAGAAACTCTTTCATTCGCCCACAACTCTTCAAGAGTTGAACCAGCGTCGAACTGAAGTCGATGGTTCTCTGATAACCATTGATTAGCACCCAAAGTTGTTTCCTGTAAGTTCGATATTTGGAAAGGTGCAAATAGGTCCTAGAAGCAAAAAAAATTGTTTTAATAACGCTGATAACAAAGATTGAATAATAATAATTAAAATAGGTGAGTACTTGGGGAAATTTATTAGCAATAATACAGTAGCAATATGTACGGATGTCCAATTTGGAAAGTCTCAAACTGGATCACTGGACAATTACAAGTCTTTTCATCAACCGTTGTCTAAGAAACATATCTTGAACATCTACTGGCCGAACACAATTTGTAATTAAACTTTTATGTAGGATATGTCAACAAATTCCAGTGGGTTACACCATCAAGCAACGCAAATATGGCTGGATCGGACACAGACTCAGGTGATAAAAAAGCGTATCCGCTTGCGTTCCTTTGTTCAGGCCCTACGCCCCTCTCAGGATTAAAGCACATAAGAAGAAGAATATGAGAAAGTGTTATACATATTACAGAGGATTTATGAAAACTTACTTCCAAATCAACTGTTATTGGTAACGACAACTTAGGATCTTCATGAATTTCTATCACGTGCTCAAGTCTTAATAAAAATGTGTCTGCTTTCCAAGGTTCTAGGGTCAAAATTTGTACGTTATCTGGCAAACTCCTTTTCAATCCAGCATACTGAGAACAAAAAGAAAATAATAGCATTTTTTCAATTTTTGCTTGTTTTGAAGTAGTATGGGATGCGTAAAAACGTATTGTTTTACCTGCATAATATATTTAGCTTTATACTGTTCGAAAGATAAATTTTCTGTACTAGACACAAACGTCCAGGTTGATAATAATTTTTCCTGGATTAATTTTCTTTCTTGAGCTGAAGCTGTTTTTCCTAAAAAATAAAAAAAATTATGCATCGGCCGGGAATCGAACCCGGGCCGCCCGCGTGGCAGGCGAGCATTCTACCACTGAACCACCGATGCTTATACTAATTTGTTGAAAGTCCGAAATAAAGTGATTCGTTTAACCAGCAACTTAAATAAAATGCTGAAACACGTGATTTGATTTTACATTGAACGTATTATTTGTAGCCATAAAATGAAATTTTTACTTCAACCCCTTAGCTGCAGCCCAACCAAACAGGTTGCAAAGGTTTGCCGTGTGTGGGTTCAGTGAAAAGCTCGCGAAAAATGGATTCTCACCATAACCATTTTTACTTTGCCGTCCAACTTTATATCTAAGATGCGAGAAAAGTATTGGTATTTCCCAAAAAAATTAGGATTTTGTTTTTTTAGTAATTGTAATTTAGTAAAACATGAAAATTGGGTTTTAAAAAAAAATCCTGTGTGTATGTCGTCCTCGTCATCGTTGTACGTTACTGGCCACTTTTTGTAACATATAGGTAGGTATTTTAAGAAAAAGGGAAGTGAGCCCAGATCTGAGCCCTACGACTATGATAGGCAAACTACAATTATTTCTCTTGGTATGGAGCAAAGATACAAACCAATAGTATTGGTCCAATACACATGATCTTATTATGACCAAATTCTAGGCTATGGTTTTGTAGCGTCATATTATGGATGCATTAAGTTAATTACCACCGAAAATTCGTAAAAATTATTATTTTGGTAACTTACCGTCTGGATTTTCCTGAATACTTCCCAAAGTAATATAGTGAGTACCTCTAGCAACTAAACCTTTGCCAAATGCAGTTTCATTCAAAGCTTCACCAACACCAAAAGCATCATCGTGTAAACAGTTTCTGTGAATCTGTTGGAATAGTTATTATATCTTCAAAATATTTATTAATAAAATTCTTGTAAATATTAATTAACATGTACGGGTGTATATAAACTTAGAACTTTATTTTTGTCTATTGGGTACTTACCATGAGCTCAATTTCCCCATCATTCAAGCTACTACCCCCTTCTGCTCTATCAGTCAGTATTCCAACTTGTACATTTTCATCTTTAATCGATATCTTTGTCGTTACAGGATAATAATTTCCTGATACATTTTCTTGTAATCTTAAATTCCATGTTGGTCTGAAATTCCTTATCCTCATTATTGTTTCACGTCCATTCGAATCCGTGTAGAAAGTCGAATTTGATTTTATTGAAGTTTTATATCTTGTAATTATTTCTTTACCATGCAAATCACTGCAAAATTCACAAAGATAAATAGAGAGAATATAGGTTGCTGTTCATTATGTTGGCAATTGGTAATTTGTTTCTTCGATAAAGTGGATAATTTTTATATTTATGTACCTAAACATATTAACAAGTTCTTCTATTTTATTTTCACCCTTTAATCCCTTAAAATTGAACTGGTTATGGGCCAAGAGCATCCAATAACTAAAGTATTGTGACAATTCCACTTATGTATAATAATTCCCATTTGTGAGTACAAAAATCGTAGTTTGCTATCGGCTATATTATATGAAGGAACATATCAGTTTGACAATTGTAAACGTCAAAGCAGAATTAAACAGCAGGTATATCGAGATTTGGAAATATTTGCGACGCAGAAGTTGAAAAATCAACTCCAGAAGTTACAAAAAACAATCGTTCCTTCATTTGGAATCAATTCAGCGAATTTTGTAAACAACGAAATTTCAATTTGGAAAACAAATAGTCAGTGGAAAATGTGGCAGCAATATTGATGGACTGGAGCTTTAATATGAAGAAACAGAATGGGAAAGATTATAAGGAATGCATGGTGAAAACAATGTGGAACACAACAGCGAAAATGTTGCAAAGCATATATTTCGAAAAATTTCATGTTTCTGTCAACCCTTTCACTGATTTGGCATTTAAGAAATCCCGTGATGCACGCCATTCTAAGCGAAAGAACT
This sequence comes from Galeruca laticollis, assembly GCA_963921935.1. Lineage (NCBI taxonomy): Eukaryota > Metazoa > Arthropoda > Insecta > Coleoptera > Chrysomelidae > Galeruca > Galeruca laticollis. Next base: position 220,682,690 of record OY998177.1, on the reverse strand, counting down.
CAAGGTAATTTATAAAAACGTGAAAATAGTTCAATTGTATTAAATAAAAGTGAAATTGTGAAAATGGCATTAAATTAGATCAGATTAGATTTCAACGGGGTTACTGTGCACTGAAACCAAAGGTTTATTGTGCCCCCCCCCTATCAGAGCTGTTGTCGCTACTATTACACCTCGCCTTCCAGTTCCAAGGTTCTAATGAACTCTAGTATTTGGGACGGCTTCAGCGAGGTTAGGTCCTCACTCTTACAAGTTTCTTGTCCATAGCATTTCTTGCGTTGGCTTGCAATGGCGAGGCATTCCATAACTAGGTGATCAGGAGTTTCATCCTCCTCCCCACAGAATCTACACTCGTCAATCTCTGCTAGACCTATTCTCATTAAGTGCTTCCTAAGGCGGCAGTGTTCTGTGAGAAAGCCCGTGAGGAGATGTAGCTTATCTTTACTGAGGTCCAAATATTTTTTGGACCTAGCAGTGTCAAAGTTCCCCAGGAACTTTTTGGAATGTTCCAACCCAGGAAGGCACCGCCAGAGTGCTTCTCTTTCGGTTTCCCCTTTCTTCCGAAACTCTTTCTTGTAGGAGCATTTTGCTACACCACAGAAAGGCTCCAGGCCAATAAAGGGAATTTGTGCTCCTTTCCTGGCAAGTGTATTGGCCTCCTCATTTCCCGTGATTCCCGAGTGGCCAGGAACCCAGACTAAAGAGACCCTGTTATTCTTGCCAAATTCATCAAGTTTTCTTCGGCACTCCCATGCCAACTTTGAGTCAATGACATGGGAGCTCAATGCTTTGATAGCTGCTTGACTATCAGAATGGATCGATATGTCACATTTCTGGTAGTTTCTTTCTAGGTTCATTTCCACGCATCTTTCGATCGCAAGTATTTCTGCCTGAAAGACGCTCGGGAAGGAGCCTAACGATAATGAGTGTCTGGTGCCAGGCCCAAATACTCCAGCGCCTGCTCCAATGGTGGTTTTTGAACCATCCGTATACCATCTAATGGTTTTTTCTTTGAGAGATTGGGTGGTGTATTCCCTTTCCCAGTCTCTCCTCGTATTTAACATCGTAGTGAAATTCTTTTCGATGCTTACTTTCCTGATAATTCCGTCACTGGGAAGATTTGCTAATGAGGTATATCTTGTCAGAGAGGACCAAGCTCCCTGATTTTCAATACTCTCATTGCCTGAACCTTTCTTAGATATTCTAAGAATTGCCTCTTGGGCAGATCTTTCTATCACCAGATGTAGAGGTTAGAGATATGTAATGATCTCAAGTGCCCTAGTTGGACACGTTCTCATAGCTCCAGTGATGCACACACAGGCAAGCCTTTGAACTTTATCGAGGGTTTTCCTCGTGCTGTACTGACTTGCTTTTGTGTGCCAAACTATGGTTCCATACGTAATTGCTGGTCTCACAATCATGGCGTACATCCATCGCAGTATTTTTGGGTTGCAGCCCCACCTCTTACCAGCTAGATTTCTGCACGCCATCAAAGCTCTTATTGCTAGCAGTTATTTCAACATGCTTATTCCACAGAAGCTTACTGTCTAGGGTTATCCCTTGATATTCAACCTATGATTTCCATTCTATGATTTCCCCATTTAAGGATATGGGTTTCATGGCTGGAAGTGTTCTTTTCCGGGTAAATGGAATTACTATGGTCTTGCTTGGGTTAATGTTTAGCCCCACTGACAAGCACCATTGCTCAATGATTCTGAGGCCCTTTTGTAATAAATCACACAAGGTGCTCTCGAACTTGCCTCTGACTATTGACACAATGTCATCGGCGTAGTCCATACATTCGAAGCCAAGCTCCGTTAGCCTGTAGAGCAACTCATCTACTACGAGGCTCGATAGAAGGGGAGATATCACTCCCCCTTGAGGTGTCCCCCGAGTGGCTTTAACTAAGGTGGTTTGATTCCCCACCTGTGTCTCAGCTATCCTAGTTGTCAACAACTCGTACATCCATTTTACAATGGTAACATTCACTCCTCGCCTTTTTAATGCTTCTTTGACAGACACATGAGTTGTGTTGTCAAAGGCCCCTGATATATCCAGGAATGCGCACATTGCGATTTCTTTGTTGTTCAGAGTTCTCTGGATGACTTCTGTCAGCTGATACAGAGCCGTCCCATTTGATCGACCCGCTCTGTAGGCATGCTGACATTTATGAAGTGGTATATTCTCCAGATTCTCTGTTCTCTGAATTAATATGAGATGAAAATAGTCCCATAGGTCTTTTAAAAAGATTTTTTCATATCGCTCTAGGTATATGAAATAGCTTGACGAGGAGGTGAAGCTGCAAATTGTGAAGTACACTATTTTAAAGAAGAAAAATCAAATAATGGTGATTTAACTGGTCGCATTGAATATAATACAATACAGTTTCTTCTGAAACATGTTAGGGTGGCTCAAACAAGTGCTGCGGTAGTAAATGGCTAATAAAAAACATAGAAAATCCTAGCATATGCCCAGTAACATTGTTTTATAAAATATTATCACATAGAAAGAACCATATTACAACTGATAGATCATTTATAACTCCCAATCCGTTTTGGAAAAATAATTCATCAAAAGGTTGATACAAAAATGTTCCTGTAGGAGTCAACGAAATTCATAAGTGGACGAAAATTTCAGCTGAAAAAATTGGACTGGGTAAGGTAAGGTGAGGTAAGGGCGGTTACGGGGCAAGAGCGTAATATACCCGTTAAATTAATATAACTTTTGTAACAGGTGCTGCCATCTATTTTTTTGTGTTCCTGGTACGTCTGCCATCGAACTAAATGATTACAGAGTTGAATAGTTCAGTCTTCTTTATGATGCAGCAGTGAAAGTGTCACATGTGTTTTTCAACTCTCGGATCAAGCTCAACGACAATAATTGATCCACATATTTCTTGGCAATCCTAAGATATTTATCTCTGATTTTTGGTGAGTAGACAAATTAGCTCTAGTAGTTCAAGTTTAGCTTGATATGTTGTTGTTATTTTTCCTTGATGACAGTTTTTTTGGTTATGACCCTCTTGTCCCTTCCTTTTTTGAACTCGGGGCTAGTGCTTCAGGCCAAATGACGTTATACCGAGCTAACAAAGCGTTCAACATTCCAATAGCGATAGTTCATGATCACTTCAAAGGCAGAAGAAGGCAAAAAAGCTCTAGCTATGGCAGGCCCCAAGACATTCCTCAACAAGAAGAAGAAAAACTAGCAAAAGGTCTTCATGTCATGGAGAAATGGGACTTCGGCCTGTCTCGAAAAGAAGTATTGCAAACAGTAGCTGATTATGTCAAATAAAACAACATTAAAACGCAGTTTAAAGATGGAGAGCCTGGGGAAGATTTGTTTCTTCATTTTAAGAGTAGGCTTCACCTTTCGATTAAAAAACCTCAGAGTGTCGAATACGTCAGAAAAAAATCTTGATCCGTTCTTAATCTACGACTACTTTGACTTACTCGAAAAAACCATGAATCAGCTTGGTTTGCAAGAACGCCCTTCACAAATCTGGAACTTGGATGAGAGTAGCTTCTGTACGAATCCGTCAAAAACAAAAATTGTCGGTCAACTGGGAGCGCCATCGACAAGAACGATAAGTTGCACTGGCAAGCAAAATACAAATGTTCTACACTGCAGCAGCGCGAGCGGTGAAAAAGCTCCTTCGCTTATAATCTTTAAAGGTAAGCATGTTAGGGAACAGTGGACTGCTCCAGGTACAGAATTCCCAAATACTACCTACGCTGCTACATCTAAAGGGTGGATGCAGACAACTGTTTTCACTACTTTAAAAACAGTTTTCTGAAGAGCATTGGTTCAGAATGACGTGTGTAAATAATTTACTGGTTATAGTACGAATCCAGTTCTTTGCTTTGGGTGGGTTTCCCTACATAATTTTGAGCGGGTCAAAACTAATAGATCTCGAAGGACCACTCTAGTTGAACAGCTAGAGACTTTATACGTTTAACTTGAAGAGAATATCAGAGGTCTGGAAAAAACCATCTGATTCGAAATAAGGAACAGGTAAGAGAATACACGCTTCCTGTTATACCTTATATTAAAAAATGTTGCCAAGCATCGGGAAAGGTATAGAAAACCATAGACGTGATGCTACGTTCCTCAGTCCTACTGGGCAGCAAGTGAATAAATAAAAATACTAAACTGGACAGTTCCTCGTTCAGAGGTCCAGATAGAGAATATACAATGTAAACTTGTAATCTAAGTGTCTCTTAGATACAAAACAGTTATAAGCATTAATTAAATAGATAATGGAACATAAGTTTGCTGAGTATGTGGAAACCCTGCTGATGCCAGAAGAATTATTACGGCATTCTTCACAAATAATAAATGTTATTAAAATGTGTTGACAACCTTGCACAACACTACCGTCGCGATCAAGTTAACAAATAAACATTATAACTACATATTAATTTCAAAAGTATCGATAATCGATGCGACGACACTCTCACCAATTTTAAAGAAATTGAGAGCGACTGCTCAGTGAGAGATAAAATGTACTTCTACTTTCAGAAAAATGAAATAAGGGTTCGTCGTGTTTGGTCGGGTACAACAGATTGCTTTAAAGCAGGGGCGTATTACGATTTGAAAGGAACCACTATGTTTAAACGGTTGTTTGAACAACCTGTGTTAGGCATTTATGACGGGTACGCTACTTATCTTGGAGCGGATGTCATAAATTTGGCAGTGGAAAACGATATAACCATACTTAAGCTTCCACCCCATACCAACCACTTTCTGCAGCCACTAGACTTGTGCGTATTTAAATCACTCAAGACTCGTTGGGATGCCAAACTCGTTGATTGGCAGAGAAAGAACGTAGGAGCTGCTATATCAAAAAGTATGTTCTCCAAGATGATAGGAGAGATATGGACGGAAACCAAACGCGAAATTTTAGTGAATGGTTTCACTAAAGCGGGGATATTCCCGTTAAATCGGAATGTTGTGAAGCAAGACTCATTCGATCCAGTAGTTTTTCAACGTTGACAAAAAAAGCAGAATGTGGCTTGCAGCGATGAACCTGAACCTGTCGAGTCGACGCAAAGCACATCAGCAAACAATAATGCGGTGCCAGAGCCCATCGAACCAACGCCAAGCTCAAGCTCGCAAGAGAATGTTTATTTTCCACCACAAGAACCAGAGATTCCAGTTGTGTCATTCGATGAGCTTTTGTTGAAATCCACCAAACGTCAAAATAACCCTGATTTGAGAAAGAGAAAGCGTGTGTGTTTAGGAGCAGAGGTTATCACAAGAGCTGAAGTTGATACAATATTGAATGAAAAAACAATGGAAAAGAGTAAACCAGAAAAAATAAGAACGTTACTAAACAAAAGGTATCTGAGAGCAGCTCCGACGATAACAGGTCTTGGCACAGCGATTCAAGCGATGAGAGAATAAGTGAGTTTGATAATCTCAGTAAAAGTGATTTGGAAGAGCTCGAAAAAAACTAATTTTCTACTGAGGAACCTGTTTTTTCCCAAATTCAAGTGGGTGATTTTGTATTGGCAAACTTTGTTGGAAAAAAGAAAGTCTACAAATATGTTTGTTCAGTGAAACAACTTATTAATGATGAATAATCAGAGGTGACATGCCTAAAAGGCTCACAAATAATGCCACTTCATTTTAAAGGGGAACTATGTATGCAGCATACTGTTGTCCGACATAGAAAAAAAACTACCTGTACCAGAATGTCGATAACCGCTGATTACGAGAAGTGAATTTTTGAGACTGGTACTGAAATATTTGAGGCTTGAAAATCTCACTTTTTCAACTATTACTTTTAAGTTTGGATAGAATTTTGTTGTTTCAATTCTTAAACTTACGTTTTGCCCTTTGAATAAACAATTTTCCAGTAAAACAAAATCATCTTTTCTTTTCACGATAATATCTCAAAGTTGAACATGCCGAAAAAATGTGCAAACATATAGGAATTATGCACTAGCCACGCGTTAAACTCCAGGCATTATCAGCAAATAAAATGGCGTATTATGATCTTGCCCTGGACCAGTGGGGCAAGTGCGTAATATGCACGTCAAAAAAAATTTTGCATAGAAAAATCGCAAATATTGTTTTTTTGTTGAACATACCTTATCAGTTAATATGAATGATCACAATGATACGACAAACACGCAAAAACTCATAAATTTAGTAAGAGCGATTTTCATAGTTAGTTAAAATTCAAGTATAGAAATTCCCTTACGCACTTGCTCCACCTTACCTTACAAAGAATAAAAAAAATTCTAATTATTCTCATCGCTCCAGCATCGTGTCAACTTTAGCTAAAGCAGGTGTTAATGAACAAAAGAATTTATTAAAATAACTGGACATCCCTCTTCCATGTCTATAAAGCCTTATTTGCAACTTGATAATGATCATCATTCGCAACTTATAACAAGCCTACGAGATAGAGCTTTGGATAATGAATTAGCAACAGTATCAACAACATCCATGTCAATGTCAACAACAAAATCTGCATCAGTTGAGGAGCCAATGTCTACTCGACCAATTGTATATAATGTATTTTTAACAATTGTTCTTTCTAAATATTACTCTTGTACTTATTGTTCTTTCGGTTTGTTAAATAAATTTTAATTGAATTGAGTTTTCTATTCATGGGAGTATCTTACCTAATACCACGCGAGCTCAGATCTAGCAGATCTGTTCAGGCAAAATCATGAGAGCTATGCTCTCGTAATTTTGCCAGAACAGCTCTGGTTAAATTGCCAATGAAAGTAAGTATTCGAAAACAATCACAAAAATATCCGGCTAAATCTGAGCTCTTGTGGTATTACCCCCGACAATCCCATTCATGTATAATAATTCCCATTTGTGAATACAAAAATCGTAGTTTGCTGTCGGCTAAATAGGAAGGAGGAGAGTTTGCAAGTGGATAAAAATATCGGATAAATTACGTTACCGTAGCAACCCTAGCATTTAGGTACTGTCTGTTTACCAAGCAATGCACGTCAATTTGACAATTATAAATGTCAAAAACAGAATGAATTAAACAGCATATAACAATTCCGAAAAGTATGTCGAGATTTGGAAATATTTGCAAGGCAGAAATAGTAAGGGAGATTGAAAAATCAACTCCAGAAAATACCAAGAAAACTCATTCCTCCATATGGAATCAATTTAGTGAATTTTGTAAACAACGAAACTTCAATTCAATTCAAGTTTAATTGAATTGAGTTTTTTATTCATGGGATTGTCTTACCAAATACCACGCGAGCTCAGATTTAGCAGGATATTTTTTCCGGTGGTTTTCTCATACTTACTTTCATTGGCAATTTAACTCGATCTGTTCAGGCAAAATCACTCGAGCTACGCTCTCGTGAGTTTGCCAGAACAGCTCTCGTTAAATTGCCAATGAAAGTAAGTATTCGAAAACAACCACAAAAATATCCGGTTAAATCTGAGCTCTTGTGGTATTACCCCCTACTATTTTCCTGCCAAAATAGCATAGCAAAGGCATATTTTCTACTGACAATTTAACTCATGTATAAAAAATCGCATATGCCACAGTGCAATTGTAACTTTGACAGCGGCAAAAGTTAGCTTTAACTTTTACAGCGACAAATATACTAGTGGTTTTTTCACTTATTCATTTGTTCATCAATTATCGCGGTGTTGGTTACCAGAATAAATAGTTTGGCATGTTTGTCAACAACTTATTGAATTTTCAAGAACTAACAATGAGTCGATTCGGTGTGTCTACGAACGCCGAAATTAGTCAAATTGTTAATACCTGTGTCTACTAATATAGTTACGACGCAATCATAAATCTGGCGACAATTTTCTACGTTGTGCGATGCAAAAAGATACGCATTTGAGCCAGATACTTCCATCGAGAAATTGAATGTATTATTGCAAGATATGTTTCCAAATTTCTCATTCATTAAATTGTCCTGCCGATTTACACTCGAGGTTTGTATTGATATTGGGTAAATTTGTGTTGTTCAAATTCTAAACTGTTTCCTTTAGCAATTTGACTCGAATAACTGTCAACCTAAAAACACTCCACCTTCGGTGTCGTGTTTTTAATAGTTGACAGTTATTCTCGTCAAATTGCTAGGAAACAGTTTCTCATTAAATAACCCAAATTTACCCGATAAAATACAAACCACTTGTGCAATTATAAGTGACAAAAAGTTATCTGCAATTATCTTGACAAAATTCACATGTGATTTTTACATCGCCAAAATTTTAATTTTTTCAAGGTGCGATCAAAGTAAAGTTTGTTACCATGGTTCTGTTATTTATTTAAAATAACATTGTGTTATTTCTTGTTAGAAAAACTCAAAAACTCAGATTGGTTCAGTTCAGAAATGAGTATCTGAAGAAAAAAAAACGGATTTGGAACACAATCCATTGCAGAAATTAAAGAATATATCCCCAAATACATGTGTCTCCAAAGCTTCAGGTTGGCGACAGTTTTCACAGATTTTATTGATAAGAGATTATTAACTTGAAAAGCATAATTTAGCAGAAGAATTAGGGAAAATTTTGGAAGATTATGCTTACAACTTGAAAATAAGAACGGGGAAGATTAGAACAAATAGTCAAGTATCAAAAGCATATGGAACACCACGGCGCAGATGCCATAAAAAATACTATCAAGAATTTTTTTATCAAAATAGACCCATTTACCAACATTGTTTTCAGATCCGCCCGTTTGGCAAAGGACTCGAAACGAAAACACCTTCAAGGTAACCAAAAATTATTATAAATAGAACGACTTACTCAATTGGTATAGGTCCAACTAGCCAATCGAATTCAATAAATTTTTCTCCTTCGTACACTCTAATAATTTGACTAATCCAATCGTTAAATTTCTGGTGAACCTCAGACACTAGCGGACCTTTTTGCACTTTGAACTCGGCTTTAGTAGCTACTTTAAAAGTGCTTCCGTAAGGTCTGAAAATGTAGGCTCCTGAAGATCTATTGCTAAATTTAGAATTGTTTCCTACAAATCCTTTGTAATAGAGGAAATTTTGAGCAAAATCTATCGTTTTTCCATTAATTGTTATTTGAGTGATCAAACCTGTGTCAGGATCAATGTCGAATTCAGCTTCCTAAAAAATAATAAAAAAGATCAACAATCATTTTCGATATAATTAAAAAAAATGAGAATTTATTTCATTATATTTTCATTAATTTATGGATTCATCCTCACATTAGTTGTGTTTCTGGTTGCCAACGTAGTTTTTTCAGAATTTCAAAATCTTACTCTTGATTCACCTCTTGAATCTATAGTACGAGCAGAAAGTATTTGGAATTAGAAAAAAAAAATAAACAACTAATAACACTTCTATTTCTACAATTCATAACATTCTCTTTAAGACAAATAACTATCTTACTGTCTCATACATGCACCATTTAGATGTAAACGTTTTTAAAGTCGACGAGGAGTGCCCATAATTAGATTTGATGCGTGAGAATCAGTAATAACTTGCCAAGCTTTAGTAACGGCTGTTACTAATTCAACTTTGGTTTGATGGGCTCCACTCCGATTTTCATCAGTTCCCAAATGTTTTCGATGGGACTTAAGTCAAAAAAAGCTGCTGGCTATAATATGTTTGCTATATCGTTATTTGCCATCCAAGTTCTTGAATATAAGGAAGCGTTGAAATCGGCAACTCTCTGGAAACAAAGCATTCGCTGTTTGTACAACGTTTACAATTCAGAATTGTGTAGTAGCGTATACTATATACTGTACCATCAATAATGCTCAAGTCAGTGATACCGCATGATGAAATCACTCCCCAGACCATGATCTTTATCGGAAATTTTGATTTTTGTACCGTCGCTCTAGCTCTGCTAAGTACCAGTAAACGAATGTCACCCGGCTGGAAAAAGATGCTTTATCTGTGATGAAAATATTTGCTAAAGTGCACTCTTGAAAATTTTCGCAAAATCGAAGTCTTCTCCGTAGTTGCTCGTCACGAACAGTTGGTATCTTTCCTGGTTTATTTATTCTGCATCCTCTACACAAGAAAGTTGGGCGAATAGTTTCGGGAGCAAGAGGTATTCCACGTTGCCTCGTAAATCTTTTTGCGATTTTTCGAAAGCCCTGTCGTGGATTCCTACGACCCATCTGCAGCAAAGATCTCAAACACGGTCCTCGTAACATACGTGGTGCTCCTGAAACTTCGGCATGTTTTAAACCAATACCATTTCTTATGTATGTTTCAGCACATTGTAAACCGTCGACTTGCTTAGTCCTGTCAAACCCATTGTTGAAAATTTTCGCAAAATCGAAGTCTTCTCCGTAGTTGCTCGTCACGAACAGTTGGTATCTTTCCTGGTTTATTTATTCTGCATCCTCTACACAAGAAAGTTGGGCGAATAGTTTCGGGAGCAAGAGGTATTCCACGTTGCCTCGTAAATCTTTTTGCGATTTTTCGAAAGCCCTGTCGTGGATTCCTACGACCCATCTGCAGCAAAGATCTCAAACACGGTCCTCGTAACATACGTGGTGCTCCTGAAACTTCGGCATGTTTTAAACCAATACCATTTCTTATGTATGTTTCAGCACATTGTAAACCGTCGACTTGCTTAGTCCTGTCAAACCCATTGTATCACATCCCTAGCACCGGTTTCATATAATTATTGAACTAGAAGTTTTTTTTTCTACTTGCGTCATATTGATATTCGTGTTTTCAAATACTGGCAAAACAACTATTATATTGAATGTAATGACATTTTTTAGGTAAGTTAAAATCTTGTCAGTCAACGCCTACTACGATATTAGTTTTCTTAATCGATCTAAAATTAAGATCCTAGTATGCGTTAACAAACATAAGAAAATTCCAGATACTTTCTGTTCGTACTATATTTAAATGTACATTTTATTTTGCCTGGTAGCTTCCATCCCATTATTACAATAATAATTTATCATGTTTGTCTTATTCAGCCTTCCAATCCATTTAACTTTATCCACTTTTGATTTATTTAACAATGTCTACCCTATTTAGAAACCACAGTATGTCTCATTATGCTTTATTACTTATCTCCATTGAACCGAGCAGTTATTTTCAGCATTTGTGAAAGTCTGCTTCTCATTTGTGATATCTTAATGTATATAGAGAAAACCATGGTCCATCCTTGCGTGTTACCAACCCAGTTAAATCAAAAGTTACCCAATCATTTAATTGTCCCTCCTAAAGTATGCACTTCAGCTTGATTTATTGTTATCGCGATTATTTTATTCGTCCTTATCGAGCTCAATAATGTTCTTTCAGCAATGGTGAAATTTGATTGACAGAGTTTTATGGGTGGCACACGATCTTTCTTGCAAGAAGATCTCAATTTTAACAGTCAGTTTCGATTATTTTATCAAGTGAATCGGTTCAGCTCCATCTTTTAGTTTAGTTCAAGTAGCATCTCAGCAGTTTACTGAAGTAACTATAGTGATTTCTTTTATTATTCTTATACTCCTCTCTTTCTCTCTTCATCTCTTCGTCAGTTTCTCTATTTGAGTTACGAATTCTCGGGAATATTTCGTTATTCTTTCTCTCGGTAGGTATCTCGATTAGTAAACGAGCATGTGTCGAGTAGCAACTTTCCGCAACCATAAAGAAACATTGTAAATTTATGATAAGTGTAATACGTGTGTAATAATTATATGTAAAGAAAATGTTAACAAAGTAATAATCGTGAATTTTGTGTAGGGATACTTTTTGAACAGTAAGTGCATTTGCTGGTATCTTCAAAATTGAATTATTGACAACAAAGTGTACGATATCTGTGTATTAAACAATTTCAGTTTCATTCATTTTATATTGTTATTGATAAGAAACCGGTCTCATTAGCTGGATAAATACTATCGCAGGCCCATACACCTGTTTTATCAGGTGACAGGGCCGTATTATTTTTCGGACACTTCATCATGAACCCCAAACAAAATGTTTCGACTCTTCCACATTCTCAGTCTAAATCAGATATTTCTCGAACCTATTAATCAGCAGCTTCAATCCCCATCTTCCCTTCAAAAGAACAAGCAATTGTCTTCAGTGCATTAGAAAACACTCGTCTTCAAGATTACCTAATTCCTCTGGGTAGTATAATCTAGCCAAAAAACATAATCTTTTCATCCCGGTTATCAAACGACCGGATATGCATGTATTTATTCAATAAACATCTAGTAGAAACATTCATGAATGACTACGGAGAAATAGAAGTTAACGGAATGGTAGTCAGTGCTAGAAAACTAATATCACCAGCAGAAAGAATCGTTCTCTCAAATGTGTGCCCATCTATACCTCATAATATACTGATTAATGAATTACAAAAAATTGGTTTAGCCCCTGTTTCTCTACCGGAATATACTCACATATTGAGTTTCAGAAGACAAGTATTCGTCAGCCCACACAACGTACAGCTTTCAGATTCATTTATACTTGATTTCGACAACACTTCCTACAGAATATTCATTTCTCAAGACAATATAGTTTGCTACAATTGCAAAAAACAAGGCCACATAGCATCTCAATGTTCTGAACCTATAACACAACCTAGAGTACTTCCACATGTATCAAATAAAATTCCTTCAGCACCGTCTAAAACAAAAACAGTAACGCAACCATAAAACATAAAGGCTGTCTCTGATAACTCACAAATACTTACAAATATGGAAACTTATCAAGCAACTGTCGATACAAGCCAACCAAAACGAAATTTTGACGAAATCGTTTCACCTCAAGTGAGTCCACCTATCACACAGTGCAATTAATTCCCTGTACCAAAACATAAGTCAAAAGCAAAGAAACCAAAGCTCAACTCTAACTCAAAATATGAAGATAGCAATTTAAACTTAATACAGTCACTTGAACCGGCCAAAACATTTATCGAACACCAGTCTCCTCCATTTGTGCTCAGTTTCGATCAACTAATTCTTTTGCTAAGCAGTCTAAGCGGATCTTCAGATCTCATTAGTATTATAAAAGAGTACACTACAGATATTTTAGCACTGACTAGTATGCTACGTCTAATATATCCCCACGTAAAAGACAAATCAACGAGACGCAAACTAACTTTACTTAAAAAGAAAATTTTTGCTCAGCTCGGTGATATTTTCTCATATGACGAAAGCGACGCCTCTCAGTTGAGCCAGAACTAACATATACAAATCAATTCCTTAAATTCACATCAATACTACAATGGAATAATTATGGATTTTTCCATCGCCTTGCTATAGGTACTCCAACTCCTTATTGCTGAACAAACTACGGACATAATATGTCTGCAAGAAACCAACTTAAACCCTCAAAAAATATACAACTCTGTATCATTAAAATACTCTCGCAAAGATAGAGTCGCAACCAATAATATATCTAGTGGTGGCGTAGCAACACTGGTTAAGGATATATTAGAAGCAAGTTTATTTCTCGTAACAACTAACTTGGAAGCCATAGTTTTTAAAATAAGGTCAGACAATGTTAAATTTATTTTTAATCTCAATCTACCGTCAAGAACTCCTACAACTTACAACGAACTAAAAGATTTGTTTAGTCAGATACCGGCTACTCGCATTATAGTAGGAGATTTTAATAGTCACAACATTGTATGGGGCTCGTTTCATACTGATGCTAGAGGGAATATTGTAGAAAAAATCATATCAGACCTTCAGCTTAACTTTCTGAACGATGTCTCTCCAACAATATTTAACATCACCACTGGGAACTCATCAGTAATTGATTTAAGTTTGTGCGACCTCCAGCTTACTCTTCGCCTTTATGGGAAGCCCTTCAGTACACATACGGCAGTGATCACAATCCTATCCTTATCAAGAACTCAGCAGCCCTGACTCCTTAAAGTTTTGTTCCAAAATAGGATCTGCAAACTGGACAGAATTTGAATCAACCACGAAATGCTGGAATGTACGATGACCAACGACGTTGATGAATCCTTAAATACTTTCAACAGCATGATTCTAAGAAGTGCAGCACTCTTCATAGAAAAAACTATGAGGACAAACAAAAAACGCACCCCTGTACCATGGTGGAATACGGAATGTCATACGTCTATTCGTGCCACCAAAACAGCACTTAATAAATACAAGAGGCACAAGACCATCGAAAATAAAATAGATTTCAAAAATCTCAAAGCGAAGGCACAGCTTGTCATAAAAACAGCTAGGAAAACATCATGGTCAAAATATGTTTCCGAAATAAACAGCGCCACTCCGATCAGTGAAGTATGGAAAAGAATAAGAAAAGTTTCAGGACTAAAGTGCACACCAATATTATCTCGACTAAAGATTAATGATGCAGTCACAACCTCTCCTCAGCTAAAAGCCGACGCTTAAGCCAATCACTTTAAAAGTTTGTCTTCAAACCGCAATTATGATAATACCTTTCTTGAAAACAGATTAGTGGTGGAAACTTCAGAGCTACTTCAAGACGAAGACGAGAACTCTCCACTAAACATACCCTTCTCTATGGAGGAACTTCAAAATGCAATCTATAGCATGAAAGATGCTAGTCCTGGACCAGATGATATCCCAATCACATTCTTAAAACACCTTCCTGAATCTGCGAAAACACTCCTTCTCCAACTATTCAACTGTGCCTGGAAACATAATCAATTTCCTTCAACATGGTCAACAGCGTACATTCTACCTTTCCTGAAAAACTAAAAGTCAAGTCTGGAACCTGATAATGGAGAAAATGGTTAATTACGGATTAATATGGACCTGGGAAACATCCAAATGTTTAATATCCGAACAAAATGGTTTTAGACAAAATCGATCCGGCATCGATAATACTCTTGAACTGGAAAGTACTGAAGCACTGTCGATTAAACAATCATGTATATATATTCTTTGATTTGAAAAGAGCATTTAACACATGCTGGAGATTTAACATAATAAAAGAACTCCACTCATGAAACATTCATGATAATTGCCTCAGATTTATTAGTAATTTCCTTAAAGATAGATCATTTCAAGTAAGAGTCCATAATTCATATTCCGAAAGTCAAACTGAAGAAAACGGAACTCCTCAAGGCTCCGTACTTAGTCCAACACTGTTTCTAATAGCTATAAATAAGATTATCAAAGATATACCAAAGCCTCTTAAGGCTCGCTTATACGCAGATGACCTGGTAGTTTATTGTAAAGGCAAAAATGCCACTCTAATGACAAATATATTTCAATTCTTTCTCACACAATTAGAACAATGGTCTCAGCACACCAGCTTCAAATTCTCAGTTTCAAAAACAAAAGGAGTACTATTTTCTAAAAGAATCCAAGAATCTTATCCAAAACTCACTCTATACGATGAAGTTATTTCATTCAAGCCATCTGTTAAATTTCTCGGAATGTGGTTGGACCAAAAACTTTCTTGGAAAGAACATATGAAGCAAACCATATTATCATGTCATAAAAGGCTAAACATAATGAAGACATTAAGTAACAAACACTGGGGATCTGATTATAATATGCTGCTAACTATTTACAAAAGTTTAATAAGATCTAAAATAGACTATGGATTAATTGCTTACGCCTCTGCATCTAAAACAACATTAAAATTACTTGATACTGTTCATAACCATGGGCTTAGAATGGCTCTTGGAGCTTTTCGAACAACTCCTGTCGATAGTATTCATAATGAAACGGGTGAACCTCCTCTACATTATCGAAGAATATATATAACATTGTCACATGCTACCTCAATTGCATCGAATAGAACCAAGCCCTCTTATAATAACACCTTCACCAATAAATATCTACATCACTTCAGCAATGAGCCCCAAACAGCAAAACCTTACTACGAAAGATTAAGAATATTCCTAAATAATTTGGACATTCAATTTCCTCCTGTATTTCCTGTAGACTTGGATCATCCTCCACCCTGGACTATCAAAACCCCTAGTATTAATACAACACTAAGTATATTTAACAAATACGAAGTAAACTCAGCAATATTAAGGGATAAATTTAATTTAATTTTGGAACAACAATACAGTGACTGCAATAAAATATACACTGATGCATCAAAATGAGAAACAGGGATAGGGGCTGCCATTGTAAATTCGGGGAATATTTCCCAATACTGACTTCTTTTCTGCCTCAGTATCTTCTCTGCTGAACTTTTTACTCTACACAAAGCTCTCCAACTCGCAGAAATTTTCAAACAGCCTCTTTCTTAACGACTCCCTCAGTGCATTAAAAAGTTTGCAGCAAATATACCAACAAAATCCTATTGGAAAACTAATAAAGGCTGAATTAGTGGAAGCTGAGTTGAATTCTAGAAGCGCTAAGTTTATATGGATACCATCGCATATTTGAATCGAAGGCAACGACAAAGCAGCTGCTAGTGCGCGTGACGCGATATTTAATATCAATTTGGAAAGTGAGTGTCGAAGCGTTGCTAGTGATTTAAAAGCATTCTTTAAAATGAAAGTGTATAGCGGTCGAATTCCAGATCAAAGCTAAGGGAAGTAAAGAGTAATATATCTCCATGGCAACCTACTACTAAAAATAGGAAAATACAAGTTATATTAACGCGGCTTCGACTAGGTCACTCAAGATATACCCATTCCTATTTATTCACAAATAGTGAACCCCCGATGTGTACAACGTGTAATGTCGTAGATAGCATAAAACATGTCCTTATTGCATGTCCAAAATACACAGTCGAACGAGCAACAAATAATTTTCCAAACAGTTTGGAAGTTCTCCTCGGAAAAGAATGTCAATATCATAGGCGAATCATAGACTATTTAAAATCTATAAGCTTATTGTATAAGATCTAATGGTATTATATTATTGTATTGTCGCTAATAACCTTTGGTGGATGCGACATGTTTCAATTATAAAAAAATTATGTGTAAAAATAGTAGTAGTGTCCGAGTTTAATTGTTTATTTAATTAAAAATACTAATAATTGGAAAAGTAGTGCTCTACAATCACATACGTAAACACTTTTTTTGCATTGGCTTGCAATGGCGAGAAATTCTAGAGCCCACAGAATCTGCACTCGTCAGTTTCTGTTAGACCAATTCTCAGTAGGTGCTTCCTGAGGCGGCATTACTCTGTAAGGAAGCCTGTGAGGAGCTGTAGCTTGTTTTTGCTGAGATCGAAATAATTTTTGGAAATAGCGGTGTGAAAGTTCCGAAGGAACTTTTTGGAGTGATCCAGTCCGGGAAGGCACCGCCAGAATACTTTCGGTTTCCTCCTGCTTCAGATACTCTTGCTTGTAGGAGCCATTTCTCACACCACAGAAAGGCTCCTGTCTAATAAAAGGCGTTCGTGATCCTTTTCTGTCGAGTGTATTAACGACTTCATTCCCTTTGTTTCCTGAGTGATCATAACCCAAGACTCCTCTTCCATATATCATCATGACGGCTATAGACAAAATCGTTCTATCAGGAGCGTAAGAATCACAGGCGGTTGACGCTAATCGCTAATCGTTCAGAATTGAATATTTGCCATTTTATAATATGTACAGTATTTAATTATTGAGTTGCAATAATAAATCATTACAAAAAGTAGCCTATTCAGTGTCAATATCGTCGATTCATTGTTTTTCATGTTGTAACCATTAAAATTATTAAATTTTCAACCTATTTTTAGAATCTTCATAATAATTGGAGTGATATTTGAGAAACAATTCAAGAGTTTGTTCAACGATACTTCTTTGACATGTTATGATACCCTATTAAAGAAAATGGATGATACACTTAATAGACTATTTCTTTCTAACACATTGTCGCTTATGGACTCTGTTTTAAACCCTGTGTTACCAAACAATATTCCTAGCACTGTATATGTATGTAACTTGGCGTTATTTATCCAAATAATTAAAACCCATTTATTCGACTTTATTCCATCTTGATTGTCAACTCGAAATCAAAGAAATCAACTTATTGGGGAATTGTTCATTTGTTTTTACTATATCTCAGCAACTGTGAAATTGTGTATCTTTTCTTTTGATATGACTTCAGCTATATACAGAAAACCGTGGTAACCTGAGCTGTTATCAACTGAACCAAACCAAAATTAATCCGCTGATGCTTCATGATTCTCACTATATTCTTTGAACAATTTGAAACATCAACCATACTACTACAATATCAACTTTTCAGCCACTTGTTCTATTTGTTTTGACACCAAAGTTTCGACATACATGCTTAACGATGTGTACTTACCCCTGTTTTATCATTTTTGGTTGATTGGAATTTTGGTATTTGATTGCTTTCAATTCCTTGTACAAAATAAGACTTGAAACCAAGAGGTGGTATGTCTGCTGCCTGAAATACTAATTCATTTTGAGCCTGGCTCTTCCTGCCTGGTATATTGAGAACTCCCTGGGAAATTGGGACTATTTGGGTAACTAGTTCTATGCCTACAATTTGTATTAATAACTCGATGTTAGTATGTTTTCTAATAGTCAAGCTCAACAAGTATTACCTTCAGGGTCCTTTACTGAGTATTTTTTGCCAGTAATTGGTACTCGGACGAATTTATCAACAGATCTGCTCAAAGGATTGTATATTGTCACCACGAAATCATTATTTGTTTCCGTGAAAGCGCATTGACTTATATTAACCAATGGACATGTCGTAAAAGGAATTGCAGGTACTGGTTCATCACGTTCATATTTCTTTGTATTCGGAGCGACTATTTTACTGGAGAAAAAGATAATTAATTTAAATTTGTATGACTTTAACTAGACTATTTTATACCTTAGAGCTGTTTTGGTTATCCATTCGCATTCTTGAATTCCATCTGATAAAATTCTAGCATAATCACTAGCAACATGCTGTTTTTCTGTACCTGTTATAGCATCATGATGTTGCATTACTCCCATTGCTTCACGAAGGACATTAAGATCTACTTTGTCAATCGGATCTAGGTCAGCTAAAGTATATAATTGCTTGCATACCTAGAAAAATATGTTATTTATTGATAAATATACAAATCTTTGGTCATACGTATGTTAGGCACTTTCGATATCAATATTGTGTTAAATGTAGACATTGTAGAAAAATTATATATAATATTCTCATAATTAGTGTATTAAATGAAACTCACGGTTTCTAGTTAATACCACAATATAATAAAAATTGTTGAAAATTCTAAAAAATTGACAATTGTTTCGATAAATCAATATCATCGTCAGAATGACAGAAGTTACATTTCATTTGATGCCTACCTGATGTTTAGTAGTTATTTTTGGGTAGACCAAGAAGTGACCTAACTTGTGATTGACTTAATACATGTTAATAGAAAAAAGAAGAAGATGTGATATTATAAATATTGAAGCTTAGATATTATTAGCCCTATGGTGATATCCTGGATATCATTTTTCCAATTAAGATCAGTATAACTGTGCAATGATATAGAAAACCAGGAAAACTATATCTGCTGATCTTTACAATTATCACTTATCTCATAATTAATTTCTTGAGGCAAACTTTATTCCAAATAACAACAAAAATAACATTATGGCATGATAAAGAGAGAGAGAGAGAGAGAGAGAGAGAGAGAGAGAGAGAGAGAGAAATTCGATGATTTTTGTGTTGGGGTTTGTGAATGTTTTAATTTTGGATTTTTTGTGTTGAGATTTGGCCCTGATATAGGATATATTCCTCTGCAGGGCTGGTTGGGGGTTGTGTTTGTGGGTGGTTTGCGTGCGCGTATTGACTTGGATTGAATTTAGGGTCTTCTTCTTCTTCTTCTTATTCGTATTTAAGATCTTGCGATCTGTTAGTTTTGAAGGTTCCTCTTTATCGTTTCCTGGGAGGTGGACTGCCAACTGTCCTTCCATCTCTTAGGTGGTCTACCGGGTGCTCTTTTCCCTGTTGGTTTCCCTTCAAGTGCGATGCATGGCAGTCTGCTCTCCTCCATTCTTCTCACATGGGCGTACCAATGTCTTCTTCTTTGTCTCCCCCATCCTATGATGTCTTGTACTCCACATTGTTCCCTGATGTCATTGTTTCTAACTCGGTCCCTTCTTGTTTTTCCCACTATAGTCCTGAGCGTTTTCATTTCGGCTACTCTAAGCATGCTTTTCGTTTTGTTGGTTTCTTCTCTGGTTTCTATTCCGTATGTCATGATTGGCCTGATACAAGTCTTATAGATCCTAACCTTGCTATCCTTTCGCATGTATTCGTTTGCCCATATTGTTTGCTTTAAGCAGCCCGATATGGCAGTCGCTTTGTTAATCTGTCTTCCTAGGTCCTTCACTGGGTCGTGATAACTCGACAGATCCATACCTAGATATTTGAATTGTGAGACTTGCTCGATGATTTTTCCCTGGACTTCCAGCTTACATCTTACAGGTTCTTTAGCAAAGGAATTTAGGGTAAGACTCAAAATTCAATTTTGGAAAAGTGTATGGGAAGTTGAGAAAAAGTGTCTAGAAAAATACGAGGTTTTGTTTTGTTTTGTGGGTGAATGGTAGTTTTTTGCTAGAAATCAACCAGAGGGAGAGACAGGAACAATCAGCAGCGAAATTGGGTGATTTTTGTGAAAACGTGGTTTTAGATGTGTGTAGGATGGGGAATTTAGAAGTGTCTAGAAAGATCGACTATGAATAAGACGAACCACGTTGCGCTGCGGTTAGTTAAGAGAAGATGAGGTGGGTGTTTGAAATTGTTGGATGTTTGTAAATGTTTTTGGGATTGGGTGTCTCCGATGTCATGAGAGTTAATAAGAAGAGCTAGGAATGATTTTAGGATTTTTGAGTTTTATTTCGAATTTGTTTGAAAAGTGACTAGGAGACATTGAAAGATGTGTGGAAGATGTCGGGTGGCGGCGACTGGCTTGATATGCCTACTCCGCTTATCTATCATCAACTGTGTCACTGAGGGAGAGAGAGAGAGAGAGAGAGGTTCGAAAGAAATTTTGTGTTGGATGGTATTGTTGTAGTTGAGATGTTTGTTTTAGATGTGTTCCCTGATATAGGATTAGTTTCCTCAGCAGGGTTGGGTTGGGGGAGGGGGGGGGGTTTGAGGGTTTGTCCGCGTTTGTGTTGAGTTAGGTGAGAAGTGGTTGGTTGAGAAGTTTGGAGTTTGTGACGTAAAGGGGTGGACTCGAGGTTTTGGAGTGGGCTTGTCGCTAGAAAGTGTACCAGAGGAAAAGCATTCTCGCTGTTTTTTTATATTTTGAAAAAAATAATAAAAATATCGTTGGGGGGGGGCGGTTACAGCTGCGGCTGCATTGTTCCCTACGTCGATTGGGTGATTGGCACGTCGGTCCATTTGGCTAGTGAAAAAATTCATCCTGTTGAATAGATTCACCGTGTTACAGGGAAACCGCAGAAAACCTGTAACCCGACGGGTGGGGGGGGGGGGGGGTGGTTGAAGGGTTTGACAGAAGTGGTGACTAATTGTTGTGAGATGTGTGAGCGTGTTTAAGATAATGAGTTCTGTGGTTATATAGATAGGAGGAGGAATATGTGTAGAGAGATGTAGAAGTTTCTGTGTGTGATGGTTGCAATGTTTGGTTATCGGATTGAAATTGGGGATTGGTCTAGGTAGTCGATGTATATGTCTGGGAGATCGTCGTAGGCCGTGGCTAGTAGCAGTACTGGGGAAAATGGGAGCTTCCTCTTGGGTAATCCACGGTGTAAAGAGGACGTTTTTCGAGATATCGCCGCCCGATTCGATAGTGCGATTAACGTATCGGGCTTGTATTAGGGTGTTTAGACGGGACGGAATGGGCTCAATGTCGATATTGATATAGACGGTGTTACTGGGTGAGTAGGGTGCCTTGTATTGGCAGTATCTCAGAATAGATTGCTCACAAGATCAAAGCTTTTTTACAAGGTGGTCGGGAAGGGAGCAATAGACGTTTGCTCTACAATCGATGATAGGACGGATATATGTCTTAACGGTAGGAGTAGGGTGGATGGATGAGTGCGTTCGAAGCTTCCGCCGAGTGCCTTAAGAAGATTAACTCGCCGTCGGATTTTATTCAAAGTGTCCATGAGGTCGGCCATCAAGTTGAGAGTGTGAGTGAATCTCACTCCCAAATAACCGACTTCCCTGCGGATTTCGAGTCGATCTCCCCAGAGCACGAGGCGGAAGTTTATGGGTACAAGTCGTTCGCTCATGGTATCGGGGTGTTTGAAGACGATGGCTTGGGTTTTTTCAGGGTTGAGAGTCACCCGCCATTTTCTGCACCAATTTGAAAATTGGGTCAGTAGATTTTGGGATCGAATATCGAGAGAGCGAATGTCAGTCGCGGGAATGATTAGTGCGGTGTCGTCCGCATATAGTTGGATATTATCTTGCGGATGTGTGTCATACGTATAAATTGGGTATAATAGTGGAGTAAGTATCGAGCCTTGCGGAACGCCAGTTTGGGGTGTGAATGAATCGGATAGGCTGTAACCAACTTTGACGCTGATCGATCGGTCTGTGAGGTAGGAATATAATAATTTTACGATTTGGTTTGACAATCGGATGCTCAGTAGCTTTCTCACTAGTCCGGCGTGACAGACTTGGTCAAAAGCTTTTTGAACATCCATGAAAAAAGCGGCTAAACAGCGTCGTTGGTTTAAAGCTCGGGTGACGATGGTTTGAAAGTTGGTGGTGGCGTTCTGACAGGAGTGGCCTGGCCTGAATCCGAATTGAAATGCCGGAATGATATTGTTTTCGTTACAGAAGTCCCAGATTCTCTCTTTTAACAAACGTTCAAAGATTTTACCTAGGACGCTGATCAATGACATTGGGCGGTAGGATTCAGGCTTTGTGGGGTCTTTGCCAGGTTTGGGGATGAGAACTATGTTGGCAGATTTCCAACAACGAGGGAAGTAAGAGTATGCCAAGCAGGCGTTCAACAGTGAGTAGAGCGGAGGGAGAATCTCTTCTGGCAGGTTTTTGAGTGCCTGTTTCGAGATTCCGTCGTGCCCGGGGGCACTGTTTCTCCCCGCTCGGCACGCCTGCTGAACTCCTTCGATTGTAAAGGGTGTGGGAAGAGGAGAGTTCTCATTCAGTGGAATGTGGACGTGTGGGCTTCGAGTTATAGTACGGGTGAGGAGATCTGTTTCGATGGCAAAGACCCTGAGAAATCTTGGATTGTCAGGTGGTGTAAAGACAGTTTGCAGGTTGTTTTTAAAGGCGGTGGCTTTATCTTCAGGAGTGTAGATCTTCTGTCCTTGCACTTCGAGATGTGATTCCGCCTTCCTTTTGAATCCGACGAGGCGGTAGAATTTGTGCCAAAACACTCGCCCTTGTCTAAAGTCCAGTCCGGCTATGTCGGCTTTCCATTTCCTCTGCCTTTCAGCATTGATTTCGTACCGGACCTGGGCGTTTAGACGGTTCCATTATGTTTTGACTACGGGATCTCGAGTGCGGACGTATAACCTGTAGAACTATTTTTTCTAACGGATTTTAAGAAGGATTCGTTGCGGAAGTGCATAGAAGTTCGTGTTTATGGTGGTGAGAGGAACGGCGATGTCTTGTGCATCGATTAGGAGGGACTGGAACTCCTCTGCGTGATTGTCTATGTCATCAGTCGTCTGATTAATGATGGGTTGTGGTAAGTTAGAGAAGACGTGGTTTGCGAAGAAGTCCCAGTCGGCATTTTAGAAGTCGCGGTATGTGAAAGTTGTTGAAGGTGGTGGTATCGGATCGTGTGAACAGGTGTTGACCAGACCTGGAACGTGGTCAGATGTGATTGGGTCGCCTATAAAGCATTCGTCGTCTATGCGGGTGATTAATCTGTCGGTTCAGATTATGTGGTCGACAATGGAGGAGCCGAGGTGACTTATTAGGGTTGGATTATTGTTTTTAATCCGAGAGATGGGGAGGGAGACTAATTGGTCGGCGAGTGATCTGCCGCTTGGGATGGTGTGTGTATCACCAAAGAGAATGTTTCGTGAGTTTAAGTCACCCATTATTATGGCTCGTGGTAGAGAGGATGCATATTCGAGGAGGTCGATTGATAATACTTGGTTGGGGTGTTTATAGTAGGAAAAGAAGGTAGTCGCGGTATTATTCCACGATATGTCGATGGCTATGCAATCCAGGTTCTGTTAAGACAGAAAGGCTGGGAGAGGGTGTGGGGAAGCGGGGAGTCCGTTGCCGTGACAGTAGAAGTTCCTGTCTAGGTGGAATGTGGTGTAGCCAGAAAAGCGAGGTTAATTTTCTAAGAGAGTGTCGGTGACAGATAGTATTTGTATATTTTGGGAGTGTGGGAGGTGTTTAAGAAGATGTCGCTTCCTGGCTAGACCTTGGCAATTCACGGTCCCGATTTTAAAGTCCATGACTTAATTGTGGGAGTCCAGAGTCCAGTTATAATCTGCATATGGGCGCACATGCGCACTGTCTACATGGGCGCACATGCGCACTGTTTGCATGATATATACAATGGCACACAATATAAATGTATTACTACTCAACTAATGTGCAAAAAACTTACTTGTAAAAAGTTATTTCCTTCACGTTCAAATCTTTTAATTGTTGGTCTTGAAGTGAAGTAGCCAGTCCAGAAAGCGTGAGGATCAGATGCGTACGGGAAGAAGTCGTCCTGTTTTTGGAACCATTTTTTCTTTCCATGTGTTTGATCATATATAGCTTTTACATAACATGAGGGTGTGGAATAAAGTAAATTATATTTTGAGCCGTTAGCTTGTCTAGCGTTAGCATAACTAAAAATATGATCAGCGTTGATTATGAAGCAAAAAAATAGAAAATGGAGACAAACATGAATTGAGCTGTTCCTAAGCTGATTACTTTATAATGAATTGCGGATAATGGTATCGATATAAGTGTGAAAAAGCACATAATGGTAAATATTAACAACTAGTTCACGAAGAAAATAGTGGGAAGAAGCTTAATATGAAGACGGAGCATATTAAAATGGAACTGGAGATGAAAGTGAGGAGGGAAAGAAGGACAACCAATAAAGAGGCGATGGAAACATCAAAACCGCACCAAAATGTTTGCAGTCAAATGAAACCATTTATATCTTAATCAACAGATATTTCAATATAACTTTTTTGTCCTCATTCAATTCAATATTAATCTCTTAGTAGAAGAACTGAAATTTTACAAATATTTTAAGGTGATCTGAGTATTTGACTTTTTTGGTAATTAAAGAGAAGAGCAAGTGGGATTCACCTTTCAACTAATCGCCTTCAGCAAATAGGCTCGTGGTTCGGATTTTATTTAAGTTAATTAAGATCAAAACTTAAACCAAATAAAATCTTAGTTAATTGAAATTTTCACTGATTAGTAGAATAACTTCTTTGATTTCTACTTCTGCTACTACCTATAAGATCATCAGTAACAACGTTTGCACTGTTAATTTAGTTTTAAAAAAATACAATAAGGTGAAGTGTGGTAATTGTGATATAGTTTTTCATTAGGTAGAATATATGAGGCCGCTAAATAAAAAGCTTAATAATTAAAATTTAAAAAAAAATTTTTTTTATACATTTTGGAAATGTTTATTACCCATCATTGTGTTTTAAGTTTAATTATCAGCTTATTTTTTTGTTAGTAATTGGCACCTTAGTTTGGGGCAAATGTGATCAGGACCAATATTTTGTAATGCCTGTACATTTATTACTGGGGCAAAAGTATAAAATATACAGAAATGTGCACATTTTCGTATTTTGTTTATTAAAATATTCCAAACACTTTAAAAGTTATAAACTTTTCAAATATAAAAGCAAAATTGGCAGAATTTCTAAAAAGAACAGGATAATAGAAAATGTTCAAAAATGATAATATTTGCTGCAGTTATACAGAACTATACATTATAACCCCCAAAGCGAACTGGAAAATCTAGTAAGTCTCTTCTGTCGGTGGTTGGTTTTGGCAAAACGGTGATAATATCGTTGCCGACTACCCTGTCAGTGTCTTCGATGTTTGGCCAAACAAATTTACTTTTGTATGGCCTTGTAAATTTAACGACCCATCATTCATCGCTTTGTTCCAGCACACTACCAACAAAATATTTGATTAACTTCTTTGTAGAATATTTTACAATTACCCAACATCCCGGAGCAACAACATTTTGGAATTCTTGCACATCTACGGTATTCCCATCAATACCATTATTCAGCACTTCATTTACGAACTCTTCAGAATTGCCAGACTCAATTAATTCTAGAGGTGTGTGATAGTCATCACTGCTACTGGCGGAAAATAATCGAGCTTTTCTTTTAGCGCCCTTCTTAACTGGTTTTAGTTTTTCTTTAAGAATATTTGTGAGGATGTTAAAATTTCGGCTCCAGGACATATTCTAGTTTTCTTCTGTGGTTGTAGATTTGGTGTTTGTTTAACTGCAGATAATAAAAGGTGTTCAAATAACACACTGCTGTTACTAAGTTTACAAATGTTTGAGGGGCCTGCTAATGAGTTATCAGTTTTTCTTTGCTCTTGAACCTGTGTTGACATGTTAGTTTCCTTCCACTTTTGCATAAGATCTGGGGGAAAACTTTTCTCCGGAATAATATTTCGATTAAAAGGGAATATCCATCCCTTCCTAAATCCATTTACGATGACATCAGTAGAAATAAGTTTCCATGTTTCATACAAGAACTGTGAAAACACCTTTTTGTGTATTTTTTGTCCTACATGATTGCGTTGCCAGGTGACAAGTTTTTCATCCCACTTGCATTTAAACGATCCTGTAACCTTATGTTAACGGAGTTAAAAAAATGGCGAGTGCGCCGAATTCTGAGAAGGTCTATTGGGATTTATTGTGACAGTTTTTATAGACATGTTCTCGGAAGGTCTTTTAAGGATTGAGCCGACAATCGAGAAATATCGCGAAAGGCATTTTCTTGTGTAAGCCACAGTCCAGAATTCTCTAGGAAAAAAGGCACTAGTATATAAAAAGGACCGATCAGCGGACCAGGGCAGTTGATAAAGTGATCTTGACAAATAAACAGTAAATATAAAAGTATTTATATAAATTAATAATTAAGTTTGTGTGCAAATAAATTAAATTTAAGTGATTAGTTAAGTACATATAAATTAAGTGTTAGTGAGTTAGTGTTTAAATAAATTAGTAAGTACCCATATCGTGTGTTTGAAATTTATCCCACCCGTTTACGTTTTAAATAAATTAGAAAAACATTACATTGGTGTCAGGAGTGGGATGATATAAATAAATCGCAACGTAAAAATGGCCAAGAGACTATGTGATCTGAAAGTGGCGGAATTAAGAGCAGAATTGGAAGATCGTGAGTTGGAAACGTCCGGTAAGAAAAGTGAATTAGTAGAAAGACTTAAGTGGCATTGGAAAATGACAGCTTTGATCCAGAAACAGTTTTATTTATTGACGAAGCTTCCACCTTAATCTCGTCAATTTCTGCTAATATTTCTGATATGAAGAACGATATTTCTGCCATGGAAGAAAAGATTTCTGCTATCATGGAGAACATTTCCGCTAATATTTCTGCTAACATGGACGAGAAGATTTCTGATATGAAGAACGATATTTCTACTATGAAGAATGATATTTCGGCTAACATGGACGAGAAGATTTCTGCCATGGAAGAGAACATGGACGAGAAGATTTCTACTTTGAAGAACGATATATCTGCCGATATCTTATTAATGAAAAACGACATTGCCGCTGACATTGAAAATGAAATTTCGTCTCTAAAATCTGAAATCGAGAATAAAATGTCAACGATGGACGAGAAAATCGAGAATAAAATGACAACGATGAACGAGAAAATCGAGAATGAAATGTCAACGATGGACGAGAAAATCGAGAATAAGATTACAACGATAGACGAGAAAATCAAGGAGTTAGAGAGTAAAATAACAGATTTAAGAACACAAGACACGCCTGCATAACAAAAGAAGATCGAGATATGCAAGCCAGCAACACAACCCAAGACAGAAGATATTAGCAGTTTTGCCCGAGTCAAGGCTCCAACGTTGGATGGAGAGACATCGTGGACCAATTATGTGAAACAATTTGAAGCAGCCGCTAGAGTGAATAATTGGTCCGATAAGGAGAAACCAGTGAACTTAACCATCGCGCTTCGGGGAGATGCCTTAGATGTACTTCAGACGATACCTCTGGAAGAAACGGATGATTTCGAGCAGCTAAAGAAGAGGTTGGATATGCGATATGGTCACGAACATCTAGAACATTTGTACCAGTCCCAGCTGAAGAACCGAAGGCAGAAACGTGACGAAGCACTTCAAGAATATGAAGTGGATATTGCCCGACTCGTCCGATTTGCTTATCCATCAGCAGCAGAGAATATGATGGAATGTCTGGGCATACAGGCATTTATTGATGGCTTACGTGACCCCGATATGCAGAGGACGCTTCGCTTAGCCCATCCCAAAACATTAGTTGATGCATTGACAGCTGCTCTTGAATATGAAGCAGCAACGAAGGCTTCGAGTTACAACAAGATAAGGACCATCCAAGAAGAAGGCGACGAAGACATGTTTGACCAGATCGTCAGCTTGATCAAAAGTATGATGGACAAGAAGCCGAGAAAGATCAGATGCTGGAATTGTGGCGAGCTAGGGCATGTACGCAGTTCATGTAAGCGCCCCAGGTCTCCTGCAAATCAAGAACCCCAGTCACAGGAAAACTAGAACGGGTCGGCTACGAGGGGGCAGCACCGACCCATGATCGTTCCAAAGACCCTCTCATACTGATAGCTTCTCTCAGATGTCGCAACGACAGTGTATATGTGGATGGCGAAGTAAATGAGAAGAAATATGCTCTGCTGGTTGACACTGGGGCAACTAGAACCATTATACGACCAGAGATAATAAACCCCAAGAAGAAGCTTCTACCAACGAGACTGCGACTGCGGACCGCCACAGGCGAGAGTGCCAACGTTCACGGGGAAACACAAATCCAATTGGGAATTGGCGCAGAAAAGTTCACGCATACGGTAATCGTAGCTGACATTGAAGAAGACGTGATTCTGGAGATGGACGTAATGAATGTACATTGTTTCCAATTAGACTTTAGAAACAGAACAATTAAAGTGGGTTCCGAGGAGGTATTCCTGCATCCATATGAAGGCAGCGCGGTGTTGGCATCTGTACAGGAAGATACCGTTCTACCTGCACGAAGCGAAACCATGATAGTAGCACGGCTACAGGGAATCATGGAAGAAGGTACACCGGTTATGATGGAACCAAGGAACCACGACGAGGACGTTGGCAAAGGAGTACTAATTGGAAAAGGATTGATTACGTTTGCGAACGAGATCCCTGTACGATTGATAAACGTGAACGATTACCCAATTACCCATCAATAAGGAAACCAAGATTGGATCCTGCATACCAGTCACGTCTATAGTTCGTCAGACAACGACCACTGACAATTCTAATGCCAGATTCGAACATATGTTATCAGTAGCTAGTCAATCTTTGGATCGAGTTGAAAAAAAGAGAATGAGAGAATTTCTCTTGCAGTATCGAGACTTATTCGTACCAAAAGGAGGAAAGACTGGCAGAACATCAGCCGTCAAACACAAAATCGATACTAGTAATGCTAAACCAATTAGGCAATCAGCTCGAAGACTTCCACGAGCGAAGAGAGAGGAAGCTGAAAGAATAATTCGAGAGATGGCAGAAGAAAAAGTAATAGAACCATCCACTAGTCCATGGATGTCTCTAGTGCTGCTCGTCAAGAAAAAGGATGGAACTACGAGATTCTGCGTGGATTATCGCCAGATTAACAACTTGACGAAGAAGGACAGCTATCCTTTGCCTCGAATTGACGATACGCTAGATACTTTGGCCGGCAGCAAACTGTTTTCCACCTTGGACCTGAAGTCTGGCTATTGGCAAGTGGAAATGGACCCAGAAGACAAAGAAAAGACTGCTTTTACCACCGGATCTGGATTATGGCAATTCAACGTCATGCCATTCGGGCTCTGTAATGTGCCTGCGACATTTGAAAGACTCGGGGAAAATGTCTTGAGAGGGTTGTCTTGGAAGACATGCATACATACAATATAATAAAGAAAACCTGGGTTGAATATCTCACGAAACTGTACAGCAACGAGGAAGACGCAATCGCGCAGAATAATACAACAGATATAATCATTAACGCAAACATACACATAGAAAGCAAAGACGTAGAATCGGTACTCCGATAATTAAAAAATACAAAAAGTCCAGGGCTAGGCAACATTTCAAACGAACTGCTCAAATACGGCGAACAAGAGCTCAGCCTCAACTAACCAAGCTTATTAAAAAGGTCTTGGCTTAACACAGAATACCAGACGAATTGCGAACAAGCGCCACTGCTCTTATGTTCAAAAAGGGAGATAAAGAATACCAGATAACTACAGAGGTATAAACCTACTCAGCACAGCATTAAAACTAACAACAAAAAGAATAACAAACAATATCATATCCCTCTCAGACAAACAACAAGTGTTCAGAAACGGACGATCATGCACTGGTGCGGTCTTTATTACAACGCAGATCGCAGAGAAGTTGATCGAATACAACTAACCAGCCTACATGTGCTTTATAGATCTGCAGAAAGCATTCGACCGGGTCGAGTTAGAAAATGTTGCACATGTACTACACGACAGAAAAATACCCCATAACCTAATCAAAGTCATAAAGAATGTATATAGCGCCAACAAAGTCCAGGCCAAGATTGATGAGCAAATCCCTGTAGAAAAAGAAATGCGATTAAGCCCACTCTGTTTTAACATAATTATGGATGAAATGTTAAGGCAAGTACGGAGTTTGAGTGGATACAAGATGGGTGACAGCAACATCACAGTTCTGTTCAATGCCGATGACGCCGTGTTAGTAGCAGACAACGATAGACGATCTCCAAAGATACATCGCTTCAATTGTATAGCAAAGACCCTCAATATAATAATTTCTACCTCCAAAACAAAAACTCTAACAACATCAAAAATTCATATGAGACGCAAAAATGTCTTCGACGACAAAATAATACAGCAGGAAATGGAACTCAAATATATCGGTATAGAACTATCCGGATATGGTGATATCGACACAGAGGTAAGACAACAAAAGCACTGAAAGCAAGTTGAAGTTTAAACCACCCCTGTAAAATACGCATTTTTTTATCAATCTCAAAATTTTTTTTAATATTAAGCATCAAAAACTGCATCTTGACACAAATTTACATAACTTTAGTTTCATTTCCAAGGCACTCTATGTTTTTTTTCTGTGTCAAAAACGGCATAAGCTTATTGGGCAAATTTTATTTTCAAATTTAACTACACCACTGGATTTAAAATCGTTATAAATAAAAACCATCAAAATTTCATAAAATAATATTGGTTAACAACGAAGTAACAAGAACTTTAATTTTGGAAACAAAGTATTTGATTATAATTTTTATTTAGATTAATTTAAAATCTGGCAACACTGTCGATACAAAGTAGTGCACCAGTGAACTTGTACAGTGAAAATCCGAAGTCAATAACCCATTCCGTTCTACAGTTGTAACTCCTGAGAATATGGTAATTTTAGCGATTTATGGTGGAAGCGATTTTGTAATAAAAATCTGACTACGCCACTGGATTTGTAAATTATATTACCTTAAAATTATGAATTTTAGTATAGGTTATACGTGTATTAGGAAATAACAGACATTAAAATCATTTTCAAGTTAGTAGTACATTCTTTCATAACCGATAAAAACAAAATGAACTGAAACAAGTTTTAAAGTATGTATTCAACAATAAAACGCCATTAAGCAAAAACTGAAACTAAAATGAATATTGATGTAAAACTAAATATTTAAATTTTTGTAGCTTCTACCAAACCTCCATTTTGTTCGATACATTTATCGTATCTCTTCCGAATATTTTTTACACTATTTCTTATTTGTTGAGGTGTAATTTCGGCACAAGCTTGTCTTATTCTTCGCATGAGTTCAGCTCGATTCATTGGTCTCGTGTTGTATACTTTTTGTGTCAGAATACCCCATAGAAAAAAGTCTAGTATTATTAGATCAGGCGATCTAGGTGGCCATACAATTAAGTCACTACCTCGTACTATCCAATGGTTTGGGAACTGGTCATTTACCCACTGTTTAACAATCCTGGAATTGTGAACGGAACAGCCGTCGAGCTGAAAATGTAAATTTACTCGTTCCCCAGGTGGAATTTCTTCTATTTGATCCGATAAATGGTTATTTAAAAATTCCAAAAAAATTTGCCCGTTCATGTTTCCATCAAAAAAATATGGACCTATTATTCTATCTTTCAATATACCACACCAAACGTTAACTTTTTCGGAATATTGACTTTTACTATTCATGACCCAGTGCGGATTTTCAGTAGCCCAATAGCATTTTGGGATTATACTACACCATTGGTGCTGAAAGAAGCTTCATCACTAAACATTATGTGGTTCAAAAAATTCCTTGTATTCGGGTACCAGCCTTGTGCCCACAAACAAAATTCCATACGTTTTACTTAATTACCTTTCTTTAAACTATGATGAAAAACAGGTTTAAATGCTTTCATTCTGTTTCGTTTCAGACATCGCCGAATATTCTCTCTCGGCAAATTTAAATCCAAACTGGCAACTCGTAAGCTTCTGTTTGGGGGGTTTGTAAAATAATCTACAACGGCACTATCGGTGATTGTTTTTTAAAATATGTTTGGTTACTGCACCAGTTTCTTTAAATGTTTTGTTAATTTTACTAACGGTGCTTCTGCCAATGGGAAGAAAATTTGGATGTCAATAATTAAATATCGTAGCTACTTCTCTTTCACTATGATAATTGTCCCCAGAAATTCTTACAATTTCAATTCTTTCTTCTAATGATAACTGGAGAGCCATTATTAAATGTAGGTAACTAACAACTATTAATTTATCTCTAATTTATTTCTGATTAGCTGACAAAATCACAGCCCACTGTTGATTTAGAACAATAATTACCTTTACTTAATGTATTAGTTCAGTTTTTCTCAAATTATTGATACCTTCTCTGAAAGCTTGTTTTAGTAAATTTTTGCAGAATTTATAGCGAACAATTTTTGTCCGGCATTCGTTTTTATTATTGAATAAATAAATTTGTTTAAACTTGTTTCTGTTCATTTTGTTTTTGTCGGTTATGAAAGAATAAACTACTAACTTGAAAATTATTTTAATAATAATAATAATATTATTTTCTAATACACGTATAAAATATACTAAAATAAATAATTTCAAGCTAATATAATTTACAAATCCAGGGGCGTAGTCAGATTTTTATTACAAAAATCGCTTCCACTATAAATCGCTAACATTACCATATTTTCAGGAGTTACAACTGTAGAACGGAATGGGTTATTGACTTCGGATTTTCACTGTACAAGTTCACTGGTGCACTACTTTGTATCGGCAGTGTTGCCAGATTTTAAAATAATCTAAATAAAAATTATAATCAAATACTTTGTTTCCAAAATTAAAGTTCTTGTAACTTCGTTGTTAACCAATATTATTTTATGAAATGTTGATGGTTTTGATTTATAACGATTTTAAATCCAGTGGTGTAGTCAAATTTGACAATAAAAATTGCCTAATAAGCTTTTGCCGTTTTTGACACAGAAAAAAAAAACATAGAGTGCCTTGGAAATGGAACTAAAGTTATGTAAATTTGTGTCAAGATGCAGTTTTTGATGCACAATATTAAAAAAAAATTGAGATTTATAAAAAATGCGTATTTTACAGGGGTGGTTCCAATTTAAATGGGTCACACTGTATATCGACGTAAAGTCAAGAATATACAAAATTGTAATCAGACCCATAATGTCCCGACCGGACACAACCAAAACTAAAAAGCTCCTAGAAATAAGCGAGATGAAGGTTCTAAGAAAAATTACTGGGAAGACGCTACTAGAAAGGCAACGTGACTAAGACATAAATAAGGCGAACATGCACAGAGGATGATGTAAGTGAATGGGTTTTGAACAGAAAGCACGAATGGATGAACATATAAGTCGAATGGACGAAGAGAGAATACTAAGGATAGCATGAGACAAATCACCTCTAGGTAGAAGGAGTATAGTAAGGCCATGAAAAAGGTGGAGTGACAATCTTGCCATTGATTGAGCTGAAGGCAGGCTACGAAGAATGAACAGGCCTACAAAGAGAGTAAGAAGAAGAAGAACTTGTATAAGGCAATCACCTGTTCAAGTTATGAAGATGCTTTTATATTTCCATATTTGATATTCAATATTTAGTTAAACTCACAAAGTTCAGGTCCGGTGGTTCATATATATTCTGATATCATTTAATTTCCCCAAGTTGCATAAAAAACTGTTAATCTTTTATAAACTATGAAGAATTGATGTAATTCAAAACATTCACTCCTGTTTTCAGAAATTTCTAACTGAAAATGGGGTACAAATCAACCAGGAAGGTAGACGGTATTACTTTTATTTCAATCTTTACATAGCCAGGAACAAAAGCGACTCCATTGACTACTTTCATAAGTTGAAGGAAGACCTCTTTGTATATATTTCTCATTTGTTTACATTCAATATCCAATTGTAGATTTCAGGTCCCAATATATATCATAATTATTTTGTCTATTTATTTACATTCTATAATCTTGATTATGGTTTAGAAAAACTATGTACAGGGTTTTTCGTTATATATGGACCCTTCTATATCTATCTCACTTATTATTTGAAGCAGATAACAATGTTTCAAATAAGAGTTAAAGGGTTATTAATGTAGTTTTTAAAATTCAACAAAAATATTATACAGGATGTCCCAGAAAAGAGGGTCAGAGCCAAAGTGTTCTTTCTTAAATGGGACACCCTATATATTTTTATATTTCTAAACTGTTCACTTCAATCCGAATTCAGCAATATATAATTGTTATAGTCTAACCTTAACAGTTCAGAAAATATATTAATTTAAAAATCGTTTTCTGTGGGATGAAAACCAACTATAAACAACGGGCAATGAAAGCATTGTCATATTTGACAAGTAGTTATTTACACCATTATAAAACATTGTATTTGATAGTTTGGAAAATGCGGTATACAGATGATGAAAAGATAGAAATATTTTCTCTATTTGTAAAAAATAATAATAACAAATTAGATGCAAGGAGAGAATTTATGGAATTATATCCAAATCGGCATGCGCCTACCAAAAATACCTTCAACAGAATATACCAGCATGTAATGACAACTAAGAACTTTTCTAGGAAAAAAACGAACGTGTGTAATTAATGAGGAGGATGATTTAGATACACTTCTGCATTTTGAAGGTAAAAAAATATATATTTCTTTGGATTTTATGGTAGTTGAATAAGAAGGAATAATTTTTGCGCCGCTACTTTTTTGCGGAAAACACTGAAGACTCGCTAGTAACCAGCTCCAATATATTACAAAAACATCCTATGAAAATTATTAGGACTCTGAAAAGACACAATTATAAACCATATAAGATACTTCCCGTGCAAGCTCTTACTGAATTGCACAAACGGGAACGGTTAATATTTTGTCAGGAAATGCTTCGTCGCTTGAATGAAACTCCAGATATCCTTCAGAAAATCTGTTGGACAGATGAATCCAGTTTTTCTACAGCTGGCGTCTTTAATAGAAAAAATAGACGTTCATGGAGAAATAAAAATCATAGACAGCGGAAAGTGCAACAAATAAAGAAATCTGGATGGAAATCAATTAAAGTTTGGTGTGGAATATTCCAGAATAAAGTCGTTGGGCCAATATTTTTCTATTATAAGTTAACAGGAAGAACTTACCTAAACTGCATTATAACCAAAATGAAGTTACAGCTGACCAATTAAATACTATGATCTGGCACCAAGATGGGGCATCACCCCATAATGTATTAGAGGTGAGATAACATCTCAACAATCAGTTTCCAGAGTGGATCGGAAATAATGGGACAATTCTATGGCCTCCCAATAGCCCCGACCTAACTCCCTTAGATTATTTTTTGTGGGGGATGCTGAAAGATATAGTTAACTTTGGCGAAAATAACAAACTTGAGATAATTCAGGAAAAGATTCAAGGGGAAATTAATAACTTAAATAATCATGCTGATATTATTTCTAAATGTTTAGAGATTTTACGCCGAAGATACCAACTATGCATTGGCAATATGGGGGCTCATTTTGAACAATATTTATAGTTTCATTTGGGTTTACTTAGTTTGAGATTACTTTATTTTGTAAATAAATTTACTGAATTCCAATCGATAGATTACTACATCTTACTGTGTCGTATATATTTTCTGAACTGTTAAGGTTAGACTATAACAATTATATATTGGTAAATTCGGATTGAAGTGAACAGTTTAAAAATATAAAAATATATAGGGTGTCCCATTTAAGAAAGAACACTTTGGCTCTGACCCTCTTTTTTGGGACATTCTGTATAACATTTTTGTTGGATTTTAAATACTACTTTAATAACCATTCAACTCTTATTTGAGACATTTTTAATTATAACAAAGAATAAGTGAGATATTGAAGGGTCCATATATAATGAAAAACCCTATACAAATGAATTTTTTCATGAATTAGCGCTTTTTCAAATTTAATTCAAAGTAAATATGTCAAAAGTTGAGACTGATTGTTGAACACTGGGGCCAATCACTTTTTTATAGTCATTTAACAACCACTTTTTTATAGTCATTTGATATTTCCCATGGAGAATAGGTATTAATACAGTTCCTCTATTTAAAATTTAAAAGAAACATTAAAATAAGGAGAATTATTTATATTTGTATGCAATATTTCGATACACACTGTATTATATGTAGAATCAATAATTTTGAAAGATTCGGTATACAAATCAAATTTGACATTTTAATTTCTGATGACATTTATGCAGAATATATCTAATGATAGATAGATCATATTACGATTTGGAAAATATATTTGAAATTTCAAAATACAGATGTCTCTGCTAGCAGAATTACAATTGTACAAAAAGAATTCTAATCTCTCTTTGTTATTGGGAAACATAAATTAGTATTTTTTTAAAAAAAAAAGAATTTTTCGTAACCACGGGAGAAGAGATTTATTTATTTAGAAAAAGTTTAGTGAGTTGAATTTGAAACCCCACGAGACAACATCATAATAAGAGTTGTCTCAATTTTTTTTTAAATATAGTAGAAATTGTATAACTATACAATCAGATCATAAAGCCATACATTATAAAGCCTTTGCGTGCATAATTCGTAGAAGAATTGCATCGTATAAAGTGTAAGTGGTTCCAGTTTTCTAAATTATATATTTAGAAAGTTTGCAGAATTCTAAATACGTTTAGAATACGTACGAGTTTTCCTGTTCCTAGTTGCTGAGTCCAGTCCAGTTTTTAAATTATTTCTCGAGAATTAACAGGCCTTTTTAAATACATTTCAAAAATAGATGCATCTATATGATAATTTGAACTAAACCAAAATTAACGTTACACATAAGATTTTACATCAAGTGAAGAAATTTTTTTGAATAGACAATTTAAACGGAAAATTGCGTTATTTGACATTGATACACGTCAAGTGTAAATTAGACGAATTGAACTTTTGATTAAAATATTTAATTAGTTGATTTCTAACATAGGTTGTTCTAATATTAAGGTTGGTAGAAAATACTATCTTTGTTTCTTTCATGATATTTTTTGGAAACAATAATTATTTTAATGAAATTAACTGTCTCGACCCTTACTTCGTGGAATCTGCTCATAATAGTATTTTAAATGAAACTCACGGTTTCTAGTTAATTCCACAATATAATGATATCCAGGATATCACCATAGGGCTAATGATATCTAAGCTTCAATATTTGTAATATCACATCTTCTTTTTTCTATAAACATATATTAAGTAAATCACAAGTTAGGTCACTTCTTGGTCTAGCCAAAAATAACTACTAACATCAGGTAGGCATCAAATGAAATGTAACTTTTGTCATTCTGACGATGATATTGATTTATCGAAACAATTGTCAATTTTTTAGAATTTTCAATAACTTTTATTATATTGTGGAATTAACTAGAAACCGTGAGTTTCATTTAAAACACTATTAATAATTATTTTTGTAATTTTGTTATCTGATCGTATAATATATAATTTTGATTCAAACTCACTGTGCTATTCATTCAGTATCTATTTTCATCGTATTTAACATTTTGCATTCTATAGGAATTTTGATCTAATCAGTGACATTTGGTTAATTTCCAGTGACAGTAAAATCATAAATGTCATAAGATAATTCAAGTGCCTTTTATTATATTGAATAAACAGTTATTCGAGATTCTGAATATTGAGTAATATTCAATTTGGAAAAGACGTGAAATTTATAAAATTTGAATTATTATTATTTTAAAATTTTTGATCCCACCCTGAGACAAGAGTGATTAAGTCGATTGTGAATGAATTTATCTTTCAAAATACAAAAATTTATCTTTATCTTAGCCGGGCATTGTTTGACAACTACTGTCAAAATTAAATTAGGTTACATACACTGCAAAAGGTGTGTTTGCAATAGTGTCGCAACAATCACAGATTGTGAAAACTTTTGACGAATAATATTTCATATTCATATTGTTATATCCATTAAAAATATAACTATTAAAACTATAAAATAATGATATAGAAATATATTACAATTGTCACCACAACGCGGGGCGATTATAATTATTAGTATAGATATATAATAAATTGGCTCCCAGCGCGGGGCATTTATATAAAGATTAATTGAGATATATAACAGTATATTACTCATGACTCACTCTGTATATCATGCAAACACAATAATCATGCAACATATTCAAGGAATTGTGTTATAAGTTTTTTTCTTACTTACGCAATCAACTTGTCAATATTTTTGAACCAAGTATGCGCATCTTGATAGTTAAAGTCTTCACCCATAGTAATAATAATATTGTTAGTATCATACGCTTTGGTAATGTTATCGATCACCTCAAAGAACTCGTCAACCTAGATAGAGAAAAAAAATACAAACCTTATCAATTTGTCGAGATTTTTGAACCATGTTTCAGCATCTTGGTAGTTGAAATCTCCACCCATGGTAACTATTACATTATTCGTTTCGTAATATGTACTTTGGCTGGTTATGTAGTCAAGAAATAAATCAACCTAATAAATTTTTTCAATTGAAAATTAAGTTACTGTAGACTAATTAAACTAAATTTATAAAAATCGTTCAAGCGGTTTCTGAAATAATAGAGACTCATTCTAAACATTAAGTTTAACCATTTCAAACCTATTTGTAGCTGGAGCTAAGGAATTGAAAAAACATTTTCTCACAGCTAAATCCAGTACAAAGCACAATAATAAAAAAGAAGGAGGTAAGAGTGTAGGATACATGAAGAAGAGAAAAAAAATAGACTCTATATGTCTAAAAAGAGAAATAGGCATGATGACAGATTTTGAAAATATGTCCTATAAGATTCGGAAATATTTATTATTTACAATGTATAACATATTTCTGCAGATAATAAAGGTGATTTCTACTCACATTTTAGTTTTTAGGTTTGAAATTCGCAACAAAACGCTTGGCAATGCCATGGCGTCGCTACTGACGTCACATTTGGGTAAACACAATGTGAACACAGATGCTCATTGAATAATTTAGTTATTTTGTGTTATTAAATATGAATTCCAAAGTGTATATGTGGTGTGCGATCTCTCAGTGTGATGACACAAATAAAAACTAAATGCGTGCTTGCGATTACATGAAAGTTTCATTAAATAAATAAACAATTTTAGTGATTTTTAATTACAGTCAGTATGCCTATGATGAACCGCATTAGCAGAGAAAATCAAAAACTGTTCGATGAAATTTTGAAACCGATGAGGAAAACATTCGAAATACTATTGAAAAAACATTCTCATGTCCCGTAGGAAACGTAGTGACTCGTACTTGACTTGTTGTCTAAACGTAAATGAAAAATTGAATGCTTTACATTAACTATAATAATCGTCCAAACAGTTTCTTTCTAGGGGAACCTGGCCTAAACTGGTATGGTATGATTAGTGTATTACACAACCAAACAACTTATGCTTGTGAAATACAAAGAATGATTCATTTTATGACTAAAAGAAATGTAACAAAAATATAGCAAATGTGTCATTTTACCCAAGTTCATTTGGGTGAAATGCCACATGCTCCTTTGGGTAGAATAGCACATAATAATTCAGCACAGTTCACAAATAGATTGTTTGCGATATTTTTTAACCCCAGCCCAACTGGAGCACTTTTGGCATCGAATCCAGAACTCCTTTGACCTCGACTTCGAATATAAACGATTGCAGTATAAACATGAGGGATCCTCATCGGTATCATCAACTGGAAACTCTTCACTTTCCGTTTTCGTTTCAGCTAGCTGTAGAGGAGATAGGTTCCTCTTTGCACGTTTTGCAGCTCGGAGAGATTCTACATCTTGCTTCTCAATGACTTCGGCTTTAATTTCTACAATAATAGGAGTGTTCGTGAGAACTGCTGTTCCCACAGCTTTCCTTTTTTTAGACCTTTGTTGCACACCTGAAGTGGATGGCAGAGGAGACATTTCTAGAAGCGAAATAAGAGGACGATTTGTAATTGCTGTCGATGACATAGTGATTTGTTCGGCCAAAACTTGAGCATGATTGTTATTTTGTTTTGGCTCAACCATAACTTGCAGTGTGTCTTGTTCTGTTGGTATATTTGTAACTGCTGCAGGACTGAATGAATAATCAGGAAGTATGTCTGGATTTATAGGTCACATTCCACTGTTTAAGACTCCACTAGTAACATTATGAATTGTCGCTGCCTTCCCAACATGATATTGAAAAACAGTTCGGCTCGAATGGCCTTTTAACCATTTTGTGACATCCTGGTCTTAGTAAGTATTCTTCATTGGACCAAAGAAGCAAACATCTAGCACCTGTAGTTGGTGTGTACAGTGGGGCAGGAAACATAGGATCACAATCCCATACTCTTTAGCAAAAATTAATACTTCGACATTTTTGTGACTTGAATGCCCGTTAAGTAGGAGGAGAAATTTATTTTCTACAGAGTAATGAGCATACTCTTTCAAATGTTAGATCCACTTCAAAAATACCGCGCTGGTCATCCATACTGTTTTCAGTACTATTACGA
Source organism: Galeruca laticollis (assembly GCA_963921935.1). Taxonomy (NCBI): domain Eukaryota; kingdom Metazoa; phylum Arthropoda; class Insecta; order Coleoptera; family Chrysomelidae; genus Galeruca; species Galeruca laticollis. Next base: position 220,641,652 of record OY998177.1, on the reverse strand, counting down.
AGATCCCTAATGGTGCTTCATCTGATAACTCCCGTTTCCAGTTTTTCCTGGGGAAAATTGTTGGTGGGAGGAATAAAATTACCAGCTGAGCTCACGCAGGTAACCATTGTTAAGTGCTGCTTTTTGCAGTAGTGATTAGTCCAATTTGTTTGCGGCAGCCACTTGAGGTTTATTAAAGTACTACGCCCTTGCAGATGAGGTAGTTTCAGGTTTCCTGAGTGATATATTTGGATTCCTAGACCCAAATCCACGCAACCAATCCCAGTCAGCTATTTTAGTAGTTTGGTTAAAACGATTTGTTATTCCATTCCGTTCCGCTAACTAGTATGCCAGAGAATGGACATCATTACAAGATAAGCCGAACAGTCTGGTTTCTCTGCACAAGCTCTCTTAGTTCAGTGTACAATGTTATTTCAAAATGGTCAAGGCCCTTATCAATTCCTGCAATTCTTTTATTTTTACGGGAAACTCTTTTTCTCAATGTAGTTAGAGAGACATTAAACCTTTTTGACCCCTTCAGCCATCCCATGTCACCATTTTGCAAAGCTTCAATGGCTCCCTGCATTTGCACTGGATCCCATGACTGATGTGTAGTTTTTCTTTGTTATTGTCATACCATACCAAAACAATATTAGGACTCTTTAGATATTAAAATCACAAAATTACTCCAACTTGGGTAAAATGACATAACATGTCATTTTATCCAAGTGAACAATGTGTCATCTTACCCAGTGCATTCACCTACAAATTTGTAGAAACGAAAAAACCTGTCTAATATTTTTTTCCATGTACAGGAAGGACATATTGGACCTGGTACTTGTAATTAAGCAAAACTATGATGCTGCAGATTTTTTTCTGTACACGAAAGTTTGTGCCAACAAATATTCTGCACTAGTCCACTGCACTTAACGGTTTCTAACACATTAAGCGCTCGACTGAGGGTGACGCCGTTTGGAACTAATGTCTTAAACGAGACGGCGCATGAATTCATGAACATAGGAATGTTGCTAAGTTAAAGAAACTTCAGTTGTGTAATTTTACCATAGTTTGTCATTTTAGGCCAGGTTCCACTACTTCATTTATATACTTTATGTCATTTATCAAAATTCCCAATGAAATATTTCTATTGCTTACTCTTTTATCAACGTTGTAGTCAGGACTTTTTTTGTCATCGATAATAGGTTCATCTGAACATAATAAATCAAAACAAAATCCACTGGGCGGCGAATACACGTTGAACATAACTCCAGTGAACAGGTCGGATTTTGATCCTAAAATCATAAAATATTATATTACAAAAGAAATAAGTGAATTTAGGTATTTCATTTACAATAAATTTTCAATGTAGCTTTTATTATACCAACATAAACTACAAAAACCTACTATGACAATAATTTTCCACGTGTTGGGAGAAGGCGAGAGAACGACTGGAAGAGAAGTAAAGAAGACCGACTGGTAGAAGTTCAGATGCAAATGCCAGCCAACTGATAGAACCAGTACCGTTCATTACCAATGCAGTGGAACTGAAATATCAACTGAGACGGCTGGAAGAAGCAATCCAGCAAGCAATGGAGAACAGGATGACGACGAGAAGTGTGGACAACTACAAACATTTCTACAACATCAGCGTCGAACTGCGGAAGCCCATCTGCATGGAAGAGAGAACAAGAAGAAGAGTCAGCAGGATAAGAAGCCCAGAAGTGAAGCGAACAGGTTACACGAAGAGGTGCCGACGCAGTTGAAACAACACCGATCCAATTACTTGGTGAGCAGACTAGACGAACTGGACCCGAACACACCAGGACTGTGGACGCTTCCCAAGATCTTGAGGCAGGGCAGAAAAGAGATTCAATCACTATACGGAGTCAACGAATTAGCACAAACCGACCAAGTAAAAGCTGAAGCCTTCAAAAGAACCATGGAGCAATGGAAGCCAAGGTGAAGAGGAAGACGACCACGGAAACTAGACTAAACCATCCTTAAGGAAGTAGCTCACTTCATCCGGTCCAGACACAAAGAAAGCACCAAGGAAAGATGGCATCACCAACAACGCCCTGAACCATCTACCAAGAAAAAGAGTGGTATTCCTGACGGCCAACGGAATACTGACGATCAAGCACTTTCCATGCCAATGGAAAGAAGCGGAGACCATCATGTTGAGGAAGAGCGAAAAAGAGTAAGGTGCATTGCATTATCCTGGAGAAAAGGAGAGGTTAGCCGGATACTTTATCAAAACCCAGGGAAGTAAAATGGAGAAGTACATCAACAGTAAAGACTGAGGACCCCTTCGGGTGCGATGGGGGGTATCGTTCTTTAACAAAACCCAGGGAAGTAGAATGAAGGAGTACATCAGCAATGAAGACAGAGCACCCCTTCGGATGCGATGGGTGTATCGTTCTTTGAAGGATGCATTCTGGTAAGGACCGGCTTGGAACTAAGTATGTGTGTAAGTCATTAATTTCGTAAATTTCTTTGATTTTAAAATTTACTCGTGAGCCAGAAAAATATTATGATTTTTTATTTTCCATATTCATTTTGGGGGCTAAATTAGTAGAAAATCGGCAAAATTTTTCAATTAAATAATATTTCAAATATATTTGTATAGAACGTTAGAGACAAGCCCCCAAAGTAAAATAACGTAGTTGGTTCGCGAGGTTAGTGAACATTGACCAGCTGAATTTATTTCTAAAACGCCAATGCGTTTAAAAAATTTGTCAGATACGTTTCATGCTCTATTAATTTGATCTAAAATTTCATCATCGTTAAAACAATAGATGATACCAAGCGTGGTGAAGAGCTTAGCAAAGCAATTAACAAGTGAAATACCTCTATAATTGTTTGGATCATCAGGTGCACATTTTTTATGTAACATAGTTAAGATAGTTTCATGCCAACCAGACGGTACTGTTTCTCTCTCAAATATTGTATTATACCAATTACATACATATAAGATCCAGTTTTGGGGTAAGCTTTTAATAAACTCATAAGGAATTCCATTTCTGCCAGGGGCTTTGCCGTTCTTGCACCCTTCAGTAGCTTGATAAATCTCATCATATGAATTTTCATAAAAATGTTCCCATTGCTATAAATCAATACCTTTTTTAGAGTAACGTTACTAAAGGTTTTCAGAGTCTTCCAAGAGGCAGCCTGGTTTTTGGTGTTACTTAGTTTGCTCAATACGTCTTTGTGATATGCAGTTTTCTTGTTAGAAATAATTTTTTATACTCCTTTTTTACTTCTAAGTATTCTAATTTAAGGGGTTCTAGAAAATGATGTGCTTTACATATCTTAAGTTTTGTTTTCAATTTTTTTTTTTCGTTGAAGCGAAAGGAGTCAAACCAGAGCCGTTTCTTAGGAAATATCTCTGATGTGGCTGTTGTACGTAAGTTAATCCTAAGCTTCTTCCAGAATCAAAAATTGTAGAGCAAATGTTGAAATATGCATTTTCTGCTGAGTCCACATCAGTAGATATGTACGTAGTTCGTCGGGGTATTTATTGATGTGGAGGGGGTGAAGTACCAACCCGGCGCGTCTCCAGGTGGCGGATAGGAGAAGGGCCTGTGAGATGATCTTATATGAGGAGGAGGTCTGCGGGGAAATACCTGGGGCTCGTTGTGTCTAAAAACTCAACTGGCACTGGCAGCCCTCGAATACCCTAGCGCGGACCAGCTTTACCTGTCCCAGCTGTAGTATCGTGGCTAAGGGATTGCACACAGGGTTACGATGCCGAGTGAAATTTCGAGCTTACCTCGAAATCACCTCCTATACCAATGTCTCCTGGCTGTCTGTGGTCTTGTCTCGCGAGCCAGTGGGATGGGGGGGACGGAGGTCTTGGCTTTACTGCCTAGACCAAGAGGAGACAACCTCATTAAAAACCTAAATTCAAGGTGGGAAACCGGGCCGAAGAATGCGTGGCTATATAGAAAAATAGTCCTTACTAGTTTCGACCTTGGAGCACCGGGGGGAACTCCATTGTATTGAACCCATTACCTCTGCATGCGGGGCTCTGCAGCGGTGGACCGTAATGACCCTAGCTTCTCGTGGGATCACTCATGGAAAGAAAAAGTAAGACTTTCACCGGAAAAGTAGTGGAGAAAACCTCCACCTCTTCATCCGGGCACCTCACAGAGGGAAAAAAGGCCAAACGGCACAAAGGTCGTATGCCGTTCGACCTCCCAAAACCGGGCAACATAGACGACCCACTGAGAAAAGGCCTCAGTTGAGGCGGGGTGCGGAAATACCTGCGACTTCTCAATCAGCGAATATCCCCTGAAGAGGCCAGGAAGCAGGTAATTCAGCGACCAACCCCCCGAAGGAACCACCAACGGGGAAAACAAAGCTTAAAAGAGGCCCGGAGCATATTACTCCTCCGCTTGGGCCTCAAAGCAAGAAATCAAAAACAGCTGCAACGGTAACCGGGCAAGCCACTGGTTACGCAGCAGCTGTCAAAACAGAGAAAGCTTTTAGGGTGGGAATGTTGCCCAAGGATTATCATGAGGTCATCCTGAAAGCGGAGCAGCTCTCCACACTGGAAGACACTATGGTGGAAGAGCTGTGCCAGAGCAAAGAGAAGGGAATCCACTTCTCAGGTTTCCGTTTCCGTTGTGGAATGATACTGGTAGACTGTGGGTCACAAGAATCGGCAGACTGGCTTATGAGGTCAGCGCCGAAATTAAACTCTTGATAAGGACCCGAATTGGTGGCTCGAAGTGGAGACGACATTCCAAAGCCGGTCACCATAACAGTGTTCTTCCCAAGAAGCCAAGACATGAAACTGGAGAAGATCCTCCAACTTGTCGAGGTTTAGAACTCCAACCTCAGTACTGAGGCTTGGAAGATCCTAAACTTCAAAAAATAGGGACAGAGAACTATCCTCACGATTGGGATCGATCACCAATCTGGGGAGGCTCTGAAGGCAGGAGGTTACGCGCTAAACTTCCGTTTTGGGCGTATCCCTGTCTCGAGGCTGGGATAAAAGATGAATCCCGCGGAGGATCCAAAGGACATGGCGATACCCTCCAAATCCGGAACCTCTGGAAAGGGGAAATAAGGCGAAAGCTTGACCTTGGGTCAGCCCGAGATCTCCTCCGGCTCTGCTGGGATGACTGGGAATGCGGAGACTGCCTTTGCATCCCGGGAAGCTGGGCGGAGCAGCCTGGGGGTCGAGAGTCTGACTCGAGATTAAGAAACCTGCTCGATTAGCTAGGGAGATACTGCCATGGTGGTCGAGGAGGGTCAGGGAGAGAGAAAGGAGGGGGATGAATAGAGGTTGAGTAACTCGGCCTCTGTCATCCATAATTATTCATCTTCACGTTCACGAATGTAGCTCAGATTAACCTGCATCACGCGAAGGGAGCTTCAGCCGTGATTGCAAGGTTGTTCGCTAGACTACAACTGGATATTGTTCTGATCCAAGAACCATGGATCAACAAAGAAGGCCAAATCAAAGGTTTGGCATGTAAGGATTCTAAATTGATTTATGATCAAAGGCAAGTATCTCCGCGTGCCTGTGTAATCATAAGAAATAAAATAAAATATATTTGTGTTTCAGAATACGTGTCACGGGACCTTGTTCCAATCATGGTTCACCTCAACATTGGGGGTATCGACCGAGACATCGTCATTGTCTCTGCCTACTTCGCTGGAGACGGGCTGATGACACCGCCAGTAGAGGTACAAGAGCTAGTGAGACACTGTGATAGCAGACGGCTGCCAATTATAATTGGTTGTGATGCCAACGGACACAATACCGTGTGGGGAAGCACCAATAACAACGCAAAAGGTGAGTCTTTATTAGAATATCTTTTAGCAAATAACCTTGAAACCTTAAACGTGGGGACAACCCCCACTTTTGTCACCAGAGCAAGAGAAAAGGTCCTGGATGTAACAATTGTGAATGTTGCTGCTAGGAAAAATGTAAAAGATTGGAGGGTGATGAGCGAGCCATCACTTTCCAACCATAGGATTCTCGAATTTAGGATAGAGGGAAATACCATCTCGATTCCTACAATTCGAAATCCTAGAAATACTGATTGGTCTCTTTACAAGATCAATCTGAAGGACAATTTGGAACACGTCGAAGTGAATTGGGTAAATCACCCGCACTACGACCTGGAACAAAGAGTCGACCAGATCAGTGAGGCAATAATGGAAGCTTTTGATTCCAGTTGCCCACTCTCAAAAGCTCGTTCAGAAAACGATGCTCCTTGGTGGAATGAGAACCTGTCAAACCCCAGAAAAGAGGTCTGTCGGCTCTTTAATAGAGCCAAACGTAACGGCAATTGGCAGAGGTACACTGAGAAGCTTACTCAGTACAATAAAGAGATTAGGAAGGCCAAAAGGCTTAATTTTCAAGCCTTTTGCGAAAAGATCACTTCCACTCACACTGCGACCAGACTACAAAAGGTCATGGCAAATGGGGGAACTAACCCCACAATGTCGCTGAAAAAGCCAGACGGATCATACACGGAAGGTGAAGAGGAACAATCGATTCTTCTCCTTAAAACCCACTTCCCAGGTAGTGAACCAGCAACAAGCACCGAAATAGCAATGAACTACACCAAAAAAGTGTTTTTAAATGAAACTCAAGGTCTCTAGTTAATTCCACAATATAATACAAGTTATTGAAAATTCTAAAAAATTGACAATTGTTTCGATAAATCAATATCATCGTCAGAATGACAGAAGTTACATTTCATTTTATGCCTACCTGATGTTTAGTAGTTATATTTTTGGCTAGACCAAGAAGTAACCTAACTTGTGATTGTCTTAATATATGTTTATAGAAAAAAAAAGAAGATGTGATATTACAAATATTGAAGCTTAGATATTATTAGCCCTATGGTGATATCCTGGATATTATTTTTCCAATTGAGATCAGTATAACTGTGCAATGATATAGAAAACCAGGAAAACTATATCTGCTGATCTTTACAATTATCACTTAAGAAGACAGTTTATTAGTGGAGAATTCCCTAGATTTAACTGTTCATTGACAACTTCATATTGTGGGTTTCTTAAATGTCTTCTAATTTCCAGTTCTTCAAGGAAATCCAGTTCTTGTTTCTTTTCACAAATATGCAGCACTTCTAGTTCTGTGTTAGGTGTCAATGAATGATTGGTGTCAAGTAGATGTTTTGCGTAGTGGGATTTATCTGGTTGTTTTAATCTGTAAGCTCGTAAGTGCTCACTGTATCGTATTTCGAAATTCCTAAGGGTCTGACCCAAATAGACAGCATTACATTCTGGACATTTGAGTTTATATATACCTGACTTTTTTAATAGTGGTATTTTTGTTTTTACATTTAACAATTTTGTACTAACGTTACTTTCTGTTTTAAAAGAAATTGTTGCATTCGTTGCTGAAGATATTATCTTTGAAATATTATTAGAAATATTTCCTGCATATGTGATGGTTTTATAAGTTTTAATTTCATCAGCTTGTTTAATATTAGTTGTAATGCCACTTTTTTCTTTTTTACTAATTAGTTTATTTATCATATCTAATGGATAACCGTTAGATGTTGCTATTTGTCTAATTGTATTAATCTCTCTATCAAAATTACATTTGTTAATAGGAACTGAAAAAGCTCTATCTATCATTGAATTATATGCTGCTAGTCTGTGTGAGACAGGGTGGTTAGAATTGAATGGAATTGTCACATCAGTCTGTGTTGGTTTTCGGTAAATTGAATAATCAAGTAGATTATTAACTCTTTGAATTTTTAAATCAAGAAAATTGATTGAGCTATTTTCTTCAATTTCTAATGTAAATTTAATTTTCGGGTGTAAATTATTGATGTGGTTGAAAAACACATCTAATTGTCGCTCACTACCCATAAAACAAGCTAATATGTCATCCACATATCTATACCAAAATAAAATATTTTTCGAAATATTACTTTCAAAGATCTTTCTTTCTAAATTGTCCATAAAAATGTTTGCTAAAATAGGTGATATAGGGCTTCCCATTGGTAAACCTTCATTTTGAATATATATTTTATTGTCAAAAGTGAAATAATTCTGATTAATGCATACATCAAATAAATTAAGTATATCTGATATTATTCCTGGATTAATATTTTTATCTTCTAGTAATTTTCTAACCACCCTGTCTCACACAGACTAGCAGCATATAATTCAATGATACATAGAGCTTTTTCAGTTCCTATGAACAAATGTAATTTTGATAGAGAGATTAATACAATTAGACAAATAGCAACATCTAACGGTTATCCATTAGATATGATAAATAAACTAATTAGTAAAAAAGAGAAAAAAGTGGCATTACAACTAATATATCCTAAACAAGCTGAGCAAATTAAAACTTATAAAACCATCACATATGCAGGAAATATTTCTAATAATATTTCAAAGATAATATCTTCAGCAACGAATGCAACAATTTTTTTTTAAAACAGAAAGTAACGTTAGTACAAAATTGTTAAATGTAAAAACAAAAATACCATTATTAAAGAAGTCAGGTATATATAAACTCAAATGTCCAGAATGTAATGCTGTCTATTTGGGTGAGACCTTTAGGAATTTTGAAATACGATACAGTGAGCACTTACGAGCTTACAGATTAAAACAACCAGATAAATCCCACTACGCAAAACATCTACTTGACACCAATCATTCATTGACACCTAACACAGAACTAGAAGTGCTGCATATTTGTGAAAAGAAACAAGAACTGGATTTCCTTGAAGAACTGGAAATTAGAAGACATTTAAGAAACCCACAATATGAAGTTGTCAATGAACAGTTAAATCTAGGGAATTCTCCACTAATAAACTGTCTTCTTAAGTGATAATTGTAAAGATCAGCAGATATAGTTTTCCTGGTTTTCTATATCATTGCACAGATATACTGATCTCAATTGGAAAAATAATATCCAGGATATCACCATAGGGCTAATAATATCTAAGCTTCAATATTTGTAATATCACATCTTCTTCTTTTTTCTATAAACATATATTAAGCCAATCACAAGTTAGGTTACTTCTTGGTCTAGCCGAAAATATAACTACTAAACATCAGGTAGGCATAAAATTAAATGTAACTTCTGTCATTCTGACGATGATATTGATTTATCGAAACAATTGTCAATTTTTTAGAGTTGTCAATAACTTGTATGATATTGTGGAATTAACTAGAGACCTTGAGTTTCATTTAAAAACACTAATATGAGCATATTCCACGAAGTAAGGGTCGAGAAAGTCAATTACACCAAAAAATCTCGCAAGGAAGATTGGGACATTGCTAAGAAAATATTTACCAGACAACGGTTGGAATGGGCAATAAGTACCTTCCAACCATATAAATCACCAGGAGTGGATGGAATATTTCCAGCACTCCTACAGCAAGGGATAGAGGAGATTCTTCCTCACCTGATGAAGATTACAAGAAGCAGTCTAGCAGTGGGTATAATACCTAGAAAATGGAGAAGGGCAAGAGTAACTTTCATACCAAAAATAGGGGAAAAAGATGGGACTGATCTCCGATCTTTTAGACCCGTCTGTCTAACATCGTTTCTACTCAAATCGATGGAGAAAGTAGTGGATAACTACATAAGAACAGATAATCTGGAGAATATACCACTTCATAAATGTCAGCATGCCTACAGAGCGGGTCGATCAACTGAGACGGCTCTGTATCAGCTGACAGAAATCATACAGAGAACTCTGAACAACAAAGAAATCGCAATGTGCGTTTTCCTGGATATATCAGGGGCCTTTGACAACACAACTCATGTGTCTGTCAAAGAAGCACTAAAAAGGCGAGGAGTGAATGAAACCATTGTAAAATGGATGTATGAGTTGTTGACAACGAGGATAGCTGAGACACAGGTGGGGAATCAAACCACCTCAGTTAAAGCCACTCGGGGGACACCTCAAGGGGGAGTGATATCTCCCCTTCTATGGAGCCTCGTAGTAGATAAGTTGCTCTACAGACTAACGGAGCTTGGCTTCGAATGTATGTGCTACGCTGATGACATTGTTTTAATAGTCAGAGGCAAGTTCGAGAGCACCTTGTGTGATTTATTACAAAAGGGCCTCAGAATCATTGAGCAATGGTGCTTGTCAGTGGGGCTAAACATTAACCCAAGCAAGACCATAGTAATTCCATTATCCCGGAAAAGAACACTTCCAGCCATGAAACCCATATCCTTAAACGGGAAAATCAGAGGTTAAATATCTAGGGATAACCCTAGACATTAAGCTTCTGTGGAATAAACATGTTGAAATAACTGCTAGTAAAGCAATGAGAGCTTTGATGGCGTTGCAGAAATCGAGCTGGTAAGAGGTGGGGATGTAACCCAAAAATACTGCGATGGATGTACGCCATGATTGTGAGACCAGCAATTACGTATGGGGCAATAGGTTGGCACACAAAAGAAAGTCAGTACAGCAAGAGGAAAACCCTCGATAAAGTTCAAAGGCTTGCCTGTGTGTGCATCACTGGAGCTATGAGAACGTGTCCAACTAGGGCACTTGAGATCATTACTTATCTCACACTTCTACATCTGGCGATAGAAATATCTGCCCAAGAGACAATTCTTAGAATATCAAAGGAAGGTTAAGGCAATGAGAGTATTAAAAGTCAGGGAGCCTGGTCCTCTCTAACAAAATACATCTCATCAGCGAATCTTCCCAGTGACGAAATGATCAGGAAAGTAAGCATCGAAAATAATTTCACCACGATGCTAAATACGAAGAGAGACTGGGAATGGGAATACACCACCCAAACTCTCAAAGAAAACACCATTAGATGGTATACGGATGGTTCAAAAACCACCATTAGAGCAGGCGCTGGAGTATTTGGCACTGGCACCAGATACTTATTATCTTTAGGCTCCTTCCCGAGCATCTTTCAGGCAGAAATACTTGCGAACGAAAGATGCGTGGAAATGAACCTAGAAAGAAACTACCAGAAATGTGACATTCTGATAGTCAAGCAGCTATCAAAGCATTGAGCTCCCATGTCATTGACTCATAGTTGGCATGGGAGTGCCGAAGAAAACTTGATGAATTAGGCAAGAGTAACAGGGTCTCTTTAGTTTGGGTCCTGGCCACACCATTTCTGTGGTGTAGCAAAATGCTCCTACAAGAAAGAGTTTCGGAAGAAAGAGGAAACAGAAAGAGAAGCACTCTGGTGGTGCCTTCCCGGGTTGGAACATTCCAAAAATTCCTGGGGAACTTTGACACTGTTAGATCCAAAAAATATTTGGTCCTCAGTAAAGATAAGCTACATCTCCTCGCGGGCTTCCTTACAGGACACTGCCGCCTTAGGAAGCACTTAATGAGAATAGGTCTAGCAGAGATTGACGAGTGTAGATTCTGTGGGTAGGAGGATGAAACTCCTGATCACCTAATTCTGGAATGCCTCGCCATTGCAAGCCAACGCAAGAAATGCTTTGGACAAGAAACTTGTAATAGTGAGGACCTAACCTCGTTGAAGTCGTCCCAAATACTAGAGTTCATTAGAACCTTGGAACTGGAAGGCGAGCTGTAGTAGTAGCGAGAACAGCTCTAATAGGGGGGGGGCACAATAAACCTGTGGTTTCAGTGCACTGTAACCCCGTTAAAATCTAATCTAACTAATGCATTTCCTGGGTCAAGCAGGTGAATATTGGATTAAGGATGTGTTGTTTTAATATTTTCTGTTTCCACCTATCTAAGACACTCAATTGGGGCTCCAACAATTGCATTATACCCTGGTCAGACACAATCAGATTCCACGTGGAGACACATGGGAAAGTAATCAGAAAGATATTGGTCCTCAATAATTTGATAATTCTTTATTACATCAAGCTGATCAGTACTATAGAAGCATAAGTCAATAACGCTTTGTCCAAGTGAACTACAATAAGTAAATATTGCAGGTCGATCTGATATGATATGCCCATTGATTAAAGATAAACTGTTGCCAGAAGTAACATCCAACAGAGTCTGACCATGAGCATCTAACTTTTTGTTCCTGGTTTCCATATTTGGGAAAAACTTGGTGCTTCCCAACATTTCAACAGGTACGGTGCTATTATCACCTATTCTTGAATTAAAATCGCCAATAAGTATAAATACGTGTTCTTTATGTGTATCACAAAAGCTGTCGAGAATTTCTTGGAGATCATCAAGTTTCTTCTCAAATTGGAGAGTTTGATTGAAATATGTAACACTAATAACGAACTTATAATGAGACATTTTAATATTACATATTAGCCACCATGGAGTTGAGTCGAGAACGCACAAATTATATTTGTTTTTATAAAAAATAACAAGTCCTCCACTTGCGCGTCCGCGAGTCCTATCCCTTGTAGCTTTGGAAAAAACAACGTTATATTCATCTAAGTACATAATTGAGAGGAACTTCTATACTACCTGATATCCAGGTTTCACAGAGGCATAATAAATCAATATCTGGTAAGTCCACAAATACATTATGGATATTTTTGAACCCATTCATATTCCAAAATACAATTTTTAAATTGTTGTGACTCGCTTTAATTTGTTGGATTGTTTTGGAATACAAACGATTCTCATCTCGAGTTATATTAAGTTTTTTTATTTTGACGCATCAATAATTAATTTTCCCTCCAATCGATCCCTTCTTCATGTTATTCCGTTTATTTCCAATTTTTCAAATCTAACTATCACAATTGCCCCCTTCTTTCTTTCTTCTCTCTCGATGTTTTTTTGAATTTCTCTTTCCACTTTTGTTTGTTCGGACTCAATATAAATCTGTTTTCTCTTCAAACTCCTCTTTTCCTTCAGGATTTTAAGTTTGACCTTCCATTTATCCATTTCTATTATGCATCTTGTTTGCCCAATTATATAACCCTTTTTAATTTTGGCTTTTATACCTAATTCACTATCCAAAACTCTTCAACTGTTCTTCACGCCTAGTTTCAAATTTGACTCCAGATATTACTAAATTATTACGAATTTTATGTTTTTCAAGTTTTTCTAGTCGTTCCTCGGTTTTCTTCATTCTGTTCAATATTTTCTCCTTTTCTCTTTTGCCCACTCATTCATGAATAATTTGATTTCTTCCTTGATTAGATTAATTTCTAAAAGACATATGAGTTTATTTTCTCGCAAGTGTGTTAACTTCTTCATTTCCTTTGATTCCTACGTGGTCATAAACCCTGTTAATATTGACTATTTTATCAAGCTTTCTTCGGAACTCCCATATCAACTTTAAGTCAATGGCATGGGCGTTCAGTGGTTTAATAGTCTATCAGAATGTAACCCTATGCTAAATTTCTAGGTTCATTTCCACGAATCTTTCAAAAGCAAGTATTTCTATCTAAAAGAGGCATTTTTGAACCATTTGTGTACCAACTTTGATGGTGTTTCCTTTGAGAGTTTGGGTGATGTATTATTTTCAGTCTTCTCTCTTACTTAGCATCGTAGTCAAGTTGTTTTCTATGCTTACTTTTTGGATCATATCGTCAGAGGGAAGATTCGCTGATGAGATGTACTTCATTAGGGAGGACCAGGCTCCCCGATTTTTGATACTCTCATTGCCTTACCCTTCTCTAAATATTGTAAGGAGTGTCTCTTGGGCTGATCTTTATATCGTCAGATGTAGAGGTGCGAGATCTGTAATGATCTCAAGTGCCCTAATTGGGCACTTTGTCATGTCTCCAGTGATGCACACATAGGCAAGCCTTTGAACTCTGTCGAGGATCTTCCTCGTACTGTTCTGATCTGTTTTGGCATATGCCAGATTATTACCCCATAGGGGATTGCTGTTATCACAATCAAGTTTTGCAGTATCTTCATTTTCCTTTATGTTTGTTTGGAATCACACTCAATAAGTTCTATGATCTGACTGTAGAAATGAAGTACGATTTTTTTTTAAATTTCTTGACTAATACGCTTCTAATGGTGATAATTTTATTAATAAAAGTTCAATTTCAAATTTTCATTATACTACACTCACTTGCATTATATGAAAAATAAATAATTAATTACCTAAATTTTGACTTCCTCTCCATACCATCTCAGCAGTTTTCGTCGAAAGTCTTTCGACCTTATCTTGATAGTCAATTCGTCCGAATAATAAACCGTCAAATCCCAATTGGGCAAATATTGAAGCCATTTCCCTGCTATGACCAAACGGATCGATCTGCCAGCCCATTTTTGGTCTTCCACATTCTCCAAAAGAATCGTTCAGCTTTCTGTAAACATAAATTTAGTGACCACCCGAAGAGAATAAGTTGAAAACTGAAATGTCGGCTCACAATTCCAAGAAAAATAGTATACGACTTTCACAGGAAATATAGTTTCATGCTATACCCTGTATTTAAACTAGAAGGACTGATTTGAATTCAAGTTGACAATTCTGCAGATTCCTGCTTTTTAAAATCGCAGCCGGTTTTTCACAGTACTTTAGACATATATTATGATTGACAATTGTATAAATTGTAAACATATAGTGTCCATTTTGTTCTTTCTTGCGTTCATGTTATTGTTTTATTAAAATATAAAAACAGTTCTTGTCAGGACTAATTTGAAAATGGACTCAGATAATATTCCAAGTACTAGCAGACATCATTCGCCCCTCAAAAGAAGGAGCTCTGTAATTTTAGGCCACTACAAAGAAGTAAAACATTGTGAATTTGTATAAAAAATTTGAGATAATGAACCAGAGACAAAGGTGAATGCCATTGTGTTTAAAGTTGTAAAAACGTTGGGTAGGTTAACGAATATAGCTCTTTTGTGTGAAATAAAATTTTTATTTTTTAGGAGTTGCTAGATCGACTATGTTTCGAATTATTAAAGAATATAGAAACACTGGAATAATTGTATCTTCTAACCATCGTGGAGGTCGTCCAGGAATTGTTGAAACCTTCGACGATACAACAAAAAATATAATTCAACGCATTGTTCATAGCTTCATTTTCAAAAATGAAATATCAACTTTGAATAAAATTTTAACTGAAATAAGAAAATGCCCAGATTTATATGAATTGAGAGCTCCTTTATTTATTTTGTGGTATGTACTAAGAAAATACATTTTTTAGATACTTGAAAAGAAAGAGTATTTTAATAGATCGCAATGATATTGTAAGATGGAGAAGAAATTACCTAAGATCCATCAAATAGTATAGGCGAGAACAAAGACCCATTTATTACCTTGATGAAACATGGCTAAATGAAGGTCATACAAATTCCAAAATATGGATAGTTACATCTATTTGAGATAAAAGAGATGCTTTTCTTAAATGATTGTCTACAGGTTTGAAAAATCTATCTGGAAAAGGCAAACGTTTAATAATCCTTCATACGGGATCTGAGCATGAATTTGTTAAAGACGCATTGCTAATACAGGGTGTCCCACGACGTTTTGACAGTCCACTTTCTTGAAAACTGTTCATATGACATTTATGAAAATTAGCAGATATAAACAGTAGACACTGATGCTTATACTTATTATAAAATGACTTCCGTTTCTCCTGTCATTTCGGGTCACGTGACCCCAACATAATTTTTTTAAATGGGACAACCAGTATAATATTACAATTTTGGATATATCATTCAAAAACAAATTCAACGATACCACATTCGTCATCATTGTATTGTGTAGAAATGATAATAAGGGATATTTACTTTCACTAAATTTATTGAAGCAAATATTTTGCACTCAAAAATTTAGGTGGCTATAAAATAAATAACTATAGTAGCAACAATATAAGTTCATTCATTATTGTTAGGTGAAGTTTATTAAAGAACTGTCATTAATTATTAGTCGTAATCTTGTGAAGACATTGTAATAATAAGTAAATGATGACTTCAATTTTCACTTACGATTAATTTGTTGACATGCTACTTATTTATGGAAAATGTGGAAAAAACAAAACTCATGCTCAAGGTTTGTACAGAAATTGTTTTCCCGATAGAGTAACTCCAAGCAAAAATACTTTTCTCTATGTCGAACAAAAGCTAAAAACTGGTTCTTTTACAAGCGGTAAAAATCAAGTTCCTCGTCAAAAGACCGCTCAGACAGATCCTGAAAGGAGAATAAATTTTAAACGTTCATACAAAGTAATGATAACCCTTTAGAAAAAATATTATGGACTGATAAATGGAGATTTCATAACAATTGTATTATTAATCGCCATAATTATCAATATTGGTCGCAGGAGAATCCAAACTAGATAAGCGAAACCAATTTTCAAACAATATGGGTAATCAATGTTTGGTGCGGTATATTGAACGGTCGGTTGAATGGTCCCTATTTTTATGAAGGAACATTACCGGGGCAAAGATACTCAGATTTGCTTCAAAATACTCTCTCAGAATTACTTCAAGATATACCCTCACATGAAAGGCAAACAAAGTGACGGTAGCATGATGGAGCATCTCCACACTTTTTTTGGCCATTTAGAGAATATCTTGATAACACGTTTCCTGAAAAATGGATTGGTCAAAATGGTGCAATTATGTGGCCACCCCGTTCGCCGGATATTACACCTTTAGATTTCTTTCTCTGGGGTTAAGAGGTCGAGTTTATGCCACACCCCCAATTGATTTAGATAATTTAAAGGATAAAATGAAAGAGGCATGTCAAACCGTAACATACAAAATGATTACAGCAGCACTTACAAGAAACCTTTTAACAAGGTTTGAACATTTTGTCAATGTACATGGATATCAATTCGAACATTTTATTTAATTTTTTCAATTACTTGGAAATTCCCTATATTACGTTTTTTAATAAAATAATTTATACAGATGTTCATTTAACTGCCCCTATTATCATCACTGAATAATACAATGATGACAATGTGGTATCGTTGAATTTGTTTATGAATGATATATCCAAAATTGTAATAATTTACCGGTTGTCCCATTTAAAAAGAATATGCTGGTGTCACGTGACCCGAAATGACAGGAAGAACGGAAGTCATTTTATAATAAATATAAGCAGTAGTTTTGACTATTTATATCTGCCAAATTTCATACATGTCATATAAACAGTTTTCGAGAAATTCGACTGTCAAAACGTCGCGGGACACCCTGTATTTAAAAGTTTAAAAAATTGAGATTATCATAAGGTTATATATGGATTGGTATTTGGAAACTGATTTTCCGAATTTCTAAAAAAATTGCCAGACAGTGCTGTAATTGTAATGGACAATGCATCTTACCATAGCCGTAGGGTAGAAAAGGTTTCAACATTTTCATTAAAAAAAGATATGCAAAAATGGTTACAATCTATGAATATACAATTTGATATGAATATCGTTCGATCTGAACTTATATATATATATATATATATATATATATATATATATATATATATATATATATATATATGTATATTATAAAACAGCAAAAAGATAAGTGTAATTCATATGTTTCCGATGAAATGACACAACACAATAATAAAATTGCACTTAGGCTGCCACCATATCTTTGTGAATTGAACCCTATAGAATTGATTTGAGCTAAAGTAAAAAATTGAATGGCAGCCAAAAATACTACTTTTAAACTAAAAGATGTAAAGAATCTTCTAATGCAAGCCTTGGAAAATGTGACAAACATTTACTGGCAAAAGTGTGTTGCACATGTCATAAAAGAACAAGATGAAATGTTCAAGTTAGACAGGTTCGTGGATGATCTTATAGAGCCGATAATCGTTTCTTTCTTTAGTGATAACAGTGCGCAGATTCTGAGTGAATAATTATTTATTGACAAATAATAGACACATTCACGAGTCAGAACTCATTAGGGTCGGATCGTTAAGTCGTCAATATCATAGCAAATTAAGGATGTGTTTTTTGTCATCATTAAAATGTGATAATAAAATTTGTAAAAGTGCTGTTTTTCTGCAAAATTGGTAAATATTCTTGAAATTTACTTATGTTGGAAATAAATAGTCCAATCACGGAGTTACAGACTGTCTTCTGAGCTGAGATTTACTTATATATTTCTTTTTATTTCTATTTCTAACTATTGTTTGTGATTCTGGTATCCAGGATCACATCAATATGTCAAACCTCTCCTCACAACTACTGCTCTCAAATACCACCACTTCTCCAACCCCCACTAAACAATCTATCTCAATAAACACAAATACCCCTTCAACACCCTTAACTTATGCCGTGGCTACTTCTGCAAGACTACCTCCTCCCCCGGTACCATCTCGAGATCAAGCCATCATAATGCGTTCTATCGCCAACACTGTACTATTCGATTATATGAAAGCAATAGGTAACATTGTCTCTCCCAAAAACGTACATTTAGCTTCCAGAATATCTCATGGCCGCTTATGTATCTATTTATCATCTACCACTCAAGTCGACACCTTCTAAATTCGAATCAATACATTTTAGTTAATTCCAATGTCATTCCTATTCGTCGGCTTATTTCCTACACTAAAAGAATCCTTATTTCCAATGTCAGTCGTTCCATTCCACATTCCGTTAATAAAAAAGCCCTGTATGACAAAGGATTAACACTTGTCCTGAGCTTCCGCCGTGTAACTTACGTTCTGCCCACCAGTAATGATTTTTCACTACAAACATTCTTATTACGCGTTAAAATACATCACACAGAATATCCATTTCTACTGATAAACTTGAATGCTTTCTTTGCAAACATGCTGGACATACCGTTGAATCATGTCCCAACACTTCCCACGACCTTCCCCCCCTATTAAATACTTCCGTCAATCTTGAACCCTCCCCTTCAGCTGACCCAGCTACTACTGATATCTTTTCAGACAATCCCGAATTACCCTCTCAAGTGCCACTCGCTCCCTCCTCCCCTGTACCTGGCGAAAAACGACCCCGATCTAATGATAGCACTCTTGACTCTCCGCAGTCCATATCACCTTCCAATACTCCTTCGCTAATCCCAATCCAATGCCTCCTCCAGAATTCCCAAATTCTAATTAAAAAAATCTGCAAAACAAACCAAAAAATCCAAACTGGCGAAAGACGATTGTCACAATATAAGGCCCGAATCACGTTCTATCATACATAAACTTTTTGAAAAGTCTCCTACATCCTTCTCCCTTGATAGCATCCAACTTATTGCGTTCCTGTAAAATACTTTCCGCGTCAATGACCCTTTACCTGAAGCCAATAAATTTATATCCGACACTGCGTCCCTACTGAAAGATATATCCTTAATTTATTCTAATACCAACGAAAGACCTTTGAAAAATCGCATTACACGTCTGACCAATAAAATTAAATTTAAACTTCACCCCGACCAAAACAATCTTACTGACGATCGTTTTTTTTGATGACGGTACCACCACTGACTCCTCTACACTATCTCAGTAATTAACCTCTTTCCCCCTCTAATTAGTATCATTCTCTCTAATTCAATGGAACTCCGATGGATTTTATCCTCGCTTAGAAACAATTCAGAAAATCGAATATTTCCATACCCCCGACTTTCTCTGCCTCCAGGAAACCAACTTCAAAATTTACCAACAGTGCAAGCTAAAAGACTTTGAAGGATATCATTACATCCGTACCAACTGTATGAGAGCCAGTAGTGGTACATCAATATTTGTATCTAGCGATGTATACTCATCTCATTTCCTATTAACCTCAAATCTAGAGGCAATTGCTGTAACTACTTGGTGCCCTAATAAGCTTACCATTTGCAGTATTTTCATTCCACCTGATCATCCCCTCAATGAAGGAGACTTAACCGACCTAGTATTTCAGCTCACCCATACATCCTTGTTGGTGACTTTAATGCACATCACACCATGTGGGACTCAACTCGTGGTTGCACTAGAGGCAAAGTTATAGAAAACGTCATAAAATCCTCCGGAACCTGCTTGTTGAATACTGGACTGAACACTCACTTTAACATTTCCTCCGGCTCCTTTTCTGCCCTTGACATCAGCTTATGTGACCCTAAAACTGCACTTTCCCTTTCCTGGCAGGTTTCAGATGACTTTCATGATAGCAACCATTTTCCTATAATTATATCTAATCATTATAATAAGGAAATTATAACTAAAAGCTTCTGGCACTTAAAAAACGCAAATTGGTCCAAGTTTACTTCTCTCTCCCAAACTTATTTAACCTCTTTAGCTATTTCTGCAAACATAAATGACACTCTAAAAACGTTTACTGACAACATACTTGCCGCTGCAGAGACTCACATCGGTAAATCAGTCACTTCCTCTGCACAAAATACTGTGCCTTGGTGGAATTAATGCCATCCGAGAGTCCAAACATGCTCTTAACAGGTTTAGACGAAATAGAGCCCAATAAAACCTTCTCCTGCACAAACAGCTCAAAGCTAAAGCTAAATTTTTAGTCAAGCAAAGCAAAAAATCCTCATGGCAAAGCTACACCTCCTCGCTGTAGAAATTCTGCCGCCTGCCCTGATGATGTTCCATACATCTTTCTCAAAAAACTATCCAATCCATCTCTCTCTAAGCTTCTCGAAATCTATAACCTAACCTGGAATACTAATCAGTTCCCTGACGCATGGCGCAAATCCATAATTATTCCAATAAAAAAGCAGAGCAATCCACCTTATCGCCCAATTCCTTCCGACCGGTTTCACTCACTTACACTACCTGCAAACTCCTGGAGCAAATGATCAATAGATGACCACTTTAGTTTCTTGAAAAGTACAAAATCATTCCTAATGCCCAATCCGGCTTCCGGCGTCATCGATCCACTCGCGGCAACCTTGTTATTCTCAAAACACATATCTCTTCAGCAATAAACAATCACCAGGACGTCGTTGCAACCATCTTTGATATTGAAGGTGCCTTTGACTCGATATCTAGAACGGCAATACTAAATAAATTTTCCCAATACAATCTTCATGGCAACATTCTGTCGTTCATTCATAATTTCCTAACTTGTAGAACCTTCAGGGTTTCCGCTAATGGCAAACTCTCCTTGCCTCACCCACAAAATGCTGGTGTCCCTCAAGGATCAGTATTAAGTTCTACTCTATTCATCTTCACAATAAGCGAGCTCTGTTGCAACTTTCCTGCTCCCATAAAATATGTCCAATATGCTGATGACCTAATTGTTTATTGTCATGGTAAATCGATCTTATCCACTTGCAAACTCCTTCAAACCGCAGTAAAACTTCTACAGGATAGATCTTCTTACCTGGGATTATCCTTATCTCAAAGTAAATCCAAACTAATCAAGTTTTCAAGAAGAACATCTTCTCCTCTACTTCACATTTTCTTTAATAAATCACCCTTACCCACTGTAAATCAATGTAAAATTATCGGAATATCATTCGACTCTCGACTTAACTGGAAACACCATACCCATGAACTCAAAGGCATCTGTCTAAAGAGATTAAACATAATTAAAACGCTCAGTCACTTTTACTAGGGTTCCGACGAAATCGTATTATTAAGAGTTTACAGAGCTCTCATCCGTTCGAAGCTTGACTATGGCTGCTTTATTTACATGTCAGCTCCCAAATCTGTCAAATATTTGCTGAACTCTGTTCACAATACCGCTCTCCGTCTCTATCTTGGTGCCTTCCGCTCTAGCCCTGCTGATAGTCTCCATATTGAAGCTAATGAATTACCCCTCCCCTTTAGACCACAATCCCTACTCCTTACCTATGCTGCCTCAGTATCCTCCAATCCATTCAATCCTGTTCACTCACTTTTCACTTCAACTACTTATCTCCCTACTAACCCTCGAACAATTATTAGATCTCTTCCACAATTGCTCACTCCTTCACTCAAAGATACTGACCTCTCTCTGACATCCCCGCTCCCACTACCTTCTTATCCTCCTTGGACCAAAATTATTCCTATAATCGATACCTCACTGACCATTTTTAATAAGCATGAGTCACCCACTGCACTTGTAAAGACAGCATTCATGGAATTACTACAAAAAAAATCTTACGATTTAACACTTTATACAGATGCTTCCAAAACTGACTCCGGAGTTGGTTGTGCAGTTACCTAACTTCAGTGTGTAGCGTCTATTAAGGTGAGCTTCACAGCATTCTTCAGGCTTTTAAATATATCTTCCTCCCCAACAAAAATTTTGCAACATGCACTGATTCCCTTTTCTCCATTCTATCAATTAAATCAATCTTCACTGACCACCTAATTGTCCAGAACATACATGACATATATCAAACTCTCGTTGCTCATGATATAACAGTCTCTCTGATCTGGCTACCATCTTACATTGGAATTGCTGGTAACGAAACTGCGGATCTCCACGCGAAAGAAGCATTTATTGGAGATTTTGACCTTCTTACTGCGCCTTATAATTCACAGAAAAACAGATTTCGTTTGAACAATTATTTATTTTTGAAATTGCCATATTCTAAATGGATACAACGAAAAAGTTCTATGAATGGATCCAAGTTATTTGTTTTGCAATGGCGACGCCATAAATATTCGTAAAGGCAATCTGCGAATTCATCTGGTGGAATGTGTTTGCCTTTCAAAAATTTTTTGGCAGCTGACCAGCATGACTCAATTCTTTGAGTATGGACACCTTCCTTGGTAACAAATTCGTCATTATGGTTCACAGTGCGAGGCTGATACCCATATTTCATAAGCTTCTTGACGCGAACGAGGAAGAGCCATTTCTACAACTTGAGTCGATATTTTACTTTTCCGCCCAACCTATCTAATATGCGAGAAAAGTATTGGTTTACCCCATAAAAAGTTGGAATTTTGAAAATTTTTTCTGTTATTTTTACGTTTTCCATCAACAACAACACGAAAAAACGGTTTTTAGAAGAAAAATCCTGTGTGTATGTCGTCGTCGTCGTCGTCGGCCACTTTTCCTTACAATTCTTGTTAGCACGATACAGCCTCCGGAGTGCAATAGGTCAGCAATTTTATGATTGAATATTGTTAAGGAGATGTCACAGATGTACCCTATTGATTTTCAGTTCACCAGAGCCAGTACAACGGGTGCTATGGTACTTGAAGTACGACATTTTGTCATTTTTTGCGAAATTTCAGTTGGTTAGCACGATACAGCCTCCGGAGTTCAACAAGTCACCAATTTTATAATTGAATATTGTTAAGGACATCTCACTGATGAACCGTATTGATTTTCAGCTCACCAGAGCCAATACAACAGGTGCTACAGTACTTTAAGTATGATATTTTTGTCATTTTTGGAGAAGTTTCAGTTTGTTAGCACGATACTGCCTCCGGAGTATATACAAGTGATCAGTTTTATGATTGAATATTATTCAGAGCGTTTCAAAGATGAACACTATTGATATTCAGCTCACTAAAGCCAATACAACGGGTGCTATGGTACTCGATGTACCAGATTTTTGTCATTTTTGGAGAATTTTCAGTTTGTTAGCACAATACAGCCTCCAGAGAGTATACGATTGATCAATTTTATGATTGAATATTGTTCAAAGTGTCTCACAGATGTACCCTATTGATTTTCAGTTGACTGGAGCGAGTACAGCAGGTCCTATAAATCCAGATATACTAAATTTTTGGATATTTTTGGAGAAATTTCGGTTTGTTAGCACAATACATCCCCCGAAGTGTATACAAGTAACAATTTTATGATAGAATATTGTTCAGGGTCACATATGCGGAAAAGTTAGTTTTAATCTTTAAAACCGTTTATTTATTAATAATATGAACGAAATGATTTAACTCAACTGAATATAGAATATTAAATTTATATAAAATTAATGGTTCTTCGCCAAATTTTTCTTATAAGAAATGAAACTTCAAAAGTTTTTGTTTTTTACCGACGTTTCGAATCCTTTATTTATATAGGTTCATTATCAAGGCTATTCGTATAATATACATAATAATGTTCCATTACACAGTTCAATTTATAAGACAATACATTACACAATAAAAACTTTTCTTATGTTTATTTAAAGATGATATTGACGATATTTAATCAAAGTTGAAAATATAAATTTGAGAGTTTACACAAACATTTGTTAAATATCCCTATCTTTTCTTATATTATAAAATTTAAAATTGAAAAACTCACCAGTTATTTTTATACCACCATTTTGGTTTTTTAAAAACAATTATAATAAAACATACATATAGGACGAGGACAATTGATTTTGTAACATCATTTGAGTCATTTTCAGTATAAAATTGTGTTAATTTTTATAGTTTACACATTTCCATTGTTCAATTCATATTATATTTCCAATAGTAGAGATATCTTTACTGTGTGCATCGTTGGCGATGTGAAATAATTTCTTTTATAAACACAAAAACATCAAAATAATAAAACATTTTAGTACGGTTGTAGAAGGTATAGTTGAAACGGGAAGGTGGAGACATCACAAGTTTGAAATTAAATTTTGTTTATTAGATTGTTATACACATTATCCAATTTATCTACATTTTCACGAAAATTAAGTGAATTGTTAGTTTTCCTAATGTGAATCATTTCTTTGATACATCTTTTATGAAAATTGGTTTCAGTATCTAAAATCTGAAAATTGTTGAAATTAAATTCATGGCCAGTATTAAAAGAATGACTGGACAGTGCTGTATTATTTTTTAAATTCTTAATGTCATTTTGGTGGTTACGTAATTTATTTTTTAAGTATTGTGAGGTTTGTCCTACATATGATTGGTTGCAGTTGTTACATTCAATTTTATAAACTGTATTAGGTGTTTCTGTTTTTGGGATAGCAGGTTTGAATTTAGTGAAAAATTGTTTAGTTTGATTTATTGGTTTGTCGGCAATTTGTATATTGAAAGGTTTGCAAATATTCTTAATTTTTCTGTTAACATTAGGAATATATGGTAAAGCTATATATATGCTATTATTTTTATTATTATCGTTATCATCATTATTATTATTTCTATAGTCTACTTTTTGATTTGAAATTGTGTTACAGTTATAATTATTAAGATTTGTTGCACTATTGTTATTTGGATTTGTTGTAATATTGTTATACTTATTATTGTGGTTGTGGTTATTCTGATTTGTGTTGTTATTCGTTGATTTGGCATTATAAATCCTATGTATTATATTTTTAATAATAGGTTAATAAAACTTTTTTGGGTAATTATTTTTTATTAAAATATTTTTAATTTGTTTAATATTATTTGGTCTGTTTATAGGGCGTGAAAGTTTTATGGCTCTATCTGTTAGGCTGTTAACAACACTTTTTTTATATTTGTTAGGGACATTAGATTTAAAATTCAAATATCTCTCAGACCAGATGCTTTTTGTATACCAATTTGTGATAATTTTTCCTAGTGAGTTGTGGGTGATATCAATATCAAGGAAATTTATTATTTTCTTGTTCAATTGTGAATTGAATTATATTAAATTCACATATATGTACAATGTAATACATACCTACCTTTTATATTTTACCAGGATTGACGTTTTTATGCTTTATTGACATTTTTTTTTAAATTTTCGCATTTATTGACCATAGCGATATTAAGTAGATAAGAATAGATATTATTCATTGATCTGTGTTAAAGGGCGGGATCACTGCACAGTGGCGAAACAACGCATTTCCGCGGATTTTCATTTTCGTATCGGTGCTTAAAAATAAGTCTACAATATAAAATAACATTAATTTTTCATGCATCTCATTTCGTTACTTCTAAACCGCATTCAAAAAATGGCAACAGCGCATTTTCCGCTGCAAAATTTTTTCAGTAATATACTCCCTAAGGTATCTAACTGACAAAAAATTTTGTTTTTCTTTTTTAACAGATTTCGGCTAAACGAAACTTGCCCCTTTGTTTCTTTAATAAATACAAAACTTTTCAAAACTTAAAACATCATGTGCTACCAAATTTGATAACTATTATTAACCTTTTTACAAACGTACTCGCCGACCTTGAAATTATTTATAGATTTAATTTTACAATTGGTTGTATATTTTTTTCGTTTTCAATAATATGCATTCGCACTTTTACCGTGCGTCTGTTAGGTTAATCATTATTTAGTTTGAGGTTCATTATTTCCAGTCTGTATAATTTCAGTATGACTAGTATTTTTTGTCATCCCTTTCAATTTAGAAACTTTTTCAGTAAATCAGGTTTCCCAAAATGATCCTCTCAGTTTTAAAACAGGGTATAACAATTAATAATTTCTATTTCAAAATTTTTCACACGAAACGAAACTATCCTTTAGCTTGTTGACGTGGAAGGAGAATTCCACTTATTGACGTAACTTTTTATTTTTCTTAAGTATCAATATTTACTATTGATTGGTACTTTTGTGTGATTTGACTATAAACAATAAACATTATTATTGGTTTTGAATAACATTCGCTCTACAAATAATATATAAAAGGTTATAGTGTCCTACCGTAATCCCCAAGTCATTTGATCTATAATTGACTGATAATGCGTAGTAGCTTCGTCGTTCATACTCCAGCCTCCGCTTATAAATTCCAATTGTCCATTATTAACAAATTGTCTTACATGGGCTTTAACAATATCATGTTGTTTTATCCACCATTTCCAGAAGAAAGCAGTTTCCACATAAATGAATCTGAAATAAAGCGATACTATTCTTACGAAGCTAGACACTGTAGTAGTCCCAACTCTGTTCTAGTTCGATATAAGTTGTAATTTTGGCAGGAGCATACGGTTTTCTGGGAAGGACTAGGTATTTTTTTATTGTTTTTCTAGAAATATTCTACGAAAGTCGATTGTTTGTTGCAAGACGCAATCGAGAACTTTTAGGAATCCAAAGGTTCGAGAAAAACGTTTAATATATAAACAACTACCTGCGAACCAGGAGTCAGTCTATAGTTTTATTTCACAGCCACGGCGCTGAATAAGTTAACAATAGAAGTGAATTGTGAATAGTGTATTTAATATGAATTAGAATTAAGTGTGTCCGTAAATTAAACATAAGTGAGTAGTATATAGGTATATAAATAAATCGAGTAAGTAGATATACCGAGTGTACAAATTTATCCTACCCGTTGTAATAAAAACTACTTAAATAAATCAGAAAAACATTAAATTGGTGGCAGATGTGAGGTAATACAAATAAACAGTTGCGAAAAAAGGCCAAGAAACTAAGTGACCTGAAAGTGACGGAATTAAAAGCAGAATTGGCAAATATTGGAAACGTCCGGAAAGAAAAATGAATTAGTAGAGAGACTAAACACGACACTGGTGAGTGACGGGATATTTCTGATAACATGGAAGAGACGATTTCAACCATTAAGAATAATATTTCTGCTAACATGGACAATATGTCTGCTAATAAGGACCAAAAGATTTCAACTATGAAGAACGATATTTCTGCTAATATGGACAAGATGTCTGCTAATAGGGACGAAAAGATTTCAACTATGAAGAACAATATTCCTGCTAACATGGAAGAGACGATTTCAACCATTAAGAATAATATTTCTGCTAACTTGAACATGATGTCTGCTAATAGGGATGGAAAGATTTCAACCATGAAGAACGATATTTCTGGTAACATGGACAAGATGTTCGCTAATAGGGACGAAAAGATTTCAACTATGAAGAACGATATTTCTGCTAACATGGAAGAGACGATTTCAACCAATAAGAATAATATTTCTGCTAACATGGACAATATGTCTGCTGATAAGGACGAAAAGATTTCAACTATGAAGAATGATATTTCTGCTAACATGGAAGAGACGATTTCGACCATTAGGAATAATACTTCTGCTAACTTGGACAAGATGTCTGCTAATAGGGACGAGAAGATTTCAACTATGGAGAACAATATTTCTGCTAACATGGAAGAGACGATTTCAACCATTAGGAATAATATTTCTGCTAAACATGGACAAGATGTCTGCTAATAGGGACGAAAAGATTTCAACTATGAAGAACGATATTTCTGCTAACATGAAAGAGACGATTTCAACCATTTAGAATAATATTTCTGCTAACATGGACAATATGTCTGCTAATAGGGACGAAAAAATTTCAACTATGAAGAACGATATTTCTGCTAACATGGACAAGATGTCTGCTAATAGGGACGAGAAGATTTCAACTATGAAGAACGTTATTTCGGCTAACATGCAAGAGACGATTTCAACCATTAAGAATAATATTTCTGCTAACATGGACAATATGTCTGCTAATAGAGACGAGAAGATTTCAACTATGAAGAACGATATTTCTGCTAACATGGACAAGATGTCTGCTAATAGGGACGAAAAGATTTCAACTATGAAGAACGTTATTTCGGCTAACATGCAAGAGACGATTTCAACCATTAAGAATAATATTTCTGCTAACATGGACAATATGTCTGCTAATAGAGACGAAAAGATTTCAACTATGAAGAACGATATTTCTGCTAACATGGACAAGATGTCTGCTAATAGGGACGAAAAGATTCCAACTATGAAGAACGATATTTCTGCTAACATGGAAGATACTATTTCAACCATTAAGAATAATATTTCTGCTAACATGAACAATATGTCTGCTAATTGGGACGAAAAGATTTCAACTATGAAGAACGATATTTCTACTAACATGGGCAAGATGTCTGCTAATAGGGACGAAAAGATTTCAACAATGAAGAACGTTATTTTGGCTAACATGCAAGAGACGATTTCAACCATTAAGAATAATATTTCTGCTAACATGGACAATATGTCTGCTAATAGAGATGGAAAGATTTCAACTATGAAGAACGATATTTCTGCTAACATGGACAAGATGTCTGCTAATAGGGACGAAAAGATTTCAACTATGAAGAACGTTATTTCGGCTAACATGCAAGAGACGATTTCAACCATTAAGAATAATATTTCTGCTAACATGGACAATATGTCTGCTAATAGAGACGAAAAGATTTCAACTATGAAGAACGATATTTCTGCTAACATGGACAAGATGTCTGCTAATAGGGACGAAAAGATTCCAACTATGAAGAACGATATTTCTGCTAACATGGAAGATACTATTTCAACCATTAAGAATAATATTTCTGCTAACATGAACAATATGTCTGCTAATTGGGACGAAAAGATTTCAACTATGAAGAACGATATTTCTACTAACATGGGCAAGATGTCTGCTAATAGGGACGAAAAGATTTCAACAATGAGGAACGTTATTTTGGCTAACATGCAAGAGACGATTTCAACCATTAAGAATAATATTTCTGCTAACATGGACAATATGTCTGCTAATAGAGATGGAAAGATTTCAACTATGAAGAACGATATTTCTGCTAACATGGACAAGATGTCTGCTAATAGGGACGAAAAGATTTCAACTATGAAGAACGATATTTCTGCTAACATGGAAGAGACGATTTCAACCATTAAGAATTATATTTCTGCTAACATCGAAAATACGTCTGCTAATAAGGACGAAAAGATTTCAACTATGAAGAACAATATTCCTGCTAACATGGAAGAGACGATTTCAACCATTAAGAATAATATTTCTGCTAACATGAACAAGATGTCTGCTAATAGGGACGAAAATATTTCAACTATGAAGAACGATATTTCTGATAACATGGACAAGATGTCTGCTAATAGGGACGAACATATTTCAACTATGAAGAACGATATTTTTGCTAACATGGAAGAGACGATTTCAACCATTAGGAATAATATTTCTGCTGACATGGACAAGATGTCTGCTAATAGCGACGAAAAGATTTTAACTATGCAGAACGATATTTCTGCTAACATGGAAGAGACGATTTCAACCATTAGGAATAATATTTCTGCTAAACATGGAAAAGATGTCTGCTAACAGGGACGAAACGATTCCAACTATGAAGAACGATATTTCTGCTAGCATGGAAGAGACGATTTCAACCATTAAGAATAATATTTCTGCTAACATGGACAATATTTATGCTAATAGGGACGAAAAGATTTCAACTATGAATAACGATATTTCTGCTAACATGGAAGAGACGATTTCAACCATTAAGAATAAATTTTCTGCTAACATGGACAAGATGTCTGCTAATAGGGACGAAAAGATTTCAACTATGAAGAACAATATTCCTGCTAACATGGAAGAGACGATTTCAACCATTAAGAATAAATTTTCTGCTAACATGGACAAGATGTCTGCTAATAGGGACGAAAAGATTTCAACTATGAAGAACGATATTTCTGCTAACATGGAAGAGACGATTTCAACCATTAAGAATAAATTTTCTGCTAACATGGACAAGATGTCTGCTAATAGGGACGAAACGATTCCAACTATGAAGAACGATATTTCTGCTAGCATGGAAGAGACGATTTCAACCATTAAGAATAAATTTTCTGCTAACATGGACAAGATGTCTGCTAATAGGGACGAAAAGATTCCAACTATGAATAACGATATTTCTGCTAACATGGAAGAGACGATTTCAACCATCAAGAATAAATTTTCTGCTAACATGGACAAGATGTCTGCTAATAGGGACGAAAAGATTTCAACTATGAAGAACGATATTTCTGCTAGCATGGAAGAGACGATTTCAACCATTAAGAATAATATTTCTGCTAACATGGACAATATTTATGCTAATAGGGACGAAAAGATTTCAACTATGAAGAACGATATTTCTGCTAACATCTTTCCATGAAGAATGATAATATGGTTATTTATTTTATACATTCGATAAAATTTAACTAACCTTCTGTTTTTATCTTTTCTTAACGAATCCATAACCGAATCCAAAATATATTGAACTCCTGCATTTTGAATGGTGTTTCTACCTGAAAATAATGAATAGTCATTTTTTTAAACTAACAAAATTTACCGATTACTTACTGCCATAATAGTACTGATCCACTGTTTTCAGCCAACCGACATCATCATGTGTATGAGGAACAATATGGACATTGATAAAGTCACCATCTTTTATTGGATGACATGACTATAAATGACATACAAGTTTGGAATTAAGTGCAACTTATATTTAAAGATATTTTTACCAGAAATACAATAAGCTAATTATTTGACTGTGATTTGCTACTTACTATTTAAAAATTTGAATTATTTAAATGGGGTAAAAGATATAAATTTTTGGTAGATGGAATAAAATTATTGTTTCGGAAATTTTTGATTTATATAAAATAAATAAAATATAAAAAATTTTCCATAGGAGAACGTCGAGTAAAGTGAAATAAGCGGGTAAAGTGGAATGTAAATTTAAAGATAAACCTGCAGCACTGTCAGGATCCCTGCGCAGAATTGTGAAAAATCTAGACCGAGGCTGCGGGTAACATCTACCTAATCCAGGAACCATATTATTTTAGGAATAAAATTAGAGGCTTAAAGTCGATCCACATGATCATTATTGGAAAAGTGGATGAATATAAACCACCCAGGATCTGTATTATGCCTACCAAGGATCTGAGAGTATTATAATACACGATCTAAGAACCAGGGACGTCACAACAGTAGTCATGGAACACAAAGTGAGTAACAAGGTAAATAAAGTATTGATAAGTAGTATTTATCTGCCATACGACATGGATTATCTACCACCTTCAGTGGAACTAATCCGAGTTGTTGAATACGCGAAAGATAAAAACCTACCACTTATTATAGGATGTGATGTCAATGTACACCATCTACTGTGGGGAAGTACTGACACTAATTCTCGTGGTACAGTCCTACTGGAGTTGTTGACAACCACTAGGCTTGAAATATTAAATAGAGGCAAAGAGCTCACATTTGTCAATCATAACGTTGGCCTCTGGAGACCTTCTTAATCAAATTGAGAACTGGAGAGTCAAAGAAGACATATCGACCTCGGATCACAGGATGATCCAATTTAGCCTGAATACGGAAGTCGAACCGCCCCTATTAAGGGCCACTAATTGGGTAATCTATATTAGAGAGCTTCAGGATATCCTGCACACGTCAATACGAGCAAGACAAGACTTAAGAAAGGAGTTGGAGATAATCAAATTATCAATAGTTGGAAGTTACGTAAAAGCGTCTGTTCTTAAGGCTACTCCTTGTAGAAGAGTTTAATGGTGGACTGCTAGATTCGAATCTTTGATGAAGGACACCAGGAACACATTTAATAAGACGATGAATTGTGGTGACGAAACCAACTGGGATGATTATAGAAGAGATCTCAAAAAAGAAATCCGAATACGCAAGAAATCTAGTTCGAGAATCTTCTGCAGCGAAGTGAACTCACTTCCCGAGGCATCCAGGTCAGTTAAAATACTAAGTCGAGAGAATAACGTTCCATTGCTCAAGAAAGCACACGGGTCCTGGACGTCATCCCCAGAGGAGTCATTAAGACACCAATTGAAAACCCACTTCTCTAATACGGAGCCCCAATAACCAGGCTAGCAGGCTCAGTCTGATGAAGACTGGGAATTAGCCGACAGGGTTCTAACGGATGGATCCATAAAATGGGCGGTGGGAGAGTTCGAACCCTATAAAGCATCGGGAACGGATAAAATATTTCCAAAGCTCCTGCAGCAAGGTTTGGATATTCTCCTCCTAGTGCTGAAAGGAATATTTCAAGCCAGTATTGTACTAGTGTGGATCTCGGAAGAGTGGAAGATAGTCGAAGTAGTCTTCATCCCAAAGCTAGGAAGAAACGTTAAGCACCAGCCAAATCCTACAGACCACTTAGTCTCACATCATTTATATTTAAGACACTGGAAAAGATGATATGTAGACATCAATAAGAAGGAAGTTTAGAACAGTGCACATTACACCCATTATCGGCAAGGTAGGTCAACGGAAAGGCCTACACGCCATAGCGCAAAGGGTGGAGAAAGCAATACAACTTGAGAAGGTAGGGAGCCAGTACTGCTTTCCAGGGGGACCTCCCCAACTCTATTCTCCTGGTAGCATCTGGCCTCAAAAGCAGTAGAATAACAGAGAAACTAGAAGGCTGTTTTCAAGAGATTCGCGCGGAAGGAGGCTGCCCTCAAGGAATTTGCCACTCGCCACATCTATGGAACCTCATTATGGACAGCCAACTACAAAGACTAACGAAGAAGGATTCTATGGGCAAGCATACTCCGATGATGAACTGGTACTAGTAATAGGCCGGTTCTTTACCACAGTGTGCGAGCGCATACAATATCATCGAAATATGGTGCAATGAAGTAGCACTCTCGGTTAATGCAAATAATACCGGTATGGTCTTATTTACAAGAAGAAGAAGAGCAATTGAAGACGCCAAACCACCCAGGTTATTTGGCACACCCCTAAAATTTCGGGAGGAGGCCAAATACGTAGGAGTAATGCTTGAAAAGAAGTGAACTGGAAACCACATATTGACAGAGTTATTAACAAGTTAATAATTACACTGTAGCAGCTGCGACAAGCAACGGAGAAGAGCTGGGGGGTAATTCCCAAGATCCTCTACTGGTTTTACACTACGGTCATATGACCAATGTTCCAATATGGATCCGTGTGCTGGTGGCCGGCTGTGAAGCAATGGGTGTCCCACAAGCTGGTACATATCCAAAACGTAGTGAGTTTAGGAGTTACAGGAGCTTTTAGGACAACACCCACACCAACGCTCGATCTCCTCCTAGGATTGCCACCTCTGCCCATATGGATTATTATTAGCACGATGGCGGCCTTTGTAAGATTGCTGGTCAACGGCCACTGGAAAGGGGGTGGCGAGGGCCACACAATAATAGCCAAAAGAACAGAAACGGAGCTTCCAATTCTAGCTCTCAAAGCTGTTCCAAAAGAAGACAAGGCGAGGACAAAGAACAAGTTTAAAGTCATCATACCGCCAAGAGAGCAGTGGAACGATTAACAAGTTGGATTTCCACCCGGGAGCATCGTATTTTTCACAGGCGGTTCCCGCATGGAAGGAAAGTCGGGAGAAGTTGTCCTGATAGAGGACATAGGAGTGCAAAAGACTTATGCTCTGGGTAAATACTCCACGATCTGCCAATCAAAAATATTTGCTATCCTGAGAGTCGCAGAACGGGATGTATCTAGAAATCTTGTTAGCATTTGCTCGGATAGTTAAGCCACTATTAAAGCAATATGCAGCTCCAGAACTAATACGGTACTGGTTCAGGATAGGCCGACGCTCTGGATAGTCAAGCTTACGAACGAGAAGTTGTCCTACTGTAGGTTCCAGGACACAGCAGGATCGAAGGGGCAACGAGCGGGCCCAAGAGCTTGCCAGGCGAGGTGCCACACAGCTTAGAAATAAAATCTTTGGTGTAGATGTAATTGAAGAAGAAGACCTACACTTGCTTTCTCTGAAAGATGTCACGGCCTTTATACGTAGGTCGAGGCATTTTGGAAGGAGACCGAATGAGTGAAGTAAAGGGAGTAGAAACTGGAGAATGGTAAAAAGGACCAGAAGTGGCCTAATTGCCAGGCATCAGCCGCCCGCCCATTTCATTAATTCAACCGTTCCTCGTATAAATTAGAACAATGAGGATGGGTCAGTAAAAATCGTATATATTATAGGAGACGCAGAGAAAAAAACTATTATAGCTACAAGTATACCTGTAATTGGAGAATTGATACAAAAGAACATAGAACAAGTTGGAAATAATGAGAAAACGCTAAGAAAAAAAGTGAAGGCAGTCAGAAAACAACTCTTTAATAGTTTCGTCTGTGAGTGTGATGAACGTTTCGATCTGGGTCACAGTAATTCATAGTGGTCAGAATCATTCTCTTCAAAAGATAAGATAAACAATCCAATTATTGATCTCGAGAAAATGCAAAAATGAAGTTGAAGCAGAATATAACGAGTTGTTATAAAATACAACGAAAATATTTTAACTGGTATGGTTAAAAGTATAATCAAAAATGAGATACTCGTGCAATTCACGGAAAAATACTTTCGTTGGCTGCTAAGGGAGGACTCGATGTGATATTCGCTTAGAGATATAGTGATGGCAACGTGGCCGGAGTTATGGATGTAATTACTACAAGACTTCGATTGTTTATCAACAATTACACTGCTTCCAACAATTACCAACACGTTCTTAAAGAAAATATAATTTAATTTTTGTCGGGCCATATAGAGAGAAAAGTAGTTATTTTTTTTCAGGAAACGGTCGAAATTGGAAATACCTTAACTTGAATTATTGATATTATAGTACTAACACTATACTATGTAATCAACAGCACGCATAAAAAATAAACAGAATATGCTTAATGAATAGCATTTTCAATTTACATGATTCGGTTAATTTAGTTATTGAATTATTATAATCTCATTAAATATGTTTTTGAATGTATCTATTTACACTTTTTTCAAATGAAATTAACTATTTCTAAATAATACCACAATATATTGAAAAAATGGTTAGAATTCTAAAAAATTGACAATTGTTTCGATATTACTATTATCGTCAGAACGACAGAAGTTACATTTCAAGTGATACTTACCTACTGATCTTTACAATTATCACTTAAGAAGTCAGTTTAAAAGCGGAGAACTCCTTAGATTTATCTGTTCATTGAATACTTAATATTGTGGGTCTCTTAAGTGTCTTCTACTTTCTAATTCTTCAAGGAAATCAAGTTCCTCTTTCCAATCGAAAATATGTAGTTCTGTGTTGGGTATCAATGAATGTTTGGTGTCAAGTAGATGTTTGGCCTAGTGGTATTCCTCTGGTTGTTTCAATCTGTATGCCCGTAAGTCTTCTCTGTATCTGATTTCAAAATTTCTAAGCGTTTGACCCAAATAGATAGCATTGCATTCTGCGCATTTAAGTTTATATATACCCGACTTCTTTAATGGGGATAATGTTGTTTTTACATCTAACAATTTTGTACTCGCTTTGTTTTCTGTTTTAACAAAAATTGTTGTATTTGTTGCTGAAGATATTATCTTTGAAATTATATTAGAAATATTACCGGCCAAAGAATGGGAGAATTTCTTTGGTTTGTTTAGGAAATATTAGTTGCAATGCCACTTTTTCCTCTTATTTATTAAATAATACATTTATTATAAGTAATGGATAACCATTGGATGTTGCCATTTGATTAATTGTATTAATTTTTCTATCAAAATTATATTTGTTTATTGGAACTGAAAATGCTGTATTGAATTATATGCTGCCAATTGATGTGACATGTGATGACTGGAATTATATGGAATCTTGACATCAGTGTGTGTTGGTTTTCTGTAAACTGAATAATCACGTACATTATTAGCTCTTTTTAAATGAAGCAAATTGATTGAGTTATTTTCTACTTCTACTAATGTAAATTTAATTTTTGGGTGTAAATTATTAATATGGTTGAAAAATATATCCAGTTGTCGTTTACTACCTATAACACAAGCTAATATGTCATCTGCATATCTATAGCAAAATATGACATTTAAAGATTTTTATTTCTAAACTGTCCATAAAAATGTTTGCCAAAATTGGTGACATAGGTCTTTCCATTGGTGAACCTTCATTTTGAATATATAGCCTATTGTCAAAAGTCAAATAATTCAGATTAATTCACGCATCAAATAAATTAAGTATATCTGATATTATTTCAGGATTATTATTTTTATCTTCTAGTAATGTTCTTGT
The DNA here is from genome assembly GCA_963921935.1 of Galeruca laticollis. Lineage (NCBI taxonomy): Eukaryota > Metazoa > Arthropoda > Insecta > Coleoptera > Chrysomelidae > Galeruca > Galeruca laticollis. The sequence continues at coordinate 220,605,206 of OY998177.1, read as the reverse complement.
AATGTTAGACATTCTTTTGGAGGAACTTTAGTGAACATATTGGTAACATCTTGTAAGTTGAATGTTTTTAATTTTTTGATTAGTTCTATTGAATTTTCAATTGAGTATTTAGATATATATCCGTAATTATTGAGTATATTGTTAAATTTTTTAGCTAATTTACTATTAGGAGTATTAACATAGGAAACTACAGGTCTAATTGGTTTTGATATTTTATGTAATTTAACGGTTTCTTATAATTGTGAAGATTGAGGATTTCTATTTATGATGTATTACTTTTCATAATCACGTAAACGATAATTTGAATTACATTATTAGAATACTTTTTGTTGGGTCTGCTCTAAGAATTTCTACATCGCTAGATTTTATAAAGTTATTTATTTTGGATTTATATTTTTAGTGTTTAATATAACAGTACTGAAATGAATAAAAATACTGGAACACGTACGTAAAGGTCGAATGTCTCTTAAAGCCATACTGTAGACAGATGCCGAGGGAGGTAATACATTTTTTAATGGGTTTTGATTAATTCGTTTTAAGAAATTATTCTTTTTAAGTTTTATTTATATGGTTTATTACTGATTACAAATATACATGATAACAATGATTTCTTTCTGACAGCCTATGTATTTTGAATAATTTCTAAATTCATTGCATACTTTAGGAAAATTTTTAATTGTACATAATTTTATTTAACAGCTCTAAATTGATTAAAATAATTAAACTGAATTAAAACAAATAGGTAATAAGGAAAACAAGATATCATTACAAAGGACGCTCACCTTATCACTTGTTTTCATTTTATTTTAAATATCAAAGCATATTGAATATTTTGAAAAATAGCTAGTATTACATTTTCGTACATATAATAAAAACGGATTTTAATGTATTTAGTATTCCTAATTCTTTTTCTTATAAATTTATACAAAATTATCACATTTCTGCAATTTAACTGCACGAGTGTAACAAAGATAATCTTCCCTCCCACAACAGTTGTTTTTGTCTAACTAGGTGGCTTCATTTGTATGCTGTGTCGTGGTTGTTCCAGTTTAAGGTATTCATTTCAGCGTATAACAGTGGCATTTGCTTTGTCAGATTTTGTAATTGTGAGGTTATTATTTTCCACTACCTTTTTAATGGAATTTAAAACTGAAATGTCATGTCTTCTTTGATGTTCAACCTTTGATGGTTAAATATTTTTGATTAAATTGATAATGTGTAATTTCTCATAAAGAAAATTATTTGAATTAAACTTTAAAGTTATTTCTGATTCTGCAGCCAATATTTGTTTCATATTATTCGTAAATTTTTGTGGCATGCTGTACGTTAAGCCTTTGTTTAAAAATTTAATTTTCTTATTTGTAAAATAAGTGTCTGAAAGGTTTTCAAATCGTGGTGCAAAGTATGTTTATATGCAAGTAATTACAGTTACATGATGTTTAGTGTATTGAATTCTATGTTACGTGTATTCAAGTTTTTTTTAAGTTTTTGCTCTAGCTTGTTGTTCTTCATCGTGCTGACACTTTCTCTGATTTTGTCATTTAAATTCTACTGGATGTAGTTCGAAAGTGAGTTCAGAATGTACAAATTTTATGTAGGTATTGTAATAAATACGAATACCTAAAAGATAATTTTATGGTAGAAAATTTCAGAACACACGGTAAAACATATTTTATTTTTCATTTAATAACAACTGGAACGCGACACACATAATGTTTAATAAAACAAATACGAAGCCAAAACAGAATAGAGAAATAAAAAACATCTTACTGGGTCAAAGCGAAATAATTGTTTTGAATACAATTATTTCGATAACAAAAAACTAGCACGATTCAAAAAACAAAAGCTGTTTTTTGCAACTCGACGAAAACCCCAAAACGGAAGTCGGGGGAAAACAAAAAAAGGAGTGTACACAGACCAGCAGCGGCAGTGAGTGTGTAGCGGGGGTCGATCACGCGAAGGGAAAGGTTTTTCCCCTGCCACGGTGAACGGTACTAGTGTTTTTTTTTAGTGTTAGCGGTACGAGTGGTAAAAACTTACCCTCTACGCTAATTGCCTTTCGACATAGCACGATTCCGTTTATTGGCACGACTCGCGGTGAACAAGCAGGTAGTAAAAAAAATCAAGAAAATTCCCGGCGAGACGGAGGACGTTTGTCAAGCAGTAAGTTTTTGAATTGAATTCAGATTGGGATAATTTTTACTAGTGATATATTTACTCGTTATTGGTCGAGCTAGATTCTGAACTTGGGTGTATAGGTCAATTGCTATATACAAGGTGTAGCGATAGCAAATATATTTATTAGATTTTTTTTTGATTGTTGATTATTTCAAAGAGACGGGACATAGCTGTTCACTCTCAGATTAAGTTTATCGTCCTGACAAATATATAATTTACCGTGTGTACTGGAATTATTAAGATTTTGCCGAGAGGCCGGAGCGTATGTTTTCCATATTTTCGCGGGTTTCAGCGAAATTGCGCTGATAAGTCAATTTATTATAGAGAAATATTGTATCAGTCTTTTGTTCAGCCGTAAATTATAAATTAAAACTCTTTCTTATTTTGCCAGCGTAAATGCATAAAATTGTCGTGAGTAATTATATTACTGGGGACTTTCGCAACTTGTAACGCCAGTGTCGATAAATAATATTAAATTGTTTTCCTTAGCTCATCAGAATTTTTCTTTATAGAACAATAATTTCACTTTCGTTCCTTGAAGGTCAATGACGACCGAACGATGTAAAATGAATCATTGTTGCATATAAAGGTATTTACACGTGATAGTTATTTATTTTTCTCGACACCGGAGAATAGAAGGATTGAGAAACGAATATAGAAAAACATACGCCTTTCACGCATTTTTTTTAATAAATAGACCAAGCCGATAAGAGGGCTGGTTTTGCCGCACCACCGAACAAACGAGAATTCTGTTCATAAATTTGATTTTGTTTTTATAATTGTAGGATATACAGGAGTAGGTTTGATAATAAACCAATTTTTCAGATAAATATGTATAGGTAGAGTTATACCAGGGAATTGGGATTAATTTGGTCATACGGGATTTGTAGTTTAATTTTAAATATATATGTATAGCTGTGTATGAGGATTTGGAGAGATTATTTTATTATATATATATTTTTTTGTATAAGGTTCTACATTATTTTTCCTATCACCCCTACTCCAAAACTTCCCCTTCTGGAAGTGTAACAATCGTGAACGTGTGACCGAGACGAGGAGGACAAACCCTGTCCTGGCAAAGGAAGATTCATCCGTTTTAAGACCAGGCGAACCTAGCAAAAACCAATCGGATGGGATTGCCTTACACGCTCAGCTGCGCACTGGAGGCAGAATTTGGTGGAATCGAAGGTAGGGATACTTTTTGGTATTGTGATCAAATTATCGTAAATATTTGGTGTTAAAGATATTTACACTGGTGACAGATTTTATTAGAGTTACTATTTCGTTACACTGGTGACATATTTTATTAGAGTATCTGAGGAGTCTCTTATTTTAAACCATTTTTTCACATTCTTCTTTAAGCCAGACTCGTTGAGCACATTTTATAACTTTTTGTGCTTGGCGTGTTTTATTATGGTAGTTTATATTTACATAATTTCGTATTACTTCTCTTCTAAGGCATTCTTAGTTGAACCAAAGGTTTTGTGATGCCTTGCAACGTTTTTCTAGTAACTTCTTGTACTTATAGTCGGGTCAACTCGTCTTAAAGAAGTCTGATATACATAAACTTAAATGTCCAGAATGTAATACTGTATATTTGGGTCAAACCCTTAGAAATTTTGAAATTAGATACAGTGAACACTTATGAGCATAGAGATTAAATCAACCAGAGAAATCCCACTACGCAAAACATCTACTTGACACCAAATATTCATTGACAGCTAACACATAATTAGAAGTACTACATATTTGCGATAAGAAACAAGAACTGGATTTCCTTGAAGAGTAAGAAATTAGAAGACACTTCAGAGACCCACAATATGAAGTCGTCAATGAACAGATAAATTTAGAAAGATCTCCAATTTTAAACTGTCTTCATTTGTTCATTAGAAAAATACGTGCAAAGATATCGCAATAATTTTATTTTTACATGAAAGCCTGTACCTTAATCTACTTTTCTACATAATTTCCGTGAATATTGAGGCACTTGTCATAACGTGGCACCAGTTTTTGAATACCCTCCTCATAAAATTCTGCCGCCTGACTTGTTAACCACTGTATCACAAATGTTTTGACTTCGTTATCGTCTTGAAGACGCTGACCGCCCAGGTGTTTCTTCAAGTGCAGGAACAAATGGTAGTCGCTGGGCGCCAGATCAGGGCTGTATAGAAGATGATCTAGAGTTTCCCATTGAAAAGATTTGATAAGATCTTTAGTCCGATTAGCCACATGTGGACGGGCATTGTCATGCAGCAAAACGATACCCTTACTCAACTTGCAACGTCTTTTGTTCTGGATTGCACGACGCAGATTGTTCAATACCTCACAATAATAAGACGCTGGATTGTCTCATTACGAGACAGAAACTTCACTAGCAATACTCCTTTTTTGTCCCAAAAAACTGTGCACAACTGTCACTTTTTTGGGTGATGATGAATGTCGCCATTCCATGGATTGTTGTTTCGATCCTGGTGTGACGTAGGCCACCCGTGTTTCGTCACCAGTGAAAATTTGGTCTAAAAAATCTTCACCTTCATTGTGGTACCGCTCAAGGAAAGTCAATGCACTGCCTAAACGTTGGGTTTTGTGCAAATCCGTCAACATTTTTGGAATCCAACGTGAACACAACTTCCGGTAATTCAAGTTCTCGGTCACAATGCGATACAAAACACTACGAGAATATTGAGGAAAGCAGTCGCACAATGATGAAATGGTAAAGCGTCTGTTTTCTCTCACCTTTTTGTCCACTTTCTGCACCAAATCTTCATTAACGACCGAAGGACGCCCACTCCGTTCTTCATCATGTACATTTGTGCGGCCATCTTTAAATGCTCTCACCCATTTCCTTACCATTCCATCACTCATAATGTTTTGTCCGTAAACTTCACAGATCTCACGATGAATATCGATCGGTTTCACGCCTTTAGCACTAAGAAATCGTATAACAGCCCGTACTTCACAATCGGCGGGACTCACGATTGTCGGAAGCATCTTAAACACTCAGTAAACAACGTATACAATGAAGAATCAGACTGTAATGGCGTCAGTGCACAGATAAGAGATGTAGGTAACCAGCGCATGCACGGAACGCCGACCGTAGCGCTGCGGCAGCGGAATCGCAAAACGATACTTACTTAAAAAACATGCCTCGCTAAGCTTTAGCATTTGTAATATCATATCTTCTTCTTTTCTCTAACCATATATATTAAGTCAATCACAAGGTGGTAATATCGAAACAATTGTCAATTTTTCTGAAGTTTTACTTTTTTTTCAATATATTGTGGAATTATTAGTAAATTGCAGTATAAAGATTGATGCACGTCATAAAATTTTTATCTTTAAACATAATTCAAGAAAAGAGATTTATTATATTGAATGGTATAGGATTATAATTAATTATTATACTTAATTATATTGAATAATTTATACCTTTTATTAAAATAAATATCCTTTCTTCAATTATTTTTTAAGAAAAAAAATGTAAGACGTGCATCAATCTTTATAATGTATGAAGTTTAGTTAAATTGGAATTTCAATAATGAGCTAGTTTCATGGATATGAACAAGTAAAATCATATCAGAAGGATCAAGAATAACATATACTATGATAACGATATTTATCTCAAAAAGTTATAAATATCTTCGAAAATTATATTTTAAATTTTTATTAGATTTAAATAAACCTCTCTAAGTCGACCAATGGCAGAAGCCCTTGTTGTTAGATTGAACGTTCGTTCTGTTGACAAATCCTACTTGACTATTCAAGTTGATTAAGATGAAGTGAAAGTCGAAGAATTTGACAATTGACATCAATATCCACAATCTACCTCAAACAGATATCATCCTCGCCGACTTTCTAGTTGTTTGAGTTATATTATTTTATAGTGGGAAGTGTGCTTCTGCTTGATTTCTTTTTAAAAGACATCTTTAAAATGGATCCAGGTTACTCTGAAGCTAATGCGACAAATTTTCCTCAGGTGTATGTGGATATGCTGTCACTCGAACTCCCCTAAACAGAAGAAGAATAAGCGATCCGGTACTAAATCGAGTTCGGAATTCTGGGGTAACGCTATTTATGTATGTGTGTTACATCACATGTTTTCCAAACAACTCAACCTACATGGAGACCATTTAATATTTCCAAATTTCTTTGACTAGGTGAGAGTTACCTTTTTAAATAAGAGGCACCCGATTAGGAGAACATTATTTGAAAAAGTACGTTTTGACAGTACTTTGCGTTTCTATTTAACGGGTGTCAAAGAAAAAAGATAACTAGTCTACTTATAAAGTTGTCCCTTGTGACATCAGCGCAAAATTTCTTTGTTTGCCATTGGCTCTAGCCTACCACAGTCTACCACGAGAATTCAAATTTCGATATATTTTTTTCATTTTTATTTGAATTCGTAGAGGAGCGTTATTAGTTGCAAATACTTAGTTCAGACCCAATATATCTTGTGACATTTTCATTGAAATTCATGAAACTAGCTCATTGATAAAGAACTTTTTATTAAACTCACGTTATAACCACAATTAGTTTGTGGCGAGGGTGGTGTACGATTAGGATCTGGTTCAACGGCAAAAATCGCCTTCAGACTTGTAAATACTGTCAAACACAATAATATACTCTTCATTTTTCCAGTAACTAAAATACAGGTTTCACCTGAAATAAAGAAAACATTATATGAAATATCCCCTTTGACAAAATTATAGCAGGGAATCAGCTCCCTAGAAAAGACGGCTTCCAGCTGGGGGGCTTATATAAGCCGGCAGCCGAACAACAGCAGCAATGCAGTGCAGACACGTTGCATACTTAAAGAAAAATGTATTAAGGATAGTTAGCATGAGAATAGTCTGTTTCTTATTGTCTGACAGCATGCGAAAAGATCACAGATGCTAGTTACATTGTAACAATAAACCATTATGATACATTGTTGCAATGAATGGTGTGTTGTTCCAGCCAGACGCTGATAGTGAAGAATATGCAGTTTTATATTATAAATTCTCGAGATAAACATTCATTGAAAGATCTGACTTCATTGTTGTTAGTTATATTTTAATGTCTGTATTTTCACTGTTTTCACCTTTACGTGAAATAAATTGTAATTTTTGTTTTTAAAAAGTTGATTTTCGAAACCGAAAATATAATTGGCGCAGTCAGTAGGATCGCGAAAGAGTCCTTTTATCGAAACTCGTCGTTTTTAAACGTTTATTCGCGATACGAACTTTGAAAAAAAAATTTAACTCGGAAAGTGCGAAAGTTAAAACTTTCGAAGTTTCATCCAAAACCAGATCATCCAACAGTGACCACCTGCAGTTTTGGGGAATGAATTTAATCGTCGCCCTTATTCTGTAAGTACCTATGTCAGATTCCTCTGCTTTTAATCCTTTGAGCGATTTATCTGCAGATTATTTATCAGCCTTAATTTCAAACTTGAGTATCAGTGAGAATAGCTCAAATTCGAGTATTAGCGAAAATAGTTCTAATTTAAATAATTTAAATAATAATAGAAATACAATGGCTCTTTCACAATTTGATGTAAAGACCCTTTGCATTCTACCAACTTTTGATGGGAAACCTAGCGAATTATATGATTTTATTAAAGTAGCTACAACATTATTAAATTACTATTATGATAGGACACCTGGTAACGAAAATTGTTTTCAAAATATTCTGTTACTACAGGGTATCGTCTCTAAAATCGTAGGTAAAGCTAAAGAGATTATTTCGATATATGGTTATAAAGACTGGAATGAATTAAAAACAATTTTAATTGAAAACTTTGGCGATCAAAGAAATGAAAATTCATTGACGAGAGATTTAGTTAATTTAAGGCAAAACTTTGATGAACAACCGCAACAATTTTATCATAGATGTCTTGAAATAATAAATATTATTTGTAATTATATTGATATTCATAATAATGACGCTCTTATTATTCGAAATAAGAAACACTTCTTTCAACAACAGGCTTTAACTACCTTTATCGCAGGTCTTAAAGAACCTTTAGGCTCCACTATTAGAGCAATGCGACCCACCACATTAGCTTCTGCTATGCAGTATATCCAAGAAGAAAATAATATACATTATTTACAAAAAGGCAACAACCCTCAACAAAACTTGTCTAATAAAAAACCTCAATTTTCTGCAAGAAATCAGCCACATTCTCCTCAACCATCCACATCTTTTCAACCTTCTTTTAGGCCACAATGGCAACAAACTCAACAGAGACCATTTCCCCAAGGTCCAGTAAGTGTAAATCCAAGACAATTACCACCCCAAAGATATTTCACAAACCAACAAGTTTTTGGCAAACCCCAAAGACCAGAGAATGTTTGGGCAAGTAAAAATACATCTCAAATAAGACTCACATAAATGACTAGGGTCAATAAGAATTTAAATCATCCTAAACCTACCCCTATGAGTATCTCAAGTACCCTTCCAGTTGCTCGCCGAAATTCTCCAAATAATTTTCAAAGACACACTTCCCACAGAAATTGGACATCGGAAGAACTTTTCAATTGTGAACAAAACGATGACCAAGAATACTATATCTCAAACCCCGAAATAAATGAATATACTGAAAATAAAAACGTTAATTATGATAGCGAAAACGATGATGAAAGTTTTCACTTAGATCCGAATCGGAATCTAAGCAGATAATAGAAATAAATACTATTTGTGATAAAACGGAATTACCGTATATAGTTATTAGAAATCCACCGTTAAAACTCCTTATAGATACAGGTTCAACAAAATCATTTTTAAATCCTGATATTGGCTTTCAGTATTTTAAAAATAATGTAAAACATGAACCATTCGTAGTAAGCTCAGTTTTTCAAACACATTCTCAAGAATATTCTATTAATATTCCAAGCTTTATGGAGTTTGAAAGTAATCACAATTTGAACTTTGGACTTTTCAAATTTCATACAACCTTTGATGGGTTAATAGGTTTAGACAATTTAAAACTTTTAAAACCTCACATTGATTTTTCCAAATCAAAACTAATAACTGAAAATTCTGTATTACCAATTAAATATTATCAACCAGATAAAAATCAATTTTATTTTATTCAATTAGATCCACATTCAATAAATCCCATTCGAATACCTTTTAAAGAAAATAAAGGTACAATACTTTTACCTAATCAAAAAATGTATGGCACATATTTAACAGAAACACTAACCGAAGCAAAAGACGGATTAGCATGGGCTGAATTAATTAATGACACAGACGAAACTATTTCTATGACATTGACACATTCCCTTAAAAGTGTTTTTATAAATTTAAATGAATATCATTTATATACAGCCGATGTTTAACCAACAAATTTTCAAAACACTGACGAAAAATTAGTTATAAAAAACTTTATCCGAACTGATCATATGAACATTGAAGAAAAAGAAAAAATTACACGTTTATGCAAAAAATTTTCAGATATATTTTATTGGCCTGATGAGCCACTTACGTTTACAAATCAAATAAAACATAATATTAACACCGTGCCCTTCGCCAATCTGGGTTGTACAAAAGAAGCCCGACGCCTCAGGTAAAACTAAATGGAGAATTGTCGTAGAATATCGAAAATTAAACGAAAAAACCATAGTCGACAAATATCCCATACCTAATATTTCTGATTTACTTGACAAATTAGGCAGATGCCAATACTTTACGACACTTGACCTGGCCAGTGGGTTTCATCAAATAGAAATGGCCGAAGAGGGCATTCCAAAAACGGCATTTACAGTAGAACATGGTCACTATGAATATGTTCGAATGCCGTTTGGATTAAAAAATAGTCCATCCACGTTCCAGAGAGTGATGGATAATATTCTAAAAGGACTACAAGGATTTATATGCCTTGTATATATGGACGATATTATAATCTTTTCAACCTCATTGCAAGTACATTTGGTAAACATATCGAAAGTATTTCAAAAACTTAAAGATTCTAATCTGAAAATACAACTCGATAAATCAGAATTTCTAAAAAAAGAAGTCGCTTTTCTCGGACATATAATAACTCCTGAGGGAATTAGATCAAACCCTGATAAAATCGTAGCAATCAAAATTTTTCCGATACCAAAAACAACTAAACAAATTAAATCATTTCTAGGACTTCTTGGTTATTACAGGAAATTTATCCAAGATTTTGCGCGAATTACAAAACCATTAACCACCTGTTTGAAAACGAATGCTAAAATTGAACATACTCCTAAATTTATCAAATGTTTTGAAACTTGTAAAAATCTTCTTGTAAATGAACCCTTACTTCAATACCCCGATTTTACACTACCCTTCAATTTAACAACTGATGCCAGTAATTTTGCAATTGGTGCAATACTTTCGCAAGGACCAATTGGCAAAGATAAACCAACCGCGTTTGCATCCAGAACGTTAAACGATTCGGAACAAAACTATTCAACCATCGAAAAAGAAATGCTTGCTATAGTATGGGCAGTAAAATATTTTAGACCTTATTTATTCGGAAGGAAATTCAAAATCTTATCAGATCACAAACCGCTACAGTGGTTATTCAGCTTGAAAGAACCAAACTCTAAACTTATAAGATGGAGACTGAAGTTAGAAGAATATGATTATGAGATTGTTTACAAAAAAGGAAAATCAAATACAAACGCCGACGCCCTTTCAAGAGTTGAAATACATACAAAAGAGTTATACGACTTAGCGAAATATGTCGAAGAAGTTAACAGAAGATTAGAAGCTCCTGATGACGAAAACGCCTCCCTATACAACAATCCACCTGAAGACAGACTCTCGGATTTTGTTAACGAAAACATACCAGATATACCCCCATCCATAGAAGAAAGATTAGAACAAGTAAACTTGGATCAACCCCGTCCACAAACAATCGAAACACAAGAAAACCAAGAGAAACCACGACGAAATAGTCAGGAAGAAATATCAGATGACGAAACAATCCACAGCAGCCAAGAAAACCCTATATTGGAAATCCCAATAACAGAAAAACCCATAAATTACTATAAAAATCAAATAATATTAGAATTTGTCTATCATCGACCAAATAAACCAGAAATAAAAGAAATTTTCCCAGGTAAAAAACGAATTCATGCTCAAATTGGAGTAGACAACTTAAACGATAATATAATAACATTCTTTAAAGAATTTGTTAAACCAAAAATAAAATACGCTATGAATTTCTCACCAGATACATATTATGAATCTGTTTGTACATTATTACAACGCACTTTTAAAAATAGTGCATATAATTTAGTTAAATGTTCCACAATACTTTCAGACGTTACAAACAATAATGACAAAAATGACATTCTAAAAAATTATCATGAAGGAAAAACAAACCACCGTGGTATTAACGAAACCAAACAACAAATTCGAAAAAGATTTTATTGGCCCACTTTAAAAAATGATATGAATATATAAATTCATGTGAAAATTGTCAAATAAATAAATATGACAGACATACTACTAAACCCAAATTTATGTTAACACCAACACCGGTAAAACCTCTCGAAATTATACATGTTGACACATTTCAAGCAAACGGACAAAAAATTTTGACTTTAATTGATGCTTTTTCGAAATATGGACAAGCATACCCCATAGACGGAGCTACAGCAGTAAATGTAGTCAAATCTCTACTTAAATTCATTACTCACCATGGAGTACCACATATGATAGTATCTGATAGTGGTACGGAATTTAAAAATGGACTTTTAAAGAATTTGTGCTTACACATAAAATATTAATTCATTACGCAACTCCGGATAATCCCTCTTCAAATGGTATTATCGAACGTTTTCATTCTACCCTTATAGAACACTTAAGAACGTTAAGAGAAAAATATAAGAATTCTTTCGACATTCAAGAACACATGCCTTACGCTATCTTAGCATACAATAGTTCAATTCATAGCACTACTAAACAAAAACCTATTGAAATTTTAAATGGACATTTAGACACTCAAGACCCTTTTGATGTAGATGTAAATCAAATGTTACTGAATAATTATACAGAACAACATCGCGAAAAAACTAAATTATTATATGAACAACTTAATCAGAAAGCCATCCAAAGAAAAGAAAAAATAATTCAAAGTAGAAACCAAAATAGAGATCCCTCAACTAATTATGAACCCAGTACCAAAATTTCCACGAAAACCACTGAGAAAAGAAACAAACTTCTCCCTAGATTTGCCCCAAAAACGGTAAAATCTAATAAAAAAGTAATAGTAACTACAGTTCATAAAAAGAACATTAAACACATACCGAAAACGAAAACTAATAAACAAAATTTATTACAGATTGACAACGATAACATGTCAAGAAATAAAAATCCAGAACCTGGAAGACAATCCAGGGATACTTCCCCTTAATCTGGGCCCAGCAAAGGTACAAATCAGCCAACATAACTTTATTCATTATTATAATCTAACCCCTATAGCCTTAGAATTAGATACGTTAGAATTTTATTATCAAAATATAACTAATACTATATTGAAGTCAAAAGACACAACTTTACATTGGAACAGTCTTGAAAATATCGATAATGGAGTTCGCTATCAATTACAATCAGCACAACGAAAATTTCAAACAATTTATCCTTCACATAGAACCAAACGAGGTTTAATTAACGGCCTTGGTAACATCATAAAAGCAATTTCCGGAAACCTTGATCAATCAGATGCCGAAAGGTATGATAGAGTCATAGAATCCCTTCAAAATAATGAAAAGAATATTATTCCGAAATTTAATCAACAAATTTCATTAACCACTCGCTTGATTGACAATTTCAATAAAACCACTACTTCATTAACTAATAATCAAAAATTAATAGTTAAGGATGTAGAAAAATTAAATATGGTCCTGGATAACTTAGTCTTCGAATTTGATAAATTCATTCAAATACAAAATACCCTAAATCAACTAAATCTGTCTTTACAATTAATTATACAGTTATCAACTGATTTAGAAAACGCAATCTCTTTTGCTCGCATTAGCACCCTACATAATAGCGTTATAAAAGTGGGAGAAATTAAATCAATTATCCATATAATGCTTCAACACTACAAAAGGAATCAATTATTGTATATTGACGAAGAGAATTTATTAAAATATTATGATATTATTTCAACTGATGCCTATTTTTCTAATTATATGGTTGTGTTTATTTTGCATTTCCCAATCCTTCATTCTCAACCATTCACTCATTATCACTTGTATTCAATCCCGACCAAAAATCTAACCACAATTATACCCACTTCACCCTATCTGATAATAGGTACTGAACTCTTCCAATATTCGAAAACCGCCTTCAAAAAGTTGGACATTACTTATCTGTGTCAAAAAGTTAATCTCCAGTTTCACAGCAAATCCCCAGACTGTATTTCCGAATCTCCGACGAAGAAGCTCGCTGCCTCTACGTTCCAGTTTTAAGTCAAAATACGTTAATTGAAACAATTACCTCCTCACATTACATTTGCATCTTCCCGTTGCCAACCAAAGTGTCAACTCACTGTTCAACCAGCAACATTCAAGTAATACATGGTGTCTACCTGTTCGAAGTACCGTTGGGATGTGAATTCCACACACCTGAAGAAAGTTACTACAACGCCAAAGAAATTACATACGAAGAACCACTCACCCTTCCGAATATCCAGATAGTTGCGAATTATCTACCAGAAAAACCAAAAGCAATTAATTTAGAAAAAATTCATCTAGATGAACTTCAGAGAATTCATGAAGAACAACAACTCCTACAACCTATGTCTTATGAAGAAAATCCCCCCGACGCTACACACTTCTGGACAACCCCTGTATTCATTGTAATCACCATCTGCATCGGTATTATAATCTATAGGTATCGACATCGCTTGCAAAGCCTAAAAAATAAAAAGAAGAAAGAAGAAACATCATCCCCACAACAAGAAGATCATTCTGTTTTATTCGTCCCTTATAAAACTTCTCCGAGGGATGGACAAGTTACATTGTAACAATAAACCATTATGATACATTGTTGCAATGAATGGTGTGTTGTTCCAGCCAGACGCTGATAGTGCAGAATATGCAATTTTATATTATAAATTCTCGAGATAAACATTCATTGAAAGATCTGACTTCATTGTTGTTAGTTATATTTTAATCTCTGTATTTTCACTGTTATACCTTTACGTGAAATAAATTGTAATTTTTGTTTTTAAAAAGTTGATTTTCGAAACCGAAAATATAATTTGCTAGTCAGGTACTAAACCATTGGCGTCACCGTTCATCTAAGGAATTTATTTACTATTTAATTTTATACCCGATCTGATATATAAAGGTAATATAAATGTAAATTCGGTTAGTTAAAACAACTATCTGACCTTCATACGTTTGTAGAGTACATACAGTTAAAACAATAAATTATTTTTGAAATAATCTTGTAACGCAACTATTCTGACTGAATATTTCATTAATTATCTTGAGAATTCGAAGCAGGTCAATTCTTGGGAGACATATTAACAAACCATTTATCAATTCATTCTCCAGATAATTACTTTCTGATTTTCAAAATGTTGATAATAACATTTCCAAGGAACATTACAATAGGGTCCTACTAGGGATTGTCCCAATGACTACTTATAAATTTTGCAGGTATATACGGTGAAACATGGTCTCGCCCAAATTTGTATAATTTGTTTTGCTTAGAGTCGCTTATGTTCCATAAGTGTTAACTGTGTTGTGAAAAATGTCTTCAAGTTTTATCCCAGTAAAGTGTAAGAGCGTGCTTAGCTTACAAACGAAGACTGTAGTGTTAAATGTGCATGATGCTGTTGTACATCAAATGCCGGCTGCTACTGTTAGAAATATAGTTTCGACATGTTCCAATATGACAGGAGTTAGTGAATCTACTATTTACAGGCTTCTAAGAGAGAGAGGAAAAATGGAAATATATCTCCACCTAAAAAGTCAACTGGAAGAAAACCATTTGACCCTGATGCACATATGCAAAATACAATAAGACTGAAAGTACATGAATTATATTTTAAAAAAGAGATCTCAACCCTTGACATAATGCTAAGAATGGTGAAAAGGAGGACGAGAATTTGCCTGATATAGGGAGAAAAACTTTGTGGAAAATATTACACAAATTAAATTTGACTTGGGAGAAGGAAAGTCGCAAATCAGTGCTAATCGACAACGAAGAAATAATATGTTAGAGACGCCAGTATTTACGAGATATCCGAAAATACAGACAGGAGGGAAGACAAATCTATTATCTAAATGAGACATGGCGCAATGAAGGACATTCAGTAAAAAAAATATGGCAGGACAAAAGTATTCAAACCAGTCGTCAAGCTTTCATAGAAGGTTCATCTACTGGACTGAAAACTCCTATCGGTAAAGGTCGCCGACTAATAATAACGCATAATGGATGCAATCAAGGGTTTGTTGAAGGTGGTTTACTGGAGTTTCAGTCAACGTCAACCAAAGACTATCATGAAGAAATGACTGCAGATGTCTTGCAGAAAAGCTGATATTAGAAACTGGTTAATCGTAAAAGATATACCATTTGAAGATGACAAGCTACAATTTGAAAAGTTTGTTATTGATGAAATAGCCAAGAATCGTGGGAAAACAGTGCTTCGTTCGCCGCCATACCATTGTGAATTAAATGCGATAGTGTTAATATGGGCCCAAATGAAAGGTTGTGTAGCTAGACATAATAAAACATTTGAAATGAAAGATGTTTGTGAACTCATGAAGTACTGATTGACAACAATAACTGAAGAGAACTGGAGAGATGCTGTGAATCATGTAATTAAAGAGGAAGAAAAATGTGGGTTTTAGATAACCTCATAGAACAAACTATAGAACCGATAGTGATCTTTCTCGACGAGTCTTCGGATGGTTCTTGTATGGCAAGCGAAGAGGATGATACTATAGATTAAATTTTATATTTCCTTTAAACGGTATGTTTACCTTACTTAATATACATTAATGTATTGTCAATAAATTTGAATTATGAAAATGAAACTATATTTTCTTTAATTAATTTAATTTAATAAGAATGAAAATGTAACTTGGTAATAGGCTTAAACGAATGAATTTCAATTCAACTGTAATGTTCACCGAATCTAATTAAATAAGCAAAATGAACTAATATCGTAATCTCCGCCACTGCCGCACTGTCCATCGTTTAGCTGGCATTGTTCAGTTTAATTACCATATTGTATTTTGAGCTGAAACAGTGATGTACAGATACACGAATACAGACACCTACTTGTTTTGCATTAGAATTTTAGTATTTACTTGTAAAATTCTTAGGATCACTCTGTAAGAGATAATTTTCTATTTGAATATTTAATGAGGCTACTGTGCTGTCAGACATTAAGAAATAGACTATAGTTCAAATTTTATTAAGCATTCGATCGGCCGAATAAATCAAGATTAAGCTGAAGCTGAAGCTTGATACTAATGGCAATAAATATTCACTGATGCAAAGTATTTTTTTGACTAGGGGTGGCGTTGATTTTTCTTCAGACATTCACTAACATAACATTCAAATTTAAGACCTACTTCTAGAGGCGAGGAGAAATTATGTGGTGAATTACTCAAAGCAAGATTAGTGCGTATTAAATTATTCATGCAAAGAAGCACCCACGAAATCAGCGAAAAAAATGTGCCAAACAATATCAGAATCACTAAGAACTCTATGAATGCGTAATTCACACTTCATCTAAAGAATGAAAAAATTGAATAGAAATATTGAACACAAAAACCAGCTTAATGAAATAAATATTTTATGGTTACCAAAAAGTTTGGTTATATCACCATCAAATTGTTAATACAGTTTTTTATTTATTTAAAATGAACTAACCTTTTCACTTGAAAAATTTTCAATGCCTTTCAATCTTCAAGACCAGTTGCAAATGAATTTGTATATATTTTTTATCATATTTTTAGGGTTATAAACAGGAATGTTGAAAGAGTATTGATTTTAGTTTGCCGGGTACTGCGCAATGTATGTGAAAATTAAAATTCTCTTATAATCATTTACTGCATGCACTTTGTAATTCTCTTTGTAAAAAATGTTATATGTTGCAAAACACGAATGAAAATGATGTGATATTTTGAATTGATATTAGGAAAAAGAAAAGCCGAATATAGATTTTGAAAAGAAAGATTAAATATCTATAATGTTAAACTGCGCTGCTCTGAAAGATACCAGTGACGATACCTGCAAGGGGGATTATAAGCTGATAAAATATTCAAATTCTTTTCTTGTTGACTGTATCTAAATATAGTTATTCATGTATCAAGGCAGTAGAGTGAGGCGAATTACAGGCGAGTCTGATAAAGACACTTTACTGACGTGGTGCATACATTTTTTTATTGCCAACCGTTCAGAATTTACAATATAAAACTTGAGATCTAACTCTTCGCATTTTATTATGACAAAGTAAACAAGCATATATGGAACACATCTACTTTTGTTATATTATATGTGAGTGTACACACTAAAGTATTATAAAAATTAATTCCTGAAATCCTGAAATTGTCAGTGGTTCCAACGACGTCTCTAATGACATATATGGAATTTCAGGTGGCGTACCCTGAATATTTTCCATAATCTCTTATAAATAAATCGTGAGAAAACTATTATCGAGTCGTAATAGGGAGATGTGTGACAATAACAGACGATTTTTGATTAATGTCAAAGTCATGGTAGTACTAATGAAAATTTGCGGAGGGAAAATACTTTACCTGCCGTAAATGCGTGTATATTGTTACGAAACAGCACACTGGTATAGTCCCTAAATCCGACTCTGTCTAAGCCAGGTATGAAAGTTAAAATTAAGGCGGACGCGCAGAGTTTCTTAGAATTGTTTACGAATTGTGACTATCTTATCTAGACATGTTTTTGTGACCAGTCTTATCTAGAAAATGCCAGAAAGCCAATTGATTTTATGTAAGCCGCAATCTAGAATTATCTAGTGAAAAGGAACTAATATATAAGGGACCGACCAGGAAGAGTTAAGTTTAATTGATAGAGTGATCTCGAAAAATAAACAAGAATACACTGAAATAGCGAACAGTAAAGTGTTGATATAAATTAATAATTAAGTTTGTGTGCATATAAATTAAATTTAAGTGATTAGTTGAGTATATATAAATTGTTAGTGATTAGTTTAGTTCTTAAATAAATTAGTAAGTAGCCATACCGTGTGTTTAAAGTTAATCCCACCCGTAAACTTTTAATAAATAAGAAAAACATCACAATATTAATTAATGAGCGAGTTATGATGGCTATTACTCATGAGGATGATTTTAGCACCACGAGCGTAGCGAGTGATGTAATTCATCCAAATGATTGAAAGCCATTCCTCGCGAATAGAATACTATACTTTATCTACAACTATCAGGAAAAAAACGCAATATAAATTTAATACCATGTTTCATTAATTATAATAAATAGTAATATTACTACAGTTATTAGAAGTTACAGGTGAATTTTCTATACCAGTTATATTATAAGTATTACTTGCTGTGGTAGTTGTACTTGGAATATTTTTAACACTTTGTATGGTACAGTTATTCTTGTTAATTGTTTCCACAATTTTCTTTCCTCTTTCTAATTTGTTATTTATGTTGTCGATGTAACCTTTGGCAACTGCGGTTGATTTTCACCCTCCCAGTTTTTTCACAGCTGTGATGTAACCACCCCATTTCATACAAATTGTTGCCGATGATCGACGGAATAAATGACCCCTGTAAAGTTTAGGATCATTCAGTTTTAGAAATATAGCAATTTTTTAGCCCATGGCAGTCAACTTATTTATGCCAACTTTTTGTATGGTGCATTACCTTTCTGGTAATTTAACACGTTAGGCGCCGCGTTGTCCGCAAGCGACCCACATGTTTCCACACTTACCGCGCCATTTGTGTTGAGAAGGTCACTTTCGCTCCAGGCCAGTCATACAATTAACATCGTGGGTTACAGGCGGACCACGTGGTGTAGTATTGAATTGTTTCTACAAGCATCCTCAAATCAACAGTTTTGATCACAGTAAGTTACCTACTTTTTTCTTTGTTTTTGAGACCTTTCTGATATGTTTATCAATATGACGCAATCATCAACGAGCTCAAAAAGAAAATGAGATGATTCTGAGAGCGAAATTGACGATCCTTATGCTACAGATGAGGATGATGATTATTCGCCTTCCTCAAGTTCGTGTAGTTCAAGGGACACAGACAATAAGATGAACAATCTCATGTCTGTGAAGAGAAAATGGGAAGATGTTACTGCAGTACATCAAAATTTGATCCGTTTACTGGTGTGCCAAATATAAATGTAGAACAAATTCCATTTTACTATATAACAGAATATTTCTGTTTTCGTTGATAGTCACAGATGAAATCATAACTAATATGACCAATGAAACGGACAAAAATGCTGATAGAGTTCTTTTATCCAAAAAATTAACCAGGAAAAGTCGCTTGAAAGCATGGCGAATGAAGAAATGTATTGGGCTGCTCATTTGGATGGGACTGAAAAAGCTTCCTAGCTTAAGCTTTCACTGGGGTACTAAAGAACTCTATAGAAATAACATTGCTGGACAGGTAATGTCCAGGAATAGTTATAAATTATTAATGCGTTTCTGGAATTTCGATGATGAAACACAGAATGTTTCAGTTGACCGACTTTCCAAAATAAAAAAGCTGACTAATGATGTGAATGAGCATTTCAAAAACATCAAAGAGCCTGGTAAATATATCGCAGTCGATGAGACAATGGTCCCATTTCGAGGAAGACTCAGTTTCAGACAATATATACCAGGAAAGCGGCACAAATGCGGGGTTAAATTGTTCAAATTCTGTGATCCTGCTGCTTATACTTATGAAGTGTCAATTTACCAGGGAAAGAATGAATAAAAAGCAAGTAGTCTATCCAAAATGATAGTTTTCAATTATCTGAATCAGGGACGCATTGTAATTACTGATACTTTTTACAAAAGTCTGGAATCGGCAGATGAGTTATTGAAGAAAAATACTCACTTTTTTGGAATTCTAA
Organism: Galeruca laticollis; assembly: GCA_963921935.1. Lineage (NCBI taxonomy): Eukaryota > Metazoa > Arthropoda > Insecta > Coleoptera > Chrysomelidae > Galeruca > Galeruca laticollis. Next base: position 220,584,974 of record OY998177.1, on the reverse strand, counting down.
GAAAAAATAGGAAGGATGTTATTTCTGCAAAGTTAGAGACAGGAGAAGTTATAGGAAGGGAACAAGATAGTGAAATAGTTGTTATGAAGTGGAAAGATTAACGTGATGTTCCGCATTGAGCACGTGTTATTCTATCGAAAAACAGAAAAAAAGAAAATATTTGCAAGTCAAAATTCATTACCGACTATAACAAGGGAAAAGGAAGTAACTCAGGTGGTATCACAAGGTTGCCACAGAAGTATTACTGGGCACTTCTATGGTCAATGCTTATATTTTATATAAATCTATCGTTTCGAACAATAAGAGTATCGTGGAGTTTCGAGAAAAGATCAGCGACTCATTACTCAATATTGGTGGTGGAAAATCAATTAACATATATCAGATGAGGTTGATGATAAGAAATCTAGTAGCCACCAATTAACGCAAACTTTACAAATATACGGAACAAATAGGACAGTTAGACGAAAGTGTATCCACTGCTACGAACATTTCAGAAGGGAAGGAAGTGATTCTAAAAAAGCTGCAGCTGCTGTCAAAAAAGTAACTAAGATCTGTTCGAAATGTGAAAATCAACCCAGTGTGTGTATGACATGTTTTTCAAATGTTCATGTTAAATTGTATATTGTAACTTTTCATGTTCCTCGCAAGGCACCGAAGATGACAGCAAATGGAGCCGAATTACAAATGCCAGTATTAATGCAGCATAGAAGGTAATTGGAAGAGAGATTAGAACTAACAGAAATGAGTGGTGGGACGAAGAATGCGAAGAAATCGTATTTAAAAAGAGCCAGGCTTAATTGGCTAAGAAGAGCCAGAGAGCAAGTCTACGTGAAATACAAAGAAATAAGGAAGGAATCAAATGCTCGCATCAGAAAGAAAAAGAATAAATGGGTTGAGCAAATAATGAAAAAAATGGAGAGTGAAAATAGGAATAGTGCAAAACTATCTCAATACATTAGGAAGCAGAACAGAAAACCTAACATGATCAATATAGATAAAAAAGAGTGGGGGAGTATTTGATAAAAACACTAACAAGATAAGAGCAAATGAGTGAAGAGAAGGAGGAAGATGAACAAGACGAACTACAGCAACATAGAGTAGGACAAACAAGACCGTCAGAAAGTGAAGTTATGAAAACAATAAATAGCTTAAAACAGGACAGAGCAGCGGGCCCAGATGACATCGTTAATGAAATGCTGCAGCAAGGAGGGTATGAAATGGGGAGGGCGATACATAAACTCATAATTCAGATATGGGAAACTGAAACCATGCCGCGAGAATGGAATGAAGGGTTATTAGTACCAACTTTAAAGAAGGGTGATCCAAGGATATGCTCGAACAATAGAGGAATTACATTATTAAACACTGCATATAAGATCCTTACAAGTATTATACTGAAGAGATTTAAAGAACATACTGAAACTAATATAGAGGAGTACCAATTTGGATTTCGACAGGGGAGATCAACTATTGATGCAATCCAGATCCTAAGTCAAATGGTGGAAATATTTTATGAACAGGATATCAAGATGCATATATTATTTATCGACTTTAAGCAAGCGTTCGATAGCCTATCTCGAAAAGAAATTAAAGCAGATTTACTGAAACTGCAGATACCCAAGAAAATTATAAGGTTAGTGGAAATGACGATGATAAATTCCAAAGCAGCAGTTCTAACGAATTAAAATATATCGAAAGGGTTCGAAATTAACTCAGGAGTATGACAAGCAGGTGGGCTTTCAACAGCAATTTTCAATGTAGCAATGGGCGGAATAATAAAAAAATGTAATTTACCCGGAACAATTATCAATAAATCGGCGCAAATAGTGGCATACGCAGATGATGTAGCCATGATTGCAAGAAACCAGAAGAGTTTACGAGAAACGCTACCAACGATTATAACAGAAGCTAGAAAAAGGGAACTAAAAATTAATGAGGGAAAAACAAAATACATGGAAGTACAAAGAGACAGGGACAATGAAGAAAATCAATCAATAGATATTGGGGAATATGAATTTAAAATAGTCAAAAACATTAAATGTCTCGGCAAAAACATTAACAATCGAATTGACAAGAAAGACGAAATTGCACAACGCATGCAGGCATGGTATCGAGCTTACTATAAATACAAACCCTTAATGTAGAGCAAAATATTCAAGAGGACTACAAATATGAGAATAGACAAGACAGTAGTCACTTATGCAGCCAAAACTACCGCAATGATAACCGGAGTTGAGCAAAAGTTAAAATTATTAGGAAAATTTATGGACGAAAGAAATCAAATGAGGGGCAGTATGAATGACTGACAACCTTGGGAATAAATAAAATACTAGAATCTGAACTCATAGAAAGAATTATAAAAGCATTCAGAATAGGATGGCTTGGACATATCCAAAGGATGGAAGGGGGTATTTATGTGAAGAGAATAACAGAGTGGACACCAGTTACAAATACAAATAGGCCAAAAGGTATACCAAAAGCTAGATGTATGGACCAAATAGAGAGCGACTTAGAAAAAATGGGAATCAAAGACTGGAGAAAGAAGACCCAGGACAGGAAGCTATGGAGGAAGATTGTTGAAAGGGCAAAGAAACATGAAAAACGTTACATATAAGTAGGGAATCATAGTGGACTGGCTCTCCACATAAGTAAAAGAGTCTAAGAGCTAAAACATTGGCGGTTACTATTCCGGAAGGAATGTGTAACCTTGCATGTACGTATATGTTCCTCGTATTATTTTCTCGAGAATAATGATCATTTTTCCAGTCATACTCCATGATTTTCTTAACCCGTTTCTGTTTCGACGAAACTAATATCACCTCGGTAAAAAGTATGCATATCTCCCTTGATTTTCAAGATGACGAGTCGATTTTTTTTGTTCGGACGGTCTCACTACTACCAAGTCATGTATGCTTGAATAAAGCTATTCATGCCTGGTCGTTCTGAAATATGTTATACTGTAATCAAGGAACATTGTGGGCAATCGGCAGGATCACGTGGTGCCCAAAGCATAATGGATTATGGACTACCTGCATACCAAACGGCGTGCTGAGAATCGATAGAAGATATTGTAATGTTTTTGTTATTTATTTAAACAATAAACGGGTGGGATAAACTTTAAACACACGGGATGGCTACTTACTAATTTATTCAAATACTAACTCACTAACACTTAATTTATATGTACTTAACAAATCACTTAAATTTAATTTATATGCACACAAACTCAATTATTAAATCATATCAACACTTTTATTTTCACTTATTTACTATTTATTTGTCAAGATCACTTTATCCCACGATGTCAAATTATCAACTAACTAACTCTTCCTGATCAGTCCCCTTATATATTAAAGCCATTTTTACTAGTAAATTCCGGACAATTGATTCTGGCCTTTTCTAGATAACTCTGGTCACAAAAACAATATTTACATAAGATAGTCGTAGAGTCGTAAACAGTGCGTATCCGCCATAATTTTAACTTTTATACCTGGCTTAGACAGAGTCGGTTTTAGGGACTCTACCAGGGTGCTGTATCGCAACAATATTATTGCTGGCTGTTAACGTGACTTATAAGTCTCCGTATTGTGAACATATTTTTAAAAAACAATTTTATTACTTCAATACAACTACTTTCAAAAACAATATTTTTTTATTATTATGATCTTTATTATTTAACAGTTAACATCAGACTGGATATGCAAATGCATTAATTAATTAGCAAAGCTATCTATATCAGCAATAAAAATATGTACAATAATCAAGTCAGCAATAAACAAAATAATAAATTACGCTGTCAGCATCTACGGTATTCGACCATATACGGGGTTACCAATTATAACACGTGTTATAAATAAAGAGTTTGATGTGGCATGAGGTGGTCACAGTGAAATATATTTTCTAAAAATTTCGTGAAATTTACCAGATACGGTAAGCGATCTAGATCTCTTTGTTTTAGTCACATGTATATTGATTATAAGAGCTCCGTTGTAATCTTTTATATCTTCAATTTTCATGGAATGTAACTCGTTCGTTCTGCAGGCTCCCATTAAACCCCTGATTAATACAACCTATGCAAAACAATAATAAAATATTTTAAAATTTCGTTTTTGATGACTTACTTTGGTCAAAAGAAATGGATGATCTGGGAATTATTTAAGAAATCTGTTCAGTTCCTTCGGTGTAAAAGTCTTGGTTTTTTTTGGTCGATGGCCTTCGGACTGGCGTTTGGGGAATGTTTGCAACTTCATATAATTTTCCAGAAGGATGTTATGGCGAATAGTCAGGGTACTTTTAAGCATCGAGTAGAAAGCCCATAGTGAGGACGACTTGTATTTTTTGTTTATTTCAGCAAAATACACGAGTAACACATTTTCAGAAAAATAAGTGGTTTTTTTTGCGTTGACTGCCAATCCATAAAATTCTTGTATGCAGCATCATACTTCCCTTTTGATATTGTAGGTAGAAAATTTCTGTTGTGCTTGCGGCTAACTCCAATATGTTAGGAGGAGTATTGCTACGCGTTCCATCAAAAGCACTCGTACTAGTCGTAGTAATAATCTTGTACGCGAAACAAACAGAAATCAAGATAGAAATTCACAAAACGTCACAAAACGTCATAGAAAGTCATCGGTATAGCAGCCTCGCACCACATACTTGCGTCAAAATAATGCATAATGATTTAATTTTGACGTGACAATTGAATAATGATTATTAATCCATAGAATTGTCAATAATATTTAATTGAGAGGTAAGAACTGTCATTACTTGTCAATATTCTAATAGTAAACCATAAATTCTGTGATAGTTGTAAATAAAGTACTTTACCTACGACCACCCCTGTAAGTAGTCAAAAACACACAGTCGGCAATCAATGTAAGACGTCTATTACGCACGGTAAGACAAAACGCACGGCTGTAAAGTAAATCGCACGGCTTACATAGCAACCACTTAGCAACTGTCAATAGTCGTAGCCATTTTATTCAAAATGTATTACTTAGATATTTGACGTTGAATCTTAATCGATATATAAATCATTTATTAGATATGAGATTGTATTTAATACTAAGAGTTATTTGGAATTATATGATAATTGGTTCCGTTTCATTAAATCCGCATTTTTTAGCTGTCTGAATTTATCTCATATTAGTAAACAATAGTATATTATACACCAAGCGACTAAAGTGGCCCATTTAATCCCGCGGGTGGTGTTTGATTACTGAGGGAAGTAATCCACCTAAGGGATTAATGTCACTTTAGTCGAGCGGTGTATACGCTATTTTATACAATTCCGGTAATTCTACATACATTTTTAATAAAAATAAATACTACTTAGGACGGACTTTTACGAAACTTGGCTGGGCATCGAGGGTGAACTTTTAATATGCTGGGCTGGGCATCGAGGAGCGACTTTTATAAAACTTGGCTGGGCATCGAGGATGTACGTTTTTACTTGTACTTTATATATATATATATATATATATATATATATATATATATATATATATATATATATATATATATATATATCGGTTTTAAAACGTCTTTCGACGTTGTCCGATGTCTAACTTCCATCTCTTCCTATCGTCCCATTGGCCCTCTCTCAGGTCTCGTGAGCTCATCGCCTTCGCTATTCCTTCTTTCCATGTTTTCCTAGGTCTTCCGCGTTTTCGACGATTAGGCGGCATCCAGTTCATTACTTTCTTGGGAAGTCTTTTCTCTTCCATCCTCTGAACATGCCCGTACCACACTCATTGTTTTCTCTCGATGTCCGTTATTAAGGAGCCTTCTATCCCCATTTGGAGACGTACGTCCTCATTTCGTATTCTTTGTCTTCTGCTGATTCCTAACGATCTTCTGAATACATCCATTTCTACAGCTCCTAATCGTCTTTTGTTGTTTTCTGTTATTCGCCACGTTTCTGACACATATAATAGGCTGCTCTTTATGAGGGTTTCGTAGATATTATACTACTTACTTTAAATACCTTAATAAGATTATAAACACAAGTACAAGTATAGTACGTAACTCGTGTTGTAACGCATTGTACGCACTCCCGGAATTACTCGCCGTTCGTGCGTAAAAAGCTTCTTACAACACACGTTACGTAATATACTATTATTTTAGGATAAAGTAAGGTGTTTGTTTACTTCCAAATATCATTTTACTGACGGTTGGCGATAAAAACATTATTTTAATGTAAAGTGGTAGGTTTTAAAATAGGAATACTAAAAACATAATAATTTTCATCATTTTCAAGCCAGGTAATTATTATTTAATGAATAAAATTAAAATAAATCAGTCTGAAATTACGTGACATTGAACAACAATCAGAGTTTATGGCGTCAAATGTTCCCAAACATCATCTGACGCTGTCAAAAGTCTTCGTTGTATAGTTTAGTTCATTGGTTTTCAACTAATTTAATCGAAAGCCCAAGGGGTAGTTCTCAGAATATCTAGGGAAGGTTCAGGCAATGATAGTATTAAAAATCAGGGAGGCTGATCCTCTTTAACAAAATACTGCTCATCAACGAATCTTCCCAGCGACGAAATGATCAAGAAAGTAAGTATCGAAAAGAACTTCACTACGATGCTAGTAAGAGTAGATCCTGGGGATGAGAATACAACACCCTAATTCTTAAAGAAAAAAACATTAGATGGTACATAGAAGTTGGCAATAGAGTATTTATGCCTGGCACCAGATACTGATTATCGTTAGACTCTAGCGCTAGTTAAGCAGCTATCAAAGCATTGAGCTCCCATATCATTGACTAAGGGTTGGTATGGGAGTCCCGAAGAAAACTTGATGAATTAGGAAAGAATAACAGGGTCTCTTTAGTCTGGAATCCTGGCCATTCGAGAATCATAGGAAATGAAGTGGCCGACTCACTTGCCTGGAAAAGAGCACAAAAGCCCTTTATTAGCCTGGAGCCTTACTGTGGTGTAGGATCTTGGGCTGGATCACTCCAAAAAGTTCCTACGTGACTTTGATACTCCTAGATCCAAAAATTATTTGGACCTCAGTAAAATTAAGCTACATCTCCACACGGGCTTCCTTATAGGATACTGCCGCCTTAGGAAGCACCTAATGAGAATAGGTATAGCAGAAATTGACGAGTGTAGATTCTGTGGGGAGGAGGATGAAACTCCTGATCACCTAATTCTGGAATGCCTCGCCATTGCAAGCCAACGCAAGAAATGCTTTGGACAAGAGATTTGTAAGAGTAAGGACCTAACCTCCTTTAAGCCGTTCCAAATATTAGAGTTCATTAGAACCCTGGAACTGGAAGGCGAACTGTAGTAGTAGCTGTTAGAGTTTTGTGATTATGTAGGTTGGTACCTACGGAAGAGGAGGCTAGGAATGTCAATGTAAGTTGTTGAATAAAGAGTGTCGAATGCAAAAGTTTTTTTTTAATTCCGTTATACACTGATCCGTGTTTTGGTTGGTCTGTCTATGTGAAAAAAACGTATACCTGTCATAGGTTATATTTTCTTTTTCTTGAAAATGTTCCTCGAACTTTTTCAACAAAGGTGTTAATTTATTTTCTTCATTCGATTCAAACTTACATGTTGTGAAAATTTTAAATCCTTCATCTCCAATGTAGTGCAGGAGTTGTGCACACTGTACTTTATCATCTTTTTTCTAATAAATGATTTGAATAGTTAGAATCTAATTTTTTGTTGTCATAGCTACGTTTGTGTTCCGAAATTCTAGTTTTAAAATTTCTAAAAGTTCTACCGATATAAATTTTATCACAATTGTAATTACCACATTTTAATTTATAAACTCCTGATTTGTTTAATTTTGAAGATTTAGATTTATTATTTTTAATGAATTTGGATAAATTGTGATCAGTTTTAAAGGAAATATTCATGTCTAAAGTTTCTAAAATTGATTTAATTTTTAAGGATGGTGTTCCAAAGTATGTTAAGCTTTTAAATTGTTTATTATTTTTATCTGAAGGGAATACTTGTTCTAAAGTCTGTTTTTTTATCTTTTTATTTATGATATTATCAATTAAATTTGGATCGTAATTATTATTAACTGCTATTTGTTTTATGATATTTAATTCTTTGGTATAATTATTAATATTTAATGGGACTGTTAAGAGTCTGTGTATCATACTATTGAAAGCTGCTAGTTTATGACTGAATGGGTGGACCGAACTATTATGAATTGTAATATCTGTATGTGATGGTTTATGAAATATAGAAAAATCATGTTTATTATTTATATTTGAAATTGTAAGGTCTAGAAAGTTTATAGACTCATTTTGTTCAAGCTTTACGGTAAATTTGATATTATTGTGAATCGAGTTTATGTAAGTAATGAAGCTCTCTAATTGTCTATTTGTACTGATGAAGCTAGCTAAAATGTCGTCCACATATCGGTGCCAGTACATACATTTCTCACTAAGGGAGTGTTCATGAATAATTTTTTCTATATTATCCATGAAAATTTCTGCTAGTAGGGGGCTGAGAGGGTTGCCCATAATCAAACCATCTTTACTGCTATAAACCTCTCCATTGAAATGAAAATAATTTTGATTCAAACACACTTTTAATAAAGTAATGATATCAGAGTGAACTATAGGATTAACATTATTGTATGTGAGTAAGTTATCAACAAGAGTTATAGTTTCTTTAGGAGGTATACTAGGGAATAGATTTGTTACATCGAACGATATGAATTTAGAATTATGGGGTAGTATTATATCTTGAATATTATTAATTAATTCCGTTGAGTTTTTAACTGAAAATCGAGGTATGAATGAACAATATTTAGACACAACGTAGGTTTATATTTATATTTATATATTTATCGTAGATTTATATTTTTCTTTATCGTAGATAACGTTAAATCAATAATTAACGATAAAGAAAAATATAAATTATTTTTACCCAATCCGAAACACCCTGAACTTTATTCATTAATTAAACTCCATAAAGAGGGGTACCCAATCAGGCCAGTTGTTTCTTATTTCACAGCACCTGCATTCAAAATTTCAAAGATTCTCATAGATGTCATTTCTAAATATTGTTCATTCATACCTCGATTTTCAGTTAAAAACTCAACGGAATTAATTAATAATATTCAAGATATAATACTACCCCATAATTCTAAATTCATATCGTTCGATGTAACAAATATATTCCCTAGTATACCTCCTGAAGAAACTATAACTCTTGTTGATAACTTACTCACATACAATAATGTTAATCCTATAATTCACTCTGATATCATTACTTCATTAAAAGTGTGTTTGAATCAAAATTATTTTCGTTTCAATGGAAAGGTTTATAGCAGTAAAGATGGTTTGATTATGGGCAACCCTCTCAGCCCCCTACTAGCAGAAATTTTCATGGATAATATAGAAAAAATAATTCGTGAACACCCCCTTAGTAAAAATTTTATGTACTGGCACCGATATGTGGACGACATTTTAGCTAGCCTCATCGGTACAAATAGACAATTAGAGAGCTTCATTACTTACATAAATTCGATTCATAATAATATCAAATTTACCGTAGAACTTGAACAAAATAAGTCTATAAACTTTCTAGACCTTACAATTTCAAATATAAATAATAAACATGATTTTTCTATATTTCATAAACCATCACATACAGATATTACAATTCATAATAGTTCGGTCCACCCATTCAGTCATAAACTAGCAGCTTTCAATAGTATGATACACAGACTCTTAACAGTCCCATTAAATATTAATAATTATAACAAAGAATTAAATATCATAAAATAAATAGCAGTTAATAATAATTACGATCCAAATTTAATTGACAATATCATAAATAAAAAGATAAAAAAACAGACTTCAGAACAAGTATTCCCTTCAGATAAAAATAACAATAAACAATTTAAAAGCTTAACATACTTTGGAACACCTTCCTTAAAAATTAAATCATTTTTAGAAACTTTAGACATGAATATTTCCTTTTAAACTGATCACAATTTATCCAAATTCATTAAAAATAATAAATCTAAATCTTCGAAATTAAACAAATCAGGAGTTTATAAATTAAAATGTGGTAATGACAATTGTGATAAAATTTATATCGGTAGATGTTTTAGAAATTTTAAAACTAGAATTTCGGAACACAAACGTAGCTATGACAACAAAAAATTAGATTCTAATTATTCAAATCATTTATTAGAAAACCAACACATTTTCGACCCAAATTTTGAAATTCTCCATGTAGTCGGTAAAACCTTTAGTTTAAATTTATTAGAGGCCCTAGAGATTAACAAAAATAAATATTCAGGTAATCTCCTTAACGACCAAATATATATCAATCAGTCTCCTTTATTGAACCTCTTTACCTAGAAGATAGCTTAGGAATATTTGTAGTGAATGAATTTCCAGGTAATTTCTTTCAACACCATTGTTAACCTTAGTAAATAGATTTAGCACTGTATATATTAAGACACTTTTATATTTTACCTTCATTCGTTTTGACAAAGCTACTGTGTTATGAAACGCGTCAACAAGTTTAAATTGAACATTAGTTCAAATAAATGAAAAATTAAACAAACTATATTGTTTTATTTCATTGTTCAGTATGGATCTTCATCAAGTAAAAGCCTCATTTATTCCATTTTCAAATTATTAAAATTTTGGTAAATCAAGCCACAAACAAAGTTGATTATTTCAGACATTGCTGCTATACTTCTTCCAAAAACAGTTTTTATGTCATTTAGACGGTTTGGGTATGCCAACCTTTTTAGTAATATACACAGTGCTTCTGTTCCTGAAATAAAATAAACAATTATATTGATTTACTAATAAAATTAAGGTCTTTAGATGAAATGAGAACATGTGTGAAAATACCAAGGTATTTGAGTATATGTATTCTGTAGCAATAATTAAATTTAAGTGAAAAAGAAGGTATTCAAATTACAAAACAAAAATCGAAAATTCCTTATGAACTCACCTGTAGCAATATGTGAAGATCAAGTATGAATTTCTTGAGGAATGCGCAGGGCCTGGACCAGGCGGAGTATATTTTGCTTTCTGAACCTAAAATGGGACGCACAGTCTTCCTCTGTCCAGCCATCCAAGTAAAATTGTTCATAAAATTCGGGTGCATCTTCTTCTGGTTGTTCCCAATCAAAAATATCTCTCAATAAAATGTTACGCATCAACTGAATATTTGGCTGCCTCCTTCTTATTAATATATCAATTATTTCATCTATATTTAAAAAAAAAAGCAAGCAACGAAATTTCACTAACTCTTTTTGAACGGAATTGCTTAATCCCAACAAAATACAAAAAAAATAGGTTACTATCACCTAACCACGGAACAATCGTGTTCCGTGCTTTAACTAAAGAAACATTCTTTTGACGTTGCAAAATAGTTATTTGTAAACAAGTGTCACAATAACTTGTTTTGTAGTACGAGTGAAGTTTGCACAACGAACCGCGAAGCGGTGAGTTGTGCGAATCACGAGTACTACAGAAAGTCATTGTGGCACAAGTATTACACAATATTTTTTATAATTCGCATTTATTTAACTATTTAAATAAAATAGAATTTCACATAATCCCTGTTTTTAAACTAGGACGAGTGGTTTGAATTTAAGTTGGCAATTCTGTAGATTCCTGATTGGTCAGATCACAGATGGTTTTATTCAGCACTTCTGACTTTTGACATATTATAGCCGAATAATTATGTAATTTGTAAACAAACTTTCATTTAATCAAAAAGAGGATGATTATTTGTTTAAAAAAGAGCTTCTTCGTATATGCTCTTGCGATCTATTTATATTATATCATGAACAGAATTATTTCTGTAATACATCTGCACATAGATATCTGGTAATTTATCCCAAAAATCGAACGTTTTGTATACCTATATATTGATCCTATACAATATAAAAATAAACAATTGACAAATCATTGATAAATAAACGTTAGCGTACTTTATTCATTAATAATTTTAGTATATAAATCATTCTAATTCACCTTTAATATAATAATTTGCTAGCTAGAACAACGCTAGACCATTTTATTTATAATTTGTGTCAATGTTAAAGTCAAATGTCAAATAAAAATATAACTAAATTCAATAACCAACTGTACACTAAAAATTACTATAACAGTGTTCAAAGAGCGTCATTGTGACACTGTAAACAATGTTATGAAGTTTCTTTTATACGCGAATTATAAAAACACTGTTAAAATCGTGAGTCGTTATCGTTATCCTTAATAACGATAACCACAAAAAAGGTTATTTTTTAGTTGGCCCAAAAGCTCTCTAATGCCACACTTCTCTTTAACTTTATGTTTAAAAAGTTAATTTAACATTGATTCTTGCTATTTTAACGTTGCAGTATATTTAAATATGAAATATAATTTTAATTCGTATTACTTGGATTATTAAGTGCATACATTTATAAGCTAATGTCAAAGACACTTTTAAAAATATTTAATAAATTCTAAAATAGGAAAAATAAGATTCATTGTATAGTTTATGTTCCAAAATAATTATATGCATTCTCAAGGACGAAATAAACATTAAATCATGCCTTACTATTTCAAATTACATAACGGAAACTCCACATTTTTATTGTCAGTATAGTTTTTATTAGAACAGTACCTTCTTTATATTTTTACAGCTTAGTAATGTTCGTATTTAACTAGTATATTTTCGACAATTGATGAAGAATACCGGTCCTTTCAGACACCCAACAACACTGCTTCTGATCTTACGCGTAACGATTTCTAGTGAAAATGGTTTAAATGTAAAACTATATTAGCCCTACCTGATATATGTAGTCCTGTATGTAAACGTGTTGATAAGGAGTATATTAACAGCTAAACGTTAAACACTAATCACAGGCTACTACCGATTACTTGGCTCATCCGTGACACTATAATATACTAAACTAACAACTCGTTTTCAGCTTCTATAAAATTGATAACATTTGTTTAACTGTCTTCGCCTCAGTCATTATTTCTACAGGATGTTACTCAAAAGTTGTCTGGATTACTGAAGGTTACTACTTCAGAAGTTCAATTGATCGTTTTTTCTTATTATGTTGGATGTATTTTATTTATGTTAAAGATCAATTTTAAAAGGGAAAATTATTAGTCCGTGAGATAAGCTTGCAATTATACAAATCGATTCCATTTGAGCAATCACAGAGTACAAAATTTCAACTTTTGACAGTTAATTTGGTTGTCTATATTTCACCCTCCTTAATTGAGATATAAACTCCATTTTTCATTATAACGAAGCACAAATTGAAATTTTTTAATTAAATAACAAAGTCTCAAGTGAAATGCTTTTATTTTGGGAAGAGCCTGCCTCTTTGACAAAAATTTAATATCAAAAATTAATCCACCATAATTTCTTCATCGATCTTGATATCGTCGATCCATTTCTTTAACGTCCTCATGAATTGTCTCACCTTGCACCTCTCCTCACAAAACCAAGATTTTTGGAAAAGTAATCCAGATATACCCAAGTGCAAAAAGTTGAACTCCAATTTGTGTGACTAGTTTTTTAATTTGGATGTTGTATCTTAACGAGTCTTCTATATCCAACTTTATGTTATTAACAAGTTCCTAATCTTCCTTATTTGTGGTGATTATTTCCTTTTGAGATGGTTGCAAACATTCTTGAAATAGATTTGTAAAACATCTCCAACGCATTGTTTTATGAAACCTTATTGTATTTCTTTGCAAAAGGACATAAATAATATATTTGAATGGAGTATCAAAAATAAACTATACTTCAACATCAAAAATGACAATAACTCTCCAGAAAAAACCAATTATTTTTGATTATAATATGAATTCAGATACTCTTGACCAGAAAAGCGAAACTAAAGATCTTGGGGTAACTTACAGTAACATATTTTCTTTTCACAATCACATTAGTACTCTTGTCAAATCAGCAAATCGAACATTAGGCTTTAGTAATATATGTGTAATAAAAACATTATATTTTAGCGTAGTTAGATCAAAATTTGAATTTGCTTCTATTATTTGGTCTGGTGAGCACCAAACAACTTTGAATGAAATTGAAAAAGTAGCAAATTAATGACTACGACACTTGTACTTTAAAAAGCATCGAAAGTGGCCTAGTTATAATACAGTGCGGACAACTAGTTTGAGAACTGAATTTAAGATTTTGTCTTTAGAGCAATCAACGCACCAGATATTTTACAACTAATTCCGTTTAACATTCCTCCAAGATCTATGCGTTCTTCTATCATGTTCAAGGTCCCCTTTGTACTGTCAACTAACCGAGCTCTTTTGGTAACCATGCTTCGACTAGCCAACAATTTTACAATTCCACTTAATTTAAATTGGGATATACCTTTGATTACCTTTTACAAATTCATTCTAACTCATATAATCAATACATCAGCTTAACGCATTTTATTCAGTGATGATTATTTACGGGTCTATAATATCAGCTGTTAATCTGGCTTAAAACTTTATTTTTGTTTTGTGTATGTACTACCTCACATTGATTAAGATGTATTCTTGTAATTAGGTTGTAAAATCTGTGAGAATACAAATAAATAAATTAACATTTCCAAGGAGGTAATGATAAAACTTTCATGTAAAATATGTTTTAATACTGTTAAATTCACTTTTTGCCATTTTCATCTAATGTTACTGCCTATTTCTACTACCCCACTCACACAAAATTCAACCTAGTAGTCCCACAGGTGCTAAATCAACACAAATATTCAACCACGGTCTTCGCTTCTCAATATCTCCAGCGGTAGTTTCATTCTTTTATTTGGACAGAATGAGCAACATGTAGCGAAGCAAAAACATTCCCATTGTAATTAACTGTCTCGACCCTTACTTTGTGGAATCTACTCTTATTCGTGTTTTAAATGGAACTTGCTGTTTCTAGTTAACTCCACAATATATTGAAAATATGTTAAAAATTCTAAAAAATTCACAATTGTTTCGATATTACCTAAATATCATCGTCAGAATGACAAAAGCTACATTTCATTTGATGCCTACCTGATGTTTAATTATTTTTGGCTAGTCCAAGAAGTGACCTACCTTGTGATTGACTTAATATATGTTAATACAAAAAAGAAGATATGATATTACAAATATTAAAGCTTAGATATTATTAGCCCTATGGGGATATACTTTTTCCCAATGATATAGAAAACCAGGAAAACTATATCTGCTGATCTTTACAATTATCACTTAAGAAGACATTTTAAAAGTGGAGAACTCCCTAGATTTATCTGTTCATTGACGACTTCATATTGTGGGTTTCTTAAGTGTCTTCTAATTTTCAATTCTTCAAGGAAATCCAGTTCTTGTTTCATATCACAAATAAGTCGTACTTCTAGTTATGTGTTACGTGTCAATGAATGATTGGTGTCAAGTAGATGTCTGGCGTAGTGGGATTTATCTGGTTGTTTTAATCTGTATGCTCGTAAGTGTTCCCTGTGTCGGATTTCAAAATTTCTAAGGGCCTGACCCAAATAGACAGCATTACATTCTGGACATTTAAGTTTATACATAGCAGATTTCTTCAATGGTGATATTTTTGTTTTTACATTTAACAATTTTGTACTTATGTTATTTTCTGTTTTAAAAGAAATCATTGTATTTGTTGCTAAAGATATTATCCTTGAAATATTATTAGAAATATTTCCAACATTAGTAATGGTTTTATAAGTTTTTATTTCTTTAGTTTGTTTAGGAAATATTAGTTGTAATGCCACTGTTTCCTCTTTTTTATTAATTCGTTTATTTATCATATGTAATGGGTAACCGTTGGAAATTGCTATTTGTTTAATTGTGTTAATATCTCTATCAAAATTACGTTTGTTCATAGGAACTGAAAATGCTCTATGTATCATCGAATTATATGCCGCTAGCTAATGTCACATGGGATGATTGGAACTGTATGGAATAGTCACATCAGTGTGTGTTTGTTTTCGGTGAATCAAATAATCAAGTACATTATCAACTCTTTGAATTTTCAAATCAAGAAAATTGATTGAACTATTTTCTTCAGCTTCTAATGTAAATTCAATTTTTGGGTGTAAATTATTAATGTGGTTGAAAAATATATCTAATTGTCGTTCACTACACATAAAACAAGCTGATATGTCATCTACATATCTATACCAAAATAAAACATTTTTGGAAATATTACTTTCAAAGATTTTCTTTCTAAACTGTCCATAGAAATGTTTGCTAAAATATAGGGCTTCCCATTGGTAAACCCTCATTTTGAATATATATCTTATTGTCAAAAGTGAAATAATTCTGATTAATACATACATCAAATAAATTAAGTATATCTGATATTATTTCTGGATTAATATTTTTATCTTCTAGTAACTTTCTTACAAGTATTAGACATTCTTTAGGAGGAATTTTAGTGAACATATTCGTAACACAAAATGAGATAAGCTTAGAGTTAATTTGAAAGTTGAATGCTTTTAATTTTTTGATCACTTCTATTGAATTTCTAATTGAATATTTAGATGTATATCCGTAACTAGTAAGTAAATTGTTAAGTTTATTTGCCAATATATTATTAGGAGTATTAACATAAGAAACTACAGGTCTAATTGTTTTCGTTATTTTATGTAATTTAACGATTCCATATAATAATACTGTTAGAGATATTGTTAATAATTCAAATTATGTTTTCAGTGATTACGAAAAGAGGTCCATCATAAATGAGAATTCTCATTCTCGACAATTATATGGAACCGTTAAATTATATAAAATAACGATACCAATTAGACCTGTAGTTTCTTATGTTAATACTCCTAATAATATATTGGCAAAGAAACTTAATAATATACTTAATAGTTACGGATATGCATCTAAATACTCAATTAGAAATGAAATAAAACTAATCAAAAAATTAAAAGAATTCAACTCACAAGATAACTCCAAGCTTATTTCATTTGATGTTACCAATATGTTCACTAAAATTCCTCCTAAAGAATGTCTAATACTTGTAAGAAAGTTATTAGAAGGTAAAAATATTAATCCAGGAATAATATCAGATATACTTAATTTATTTGATGTATGTATTAATCAGAATTGTTTCACTTTTGACATTAAGATATGTATTTAAAATGAAGGTTTACCAATGGGAAGGCCTATATCGCCAATTTTGGCAAACATTTTTATGGACACTTTAGAAAGAAACATCTTAGAAAGTAGTATTTCAAAAAATGTTTTATTTTGGTATAGATATGTAGATGACATATTAGTTTGTTTTATGGGTAGTGAATGACAATTAGATATATTTTTCAACCACATTAATCATTTACACCCAGAAATTAAATGTACATTAGAAGTTGAAGGAAATAGTTCAATCAATCTTCTTGATTTAAAAATTCAAAGAGTTAATAATGTACTTATATTTATTCGATTCACCGAGACCAACACACACTCATGTGACTATTCCATACAGTTCCAATCATCCCATGTCACATAATTTAGCGGCATATAATTTAATGATACATAGAGCATTTTCAGTTCCTATTAACAAATGTATTTTGATAGAGAGATTAACACAATTAAACAAGTAGCAACATCCAACGGTTATCCATTACATTTGATAAATAAACTAATTAATAAAAAAGAGGAAAGAGTGGCATCACAACTAATATTTCTTAAACAAACTAAAGAAATAAAATGCATATGCAGGAAGAATTTCTAATAATATTTCAAAGATAATATCTTTAGCAACAAATACAACAATATCTTTTAAAACAGAAAGTACCATGAGTACAAAATTGTTAAATGTAAATACAAAAATATCACCATTAAAGAAATCTGGTGTATATAAACTCAAATGTCCAGAATGTAATGCTGTCTATTTGGGTCAGACCCTTAGAAATTTTGAAATCCGATACAGTGAACACTTACAAGCATACAGATTAAAAAAACCAGATAAATCCCACTACGCCAGACATCTACTTGACACCAATCATTCATTGACACCTAACACAGAACTAAAAGTACTACTTATTTGTGATATGAAACTAGAACTGGATTTCCTTGAAGAATTGGAAATTAGAAGACACTTAAGAAACCCACAATATGAAGTCGTCAATGAACAGATAAATCTAGGGAGTTCTCCACTTTTAAACTGTCTTCTTAAGTGGCAATTGTAAAGATAAGCAGATATAGTTTTCCTGGTTTTCTACATCATTGCATAGTTATACTGATCCTAATTGGGAAAATTGATATCCAACTTCAATATTTGTAATATCATATCTTCTTTTTTCTATTAACATATATTAAGTCAATAACAAGGTAGGTCACTTCTTGGACTAGCCAAAAATAATTATACGTCAAGTAGGCATCAAATGAAATCTAACTTGTGTCATTCTGACGATGATATTTAGGTAATATCGAAACAATTGTCAATTTTTTAGAATTTCTAACATTTTTTCAATATATTGTGGAGTTAACTAGAAACAGTAAAATTAATTTAAAACACTAACATTCCCATTGTGTCAAAGAACATTTTGTTTTGACCCTAGACCTCTCAGAAGTCTGCATCTCAAAAATGAATTGATAAATCATGGAAATGCTGACCAATAGTTTATAACTATACACGGCTTGAGATTAGCGAGTGATTCTTCCACTGTGAAGGTGGTTTAATCTAATATTCTTGAATAATATCGAAGAGATTCATAGTATTTAAAATTTTTAGTAGAATCGCTGATAATGGGATAAACAAGATACAGGGTGTCCAGGAACTTAAATGCCAAAATAAAGAGCGAGAAGTAGGGAAAATAATGTTAGAAGTTCAAATAAATGTTTGTCATATGAGCCTTCGTTCCGGAGTTATAGGCCTCTAAATTATTCGAAATAAAAACTCAGGTTTTTGACATAATTTCGTGGAGTTTGGTGACATATCCTCCATAGGTTTTCATTGGAGATTATGTTGCACCAGTGGATGCTTAGACAACGGTTGATGAAGACTTGTAGTTGTCCGGTGATTATGTTTGAGACTTTCCCAATTTGACATCCGTACAAAAGCACACTTTTGATATTGGTCTCAAATATTTTTAGCTTAGTATGTCTTCGTAGTTGTTGTGATCTCCGAATATATTTTATTAGGGCAAACGCTGCCGTCGTTTACTGAGACAATGCTTCCAAGGTATTCCAATTGTTCGACCTGTTCTATAGTCTGGTTGTTAATAGCAATATCCTTGTTATTTATCCTCATCTCCTTTGTGTTTTTGTTTAATTGATTCTCAACCTCACTTTTCTTCCTTCTTCAATCAGTTCACTGATTTCTCCTTTCATGTCAAGGATGTTATGTGACACCAGACAGATGTCTTCAGCTTAGTCATTACTTTCCAATATTTCAGCCACGTTTCATCTTATGCCCCTGAATCTTTGTTCATTGAATCTTCGCATTACTTTTCAAAATATTATCAGGAATAAGATAGGCGATAGCAAGCAACTCTGTTAATCGCCAGTTTTGAGAGGAAATGGGTCGGTTACTTTGTTCTGGTTAATTATCTGGCACTCGTATTCATCCTGCGTCTCCTTTATTATGTTAATTAGCTTTGTGGACACTCCATATTCTGTCAGAAGTTCTCAAATTACGCTTCTATCAATAGAATCGAACGCCTTCTCCACGCACGAACAGTTTCTGCGAAAGCTAGCTTGTTCTCTCCGCAGTTTGTTGTCAATGGAATCATTAATATGGTTTAGGATGATCGTGTCAGGATCTGGCTGCGTATCGGTAGAAGAGTGATTCTTTGCCAGTTCCTGCTATCTGTGAGATCCCTCTTCTTTGGCAGTTTCACCAGCATACCCTTCTTTTACTACTTGGCATCTTTTCTGTCAAAGATTATATGCAGGATTTTTGCCGTGATGTTTGGATCCTGTTTGAATACTTCCGGTGGTAAGTTATAAATACCAGAAGCTCTGCCAGTTTTCAATTCCTTTATGGCTTTGACGACTTCTTATCTTGAACGTGGGCCGCTGCTGACGTAAGCGACCTCTGTCTGTCTGATGTTGTTCTCTGTTTCATTGGTTTGAGTGGTGCTAGGTTGACTTAGGATATCCTCAAAGTGTTCTTTCCACTGCTTCAGCTGTTCTGCCTCTTCCACCTTCTCTACTTTTTATTAGTTTATGTTGATTATCTTCTTGTTTGATAATATATACGTTATTTTGTAGAGCTTTTTGGTATCTCTTTCCACTTTTTAAGCTTTTGTTGCCAGGGTTTCAGTCCATTTTCTTTTATCGCAACGAAAACTTCTTTTAACTTCACAATGTTTGTCGTTAAACTCATAGGTGGATATTTCTATCTTATCGCAGAGTGATCAGATCTACAGTCTGCTCCTCTTCTTCCTCGAGTGTCCGTCAGTGAGGATCTCAATTTTTGATTAAAAATAACGTGGTCTATCTGGTTTTTGATCTGGTCATTAGGACGTCTTCGCGTGAGTTTGTTTCATTTTTTGTGAGGCAAAAGAGTGCTACCGATAACAAGTTCTTGTTTCAAACACAAATCTGTGAAACGTGTTCCATTATCATTCATGCAACCTTCCCCGTATTTCCCATTATGTTTTCATAGCCTGTGTTGTCTAGTCCTGCTTTAGTATTTACGTCACCTAGGAGAATCTTGATTTCTTGTTTTTTGATCTTACTCAATGTTTCACCAAGAGTGTCATAAAAACGGTATATAGTGTCTTTCTCGGTTTCTTCTGCAGGAGCGTAACAGACGATTATGGATATCTTTCTGACTTTACCGTTGAGTCTAGCCGAGATTATCTTATCTGAGAGCAGCTTCCAGTTTAGTAGATCTTGTTTTCATCTTCATTGCCAGAATACAATGGGGTGTTGCCTTCCTGAGTTCGTATCTCCTCGAAACCATTCCATCTCGTGTCATTGAGTCCGATTATTTCAAGGCTGTAGTTGTTCATCTCTTTCTCAATAACTCTCAGGAGTCCAGCTTCACTCATTGTTCTGGCATTCTATATTCCAAGTCCAGTCCGTTGTTTTTAGGGCAATCCAGTAAATCCAGTCCGGTTTTGTTCTATTCTTGAGGTTGTAAAATATTGGTTGTTGAAGGGATGGTAGGCTATCATCCCACCGATCCCTAAATATAAGTTTTTATTTCGAAAAATTTAGAAGCCAAAAACTCCGAAAAGAAGACTCGGATGACAAAAATTTATTTAAAATTTCAAAATTATTTTGGGCAACCTGTATATTTGGTTTATTTTGAAGTAACATTTTTATGCATATGTTAGTAAGAATCATCATTTACAAAATTTTCCGGTGAACTGAAATTGAAACCAAAATTTTCGTTTCAAACCATATTTATTGTTGTATATAATGAATTTATTGATTATATTCATCAAAATTCCACAGACCCATTTACATATATTATTATTACAATATGACAGTAATTGATATGTCTGAATACTTACAATGCAGATGAGTTTTATCAAATTCCACATAGTACATAAATGACTGTAATGATAATGAATAACAAAGATCTAAAACAATTAATGTTTTATTCATCCTGTATAACACGCAATATTGTATTAAAGAACGATGAAACTTGACCTCTGATTACCAAACAAATTCTTCGAAATTAATTTGTACACAGATAATATTATAATTTATAATATTATTATTATATTGTTAAATACAGCTACAAGAATATCAAGACTTTTAGAATGATAGTATATGATAAAATTCTTTATACATAGTTTTATAAACCGTCTACTGTAAAATTTACAAATCTATCATAACAGTATTATATTTATTTCATTAACTGTACAGTGGTTGACACAAATCAAACAGTAGTAAAACAGGATTTGCCAGATCAGTAAAAAAATCATACGGTACAGAGTTTATAACGTAACCAGACGTCCAGTAAACTTTGACACTGACCTTGTAGTCAGCCAGAGGAATTCGAATACGTTACGAGAGATATAGGATTATTTTACTTGTATAACTGTGGGCAGGTAAAAAATATATCCTTATTGGTCATCGACAATAAATTTGACGGGCACTTCATATTGTTTATTTATTGACAGCAGTCAAAACATTGCGTTCGCTTTAAGAAGTGCTATATTAAAATTCGAATTGAAGATTGCACTTTTTTCAATAGCTATTAATATGGTTTGGTAAGTGATACGACGCGAAGAAATGCCTCGCGTCACTTGTCATCCATCATCATTCAAGGTACGATGCTTAAACACACAAATAATAATAATAATAATAATACTTAGGCTTTCAGCAAGGATTAAGCCTCGACAGGAAAGGTAATCAATAAAGAGCAACAGCAGAATTTTTCCGTCGAATTAATACCGTTTTGAAAACACAACTGAACTCTAAGAACAAAATACAGGCAATCAATGGATGGGCAGTACCCGGGTTGGCGTACTCATTTGGCATAATAGATTGGACACATACAAAAATACAACAAATAGACAGACAAGTACGTACAACGCTCACAAAATTTCGCCTACACCATCCAGCAAAATCTGCGATGGAGCGATTGTATATACCCAGGAAAGAAGGTGGCCGTGGACTGACTAATCTCGAGAGCATGTTAGTGGATGAAATCAAAAACTGAGAGGATATTTAAAAAATAAGAACTTATCTCTATTCAGATGCCTAGTTACAGTTGATGATGGATACTCGGCACTAAACCTCGCCGACGAGGAACCTGATAGGGAAAATGACTGCATCAATAAAATGAAGGAAACTTGGCAGGTAAAAGTGTTACATGGCAGATATTACAACTCACTGCACCAGGAAGATGCAGATTTCAGAGCAACGAATACTTACCTCATGACGGGGTACTTGTTTGCGGAAACCGAAGGCGCACTCCATGCAATCCAGGACCAAGTGGTGGCATTAAAATGGACATCCCAAACCCCCGCTGTAGACTCTGTAATAAGGAACAGGAGACGATCCAGCACATAATATCAGCCTGCACCCAATTAGCCCCCACCGCTTACCTGAGTAGACACAACAATATGGGAAAGGAACTACATCTCGCTGTGACCCAAATATTAAATCTAAAAACAGGAAAAACACCAGGGTACAAACATCAACCGTTAAGTCTAGTTGAAAATGAGCACTATAAAGTCTATTGGGATACTTTGATAAGAACAGACCGAGAAGTTCAACACAACAAACCAGACATGATCGTGCTAGATAAAGACAGCAAATCTGCGATCATTATTGATTTTTCGGTCCCACTGGACGAAAATCTGGGGAAAGCTTACAAAGACAAGATAATGCGATATCGTCCGCTAGCAGATGAGGTGAGAGATTTATGGAATTTAAGAAAGGTAGAGATCAAACCATTCATAATTTCTGCAAATGGCTTAGTGCACGTTAAAGTAACTAAACACCTGGAAGAGCTAAGCATATCTCGACATATCTGTGGTTTGATGCAAAAAGCAGTAATTCTGGGAACAACTGCAATTGTCCGAAGAACAATAACCCCCTAATTAAGTAGGTTTATACCTTGATGTAACTGCGTCCGGTAGAAACTGCTACCACCAAACACGTACAAGGGTGAAAAAAAAATAATAATAATAATATTAATAATAATAATAATAAATAATAATAATAATAATAATAATAATAATAATAATAATAATAATAATAATAATAATAATAATAATAATAATAATTTTTCCGTCGAATTAATACCGTTTTGAAAACACAACTTAACTCTAAGAACAAAATTATATCATCTTTAATAAATAAAAAAATAAATGATCATATAGTAGAACATAATATAATCGCGGAAGAACAAAAAGGTTGTCGTAGAAACTCCAGAGGTTGTAAAGAACAACTGACCATCGACGCAGTCATTACAGGCCAAGCCAAAAAAAGTAAAAGAAATCTATCACTTGCCTGGATCGACTATCAAAAAGCATATGATTCGGTACCACATCAATGGCTCCAAAGGGTGCTTGAAATTTATAAAATACACCCAAAAATAATATCTTTATTAAAGACCCTAATGTTATCCTGGCGGACAGAAGTAGTTTTAAGAACGGACAAATGTGCAATAAAAACGGACCATATCTCTATCCAACGTGGAATATTCCAGGGGGATACATTCAGCCCACTGTGGTTTTGCATGGCCCTGAATCCCTTGTCCAGTATGCTGAATCACACTAATGCAGGCTATAAGATCACAGCAAAGAGGGAATTACTATATGAAATAAATCATTTATTGTATATGGATGACCTCAAGCTGTATGCCAGTAACAAAACTGAGCTAACAACACTACTCAATATCACAACACAATTCAGCACTGATATACAAATGAATTTTGGTCTGGACAAATGTGCCTGTCTGAACATCATCCGTGGAGAAGTATCGGAACCAGAGACCATAACCATAATGCTCAACGAAATGAATTTTCCTGCGATTGACCCTGAAAATACTTACAAATACCTTGGTTACGGTCAATTGCTGACAAAAAATAATAAAGAATTGAAACAGCAAGTGCAGGCAAAATTTAAGAACCGGTTGCATAAGATTCTTAGAACAGAACTCATAGCCAAGAATAAAATAAAAGCAATCAACACCTGGTCCATTCCAGCTTTGACTTATTCCTTTGGAATACTAAGCTGGTCACAAACAGAATTAGACGCCATAAACAGACTTGTCAGAACAACTTTGACCAAATACAGGATGCATCATCCCAAAGCAGCTATGGAACGACTGTACTTATCCCGAAAAGAAGGTGGCAGAGGATTATTAGACATAAAGAATCTATGCAACAGACAGGTGGTTGCAATGAAGAAATTCTTCACCGTAAAAGCACGACATTCTCCGCTACACGACGCCATTCTTAAAAGCGATATATCGTACACTCCTCTTAACCTCTCTAAAGCTGAAGTCTTACCGACAATCATAACAACTAAAGACCGAGTTGTAGCCTGGAGATCGAAAGCACTCCATGGAAGATTTCCCCAATCCCTAGACAATGCCGATAAGGAAGCGTCAGTTCGCTGGCTAAGGGATGGGTTTCTTTTTGGAGAAACTGAGGGCTTCATACAGGCCATCCAAGATCAAGTTATAGCGACCAACAACTATAAGAAATATATAGAAAAACTAGATGTGGTTGACCGATGCAGGAGGTGTCATAGAGAGTCTGAGACAATAGATCACCTAATATCAAGCTGCCCAAGTCTCGCGAATACAGAATACATCCATAGGCACAACCTTACAGCGAACATTCTGCATCAAGCACTAGCCGTAAAGTATAACCTCCTTTTAGAAAAAGACATGGTACCATACTACGATTATAAAGCAAGACCGGTATTAGAAAACGATTCTTATAAACTGTATTATGACCTCTCGATACATACAGACAAAACAATAACAGCGAATAAACCAGACCTTGTACTGCACAATATGAAAGACAAAACAGCAATTTTCGTAGATATAACCCACCCTAATGACCACAACATCAATAAGGCAGAAGAGGAAAAAATAAAAAAATATATTCCGTTATCAATAGAATATAAAGAAATTCATAGATTAAAATCAGTACAAATCGTTCCCATTGTAATAACGGCAACTGGCTTGGTCAACAAAAATCTGTCACAATTAATACTGAAAATGCAGCTCGACCCAAACACACTGATCCCAAAAATGCAGAAGAATGTTATCCTCGAAACGTGTCGCATCGTACGAACAGTCCTGAACATGCCTAATCAGGAATTTGAGTAAGGTTTGCTTGGGCCCCTTACTTCTTGAACCAGATGTTTAACAACTCTGAGACTAATACATGAAATAATAATAATAATAATAATAATAATAATAATAATAATAATAATAATAATAATACTTAGGCTTTCAGCAAGGATTAAGCCTCGACAAGAAAGGTAATCAAGAAAGAGCAACAGCAGAATTTTTCCGTCGAATTAATACCGTTTTGAAAACACAACTTAACTCTAAGAACAAAATACAGGCAATCAATGGATGGGCAGTACCCGGGTTGGCGTACTCATTTGGCATAATAGATTGGACACATACAGAAATACAACAAATAGACAGACAAGTACGTACAACGCTCACAAAATTTCGCCTACACCATCCAAAATCTGCGATGAAGCGATTGTATATACCCAGGAAAGACAGCATGTTAGTGGATGAAACTCAAAAACTGAGAGAGAATTATGAAGACCTGTGCCATTGTTTATATAGCGCAGCAGTTGCAATAGTATTATGTAATGGGGGGAAGATTAGAGAGAACCAGAGTACGGAGACAAACAAGCCAAACATAGAAATAACCCCGCCTTGGCAAATTAGATTGGAAAATAAGATAGAAGAACTCCGGAGGAACATTGCTGTCCTGACTGCCTTTACTAATGGAAGCATAGGCAGAAGAATGAAGAAGAAGGTTGGGAAGATTAAGAATTTATACAGAACACACACACAATATGACCCTCTTAATAACAATATTGCGACAGTGCTGGACACAATGAAACAAAAGCTCAGTGTATACGCACAAAGATTACGAAGATATAAGAAAAGTAAGGAACGCAGAGACCACAATGTGCAATTTGGGAGGAACCAGAAAATATTTTACAAAAATATCCAACAGCAAATGCCTGAGAACAACCAAACCATACCCCCAAACGAAGAAGAGATGCAAACATTCTGGGCAAACATATGGTCAAAAGAGGAACACTTTAACAGAGACGCACTATGGCTGAAAAAAATTGAAGATAAAGCAAATAGGATACAACCAATGGCAGAGACAATAATAACACCTGAGACGCTGAAGCTTGTGATTGATAAACTCAAAAATTGGAAATGCCCGGGAGTCGATACTATTCAGAACTCTTGGATCAAGAGAATTAACGCCTTGCATGGAAAGATGCTAGAACTGATAAACCGATTTTTGGAGGATGGAGACTCAGTACCAGATCTATTGTGTGAAGGAAATGCACTGCTGATACCAAAAAAAGGATGCCATCTAACCCAGCTGATTACAGACCAATTACATGCCTTAATACGTTTTACAAAGTAATAACGGCCTGCATTGCCGAAAATATTACAAAACATTGTGACTCCAACAACATGCTAGGTAAAGAACAGAAATGTTGTGGTTTTGTATGGCCCTAAACCTGCTAACGGACCTGTTAAATGACACGATGAAAGGATTTGAGATGAAGGATGAAAACGGACAAAAGCACAAGATCAGCCATCTACTCTACATGGACGATCTCAAGCAATACGCAGCAACAAAGACAGGACTTCAGTACCAACTAAAAGTAACCGACAGTTTCTCCGAAGATATAAAGATGAGATTTGGGGCAGATAAGTGCAAAATACAAAGTATAAACAAAGGGAAACTCAACCAAAACCTAACAGATGAAACCGCCTACCAGGAAACAATGATGTCAATGAATACGGATGAGCTGTATAAATACTTAGGGATAAACCAGAGCAAAACTATCGAGCATACGCTGATTAAACAACAACTTAGGAGCGAGTTTCAGAAAAGAGTGAGAAGGGTATTGAAAACATCTTTGAATTCCAAGAACACTACTATCGCTATCAACACATACGCCATAGCAGTCATCACTTATTCTATGGGAGTTGTGAAATGGAGCAATACAGACCTGGAAGATATGGACAGTTGAATTAGAGTTGAACTGACCAAGTTTAGAAGCCGTGACATGACATGACCATTCGTCAAATTGAATCCATGAGAAGTTATTTCCATAGAAAAGCAAGGACTTCCGTGCTTCATAATATAGTATGCCCTCAAGATGATAAATACACCCCATTGAACCTAACTAATAACTGTGACATTCACCCAACATCTGTAAAAGGAAGACGAGAAGCATGGCAGAGGAAAGCACTGCATGGAAGACATCCTACTATCCTAGCCGCAGAGGGCACAGATAAAAAGTGCTCGAATCACTACTTACGATCAGGATACCTTTTCCCTGAAACTGAAGGGTTCATGATCGCCATACAGGATCAGGTTGTACCAACTAGGAACTATCTCAAATATATCATTAAAGATCCAACCGTGATAGATGACACTTGTAGAATGTGTGGCAGGATGGGGGAAACCATCCAACATATAACTGGATGATGCAGATCTCTCGCCGCATCTGAGTACAAGAAACGCCACGATCAAACAGGAAAGATAGTACACCATGCTCTGGCTTCCAAATATAACTTGATACCCGAAACAGAAAAACTCACTTATAAGTATACACCAGCAAGCATCCTAGAAAATGTCCAAATTATACTGGGATAGAACAATATTTAATGATTGGACAAATGAAGCAAACCGGCCGGATGTGGTTCTGTGGAGCCTGAGAGAAAAACAGGTATGGATTATCGACTTCCTAGTTGTGAATGATAATAATATGGAAAACACAATCAACCTAAAGCTTCGAAAATATGATGGCCTCGCTCAGTACATCAAAGAGCAGTGGAAAGTAGACCAAGTTACTATCCTACCCATGGTCCTATCCACAACAGGCATTGTACCACGGCAGCTTGGTAAGACTGTGGATACTCTTAAAATCAGTCCATCTGCAATTGGAAAGATGCAGAAAACAGCTATTCTTTTCACTTGCACCATTGTAAGGAAAGTACTAGGAAAATAACGCTAAAAAGTGGAAGGTCAAATATGCTTTGATAGATTTATATCTGTATATTTGAATAAACCACACTCAGACCAAAAGGCCTGAGTTTATGTAAAATGCCTTAAGAGAACTAGTTAGAATCATAATAATAATAATACATTTATTATCCACATTAAGCATATAACAAAAGGAGAATACAGTGCAATACAATTTTTTCTATGTTTCCAACCAATGTGGATAAATGGCTAGATTGGTTCAGGATCAGACGAGTAGTCCTTTCCTGCTCTTCCAACAATGCCAGTAATAATAATATAAAATACTCAATATACATAAAACTTACACTAATTATACAATAAATGTCAACAAGAAAACGACAAATTTGGAATGAGGGGTAATTAAAATAATATGAACATAAAAGTTTTAAGATGTAAAAGGCGGAAAGAGGAGATGATATAAGCAAGAAGGGATCAAAGGAGGAGCAGCCTTATACTTATTTCTGCAATTCAAACAGATAGTTTTTGTATTTTTGCTGAAATGTCATAGCCGAACAACGAAGATATGATGGATTCAGATCATGTATTCTATTGATGTGGACTGATATGCCATATGAGAACGAATGTTTGAAAATAGATTTGGATAAACGTGGAATACGAAGAATTGTTTTCTTTCTTGCATTTAAATTGTGGATATCAGTTCTGAAAGTAAGTTTGGCATGTAACTAAGCCGGCGTTTTTGTGGTAAATATTTTATAATAAAAAACTGCTACATGTAAGTTTCTACGACTAAACATGTTTAACCATTTTAATTCTTTAAATTTGTGCGAAATTTTTTTTAATTTTCTTATCCCATAGATCAGTCTTAGACAAGAATTTTGTACCTTTTGTATACGTTGAGAATCTTTACCATCAAGACATGAGCCATATACTGTGTCACAATTGTTGAAATGAGAGAGAACTAAAGCATCACATAACATTTTTTTAGTTTCGGTTGATAGTTTATGTCTCTGAGGATAGTTTAATTTTAATGAGACGTGCGTGCTTTGTAATTTTGCTGTAACGTGTTCCCTAAACCGAAATTTCGAATCAACTATTAGGCCTAAATTTTTATACTATCTTTCAACCGGAATATCAGTTCCATCAATTTCAAGCGAAATATTGTTCACTATAGTTTGACGATACTTCTCACCACAAAAATATAGAACAGCTGATTTACTGAGATCAATTTTTAGGCAGTGTTTTTCTGATATTCTCAAAATATCATTGAGATCTCTATCTATTTTCTGAGAGGCTTCTAAAAGATCTTCGTAATTAAAGGAATAATACAGCTGAGTATAATCTGCGTAATAATGACAATTGATGTAGTTTAGACAAGTAACAAAATTA
This sequence comes from Galeruca laticollis, assembly GCA_963921935.1. Classification (NCBI taxonomy): domain Eukaryota; kingdom Metazoa; phylum Arthropoda; class Insecta; order Coleoptera; family Chrysomelidae; genus Galeruca; species Galeruca laticollis. Next base: position 220,554,979 of record OY998177.1, on the reverse strand, counting down.
GATGTATAAATCGTGAATAATAAGGGTCCCAGTATACTGCCCTGTGGAACACCGACTTTTAGTTCTAAAGAATTATATTGTATTTTACAAATCTTAACAGTCTGACTTCTATCGCATAGATAGGATCCCAAGAGTGCCCTAGCGGTATCACCAAAATTAATAAATTTTAATATTGCTAACAGGACACTGTGATCAATCATATCAAAGGATTTGGTATAATCCAGCAAAATCAGAACAGATATCTTATTATTATCAGCATCAATTCATCAGTTGCATATGCGAGTGCACTAGCACAACTAAATCCCGGTCTAAATCCAGACTGATTATCAGGTAGCACATTGTATTCATTAGTAAATGTTCTAATTTGTTTTCCATAACTTTTTCCAAGATTTTTGACAAAACTGGCAAAATGTCTATTGATCTTAAGTCACTGTGAGTTTTGGGTTTGTTAATTTTAGTCAAAGGTATTACTACTGTGATTACCCAGGAAAATAACTACAATATTTAAAATGTCATTACCGAAAGCTTTAGATTTCATGCTCCTAATTATGTTGGTAATGTCATCATCTATAATAAAATTAAAATCATCTCAGATATTGCTCTTTTTACTGTTGTTATAATAGTTTAATAATTTATTGCTAGGTAGCAACTTACTTGCAGAGTTAGTAAAATAATTATTTGAGTCGTTGACTGATTGTAAATGTGCAGGAATTTCCGTATGGTTGCTTTTGGTTATATTCACGTAGGGTATGCTATTGTCTAACTTTGTTAATAATGCGCTGCATACTTCAACGCTACCGCGATGCCCCATATTCTCAGTCCAAGTAAAGAAATTTTCTTTTACTGTATATTTAGTAATAAAATGGATACCCAAGTTATACATCCACATTTGTCTAAATAACATGCCTAGTACTAAGTTTAGGAGGTGGGAGTGTTCGTTGTCGATCACCTTTACGGTTTTTTGCTTGGTCGCCATCTGCAAGTTGTAGTGCAAAGGCTGCCTCAACATTCTTTTATCCAAAGGAATAGTTGAATTGGGCGGAGAAGATCTGGCTGTATGAGCAATATTTTATATTAGATATTCCTATTGCTTTCTGCATTATTTCTTGAAGACATGGTCATCAGATTTATAAAGAGAAGCGATTTTATTTTCGAATCATAACTAAAGGAAAACACACCTGCATTGCTAGTCATTTAACTACTGACCTATCTGATTGGATAAAGGATACAAGTGTGAGTGAAGCGGTGACATCTATTGGATTAAAGACGTATCTGCTTGTTTTAGTGGATAAAAGGGGCCAGTGGGTAAGATACATCTTTAATTCATAACATTTTGTTAGAAAATATGAACATACCTCCTTTATAACTTATAAAACTATCTTTATTTTTAATATTTTTGCGGCAAAGTTTTATCTACGGGGATAAGTTGAGTTTTGAAAACAGCAACAGTCATTTTTTAACCACTCGACTCTTCATTTCAGTGTGAACGCAGAAATAGCCTTAAATTCTACAACAATGAGTTGTTTTAAAACATTAATATTGTCCGTTTCAGTAGTGTGAACAAACTGTTTATAAACATTAATATTTACATTATGATAATTTAATTTTGTTTACAATCTATTTTCTTAAATTATAATTATTGATGTATTCTAAGGAGATAATATTGAAACATCCATATTATTTGTTGAAATTGATACAATACACAATTTATGAAAATCTCATTATATTTACATGAGGAATCATTTTCTTATTCAGATTTATCTCAAACATGGACAGGACATAACTCAAGTGATTAATAAAATAAATAAATATTTGTCGGGGGTAATACCACAAGAGCTCAGATTTAGCCGGATATTTTTTGTGGTTGTTTTCGAATACTTACTTTCATTGGCAATTTAACGAGAGCTGTTCTGGCAAAATCACGAGAGCGTTGCTCGAGTGATTTTGCCTGAACAGATCGAGTTAAATCGCCAATGAAAGTAAGTATGAGAAAACCACCGGAAAAAATATCCTGCTAAATATGAGCTCGCGTGGTATTTGGTAAGACAATCCCATGAATAAAAAACTCAATTCAATTAAACTTTATTTAACAAACTAAATGAACAATGAGTAGAAACATAGTGTTTAGAAAGAACAATTGTTAAAAATACAATTATTATATACAATTGGTCCAGTAGACATTTGCTCCTTTACTGATGTAGACTTTGTTGTTTTGCAACATTTTCGCTGTTGTGTTCCACATTGTTTTCACCACGTATTCTTTATAATCTTCTTTATTCTTTTTCTTCATATTGAAGCCCCAGTCCATCAATATTTCTGCCACATCTTCCACTAACTGTTCGGTTTCCAAATTGAAGTTTCGTTGTTTACAAAATTCACTAAATTGATTCCATATGGAGGAATGAGTTTTCTTGGTATTTTCTGGAGTTGATTTTTCAATCTCCCTTACTATTTCTGCCTTGCAAATATTTCCAAATCTCGACATACTTTTTGGAATTGTTATATGCTGTTTAATTCATTCTGTTTTTGACATTTATAATTGTCAAATTGACGTGCATTGCTTGGTAAACAGACAGTACCTAAATGCTAGGGTTGCTACGGTAACGTAATTTATCCGATATTTTTATCCACTTGCAAACTCTCTTCCTTCCTATTTAGCCGACAGCAAACTACGATTTTTGTATTCACAAATGGGAATTATTATACATGAATGGTATTGTCTATACTAAGTTTCAACATAGCTGTTAGAAGACACCTTGTATTATTTTTAGGTTTTGTTTCTGATCTTGACTTTGACAGTTGATGACAATTCAATTTAATTTTAATTCGTATATATTTTTTGATGTCACATTACTTTCTTTTAATAAAGTGACTAATTTGAAGTAGTTTTAGTTCCCTATTCATTGAAACGGTATATCCATAACAGTTTTAGTAGTGGACTCTTCAGAAACTGAACTAGTAGCAGTTTTAACATTTTGGCGACCGTGACAGGACACTTCTATTGCAAATATGGAAAAAACCGAGAAAGTCATAGCTCTACAAAGAATAGCTTTTACAAGAATATGTGATAAGTTGAAAGAAGATTTGTCCAAAGATAAGTACAACTTCATACAAATAAATACTAGTATCAAAGTTTTGGATGGAAGAATACATCAAATAGCCGAACTGAATCAACTTATGTTAGATTCAGATATTGATGAAGCTAATATGACTGCAGAAGTGGAATTCATGGATACAATGAGTTCTGAATACCACAAAATCAAATGTCATTTTGATACAATTGGTTAATCAAGGAGATAGCTTCAAGAAATCAGAAACTAAAAGCGAAATAAAGATACCTTAACTTGAATTCAGACAATTTGGAGGGGACATAAAAGGTTGGCTCAGTTTTTGGAATCACTTTAGTATAATTGATGAAGATTCTGATATTGAAGAAAAAGACAAACTACAGTATCTTATCTAAGTCACAGCTCCGGGTTTTAGAGCAAGACAAATAGTGAAAAGTTACCCTGCAACTAAAGGTAAAATCAGTTGATAGCTTAAAAGAATGATTTGGAAGGCAAGATTTGTTAATAGAGGTTTATGTAAGAGAGCTTATTGGGTTGGTTTTAACAAATCTCAATGCCAAGAATAAACTATCAACATTTTTTGACAAAATCGAATCACAATTTTGGGTGTGAAATCCGATACTTGTGTTGCGATGTTGTATCCTTCAGTAGAGTCTTGTATAGGAGAGGAATTGATACAAGCTTGGCATCGTAGTCAATTATACTTATCGGAGTCCAGTTTCAAGAAACGTTTTGATGGTTTTATGAATTTTCTCAGACAAGAACTGATGAATGAAGACTGAATTAATCTTACTATATCCTGTTTTAAAGACAGACGAAAGCCTGAAGATAGAAGTATAACTAGCAGCTCATCTATTCCTACCGCCTCTGAACTGTTCAGTAAAGGAGTCCCACGATGTGTATTTGTTACACACTCTTCTGACCAATGTAAGGAAGCACTGAAACTGAGTTTCACAGAGAGAAGACAAAACTTGTCAGATTCGGCTTGTTGTCATTTGTGTACAAAATTGGGTCATATTGATCTAAGATGTCGTTTTAGAGGAAAATGTTCTACTTGTCAAGGAAAACATTGTTTCATTATGTGTCCTAAAAACAATATGCAGACATCAAAATCCCGTGATTCAAATTGGAAAGATGAAAACTCAAGAACTGAAGATCTGACTAACCACACCTATCCAGAGGTTTATCAACAAAGAATAGTTGTAGAACTGAAAGGAGAGAACGAATCACGACGAGTAAGACTTCTAGTTGACACTGGTGCTCATAAGTCGTATATCACAAAAAACTGGTTGAAGAAGTAGGCTGCAAACCAATTCACGAAGAGCAACTAGTTCATTCGCTCTTTGGAGGGACCCAAACCGAAACAGTCAATCATACCTGCTACAAAATTCGTCTTTATAGTTTAACTGAAAACTACTGAATTTTGAAGTATTGGACCAACGATTGTTTCGCAACTACGTCAGTTCTGTGAAAACAGTACCCTGGTTGGAAGAATTGAAGCAAATGGTGGGAGCCGGGGGGGAGGGGAGGGGTGATGAGGGAGATAGAACACCCCCCCCTCCCAGAACACTAAAAATAAAAAAAATCGAATACATAATCACAGAAAACCTATATGTTATTGAAATGTACTAATAGCTAAGAACTGTAGGCAACATGTTTATAAGAAAAATAAAGCTAAAATGCAGTTATAGGGTCGCAAAATTTAAGAAAATTTCCGATACCCAATGATAATTTAAAAAAAAAACAAGTTGCATCGGAATCTACTTCTAATGCACTCAAATGCACCACCAAGGAAAAGAAAATCCCCTCCCTTTTCTTAGTTAAACATCAACAACGTTTTCTATTATAAACCAAAACAAATATTAAATAAAAGATTCATGTGATTTTAAGAACCAAATAAAATTATAGACGTCCACACACGATCACACGAATACCATGAGCGAAGTAGAACACATTGGATACCATTCTGAATGAAATAGTTAACACCAGAAAAGAATTGCGACTTGCTATAGAGGCTTCGGAAGTGAATATTTTGAATCCCTAAATGAGAAAATACGAAAATTAGAAAGCGAAAATTTGGAACTTCACCACAGAGTAGAATATTTGGAGGAAGTAAGCAAAAAGAATAAAATAGTCATATTTGGGTTGAAGGACCAGATTGATGAAGTGACTCCAGCAAAAATGTTGGAAAAATTAGCTAATATCACGGGCATTCAAATAAAATCTGAACACATTAATGATGCATACCCTCTAGGTAAATCGGATAACGCACCAGTGAAAGTGGAATTTTCATCCTATTTAAAGAAATTGGCTATACTTCGAAATTGCTCCAAGCTAAAAGGCTCTAGTATATCGATTTCGAATGACTATACCAGACTGCAGACAGAGACTCAAAAGATTTTAAGACATCGTTTGAACGCTGCCAGAGCCAATAACCATCATTCATACGTAAAGGGTGAACGCTTATACATAAATCAAAAAGCATACACAATCGAACAGCTACAGGACCAACTAAATCAATTGAATAAACGTGGGAATAGCGCTCCTTCTACACCTACCACAAATCAAGCAATAACAACCCCCGAGCTCCATGAAGGCACTGCATGTTTGAGGATTGAAGTCATCAACGATCAAATAGAGAAAATAAAACCGAAGGTGGGCAATCAAAATCAAGGGAATACGGACAATACTCCTAAGAAAGTAAACGTTACAACTCTAACGAGAAAAACAAGAGCAGGCTCTTCTAACCAAAAAAAGCATTGATGTGTATACATGTATTTATGTGTTTATTTTAGTTTGTTTTAACTGAAATTTTATCATTACTGTATTGTACATAGTATTTTATTTTACTCAATTACTCGAACAACTAGTGTATGTTCTGTGTCTTGAGCCTAAATTGATTCCTCTGTGTTTTTTTTTGAATTTGTTAATAACGTTTCAATTACTTGAAAATGGACCAATATATAAGAGGTTTTAATTTTCCAAGTATTGACACATATTGTTTGACAGGTTTAGGCCAATGTAATCAGTTGTTTGAGATTAATAAGCACGATTTTCCTTAATAATATTCGAAGCATATCAAAAAATTTGGATGAGCTGAAAGTATTACTATCTGATATCCTGGGTTTTGATTGTATTGTTTTGACGGAAACATGGAAAATTATCGATACGAATCTATATGATATAGCAGGTTACAACTTAATTTATAATGGGGGAGATTTAAATCAAAATAATGGGTTGGTAGTGTATGTTAAATCTGCTTTCAGTTTTGAACATAGTATTATAAGTCTGGGACCAACTAATGTTCTAAAAGTTGCAGTAGATATTCACAATAATACTAGGATCGTAATTTTGGCGTGTTATAGATCACCATCACAGGAGAATAATAATCCTAAAATACCCGAGTTCATCAATAATCTAGATACTTTGCTAAGGAATAATAGAGTAGGTACTGAGCAGTACTGCATATTTGTGGGTGATATCAACATAGACTTACTTGATTCAGATCATAATACAATAGATTACATTAGTACCTTGAGCGAATATGGATTTGTATCTACCATTAATAAGCCAACTAGACTGGATTCCTGCCTAGACCATTTCTTTTTATATTCAGAATCTAATAAAAATTTAGAAAATATTATTCCTTTGGTAATAAAAACTGGTATAGCAGATCACTACGCAATAGCATTACAAATTATAATGGACAATAAAGAACAAAAGAAGCCATCCGAAAGGGTAACAAAGCATGTTAACTACCAAAAACTTAAGGAAACTGTTTCTAAAATATCACGAGATTCGATAAGAAGTTGCTATGATCCAGATGATGCTACAAAGAAATTTATTTCAATATTTCAAGAAAATATTGATAAGTGCCTTTATTATAATAGACACAACCGGAAAAATACCAAAATTGCGCCATGGGTAGCAAATGCTCTACTGAGGTCCATAAATGAGAAGAAACGTTTATTTCAGTTATTCAGTTAACCAAAAAAAGTCCGAATGATCGTAATATACTTTCACATTACAGACTATACAGAAATAAGTTAAATGCTCTAATTCAAACTACAAAAAAAAGTATTATATCACAAAAATTACCGAAAATTCCAATAATAACAAACAACTGTGGAATGTAGTGAAAGATATTTGTGGATCAAGCAATTCACGAGTTAACATAGGAGAAATTAAAGATCAAAAAGGAAATATATTAACCCATCCTCTTCAAATAGCGAATGAGTTTAAGTCAACTTTTTCTGAAGTAGGGAAACATTTGGCCGAAAAAATAGACAAAAACCGACAGCGGGTATATGATAAAGTTTCTTTCTCCAATTCAATGTTTTTGTTACCAACAAATACATTTGAGGTGAAGTCCATTATAAATGAATTAAAAAACAAAAAAGCAACTGGTATAGACGAAATTAGTGCTGAGTGTCTAAAGGCAATACAATCATATATCCTTGATCTGCTGCAACACATAATAAACAAGTGTATGAAGGTGGGAATATGGCCTAAAGCGTTCAAAAAATCTGTAATCACACCTATTTATAAAAATGGAGACAAGTGTATGAAGGTGGGTATATGGCCTAAAACGTTCAAAAAATCTGTAATCACACCTATTTTTAAAAATGGAGACATATCCCTTCCTATTAACTATCGACCAATATCATTAGTACCACATATATCAAAAAAATTTGAAAGAATATTGAAAATAAGATTGGATTCATACATAACCAAATATGGGTTGATATCGTCCCACCAGTTCGGATTTAAACAAAACAGTTCCGCACACAATGCTTTATTGAATTTAACAACCAAAATGTTTGATGCTCTAAATATGAATAGAATGTGACTATGTATTTTTTTGTATTTAGCGAAGGCAGTCGATACTGTCAGCCACAGTAGTCTATTAAAAACGCTGGAGAACTACGGGATACTGGATACTTGTTTGAAGTTATTCAGGAGTTATCTCTCACATAGACAACAGGTAAACAAAATCAATTGATTTATTAGTGAAGAACGCGATATAACATACGGAGTACCATAGGGTACTATATTAGGCCCTGTGTTATTCAATCTCTACATGAATGATCTATTTTCTTTAAATAGCGCTGGTCATATAATTGGTTACGCGGATGATAATGCAATTGTTTATGAGGACAGTCTTTGGTATGGTTTAAAGCTAAAAGTTGAATCTGACTTAAAGCTAATTAAGTCGTGGTTTGATAGTAAACTATTAACCATAAATTTCGAAAAAACCTTTTACATACCTATTCTTAACTCCAACTCATCTAATAACCGATTTTATCCACTGAAAATATCACAGTTTGATCAGGATTTATCCATTGAACCAAAAAACAAAATTAAATATTTTGGGGTTATATTGGATACACATTTAAAATGGGATTGTCATATTAAATATATAATAAAAAAATTACAGTTTAATTTGCATAAATTTAGGCACTTGAAAAAGTATATTTCTAGCCAACATCTCCGCAATTTATATTTTGGATTGGTAGAAAGCCATCTTCGATATGGGATTCAGGTTTGGGGAAGTGCGTTGGAAACTCACCTGCATCCATTAAATATAATTTCTGAAAATCATAATGTCTAAATCGAACCTTTATTCTTCATATCTTTTGTATTCTGAAAGTAGAATATTGGATCTGAAACAACTATACTTTTTATGCGTTTCAGTGGAATATCATGGATCAAAGAATACATACAACTTACCAATCCATAATTACAATACTCGGAATAGACATTTCCATACAGTCCCTAGGATGATGAAAACGAGTTGTCAGAAAACATATTCTCTCTATTCCGTTAAGATTTACAACCATATTCCAGATCATATTAAAAGCATTCAAAATATTCGATTATTTAAAAAGAATTAAACATTTCATTTTAGAGCAGAAAAGAGAATTCTGCGATATAAAAATCGTAAGGTGAGAAGTATCTACACCTACACATGGTTACATTGGCTGAAGGTTGGAGTTTTTGTTGTTAAATCACTTAAAGAGTTCAATATACTACAGGTTTTTTTTCTGTAGTAGTATAGGTTCCATTTCTTTATTCCTTTAATTTTTCATATTATATTTTTTCAAATTCATATTTTGTTGTGATATTCTGATTGTGCTATGTATTATTTGTGATATTACTATTATCATTATTGTTGCTAAGTTTACTATTGTTGTAAGTGTAACTAATTTTGTCGCTGTTCTTAATTTAGATACCACTTACAAGCTGTATTTTACAGCTTCTGTGGGGCATTGTGTTTATTTACGATTTTTGGTCTACATTTGTTATACTTTGTAATTTCTAGTGAATAAACATATATTATATTATTATTATTACACACTTTTATCATTAGATGTTGTATATTTATATACAAACATACCTTTTGACTTAGCCAGAAACACAATTATAAAAAAGTGGAATCGGAATCCACTTCTAATGCACCCATATGCTCCACTAACTAAAACAAAATCCCCCCTACCCCTAGTTAGTTAAATTTAAATATTTTAAGTGAAATTGCCCCTCCCCAAAGATAAATTCCGAAAAAAAATTCGGGTAGTGGAGTCCACTTCTAATGCACGCTTATGCACCGCCAACAAAAACAAAATCTTTGCACTGCCTTGAGGAAGTACTATAAAATTACAGAAGTCACAATTTCGACTAACAACGCCTACGTATATCTTGCAAACAATGCTGGTGCTTAGGGTTTATTCAATTGAACTCTCTACAAAATATCCATTTTAAATCGTTTGCTGGGGAGGATCTTATGTTGTATGTTCGTGTATATTGTTCTCGCAGATTTCAATGACGCCATACCTGAAGTTGCCAATGAGAAGAATAAATAGACCACTAGCTATATAAAAGTAGTTATAGCCTTTTTATTGGAATACATTCTCCAAAAATAAGTAACATTTTGAAAAAATATGTAATTACACTTAAAGTATTTACTAAAGGTTATATATTTCTACATCTAGATATATATCTATATCTAGATATATATCTGTTTCGAAAATATTGTTCTTGGGATTATATGATTCAGTATGAAATTGGAAAGTTTTGTGAGTTTTTTAATTACATTTCCATTTGACGTTTCGGACTGTCAGTGTCCTTCATCAAAAACCTAATCCACAAACAGAACGTTTACAATCAACAGATTATACAAAATAAACTTCTCTTTAAAAACTTACCATTAAACAAACGCTTGCAAGTGCATTGTCATCATATATGATAAAATAACGTTTTAATTAAAAACATTTAGAACAAAATAACCACTAATGTGTTAAACCGTCACAGATTTTGCAAGTAAACCAACATTTATCGATTGTAAGAACAACTAGTATTAATTGAGATTTGAAAAGAGGAGCAAAACAAACCTATTTGACCTTAATGTTCATATTAGTATGCTTTTGGCATAAGGTGCTTGTCATGTTAACGTCTGTATTTCCAACTTTTAACAATTTTTGAAGTTGATACTCATTTTATTAAATTAAAACTAATCTTCGATAAGTTTTTTGTATCTGACTTTGCATTGATAGAATGTTTGTTTTTTTGGATTTCTATAATTTTGTACAACTCCCTTTTTTGATGGCTTTCGGTTAGTAGTATTTTTGTGTTGTCATAGTCAAAGGTGTGTTTGTGTTCAGAAACGTGATTCGTGAGAGCTGCCTTGTTTATTTTGTCGTATTTGTGGCCATTTAGGCGATTTTAATAATATTGACAGGTTTGTCCCATATAGACACAATCACAAACTTTACATGGAATCTTGTAGATAACGTGGCTTCTTTTATCCTTGGGAATTCTTGATTTCAGTTTTGTAGATTGTAGATTACAAAGGGGTCGATTGGCCTATAGCTGGCCTTTCCACACTGCGACCTGAAATAGTTATTTATGTAACAAGTGTGTAAAGTAGCCTTTTTTCGACGAATGTGAATGCATGAGCCGCAGGCGAATGCGATAATCACACACGAATTGCATACACTATTTTTTCTACTACCGAAAATTTTATCAAAACACAGTACTTTTTAAAGCTAGTTCTAACTCTACCATTTGACAAGGCGTAGACAAGTTATCGGATTTTGACTGAAAATTGAAAGATGGGAAACTAAGGATGTTCGGAACGAAGGGTGGCGCTAGATGATACAAACATTCATCAATTATTTCTGGAGTGATAACATTTTTCTTTCTAGTAAATTTTTTATTACTAATAGATTTCACTTTGCTCCATATTTCAGTCAAAGATGTTCTTTTATTTAAACTACTTAAGTACTCAACCCAACACTGTTTTTGTTTGCATTTAAAAAGCTTTGTAGCTTTGGCGGCTGCGTTTTTATAAGTTAAATAATTGTCTAAATTACTTAGGTTTTTATATGCCAACAAAGCTCTTCTCCGATCGTTAGCGGCGTTAGTGCATTGATCATCCCACCAATAAGGTCTTGGGGTGGTAGGTTTGAATCCTTTTTTGATAGGGATTGATTCATTAGCAGCATTGGAAACCGTTTCAAAGAATCTATGTACTTTATCATCATTTGAAATTGAATTTGTGTCCGAATGGTTCAGGTTCTGCTCTAAAACACGTTAAAACAATTTCCAATCTGCCCGAAGATCGTCCCATCTCGTGGATGGAGGAATTGCGCAAGGTACAGAGTTTGTTTGAATTTCCATAATAATTGGGTAGTGGTCGGACCCCATAGCATCTTGTGTAACTTCCCAGTTGATTTTATTGCACATTTGTGGTGATGTTACAGATATATCTACTGCAGATAGATATATCTACTGCAGATGGATGTTGGTGTGGGAGAGTAACTCTAGTTGGAGATCCATCATTTAATAAAACCATGCCTAGGTCATCTATTGCCTCGGATAATATTACACCCTGACGATCGTCAGGGTGAGGAGTCCATAAACTAAAGTGAGCGTTTGCGTCGCCGCAAATGATAGTTGAGTACGAAAACTGCGAGAATAGATTCACCCAATCCCGTTGGTTAGTAATTACGTTAGGTGGCTTGTAAAATGAAACAAAATTTAAGTTTGCATCGCATATTTCTATAGCACAAACCTCTAAATTGCTATTGAAATTTTGATTGACAACAATTTCCTTGGAATTCAAGTATTTTGCTACAAAAATACCAACACCTCCATAACCATCGTCACGGCATCTTAATACAGAGCTAAATCCTTTTAAAGCAAAATTATTTGTTGGCTTTAACCATAACTCAGATAAAATGATAATATCAATTTTATTTACACTCAAAAAATTTTGAAGACTACCTTTTTTGCTTTGTATCGATTTCGCATTCCATTGAAATACTTTTAAGTTGCCCTTAGTATAGTTCATCTTCACTAAAATCAATGAATTCCATTCTATTACTCTCGTCTTTATTACTAAAAATTGAGTTGAGATGATCTTTAATTTTATTTTCATCAACTGGATCTTGTTGTTTTATTAAGTTACAAATAAAAGTAGAAATTTGAGAAATTATTTTATGTTGGTAGACTATGAAATCATCTCTAGAGGAGGGGGGAGGATAGCGAACTGGATTTGGTGGTTTTTTCACTAACGGATATTGTGGTTGAGATTGAATCTTTAAGGACAATTGTGAAGTCGACGGAATAATTTTGGAATAATTTGATAGTTTTGGTGTTTCAGGTGGAGAAATATGTTTTCTTTTTCTTATTTGTCTATAATTACTTTGTTATTGATTTTGAATGCTTTTAGGTTTACTTAATAGGAAGGTACTATTTGAATTGTGTGATGGCAGTTCAGGAAAATTATCTGTATTTTTTAATATGTCGAATCTATTATTTGTCGCAACTTTCACATAAGATGGATTATCTACTAAAAATTCTGCCTCTTTAAACAATGCGTCATGAAAAGCCATAGTTTTTTTACATTGCTTTGCTTGGTATATATCGGACAATCTTTTGAAACAGAAATGTGTTCGACACTATTGCAGTGGATACACATTTTTGGCTCTATACAATTAACATCGGGTTCATGTTCTTTAGTACAATTTTTACACCGACGCTTACCTTTGCAATGAGCAGCGGTATGACCATATCTTAAACAATTGAAGCATTGCACCGCAGGTGATATATATGGTTCTACGATAAAGTTACAAAGATTTAATTTTACCGTATCTGGAATTCTATTTCCTAAAAATGTAATAATTACCATTTGCCTGTTTACATATGAAATCTCTTTTGTTTCTGAATTAACTACCCGACGTTTCATACGTTTTACTTCTACCACCGGTATGCTTGAATCAATTTCACTTATTATAAATTTTTCGTCCAAAAAAGTATCAACTGCTCTAATAATGCCCTTTTTTGTGTATAAAATTTGGGAATAAATGCAATAAGATTGTTTTTCTTAATTATCTCATGTTCTATAAGAGAATTCGCTAACGTGTATGACTGAAATTCAACTTTTACTCTTTTAAGACTTATTGATTTTATATCTAAAATATCTTTTTTGAACTGTGGTGATTCCTGCAAAAAATATCCTATCTTTATCGGAAAAAGCCTACCTAAGTTCTTATCAAGATGTTCTAAATAAACAAAGTATGGCCCTTTATCGGATGATCTATAGCGATTTGTTATGTCATATGATGGAGCTTGACCCTCATGTTGGTCTACCTTGGGCGACCCCGCTGGGTCGCCCTTTCCTTCTAACATTTATAAAGATTTTAATAAGGTTAATAACAAAATATGACTATTAACTAGAAAAGTAATTAACAAAATGTACTTATCGTTCAGGTAAAAAACTGCACACGTATTTAATCGCACCAACTCTTAATCGAACCTACTCGTACCAGTGTCAGAGAAATACTGAGTTGTGCTGCTTGTTTATTTATTTGATACCTAATGTTCGAATTGTAAAAATGAAGTTGTCTTAAATCCATCACTTGTGTCTCAGAATAGATAAAATATTGCGGTATCATCAGCAAATTCCAAAAAATGTCCTGAGCATCACAACGAAAACAAGCCATTTACATATATATTGAATAGTACAGTTCCTTGAGGGACACCAAATTCGACAATTTCGCTATCACTGTATATATCATCTATTTTTACAGCTTGCTGCCTGTTTAATAGATAGCTTTCAAAGAATTTTAAGGAGTTGTGGCGTATTCCTATGTCCTCTAGTGATTTCAAAAGTAGAGGATGGCTAACAGTATCAAAAGCCTTAGAAAGGTCTACAAATACGCATAAGCATGGCTTACTATCGTTGAGAGACTCAGTAATTTTTGATGTTAATGCTAGGATGGCGTCTTGCGATGACACTTTCTCTCTAAAACCGTACTGATTATTGGAAATGATTTTATATTTATCAAGATAAGACATTAAACGGTCTTTGATCATTTTCTCGAATATTTTTGAAACATAAGTTATTAAAGAGATGGGCCTGTAGTTATTTATATCCAAGGCATCCCCTTTCTTGTATAAGGGAATGACTATTGACTTTCTAAAACTATTCGGGTATATTCCTTCTTCTATACATTTGTTAAATATATATTTTAAAGGTTTAGAAATAAACTCTGATATTAATTTAAGTGTTTCTGTTTTAACATTGTCTATTCCTGTAGCTTTTCTATTCTTCAACTCTCGTATTATAGTTTCAATTTCGGGCTCAAGTACAGGTGCAAAGAGATTATGGACTGGTTTTTTTATTTTTTTCTCCTAATTTTTTACCTGTTTCGTTGAATTTTATATTAAATTCGTTAGCCATATCAATTTTGCTTGTTAAAATTTTATTTTGCTCGTCTTTGATTCTATAAGAAATGTGATATATACCAGGATAAGCACTTTATGGAAATATACTTAATTTTTATTAAAAATAATTATATTGTCAACTATTCCTATCCCTGTATAAACAATTTAGGTATGTCATTTATAAAAATATCTCTAAATAATGTTATTTTGAAAATGCTACGAGGTGAGGTTGATTAATAAATTCTTAAAATTATCTTGTCTGTCGGTAGCTATTATAGCTAAAACTACAGTTAATACTATTATCACTACACTTAATACGATCACTGTAAATAACAGTTTCTTCTCACACCGTGTCCTTTTAGCACAACAACAATATTGCTCACGAACAACCCTGAAAAAAATATTTTTGCTTAGTGTTATTTTATATACGTAGAATATACAGGGTGATTCATAGCTATTGTGACATGGGCTAAGGGTGGGTCGCTTGAATTAAAGTATAGCGATAGGACCAATATACCTCAATAAAAAATTGCTGTGGAATAAGAAGATGTTTTTTTTCTATTGTCACTGTATATTTATCAATTTTTATTAAAATTATCACAGATGCATAGCTTTGGACAAAGAATATTATCCTATGTAGGTATTATTTTACATTTTGTTAACCCTGCAGTATTCGCGCAGGATACACACGTGTCCCATTATAACTTAATATGCACCTGCTCGGTAGTAGGGACACTGACGTTCGCCTCCTTCTAGCTAATCCTACTCAGCACTATGCTCCTATAGGTGACAAAGTACGGTTAATTTGTTTTTATTTTTTCGTTGCGATTTTTGATTTTCTTTTTAGAGGGATACGAGTGTATCTCACGCGACCGTCTAAGTTAGGATTTTGTTGGTTGTATTTTGTAAGTTAGTTGTTGATTTTTCCTATTTATTTCTTTTATCATTCACTGTAATTTAGCTCCTTGATCATGACAATCAAGGATCCTAAAAAAATGGATGAAATGGCTTAGAGAAATCGAAGAGGAAGAAGAGGTATTAGAAGAAATTGATACTGATGAAAGTGACCACTATGAAAGAAGTGATCATAACTCGGAGTCTGAAGAAGATGCTAATATAGAAGACGAAACTGATGAACATACTCCAAATTATGATGATGGAATTCCATATTATTTGGGAAATGATAAGGTAACCCAATGGAAAAAAATATGTCCACCTAAAACCAGAACGAAAGTACATAATATGTTTGACAGGAAACCAGCCCCAGTAAATAATGCTGCAAATGCGAAGACCATTTTAGAATGTTTTAAAATATTTTTTACTGAGAATATTATTCAAGCCGTGACTCAGTCAACAAATATTTATATAGATAGCATAAAAGAAAAATACCAACGCGATAGAGATGCAAAATCGACTGATACCTGTGAAATCAGGGCACTGTTAGGAATGTTATACATGTTAGGAGTTTGTATGTCCAGTAGGCAGAATGTAGCGGATTTGTGGAGAACAGATAGTACCGGCATGGATGTTATTTATTGCACAATGTCTTATAACCGACTTAGATTTCTATTACGTTTCCTAAAATTTGAGGATAAAACTACTCGCGGAGAAAGAAGACAAACTGACACTTCCGGTTTCAACTGCCACGCCTGAACATAATTTTTCCACACTTAAACGGCTAAAAACGTATTTAAGAAACAGAATGAGAGAGGAATGGCTTACAGGATTAGCGCTTACATGGAATGTGACAATAGAACTAGATTCCTCAACAATTGTGAATAACTTAGCTAAAAGAAGGAAGAGGTTAAATTTACTTTTGTAAGAAATTAATTGTCTCGACCCTACTTCGTGGAATCTACTCATATTAGTGTTTTAAGTGAAACTCAATGTTTCTAGCTGATTCCACAACATAATGAAAAATGTTGAAAATTCTAAAAATTTAACAATTGTTTCTATAACTAAATATAATCGTCCGAATGACAGAAGTTACATTTCATTTGATGCCTACCTGATGTTTAGTAGTTATTTTTGGCTAGGCCAAGAAGTGACCTACCTAATGCAAACTATATCTGCTGATCTTTACAATTATCATTTTCGAAGACAATTGATTAGTGGAAAACTCTCTAGATTTATCTGTTCATCGACTTTTTCATATTGGGGGTTTCTAGAGTGTATTCTAATTTCCAGCTCTTCAAGGAAATCTAGTTCTTGTTTCTAATCACAAATATGTAGTACTTCTAGTTCTGTGTTATGCGTCAATTAATGATTGGTGTCAAGTAGATGTTTTGTGTAATGGGTTTTATCTGGTTGTTTTAACCTGTATGCTCGTAAGTGTTGACTGTATCGGATTTCAAAATTTCTTAGGATCTGACCCAAATAGACAGCATTACATTCTGGACATTTGAGTTTATATATTCCTGCTTTCTTTAATGGTGGTATTTTTGTTTTTACATTTAACAATTTTGTACTTAAGTTACTTTCTGTTTTAGAAGAAATTGTTGTATTCGTTGCTAAAGATATTATCTTTGAAGTATTATTAGAAATATTTCCAGCATATGTGATGGATTTATAAGTTTTTATTTCTTCAGATTGTTTAGGAAATATTAGTTGTAATGCCACTTTTTCCCCTTTTTTATTAATAAGCTTATTTATCATATGTATTGGATAACCGTTGGATGTTGCTATTTGTCTAATTGTAATAATCTCTCTATCAAAATCACATTTGTTCATCGGAACTGAAAATGTTCTATGTATCATTGAATTATATGCCGCTAGTTTATGTGACATGGGGTGATTGGAACTATATGGAATTGTCACATCAGTGTGTGTTGGTTTTCGGTAAATTGAATAATCAAGTACATTATTAACTCTATGAATTTTCAAATCAAGAAAATTGATTGAGTTGTTTTCTTCAACTTCTAATGTAAATTTAATTTTTGGGTGTAAATTATTAATGTGGTTGAAAAATATATTAAATTGTCGTTCACGACCTATAAAACAAGCTAATATGTCATCTACATATCTATACCATAATAAAACATTTTTTGAAATATTACTTACAAAGATATTTCTTTCCAAACTGTCCATGAAAATAAATCAGAATCGTCATTGTCCACAATTATATGGAACCGTTAAATTACATAAAATAACGAAACCAATTAGACCTGTATTTTCTTATGTTAATACTCCTAATAATATATTGGCAAAGAAGCTTAACAATATAATTAATAGTTACGGATATACATCTAAATACTCAATTAGAAATTCAATAGAACTAATCAAAAAATTAAAATCATTCAACTTACAAGATAACTCTAAGCTTATTTCATTTGAAGTTACTAATATGTTCACTAAAATTCCTCCTAAAGAATGTCTAATACTTGTGAGAAAATTACTAGAAGATAAAAATATCAATCCAGGAATAATATGAGATATACTTAATTCCTTTGATGTATGTATTAATCAGAATTATTTCACTTTTGACAATAACAATATATTCAATATGAAGGTTTACCAATGGGAAGCCCTATATCACCTGATTTGGCAAACATTTGTATGAACAGTTTGGAAAGAAAATTTTTGAATCTAATATTTCAAAAAAATGTTTTATTTAGGTATAGATATGTAGATGACATATTAGCTTGTTTTATAGGTAGCGGACGACAATTAGATATATTTTTCAACCACATTAATAATTTAAACCTAAAAATTAAATTTACATTAGAAAATGAAGAAAATAATTCAGTCAATTTTCTTGATTTGAAAATTCAAAGAGTTAATAATGTACTTGATAATTCAATTTACCGAAAACCAACACAAACTGATGCGACAATTCCATATACTTCCCCCATGTCACATAAATTAGCGGCATATGATACATACAGCATTTTCAGTTCCTATGAACAGTTGTAATTTTGATAGAGAGATTAATACAATTAGACAAATAGCAACATCCAACGGTTATCCATTACATATGATAAATAAGCTAATTAATAAAAAAGAGAAAAAAGTGGCATTACAACTAATATTTCCTAAACTGAAGAACTAAAAACTTATAAAACCAATACTTATGCAGGTAATATTTCTAATAATATTTCAAAGATAATATCTTTAGCAACGAATACAACAAAAGTAACGTAAGTACAAAATTGTTAAATGTAAAAACAAAAAAAAAAACACCATTAAAGAAATCAGGTATATATAAACTCAAAGGTCCAGAATGTAATGCTTACGAGCATACAGATTAAAACAACCAGATAAATCCCATAACGCGAAACATCTACTTGACACCAATCATTCATTGACACCTAACACAGAACTAGAAGTACTACATATTTGTAATAAGAAACAAGAACTAGATTTCCTTGAAGAGGTGGAAATTGGAACACACTTAAGAAACTCACAATATGAAGTCGTCAATGAACAGATTAATCTAGGGAGTTCTCCACTAATAAACTGTCTTCTTAAGTGATAATTGTAAAGATCAGTAGATATAGTTTTTCTGGTTTTCTATATCATTGCACAATTATACTGATCTTAATTGGAAAAATGATATCCAGGATATCACCACATGGCTAATAATATCTAAGCTTCAATGTTTGTAATATCACATCCTCTTCTTCTTTCTATTAACATATATTAAGTCAATCACTAGGTAGGCCACTTCTTGGTCTAGCCAAAAATAACTACTAAATATCAGGTAGGCATCAAATGAAATGTAACAGTTATCAGAACAATTGTCAATTTATTAGAATTTTCAACATTTTTCATAATATTGTGGAATTAGCTACAAACATTGTGTTTTATTTAAAACACTAATACTTTTATATGAATAATTTTCTGTTTTAATAGATGCTTCAAGCTTCAATCATTGTCATTTTTCAAAATAGGTGCTCCAAAATCAACATACATGGTTGTTACCGTTTCAGCAGAAGGGGGCAAAACGAAAAACGATGTTTAATAGTTATTTATTATACAAGGGAAAAAAGTATTAGATTTTCGCTCGAGGTTATGTTGTCTCCCGACGCGAAACGGAGGGAGACAACAAACCGAGAGCTAAAATCTAATATTTTTCCCGTGTATAATACACTATTTTTTTCTGTGACTGGAAAAACGACGATTCAATAGTGAAAGAACATAATATTACAATATATTAAATTCAGAATGTTATCGATATGAAATTTGAATTTTTAAACTAATAAGCAGTTGTAGTTATCGCGACAATTAGACCTGCGTTGCTAAGGAAAACTTCAAAGTAATCAAATATATGTCAATTTAACTCTGTGATTTGATTCAAAAATTGCGAACTCAGTGATTGTTTAGTAGTTATTTTGGAAAAAATAAAGTTAAAAAATGTCTGATTCCGAGTTTTCTCTGACTCTTGATATAAAGGAAATGTAACTTATGTTCAATAAAATATTGTAAAATCAAATATCTTCCTTTATCTATATGTATATATATCCGGGAAAAAAGTACTCACTTTTTTCCCGTGGGAAAAAAAGTAATTTCGTGAAAAGTTGTATTTTGTCACCTGTCAACAGAGATAAAATGTCACATTTTTTTCCTGTCACAGAAAAAAAATACTTTTTTCGTTGACCGTTTATTAATTTCGATATTAATAAATTATTTTAATTAAAAAAGGATGTGTTAATGGACGTTATTAACGCACTCTTTTTCATTAACGCACAATTTTTCTTTGATATTGACGTTTTGATGACATTGTGATAAAGACAATATACCAATATCATCATGGATATCTTCCATGTTGTTTGAAGTCATTTTAATGATATTTTTATATAAACAACTAGCTATAGTGATGGAAATAAAAAAACTTTGTATTTTTCGGGGACGTATTCTTCAGTTTGTCTTTTAATATACACAATCAATTTGTTAAATTTTCCAATATCAATATTTTTCTTTACATAAAGACTTGATTACAACATTGAGAATTTTGGCCATAGGCTCGCTATTAAGCCTCTTTGTGCAATGTTTAAAAAGTATGCCATGAAGACAAGCTTCATCATTAATTGAATATTTACAATTCTTTCCATTCCTTTCACGGCCGCGTCGCCCCATTGATCATCAGGGCTGCCCTGGGCAAACCTAAAATATTTGCTCAGCAATAAATAAAATATAGAAACCATATTTCAAAACTTTTCTGTAATTGCCCTTTTAATTGGGCTGCTTATCCTATGTCCCAATAGTTATGAATCCGACATTACATAGATACACTATTGAAATATAACTGGAATAAAAGTGAAAACCAGCACAATTTGAGGAAGAAATAAAGGAAGAACTAGACATACAATATTATGAAGAAAATCTTAATGAAGTATGGATAATGAAAGAGATGATAATTAAAAAAGTAATCAAAACTATCACCTAAATGATTTATTTGGAGAATATTAGATAATTATTAGTGATATTTGGAGGAAAAAGGGAGAAATACAAGGTATATATATATATATATATATATATATATATATATATATATATATATATATATATACCAATCTTACGACAAACTTCGGTATATGGGTTATTTTAAGAGATATCAAAAAATGTTAACAACAAAAATAGTAGATGCCTTTAAGGTGCATATTTTGAAATTATCTCGAACTATACAGAGTGTTGCATAACTCCGTTACACACCAAACATACGACTTTTTAAATGAGAACCCCTGTATATTATACCAAATTCGAATTGCTCACATTTTTTGAAGCTTTTGATATAAGGTTTTGCTACTTTATACCGAGTCCTTCAGAAGGTATGGACACGTTTATGTGAAAATTGTAGTTAAGTCAACGCTCTGTAGCTTATTGTACGTTGAAGAAAAAAAATTTATTTTTCCTAACAGAGTATCATAATATGATGCAATATCTCCGTATTTTATTAAATTTTATTTATGACACCTCTTGTATACAGGGTGGACGGAAACTCGAACCTTTCATTTTCTCTCTTCTTTCAAATGGAACACCCTGTATTTTTTAGCGCAAATAGAATCTTCGATCATGTAACTTTAATTTTTGTTAAGTATTACCTATACCCAAAGTTTATGAAAACAGAGTTATTTTGTAATATCTATTGTAAATCATAATTATTAACTTATGTGAAAAAATAAACGTTGAATGTAACATAAAATCCTAAATAATAATAAATCTTAATAAACTATTTATTCTGAGCAAAACAAATCATCAAAAGTATAATCCTAACCGTAATATTAAACTAAATGTTCAAAGTGTTCACCGTTAACATCAATGCAATGCTGCAGTCTAAGTTCAAATGAATGACTAACATTTCTCAGCATAAAAACGTTAACAGATCGAAATGCCGCTCTGATTCTTTCTGTCATATTCTCTCTAGTAGTAGGGGGAGTTTTATAAACCTCATTTTTTATAAAACCCCAAAAAAAGAAATCCACTTTTGTTAAATCGGGAGACCTGGTTGGCCAATCAGTTGGGCCCCCTCTTCCAATCCATCTGTTTTGGAATTCGGTATTGAGATGATTTCGTATAGGCGCAGTATTATGAACAGGCGCACCATCATGCAAATACCACATTTGTCGCCGAATATTGAGTGGAACTTCTTATAAAACTGGCAAGTGATTTTGAAGAAAATTTAAATAAACCGCAACAGTAACTCTTTCATCAAAGAAGTATGGTCCTATCACATAATCACCTGTTATTCCACCCCAAACATTTAATGACCACCTCCATTGGCTATTACGTGTTGAGACGATATTTGGATTAGAAGTTGCATAATAATGAAAATTATGTCGATTTACAAATCCATTTTTATGAAAAGTCGCCTCATCTTCAAAAAGCACAAAATCAAAAAAATTTCTCTGGCGATTTATTTTAAATTGGGCCCATTCACAAAATTTCACTCTTCTTTGCAAATCACGGTCAAGTAACTCTTGATGAAGTTGGATATGATAGGGATGCATTTTATGTTTTTTAAGGATTCTCTGAACCGTGCCATGACTTATGTCTTGCTGTTGTGAAATATTTCTCACACTTGTATGCGGATTCTCTGCAATACTTAGCATTACTTTCATTTTCCTCAGTAATGGCTGTTTTTGCTACATCTTTTTTTCTGTATTTCACTTCACCAGTGCGATTGAAACGATCCATTAGTTTTTCAAATGCTCTTTTGTTAGGTGCCTTTCGGTCTGGAAATCTTTGACGATAAACTTTAGACGCAAGCAAGCAATTTTTGTTACATTCACCTAATACCCAAATCATGTCCACCATTTCTTGAGTAGAAAAATGTACACTAAACATCCTCAATAATTGTTACTTTATTTAAAGAAACAATAAATCGCAGGTGACACTTAATTACTGTTGTTTTAAAAAAATAAAATATAACGACTGACGTTTATGTCAAATGTCAATCAAGGCTTACTGAGAAAATGTAATAGTTTACAGCATTGCATTAATGTTAACAGTGAACACTTTGAACATTTAGTTTCATATTACGGTTAGGATTATACTTTTGATGATTTGTTTTGCTCAGAATAAATAGTTTATTAAGATTTATTATTATTTAGGATTTTTTATTACATTCAACGTTTATTTTTTCACATAAGTTAATAATTATGATTTACAATAGATATTACAGAATAACTCTGTTTTCATAAACTTTGGGTATAGGGAATACTTAACAGAAATCAAAGTTACATGATCGAAGATTCTATTTGCGCTAAAAAATACAGGGTGTTCCATTTGAAAGAAGACAGAAAATGAAAGGTTCTAGTTTCCGTCCACCCTGTATACAAAAGGTGACATAATTAAAATTTAATAAAATACGGAGATATTGTATCATATTATGATACTCTGTTAGGGAAAATAAATTTTTTTTCTTCAACGTACAATAAGCTACAGAGCGTTGACTTAACTACGATTTACACATAAACGTGTCCATACCTTTTGAAGGACTCGGTATAACGTTGCAAAACCTTATATCAAAAGCTTCAAAAAAATGTGAGAAATTCGAATTCGGTATAATATACAGGGGTTCTCATTTAAAAAATCGTATGTTTGGTTTGTACCGGAGTTATACAACACTCTGTATAGTTCGAGATAATTTCAAAATATGCACCTTAAAGGCATCTACTATTTTTGTTGTTAACATTTTTTGATATCTCTTAAAATAACCCATATACTGAAGTTTGTCGTAAGATTGGTACACCCTGTATATATATATGTAAAATGAGGAAGCAGAATATACGTACTCTAAACTTTGAACACTAGGCTGCCTGGAAGAACCTGCTCTACTCGAAATGCTCCTCTTGTCTAAATTTCCTTCATATGCAGCGTTATCAAACGTATAAAGGGATTTGTCGCTTTTTTTCGAGCTTTTACTACTTCTTTGCTCATTTTCTAAAATAAATTGATCCACCTTTTTCTCAGGCTTTTTCACAGATAATTTATCTTCGCTCTCATTCTCCGATGCTTCTGATATAACTGGGGAAAGTACTATGGCTTTTTTTACTTTCTTTTTCCCGTCTTGGCCGTACCGGTGTGATTGGGTAAGTCGTAAGCTACTTTGTGGTACTTCAGAACGTTTATGTTGTAAGCTGAAA
Source organism: Galeruca laticollis (assembly GCA_963921935.1). NCBI lineage: Eukaryota > Metazoa > Arthropoda > Insecta > Coleoptera > Chrysomelidae > Galeruca > Galeruca laticollis. Next base: position 220,530,600 of record OY998177.1, on the reverse strand, counting down.
CGGTGTTGCATTGATTTAGCGTTGACTGGACTAACATTGTAATTTTCTGTTTCTGTAGACATTGCTTGGATTCAAGACGTTCTCTGATATCACAGATCATTGGATAACTGAAAAAGTGAATAAGTATCAGAAGCTACCTTTGAGTTATTATAGACGGAGAGCTAGGCTACATAAAAACGGGTCGAAGCAGTTCCCAAGATGAGAGCCTGAAAGTTGTAAGTAAAACCCTAGTACATCATTAAATGGCTACTCTGCCGGTGTGAAACGTTTGCGTATGAAAATGCCAGCCGGTTTTCCACGTTGTAAAATTCGCGATGAAAATCGAAAATGTTTCCACGTAAAAATTGTTTAGAAATGTTCTTAAGGTCTCAACTAACAGCGGTAAAGCAGTGGCAGAGGTTTAGTCGTACAAAAAATCCTTGGCAAAGGCGATTGAAAAGTGTCGGAAAACCCCCAGAAAAAACGATACGGTTCCAGCGCCCAACTTTTTTATCAACATTCTTTAGCGCTTAACTAAGAACTGTACGTAATGGCAGAAGCTTTGGATGACAATAAACCCTAGGCAGAGATTATTTAGTCGGAAAATGTCAACAAATTTGTTAATACAGGATTGTTTGTTAAGTTTGCAAGCTGAGTCTAATTTTATGTATGTCATTACAATTATATTCAAATTCTACCCCAATTTGAAAAAAAAATTATCACGATACGGTTAAAACTCGCTGAGAAACTCGAATTTTTCATCGCGCGTTCAATTTAAAGCCACTCTCTCGCTTTTCGTAAGCCAGGATACAGAGAGAGAGAGAGAGAGAGAGAGAGACGCAACAGCGCCTCCCGCAGCGTATGCTACCGATCGCCTAATTTTTAGTTCATGCGTGATTAATTTTTTGCTGTTTGAAGCTTATATCATTTGTTGTATAGATGTATAAATAAAATGTAATACCATATATTATTATTACAATATTTATTTTTATTGTATAGTTCATTGGCTCAATTATTATATATTCATCGATCATACATTATTTTTTATAATTCGCGTATAAAAGAGACTTCATTATAACATTGTTTACAGTGTCACAATGAAGCTATTTGAACACTGTTATAGTAATTTTCAGTGTACAGTTGGTCATTGAATTTAGTTATATTTTTATTTGACATTTGACTTTAACCTTGACACAAATTATAAATAAAATGGTTTAGCCACGGACTTAGGATCGTAAGTCCGTGGGTCTAGCGGTGTTCTAGCTAGCAAATTATAGTTCTGTTCATGATATAATATAAATAGATCGCAAGAGCATATACGAAGAAGCTCTTTTTTAAACAAATAATCATCCTCTTTTTGCTTGAATGAAAATTTGTTTACAATTTACACAATTATTCGGTTATAATATGTCAAAAGTCAGAAGTGATGAATAAAACCATCTGTGATCTGACCAATTAGGAATCTACAGAATTGCCAACTTAAATTCAATCCACTCCTCCTAGTTTAAAAACAGGGATTATATGAAATTCTATTTTATTTAAATAATTAAATAAATGCTAATTATAGAAAATATTGTGTAAAACTTGTGCCACAATGACTTTCTGTAGTACTCGTGATTTGCACAACTCACCACTTCGCGGTTCGTTGTGCAAACTTCACTCGTACTACAAAACGAGTCATTGTGATACTTGTTTTACAAATAACTATTGTAGTGTGCATCATTGAAATACTATGCCCAAAATTTATTCTTTTATTATTTGTTATTATTCATATATCGACAAAAATATTCATTCGTCACTTCAAGGAAAAAAGTGTCGTCTTGCGCAGGTACGACCCACCCTGAAAATGTAACGAATATGTCAAAATTTCCGCAATGGGTCTTAAAATTTAGAGGGGTACTGGACAGGCTTCGTTTTATACCTGCTATACGGCTATAATCCATCGTTTTTCATGAAGAGAAAGCAAAGACCATATACAATTTTGATCTGACTGACGAATCGATGGATAGACCAAAGGTTTTTGATGTACTGGAAGACTTTGTATGTCGAATGTATTCCTAAAAGGCCACATTAGCAATATTTGATAAAAAGTACGATTTTGATAATACAGATGAAAGTTTCGAGAAATTAGACTCGACAAGCATTGATTCCACAATGTTACTGCCATGTCAAAGAGAACTGTACCAACTCTTCTTACGGTCTCATTTCAGCGATTGCACATATGGTAATGCCGATCTCATAATTCCGAACGAAACAATTACACCAAAACAATGTGGTTGGAAAAAAGAAAGCTCCACCTTTGAGTTTGTTTGGTTTGAAGGACCCCAGTGGCCGGCGCGTATAAAAGATGTCGTAATAAATGCAATCGCAGAAGACAATGATATTTTTATCATTTGCACTCAGCTTATCGATATATTTTTTTATAATAACATTGTTTTTCTTTATAGACAAAGTGTCGTAACCGTCTGAGACTCTTGATACTGGTGAAGGAGACGATACTGAGACAATAGAGGATACCGAGGAAATTAACGAAGTCGATAAATTTTTCGCAAAAAGCGGTACTGATGATGGTGATAGCGATGATGATGATAATGATGAAACAGAGACGGATGACGACGATGTGTAATTTCAAATAATCTCGTATCAGCGCATATTAACCCTATCGCTACGGTAAGCGCACATATGCAACCTGGCGAAGTCAAGCTGTATGCGGACGGCGCGCCAGTGTGGCCTGTTTAGGTGTAAATATAATTGTATCGTTTGAATTCAGCAGTTACGACAAGTCTACAAAATTTTGTCCGCATATAGACATGAATGTAAAGTATAAATAGGGAACGTTCGTTTATCGGAAACATTTGCTAAACATTTTCTAGATGGTGTCAAGTTCTAGGTATAGATGGCGTCTGGTTCTGGGTACTTTACTCTAATTGTAAAATAGAAAGTGGTTCAGATATAGGTCGGTGTCATTATTTATCGTTTTGTGGAGTGTGTTAACGTTAGATATTTATTGTATAATGGCAGATTTAAGTGAAGCGGGGCCTTCTAATGTGAAAAAGCGTAAACATATAAAAAATCCAAAAGACTTAACAGTTGAAAAAATGATGGGATATCTATACGATTCAGATGAAGAAAGTTTGATTGTAAGTTGTAAAAGTATTATACAATAAAGATTTTTAATGTATGCTGATGCTGTTATCTTTTTAGATCGAATTCATGACGAAGATGAGACTGGCAATTCTGAGAGGGTAAATGAACATTTACATGACGTGGTTCAAGATACTATTCCTCAAAATATTATAGATTTGTCTGAAACTTACGGGGAAATTAATAGTGAGTGGCAAGAAACAATTGACAATATGACAAAGATTCAGTTTCAAAAAAGGAGTCAATTGCTGGTTGAATCACCAGGCGATGATCCGTATGATTGGTTTAGAATGTTAATCGATGACCAATTGTTGGAAATGATAGTGAGGGAAACAAATGAATATGCTGTAGAGGTTCTGCCTACTAGTAGTGGCAAAGAAAAGGCAAGAATTTCCGGATGGAAGGATATTACGGTATCAAAATTACTAATTTTTTTGGGGCTGACAATACATACGGGAACAATAAAGTTAAATAATTTGCACGACTACTGGAAAACACATCGACTATTCTTTACTTGTTTCGGAACATATATGAGTAGAGATAGATACTTACTCATTATGAGATGCTTACATTTCAACGCAAATATAGAATATGATCAGTAATTAGATCGACTACTTAAAATAAGGCCAATATTGAATTAGTTTACTCAAAAAATTAAAGATATATACCATCCAGGAAAGAATTTATCATTAGACGAATCGATGAGGAAGACTTACTTTGAAACAGCACCTTCCTAGAAAACGTCATAGATATGGAATCAAGATTTATATGTTGACCGAATCTGATGGAACGGTACTGGATATGAAAGTTTATACTGGCGCAAATGATATGCTTGGGGGAAAAGATCATACTCAGAAAGTAGTACTTCATCTTATGCGTAATTATCTAAATTCTGGGCACTCACTTTATATGGATAATTTTTACAACTCCTATGATCTCGCCAAAACTTTGATAAATCAAGGCACTTTTTGCACAGGTACCCTGAGAAAGCATAGAAAGGGTACTCCATGTGACATTGTACATGTAAAGTTAAAAAAGGGTGAAACGAACGCCAAATATTTAAATGGAGTAATTATTGGTGAATGGTTTGATAAGTGAGATGTTACGTATATTTCAACAGAATTTAAAAATAAGATGGAAGTGGTGCAAAATAGAAGAGGACAGGAAAAAAAAGACCCTTAGCAATTGTCTAGTATAATAAAAATATGGGTGGAGTAGACAGAAGAGACACTTATGGCTTATTATCCAGCGGAACGGAAAACAATACGTTGGTATAAGAAAATGGGTATACAAGTCATTCAGCTATTATTGATAAACTCTCATATACTCTTCAACAAATTTTCTGGAGAAAAATGACACTCAATAAATTTAGAATTGCAATTTTGGAAAAACTTTTACCAGCACCATCCACATTACAAGGCCATAAACCAAATCTGGAACATATACCTTCAAAAATTTCTATAACCAATGGAAAGGGCAAAACTTTAAGAAAGAAATGTCGAACTTGTACTTAAAAAAAATACGAACAGATATCATTTACCATTGCCTAGCATGCACAGACAAACCTGGACTGTGTTTAGGGGCATGTTTTCAAGAATACCACAAACAATAATGTTTTATAATATGTGTGTTTCATTTTTTTTATTATAAGTGGTTTCGTTTATAAATAAAGTTATATTCTAAGAAAAATATTATTTTTAAACATTTCATTAGAAGCGCCTTTGCGCTTTCCGCTTTCCGCATCGATTCAAATATGCGGAGGACGCACATGAGCGTCTTTCAAAAATTACTGATAAAAGCAGCAAATATAATTAACTTTGACAAAAATCTGTACAATACATGGAAACCCAATAAGTTTCCAAATAAAATATTGTGTCGCAAACGCCGTATCTTTTCGTCGTATTACCGCAGCGAAACGGTTAACCTTTATAATAACTATTGTTTTTTATTATCAAATGATCAAAGGACATTTCCCTTTCCTCCTGATTATAGCTTATTTACGATATATAGATTATATTACTTTTTATTTTAGTATCGATAATACAACCAATATTAAAAGAATAAATTTTGGGCATAGTATTTCAATAATGCAAACTACAAAATAATATAAAAATAATATATGATCGATGAATATATAATAAATGAGCCAAATAACTATACAATAAAAATAAATATTATAAAAATAACATAATATGTTATAACCTTCTATTTATACATCTATACAACAAATGATGTAAGCTTCAACCAGCAAAGAATCACGCATGAACTGAAAATAATAAGCGATCGGCAGCCTACGCTGCGTGAGGTGCTGTTGTGTCTCTCTCTCCCTCACTCTCTCTCTCTCTCTCTATCTCTATCTCTCTGTATCCTGGCTAACGAAAAGCGAGAGAGGGGCTTCAAATTGAACGCGCGATAAAAAATTCGAGTTTCTCAGCGAGTTTTAACCGTATCGTGATAATTTTTTTCAAATTTGTGAGGAATTTAAAAACAATTGTAATGACACTTAAAATTAGCCTCAACTTGCAAACTTAAAGAAAAATCGTGTATTAACAAATTTGTTGACATTTTCCGACTAAATAATCTCTGCCGAGGGTTTATTGTCATCTAAAACTTCTGCCATTACGCACAGTTCTTAGTTAAGGGCGAAATAATGTTGGGGAAAAAGTTGGGCGCGGGAACCGTGTCGATTTTTCGGGGGGGTTTTCCGACACTTTTCAATCGCCTTTGCCAAGGGTTTTTTGTACGACTAAACCTCTGCCACTGCTTTACCGCTGTTAGTTGAGACATTAAGAACATTTCTAAACGATTTTTACGTGGAAACCGTTTCGATTTTTCTCGCAAGTTTTACAACGTGGAAAACCGGCTGGCATTTTCATACGCAAACGTTTCACACCGGCAGAGTAGCCATTCAATGATGTTCTAGGGTTTTACTTACAACTTTTAGGCTCTGATCTTGGGAACCGTTTCGAGCCGTTTTTGGACAATTAGAAATCAGTGAAAATTACAAAGTATCAAGTACATATAAAATTTATTATTATATAATCTATTATTACTACTCGTAAATTTTTAAACTAGAGTAGGGAAAAAAGACCAAGATAAAGTAGTTGGACAATATGCAGAGGAAATCGTTAATAACAATTTAGACAAAGACTAATTGAACTATGCAACCAAAACGAACTATGAATTCCAGAAACGAGGAACCTAAGATCAGTAATAGAGTATACGATAATAAAATAGAAAACACAGCTAAAACCACAAAATGTACGTGCTCGCAGAGCTCCGACATGCGGCAGTGATCATTACCTACTATGCACACAAATTATGTTTCCAGGAAGAAGCACGATTTCAAGAACACGATATGAATCTTACAACACTAGTGAACTCCAAGAACGAAGATACAATTTGAAAAGTTTGGAAAATGAAAGCGTAAAACTATTATATCATAGTAGACTCAACGATAAACTGAAAAATCAAGTGTTTAACAATGTAGATCAATATTACAAAAATATTAAGAAGAGTATTCATGAAGCAGCCTTTGAAAGCTTAGGATTATATAAACAGATGAAGAGAAAACACTGTATTGGTGGGATGAAGTGATTGAGGAAGAGAAAACATCACGAATATCTAGGCTCAAAGAATATAGAAGACAAAGCAACAGTTAGAAAAAAATATACAAAATCGTATACAATTTATTATGAAAAGGCAGTAGCTCACTCATAGTGTTGAAATAAACTATAGCAATTTGACAACTACTTTCAGACGTCAGCTAGATAGACGAAAATTGTCAAGAGATCTCTAGAGATGGGCGAAGGCGATATAAATTAAAAGACCTGAACAAGTTAGTCAGCATCGTTATTGGTGTTGAGATAAATATACTAACGCTGTTAGTAGAATTATTTGACTAGTTAAATGGAAATGAAGTTTGAATTAGCATATTTGAGGACAATAATGTTATTTATTATAGAAGGGAAAAATTATTAGAGTTTAGCTCAAGGTTGTGTTGTCTCCTCACGCAAAGCGGAGAAAGATAAAAAGCTTACATCTAATATTTTTACCGTGTATAATACACTATATTTTCTGTCATGGTAGAAACGACGGTTTAACGTTGAAAAAATATTACAAAATATTAAAGTTTTAAACTGGTAGACTCCGCGCCCGGGAGGGTCGGATGGAGCAGGCTGGTAGTGGTTCACCCCTAATCTTCCATGCGACCTTTCGAGTAAGGGGCTAGTCCTACACGACACGGCACGTCCCAATGGCTCATAGGGCATCTCCAGGGAGCATGTTCTGTTGTGGGACTTGTGCCTTTAAGGTTGTAAGATGTGGATAAGCAATGAATAAATATCAATGTGATCTCGAATGGTTGCTCGCGGATCACAAAGGACTAGAGGAGTAAACCTCGATAAAAAAATCATCGTCGAATTCCATCCAATTACCGCTGATCTTCAATCAGTCCTGGTATGGAAAACATACTGTATCGTCGTCTCTAAAATTCTTAATAGATTTTGCCAATATATGCCGGTTATTCCTACATCTTCCTATATTTACTTATTTATTTATTTATCTATTTATTTATTTATTTATTTATTTATTTATTTATTTATTTATTTATTTATTTATTTATTTATTTATTTATTTATTTATTTATTTATTTATTTATTTATTTATTTATTTATTTATTTATTTATTTATTTATTTATTTATTTATTTATTTATTTATTTATTTATTTATTTATTTATTTATTTATTTATTTATTTATTTATTTATTTATTTATTTATTTATTTATTTATTTATTTATTTATGTATTTATTTATTTATTTATTTATTTATTTATTTATTTATTTATTTATTTATTTATTTATTTATTTATTTATTTATTTATTTATTTATTTATTTATTTATTTATTTATTCATTTACTTATTCATTTACTTATTTATTCATTCATTTATTTATTTATTTATTTATTTATTTATTTATTTATTTATTTATTTATTTATTTATTTATTTATTTATTTATTTATTTATTTATTTATTTATTTATTTATTTATTTATTTATTTATTTATTTATTTATTTATTTATTTATTTATTTATTTATTTATTTATTTATTTATTTATTTATTTATTTATTTATTTATTTATTTATTTATTTATTTATTTATTTATTTATTTATTTATTTATTTATTTATTTATTTATTTATTTATTTATTTATTTATTTATTTATTTATTCATTTATTTATTTATTTATTCACGTGCAAGCCCAATTCCGATAAAAGTATTTCAGTGCTATAAAATAGTCAGTACAATAAAGTGGATTGAAAATAAAGTATATGAACAATACAATTTCGAAATAGTAAGATAACATAAAGGTCAAACAAGAGAATTCACAAGACAAAACACTATGAGCTAATCTAATTCTAGCAGGTAAAATATCACTAAAACACAATACAGAAGCAGAAGCTGCAGTATTAAGTAGCAAGGTCAAGCACGTGGGTTTTGAAATGGGAAACTGATGTATTGAAGTCGTATGAGTAATTGAATCTGTGAAATGAATCAACGGCAGAGAGACGGGTCAAGGAATTAGAGAGGCTGGGGAGAAGGGGGAAGGCGGACGATAGGGAGGGAGGTGGGCGATACGGGTGGGGGGGGAGGGGGTTAGGCAGACAATTGGTAGGGGGCAAATATGTAAAGATAAGAGGCAAAGAGACTGGTAATATTGGAAGGAGGTTAGAGATTTGGACTGGGATGGTAAAAAGATGGAAGGAATAGAGGTGAAGTAAGGAAATCCAATGATAAGAGATGAAAAGTTTATTGGGGTATGGGTGACCAAGGTAAACGGTGGAACGGAGAAGGAGATACAGAGGATATTGAGGGATAAGAATCCGTTGCTAGGAGAAAAATGAGTGGAAATGGAGCGGGTTAAAGAGGTACGCACTACGGAAAGGGATAAGGGTGAGCACGGAGGAGTTGGTCTGTCGGATGGGATACTGTAGGGATGAGAGGAAGGTGTTTGAACTGATGAGTCGACTGTTTGGGGAAGTGGGGAGCGTGGGGAGCGTAGGGCTGCACAGACTTGAACATGTGGGGGTGGAGATGCCGAGAAAGATGGTGGCGTGGGTGAAAGTAGATGGGACGAAGAAGGTAACAATAATTTATACAGATAGGAAAAAGGAAAAAGAGGACAGGACAGGACAGGAATGTATCATCTTGAAGGGCATCAGGGGGAGGGGATTGAGAAAATCAAGAAGGAGCTGGAGGAGATGGAGGGGGGTACGTAGACAGGCACAGAGTTTCAAGAAGCAGAGAGGTGGTAATAGAGGCAAATAGAGGATTGAAGTGAGGAAAATTCTGAGGGAGGTGGAAAGGGTAACAGTAGCTTTGGCGGTGGAAGCGGGGAGGGGAACCAAAACCATTAAGATGGTAGGGATAGACCAGTGGATGGAAGATGAAGGAATGATGAAGGAAACAGAGAAGTTGATTGGGAAAGGGATAAAGGTAATCAAGGCGGTAAGGAAGAGGAACGGGATGCAAATGGTGGTGGTGAGGGCGGAATGGGAAACAGCGGAAGCCTTGCTAAGGAAAAGAGCGATTAGATTAGAGCAGAATAGGGTAACTATTATAAAGGGTAGAGAGGAGGACATATGTTTTGGATTTGGAGAAACGGGACACAAAGTGGCAGGGTGTAAGATGAAGGGGTTTAAGGAGAAGAGTATGTGCTGGCTATGCACGGGCAAGGGTCACATGGCCAGACACTGTCGGCAGGCCTTCCTTTGTAGGGTATGTGGGGAAAGAGGGCACAAGTCAGGGGAGATAGAGTGTAGTAGGGGGAAGGAAGGGAGTAGATGAAGGCGATGGAAAAGAGGGGAAAAATAGGAGGGATACTCTAGACCTTATAGAGGGGACAAACAGAACGAAGGGGTGATTAACGCGCGGGAAGGAAGAAGGTAGGGGAAGGATGGAGGGTGATACAGATAAATTTACGGAAATGCAGGATAGCGCATGGTGTATTAGATGAAGTGATTTTTAGGAAAGAAGTGGATGTGGTGTGTGGATCTGAGGTAAATGCTAGATATGTGGAAAGCCGAGGATGGATTATGGACGATACAGGAGAGGCAGGAATAAGACTGTTGGAAGAGGGGCTGAGGGCGTATGAAGCAAGGAAGGGAAATGGATGGATGATAATGCAAATGATAGACATAGCGGTATACAGTGTGTATGTAATACCAAATGTCAGTCTGGGAGAATATGAGAGAAGCATAACAGGATTTGAGAACGACTTGAGGGTGTCAAAAGGGAAACGGGGGATCATAAGGAAAATGGTAACGGCGGATTTCGATGCTAAGAATTCTGAATAAAACGGAGGGGAGATCCTGAAGTATTGGCATCCACCGGGTAAGCAGTGCTGAATGATGAACTCCTGCCCACGTTCGTGAGGGGCGACGGGGGTTCATCATACATGTGATGAATGGCTTGGAGAAAGAGTGAGAAGTTGAAGGGTGCTGGAGGATGAGGAAAGCTAGAGTTTACATAGGTATGTGGAGGCGGATATAAGAAAAGGGAGAAAGGAATTATTGGAAGAGAAGAGGTGGAGTTGAACGAATGCCGAGGTAGAGGATATGATGAAGAAAGTTAGAGACGAGATAAAAAGGTGACTTGCACATGAGGTAGATAAATTGTACGGGGGGATATAGGGCTGTAAAAAAGAAGGAGAGAGGGATAATATGCGTGAGAGGAGGGCTAATTACTTATGGAATGAGGAAATAGAGCAGCTGTAGAGGCAGTGTAACAAAGAAAGAAAGATAGAAAGCGGATGCTGAGGGGAAGAGGATGGATAAAGGGAAAAGGGGATCACAAGGAGAAGAAGAAGGAGCTGGAGTGAAAACGGGAAGTGGGAAAAGCTACTGGGGGAATTGGAAACCAACCCATGAGGAAAGGTGTATGAAATAGCGGTGAAAAGGATGGGTGGAAATAGGAAGTAGGTGCTAGAGGAGCATTGGAAGGAAGAGATTATAGGGAAATTTTTCAGAGGGATAGAAGGGAGGAGTGGAGAGTAGGGTTCGGGAAGTCGAGGAAATTAGGGGGTAGGAAAAAGGAGGGGAATTAGGTCGGTAGAGAAATGGGAAGTAAAGGAGGGGAGAGATTATATTGAAGAAAATTTCATTTTGCCTTACAACCCGGAAATTCTTCTATATTATATGTTATATGTTGATGACATATCCTACTTAATAAAGGATGATACGAATACTGCCAATATAATTCTTAACAAAATTAATTACATTCACCTTAACATTGAATTCACCTTTGAAGTAGAGGCCGGAGGAGCTTTGAATTCTCTTGAACTTACAGTCCTGAGGAGTGGCTTCGATTTTGAGTTTAATATTCATCATAAGACAACGAAAACCAAACATGCATTAGGTGTGACTTCCAACCACTAATTTCCACATAAATTTTAAGCTTTCTATTGTTACATTCATCGACTTTTAAACACCACACTTCCTGATGTCAATTACAAAAATGAACTAAACATTAAACAAATAGCTGTAAACAATGGATATAGGGGAGGGTGGGGCAAGTGAGTCATAGGAGACAAGTGCGTCTTTCTGAATAATTCGTACTAGTGGCAACACCGGCGAAAACAATCAAGACAGTTTAGTTACGTACCGGCAGCCGCATCGTGTCTGTGAAAAAGTCGCCGAAAAATATTAAAAAGAAGGTAAATATATTTTTTTTGTTTTCAGCATATTGCAATGCAATATTTACGATGTGTTGCATAGGGATTTTGCACAATTTAAACGCATTATCCTGATATTCTATGATAAACACCATATAACCTAACATTTTAGCAATACCGCGTGATACCTAGACTGTTGCCAAATTTACTTGTATTCTTTTAAATCATATTTAAAGAGTTTGAGGTCAGGCTGGGGCAAGTGAGTCATAGCTATGACTCACTTGCCCCATGTTTGTGCCAACAGTATCTACGATAATGAACTATACATTTTTGGTTTTAATCTTACACAATACGTCTGTACTACAGCCTCTCGACGTAAGTGTATTCGGACCATTTAAAACTTCTCTCGCAAAAGAAGTGGATAATTGGCTCACGAATCATCCTGGTTCTAGAATAACCAAATATGACATGGCTCCTATTATTAAAAGTGTCCTTATCAAAGCATTTACCCCAAAAAATATCATCAATGGCTTTGAGAAAACAGGAATCTATATGATCCAGACGTGTTTCAAGAGAGCGACTTTGAGGCGGCCGGAACTACCAGAAATCTACCATAGAAGAAAATTCTTTTTGGGAAAACTCGTCAAATCAACCTAATCCGGAGTTACCTTTAGAGAAAAAACCTGATCTAAAGTTTCCTGAAGAGGATATCGATAGCGACCCTAAGGTATTACCACCTTCTTTAGAGCCTACAGAACAAGCGTCATGCAGTGATGCTTCTGTTCTCAATTCAGGTAAGTTCAATCTCAAAACCCTTTGAGAAAATACGCCCCTAAAAGTATCTCTTAAATATTCTAGAGCTTGATGAGCCGTCGCCATCGTGCAGTTGCATCCCAACTTCGAAATTCAGTCTAATCCAAAAACCATCTCAGGAGAAAAAAAATACCAGAAAGGTGTCTAGAAACATCGAAGGATCCAAAATAATTACCAGCTCCCCTTACAAGGACCAACTAGAAGAGAAGTTGAAAAAGAAATTGAATACGTCTAAAGTTAAATTGATCAAAAAGAATCTTGGTAAACCAGAGGCGAGTTCAGGTGTTGAAAAATTCATAAGAAATAAAAATTAGAAAAGCAAACATGCAAAGTGCATCAGCAGTGCCAGCAATGATATCAGAAGAAGAGAAAGACACACTATGCGTGTTTTGTCACGAAACGTATGGTGACACTTATCACGACGAATGAATCAGTTGCATAAAATGTAATTCCTGCATGCACGAGGAGTGTTCAGATAACGAACCAGGTGCCAATAGTTATGTTTGTGACAACTGCCGTTAATAAATTGCAGAAGGAGTCACTTGCCCCGTATTAGTGACTAAGTTACTACATTCTCTAGGGAAAGAGAGTCATTTATTTTTTTAAATTCAAAGAATCTTTTTTATATAGACTTGATATTTTGTTTGGTTTTTAGTGATAAGTTGATTCTTAAAGCATTGAAGATTTTTTCCATCCAAAACGTGTTGTTTCATTTATCGAAATAAAAAAGTTATATGTCAACAAACCTTAAGGTGTCTCACTTGCCCCACCCTCCCCTAACCCTACTTTGATAGATAAATTAACCAATAAAATCCAATTGAACTTTTTTAAAAAGTTATCTTATCCTACAGTTTCATCTAATGAATAATTTTTTGTTGTTGTCCAATTTTTAAATCAAACGTTGACCAATAATATTTCCAAAATATTTTACATTTCAGATTATTTTAGTATTTCCTTTAAAACTTATAGGTGATAAATTGAGTAACGAACTAGTTAATTCTTAGGATAAAATTGATAAACTAGCAAAAAGTAGAGTGTTGAAATTGAAACGTGGTAATTGCGATGCCACATATATTAATAGAACTCGTAGAGCCCTGGGAACGCGTATAAACGAAAATCTCAAGCGTCCTGACAGGTGAACGTCAACTGCAGCTTACACACACCCTTAAAGGATAGGAAGACATAAAGATTAAGTGAGTAAAAAATCTTGTGTTACCGACACATCTCAATAGTGTCCTCCATTGGAAAGTTTGTTGTCTACGTGAGAAATCTCTCCCTAAAGTATGCGGAATTGGATGATATTTTCCGGAAGGAACATTAACTGAGCCATGTTACATGGATTTTTTTACATAATATTTCAAATCAAGACAAGTTTTTCTGATACTGTTAACTCCACAGAGATTAACAGCAATATAAATTTTCAGCAAAATTAAGCAACGGATCCACATCACTTGCACTGATGTGTCTACCGATGATCGAGTCACGAGGCAGAAAGTAAGAGGATTATGTATTTTATACAACTCTTGTAATTCAAACGTTGGAGACAAATTAAAGACCTGTTGCTAGATTTTAAAAAGGATATTAATAATAAAATGACTGAGTTTTAAAACAAATTTTCAGAATTAAATGAGAAATTAAATCAAATGGATTATTTAAAATCAACGGAAATGACCGATACTATCGCCAATGAAGCTAAGGAACGCTTAAATCGTGCCAAGAATATTTTGATTAGGGGCGTTCCAGAGCACATGGGCGATATTCAGTCCAAAAAGGATAACGATTTAAATAAAGTGAAGTCAGTGTTGAACGTTGTCGGTTGTCAAGAAAATCACCTGGCATTCTACAGAGTAGGTAAACCAAAAACAAACCAGCATTTTCCTCGCATGTTAAAAGTTGTAATGTCTTCGGAATACCAAGTTAAACAGATACTAAGAAATAAATCAAAACTGTAGGAAAACCAAGCCACTGAATCTTTCTCCATAATAGATGATAAGATAACTATCCAACAGCAGCGACTCAAAGATCTTCGCAATGAATTGGAAACTAGAAAAAACCATGGTGAACACCACTTGACAATGAAATATATTCAAGGTACTCCAAAGATAACGAAATTTCGTCAATAATTCGCATTCTACAAACTTTAACGACTGGCTACTTTTTATACCAATCTTGATTCCCTGACCGCCAAATTTAATGAATTATTATGCACTGTGCAATTGTTAAAACCACATATTATTATGATATCGGAAAGCTGGCTTAAACCACCCATACTTGACTCTGTAATCCATATAAATAGATACATACTATTTCGTAAAGATAGAGAACACCGTGTAGGTGGAGGTGTGTGCTTGTACTTGGTTGATGTCATTACTTCTTCATTCTCAGTCAGGGTGGGTGACTTTGATATTCCAGGTATAGATGTCATCCATCTGTGCATTCCTAAAAACTTATTTTCAATTAATCTAGTTTGCTTATATCGACCATTTGACACCAATGACACACCAACAAAGGCCTTTGATAGACTCCAACTAAAAGACATCATCACCATCTTGGAAAGCAGTAATGTCTCGAAAGAACTCACAGAACTTATCAAGGACTTAAACACAAACACAACAACCCAAATAAGAACAAACTCTACCTTAACGCAGCACCTCCGACCTACAACTGGTATTCGCCAAGGTGACAGTCTCAGCCCTCTGTGATTCAACACAATCATGGATCAATTAATAAAAACCGTCAAAAATACTGGATTAGGATATCGAATGGGAATACATAAAGTAAGCATATTATGCTATGCCGATGACGCAGTACTTATTGCAGAGTCAGAAGACGACCTCCAAAGAATGCTGCAAGCTTTTAACAGACAGGCAGAAAAACTTAACATGCAAATTTCTACAAATAAGACCAAATGCATGACCATCACAAAGGAGCCTCTACGGTGCAAATTGGTAATAAAGAACAAAACTATTGATCAGATAATGTCATACGAATACCTCGGATGCAAAATTACAAGCTCAGGATTCTTGGAAGAAGAAGTAAGGAAACAAGTCAATAAAGCTGCCGCAATATCAGGACACCTTAAATATTTCATATGGAAAAACAAACATTTGAGCATTGAATGTAAGTCGAGAATATACAAAACTTGCATACGACCAGTGATGACTTATGGTGCGGAAACCAGAGCTGAAACATCGCTAACAAAGAGAATCCTACGAACTACTGAAATGAAGACCTTAAGAATGATAACTGGATACACATTGAGGGACAGACATAAGAGAAAAGTGCCAAACAAACGACGTTGTCGGATAGATACGGCAGAGAAGAAGAAAATGGAACCAGCATGTCAATAGAATGGGCCCCGACAGAATGGCCATAATAATCCGCAACAATGTACCCCATGGCAAAAGACCAACTGGACGTCCACCTAAACGTTGGCGAGATAGTTGGCAGTCAACCTCGCAAGAGTTGCTTAGACGAGGAGGAAACCGGAACTAAACAGGCGATACGCCTTCTAAAAAGGAAGAAGAAGAAGAAGACATCTTGTTGATCGATAAATTGTGGGAAATGTCGGAGGTTGATAATCTTATACTAGTCGGTGACTTCAACTTTCCTGAAATTGACTGGAAAACGACATCTCTATCTGATGGTGTTAGTTCGCATAATCTTATTCAAAATTTTATTTTAAACTCCAACCTATCCCAATTTATAGAAGAACTCACCAGATTTAGAATCAACAACCAACCGTCTACTCTGGACCTTATTCTTACCAATGATGACAATCTATTAACAACTCCCGAAATTAGTTCCCCAATAGGTAAATCTGATCACGCAGTCATAACAACTCACATTCAGTTTAATGTAAACTCTTCTCCAAGTTTAAGTAACACACTCACTTACAATTATACTGACTTTAACAAAGTTAACCACAACTTATCCCAGCTCGATTGTCATTTTGTGTTGAATTTGTCTATTGATCCTTCGACAATGTGGAATACCGTCCTTCAAATCACCAGTAAAACAACTAGTGAGAATACAACCCAACAAAATTTTTCTGAAAATAACCTAAAACCTTGGATAAATAACCAGGCAATATATTTAATCAGACACAAGCGACACCTCTGGCGAAAATATAAACAAGCAAGGCTTACTGTAGATTTCAGTAACCATCGCAATTTTTCTAATCGGGTCAAAGTACTACTTGATAATCTCAGGCACAACTTTGAAGAATCAGTTATAGCCAGCGGAACTCAAAAAAAGTTTTCAAATACATACGTTCTTCACTATCATCTAAAGTCGCTATTCCTCTGCTTCTAAAAGATGACAGTAGCCTTTGCTCGTCAAATAAAGAGACTTCCGAAACACACTCACAAACATTTTCAAAAGTTTTTACAAACGAACTTCCTAATGACAATATGCCTGACATCATATCCCCCCGTCTCTTCGCCACTCTTGACAATATTCTGTTCACGAATGATAAAATCAAACAGCATTTGCTAAACCTGCGTACTAACGCCTCACCTGACACCCTACTTTCTTAAAAGATGTTCCTACGCTCTCGCTACTTCCGCTACGCTTAATAATGCAATAGTCCTTAACAAACAACTCTCTGCCCTCTAGTTGGAAACTAGCGTCTGTCACCCCCATTTTTGAGAAGGGCAATAAGCTGGATAGCCACAATTATCGCCCAATAAGTTTACTGCCCGTCGTCAGTAAACTAATGGAATCTATTATTTCCGAGACTATGATGGATTTCCTCCTCGAACAACATATTATTCCAAAACAACAACACGGATTTATTGCAGGGCGGTCAACACTTACCAACTTACTTCATTGTGTGAATGACTGGACATCATTTTTGAATAATAGAGAACCTATTGATATAGTGTATTTAGATTTTTCCAAGGCATTCGACCGGGTTCCCAAGCGAAGGCTCCTGTAGAAGTTAGAACATTTCGGTATTAGAGGAAACTTAAAACTTTGGATTGAAAAGTTTTTGATGTATCGTTTCTACAAGGTTCGAGTTGGTGACTCCTTTTCTCATAAAAGACCAGTTAAAAGTGGATTTCCGCAGGGCTCAGTTTTGGGCCCACTTTTGTTTACAGTGTACACTAGCGATTTACCGTTTCACGTTTCCAGCAAAATATCGCAATATGCCGACGACTCAAAAATATATGACAATCCCATCACAAGTCATCTATCTATTCTAAACGACCTAATGTTCATACATCAGTGGTATTCGGAATGGTTACTTCCATTGAACACTGAAAAATGTGTAGTGCTTGACGTCGGTAAAAACAACCCACATTTTGATTATTTTATTGACGGTCAAATTCTAATCACAGTAACCTCTCATAATGACCAGGGTGTTATCGTGAATAGTGAACTATCGTGGCCCGATCATGTGCTCTTAGTATCCAAACGTGCAAATACCAGGCTTTATCTTATTAGGAAATGCTTCACAAAAGTATCCTTTCAGCTGGCTGGAAAGTGTGTAGTGGAAGGCTAGCAGAGTTGCTTTTGGACCTGTAAGACCTTCATATGAAGAAATATTATCACGTTTGAGCTGCGTAGGTTACGAGGCGATCTTATCGTAGCCTTTCGAATTGTTAAATATAATTTTGGTGATCTAAATACAGTTTTCACCTTAAATACGGACACGAGACTTCGGGGACACCAGTTCTATTTAAAAATGGAAAAATTTGCAGTAAGATTGAGGCATAACTTTTTACTAAACAGAATTTTCAATATTTGGAATGATTTGGACAGTGAAATTGTCTCAGCAACAAGTGTCAACATATTCAAAAATAGACTAGATCAGTGTTACTTATTTAATAACTTTTAGAGCTTAATCGTAATTTCTTCTTCCTCTTATTTGTTTGTTCACTACTAGTAGGTATTTCTTTTGAAATGTATTTTTTTGGCATAATAGGAGCCAGCTCCTCTGCCCTCATCAATTTGTAATAATAATAATAATATATATATATATATATATATATATATATATAAAAATATATATATATATATATATATATATATATTCGTTTATTGACCATTTTACATACAGGGCACGTTTCTAGTCATCTCATATAAAATATTATTATAATTACAAACGATTAATAGATAATTAATTACATTTTGAGAAAAAACAAAAAAAAAGAGAACAATCACACAATAAAAAGTACAAATAGTTACAAAATATCTACGATAGAATAAAAATCTAAAAGTACACCAAGACATATTATAAAAGGATGAAAAACTATATAAAAACATATAAAAGTATAGAACTGTATAGAAAAAATAAACAATTATCGTAGGTTAACCATATTTCATCAGGTATTCAAGTATAATGCACTCTCAAAGGAATAGCTCATGTACTCATCAATGCTGTAAAAACAGTGTTCTATCAGATAAATTCTGACAAATTTAGAAAATTTCGCATCGCTCATTTCCTTTATTTTTTCCTCCGGGTATAGTTTATCTAATTTATCAAACAGATTGAAATCAAGTCGGTTCCGTTCAGCCGTTGACAGACGTGAAAAGATATTTACTAGATCATTTGCATTTCTAGTACTGTAACCGTGTAAATCGCTATGACTCAAAATAGAATTTAGGTCCCGATGTATTCTTAGAAGTTGGTCAAAGATATATTGGCAGGGTAGACACAGAATCTTATATTTCTTGAAAATTTCTATACAATGCGCTCGGTATGCTGATCCGTCCACAATTCGGATTGCTGCCTTTTGGAGCGAAAAAACCTTATGGAGCCTGCTTGAGTTACCCCATAGCGATATGCCATAAGACAGATGACTGTGAATCAAGGCACAGTAGGCGACTTTCATTACATTATTGTCACTAATATTTTTACGTAACTGTCTCAATACGAATATTTGAGAAGATAGTTTTGAGCATAATCGATCAATCTGGCTCGACCAAGTCAACGAAGTATCGAATACAATTCCCAACAATTTAACAGGCTCCGACTTTTCTGCAAATTTGTCAACACTGAAAAGAATATGTTGAGTTTTTGATTCATTTAGTTTGAGTTTATTTGCTTGAAACCAATTTTTTGCCATATCAAGACTTCCATTCCTCGCAGCAACTCCCTCGTTTGAAATTAAGGTAGCATCATCAGCATATAGAACCACTCTGCTCTGCTGTTCCAAAGATTGGGGTAAACCATTGACGTAAATTAAAAATAATAAAGGGCCCAGAACGGAACCCTGGGGTACTCCGTTATTCATTTTAAGTTCGTGTGAATGTACGTTGTTCAAGTAAACGTATTGCCGTCTATTATTGAGATAAGAAAACATAAGGTCATATTGCTTATCTCTGAACCCGTAAAATTTCATTTTATCCAGAAGAATTTGAGTATTAACGCAATCAAACGCCTTAGACAAATCACATAAAGTAGCACGAACTTCATGTCCCCTATCGAGGCTGTCCACTATGTCATCTACAATTGTAACCAATGCAGAGACAGTGGACTTGTTCTTTTGGAATGCGAACTGTGACGCCGAGAGAATACTTTGTTTTTCCAAATAAGATATAAACCTATCCCTTATCAGGATCTCAAATATTTTAGATAATATGGGAACGATCGCTATTGGTCTGTAATTATCCAGTTCATCCACATCTCCCCCCTTATGAACGGGCAGAATTTTTGATATTTTTAAAGAGTTGGGCCAAATGCCTTCGATAGTGCACTTGTTTAGAGCAACTGTTAGGGGTGCAAGTAAAGAAGTGCTGGAGGCCTTAATCATTTGTGCATTTAAGCCATAGTAATCGGTACTTAATTTGTTTTTGAGGGAATGAATGGCCTCAAGTACATCAGATTCTAAAAATGGTAGCATGAAAAATGAAGATGGAGGTTTTTGCATTTTATTCAGGAAGGAAATATAGTGCGTATATGGATCATTAAGTGATTCAATAAGTTTTTCAGAAACGGTAGTGAAAAAATTATTTAAATCGTCGGCATTAATATTAACGCTATTTGAACGGGATTTACTTTCATGCCTTAGTTGATTTATAGTACCCCAAATCGTTTTACTCTTATTATCGGATTTTAAGATTCTATTCGTACAAGCACTCTTCTTAGCTTCCTTTAATGCTTGTTTATAATTTTTTCTTAATATACAATATTCGCTCCAATGTAATGGTGAATTTGAAGATTTAAATTTATTTCGAAATTCATATACTTGCTGCCGCATTAGTTTTAACTCTGGGGTAAACCCCTTCAATCCAGGCCATGTACAGTGTATGGATTTTAAGGGGAATGCTCTTTCAGCAGCATTTGATAAAACTTCACGAATTTTATCAATAGACTGACTTGAGTTCAGAGAGTCGATATTAAAAATATCCCAATTTATCCCTTCCAAGTTATCAACAAATTTTTTTATTGTGTTCTCGTTTATAATCCTTTTCTTAAAGTGTTCTGGTTTTTTAGAAATGTTAGAGTTCAGAAAGAGATAGATGCCACTATGATCCGATACAAGTGGCTCTAGTACACCAGAGGCAAGATTCTCCTCGCCAACATTAGTTACTATGTTATCAAGGCAAGATCTTGACGAGATAGTTATTCGAGTAGGTTGGTGGATTAAGTGGCTGAAGCCATACATATTGAAGAGATTGCACAGATTTTTTGCGTGATCCGTATTACCATCGAGATCCAGATTCATATCACCCATGATAATGATTTTTTTATATTTGTTATTCAAGAGTTCAACCAAATCCGTTAGTGTTTCAATGAAAACTGACATATTTCCTTTGGTGGGAGACCGATAAACCGCAATGACAGCTAGACTGCAGTATCTAACTTCAATAGCACAGAATTCCGCATCAAACGACCTACAGAACCTTCCAATATCAATTCTTCTGACAGAAATTTTAGATGTTGTATATATTGCCACCCCACCGTGCATTCCTTTTGTTTGGCGACAAAAGGACGCTATTAACGAATATTTGTTCAATTTAATTTTGTCTAAGCTATTGATGTCTAACCAATGCTCAGAAACACAAAAAATATCAAATGGTTTGCTATTTAAGAATACTTGCAGTTCTGTTATTTTGTTATGTAAGCTCTGAACGTTTAGGTGAAAAATTGATAAGTTGAAATCTCTGAAAAAATGTTTGTTGAATATATCATCACTGTTATCAATTACATTCGAGATATCACCCCGAAAGTGCATCAACTCTTTTCGTATGAGAAAACCGATTTAAAGTAACTCTACTAGGCCAAATTTCGCTCTTTAAAATGTTTTCAGATTCTTTAGATAATACACTTATTTTAAAAGACGCATATAAGTCTGGATTTCTCGAATTTAGCTTCTCCACCTTTACACTGGCAGCAAAGCTAATAATAATAATAATAATAATAATAATAATAATAAT
Organism: Galeruca laticollis; assembly: GCA_963921935.1. NCBI lineage: Eukaryota > Metazoa > Arthropoda > Insecta > Coleoptera > Chrysomelidae > Galeruca > Galeruca laticollis. The sequence goes on along the minus strand of OY998177.1, from coordinate 220,508,602 downwards.
AATAATAATAATAATAATAATAATAATAATAATAATCTGAGACAATAGATCACCTAATATCAAGCTGCCCAAGTCTCGCGAATACAGAATACATCCATAGGCACAACCTTACAGCGAACATTCTGCATCAAGCACTAGCCGTAAAGTATAACCTCCTTTCAGAAAAAGACATGGTACCATACTACGATTATAAAGCAAGACCGGTATTAGAAAACGATTCTTATAAACTGTATTATGACCTCTCGATACATACAGACAAAACAATAACAGCGAATAAACCAGACCTTGTACTGCACAATATGAAAGACAAAACAGCAATTTTCGTAGATATAACCCACCCTAATGACCACAACATCAATAAGGCAGAAGAGGAAAAAATAAAAAAATATATTCCGTTATCAATAGAATATAAAGAAATTCATAGATTAAAATCAGTACAAATCGTTCCCATTGTAATAACGGCAACTGGCTTGGTCAACAAAAATCTGTCACAATTAATACTGAAAATGCAGCTCGACCCAAACACACTGATCCCAAAAATGCAGAAGAATGTTATCCTCGAAACGTGTCGCATCGTACGAACAGTCCTGAACATGCCTAATCAGGAATTTGAGTAAGGTTTGCTTGGGCCCCTTACTTCTTGAACCAGATGTTTAACAACTCTGAGACTAATACATGAAATAATAATAATAATAATAATAATAATAATAATAATAATAATAATAATAATAATAATAATAATAATGGTGTAAAACCGAACTGAACAGCCGAAACATATTCAAAGCTCAACTAAACCATCCAGTATTCGTTTTTCAGACATATCTGAAGAGTACAGGATAAACTTACAAATAGAAGAAATTACCTATACGTATGACACTCCTCCATGGCTAAGAAAACTACCACAAATAAACATATCTCTCAGTAAATACAAAAAAGAAGATACCGCTCCATCGATCTACCGAACGCTATTTTTAGAACAAATGGATCTATACAACGAACATTTAGTCATCTACACAGATGGTTCCAAATCAGAGAATGGAACAGGGGCGGCAATCGTAATCGGTGTAGATTCCTTCTTTTGGACCCTAAACCAAGAGTCTAGTATACTTAATGCCGAGTTGTATGCAATATGGCAAGCGTTGTTGTACTTCAGTCAGAGCAGCTTTGAAAAATGTTTAGTTTGTACGGATTCCTTAACTGCCACTCTCTCGACAAAAAATCGTTTTTCTGCAAATGAATGGGTTGTACGCATTCAAGAATTATCAACCCATCTATACAGTATGCAAAGGACTATTTCAATAATGTGGATACCTGGGCATACCGATATTACCGGTAACACTGAAGCTGATCTAGTAGCAAAAAAAGCCACAAGCGGAACAGTTGACAAAGGCATACCTAACACCTTCCTGGATATGAAAACGGATATAAAGAATAAAATTTACGAAGCATGGCAGAACAGATGGAATACATATGACGGACAATTAAGACACATTAAACCGAGCGTACAAAAATGGTTCTACCCCAAAACTCTTACAAGGCGTGAACAAGTCGTCCTCAGCCGATTAAGGATAGGCCACACAAACCTAACCCATTTACACCTCCTCCTTGGAAAGAACTAACCCAGATGTGAGAAGTGCGGCATCCCACTGACAACCCAACATATATTAACTTGTGCAGCCTTCAATTTTCACAGACAATTCCTCAAAATACCCCAGATCGAAAACATTCTTAGAAACCAAAATGACGAGCTTAACCAGGTGATAACTTATCTAAAGTCCACAAATTTATTTTATAAAATATAAATTACCCCAATGATATATCGACGAGCACAATGACCTAGATGTCGATGCTCAAACACAAAAAAAAAAAAAAATAATGGTGTAAAACCGAACTGAACAGCCGAAACATATTCAAAGCTCTCAACACCCTAGCTATACCAATTTTAACGTACTCATTTGGGGTAATAAACTGGACAGTAACAGACCTAGATAATATTATGCGAAAAACAAGAACAACACTAACAGAACACAGAAAACACCACCCCAAATCCAGTACAATAAGAATGACACTTCCAAGGAAAGAAGGAGGCCGAGGTTTAATAGACATCAAAAACCTGCATAACAAACAGATAAAAATGATGAGATCATACTTCCACAAAAGAAAAGGAACATCATCGCTACACCAACTTGCATGCTTGACAGATAGAGGATATACACCACTAAACCTATCCAATGAAGAAGTACAAGGCAATGAACTCATGATTAGTATAGAGGAGAAGAGGGATGAATGGAAAGGCAAGGCCCTTCATGGGCGACACCCGCATGACCTCGACCTACCCTATGTCGACAAGCAAGCGTCGAACGAATGGTTAAGGACAGGCGAACTAATCCCAGAAATGGAGGGCTTCCTTATAGCCATACAGGATCAGGTGATACACACAAAGAATTACCAGAAATACATTGCCAAAGAACCAAGTGTGACAGATGACAGATGTAGGAAATGCAAGGAGAAGCCAGAAACCATCCAACACATCACGGCAGCATGCAGCATGTTATCACAGAATGATTACTTACACCGCCATAATCAAGTCACTGCTATCATCCACCAAGAAATATGCCACAATTGGTGTGATCCCAAAGGAACTACATAGAAGCCTCAAAACACTGGCATTAAATGCCAATTTGTACAGGCCCATGCAGAAAGCAGTTGTACTGAATACAACAAGAATTGTTCGAAAATTCATGAGTCAAGAATAGACGAGAGTGCTTGGTAACCCACCCGTACCTCGCTAAATGCAAACACCAGGAATGAAGCCTGAGAAGATTGAAATAATAATAATAATAATAATAACACCACATTATCCAGCAGCAGAAGTATGAATCTTTCCTTATTAATGGATCGGTATACGTGGAGTAATGTATATGTACTTCAATATGAAGTAGAAAACTCCAGTCAATAACAATTTTCAAGCCCGTGTATTATGGCTCGGGTTTTATCGATTGAAAGTAACTGTTATTAAGCAAAGTAGGTTGAATACATTATAATCATTTTAAGGGATTCCTAAGAGGAATTGATTTTCAATTAGACCAAAAAAAAATGTAGCAAAAACTGACTACGTTTTCCTCAATCACTGTTAGTTCAATGGAACTACTTTTCTGTTTATGTTCAAGATATTTCTGCTACTAACTTTGAAGAAGCAATTGATATGAATGGTTGAGAGAAACTGTTCCTTGGGTTATACCATTAGTTGTAAATCTTGTTATCATTATTTATTTGTATTTTTCTGTTCGTAAAAAAGTTTTGAAAACCCTAAAACTTCATCTTTTTGGAAATCTAAACAGGTGTAATCAATTGAGTTCAGAAACTTAAGTGGTTTTCAGAAAATTATCATTTTCGAACAATAATTGATGGTTTGTGAAATGATTAATGATAAAAATAATCAGCCGATGAGGAAAAGAGATAACGTTTCTTATCATGCAATAAATTGAATAAAAAACAAGCAGATGTTCTTAATATATAAGTATAAGTTCATGGTTATACAGAATCCACATTAAAGCTGAATGATTTCCAGCATGTAGATATACAATTTTATTTTTTATTAACAGGTCAGACTCCTGATGTAGTTAACAATTATAGAAAAGTAACTCAAATAGCCACCACGTTATATAATATAGTTATATAATGCCGGTAAAATTAGACACCCTCCTGCAATGTGTAGGAAAAAATTCGAAGTTTCTACCTGGAAGACCGAAACAGATCCTTGAGATGCAGGATTCTTATCGCTTTTGGGAAAAAGGACAATTTTATTACGTTTAACCATAGAATAAAAGGTAGGCACACATTTTAGATGAACGAGTTCAGTTGTTAGTCAGACTTTAGAATTCTTTTGCTACTTTTCAAGCTAACTCCGCCAGGGGCAACTGATGGGTGGATTGAGTGGCTTGTCAGTTGTCACTGCCGGTCCTGAGCCCGAATAAAGGAGGAGGGTTGAGCAGAGGGCTAACCACCCACTCTCGTAAAAAGTAGTCTGGTTATGAAAACTGCAATTTTGCCTCGGACCCGAAAAGGAATTTAAGTATTGGAACCTGGAACGTCCAGAGCTGGTATAGAGCCGGTGCCGCTACAAATGCCATTCAACAACTCGAAAATATAGGAATGGATATAACAGCAGTCCAAGAAATAAGATGTCCTGGGGACGGAAATGTAAAGATGGGTGAATCTGTTATATTTTTTAGCGGCAGTGAACAAGGAAAACGTAAATTTGGAACAGGTTTTGTCATTAGAGAATATATGGTCCAAAACGTTTCAAACCAATAAATGAAAGAATGTGCTACATTAGACTAAACGGCAAATGGTACAACATATCGATCATCTCAGCACATCCTACAACTAGGACATCTTAGAAAAAACCATTGACACAAAGCCCAAACAAGACACGAGACAACTCTGTGGTGATTTCAATGCCAAAATAGGCAAAGAACCCTGCTTCAACCCAACGATAGGCAAACACAGCCTCCATAATATATCCAATGATAATGGGCAAAGACTTATAGAAGTGGCCACTTCCAATAATATGCTGATAAAATCGACTATGCTCCCACATAAAGACATCCACAAACAGACCTGGATTTCAAATGACCACATCACCCGAAACCAAATAGACCATATCATCGTGGATGCGGGTCACGGAAGCAACGTCCTAGAAGTAAGAAGCCTCCAAGGAATATATGGCGATACAGACCATTACCTAGTCCAAACGAAAGTTAAAATGAGAATATCGACACATAAATACACCAGAACTAAGACAACCCCTCAATGGAATAGGGACGAACTACAAAATGAAACAAAACAACGACAGTACAGAGAACAACTCGAACAAACTCTAGACTCAGAGACAGAATGTGATGAACCTGAAACGTTGCGGGAGAGAACTTTAAAAGTGACAACAGAAGCCGCTCAGAAAGTATTCGGTAAAAATAAAGTGAAAACTGCACAAAAATGGTTTGACGACGAGTGTCAGATTCTCCTAGAAGCCAGACAAAAGGCAAGGAAGATAATGCTACAACTCCAAACAGAGGATAGTATAGAAGAATGCGCAAGGTGCCGAAAAGAGACAAGAAAACTAATAAGAACAAAGAAAAGGATGAACGAAGGAAATATGAAGAAATAGAAAGAGACCGCCCAAAACCAGACCACTTAATACTCAAAGAAGAAGAACTGACCGAAGAATGGAGAAGATACTTCAAGGACCTCCTAAAACCAGAATAATTGCACAAAGAAGAGGCCTACAAAACAGTAGCCCTAACTGTGGAAGAACCCTTCCTTCAAGAAACAAAAAGGGCATTGAATAAGCTAAAGAACTCCAAGGCGCCTGGCTCGGATAAGATAACGGCAGAACTACTAAAGTATGGTGGAAATGTACTCCATTTACAAATTAATAACTCTCATATGGCGAGAAGAAAAAATATCTACAAAATGGAAAGAAAGTATTATCGCACCCATTCATAAAATGGGAGATAATTCAAAACGCGCTAACTACAGAGGATTCTCACTCATAAACACCGCATACAAAATACTCTCAAACATCCTGCTGTATAGATTAACCCCATATGCAGGAAACATTCTAGGTGAATATCAGGCCGGCTTCAGAAAATACAGGTCAACTATAGACCAACTTTTCACACTAAGGCAAATTCTAGAAAAGGCTTGGGAATATAATAAAGAAGTACATAACCTCTTCATAGATTTCCGACAGGCTTATTATAGCATTGAGAGAAGTCAAGTATAGAACGCAATGGCGAAGTTTTCAATCCCAAAAAAGCTGATCCAGATGACCAAAATTTGCAAAGAGGGAGAAGTATCAAAGGTACGGGTAAACAATAACCTATCCAGCAGCTTTGGAATAGATAACGTACTAAAACAAGGCAATGCCCTCTCGCCACTACTGTTCAACCTCGTCCTAGAGAAAGTCGTGAGAACAGCTGAGATAAAAACTGAACTGCTAACAACGAAACGTTCCAAGTTGCTGTTAGCATACGCAGATGACATCGACATCATCGGGGATTATGTCGTAACAATAAAGGACATTTTCAACAAGATCGAGAAAATAACAAGCGAAGTAGGACTAAGAATTAACGAGGAAAAGACGAAATACATGTGCGTAGATAGAATTACACGCAGAGATAGATTAGGACAAAACATCACAATAAACAATTTCAACTTCGATAGAGTAGACCACTTCAAAAACCTTGGTGCCACATTTACAGCAGACAACGACGTCACTGAAATCAAAGGCAGAATCCAGTACGCAACCCTCTGTCTTTTTGCACTCAATAGTCTTATGAGGGGTGTTGGGGTTGTGCTGTAGAGGTAGTACCTTTAATCAAGGACGGTCGTGCTCAAAGGTATAACTGGTGAGTAGTCGGCGATGACTGGTCCTCACAGGGCACCCAATTCTCACTTATGGTTCCACGTGCCACACCCCGGGCAACTGCATCGACCTGCAGGCTAAACTAAGTGAGTATAGCCAGATATGGTGAAAAATTCGCAGCGTCTGACCCAGAATAGGCGGCTGCAAACAGCGTCTGTTCCCAAAGTGGGCGGCTGACTCAGACACTCACCAACACGCCCGGCCAGCGTGGTGTTTTAAGGCTAAAATCCCGTAAATGAAAGAGACGAAAAGGATACGGCCCTCAGTCCCCGGCGGATCGCTGGTTCCCAGCCAAGGTGGCGGCTGGATCAAACAGAGATCAGAGTGTGCTAAGAATCACCGGGTAGGACCAGGCCACCAAGGACGAAGAAAACTATATATTGCTACGTATAACACAAGAACGCTTTTGCAAGACCAGAAAATCCTTGAATTAGAGGAAGAACTTAGCAAAATACACTGGGATATAGTGGGTCTTAGCGATTTTCGCCGAAAAGGAGAACAACAGCTCAGGCTAAAATCAGGAAACGCGCTCTACTTTAGAGGAAATGAGGACAGATCAGAGGGAGGAGTTGGTTTTATAATACATAAGAGCCACACTGAGAATATTGAACACCTTGAGAGTGTAAGCCCTAGAGTTTGCTTCTTAGTACTGAAGTTAAACCAAAGTCAAGTCTATGCACCTACATCCACCTATTCCGATGAAGATTTAGAGACCTTCTATGAGGACATTGTCATGGCATTGTCCAAGGTCCCAACACATTTTACAGTAGTAGTTGGAGATTTTAATGCTAAACTCGGAAGAAAGCTGGATGAGAGTGAATTCTCCCTTGGACAGTATGGGATAGGAGAAAGAAACGATAGAGGAAACTTTCTGCTACAGTTTTTCTTAGAACACCGCCTAAATGCTATGAATACCTTCTTTAAGAAACCGGAACAACGGAAATGGACCTGGGCTAGCCCTGATGGAAACACGAGAAATGAAATAGATTTCATCATTACAGATAAGAAGCAAATCATACAAGATGTAACAGTACTCAACCGTGTATCAGTGGGAAGCGACCATAGAATGGTGAGAGCAACAAAAACGTTGAACTTAAGGAAAGAGAGAAGAAAGCTCCAAAACACAAAAAATAAGAAATGGAATACAGTTGCAAATAAAGAAGAGTATCAAAGAACCATAGCTGGACAATTAGGAAATATAGACACAAAGGATGTAGAGGACTTGAATGACACAATACTGAAATCGTTACGAGAAGCTCAGCAAATACACTGCACCCAAAGGAGTGATAAAGAAGAAAGACTATCGGTGAACACCCGCCACCTTATGAAACAAAGGCGAGAAATGATACACAAACAAACAATCAACAGAGACCAGTTGAGAATATTGAATAGGAATATATCGAGAGCCGCACGGAAAGATATCAGAGATTACAACACAAGATGGGTAACGAGGGTCATACAGGAAAACAAGAGCATGAAAGTACTAAGAAATAAACTCGCTATGGGGAGGACAGAAATCATTAAACTGGAAAACGCAGATGGACAAATAGTCACAAATAAACAAGAGATTCTAGAAACTGTGAAAGATTTCTATGCAAATTTATATTGCAATAATGAACAGCTGATATGCACAGAGGACATCCCTCGAGTTTTAAACCAGGGATCGGAGGAAATGCCTGACATAACAGAGGAGTCCGTTGAGTACAACAAGCCACTCGTGTTAATATTTGTGGACTATGAAAAGGCGTTTGATTCCATCAAGCACAGCGAGATGTTTAAAGCACTTGCCGACTGTCGAGTAGACCACAGATACTCTGCTATACTGCAACATATATATGAAAATGCAACAGCGAGCGTATGACTCCATGAAGAGACATATAGATTCAGAGTGCAGCGCGGTGTACGACAAGGCGACACAATCTCCCTTATTTACCACGTTGTTGGAGTATATGTTCAAGAGTGTCGAGTTGGAGAATATGGGTATAAATATTAACGGTGAAAATTTCAGTCACCTTCGGTTCGCTGACGATATTGTACCGATTTCAGATAGCTTGGATAAGGCAGAGAAACTGCTTATGAGACTAACATCTGCTTCACATAAAGTTGGGCTTAAAATCAATCCATCGAAAACAAATTCCATGACAAATCTAGTCCCAAGCCGAAACTACTTAGTAGAAGGAAAAGAAATTTTCCAAGTTACATCCTACAGATATCTGGGCCACGATATTACGATTGGCAGGGACAATCAAACCTGCGAAATCAAAAGAAGGATAGGACTAACGTGAGCCGCCTATGGGAAGCTGAAGCACATTTTTAAGTCCGAAACCCCCATATGCCTTAAGCGGAAGGTGTTTGATCAGTGTGTTCTGCCGGTTCTGACTTATGGTTCGGAGACCTTAACTCTAACACGAAGATCGGTAAATAAAGTAAAAGTGACCCAGCGTGCCATGGAACGCTCCATGTTGGGAGTCACGCTGAGAGACAGGATTCCGAATGATCGGATACGTCAGAAAACAGGGGTTACCGATGCAATCCAGCGAATAACATATCTAAAGTGGAACTGGGCTGGACACGTCGCAAGTATGACCAACGAAAGATGGACCAAAAGGATCATAGAGTGGAGACCTAGGCAAGATGCGTTCAGGAACAGAGGTCGTCCGCCGACCCGGTGGACGGATGACATAAAAAGAGTAACACCAAATTGGATCCAGGATGCCCAGGATCGAAATAAATGGAGATCGTTAACGGAGGCCTATGTTCAGCAGTGGACGAGACAGGCTGTTTGATGATGATGAGTCTTATGAAATCAAAGAGTCTAACAAGGGCTTCAAAAATCAAGATATATAAAACTATCATCAGACCCACAATGACATATGGTAGCGAAACGTGGACATATACCAAAGCAAACGAGGATAAACTCAGATGCTTCGAACGAAAGATTCTCAGATATTTGGACCCTACCATGATCCGACGACCAACCGATATCGCATTAGAACTAATGCAGAGGTCCAAGAACTATACAAAGATAGCGATATTATCCAGGAGATTAAATCCCAGCGTTTAAGATAGGCAGGACACGTACAGAGGCTACACGACGAAAGACTTATAAAACTGATATGTGAAGAGACTCCAACAGGCAAAACACCACTCGGACGCCCCAGAATGCGTTGGAGAGACAACATAAGATCAGACCTCCAAAAAATGAACATCCCACTCGATTACAGGTTGATGGAAGGCAGGGCCTCATGGAATAAAGTTGTGCAGTCAGCCAAGACCCACCCAGGGTTGTAGCGTTAAGTGATGATGATGATGATGATGACTTCTCAAACTCGATAGCTCGATTATTTAATTGACTTTGGGAATAAAAGTGTTTTTTAATTTTTTTAAATTTCTTTAAATTCACAGGGATCAATAGAGACAGTTCTCATTGATACGCTAACCATAGCGTCACCTCCATCGACGGGGAGAATTCGGTTTCAAATGGAATATATCCGTATACTAAAAGCCAGAATTCAGAGTCTCAATGCAATAAACCCCCAATTGTTTACCAGTGAAAACATAATTAGTGGCAATAACGTGCGCGTACGTAAAACAGTACCGTCAAACGGGGTGACTTCGGCCATTTAGGGTCGCTTCGGACAACAGGTAGATTTTTTGAATATGCATTCACAGCGGCAACAGTGTAAAAGATAGCCCATATTAGTATGTTACCCAAATGTTTACAACTTAGTTGCCGTTAGATGATGGTGTGTTGCGGTCGCACGTCGTGATCAGTTTTCCGTTCCACGTAATTTTTGTTTTGGTAAGAATTTCTTAATTCAAAAGATACTGAAAAGTAAGTTGTGCCCACCTCATTTGCATACCTTAGTACAATTTTTGTTTATACTAGTAGGAAGGGTGATGTTTTGAGAATATTTTAGCCAGAAGTTCGTTCGTTTATTTTTACACACATTTCATATACAGGGGTGATAACAAAATTATACGTTTTTAGGGGGCGACTTCGGACATGGGCCGAATTTATAAGAAAGTGGTGGGTGGTAGAAGCTACCAAAATTATAAACCAGAAAAACTAGAAAATGCCATCTGTGATGTGAAAACCCACAGGAAAACCTTACGGCAATCTGCTGAATATTATGGTGTACCTAAATCGACTATTAGCGACAGAATTAAGAATGTTAATGTCAAAAAAGTCGGCGGCCAGACAATACTATCGTCAGAAGAAGAAGGAAGGCTGGTTGTGGCCATTAACCTGGCGGCAAAATGGGGATTTCCTCTTTCTCCATACGATGTCCGAATGATAGTCAAACAATATCTAGACAGGAGAGGGGTGAATATAAAAAAATTTCGAGATAACCTTCTGGGACACGATTGGGTGAATTCATTTTTATCCCGACACCGTAATCTTACGACAAGATTTTGTCAAAATATAAAGAAATGTAGGGCACAAGTAAGTGAAGTGAATATTTTCGTGAGCTCCAAACATCCCTGGAAAATGTTGACCCATCGCTAATAATTAACTATGACGAAACTAATTTTAGTGATGACCCGGGTAAAGTCAAGGTGATTTCTAAAAGAGGATCGAAATATTGCGATCGAATAATGGATTCATCTAAATCTAGCGTAAATATAATGATGTCGGCTTCAGCAAGTGGCGACCTTTTTCCACCCTTCGTGGTGTATAAGGCTAAGCGTCGGTATCAAGAATGGGAAGAAGATGGACCGAATGGATGTGGTTACAGTGTGAGCAGCTCAGGATGGTTCGATTCAACAACTTTTTTGGAATGGTTGCGCCAGATAGCTTAACCTTATTTCAGAAAAAAGGATGGGCTGAAAATTTTAATTGGTGATAATTTGTCCAGTCACTTAACAGTAGAAGTTATTGAGGAATGTGCACGTCAGAATATAAAATTCATCCTACTTCCACCAAATGCCACCCACCTTTGCCAGCCGCTGGATGTTGCTTATTTTGCGCCCCTTAAGAAAACATGGAGGAGAATTCTGACTGAGTGGAAGTCCAAAAGAAAAGGTCCATTTCAGTAGAAAGATTTTCCAAAACTTCTAAGGAAATCTTTAGAAGCAATTGAAGCAAATTCAAAGAAAAACGTGTTGTCCGGATTTCGCGCATCGGGTATTTGGCCCAACAATCCACAGGAAGTTCTAAAACGTCTGCCTCTAAGACTTATGACTGAAGATAATCCCCCAGGCGGTGAAATAAATAAATCGCTACTGGCATTTCTTAAAGAAAATGGAAACCCTGAATTGCAAACAAGAACAAACAGGCGCAAACGAGTCAATGTTCCAACAGGAAGGTCAGTCATCCTTGCAGATATGAATGTTGAATTCGAAAACGAACCACGAGAAAATATTCCTTCCACATCTGGAGTACAAAAACCTAGATAGTGCCAGAACAATCCATCTGATTCCGATTTATTTGATGAACATTTTTTACCAGCTAACGCATCTGATTCGGAAGAAGAAATGACTTCCGAGAAACCAAGAGACCATTCTTCAAATGAAGATATTAAGATAAAGATAAATGATTTTACCCTCGTTAAACTTCCCATAGAAAATTCTTTAAAAAGCAAATTCTTTGTTGCACAAATTGTAAACGTAGAAGGTGAAAATTACCTGGTAAAATTTCTTCGACAAAAAAAATGTGGGGCTGATGTTTTCTTTTCTTTTCCAAACGTGTCTGATAAGAGCATCATTGGAAAATTTGAAATTGTTCAAACGGTTTTTCCTTCACATTTTCGAAGAGGTTGTTATAAATTTTCCAATTTACCTGATGTTGTTATAGAGTAGATTACAGTTGTATTTATGACATAAAAATTTACTTTTCTGGAATAACCTGTTTAGTTTCCTTATATAAGAATTATTATGTTTGATTTTTAAAATAAATAAATCTTTTTTATGATAAAATGATGTTTCTCTTATAACAAATAATTTTCCTACTAGTGTAGACGATTAAAAAAAGAAAATGTTTGTCCGAAGTAACCCCTGCAACCGTTAAACATCGGTTTTACGTAGTTTTATATGGCCGTCCGAAGCCACCCCACTCGATGGGGTGGCTTCGGACAGTTTTTAATAAAAAAATATAATAACTGGAAAAAAATTACGTTTGACATTGTCAAAATGTAACTAGATGTTAGGGGCATCTTAGCCGAATTTTAGTTCTCTTGGTTTTTAGTTTGTGATTAAGAAAGTTGCAAAAAGTGTCCGAAGTCACCCCTCCCCGTTTGACGGAAGTTTCGATTAGAATATCGCCGGAATCACCCAGAACCAAAGGTACACAGAATTAATAGAAAAAAAGCCGTTAGACGCACTAAAATTTCCAAAAAAACAATAACGCCAAAAAAGTGACGCGAAAACAGATACAAGTGGTGAGCAAGGGCCATCAGCCAATACTATAAATAACATATATGTCAACATATATATCGACGACGACTCGTTTAATCAAGAGAACATAGATAATTTTAACATCTCCCAACCTTAAACATTCCTAAGCAGTGCTTGGATGAGATTGATATAAATACCTTAACGAAAGCTCTAAATTCTGCTAAAGATAATAAGAAGGATTCAGAAAACTAAGAAAAGTGTACAGAAATCATCAACAGTAATTCGCCAATTTCACTAAATAAAAAGTGCCTAGAACACAATCAAGAAAAAAAAGTGTCTATAAAACCAAAAAAAGTGTATAGGAGGTTCAGAAAAAAGTCGAGACAGTGACAAATCTGACACTCCAGATCTAATCATCCCTGCTTATCGCGGAAACGATACAAATTATACATCTTCTCCTGTCCACCCCAATATTCATAGCGAAAACAGTCCAACATGGAAGAAGACACCATAGCGCCAAAAAACAGTAGAAACACTACCGATGACGAGGAAGACCTTCAAAAATCGCCTAACACCGTGCAAATAACAACTGTAGAAGCGATGGTTCACAAACCGGCGAACACTTTTCCGGTATTTTTGAATTCACTACTTTCACCCCCTAACGGTGGTAAGCATCACCTCAAAATATTTGAATGGCATTAGGGGTCATGTAAGGAATCAATTTAAAGCCCTTTCAATTCTCTTTACAACAGTCTTTAAATTTTAAAATTTGGCCTAGTACTTTTTAATAAATCACATTTTAAACTTTAAATTACGTACTTGTTTAGTTTTTAGAATTGAATTTTTTTCATTTTAGTGAAAATGACACATGGGTCGTTGACATGGTTTAAGTCTTGATTTTCTTGCTTTGCCTTGCTTTTGTAATTTTTTTATCACATTTGTAAAATACAAATGGATACGATACGGGCACATAAAGAACGTGCAATTAGTGGATTCGTTTATCGAAGCGAGGTTTTGTTTAATTGTGTTTTTTAAAATTACATACCAGGCTTTATTCCATTGCGGATAAGGTTGATATAATTTCGCTTTATTTTATGAACAATAAGTGTGTACATGTAACGGCTCAGTTAGTAAATGATAAATATTAAGATAAACAGGTCAGTAGAAAGTAGGTGCTAGATTTATTGAAAACATGTCAAAAGACTGGAAAAGTAGCTAACAGAAAACTAGTGTAGTGCCTGTAGTTAATGTAGCTAGTGAAGTTTCAGTTTTGGAACATGTTAGTGTTTTTAAATGAAACTGAAGGTCTCTAGTTAATTCCACAATATAATACAAGTTATTGAAAATTCTAAAAAATTGACAATTGTTTCGATAAATCAATATCATCGTCATTTGGAACATGTTCATTATAACGCCCTTTCTTCTTTACTGATCGGTTTGACGCCTACAGTCCAGGTAACGGGTTGTCTCGGGCGACAGTTTTTTATCGGGACATGCTCCACTTGCTCCGAGCAGCGTCAGTGAAGAATGAAATACTCCAAATATCTTCGTTTAAAAATATTACAGGCGGCAAATATAGCACTTGCGCATAACTAACATGGCCACACAGAGTATAGTCGGACCTCTCACTCTTAATAGAACGCATTTCGCTTATTGGAGATATAAGCAGTTAGCAGTATATTTGATTTATTACGTATATGGTATAAAAGTAGTTTGTTTATGGTGGTGCAATTATACTTATCCATACGAAGTAAGTATATATTTTTCGGTTGGCGGTGTTACATATTGATGGGAGTATAAGTGTGTGCATGAACAAATGTTGTTATTTCAATTGTTATCTAAATTACGACTTAGGTCACACTTACCCATTTCATATTGGAGAGTGAGGTAAATATGACCATCTGTACGGGGCAAATGTGAACTTATATTTGTGTTGAAACGAACTAGCTTCAACTTTTAATTTCAGGTTGAGTCAAATATACTCGAGTTGAATCAAGGCATGCAGTTGCAGAGATAAAAAGAGGTGCTTTTTCGATATACCGGGCATATAAAGTGTTTAATATCCCAAAAACCACACTCTTCTATCATCTGACTGGTGCTAGAGGTGTAAAAAGTAAATCACAAGGTAAAGCTCCAGCAATTCCGCTCGAATAGTGGACGAGATTAGCTGAGGGACTGAAGATCATGGGACAGTGTGGATTTGGAATATCGAGATTGGAACTGTTAGAGTTTGTTCGTGAATATGTGACTAAAAATGAAATAAAAACATCATTTAAAAATAACGTTCCTGGGGATGAGTGGTTTGGCAGTTTCAAAAGACGCCACAAACTCAGCATAAAAAAGCCTCAGGCTGTGGAATATTCACGAAAAAAGATGACGGATCCGATTATTGTTCAAGAATGTTTTGATACTGAAAAAAACATTGGTGTGGCTGAAGTTGGAGGAGAAGCCAGAGCAAAAAAACCAAAGTCGTGGGGGCCAGGGGTAAGTCATGTTCCAGAACAACATTCGGACCTGGAATAGAGAACACCACAGCCCTTTCAGCAGTTTCTGCGTCAGGGATAAAGGCGCCACCACTAATCGTATTTAAGGGGAAGAATATCTGGGATTCCTGGCTACCAGATGACAAAAACTCGTTTCCAGGAACTGCATATGCAGCTAGTGTTAATGGATGGATGGAAACTGACATATTTTACAATTATTTTTAAAAAACGTTCATTCCTGCATTGGGACCAAATAGACCCGTATTGGTAGTATATGACGGTCATAGTTCACATATTAGTATTGCACTGGTTGAACTAGCACAAAAAATGACGTTACAATAATAAAACTTCCTCCTCATACCAGCCATCTTTTGCAGCCCTTAGATTTAGCTGCATTTGAGTCTGTAAAAGATACTTGGGTCCAACAACTTGTAACTTGGCAGAGACGTACGAGTAATACGGGCCTCAAAATTCCAAAAAAAGAGTTCTCTCAAATGATAGGAGCTACATGGAATAATGTGAACGTGGAAATTATAAAGAGTGGATTCAAAGAAGCTGGTATTTATCCGTTCAACCGCAATGTCGTACCTGAAGAGAAATACCATCCTTAGAGTTTGAAGAGATGGAAAGAACAACAGGCTTTAAAAGACCGAACAATAGTTGTAGCTGACAACGGGACCTCAAATATTGATGTTATTACCAGTAATGGTGCTCAGTCGACAGATGACAAAACTGTGGAAAACCCGACGAGTAACATTGTTGACGCAGGTCCAAGTAGCTCAAAACTGAGTTTTGAGGAGCTTCTATTGAATACCGTAAAACACACCAACAAGAGTCTGTCAGTCACAAAACGAAAGAAGGTAGCTGCAGGTGCAGAAGTCGTGACCTCGAAAGAAGTATTGGATAGACTCACAGTTGAGAATAAAGTAAAGGAATCAAAAGCAAAAGAAACACAACAGAGAAAAGAAAAGGGAAATGCAAAAGGAAAAAGAAAGAGACGTAATATTGCTCCAAAGTTAGAAGAGAGCTTTAGCAGTTCAACTTCAGAAGATATGGTAGAATATGTGGACTCCGAAGACGATCTTGACCCTGAAATATGTGAAGAAGAACTAGTTATTGAAGAAGAGGAGCAAGTTGTTGAAGGTGGAGAAAAGTTAGGGAAGTCCCAAATTGCAGTAGGAAGTTGGGTCGCTGTGGAGTATATTACCTTACAAAAACACGTGAAACATTTTATCGGGAAAATTTACTGCAAAATTGATAATGAATGGAGAATTCGTTTTTTGAGGTATAAGAAGAATAGTAACAACTTCCTATTACCTGATATAGAAGACAAATATATGATAGTCGAAGCAGATATTGTAAAAATGTCTGAACCCATGAAAGACAGAAGGGACCACTTGACTTTCAGATCTAATTTTGCAGGACTGAACCTTTAAATTTTCAAAAGTTTGTAACTCTCTTATTAATAAAAATATTAAAATTGTGCAAACATCAAAAAATTTGTCTCTCCTTGTATTTTCCAATTATTCACATTTGCCCCAAACATAAAACAGTTCGACTAAGCTGAATTTCACAGTCACACTTACCCCAAATAAACGGGAAAGTGTGACCATGACCATGTTTTTTTTTAAAATATGGTTAACTTCTATATGCGATGTTATAAAAATACCTACATTTGGAAGTATGTAGTCAAGATCCTAAAGACCATAGGTAACAAATAGCAGGTATTTAGCAATCTCCAAAATATTTTATAATGTATCATAAAAATCAACTCGTTGAAAACTAGGTCACACTTTAACGGGTTTACCTTAGTTAAAAATGTGAAACAAAATTGTACACCCTTACTACAGGCTAAACTTTAACTAATTTTAATTCAATACAAGTATTGTATATATTAACACTTCAATCTACCTATGTAGAGCAAGTTAAGAAAATCTTGAACTTTTGTTGAAACTTTTTTTGACGATAGCTTTGAGAATGGCCTATTGGTCGAAAGCGCTTAGCTGAATCTCTAATAAAATACCCACTTAGTATTCGTCGTTTTATTGATTCAATTTATACCCAGCGCGTACACCATATCCAGACAATTATTTTATAAATAACACTAAGAACTTCCAAATACAAGTTTTGCAGGAGATATTTCTGAAGAAATGGGGGTAAAAAGGAGAAAAATATATCGCTTAAATCCAACAGCAGAAATATCTACACAAGTTTCAATTTTAAGGTTATAAGAAAAATAAAGAATTCAGGTACTAATGTTAATTGCATATGTTGAGGAATTAAGTAATATAAATTATGGAAATCCTCGTATAATTGGATCTACAGTTCCTTGAATAACGAACAGGATCAATGCAAAAACGAGCAATTAACAAATATAAGATCTAAAATGCTCAACCTCCACACGTAAATTGTAGAAAAAAATAGTGATACAAGCATTGAGGGTATCACACAATTTCTACAAAATAAATTCAGAACTATCAAGAACTAGCTAAAGATGGTTTTAAGAAAGCATGGATATTAGGGGTCTCACTGTTAAAGTATTACTCAAAAGAGAAAATGTTAACAGGAAATGCGGTTTTTGAAAACTTTCTCTGATTGGTAATTGCTTTCTTGTTTTATTTATTCCAATCACACTAACACTGTCAAATCCGTCACAAATAACCAATACTATGTAGTAATCGAAACACTTCTAAATGAGTTGGTTATTGAAGGTTATAATTGGAAAATTGAATAGATGAGGCTTTTACTTGATGAAGATCCATACTGAACGATGAAATAAAACAATATAATTTGTTTAAAACTTCATTATATTTGAACTAATGTTCAATTTAAACTTGTTGACGCGTTTCACTAACACAGTAACTTCTTCAAAACGAATGAAGGTATAATGTAATAATGTCTTAATATATACAGTGCATAAATACAGAATTCTATTTACTAACGTTAACAATGGTATTGAAAGAAATTACTTGGAAATTCATTCACTACAAACATTCCTAAGCTATCTTCTAGGTAAAAAGGTTTAATAAAGGAGACTGATTGATATCTATTTGGTCGTTAAGAAGATTACCTGAATATTTATTTTTGTTAATCTCGAGGGCCTCTAATAAATTTAAACTAAAGGATTTACCGACTACATGGAGAATTTCAAAATTTGGGTCGAAAATGTGTTGGTTTTCTAATAAATGATTTGAATAGTTAGAATCTAATTTTTTGTTGTCATAGCTACGTTTGTGTTCCGAAATTCTAGTTTTAAAATTTCTGAAAGTTCTACCGATATAAATTGTATCACAGTTGTCATTACCACATTTTAATTTATAAACTTCCGATTTGTTTAATTTTGAAGATTTAGATTTATTATTTTTAACGAACTTGGATAAACTGTAATCAGTTTTAAAAGAAAAATTTATGTCTAAAGTTTCTAAAAATGATTTAATTTTTAAGGATGGTGTTCCAAAGTATGTTAAGCTTTTGAATTGTTTATTGTTATTTTTATCTGAAGGGAATACTTGTTCTAAAGTCTGTTTTTTTATCTTTTTATTTATGATATTGTCAATTAAATTTGGATCGTAATTATTATTAACTACTATTTGTTTTATGATATTTAATTCTTTAGTATAATTATTAATATTTAATGGGACTGTTAAGAGTCTGTGTATCATACTATTGAAAGCTGCTAGTTTATGACTGAATGGGTGGACCGAACTATTATGAATTGTAATATCTGTATGTGATGGTTTATGAGATATAGAAAAATCATGTTTATTATTTATATTTGAAATTGTAAGGTCTAGAAAGTTTATAGACTTATTCTGTTCAAGCTCTACGGTAAATTTGATATTATTGTGAATCGAGTTTATGTAAGTAATGAAGCTCTCCAATTGTCTATTTGTACCGATAAAGCTAGCTAAAATGTCGTCCACATATCGGTGCCAGTACATAAATGTTTTACTAAGGGGGTGTTCATGAATTATTTTTTCTATATTATCCATAAAAATTTCTGCTTGTAGGGGGCTGAGGGGGTTGCCCATAATCAAACCGTCTTTACTGCTATAAACCTCTACATTGAAATGAAAATAATTTTGATTCAAACACACTTTTAATAAAGTAATGATATCAGAATGAATTATAGGATTAACATTATTGTATGTGAGCAAGTTATCAACAAGAGTTATGGTTTCTTCAGGAGGTATACTAGGGAATAGATTTGTTACATCGAACGATATGAATTTAGAATTATGGGGTAGTATTATATCTTGAATATTAATAATAAATTACGTTGAGTTTTTAACTGAAAATCGAGATGTGGATAAACAATATTTAGAGATGAAATCTATGAGAATCTTTGAAATTTTGAATGCAGGTGCTGTGAAATAAGAAACAACTGGTCTGATTGGGTACCCCTCTATATGGAGTTTAATTAATGAATAATGTTCAGGGTGCTGCGGATTGGGTAAAAATAATTTATATTTTTCTTTATCGGGAATTATTGATTTAGCGTTATCTACTGCTAATTTTATTTCTATCTGAAATTTATTAGTTGGGTCTTTTTCCCTAGATACATGAAATTAAAACAGACAACAGGAACAGTCCAGCTAACAAAGCCAGTATCAATGGCAAAGAAAGATGGTTAAAAGAAGAAAAGAGCATTCAGTGTAGTAACAGATATATTTTTAGTATTTATTTAGTATGTAAGGTAATTCATTCACAATTATCACATATACTACACCCCATAGAGTTTGACATTTTAGATAGGGACATAAGAGATAAAATTAAAGTAATTATTCACGAAAAGTACCAAGGACATAAACGTAAATTAAAGTCGTTATAAACCAACAAACCAGTATCAAAAAACCCACAAACCAAATTCTCAGAACATAAATTTTTTAATAGATTCGTCAATCTTTCAAATACAATTTTTTCAGATAAAGAAGTTCAATTATTACAAAAATGTTTTAAACATAATATTCAACCCACGTGTTCATTTGATAACTTCATCAAACTAGGTATAGAAACAGAAACTAATTTGTATAATTTTCCAAATAATTCTAATCTAAAACATAAACCTTCAGAAATTATTAAAAAATGATTTGTCGAGTTTGAAAACCCAACTTTGAATTATCAGTCAAATCAATTCAACAAAAATCAAAGTCAAAAAGTCTTATTTTCACAAAAGCAGATAAAGGAAATACGGTAATAGCATTACCTAAAGAAGATTATATATTAAAAACCAACAATTTTATGCAGGCAAGCAATTTTGAGACCCTTAAAAAAGACCCAACTAATAAATTTCAGAAAGAAATAAAATTAGCAGTAGATAACGCTAAATCAATAATTAACGATAAAGAAAAATATAAATTATTTTTACCCAATCCGCAACACCCTGAACTTTATTCATTAATTAAACTCCATAAAGAGGGGTACTCAATCAGACCAGTTGTTTCTTATTTCACAGCACCTGCATTCAAAATTTCAGATATTCTCATATATGTCATCTCTAAATATTGTTCATTCACACCTCGATTTTCAGTTAGAAACTCAACGGAATTAATTAATTATATTCAAGATATAATACTACCCCATAATTCTAAATTCATATCGTTCGATGTAACAAATCTATTCCCCAGTATACATCCTAACGAAACTATAACTCCTGTTGATAACTTGCTCACATACAATAATGTTAATCCTATAATTCATTCTGATATCATTACTTTATTAAAAGTGTATTTGAATCAAAATTATTTTCATTTCAATGGAGAGGTTTATAGCAGTAAAGACGGTTTGATTATGGGCAACCCCCTAAGCCCCCTACTAGCAGAAACTTTCATGGATAATATAGGAAAAATAATTCATGAACACCCCCTTAGTAAAAAATTTATGTACTGGCACCGATATGTGGACGACATTTTAGCTAGCTTCACAATAATATCAAATTTACTGTAGAGCTTGAACAAAATAAGTCTATTAACTTTCTAGACCTTACAATTTCAAATATAAATAATGAACATGATTTTCCTATATTCCATAAACCATCACATACAGATATTACAATTCATAATAGTTCGGTCTACCCATTCAGTCATAAACTATCAGTATAGTATGATACACAGACCCATTAAATATTAATAATTATAACAAAGAATTAAATATCATAAAACAAATAGCAGTTAATAATAATTACGATCCAAATTGACAATATCATAAGTAAAAAGATAAAAAAAACAGACTTTAGAACAAGTATTCCTTCATTAAACCTTTTTACCTAGAAGATAGCTTAGGAATGATTGTAGTGAATGAATTTCCAGGTAATCTCTTTCAATAGCATCGTTAACGTTAGTAAATAGAATTCTGTATTTATGCACTGTATATATTAAAACATTTTTATATTATACCTTCATTCGTTTTGACAAAGCTACTGTGTTAGTGAAACGCGTCAACAAGTTTAAATTGAACATTAGTTCAAATAAATGAAGATTTAAACAAAATATATTGCTTAATTTCATCGTTATAATTGGATTTGAGCGTGTAATATATTTTGTATTCATTGCAATTAAACAAATAGAATAGTTGTAATAAACTTACCATAAAGTAAAAAGAAAAAACTGATTTTCACCGTAAAACTGTCTCACCAAAAATATTCATTCCGCTGATTGTAAACAGTATCATATATTTTGCATCAGATAAAACTATATATAACACCTGACGCTTGCCCTCAAACACGACTAATTAAATGAGATCTTGTCGTTATGTATGTAGGTGATAAGATAAGGTAGAAACCAACCATTTTCCGTAATAGTTCAATATCAACTAAAGGTAAAACGTTTTTAACTTGGTGATCGGATTATTTTATTGATTAGTTATGGTTGATTAATATTTAAAACTACATGGAAAATTAGCTGTTATAGAGTTGCTGTATAGCAATAATTGTTTTTCTATACGGTACAGGAAAATAGCATAATCATACTCCAATAAATCTCTCATTTTCTATAATTAAACAAATCATTAATCGCACAGAAAATAATATAAGATAAAAAATACAGCACTCAAAAAACAAGTTGTTTTTAAAAATTGAAAATATCTCTAATAATTATCTGAAGGAAATGAGTTTTCATACTCATAAATCTAGCCCATTTGAACCTTTTATCAATCTTAATTTTGTGTCATCATAATTCAGGCCATGACAATTTCAAGCATAACTTCGTCAAGTAATTGTTAATCTACTAGGTCACTTGTAGCTGGTAGGATGCGTTTCCGAATATTATAAAGCTTTGACATTTTCTAGAATTGACTTGTCTCAATACTCACGCGAATTAAGGTCTACTATCTGCTTCTGCTATCAATTTCTAAATATTCAGCTAGCCTTTTTATTCCTTTTAGATTGCTGTACCACCTTAGCTGCGATTTTTCTGGAACAAATCTGTCATTTTAAAAAATAAATATAAGTTTTAATTTCATGACTTTTCGCGAAGCGACTTCGCATGCGCCACAAATAAATTATATGTTCTCATATTTCTCATTATTCTTCTGGTCTCTTTTTTTTTAATGAAGAGGTATTACACTTTACATGTTATTCTGTTCGACTGTCATGTCTGACCACACACCACACCAGTGCTTTTGTGAGCGATGGATAATAAAGAAGATGTTTTTTGTAAAGTTTTCGTATTCGTTTTCTGTCATCTCATCTTAAAAGGCTATCATGCCTTGGTTATAAAGTTGATACGATATTACATATAAAACGTGTCCACTGGCATGAAAGATCGGTAACATGGTTTTGATGCATGTTTATGGACTTGAGGTATGTTGCGAATATATTATCTGTTTTTTCATAAGTAATCTTTGCAACACATCCTCTTTTACTGTGAAGTTACTAAATAACATTCTGACCATAACTACCAACAGTACGGTTCTGTATATCTGTTGACTCGTCAAATTGTTGCGATAAGCAGTCACATATTTCCATGTGCGTCTTTAACTGAGTTTGCAAGTGTGTTGAATTTGCACGTATTCTTCTTGTGTTATTTGACAACTGAAATAACAATCATCATTAGACTTTTGTTGATTTCAATCGTTGCTAATGTCATCGTCGGAAGAGAGATGTACGATCTCGCTTTGTACTTGTTGCTCTGAAACAATACCGTAGAGAAATTATAATATTTCCAATGGTTAAGATTAAAAATATATAATAATTAGGAAAATAACTTCATCATTTTCATCGAGAAATATTTCTCATCATCTTCGTCGTTAGCTTCCTCTAAAATAACGTCGTTGATTGTCGGTGGCAATGGACCACTTTCGTGCCAGGTGAAATAGTTACTCTCGTTATCGTTGAGGTACCAACCATGATAGATAGATACATAGATAGATATATATATATATATATATATATATATATATAGATAGATAGATAGATAGATAGATAGATAGATAGATAGATAGATAGATAGATAGATAGATAGATAGATAGATAGATAGATAGATAGATAGATAGATAGATAGATAGATAGATAGATAGATAGATAGATAGATAGATAGATAGATAGATAGATAGATAGATAGATAGATAGATAGATAGATAGATAGATAGATAGATAGATAGATAGATAGGTAGGTAGATAGATAGATAGATCTCTCTCTAGGGGAATCAACACCTTGTCGTTGGTGAGAGAGCTCAGTAACCTCTATACCCAGGGAGCGATGCCGGCGGTAGCGTAGCTACTGGTAGGGTCACCCATGCCGGTAAGGTCTCGAAGTGGTTGAGGTAAAGCTAAGAAGATTCCCACACCGCAGCGTCTGACCCAGAGCGGGCTGCTTTTGAGGAGTTAACCTCGAGAAAAAATCCGGTAATCCTAAGGTGTAAACCATCGTGCCCAGGGGATGGATGGCTCTTCCGTGAAGGAGTCTCGAACGATGTCCTCCGATCACATGGTCTAAATCGGTTGTAGCACAGACCTTACCGTAGTAAGGGAGCACTGCTACGGTGGACTGTTTTTTTTTTCTGCCCGACTCGTGGGAATTCTATGGAAATTGAAGAGAAAGAATATGATGGCGTAGGCCAGGAAAATTTAGGAAATGAAGAAGCTATCTTGAATGAAGATAACAACTTCCCAAGTAGACATTTACTGATGAGGTCCCCCACGAAAGGAAGGACACAATCAATGTCACACTTGGAACAGAAGAGCAAGCGTAAAAGAATGGACGGTACAGAAAACTCCAAGGAGGCTGCCCTTAAAAATGAGTTCAAGAGCAGTAGCCGATTCAAAGAGATCATGGAAAAAATGAGCTCACAAATCAAGCACTTTGAGAAAGTGCTCAGTGAGATGTATAAGCCAAAGAAGGAATTAACTGATATTTCAGGACAACTAGTCTTCCTGCTAGAGAAGCTTCAGACTGCAGAGATGAAGAGTTGGCTAGAAAAGTCAGTATTTGAGGAAAAACAACAAGAGGGGGAAGAAAATGAAATTACTAGACTCCGCAATCAAATGAGGAGCATGGAAACATTGCACAGAAAAGAATTGGAAAGAGCTCCTAGTTACCAAGTACAATGTGAGAACTGCAGAGAAGAACAAAGGAAATTGACCAGAAGAGAAGGCTTAACCTTAGATGATAGTTATGAAAGCTTCAAGAAGATAACGGATGAGGACTGGCAAGACGAGATACTTTCAAAAATTCAAGAGCGCTGTGGAGACATTTGGGAAACTCCAAGTGAGCATGTACTTATTCTCCCTAGTGATACAAATATTAACAACCCGCAGAAGACAATTGGAAGTGTGATAGACAGACTTGGAGGAAAGGAAGGTCTTAAAAACCAGAAGAAGAAGGAGGGAGAGGTCGCAATGATGGTGCACTCATTGGCCTTCCCCGATGAGGAAGGTAACCTCAAGCACAAGTCGAGAATGATACTTTATCCAATATTCTTGAAAGAAGGAGCTAACGAAGGGACTGAGGACGAGACCATCCTGCGTTCACTCACTGCCGTCAAATCTTTGATGACGATCCATGGAAAAAGGAATCTGGCAATACCCGAAATGGAGGGAATAACTGGGAAAATGGTCTGTAGAATCCTCGAATTCCTTTTCGCCCAATCAGACATAGAAATAACACTGGTGAAGAAGAGAGTAGAGTTGGCCCCAAAAACTAGACAAAAAGTAACGGGGGCCAAAGCACCTATGAAGAGAAAAATAGCAAAGCAGGATGCACTAATTGTTAAAATGCCTAACGTCAGTTACGCAGATCTTCTCAAGTCAGTGAAACAGACAGTTGATCCAGGCGAGATTGGGGTTGAAATAAAAGATCTGAAAAAAACTCGAAGTGGTGAACTGCTCACCGTGCAGCATGGTTCAGGAAAATTAGAAGCCCTAAGAGAAAAGATCCAGGAGAAAATGCCGGATGTATCTGCATCCATTCGTGTGAGCAGAAAGGTCCTCCATATCGAAGACATGAATAAAGTAACGACCACGGAAGACATAGAAGACGCTATCTCCAATTGCAAGTTATCGAGACCATAAGATGTGGAAGTCAAATCACTTCGCCCTGCCTTTGATAATAAGCAGAATGTTACTGTGGTACTGTCGGAAGCAGATGCTATCAAACTCACAAACCTGGGTAAAATAAAGATTGGTTGGAAGCAGTGTAGGGTACTATAGAGGAAAACAGCGACAAAGTGCTTCAAATGCTGGAGATATGGACACAGAAAAGCAGAGTGCAGAGGACCAGACAAAGAAAACCGATGTTTGAAGTGTGCTCAGGAGGGGCATAAGGCAGTGGACTGTACTAACAATCCCTTCTGCATACATTGTCAGAATGAGGGGCATCAATCTGGAACCTCAAGGTCTCCGAAAAATAGGGGAGGGAAAAATCAGGAGGTATCCCAGTTAATAAAGCAGAATAGTGAGCACAAAAATGAAGCTCAAGTTTCTGCAAATTAATGCTTTCAGGAGACGCCCGTGCCATGACCTAGCATTAGCCATGACCAAAGAAATAGGAGCCAGCATGATTCTTATTAGTGAACCAAACCGCAACGCTATTAGAGATAGAAAAGACTGGTGGTCTGATGCAGACGTGAATACATCTATCAAGATTATTGACAGTAGGATCACCGTAAGTAAATATGGTAAGGGATACAGTTTTTCGTACATCATAACACCTGAATTCACAGTGTACAGCTGTTATGCTTCTCCAAATAATGAGTTAGATGACCTCGAGCAAATTTTGTGCGAAGTTGAGAGATTGATAAGGCTGAATAAGGAGAAAGCAATCATAGTCGGCGATTTCAACGCGAAATCCCCTCATTGGGGCATAAACATAATAGATACAAGGAGACAAATGGTTACAGAATGGATAACAAAAAATGACATAGTAGTGGTGAATGAGGGAAATGAGCCAACCTTTCAAAGACGGGACTACTCCTCAATTCTAGACCTGACATTAGCTACAACTGACATCATAAATGGAATAACAAACTGGGAAGTAAGTGATACCGAGTCTCTAAGCGACCACAACTACATAGTATTCGAGGTATCCGACCGAAAACATGGAGCACTAGAGAGATCGAGCAGAAATGGAGGATGGCAGGTTAGGAAGTTGGACAAACAGAAACTCCAACAACTTACGACAGCCTTACAACAGAACATGGCCCCCTCAGCGGAAGCTCTCACTCGTACACTGAAGCAGATCTGCAATAAAATTATGCCCAAGAGAGGTGATAGAAGGAAGCGAGTGTCCATGTATTGGTGGAACGAGGAAATCGCTCAGAACCGTAAAGATTGTACTCGGAAGAGACGAAACTATACGAGAAGCGTAAGGAAGAATACACCAGAAGAAACATTGCGCCGGTGGGAGGAGTATAAACAGAGTAAGAAAACACTACAATATAGTATTAAAAAATCCAAGAGAGAATGCTGGAAAACAATATATGATGAAGTAGAGTGTGATATCTGGGGGAATGGCTACAAGATAGTCATGAAGAGCCTAGTTGGCTAGCCACCCAGACAAGACTTGCCCATGCTAACAAGCGGACAAACCCATCGAGAATCCCTCAGCGCACAGGCCAATATGTCTGCTCGACATAGAGGGAAAATTATACGAACAACTGACCCTGATCAGGCTGAAAAAAGAAATAGGACGAACAGGCGGCTTATCAGAGCGACAGTTTGGATTCGTTGAAGGTAAACAAGCGGTGAGCGCTATAGAAGAAGTTTTAAAAATTGCCAGGGCAGCGGGAGAAGAATACACCGAAGACTTTGTGCAATAATAACGTTGGATGTCAAAAATGCGTTCAATACTGCAAGCTGGCAGAACATTCTTGAAAAGTTCAGAAGCAGACGCATTGATGAAAGTCTCATCAGTTTAATAAGGGCCTACTTATCCGACCGGGAAATAATCCTGGAAATAGAGGAACAAATAAAAATAAGGGAATGAAATAGTGGGGTGCCACAGGGGTCGGTCTTGGGACCAACTCTATGGAATATTCTTTACGATGGAATATTGAGAGTAACGCAACCTGCGGGTGTTACGTTAATAGCCTTCGCTGATGATGTTGCCATGGTTGTAGTTGCAAAATCCGAATAAACCCTGATGAACACAGCCAATATCGCACTACAACGGGTATCAAACTGACTCGAGCATAAAGGGCTAGAATTAGCCCCTGAAAAGACAGAAGCTGCTCTACTTACGAAGAAGAGAAAGATGAATCCGATTCAATTCGAGGTACAGGGCGTAGTAGTAATCCCCAAAAAAGCAGTTGAATACCTAGGAGTTTGGCTAGATACGAAACTGACTTTCTCCGAGCATATTGCAAGAGTTTCTGAAAAAGTAGAGAAAACAGTGAGAGCTCTGTCCAGACTTATGCCCAATATTGGTGGAGCTAGATCTTCCAAGAGAAGAGCACTAATGAGTGTTGTACACTCGCAAATCCTTTATGCTGCACCTGCCTGGCACTCAGTGACATGCAATAAGAAACTGGTTTCCAAACTTGCCAGCGTCCAACGCAAACTCTGTATTAGAATAACAGAGGCAGTAGGGGTAATAGCTGGGATACCTCCAATAGACCTGCTCGTACAGGAAAGACGGGAAAAATACCTAGGGATCGGCAGTGCCATCGCAAGGACAAACCTCATGATGCAATGGCAAAACCGTTGGATAACCGGTAAATGGGGAAGATGGACCCATTACCTCATACCTAACATTGAAAAATGGATCGGCAGACCGTTTGGCGAGGTAGATTATTATATCACGCAGGCAATTTCTGGTCATGGCTGCTTCAGGAAATACCTGTATAGCCGTATATCGGTTACTGGGGACTGTCCGTATTGCGGAGAACAAGACGATGCGGAGCATACGATGTTTGCATGCGCCCGGTGGGAAAGAATCCGGACAGGATTCCTAAGAGAAACTGGAACGAAGTTCGATGCGAGAAGTATGATGACATTATTGGTCTCATGCGAGAAGGGGTGGAATATATCGTATAAGATGATAAGACATATAATTGATACGAAAGAAATGGAAGACAGAGCACGACCATAGACAGAAGTAATACATCACTATGAGGATAGTATGACAGCCCTCTCACTGAAGTAATGCGAAAGCCGTTCCAGTGAGAGGAGCGAGACGATAGGGGGAGGGGCTTTTTTTAGTCAGTAAGAATCTGACACTACCCACCTTTGGTGAGTGTCTTTGGAAGATTTTTCACCCTCCCCAACTAAAAAAAAAAAAGATCGATAGATAGATATCAGACAAGTCATGAATACATGCTTCATGCAAGGTGTTTTCCCAACGAACTGAAAAACCTCAATACTGACCCTAATACCAAAACCAAAAAAACATTCAGATGGTTTAACACAATACAGACCAATATGTCTTTTAGATACCGCAGGTAAACTGTTGGAGAGACTTATAAAAAATAGAATGGAAAAATAATTCAATGAAAAGAAACTAATTTCTGAAAATCAACATGGCTATAGAAAAGGTAAGTCCACAATAACAGCTTTAGCAAGAATGAAGGAAATAATAGAATTCACAAGAAAAAAAGAACTCTGTTGCGTTATGGTAAAAACGCCTTTAACTCTGCGTCGTGACTAGAAATAATATCGGTACTGAGGAAAGAGAAAGCCGGTTGGAGCCTTATAAAAATTATTCAATCCTATCTAACAGATATATTCATACAAAAAGAAAATGGGAAGCATAGAATTACATGCGGAGTTCCTCAAGGTTCAGTTCTGGGACTACTGTTGTGGAATGTTCTTTATGATGATGTACTTAGACTTAATCTGGGCAAGGAAGTAGAATTGTTAGCATATGCAGACGATCTCGTTATAATTGTTAAAACAAAAAGGAAATCTTTATTGGAGGAGATTATACAGTTCGCAGTTAAAGCTGTAGTAGATAGGTTGAAGAGAAAAGGCTTAGAAGTTGCAATGGAAAAAACAGAATATATTGCCCTGGCAGGTGAATATAAAATAGCAAACATGCAGTTTCAAATAGAAAATCAGTTGATCGGACTTAAAGATGGAATAAAATACCTAGGTGTATACTTACAGAAGGGAGGGAAGTTCAAAGTACACGTACAAAAAATCACTGACAAAGTAAACACAATTTTAAATGATCTAACGAAAATAACAGCAAACGTAAGCGGACCCAGATCCAGTAAAAGGAGAGTCTTAATGTCAGCAGTCTCATCTATAATGATCTATGGAGCTCCAATATGGCACGAAGTACTAAAACAAAAAAAGTATGAACTTATGCTTGAAAAAGTTAATAGAAGAATGGCAATGAGAATCACTTCCGCCTATAGAACAGCGTCGACTAGCTCTGTATTAGCCATATCTGGTATCTTGCCTATCAAACTTAAAGTGGAAGAGAGAGTAATTGTACACGAGAGGGGCATATTATGTGGAAAATACGCTAGAGACACAGTAATAGAAAAATGGCAGAAAATCTGGGAAGATTACAACGGAAGAACCCATATTTTTATTAAAAACGGTAGACAATGGCAGGAAAGAAAATGGGGTGAGGTTAACTATTACGTGACACAGGCTCTCACAGGACACGGGATATTCGGTGATTACCTCTATAAAATAGGCAAAGCACAAAACGACATTTGCTGGTACTGTGAAAATGTAGATTCTATGCAACATACAATTTTTAAATGTGAAAAGTGGGCGGAAATTAGAGCACTGGCCAAAAAAGAAATAGGTGTCGACATTACGGAAGAAAATGTGGCGGGCTTATTATTGGATAGTCAGAAATCATGGGACGTAGTAATGGAAATGATAAAAAAAATAATCCAGACGAAAATTTTAGACGAGAGACTAAGACAGTTAAGATAGGCAGATGCGAGTTAAGGAAGAAAGATAGATAGACCTCCTATTTGTTCAGAAGTAATGCCACTGGCGGTTCCGGAACAAAATATGGTGAACAATAGAGGTGAGGTTTGGTGGGTAGGCAGGCCAAGTCCTGAGTCCCACACTCCCTAATGCGATAGATCCAAAGCGTAGGGGTAGAACATGAGTTTCCTCACCCGTCAAAAAAAAAGATAGATAGATAGATAAACTCGTTTACGATGGATCAGACTATGACTTATGGACGAAACTAAAAATTATACAAGAAGAGACTAAAGGAGAAAACATTGCCGTCCATCACCTGAAAGAAAAATCTGCCGGAGAACAACAATATTGCATGGAACAAATTCTAGAGTGCATATTTTCACGAAAAACGAAATTAATCAAAAACGCGAGACTAAAAAAATTAGGGACACTTACGCCTTAATCGTCGAAGATAAAAATAAACGGTATAGAGAAGTTCTAGGCACGTTCAAACTGATAGTGCAAAACAATCAATCAAATAACATAATTCGAATTCTCAGAAGCACTGAAGGAGGTAAACTACTAATTACCACTGACAGAAATGACGCGGCTATCGAAGAATTGCAGAAAGCTATCGAGGACTCAGAGAAGGGACTAAAAACCAGTAATCTAGGCATAACACGGGATTTGGAAACAATACACATAAAAGAAGCGTGTTATAAAAGCTGTGAGCGAGAAGATTACCTAGAGTGACAATGCAAACTAAGCGAATTACGACCAAACATTAACAACACCTTGGCAGCAACCATGATATTAGAAAAAAAAAGACGCAGACAAAATTCTAAAAGAAGATCGGTATGCGGTAAATCTGGATATGTAACAAAAGAATGTAAAAATGAAGAGGAATCCGAATATGTGGAATATTAGAACATAAATCGGGAACACTAAAATGTCCGGCATTCCAGAAGGTATTGAACGAGGTAAAGAGACGAGGAACGAAAGAAAGGAGAGAAGTCCTATCCCACACAGCCGAGCATTAGGACATGGATCTGCTATGGATTCGGAACCAAACTAATATCAAATAATTCCCAGCCTCTGAAGTTTATACAATTTAATGTAGATAGACATAGCACCGCACATGATTTGCTGGAACAAAGTTTAAGTGAAGACAAAATAGACATTATTATATGACAAGAACTAAGCAAAAAAGGGTAGGAAAACTGTTTTGTGATAATGGGAACGATTGTTTCATCCGAGTTTTTCTTTGCGAGCATTTTGAAATCTTGAAAGAAGCAATGGTGACCTTTTTAGATGTTTCCACATTTCTAGTGAAAACATTATGTGGGGCAATAAGTCTTAATTTTAGCTGATTTACTTTTTCTTTCACATTCTTTTGTCGCAGTCAAATCATTTGCTGGAACTGCTCGGTCTACTGGATCATACAATAAGCAATGATTAGAGAACTTCGTACAATTTTCATGATATTATAATCCACATTATTCAACATCTCTTATGATAAAATTTTCTTGACATTTTCTAGAGTCGTAGTGTATTGTAAAATAGGCTATTATGTTTATTTTTCATACTATATTTTTGCATGGAATATTTTTTAATGAGTAATACGTTGTTTTAACTTTGATTGATATTTCTACGAAAAAATTCCAATTTCATATTGGAAGATAAAATGGTTATAAACTATATCATTATTTATTCAACAATAACTGATTGGAGCAATAGTTAATATAAAATTATTTGACCATCAATTCTAGTTACTATTTGTTCAAATAATCGATAAGCCCACGCAAATACGTGATTTTTGTCGTCGAGTAAGAAAAATATTAACACTACACTCATTTTTTATTTATTCCATAGTTATTAGAAAATATCAGTTGTTTGAAATACTTTATTTTCATACTAAAACTTTCACAAATTATGTAACAATACACGGTGTACCAACGGAAAGTACCCACCATAAATAATACTTTTATAGTTTTAAATGAAACTTACTGTTTCTAGATAATTCCACAATATATTGAAAAAATGTTGGAAAATTCTAAGAAATTTGACAATTGTTTCCATATTAAATATCATCGAAACAGTTGTCAAATTTTTCCAATATATTGTGTGTTTCATTTAAAACAATAATATGAGTAGATTCCACAGATCGATACAGTTAATTTCATTAATACTTTTAGTCGGGGAGCTGGCTACATAAAACTGTACCGATAAACTACACGATGTTTGAGTTCGTAAACTCTTAGAAAATAGTTGTGACGTTACCAAATGGCTGTTCTGCCTGTTCGGACAGGCCGCATATGAAAATTCCAGCCGAGTTTCCACGTTGAACAAATGTGCCTAAAAAACCGATGGGGTACACGCGTGAAAATTTTTTTATAGGTTTTTTTAGAGAGTTCAACTAAGAGCGGTAAAGCAGCGGCAGAAATGTGGCCGGTCGGAAAACCTCCGGCAGAAGCGATTAATAGTGTTGGAAAACTCGTGCGAAAAAACCGATATGGTACACGTGCCAAAATTTTTTACGTGCTTTTAGGAATCTCAACTAAGGTTTATATGATAATGGCAGAAATTTAGCCAACCGGAAATCCTTCGGAAAAATTCAAAAAATGTCGACGTACATGTAAAATTGCATTGGCAGTTGTTGCATTCAAAACCTGTTTTTTATGATGCCATTCCTAATATCTTTTTGTTCTACCCCAAATTGAAAAAAAAATCACCTTGATACGCTGAAAACTTGCTAAAACATCATCATTTATAACAGAGCGCTCGATTTGAAGCAGGTTTCTCCGTTTCTGGCGCATCGCGCCGCCGCCGTCGCTGGCCTCTCATCTCCGAAACGCGGACGTAGTGCGCCCATTCAATTTGCTCGTATGAAGCTAATAAGTATCGATTTAAATACTGCTTCATAATAACCTATCGTTATAAAATGCAATTTTTACAATCACATTATTCCTTCACTTTTATAATTGACAACATTGTTATTTCAATAAAAAAGAATATCACGTTCTTGATTTTGGAAAAAAAATATTGTATTGTTCTCTGTCTGCACATGCGGATCCTTTTCAATTTTCAGTTTCCCTTTTTATCTGTACTCGCTAAAAGTTATAATTTTTATATTACCAATAGGACTTGTGATTAAAAATCTTCATGGCAAGAGCTTGGTAAACTTAATAAAATGCAAAAAGTCCGTAAAGCCGGTAAATGTTGATCGATTTCTGGAAATGAAACTTCGTTTTGAAGCTCTCGTGATGAATATGATAATGAGTGAACTCATATAATATATTTTCTCGAATGACTAAATTAAATGTAGTTGAAGTTGAAAGAGAGAAAGCGACAAAAACTATTCATTCACTTTTTCTTTGTATTTTGACCATTATTACAATAAAGCATTTAATGATTTGCGTTTAAATGTTAATACTTTATTAATAAATCTTATTTAAGTATACGTTTCTGTTGTTCATGTAGCAATACATTTGATTCTATCCTTTTCACGTTCTGTGATATACGTATATTTTATTTTATTTACATAAATAAATGTACAATTCATAATTTCATTTTAAACTATAACAATCAATTTATTATTGTTTTCTTTGGCAAACGATCGAGTTGGAAATAATTGAAAATTGAATAAGCGCGCTACGTCCGCGTTTCCGAGATGAGAGGCCAGCGACGGCGGCGGCGCGATGCGCCAGAAACGGAGAAACCTACTTCAAATCGAGCGCTCTGTTATAAATGATGATGTTTCAGCGAGTTTTCAGCGTATCAAGGTGATTTTTTTTTCAATTTGGGGTAGAACAAAAAGATATTTGGCATCATAAAATCAGGTTTTGAATGCAACAACTGCGAATGTATATAATTTTACATATACGTCGACATTTTTTGAATTTTTCCGAAGGTTTTCCGGCTGGCTAAATTTCTGCCATTATAATATAAACCTTAGTTGAGATCCCTAAAAGCACGTAAAAAATTTAGGCACGTGTACCATATCGGTTTTTTCGCACGAGTTTTCCAACACTATTAATCGCTTCTGCCGGAGGTTATCCGACCGGCCACATCTCTGCCACTGCTTTACCGCTCTTAGTTGAACTCTCTAAAAACCTATAAAAAAATTTTCACGCGTGTACCCCATCGGTTTTTTCACATGAGTTTTCCGACAGTCTTTATCGCTTCTGCCGGAGGTTTTCTGAACGGCCACATTTCTGCCACTGCTTTACCGCTCTTACTTGAACTCTATAAAAACCTATAAAAAAATTTTCACGCGTGTACCCCATCGGTTTTTTAGGCACATTTGTTTGACGTGGAAACTCGGCTGGCATTTTCATATGCGGCCTGTCCGAACAGGCAGAACAGCCATTTGGTAACGTCACAACTATTTTCTAGGGGATTACGAATTCAAACGTCGTGTACTTGATCGGTACAGTTTTATGTAGCCAGCTCTGGGACTATTTTATACGTAACGTCACCCTTTTACTCTAAACCTACCCTATCCTCACCCACTTAAAAAATTTAAATTGCAATGGCTGGACGAGTGATACCTCTTTTAAACGATCTTAGAACTTTACAATCGTCTATAATTTTTTATGAAATGTATCAATGGGTTTGTGGAAATAACAGTTTTAATAATATTGGATTTTATAAATAAAAACACGAAATTAAAATGATCGCTTATTTTTTCAACAGATAATTTTTGGAATTACCCTATTACACCGCACCGGATAGCACACCAACTAATTGTTATCAGGATAAAGTACTTACTAAGAGTTTTTTTACAAAAATATAATCATTTTCGTTTGGTTGTCGATCAATAAATTATTAAAGGTACGTCCACACTGGAGCAGCATGTGGCAACTTGTAGCAATTTTATGTTGCAACAAGTTGCTAAATTTTTAAATTCATTGACATAAAACAAACTGTCCTCACTAGTGCAACAATTTTAATGAATGTTTGTACTTGTCGAATCTCAAATTCAGTTGAATACAGCATTCTGTCCACACTGCTGTAGTTTTGTGACATAATGGAGGAAGACTTATTAACTGCTACCACGTCCTTTCTAATTTTGTGTGGTGATTCACGAAAACGGAAGCGTAAATGTTGGGTCCGTCCAAGTTTGAAGAAAAGGGAAGAATATGGAGGACAGGAATTATTATCGGATTTAAAGAAAGATGACGTTTTATTAGAACTTCGAACCAATGTGCGCTCAAAAAATTTTTTGCGCATGAGTACTTCAGATATGAAATTTTTGCTGCAAAAATTTGCACCAGCGATTAGAAAAGCAGATACAAACTGTAGAAAGGCTATACCTCCAAAAGAACGATTAGCTGTAACATTGCGCTTACTGGCAACTGGAGATTCCTACAGCAGCTTGATGTATTTAACCTTCATAGGACTGGGCGGGGTCCGTTTGTACCCCATGACGTACGTTTTTGCTGTATCTTTGCAAACGCAAATTTTTAAACATTGATCTTTCATCAAGCTGCAGTTTATGAATTATTTTGATAAAATATGATGTATTTAGTAGTTTTTATTGGCTGGTATAAACAAAAAATAGTTTTATATTCCCGGGGTCTCTTCAGACCCCGGTCAGCCTTTTACGTCCGATAAAATAATCCCGGTAACTGTTAGTAAAATCGGGGAATCCCATAGATTTAACGTTTGTTTACTCACAGGGAATTTACCCATATAATTGTAAAATGTAAATTACCAGTTCAAATGGGGGATTCCCCGCACTGCGATATAATTTTTAGACTTGAATATTTGGGTTAGTCTCGTGTGATATTGCGAGTAGGGTACATCGTTTTGAAAATGAGTCAGTTTTTATTTAGAAACAATCGTAAGGGGCTTACTGACGATGAGATGTTACGTATACTTGAAAGTGATGATCCAGAATTTGATAGTGTTATCAATGAGGAAACATCGAGTGACTTAGAAGATGAAGACATTGTCACAGAAGTAGAGGAAGAAAATGATGTAATAGTTGTTGATCAAAGTATAGAGAAAAGAAACCCAGAGGAACCAACAGTTAGTAACAGCCAGGGCATTCCAGTATATAAATCTAAAGATGGAACTGAGTGGTCAAAAATTCCAGGAAACACAAAAGTTAGACGTTCAAAAGCTAATTTTCGGAGACATACTCTAGGTCTTACAAATTACAGTTCTGATATCTCAAGTATAAAAGACGGTTTTCTTCTTTTCCTATCTCCGGATATTCTGAACATAATAGTAACCGAAACAAACAGAAAGGCACAAACATATTATGATAAATGGAATATAAAAAATCCGAATGAAATTAAAGTTTTTGTACCTGTTGATTCTACAGAGATTGAAGCTTATATTGGACTGTTGCTTATTCTTGGCGCACTTCACGGATCGAAAGAGGCTATCGATATGCACTGGTGTCAAGATATTTCTTACTGTCGTCCTATAATTCCTGCTGCAATGTCAAGAGACAGATTCAAACAAATTACTTCATTTTTACGCTTTGATAATTTTCCAACAAGACAAGAACGAAAATTAGTAGATAAGCTAGCTCCGATAAGAGATATATTCGATATTTTCACTTCTAATTGTAAAAAATCACTTAATCCTGGCGACCATCTATGTGTAGATGAGC
The DNA here is from genome assembly GCA_963921935.1 of Galeruca laticollis. Lineage (NCBI taxonomy): Eukaryota > Metazoa > Arthropoda > Insecta > Coleoptera > Chrysomelidae > Galeruca > Galeruca laticollis. Next base: position 220,471,426 of record OY998177.1, on the reverse strand, counting down.
GGCTTGTACCATTTAGGGGTAAGGCACCATTCCGAGTCTATATGAAGAGTAAACCTGATAAGTATGGAATCAAAATATGGGCTCTTGTGGACTGCACCACTTCTTATATTGCAAACATGCAAGTTTATTTGGGTAAGTTATTTGAAAAGGAATATAGGCAAACTTTATATTCCTATGTATCTATTAATTTTTAGGAAAACAAGGTAACAAAGCGAAAAAGGGTCAAGGTCAAAGGGTTGTCCTAGATTTGACAGACCATTTGGAAGGCGGATTTGGAATAACGACCGATAACTTTTTTACAAGTTTAGAAATTGCTGACAAGTTGTGGAAAAAAATATAACTTTATGTGGAACCCTGCGGAAAAATAAAACATTTATTCCCAGGGAACTTCTACCGGCATCGTACAAGAAAGAGTTTTTTTTGCTTTTAGAAATCAAAGAACGCTAGTATCCTATGTTCCAAAACAAAAACATGCTGTCATCTTACTTCCAAGTGAGCATACTGATAGTAAAGTAGCTGGAGAAGAACAGCACTATAAACCAGCAATTATTCTTCATTACAACAAAACAAAAGGTGCTGTCGACACTTCAGATGAGTTGACCAAATAATATACAGTGCAGAGAAAGTCAAACCGCTGGCCAATGGCAATATTTTCGCATCTTATAGATATCGCAGGAATAAAAGCTTATTAATTGTGGTTACTGCAAAACCCGGATTGGCGAAAAAACAGTTTAGATAAACGTAAAATGTATATTTCGGGACTAGGAAAAGAACTCATAAAGAAAAACGTTTTCCGGCGATATAATAATAAATACATTCAGACGAATAGAAAACGGCATATGACAGATGTTTTTCCCGAACTACTGGATGCAACAAAACATAGAGTTGAACAACAAAACATTACCAGGGGGCGCTGCCATATGTGTCAAAGAGGAAAAGACAGAAAATCCATAAAAATATGTATTAGGTGTAATAACTTTGTATGCCTAGAACATTGTAAAAAATGTTAAAATGATATGTAGCTAGTAGTATTAGTGATTAGGGTATTTTGTATTTTTTCGTGATGATTTTTGACTAATAAATGGTTAATAGTAAAACTTTAATAAAACTTCTTTTCCATATATTTAATTTAAAGAAAAATACAGCATTTCTGCAATTTTATGCATGGGGTCTTCTCGGACCCCAGTTAGTCCTTTTCGTAAAATTTTGATGTCCGTTCCATGAAGGTTAATTGAGATTTCGAAACAAGTTATCTCAAAGATAGTAGCAGAAGTATGTGCTGCACTAGTAAACACAATTAAAGACCAGGTTAAGGTAAGTAAACTTTATTGTACTTTTTTTATTGATAAATTTAGAACTTTCACATGTTACTTAACTGGAATGCCTCTGCGATAATGTTTGAAGAGCAGTAGAGGAGTCTGAAGAGTTTTGTATGTATGTCTCGGCTGGTAATGTAGCTGGTGTGCTGCAATACGATGAATGTGATTGTGGTCTTCTGAAAGGTTGCATTGATAAAATTGGCTCATATGTGTTAGTTGATTGTGGCATTCCATAATCATATTTACCCATACTTGCATCGAACAAAATATTACTTATAAGATGTTCTACAATATTTTGTGCGCAGGTGGTATTCAAATCCCTAATTTTACACGCCATATGTTCTCCAAATACATCGAATTTGTCTCGCTGTCGTTTATTTTGTATGTCTTGAATTATTTTATATGCCTCTTCTTTTCGAGCGTTATCATCGAGTTTTCTTTTAAGTGTTTGTGTGACACGTCTAGTTTTATTAGGGTGTTTAAATTCATCAAGATTTGTGCTGTTCGGATTTTCCACGGTTTCCTTACGAAGCTCTTGAGAGGCTTTGTTAGATGCCGAAGGCTCCTGACAAGCAGCGTTAGATGTTGATGGCTATTGAGAACCATCGTTAGACAAGTCTTTCATGCCTTGGTTGCCATTTGCTACATCTTGAAATTCTTGGGTGTCATTTCCACAATCATCACAGTATGTTCCTTGTGAATAATCTAAGTCAGTTTCGGAGGAAGAGTCATTAAGGTCATCCTTAAAAGCAAAATACATTATATAAAATATAATTACAGTGATCTACATTTTTAGCATAAGTAATGGATATCTTTGTATTTCAGATGTCTAAAACTGCTCAAGATTGTGAAACAATTACTAATACTTTCAGTGTTCTTTGGAATTTTCCAAAATGTGTAGGCGTCATGGATAGCAAGCATATTGCAATAAAAGCACCAAAAAACAGTGGAAGTGATTTCTTCAATTACAAATCGTTTTTTAGCATCGTTCTGTTCGGCGTAATGGATGCTAATTACCGATTTTTGTATTTTCATGTAGGCTCCCAAGGGAGAATATCTGATCGAGGAGTTTTCGAAAATACATTATTCAAAAAACTATTAACTTGCTGCAAACTCAACCTTTCAGGACGTGAAAAATTAGTCCCTCGCGTATTTTTAGGGGATGATGACTTCCCATTATCACCAAATTCACTGAAACCCTACCCTGGGGCCCAGAATAAAGGGTCTCCCAAAAGTATATTCACTTACCGTCTCAGTAGAGCGAGAAGAATATCAGAAAATGTTTTTGGAATGTTATCTTCGATTTTCAGAATATTTATAAAACCATTACTTTTCGAACCAGAAACTGCATAATTTTTTGCGGAATAGTTCAGGATCTAAACATTCCTACAATCCCCCAGGTACATATGACGGTGAAGATAAAGGAACAAGACGTGTTTTTGAAGGATCGTGGAGAAGAGAAGCTCAGAGTAATACGTTTACTCCATACAAAAAAGCTGCACGAAATGCAGCAACTGAAGCAAAATATATTCGGCAAGAGTTTGCTGACTTTTTCGTTAATATCTAAAAACATTGTGTGTTTACTTCACATTCCTTGCATGGGCGAGCTTTGTTTTTCTCTCGAAGAAATACTAATGTATCGTAGGCAAATTATTTGGAATGAAAGTGAGCGCCTGCTCCAGATTTTTTCATGCTGCGATATATTTTTCGCTCTCTATAAAACTGAGCCACCAAGTTACGGATTTTAATTTTTGCCTCTTTCTGAGATAAGCACCCTACAGCTGAGCAAACTGCATTCCATGCATCATTTTTTGATTCTCTGCATTTATTTTTAACATTTTTAGGATTCCAAATACATGGATGTTGCCTACAATTGTCAATTAAATTTAAACAATTCTCCGATATTTTTTGACACTTTCTGTATATTTTTTTCTTGACGAGAGCTTTCAGAATGGTCTAATGGACGAAAGCGCTTACCTGGAATTTTAATAAAATTACACACTCAGTACTCGTCTTTTCGTTCACTCAATTTACATTTTAAAATGTCCAAAATTATAGCATGCTATATTGAATACAATGAAACTTACCATCAATTTTTGTTAATTTCCACTAATATGGGAATGCAAATCAAACTGTCTTAATAACCTGTCTTCGTCTTTCTCAAATCTAAAGAAACACTGTTTTTGAAAATGAAGGGATCATATCCTCCATCGTTTCCTTGTCGACAAATTTAATGATTCATTACCACTGCTTTTCAGCCAAATTAATTTTATCTTCCTGGGTTGGAGGAACAAAACTGTAAAAAGAAATATTTACTTTACTAATGCAGCAATTTTCAGTTTAGCTAATGTAAAGAACAACCATGATCACTAAAGTTGTCGATTAAATTAGTAAAAATTCTCTGTGTATTATAAAAATGAAGATAATGGTTGTTAATTGTGAGAGAAAAAATGCTCAAATTTTTTTAATAAAACTTACCAAGTACACCACTTATTACTCCTTCAGAATACAATTTGACATTGTCTTTTCAATTAATAACAATAAAGCATCTTTTCAATTAATAACAATAAAGCAACGAAACAACAGATAAATATTACACTATAGAAATTAAAAAATACACCAAAATACCGTAACCTTGAAATAACCTCTACGCTTGAACTAAGAAATGATAACAGTATAACATATAACATGTGGGGATGGGGACGAGCAATATGATATCGCGCATACGCAGTTATAAAAATCAATAAAATTTGATTACTAACGACGTTACAGTTTTCGTTAATTTATTGGAATTATCTACCGATTTTAGTTATTCGACGGGCTCTATAGATGGCACGGTCTGCAGTGTCCCTAGCCTGGTCATCCATCCACTATTTGATCAGCCAATATCCCACTCCAGGTATAGTTTGTGCAATATCTTTTGGAATACGCTTGTGCTGCTACACAATCATAAGTGGAACAGATTCTCCTGAGGCAGAAAATGTACAGAAAACTGTTATGCATTCTTTTTCTGGGCCACTAGCAATTTCATAAAAATTCCTGTAATTTTTGGGACCCAGAAGCTTTCCAGTTTTGGGACAAGTCTGCAGTTTCATCCCCATTAAAAATTCTATCAGGCTAAGAAAGGATGTCTTCAACGCCTTCTCCAATTCAATATTCCTTCATCTCCTGAAACCATTTTCGAATATTTTCCTCTGTTACAGATGTTCTCGTCTTAGATATTAATTCTGTATTCCTTGTGGTTATTTTTGGATGTCTTTGTAAAAAAAGATATAACCATTTCCTACCCGTTGCACTGAGTCCTTCACCTCATCGGGATGAATGGGAAATCCTAATAGAGCTTTGGATAGAATCCAAATTTCTATAGTAGTTTCTTCTTCGGAGGTAAAAATAGTGGGAGGTCCCATTTTTTGAATCATGGGAACTTTTCCAGTGGTTTTGTTGAAAAGTGTATTTTTCGGAATCCCATATTGTCTGTTGGCCGAATTGATGGTGATTTCCTTTTTTCTTATTGCTTCCACGGCCTTCTGGAGACAGTCATCGGAATATCGGAATCTTCCATACTTTTTCTGATGTTCTGGCTTGGACTTTCCACCTTACATATTTCTGTCAAATGATTGAAAAAAATATGAAATCAGAAAAAACAGAGAAATAATAAATTGTTCATTTACTGGAGCACCATTGATCTATGTTATGATTCAATGGATACTGGATAGCAAGCTTAGTAGATATTTCCTGTCGGAACCCGTGAAACAGCCTTTTTAAACGAGTATATAAGGATCAGATCGATGAAATCTAGATTAACACGTAAAATCCCAATGAATGAACATTTTGTTCGTTTACTGGGGTTCAGCACATGCACCAATGAATGAACACTCAAATGTATTTTGAGGTTAGGTTTTTGATAAAATCATTTGAAATCAATTAATTGATGTGATAATGACGAGCCATTTTTTAAAACTCTTTTTACGCATCCTACATACTAGGCTATATAAAAAATGTGAAGCAGCCAGTGGGTCCAGTCAGTTTGGATTTAAGAGTGGGTTTGGCACGAGAGAAGCTATATTTAGTTTACAAACACTGGTTCAGAACTGCCTCGACCAGAGAAAGGATGTATTCATGGTGTTCATTGACTACGAGAAAGCGTTCGACAATGTGAAACACGACCTGTTGATAAGATACTTACAGGAATTAGGACTAGACAATAAGGATATCAGAATAATAGCTAGCTTGTACTGGAACCAATCTGCCGAAGTGAGGTTTAAAAATTTCAGAACCACCGAAGACATTGTAATAAAGAAAGGGGTAAGGCAAGGATGTATTCTCTCACCTATGCTATTTAACCTGTACGTAGAAAGAGCGTTTGCCGAGGTAATGTCAATGTGTACAATTGGTATAAAAGTAAATGGCATCCCAATTAATAATATTAGATACGCGGACGACACAGTAATCTTAGCAGACAACGCAAACGACCTTCAAGCACTTCTGCATATGGTTCAAGAGAAAAGTGAGCACCTGGGCCTAAAAATTAACATAACGAAAACCAAATTTATGGTGGTTAGCAAAAATAACATCCCCGCCACCCCTTTATACATAAACGGCATTCTAATGGAGGAAGTCACTAAATTTAAATACCTGGGCTACCTCGTTACCAACAAATGAGATCCAGAAGTCGAGATTAGAAGCAGAATTGAACAAGCCCGATCAACTTTCCTTAAACTTAAAAAATTCCTAACAAATAATGATCTCAGCTTTCAACTCAGATACAGAATGGTTAAGTGCTATGTCTGGTCCGTCCTGTTGTATGGTGTCGAAGCCTGGACTCTTAAAGCAACTTCGATAAACAGATTGGAGGCATTTGAAATGTGGACTCTTAGAAGAATGCTTAGGATCCCTTGGACAGATCTGGTAAGAAATGAAGAAGTCCGTAGAAGAGCCGGTCGGACCAGCCGTGAACTATTCGACGCCATTAAGAAGAGAAAGACTTCCTATCTGGGTCACATCCTGCGTGGTCCTCGTTACGAATTCCAACGTCTTATCCTCCAAGGAAAAATCGAAGGAAGAAGGGGAATAGGAAGAAAAAAACTTTCATGGCTCAGGAACATTCGACAATGGACAGGAATACACGACTTTATGTCTCTCCAAAATGCTGCTCTAAATAGAGAAATCTGACAGGATGTAAATAGACGGTCGCCTACGCAGGAATCTGCTTGGCACTTTAAGAAGAAGAAGATAATGACGACACACCACACATCACATTTGTTAATATCTTATTCTGTACTATTGCTCACCTGGTTATTGCTTAGTATCGTTCCAATAACAGATACGTTTCTCAAATTTTGTCAACAAAAACACAGCGGTACGTTCATTCATAAGAACTGACTCGAACTAACGAAGTATCACGTCGTTAAGAGGAACATGTTGCACGTCATGAGGGATATTGCAGTGTTTACGAGAAAGGCACCATATTCTTAATAATTTTAGATATATTTCAATTTGTTCATTCACTGGTGATGTTCATTCACTGGTTCATTTACCCTACATGTTTTTCACAGGAATGTACTGTTTATTCAAATGGTGAAGTGAATAGACACAATTGCGGATATTGGCTTGAAACGAATCAACATTTATTTGTTGAAAGTCACACCCAAAGGCTTCAGAAATTGAATGATTGGGCTGGTATTTTAGGGGACTACATTGCTGGGCCGTTATTTATTCCTGGTAACCAAGATTCCGAAATATGTTGGAAAATTACATCGATCCAATTACCCAAATTCTTGCAGTTGACAACGACCTTCTGGAGCACGTATTGTTTTTTCAACAAGATGGTGTACCCTCACATTTTGCCTTTAGATTTATTTCTCTGGGGTCATTTGAAATCAAATGTATTTGCAACACAATCTGAATCTCTAGAAGATTTACGTCAAAGAGTCGTTCGAGAATGCCGTTTATTGACTCCAAACGTGCTCAGAAATATCCGCAATGCATTTGAAAATAACCATTTTACGGTGATCATTTTCAACAATACATGATATAAATTATATCCTTCGTGCTATTATTTTTAAAATCCAAAATTATTAAAAAATTCATTTCCACAAACCCATTAATAAATTTTATTAAAAATTATAGATGATTGTAAGGAGAATTCAAAAATCGTTTAAAAGAAGTAACACAAGACTCCAATTCCCATTTACTTTATTAAGGGGATGACTGTGTATGCTAGAGGAGTAACGTACGTATACAAGTATTATGGTAGAATGTGTCTCCCTTGAAATCAAGGTCGACGTATTGCACCACTTTTCAAAAAAGTTATTACCTCCGCAGTTATTTAGAGTTTCTACTATTCATTGGGATACTGTCAAGCACCAGCACACTGGTATCGTCCCTGAATCCGACTCTGCCTAAGCCATGTATGAAAATTGAAATTATGGCGGAAGCGCAGGGATTTCTTAGAATTGTTAACGATTGTGACTATCTTATCTAGACATTGTTTTTGTGACCAGTCTTATCTAGAAAATGCGAGAGCCAATTGTTTTTGTGTAAGCCGCAATCTAGAATTCTCTAGTAAAAAAAGGCACTAATATATATATAAAGGACCGACCAGCGGATAAGTTCAGTTTAGTTTATAATTTGACATCGTGAGATAAACAGTAAATAAGTGAATATAAACTAAGTGATTATATAAATTAGTTTAAGTGAATATACTGTGTATATAATTAGTGAATAGTGTAGTGAATAAATAAATTAAGTAAGTGAATCTACCGTGTCTATAAATGTATCCCACTCGTAATAAAAAAAACGTTTAAATATATAAGGAAAACATTACATTGGTGTCAGATGTGGGGTAAAATGAATAAATTTCTACATAAAAATGGCCAAGAGACTATGTGACTTGAAAGTGGCTGAGTAAAGAGCAAAATTGGAAGATCTTGAGTTGGAAACGTTCGGTAAAAAAAGTGAATTAGTAGAAAGATTTAAAGTGGCACTGGAAAATGACGGCTTTGATCCAGAATTATTTTTATTCTATGACGAGGCTTCCACCTTCGTCAATATCTGCCATGGACGAGAAGATTTCTGCTATGAAGAACGATATTTCTGCTAACATGGACAAACTTTCTGCTGATATCTTATTAAAGAAAAATGACATTGCCGCTGACGTGGAAAATGAAATTTTGTCTCTTAAATCGGATATGGGAATAAAAGGACAACTTTGGACGAAAAAATCAAGGAGTTAGAGAGTAAGATAACCAATTAAGGAACACAAGACACGCCAGCAGAACAAAAGAAGAAGAATATGAAGTGGATATTGCCCGACTCGTTCGATTTGCTTATCCATCAGCAGCAGAGAACATGATGGAATGTCTGGGCATCCAGGCCTTTATTAATGGCTTACGTGACCTCGATATGCAGAGGACGCTTCGCTCAGCCCATCTCAAAACACTACATGACGCATTGATAGCTGCTCTTGAATATGAAGCAGCCACGATGGCTTCCGGATACAACAAAGGTAGGACCATACAGGAAGAAGGTGACGATGACAGACTTGACCAGATCGTCAACTTGTTGAAAGGTATGGTAGACAAGAATCCAAAGAAAATCAGGTGCTGTAATTGGGGCGAGCTAGAGCATGCACGCAGTTCGTGTAAGCGTCCTACGACTCCTGCAAACCAAGAACCTCTTAAATGCAAAGCAGCCACGAAGAGCTCGCGGTACAACAAAGGTAGGACCATGCAGGAAGAGGATGACGATGACAAACTTGACCAGATCGTCAACTTGTTGAAAGGTATGGCAGACAAGAAGCCGAAGAAGATGAAATGCCGAAAGTGTGGCGAGCTAGAGCACGTACGCAGTCCGTCTAAGCGCCCCAAGACTCCTGTTACCCAAGAACTACAGTCATAGGTGAAATCAGACAGGGGTGAACATCCAGCTAATATGAATCACCGTAAATCCAACTCTTGCCCTAGACGATCATGCTCTGTAGACTATTCACAATGCAACATGTCGAAATCTAAGGAAGTTGCAGTTTCAAGAATTACAGTAGTCAATGAAGAATGCTCACCCACCAGGATAAGAGAAGATCAGGAGAATGATCCTCACCTGAAGATGATTCGGCAATGGAAGGAAGAAAATCGGCAACCTACATGGCAAGAAGTGTCAAGATTTTCACCGACACTCAAGGCATACTGGGCTCAGTATGACTCCTTTGTCCTGGAAGAAGGGCTGTTGAAAAGAGTCCGTGAAAACGATGATGGTTCTGAGATGAGGAGACAGCTAGTTATCCCGAGAACAAGAGTAGCTGAGGTACTAAAGAAGTTGTACGACAGTCCATCGGGAGGTCATCTGGGAGTGAAGAAAACCCTCCAGCGAATGCGTGAGAGGTTTTATTGGATGAACAACTCCGATGATGTGAAGGACTGGTGTAAGAAATGTACGACGTGTGCTACGAGTAATGGAACACATCGCAAGAGAAAGGCACCCATGAAACAGTACAATGTTGGAAGCCCTTTCGAAAGGATTGCTTTAGATATCGCTGGACCATTTCCGACGACAGAAAATGGTGGCAAATACATACTGGTTGTAATGGATTATTTCACAAAGTGGGTGGAAATTTACACTATCCCGAACCAAGAGGCCACAACTGTCTATTCCAGGAGATTTGTGACAAGCTGGGAATGCAGAAGACCAGGATAACAGCATTACAGCCACAGTCAGATGGAATGGTCGAGAGAATGAACAGGACTATTGGAAAATACCTATCCAAACTGGTTTCCAGCCATCAGAGAGATTGGAACCAGTATCTTTCCCTATTCGCATTGGCTTATCGATCTGCCGTCAATGGCTGTCGGCCTGGAGAAGATCTAGAAGGAGAAGACTACGTGATCCAATCGAGAAGAAGGCTGGACGATATTCATGAATTAGTTCGAACAAATCTTCCATTTGCCAGCGACAGAATAAAAAGTAGGTACGACACGCAGGCCACACAAGGCGGTTTTGAAGAAGGGGACAAAGTATGGTTACGCAACCCGACGAGAAAAAAAGGATTTTCTCCAAAATTACAAAAATCCTGGGAAAGTCCATACTTATCAAGAAAATGATCAATAATGTTATATATCGAATAAGCAATATCCCCAACGGAAAACCAAAAGTAGTTCACCAAATCCGACTAGTGCCATTCGAAGGAGATCATGACCTACAGTAGGGAGTAAACCATATTCGAGATGAGCCTGACCCTACCTTCGATTAATTTGTGGGCGCGTATGAAGGTACCGGGAAAGCTAGATATGGAGTCCCTTCAGAACAACGACAAGATTTAATCACTGTCCCGGAAGATTATTCACTGGCATACATCATCTCCGCCCGTATCAATAACGTACGAGAGTTGACAACCGTCTCTCGGAAGAAGTTCGGGCAATTAAAAAAATTTGAAGACCAGATTCCAGCCCCTGGTAAGACACTTAAACTGGAACATAATTCGCGGTACGTCTTCTACGTGGTAACTAAAAATGAATTTCAAGATCGATCTACTTACCGCGATGTGTGGGAAGCACTTCGAAACCTCCGAGACGATGTCTTAGAATCCAGCGTGAAGAAACTGACTATGCCTAAGATAGCAAGTAACCAGTTGGATTGGCGAGTTCCAGGAACATGGTAGAGATTATCTTTCGAGATACCGGTGTCCGATGAAGACGGTGCTCTGCTATTTCCATAAGATCGGAAAGTGTAGAAATGGGGCCAGTTGCCGATTCAAACATTCACTCTCGGCTACACAGAGGTTCCACGAGGAACTGTAATTTAAGGAGGGGGTAATGTTACGGAACAGCACACTGGTATAGTCCCGGAATCCAACTATGTCTAAGCCATGTATGAAAGTTGAAATTATGGCGGATGCGCAGGGATTTCTTAGAATTGTTTACAATTGTGACTATCTTATCTAGACATTGTTTTTGTGACCAGTCTTATCTACAAAATGCGAGAGCCAATAGTTTTTGTGTAAGCCGCAATCTAGAATTATCTAGTAAAAAAGGGACTAATATATATAAAGGATCGACCTGCGGATGAAATCAGTTTGGTTTATAATTTCACATCGTAAGATAAACAATAAATAAGTGAATATAAATTAGGTGATTATATAAATTAGTTTAAGTGAATATACTGTGTATATATTTAGTGATTAGTGTAGTGACTAAATAAATTAAGTAAGTGAACCTACCGTGTGTATAAATTTATCCCACCCGTAATAAAAAAAGGTTTAAATAAATAATGAAAACATTACATTAGTATTACTATTTTCGCTATGAGCCCACTCATAAATCAATTTCCGAAATGACTTCTGATATCTTATTTACTGTCACTTAGAACAAAATATTTATTGGAAAACGGATTTATGAAACAAATATTCATACTTGCGACGGACTGTATGGCAAACCTACCAATGCCAAAAATAAAATCCTTAAATTAACCTTATTTTCTTGATGTATTTAAAGCAAGTGGTCTCAAACTACGAATAATTGTTTTATTTTCGGCTCTGTAATTAATTCTCTGCACGGTATAGTAACCCAGTGACCGAAGTTCATCTCGGCGGGCTTGAAAAATTGCTGCTCCATATGGAATAACACTCCCAGGAAGATATTTACATCGTTAACTACGAATTAATTCGCTTCCAAATTATTTTTAGTTTGAACTTTTCTCATTTAATTTTAGTTAACGTTACCCTATCAACGCAGTGTGCATAATTAGTTTTTCTTGTTGGAAAACTTTCACGATTCACAGTTAAGATTATTGGAAAACTTTGTAGGAATATTGAACACCAGAATAAAAGTTTTCAAGATAGCTTGCAAAATTAAAATATAGTTTCCTGGAGTTTAAATTACTAGGCATCATTTATTCAGTTCAAGAAATATCCTTCCATTCTACAGATTGTATGCTTGTGTAGGGACTGTTCTGGGATATTCGTATTCTCATTACTAATACTGTTCTCTATGCTTTGTGATTATTTAGTTTGAATAATGTGCTCTTTTATTTCAGTTAATTTCAAGAGGATTTTGCAACTTTTACACACATCTAACATAGAATATACCAAAATAGCAAAGTGAGTTAATTTTGGAAATTGACTAAAAATGTCAATACTACTCGCCTACAACTCTCCTTAATAAAATATGGATAATAAGAGGGATACAGAGAGTCAAATGTGAAATTTTCAAATATATTTTTAGTAATAACTTCAACGTTTTTGTATATGTTACATTAAAAATTTGATACTACAATAGTACTTTTCATCACATGACAAGCGCAGCCGCCATTTTGAAAGAACGGGAGTTTAAAACTTTCGTACTGTTTTGTACAATAATAGCTGGGAATGAAATATAATCTCCACAAACAAATTTATCATTAACACAAATTATTGATGGTGCGGTACTTGTTGAGAAACCAGTTGAAGCGTATAATTGTAAACGACTAAAATGTAGTTAAAGTTTTATGGGCGTTCTCAAAAAGGAAAAATAAGTCTGCTAGTTGAGAGGTTAGCTGTCAATACAATCTATTATTTAAATGAAATTATGTTTATAATAATTTAGATAAAATTAGGTAAATAATTTTATCCTACTAACCATAATTTATTGTTAGAAACACTCTAAAATTAACACCTGTATTGATAATGAGTATTAATAATAATATTAAAATAAAAAAATCTGATTTAAATATATTATACTTTTAATCATAAGATTCCGCGTGTATATTAAGTACATCTGTATATTGCAAGTAAGGTTTAGGAAAATTCAAAAAATAATATATATATTAACATAGAGTAAAACAACACCCTGTATACCGAACATAAAATAAAAAAACTACTTATTTCAAGAAATAAAAATTTTTGAAATTTCATTTTTTTTAAAAGATTATCTAAAAAAGGAGACAATCTGTACCATGTACTATTCAATAGAGAAAGCATCTAACTGTATAATTTAAAATAAGATTTGAAAAAACATTTGTGAAATGAATTAACAAAATCTCTATAAACCTACAAGACGGAATATTAGAACGTTGTTACATATACAAATGGAAATGATAATCCTTTATTTTATTGTCAAGGTAAATAAATAGTGAGATTTTTTTTAAAATGAATATTAGGGTTTGAAGGACATGTAAATAAGATTTTATAAATATTTAAAAACATTTCGATATAAGAAGTAAACTGAAAAACATTAATTCTATGGAATGTGACATTTATTGAACGGTTTGACATTATGAACACATATTTTGTAAATTGGAAAATGTCATTTTGTAAACTAAATGAAATATAATTTAAGAGACACAATATGAGTTAAAATCATTAAAGAACCTTAAAACAAAGCGTTTTCAAATGATAGATGGACAATTCACTATTTGAAATGAAATCTATAAAGAAAAGTTTTGATAACCAAATCTGATTGGTGGAATGTATTCAACAAACTTTTAATCTGCGACAAGTAGTTGTTAATAATAAAAAAAATTGAAGGAGAAAAGTTTGTTGATTATACAGACTATTGACTAGGTAAAACTTCTTTTTGGGTGGTAGAAAATTTGAGAAGCAGCAAAATTTTGGGAATTAAGAAAACTTTTCGAAAAATAAGATATTTGGCATCAAAATTCAGAAAAGAGAGATACATTGTACTTATGATATGGTAGATTATATATTTAAACAAGCAGATGTAGAAACTAAGAAACAATTTGGTAATTATGTTTGAATACTAACCGTATAATTGATATATAATACTTGATTAATATTTGTATGGTGGAATGGATATATCCACCATACCTTTTAGAAAGCTTTTGATTATGTAATTGGACTGAAATGTATTGATATGGACGGGACATAGCATTGATTCCTGATTTTGTGTAAGCTGGACCAGTGATGTGACAATTTCCAGAAGGTAACCTAAAATAAAGTAAAGGATAATTGAAGTGAATTACTATATAGGAATAAGGTATTTAGACTATTTTCATTATACATAAAAAAGGTTGAATAAAACTTACCAATTTAGTGAAAAAAAATTGAACTTTGGTATTAAACAAACATTTACAACCATTGTGTTTCGCCATTTTGATATAATAATCGTTTATATAGAAGTTTCAGTATTATAAGATTTGTATTAAATGTTGCCTAATTTAGATTTGTATATAGAGATAATTTTTTCATGTGAGAACGTGATTTTGTTTGAATGAGTGGTCATAATAGATAGTAGGTTTTTTATTAATTTGTGTCTTGTAAAAGAACAATGTATTTGTCTATTCAAAATATTAAATAACGTTCTTTCTAGTTTGAAGAACATTGTAAAATTGTTTTTTGATACATTTTATTTCTTTGTGGTGATGGCTCCATCTAGTTTGAACCGTTGGTAGTTTAAACTGACATCTGTGAATAGTAAAAAGGTTCAACTTGAAACACAGGACCGTCTTAAGAATTTATTACGTATTATTAAACAAGCAAGTACATTTTTATTAACAAAATTTTTAAGAAGACAGAGATATTTAATCAAATCTAGGCACTCATATTATAAATTGAATTTTTGTTTCTCTATACCTGAACCCTACCCTGAGGTTAAAGAGTTTCTCATGTTTTGAAATATAACCATTTTAGTAATAAAATTTTAAATTTTTACAATATACCGGGCAAATCAAAACTAAATATAAACTAAACTAATAATAACTATAAATCATTATTTCTCTTCCCGTTCTATCCAGTTTAACATATATATATATATATATATATATATATATATATATATATATATATATATTATGCATTGGTTTCTAATAATATACAGGATGTTCATTTCAGGACTTCCCACCCAAATTTTCTCGAAATGTATTTATTTTAAAAAAACATCCTGGGACACGTCAACAAATATATCGAAGAAGACAACTTTTTATCACAAAGGCAACGCGCCCCCTTTCACCCCCCGCCAGGGGGAGTTGCCAACTTCAAAATCTTAAATAGGAAGTGGTATCGAGTTATACCTCATTTTAAAGGTCTTTTTAATCTCTACACGTCGGTCTGTGTTTTTTTTAATGATCGATTCGTTGTCGAGATAATTAGGAAAATCTATTTGCTGCTTCGTACCATTAAAATAAAAACTGCAACTGTTTATTCTCATTCCTTTTATCAAAACTAAATTACAATATTGTACACAGATTTTCAATTTAATAATTGCTCAAAATGTTGCCCATTGTTGGCCAAACAATGGTATAACCGCTGTTCAAATTCGTGACGCACATTTCCAAACACTTCTGTTCGAATTGCTCGACATTCTGCAGTCGAAGGTCTTCTATATTTTGTGGCGGGGGTGTGTAAACAACTAATTCTAAATGTCCCCATGGAAAAAATCACATGGTGCTAGATCTGGGGACCTAGCTGGCCACTCTATAGGTCCTCTTCGCCCTATCCATTTACCGGGAAATACATTGTTTAACCATTGACCGACCGGAAGCACATAATGGAGGGGAGCTCCATCTTGCTGAAAATATAACCATCTTTCTGAAAATATGCCATCTCTATCCAGTTGATTTTCAATTGCTTCGGTAATTAACGGATTGATCGTATTTTCTAGCATATTCAAGTACATCTCACCATTTAGATTTCCATTTATAAACAATGGACCAATTACTTGATTTCCTAGTATACCGGCCCATACATTAATTTTTTGGGGATGCTGGGTATGCCCTTCGACAAATACATGGTCATTTTCATTGCTCCAATAACTGCAATTATGTTTGTTGACAAACCATTTAAATAAAAAGTACACTCATCAGTGAAGCAGATATTTTTTAAAAATTTGTTATTGTTATTAATAATTGTAGTCATTTGTTCACAAAACTCAATTCTTCTGTCAAAATCGTCTTCACTTAACTCTTGACATACTTTCATTTTATAGGGATGGAATTTATTGATTTTAGTAATTTTGTGAACAGAGCCTAAGGAAATTCCAGTTGCAGCAGAAATGGTACGTAACGAAGTATTAGGATTCATACCAAAATAACATATCACTTAAATTTGAGTGGCTTCATTCAAAACTCTTGGCTGATCATGTTTTAAATTTGCAACAGATCCTGTTTGAGTAAATTTGGCGATTAGATATAGGACATACCTATGAGAGGTGTTCTTATCTGGGTGCCTTTCGTTAAATATTGCAGCAGTTCGTCGAGCACATTGGTTTTCGGCGCCGTAAATTAACACTATTTCAACGTTTTCAGCTAAAGTGTAAGCCATTTTTAATAAATTGCTTTTTCACACAACTGGTAAGTATGGTAAACAATTCAATAGGTATCATGTCTTTTATTTTCTCTATCAAAAACATTTTTTTATACAAAAAAGTTGAAAGGAATAACAAAACAAACAATTGCAGTTTTTATTTTAATGGTACGAAGCAGCAAACAGATTTTCCTAAATATTTCGACAACGAATCGATCAATTAAAAAAATCAAAAGCCGACGAAAGGGGGCGCGTTGCCTTTATGATAAAAAGTTGTCCCCTTCGATATATTTGTGGACGTGTCCTAGGATTTTTTTTTAAATACACACATTTGGAGAAAATTAGGGTGGGAAGTCCTGAAATGAACACCCTGTATATATTATGCATTGGTTTCAAATAATTTATAACATGTATCACTCTCACTGACACACTCCATAACAACACCGTTTTATGTTTCCTTTTCATACAGATAATAAAGTCGACTTGAAAAATTTATTTTTTAACTAAGACACTCATTATTTTAATTTTCTTTTGATTTTATTTTCAATAAGTATTATTTGTTTAATGTTTGTTGACTTTAACTATTTGTACACAGGTATTTTAACATGTTTATTTACAAAACAGTACGAAAAAGATAGCAGAACTGCACGCATGCGCACAAAAAATAATTGTGATGAAAAGGTCTATTCAGCACTATTTTTATTGAGAAATATAAAAAAAAACCATTTAATAAAAAAAGTTATACTAATTATTCACGTGAAAACTTGACAGGTATAATATTCCAAAGACATTGATAACTAAAGAAATAGTTTTTTTCAAGACCTATCAGAAAATATACACATTCTGGACAATTTTTCGTCCAGAAAATAACGTTTTGTCGATCAAGACCGGAAAATGGACGTGAGGGACCGGCAAAAGCTTTTTTCTACGACCATAAAGAAAAATGCACATTTCAAGTGCGTGTTCGATTAAGAAACCTACCACGTTGTAGTACAGATTTTCATTTCCCACGGGCTAGCTGTATCGAAATGTTTAATTTCCCACGACTTTCATGAGCTACTAGACTGTCATTATGTTATAATATATGATAGAGTCATGTTTGTTAACGTCTATAAATTCGTTTATAATAGTATATTATACACCAAGCGACTAAAGTGACCCATTTAATCCACCTAAGGGATTACTGTCACTTTAGTCGACAGGTCTATACAATATTTTTTGTAATTCTACATACATTTTTATTAAAAATAAATACTAGTTAGGATGGACTTTTACGAAACTTGGCTGGGCATCGAGGACGGACTTCTAAAATACTCGAATAAATATTGAGGATGTACGGTTTTATTTGTACTTCAAATCCCTTGGGATTTTAACTGTCATTTTATATCCCCTGGGTCTAAGAGTGACACTTCAATTTCTAGAATGTGAGAGTGAAGTGACCACTTTAGTCTCGGAATTGCAAAAAAAATTGATAATCGAAAATGGGTACTGATAGTGAGGATGATTTGACATTGACATGCTGATCCCGATATGTAAACTAGCCATCGCATTAAAAGGACATCCTAGTAGATGCAGGAGGTGATATTACTTCTTTAAAGAGACACGATCGTTGATAACTATTTCCGCAGGTTAATTAGATATAACGATTTTTTCTGCATAAAGTTTTTTATTTCCGAGTTATGAAAATTTCAAAATGTTGAACGTTATTTGTTTCACGACGTATGTAGGTACATGTACAAAAAGAAAAAATTCTCTAAACCATGCAACAATGACGGCAGAAAAGTTAATAATAAAAATTGTTATGAAAAATATTATAGATGTGTTTATGATTCAGGTGGTCGTAGAAAAAGTATAGTGTACAATTTGCATGAAATGACACATTTCCAACTCGTAGGTATATGAAATTTTGTAGTACTCTCTACGCTCGTACTACAAAATTTCATATACCTACTGGTGGGAAATGTATGTCATTTCATGCTCATTATACAATATACTATTTCCGGTCCCTGATATTTCATTTTTCGAATCGCTCTTTATAATACACTCTACCTTGATTTCGTTACTATGATAACAACGTTTCGATATATTGTCGAGTGATGACAGTTCGTTGATTTTTAATTTGTCGTTTATGTCAAACTTATTTCGTGAGTGCGCAAATTTAACAATAATATGAATTCAGATTTTGAATTATCCGACACGGAAAATGAGATTACAGAAGAAATTTTGGAAGCAGCGAGGAAAGCGACTTACGATATATTACCAGTAAAATCAAAAGTCCGTTACGAGAAGTCGTACGACGCATTTAAAAATTGGTGTCAAGAAAAAAAAGTGAAAAATGTAAATTAAGAAGTCCTTTTAGCATATTTTGCTGAAAAGTCCCAAAAACTGGCTTTTTCAACATTATGGAGCTTATATTTAATGCAAAAATCTACTTTGGCCATAAAAGATAATGTGAACATTAATAATTTCTAATAGCTTTCATTAAAAAGAAGTCTATTGGTCATAAACCGAAGAAATCTAAAATTCTGTCAAGAGAACAAATTGAAACGTTTCTGAACAATGCTCCCAATAGCGAATATCTTATGCTGAAGGTAAGTTAAAATGGAAAACAAGTTAAAAACTCGTTGCAATTTACAATGAACCATAATTCTGTTTTAGGTGCTTTTGATTATAGGTTCCTCAGGCGCATGTCGCCGCGAGAAACTCGTTAATATGACACTCGATGATATCGAAGATAAAGAAACAATGTTGATAGTTAAAATTCCTATAACCAAGACAAATACCACCAGGACATTCATTGTAAATTCCGAAAGAAATTTGCAACTTTATAGGAATTATTTGCAATTGAGACCACCGCAAACTAACCATAAACGGCTTTTTATTTTCTTTTAAAGATGGGAAGTGCTCAACCCAACTAGTAGGATTGCATTCTGTGGGAAAAGCCACTAGCAAAATCGCCTCTCATCTTAAATTAGAAAATCCAAGCGAATTTACCGGCCACTGCTTTCGTCGAAGTTCAGCAACTTTACTAGTAGATGGAAGTGGCGACATTATAAATTTAAAACGGCACGGGGGATGGAAATCCTCCACTGTAGGAGAAGGTTACATAGAAGATTCAGTAAAAAACAAAATTGATATAGCAAACAAAATCCATGCGGGATGTTCCGAAGACAATATACAGAAAACTAATTTTGGTACTACCACTACAAAAAATATAACAATTCCCAGCATTGTGGACACATCTTCCCTTCAGATATTCAACGGCCACAATTGTACATTTAACATAAATATTCAAAAATAACAGATTTATGCAGTTGTATCCAGTATCTTCATTATTTTATCTGGTTTTAGTTTTGTTAATCACTTTGTTATAAAAAGTAGAATTGAATGTATATCGAAGTGTCTGTCTTAAAAAAAATATTGTACGTCACGCAACCGGAAATAAGTGTTTTCAGGTCTCTCCAAGCTTCCAGGACTCGCCTACGGCTCGCCCTGCTTGTCTCGAAAAACACTACTTTCCGGTCTTGTAACGTAAATTACTATTTACACAACCGCTACATGCAAAGCAGACATTTTCTGATATATCCGTTAGAAAAATAATGACTTACAATGGGAAAAAATACACGTTATGGCACTCTTCCGCACAGAAATGTCAATGTCAAATAATTTGTAACCATCTAACATTATCTGTATAGTGAATTTCGTTGACAGACGTTAATATTACAATTAATGAAAACTTATTATCAAAAAAAGATACACCAGGCGTAGCAAATCAAAATTGAGCAAAATTGATTTTTCTATGTTCAATATTCATTTTTTGAATTGTTTCTCTTCAAAGTTTGAATAAAATATAGGAGAGACCGGAATTTTTTTTTGTCACAAATCAATAACTACTGTTTAAGTTATGATACAGTCGAAAGTTTTTATTGATTTGATTTTTACTTTTTCATTTGTGGAGATAAAATGGAAAAAATCAAGCTCGGGGTAAGTTGTAACAATTTCAATAGAACCAATGTCTCCCTTCTTTTTGATAAACTAGCTTACGTAAGAGATCGATACAATTTCACAGCTGCACAAATTTGGAATGTAGGGAAGACAGGAGTAACCACCGTGCAGAGA
Organism: Galeruca laticollis; assembly: GCA_963921935.1. Lineage (NCBI taxonomy): Eukaryota > Metazoa > Arthropoda > Insecta > Coleoptera > Chrysomelidae > Galeruca > Galeruca laticollis. The sequence continues at coordinate 220,450,762 of OY998177.1, read as the reverse complement.
GTTGGCAAAGTTATTGCCGAAAAAGGAACGAAGCAGGTGGGTGGAATAACTTCTAGTGAAAGAGGGGTCCTGGTCACTGTATGTGTTGCCGCTAGTGTAATAGGAAATTGTACGCCTCCTATGTTACTGTTTCCCAGAAAAAAATTCCATGACCACTTTCTTAGGGACGGCCCTCCAGGTTCCATTGGTTCAGCAAATGGTTCAGGTTGGATGACGGTAGAAGAATTTTATAAATTTATGGAACACTTTGTTGCTCATGTGAAGCCATCGAAAGAAAACCCAGTTCTTTTGTTATTAGACAATCATGAGTCTCATTTAGCAATAAAAACTATGAACTACACAAATGATAATGGAGTCGTAATGTTGTCATTTCCACCCCATTGTTCACACCGCCTCCAGCCATTGGATAGGACTGTATATGGGCCGTTCAAAAAATATTTATCTTCTGCTCTACATTGTTGGCTTAGAAACAGCCCTGGAAAGTCTATGACCATATATGAAATTCCGTCTTTACTTAGAGATGCGCTACCGTTGGCAACCACCTCAACAAACATAATGAAAGGTTTTAAAGTTTCTGGCATAGAACCTTTTAATAGCGAAATTTTCGACGACGATGAATTTTCACCATCAAATGTAACGGATCAACCGCCTCCGCCACCACCACTACCTCCCACATTGTCTCAAACTGTTGAGATAGAACCTGTTGCTAGGACATCAGTTGATCTACCCAAAGAAACTCATGTTATGCCCATATCTAACTTACCATCTGGTGTGGTCTCCTCTTTTAAAATAGCTGAACTAGAGCCAGTTACCTCAACGTCAGGATCCAATTAAATTACTTCCCAAGGAACTTGTAAAGGTAAGAAGACGTTTTCTCCAGAGTTTGTTCGCCCCCTTCCTAAAGCTGAGCAACGAAAGACAACCCTTAGGGGTCGAAGAAAAAGGAAATCTGCGGTACTAACTGATACGCCAGAAAAGGATGTACTGGAAGAAGAAGAAAATAGTCGAAAGCTCGAAAATTACAAAGAAATTATTAAGTCAAAAGTGAATATATCGAAGAAAAAAGTTATAGTTGAATCAGACGATTCCTCAGAAGAAGAATATTTTTACTTAGTTTGCACTGAATCATTTGGAAACAGTAAACCCACATGTACAGATGGAAATTTTCCATATATCTGCCATAATTGCGATTCTGATCCTGAATAGATAGGTTAAATAGTTATTTGTTTAACCAGGCAGCAAAGTAGTAGATTGACAATCAATCTACTTTGCTGCCGAATTGAACATATAATTTTTCTCCGATTGTTCATGATGATATAGGAGAATATTGTATTTGCAAATTATTACAATTCCCACAATCTCTTTATTTTTCCTGTAGTGTTCAATTAAAATAAAATTTGATAGAAATCGCAGTTGTTGGAATGGTTGGTTGCTATGGAAATGTCCATAATAATTATAGTTTGACAATTCATGAAATTTCTGACAGTTGTGCGACAAAATATCGGTATATTTGAATTATTATATAATGGACCGTGATAGCGACCTGGAAGCACTTACTCCTCCAGAAATAAGGGAGGTGGCAAAAAATATAGAGTTGAATTTGTTGCCGGAGAAGTCTTGGATGAAATATGAAGGAAATTATAAACGATTTATGGATTATTGCATGGAGAAAAATGCGAAGACTTTTTCGGAGAATGTATTACTTGCTTATTTTGCTGGATTATCTCAAACAATGAAGAGTTCTACCCTTTGGTCTGTATATTCCATGTTGAAGGCAACTATGAATGTTAAAAATGGCGTAGATATAGGAAGATACTTGAAGTTGAGGGCATATTTAAAACGGTCATCTGAAGGCTACAAGGCAAAGAAGTCCCGAGTTTTCGAAAAACAAGATATAAATTTTATACTGGATGCACCAGATGATGAATATTTATTAGAAAAAGTAAGTTTTGAAGAAGATATCTATACCATGGAGAGAAAATATTTATAATCCATTCTTTTAGGTTGTATTGATTTTTGGAATTACGGGTGCATGTCGCTGCGACGAACTTTTGAATTTAAAGTTAGAAAATATTGAAGATATGAACAATTGGTATCCCTATTAAACACGAAGACGAAGAATTCGAGGTCTTTCGTTATAATGGAATGTTAGAAAATAATTGAGTATACTCACTTTGCTGCCTAGACAGAAAAGTACCCACTTTGCTGCCTAGGCATGAAAAGTAATACTTTGCTGATTGATATGCGTCAGCAAAATTAATATTTGCTGCCAATCGGAGAAAAACTAATATTCAGACCTCAGTAGTATTAAAATTTGAATAACTAAATGTTGGATAATATTCATTGAAATATTTTTTGGTTTGTTTGTATGGTTCATGTTTGTATTTAAAGGAATAAAGCATTGAAAAGTATGCGTTACAACTTACCCCGCATATTGTTACATTTTACATTGTAACTAAGGCTCAATTTTTTTTAAAAAAAATCCCGCCGTTTACTGTATAAAGATTTTCTCATATATAATTAATGAATTTGTACACGACATATGGTAGTAGAAATTCGACCAAAAAAATCTGGTTATTTAAAGCAATTGAACGAAAAAAAAGAAGTCAAATATTTTTTGTTACAACCCGGCCCGGTCTCCCCTACCTAATTTACTTTTTCTCTCAATAATAAGCGTGGTTGTAGGAATAATATTGTGTACAACTCTGCACTTTTCGCACTCTGCGCTCGTGGGAAAAATGACGCTTTGAGCAATTGTTATACGAACTACTATTACCACAGTTTTCAAATGCACGTTATTTGGTAATTAGGCGGAGGGTTTCATAAAATTATGAGTTATTTATCAATGTTTGTGAGAAAATTTTTTGCAATTCGAACGAAATGATTTATTGAACACACAATTATTAAAAAAACAATTCGTATAATGGATATTCCGTCAATCTTGCTGTATTCGCCTTGCTTACTGGAGCTGCGTTCGTTATTTGCGTCTGATCAATCTTTTTTGTCTGAATCGTTCGTTTATTACATATAGAGGTAGGCAGATAAATCTGAACCTTTCGGTAATTCCGCTCGGATCAGTCCGATGTAAATCTTTTTGCTCGTTATTTGCGTCTGATCAATCTTTCTAGTCTGAACCGTTCGTTTATTACATCTAGAGGTAGGGAGATAAATCTGAACCGTTCGATAATTCCGCTCGGACCAGTCCGATTTTAATCTGTTGGCTCGGAATATTTTAACCGACGAGAAAAATTAATGTGTTTACCTGTCATGCTGTGAGGTTATGTTGTGTCTCTTAGAAAACGTTTTGTGTACAAACATTTAATTTTTAAATTTTATTTGTCCATTCTCCATGTGTTTGGCAAAAGAGACCGAAATTGAGGAAGACAAAGTATATAAATTTCCTGTATCACAAGAAAATTATAATGACATTATTGCTGGAGGTACATTATTTGTGTTTATGCAATGTTTATCTCGTAGGTGTATCCAATTTACTTAGAATTTGTCTGAGAAAGCCCATCTCTGCAAAATGTATCACACATATCACGACATATCTGGAGCTTGGTAGAAAAAGGGCCAATGTCCATTAAGAAACTTTGGAGAAAATGTAAATTAAGAAGTTAGAAAGACATCGTCATTAAATTTATATCATAACTCCACTACTCGCTAATTCATAGGGGCATATAAAAGACCCCTCGTAAGGGGTGAAGTTATAGCCGGCGGTGTAGGAAACTGTATTCCTTTGGAACAGGTTCCAGTGTTATTTGCTTCCAGTAGAATTAAAAAAAAACCAGATGAAATTATTTATCACAATTTAAATGGAAGAAGTGACCCACATTACCTGTGGAAAATGATATATTTTTAATAAAAAAACCCAATCAATCACAAATATTATTTGATGAAAACAATATGTGAAAAGTTTTTAAATGTCAGAATATATTTTATAGGTAACTAAAATTACATCCCAACAAGAAGATGGGGTTCGAAGCCAACTAACGAAGTTATTTCGAGGACAGTGAAAACATACTGTTCTCGAAATAAATGAATTTCGTTAATTAAATAAAATAGGTTTAGAGAGTCCTTTTTTGTATTATTTTCTAGTTATAGTATAAGTTAATATGTATGGGTTAATTTTTAGCATACTATCAAATAACGTTTGATAAGAAATAACTATTGTATTTATACTGGCATCACAGTAAAATTGTATTGATTTCAATATATTTTTTCCAATAATATATCGTTTTATTTTTGTATAATGTCATGTATTTGTTACTCTTTAAGTAGATTAGATATACCAAACCATATTATTGTTAGACACTGATGTATATAAGACATTACTTATATTCATTCACATAATCCATAAGTTGAATTATTAATAATACTCTTTAGTTAAATAGTATCAAATAATATTAATCCATATTATATTTTGTTAAGTAAATAAGTTAGTGGAAAATATTTAGAATGTAAAAGATGTGTTGTATTTTTATAAAAACAAGTATGACTAAGCGCATATCAATTCGATAACAGAAAGAAATAAGGTATTGGATATTTTTAAGCAGGCATTCTATTGAGTTATAGAACCGTTGTAAAATTATTAAATAGTGGTTTCTGAAGAATATTGTAATTATTTCAACACCCATGTAATAATATTCATATTCTACAAATTTGAAACTAAATAAAAGTCCTATCTAATGCATTCATATTTCTTACACCTAGTAGTCCTAATAAATTGACCAACTTCATTTGAATTTAGTGCTTCTCAAGCAATGTAAAACTTTTTCATAACTATAATGGCCTTAAGTTGCATATAATATGTAAAAACAGTTAATGAAAATATTTTGTAAAAAATAGTAATGTTTCACACTAAAAACATAATAAACTTGTAATAATTTCGTTCCTAATTGATACGCCCTGCGCGCTACTCACTTTGAGCACGGAATAAAAAACAATTGTTTTCGTGTTCCATGGTTTGGTGCAAGTGGTGGTTTCATTGTCTAAGGTATATATCTATGGCTTCTGTATGCTTTACACTGTCGTTTATTTGCTCGAGCCGTTCGTTAATGAAATTTGCTCAGATTAATCTATGATCACGTGACCAAAAATCCGTCGCGTCTGCGATGCAAATACCGAACGCTACTTGGATAGGTGTTTATAACGCGAAAAATTGTCCGTTCGCTGAGAATATCATTTGGTATACATGTCACGAACTGTATCCGCTCGTAATTTTTGACGAGGAAGCCAGTCATATGAGAAATGCCTTGGCGAGTGGAGGTGCAACGCGAGACTTACCTGCCGGCGCGACGGCTATCCCCACCGAAGTAACTGAAAAGTATTAAGCATCCACTAAAACTTGGAATGGAGGCTGAAAATTCCCCATTCGCCAAACAGTTCAAGTACAGGAACTCAAAAATCAGGGGGGTTTTCGTTTCCTTTTTTTCCCTGAGTCTGGGCCATGATTGCAGGCTTTGGAGGCTAAGTATAGCTGGGATTTTCCCGGAGGCTTGATCTCTACCCAACTGGACCAATACCAGGTGGCCTGGCGTTTTAGAATCGCCGTCATCGAAGGATTCGACTATTGTATTCCGTAACTAACTGTGAAATGATTTTTCTTTAATTTAGTTTCTTTATTACTAAATTATATGAATTATTTTTTTTAAACAGTGGCCTTCAGCGTTTCAAACTTTTCATTTCATAAAAGTCCGCCCTCGATGCCCAGTCAAGTTTCGTGAACGTCAAACACAATGAAAATATATATATATGAATATAATTTCATAAAATACGAGGTGCTATATGAAATATAAATTTCGATTTTCTACTACACCTGTTTTAGTCGAAATTTCAATAATTTCGACTTATTGGCCTGACCGTTCTTCGAAGGGCAAAACAACTACATTCCTGGCTAATACCACGCAGAATATTGAATTACATCCCCTTCGAAAACCGTGACGTCGATCGGCCATTTTGCCGATACGGACATCTGTGGTGATTCGCAACTGATAGCGGAAGAGCATAGTACACTTACGCGTTTCGACCTTCTTGGGTCTCTTCAAGAGTGCCGTAATGCCTTCCAGTTCAGAATCTCTAATCCGAACTGAAGATTACACCCTCCGACAACCTCTCTTGGTTCGTGTAGTTACACAAGCGAGAAGTAGTCAGTTGGCGCCATCTTCACTTTCAGTTGCGAACCAACACCTCAGATAAATGCGACCGTATTAGTCGTATTAAATAAAAATGAATATAATTTCATATGAAATTATATTCATTTTTATTTAATACGACTAATACGGTCGCATTTATCTGAGGTGTTGGTTCGCAACTGAAAGTGAAGATGGCGCCAACTGACTACTTCTCGCTTGTGTAACTACACGAACCAAGAGAGGTTGTCGGAGGGTGTAATCTTCAGTTCGGATTAGAGATTCTGAACTGGAAGGCATTACGGCACTCTTGAAGAGACCCAAGAAGGTCGAAACGCGTAAGTGTACTATGCTCTTCCGCTATCAGTTGCGAATCACCACAGATGTCCGTATCGGCAAAATGGCCGATCGACGTCACGGTTTTCGAAGGGGATGTAATTCAATATTCTGCGTGGTATTAGCCAGGAATGTAGTTGTTTTGCCCTTCGAAGAACGGTCAGGCCAATAAGTCGAAATTATTGAAATTTCGACTAAAACAGGTGTAGTAGAAAATCGAAATTTATATTTCATATATATATATATATATATATATATTGGCTTAACACTCTCGTGGGAGTAGCGTCGCTCTTACAAGCTTTCTAGATCCTTTTCTAAGAGTGGATCAGACCACATTTACTGTTTCATATTTTTTCTACTATTTGTTGCCATTGCTTCCTGTCCTGCGATTTCTCTTCCCAGTATCTAATTCCCATAGTCTTGAGATCACCTACTACCTCCTGCAACTAAGTTATCCTTGGTCTTCCCCTTCTTCTCTTACTCAAGGGCTTTCACTCTATCATGGAGTATATTATTGCTCTCTTACCTGCTCTCCATATGTGTCCCAACCATTTTAATCGTTGTTCCTTAATTTTTCTTACTATGTCTTTTTGTATCTCTTGATATAGTTCCATATTTGTTCTTCTATATTCTTCACCTATTTTTTTTGGCCCCAATATTGTTCTTAGTATTTTTCGTTCCTGTATTCTCATATCCTCTTGTTGTTTTTTAGTCATAGTTAATGTTTCTGCCCCATACATCATCACTGGTCTAATTATTGTGTTATATATTCTTATTTTCGTGCGCTTGCTAATTATTTTATTTTTTAATAATTTTTTGTTAGCCTGAAATGCTTTGTTTGTGGCTACGATTCTTTCCCTTATCTCAGTTTCTCTGTCTCCATCACTACTTATTGTTATTCCCAGATATTTAACTATATCCACCTCTTCAAATTCATATCTTCCAATTTTCACATTTTTGTACCCACAATTCTTTTTGAGTCTTAATAATTTGGTTTTATGTGTATTTATCACCAGTCCAATTTTCTTTCCCTCCCTTATTATCTCCTCCAACATTTCTTCCGTTACCATTCTGTTTTTAGTCACTAGTGCTACGTCGTCGGTATATGAAATTATTTGTCCTCCTCTGGGCCTTAAATTTCCTTTACATATTTTTTTCATCGTATATTCTAGTGCAAAATTGAATAGTGTTGCCGACAGAGAGTCTCCTTGTTTAACTCCTTTATTATATGTAAACTTCTGTGTTTTCCCTCTTTGTGTTATTACTTCTGCTACGTGTCATTTTTATTAATCTTATCAGTTTATTTTTCACTCCCATCTCATTCAGCGCTTCCAATAGTTGATTCCTTTTCATTGAGTCAAATGCTCTTTGAGAGTCAATGAATAGTATCTCAATGTCTATGTTATATTCGTTGGACTTTTCTAAAATTTGTTTCAGTATATGTATCGCATCTGTAGTTGACTTTCCCTTTGTAAATTCGTACTGATATTCTCCACCTCTGTAACCTGCATCATGCAGTCTTCTTTTTATAATTGTTGTTGTAATCTTATATACTGCATTTAGTAGCGTAATTCCTCTGAAGTTTTCACAAACTGGTTGGTCTCCCGTCTTGTGTATTGTTACTATCTGTCCCACTTTCCATTCCTCTGGCATCTCTTCTTCTTCCCATATTTTATATAACAATTGGTATAATTTTTCTAACAGTTTAGTCCCTCCGTATTTGATAAGTTCCATGTTTATTCCGTCGCTTCCTAGAGCTTTTCTGTTCTTACTCCTGTTAATTATCTCTCTAATTTCTTCCTTCGTTGGGCTCTCGATTCCATCTTATTTGTTTTTTGCTTCTATATCAAACTCCTCTCTTACTTCTGTTTCTGTTAGTAATTCCTTAAAGTATTCCATCCATGTCTCCTTATATTCCGTATCTTCATTTACTATTCTTCCCTCTTTGTTCTTTATTCCTGTTGCTTTGTTTTTATATGTTCGGGTCTGTGCATTTATTTTTTGATAATAAGCTTTTGTTTTCCTTGCATAACTTGCCCTTTTTATTTCACTAATTCTGTTTTCAATTGTTTTTCTCTTAGTTTTATTATTTTCTTTGTTTCTTTTCTTAATTTTTCATAAGTTTCTCTTTCTTCATTTCCGTTCGTCCTTACCCATGCTTCTTTTTTCATTCCAATGATTTCTTCGCATCTTTCATCAAGCCATTCTTTCTGTTCTCTGTTTACCACCGTTTCTATTTTTTTGTTTGCAGCTGTATTTATACAATTTTCTATTTTTTTCCATCCTGCTTGAATTCCACCAATTTCTTCTGCCTCATTAATAAATTGTTGTTCTATACTATCCCTGTACTTGTTTTGTGTTTCTCTCTGTTCTAGTTTTCTCATGTCCCATTTTTTGTTGCATATTTTATTTTTAATCTTTATCTTTTGTAGCATAGTGCCTGCAACCATGTAATGATCCGTATCAGCACACGCCCCTCTATATGTTCTGACATCTTTCATTGACGACCGTTTTCTTTTTGTTATCAATATGTGATCAATTTGTGTATATGTTTTGCAATCAGGTGATCTCCACGTAACTTTATGCCATTTGGTGTGTTGGAACATCGTACTGCAGATAATTATGTTCATTTTTACTGCCAGATTAAAAATTCTGTGTCCATTGTTGTTTGTTTTTTTAATGTGTGTATACCGCTTATCTGTCTGTAATATTCTTCTTTTCCAATTTGCGCGTTCAGGTCACCCGATAATATTATCGTGTCTTGTTTTGGTATTTTGATATTTCTTCTTCTACCTTTTCATAGAAAACCTCCTTTTCGTCATCTTATGCCACCTCTGTGGGTGCATAAACATTTATTATTGACAGATTGAAGGGTCTCGCCTCAATTCTTATATACGCCATTCTCTCATCGATTGGCCTAAACTCCATTACATTTCCTTTTAGTTTTTCTCTCACTATCAAAGTTACTCCATATTGTCCTTGCTGTTCTCTTCCCGAGTAAAACAATTGATATTTCTTTTTTTCAATACTTCCTTTCCCCCTCCATCTTATTTCCTGTAGCGCTGCCACATCAATATAATATTTTTCCAATTCCCATGCAATTCCCTCCATCTTTCCTGGTTCTAGCATTGTCCTCACGTTCCAATACTAATTTTAATTTCTTCAGTCCTGCGTACTTTTTTTTTCTTTTCCCTTTTTGATCTATATTTACTTTTTTTATTAGTGTTTTCCCTACCTCTGCCTTGTACCCTTTTTTCAAACATATATTTACAATTATTATTATATATCTCCCTACCTTTTTCATTTGTACTTATATTATCTCCTTTTTTATTATTTCCTTTATCTATCCTAATCCTATTATCTACATTTATCCCTTTATTACTATTTTTTATCATTTATTTACTATTACTAATCTAATTCTAAAACTAATCCAATCTTCCTTCTGTTCTACATGTTCCTGTTCCTCTTCACTGCCCTTTTCGTCCAGTTGTTCCTCTTCTTCTAGTTTTTTTTCTTCTCTTCTAAGCATTTTGGTTATTTTCTCCTCGCTTACTCCTGCCTCCGGTGATCTTACGTTTACTCTTCTTTTAGGATTATTTGTCTCTGTGTTTTCTATGTTTTTCTGGCTATCCTGGAAACTATACTTATCATGAACATTTTCATCTATTATCAATTTATCGTATTTAAAGTATGCTCTACTTCCATTTTCCCTTGCTCTTCTCATAAACTGCATCATGTATTTCCGGTCTTCCTGTACTCTTTTTGGCAAATCATCATTTATCCAAATATTTGTTCCTTTTAGGTTTTTCTTTTTTTTTCAGTATTCCCATTGATTGAGCCTTATAATTATTGGTCTCTTAGTTCTACTATTGAATTCTCCTATTCTTCGTAGATCGTTTACTTCATTTTTTAGATTGACTTCTATTCCTGCTTCTTTTAAAATTTCTTCGATTTTTATTTTTGTGTCTCCATATCGTTCCTCTTCACTACCTTTTATTCCCTGTATGATTATATTGTTTCTTTTTATCTCTCGTTCCATCATTTCGATTCTTCTTTCTTGTGTTTTTATCATTTGTTTCAGCCACTTATTTTCCTCTTTCAGCTCTCTTATTTCTTCCATGTTATTTTCTAGTTTGTTTTCGATGGTTCTCATTTTATCAGTCAGACATTCTTCTTATTTCATCCATCTCCCCCATTCTTTCTTTTTCAGCACCGGATTTCAAGTGTCTCGCAAACAGTTTTTGTTACAGAGCTACTAAGTTCACCCTTAACCCGCAGGCGAGCTAACTTTTTACCGTGACTGATTCCTTTTATTCTTTTGAATAATTTCTGTTTATTACGCTCCTGTTCTATTGATTTTCTGACTATATAGAATTTCTTATCGTATTCCGTGTTACCAGTTTTTGTATGTATAATTTATTTCTTGTTAAAATTGATAAATTTCAGTATTGCTCATTTGTTTCCCAATTTACTTGTTTTTGCTTTCAGAATTATAATCCATGCAAGTTTACTTACGTCTTCCTATTCCTGGTTGTTTTATCTTTTGTGTGTTATCACTTTCCGTATTTATTGTTCGCTAATTCTCAACAAATTTTCACTTATTCTCTACCGTCACATTACATTCACTGTGCCTTTTGCTTGCCAGGCGTTTTTTGAGTTGTTGTTGTTACGCGCGTGTTTGAAAGTTCGATTTAAACACGCTGAGGCATGTTTTAAATAGGCAATAAAATGAGGCATCAATAAAAAAAATATAGTAAAATGTCAGAACGTAATTAAATTTTCCAGTATAATTGAGAGTATACAGTTACATGATACAACTGGGTAAATAATCCAGAATAAGAATAACAACTAACATTTAATTTGAACAATACTTAAAAATGATATAAATTATTTTGATAACTAACTGAAATCACTCAGAGAAAAGAGAATAATAATAATTTAGTAAATTCTTCCTTCGAAAAAAGAAATTATTGATAGCCGGAATAGCTATTTGTATAACAAGGGAAGAAAGCGCTTCTTCTCCTCCCGATGATGAAGTTTACTGGCTGACGCGTAGCGGAGGGCAGTAATCATTCAAGGGAAGAAAAGACACTTCACCCCCATGTTATACATATGATTTTTTCGCCTCCCTCAAATAACAAGACATTTTCAAATAACTTATTCATGAAACTAACAAACAAAATTAATAAATACTACCTTAGGATGGACTTTTACGAAACTTGGCTGGGCATCGAGGATAGACTTCTAAAATGCTTAGCTGGATATCGTGGTGGGACTTTTATGAAACTTGACTGGGCATCGAGGACAAACTTCAAAAATGCTTGGCTAGGCATCAGAGATGTACGTTTTTATTTGTACTTTAAATCCCTTGGGATTTTAACTGTCCCTTTATATCCCTTGTGTCTAAAAGTGGCACTTTAGTTTCTAACATGTGACACTAAAGTAGCCACTTTAGTCTCGGAATTGCAAAATTCATTTCATTGGTAACGTACTATGACGTCACTTTTACTTTTTCTCTCTAGGGAGGAACAGTACGACTCTGCTCTCTACAATGAGGCGGCCAGGAGATGTATACTTTGGATAGAGGTAGGCGGAAAAATATTTTGACAATAAGTGTGTTTTAAATAATATAACATACGGAGGTTAAGCAGTATGTACAATGTATATTATTTACATGAAATTTTTTATAAATATGTCCATGGTATCCAGTAGATTCCAAGATGTGTCAGTAGATATATGGGAAAAATACTGTAATGTTTTATTTAATTGCTAGGAAAATTTACATGATTATGGAAACGTCGAACCAAACTTAAAATTATTCACCGTTAAGAGAAGTCATTAGAAATTAAATTAATGTACAATTAAAAGAAGATATGGACATTGCCCTTAGACAGAATCTGCCCGAAGCGAGAAGTCCAGTGCATGAAGAGTCGTAATGGGAAGAAAGCAAAGGAGAGGACCCAATGGGGACTACAGGATAACGGAAGTGAACAAATGATGGGTTAGTACCCCTCCCATAGAGAAGTGAAGTGAGAATATAATTTCCTAATTGGATTGTAAAAAATAATACTTTAAAACGATGTATAGAGCTTATTATAATGGCCCACGCCGTGATGCAAATAAAGAGAAAGGTGAACATGGTTGCAATGTGTGCTTGGAGAATAAAATAGAGTCCATTACACAGAACAACTAATAACCCAGAATACCGGAACACCATCCCAAAATTACTATTTTTAATGTTCTAATTAGCTGAAGCGTAGTGACACGCCACTATCACAAAATCAGACAAGATGGTTGGAGAACTGACAAATCACAAGGACTACATACAGCATTCAACAACAAGTGAAAAACATTTCAACAGAGATACATGACACACGTTAAGTTAACAATCATCTTAGGAAATTATGTAAAATACAATCGAAAGACACACAATCTTTTAACATTATCCATCAACTAATCGATGAAACTAGAAATTATGTCATGACAAAAGTAAGAATCAAAATGAAAGGTAACAGTGTTCAAATAAGTCCTTCATATATTTTTATAGTTGTTGTGGCTTTGTTGTATATATTGGCTAATAATTCGATGTACCTATAGATCCTGCTGTTCTGTAGAGAACTCTTTACTGCCCAATGTTCCACACCGTCCAATGCATTCTAGGAGTCGACAAATGCCATGAAGAGTGGGCTCATTCTATATGAATTTTCATTGTTGAAAGAAGATCGTTCGTGATGAATCCCTTCCTGAATCCGGCTTTTTCCTTTGACTGGTATCCGTAAAGTTTAATCGTTTACCCTATTCGGTAATATTTTTGTAAAGACTAAGGAGAGTTGTGGAGCGGTTAGTTTAATTAGTCGCCTTTTTATGTAGAAGTAGTGTTATAGATTCTGTTTAGCATTTTCCTGTTTTCTAATGGAAAAGCAAAAATGCGGCAAGTCGTATTCACTTTTATGTTTATAAGCTCTGAAGGACCAATCGTAATGTTACGAAAATAGCTGCTTTCATATGTATGAGTTGTTTGTTATGTTAAATAAAAATCTATGTGTATATGCACTTTTATTTATATTTCTATTACTTTACACTTTCTTCATTTTGCGTCACAATTAAGATTATCACAAATGCTTATGATACATTGTAATTGAAAAGTTTTTACTTCTTGATGATTAATTTTTTGACAATATGACTTTTTATTATTTTTTGAATTTTTGTTACTCGACTAACAACCTTTTTATATATGATGAGAATGGAAAATTGAATGTGTGTTGTTATAGATATTTTTATATGTCGTTTAAAATGGGTGATAACAAGGAAAGTTATGTGAGAATGTAACCAATGGGAAATAGAGATTTAAATGAAACTGTCATATGACTGTTGAAACTCAGTCGATGCATATAGTTTTGTGGACAAAGAAATTGATATATAAGTTATATGTGGTTTTTTATATGAAGTGAAGTTTGAAATAGGTTTTGTAAAGTTATAAATACAGGGTGAGGACAAAGTAATAATTTATGTAATAATTAACTGTAGGAATTTGGGTGTTAACTCAAATTCGTACAGATTCGTTTCAGTCGTTGGTAATTCTATTAGTATATTTGATTCAACAGGATCTATAGAGTATTAATAACCATCTTTCTACCACATGTCAACATCTCTACTACTATTTGGTCTTCTCCTGGGAACTTATTCTCTATTTCTCTATTATTAGGCAAATAAAATCAAACCGCAGACATAAAACGACGTATCCGACTAGCTTGAGTAGCTTTTGGAAAGCTAAACTACATTTTGAAAAACAAAAAACTCATGTAATATCTTAAAACAAAAGTATTCAACCAGTGTGTACTCCTGGTTTTCACCTCCGGCTCCCAAACATGGACATTCCCAAAAGAAAATATGGGTAAACTTGTGGAACCTAAGGGTTCCCGAAGTCCTGCTAGGAAAGTTATTAGAGCTTGTTTCTGGAAAAAGCTCTTCTTACTTGCCTCTATGTTAATATCGCCGTTGTGAAATCCTATGTAGTTAGATATTGTATTTAGCAGACCCATTACTTTCTCGTAATACTGCTGTGGAGAATCATTGGGTCCTTAGCGTAGATTTACTAAGTCTCTTCTAAGAGAATTCTCATTGCGTTGGTCGGCGAAGTTTTGGATCAAAGTTTATTTGGTATGTTTCCATTCTGTACATCCGTTGACTGAGATGACTTCCTTAACTCTTCCTGTCAGTTTACTTAGGATTCCTTGGAATACGTAGTTTTTAAAACTTTGGGTGTTGTTATTGTCCCAGAAATAGTTTAAGAGTAGAGTAGCGGTATTAATGAAGTTGTACAGCTCGTTGGGATTTCCATAGTATGGGGATAGGATGTCTAGGTGTTTTGGATTAAATTCAGGCATGATGTTGATTTGAGGTGGGGTAATTATGAGTCTAGGTGTGTTTAAATTTAGGATAGATTGACGTAATATTGCTTGAGGTATTTCTGACATATAGGTAAAAAAACGAAAAATTATAGTTGCTTACAGGCTAACGATGATGCTGAAGTGCATTCCGGTTACAAGTTTCGTTTTCTTCTTGCTTCTTTAGTTCTAAAGCTCTTGGATGAACTTCACTTGGTTTTCCAAATGTATTTTTTTTATTTATTTATCCGCATCGACCTACAAGATCATTAGCGGTTTACATAGTACATACATTCCTTAATACAAAATAAATTAACAATCTTATGGTAGATATTGAAATAAATAAAAATACATTAACGGTATATGGTACATAATTCATAATTAATAGAATAAACAACAGAAAACAGGCGTCTCAGTGCAGTATTAACGTTTAGTTTAGGTATACTGTGTGACGGTAGAATGGTTATATCTTATGAAACATATTTGCACTTTTCAGAAAAGCTATAACACTTTGTGGGTCTGAGGCATTACCTAAGATTTCCTTAATATTTCTACATAGTACATACATTTCTTAAAACAAAATAAATTATTAATTTTATGGTAGAAATTGAAACAAATAAAAATACAATAGCGGTATATGGTACATAATTCATAATTAATAGAATGAACAACAGAAAACAGGTGTCTCAGTGCAGTATTAACGTTTAGTTTAGGTATACTGTGTGACGGTAGAATGGTTATATCTTATGAAACATATTTGCACTTTTCAGAAAAGCTATAACACTTTGTGGGTCTGAGGCATTACCTAAGATTTCCTTAATATTTCGTGGAATCTTGTAGGTCTTTCGTATTAGATCATACATAGGGCAATCGATTAGTAGGTGATGTACACTAATCTCTTCATCACAGAAATTGCAAAATGGAGGATCCTCCCTTGTTATTAAGTGTTCATGCGTGTATCTGGTGTGTCCTAGACGTAGTCGGGTGATGATTACCTGGTTCCTTCTGTTTCCAGTTGATATATGCCAAGGTCCGAAGTTAAGTGTTTTAATTTAGATTCGGATTCTTGCCAAAAGGTATTCCAGCGTTTTATGATTTTGTCCTTGAAGTGTGATTTTAAATCAGTTGATGTCGATAGGTTACAAGCAAGACAGTTTTGATAAGTTGCCGCTTGTGCATTCTCGTCTGCTTCCTCATTACCTTTGATTCCCACATGCGATGGAATCCAAATGAATCTGATGTCTTGGTTATGGTTGTACAATTGTTCTAACTCTTTTTTTATTAAATTAACTATTGGATGTCTTTCGTAAATTCTTCCTAATCATTTTAGTTAGTTCAATGAGTCTGTCAAAATGATAAAGTTTTTATCTTGCTGGTGTTTGGCATATTCTACTGCTTTGTACATCGCATATAGTTCTCCAGAAAGGATAGTGTATGTGCCTGGTAGTTTGAATGTTTCAGAGTTAGTATTTGTTACAATAGCTGCTCCAACGTTTTCCCCTTTTTTAGATGCATCTGTATATATCTCTGTGTACCCATGATATTTGCTTGTGATTTCTTTAAATTTTTTATGTATAGTTTGAATATTATAGTCATGTTTATTGAGATCGGTTAAGTTAGTATTGATTTTGGGAGGGACACGTGTCCAAGGGTGAATGTCGGTTTCAGAGACTCTATTTGGAAAGGTTAAAGGGAACGAGACATAGTTGTGGCTTTTTAAATATCTGCGAATTCTTTCATAGAAAGGGAGGGTTCCAGTATTTACTTTGGAAGCAGGAAGGATATCTGTCTAATATGGTATTCTTATACGTTGGGTGTTGCTGGATATCTTTGCTGCGTATGATAGGCTCAGAATTTGCCTTCTATCACTTAGACTTGCTTCTCCTGCTTCGCAATTTAAACTATTTACGGGGGTGCTGCGAAATGCTCCTAGTATTATTTTTAGTGCCTGATTATGGATAACATCAAGGGGCCTCAAGATTGACTGTTTTGCAGAAGCGTATGACCTAACTAATGCTCGATATACCATCATCAGTGTTTTTCCATCCGTTCCCCAATGTTTGTTGGCTAGACACTTTAGGAGATTTAAACCTGACTGACATGATAGAACAAGTTGTTTAATGTGAGCTTTCCAATTTAATTTTTGATCAAAAATTAATCCCAAGAAATTTATGTGCCCTTTACATTGAAGAGTTTCGTCGTGTAAAGTAAGTTTTGGTTGTAATTGTGTATGTTTTTTGGAGAATACTATGCAATCTGTTTTTTCAGATGAAAATTTGAAGCCATTAGCTTTAGTCCATTTCTCTAACTCCTTTATTTGATTTTGTAGTAGGGTGGTTACGCTGTCTAAATTTTTTCCTTTCATGAATATAATTAAGTCGTCGGCAAATAGCTTAGCTTGGACTGGTTTGTTAATTGTTTTAAGTATGTCGTTAATCGCAATTAGAAATAGTGTGGGACTCAATATTGACCCTTGTGGGGTTCCATTCACTTGTTGTTTGGTGCTGGATAATGTACCATTGCTTCTTACTTGGAAAAGTCGATTTCTCAGAAAGTTTTGTATAAAAGCTAAAATATTGCCTTGATAGTTCCAGTTTTGCAGTTTTAATATAATTTGATGATGCCATGCAGTATCAAAAGCCTTACTGAGGTCAAAAGACACTGCCACACATTTCTGTTTATTAACAAAAGCTTCATTTATTTCACTTTCTAAATCTATAATGTTATCTAATGTAGATCTATTTGGCCGGAAGGCTGATTGTTCTGCAAGTAATTGGTTGTTTGATTCTAGGCACCATAATAGCCTGCGGTTTATAATTTTTTCAAGGAGCTTACATGTACTGCATGTGAGTGATATTGGTCTATAAGACTCAGGCGATAGAGAAGGTTTTCGTGGTTTCAGGATGGGTATTATTATAGCTCGTCTCCAGACATCTGGAAACTTATGTTGATTCCAGATCAAGTTAAATATTTCTAGCAAGTGCTGTTTTGCAGAGTACGGAAGATTCTTTAAAAATACAGTCGGGATATCGTCCGGTCCCGGTGAGGTGTCTTTCATGGATTGCAATGCTTCAGAAAACTTTTCTATTGAAATGGGATTATTAATTTGATCTACGTTTTCCTCAATTGTTATAGGGGAGGATTCAGCTATATTTTTGAGGTTTAAGAAATCGGCATCATAGTTTTCATTACTCGAAGATTGTCTATATTGTTCTGCAAAAATTTCAGCAATTTCGCTAGAGTTCGAGATTTATGTGTTGTTTTTTGTTTTCAAAGCAGGGATTTCATTAATTATATTTTTTCCCGATATTTTTTTCACCTTTTTCCATACTGACGATAATGGCGTGGAACTATTTATATTTTTCAGGTAGTTGTGCCATGATTATTTTGGCTATTTCGTGTTGTGCGCCTCGCATGTGCTCTTTGTTTTTTGTATTCTAATAGGTTATCATTTGTTTTGTGTCTTTTGAACTTGTTCCATGAATGTTTACTGGCTTTTATTGCAGCATCACAAGCATTATTCCACCAAGGCACAGGGTTGTGTTTTTTGAGATAACCAGTTTTCCCAATTTCATCAAAGGCAGCAGATAGTATAATAGAATTGAAATTATTGAGGGTTTCATTGACGTTGTTGGTTATTTTTAGGTTAGTGATGTTTTTCCCAATGTGATCTGCAAAATTTTTCCAATTTGCTTTGTTTAGTTTCCATCTTTTCAAAGGATTTGAGTTGTTATTCTTATTTGGTTTGTTCGCTAAGTTTTCTATAATAATTGGAAAATGGTCACTGCTGTATAGATCATCGACCACTCTCCAATTGAGGTCAGTTGTGATGTTCGAAGTGCACAGTGATAAATCTATAGCAGAGAAGTTTTTGGTGGCTACATTGAATCTAGTCATGCTTCCATCATTCAGTAGTGAGATATTCATTGTGTCTATCCAGTCTTTTATTTTTCTACCGCGTGTGTCGATGTATTTCTTCTTAACTTATACCGATTCTTTTTCTTTCTTCTAATAATTATGGATAACCTTCACTTACTTTTATTTTTCTTCTGGCACTTTTGGACGAACCTCAACGTTTCCCAAAGGTTCTTGAAGTGGATAAACGTTAAAAAACGAAGAGGTCACTAAGGGCTCTTCCACTATACTAATGACTGAGCTACTTAAGGGTTACTGCCCTAAAAGTCACTTTTTAAAAAGATAGTTTATTGACAATAAAACTACACTACTTAAACACAAAATGTACTATATTCAATATATTTAATTAATCGAACTTATATACTAAAATAAATGCAACTATGCAATTCTGCAGAATCATCGGTTGTTGTACAAACATGGATCAGCGTTCGTGAATTATAACGGAAGCTCGAAGGTCAATACCATGCATGGACCATGGGTCAGAGAACTGGAACTCGGAGATAGTAGCTGCGAGTGAAGCTGCCAAAGAGATCGTTTGGTTGAAAAGAGATTTCCTCAATCTTGTTTCTACTATAACATGAATATATTCCACAAAGTAAGAGTTGAAGCTGTAAATTTAACTTCAAAAAAGTTACCCATACTCACATATGATGATGTTCTGATGTTGAATCTAAAGTGTTCTCGTAATTTATAAACATTTTTTTTCGTCTCAACCAAACATTCCTTGCAATCTTTATAAAATATTAATCCCATTAAAAAAGGATTGATGTGGAAGCATTTTTTGTAACATTTGTAACTGCGAAATATAACGGTCTATCTACTTGATTGACCTTATGCGATAAAATCATAATTTATTCTGTTTTGTCGAAAATTTGTCGATTTTAATAACATGCCCTCTAGATCAAAACTTTGGCGCGCCAGAGAGTCGCGTCTAGGCGCCAAATACACATAAAAATATATGGAACTTCGTAGTTAAATCCTTGAAGACGAAAGAGGCGAGGAAAAAGGAATTGAGAAAGTAAGTAAAGTAAATAATTGTTGATACTAGCTAAAGACTCGTTAGCAGACAATCTCGTGCGCAAGTTACAACCCGGACATACCACAAACAGGGATGTAGAAGAAAATATAGAGTCCTAGTGTACATATCCAATTGGTTGTATTCGAAAAATTAGACAAAACTGTATTCTTTTAAGAAATATCGTTTAATGGCGTAACTACAATTATTTTTAGAGGGAGCGTATTAGAGGTTTCTCGAAAAAATTGTATGTTTTTTCTACTACTAACATAGTAAGTAGTAAATGTATAGATTATTAGTAAATTGATTAAGTAATGAGGACCAAAAGTGTTACTTTATATACAGAATGGGCCACAGAAAACAGTCCACACAGATATTAGACAGTATTCATAAGATTTTAGGGAAATGCTGAAACAGGTCGATTTTTTTTCTGAGGGGGACACATTTTTATAATACAGACATCTGTCATTTGTCAACCCCCTCCCTCCACTTCCGCAACCCCTTATTTTCAAATAGAGAATTAGAAAGGAGTTTATATGGTGTATTCAAAAAAGAGGCTTTATTAATTTAAAGTGCAACACCTATTACAAATTAAAAGCAATGACTAATTAAATAAATTCGCTGTTCCTCTTGCACACTTACCGTTTTAAAAAAATATGAAAATAACTTCAACTCATTCTGCAATAGAATATACCAAGTTGGACGTGATTTTTCGAATGTAAATACATTTTTAAAATGGCTGTACGATAGATATAAAAGATAGAGTAAATTTTTTTAAATCCTAATGAAATCAACAAATTTATTGTTTATGCACCAGACAGAGAGTATTTGCTAACTAAAGTATGTACCGGGTGTCCCAATAAAAATGGCTCTCGGCCATATCTCGGGAAACGTTTATAGTACAGCTTCGGGAAAAAAAATTATGAGTGAGTGAGTTGTAGGTCCACCGCCAGAGGGCGTAATTAAATACCAAAAATTATAAACTGAATAATTCACAAATTTTGCCCAATTAAGATGCATTTAAACTATGATTGTCGTATTCTTCAAGAAATTCAGCGTATATTTGATTTCACAAGTTTTAGTCTATCTCTTCAAATAAGAGGTGGGGGAAGCGGGAACTTTATTATGAAAAAACGCCTGTAATTCCAGTTCTACTTAACCTATCTATGCAAACTTAGTCTTTTTGAAGAGAGCTCCTTTCTACCAATATAAGAGTTATAATTTCGAAACAACCTAATGAGTAACGTATACGCTAGAGGGCGCTATTTATTTATTTTTTTAAATCTAGCCATCCTTGAAAAATGTTGAATGAGAACATGCAGTTTTAATTGAGGAATATAAAAGTCGGCCAAATTGGCAACAGAATAGCGAAAACCGCATGTCGATATCTTTTTCGTATCACGAGATATCCTAAGAAATGTGTAAATTTTAATCATTTTCCTTTAAACATAAATTACTCCGGTTTGACTGAACGGATTTCAACATTTTTTGACTCCTCAAAATTGTCTTTCTTTGTTCTATTAATAATAGTTCCAATTATTATGTTAATATTACTTATGCTGTCACCGGGAAACTGCGTTATGGAAGTTAAAATGGAAATATATAAAAACATGTAGTGGGCCATGAAAAAAACAAAACAAAAAGATATGTCTTGTGTCAAATTAATAAACCTAGTAATTTGTTCATTTACGTGTCATTGCGATTTGTGTGCATTAAATTCGATATAAAATTTACTTAAACGTTATATCTAAGAAGATTCTTACAAACGAAGAAGCATTTGATATGATAGGCATTTACTTTGAATATATGAGAAATGCAACTGTTGCGGCTAGGGTATATGCCATACAATATCCCCAAAGACGTCATCCTGGTAGCAGAGTTTTTCGTCGACTCATACACCGTTTAAGAACGACTGGAAATGTAAATCTTCCTGTATTTAGAAGACGCGGCAGAGGTCGTTCAGAGGAAAACACAATAAATGTTTAGGCATATGTGCAATTTAATCCGCATTTAAGTGTTAGAGCAATAAGTAGAGACTTGGGAATAAGCAGAACCACCGTTCAACGTATTTTGACAGGACACAGGTAAATTATGATGTAAAAAGATATTTCCTAAACAAAATATACCCGCATAATAAAATTTGTGAGCATGGTTATATGTTAACATAATAATTTATTTATCATTCCGGAAAGATATTTAATAGGACATTATATTTCTTTTAGATTTCATCTATATCATATAGTACTACATCAACAATTGGTTGATCGTGATTACGACAGAAGGTTGGATTATTGCAGCTGGTTACTACATATGGTATATGACGACCCTCAATTACTGTCACGTATTTTGTGGTCAGACGAAGCTACATTTAGTAGTGATGGTACGGTTAACCGGCATAATCCACGCTGAATGGAAGAAGTTAAGTATCAGGGGCGATGGTCGGTGAATGTATGGTGTGGTATTGTAGATGGTCAGATAATTGGAATTGGGAATTGGGAACGCTACTTAAATTTTATAAGGGATGAATTACCACTTCTTCTAGAAGATATATCACCAGCAACTCGTAGGTCTATGTTGTTTCAGCACGATGGATGTCCGGCGCATTTCTCCAGACAAGATAGAAATTTTTTAGATAATGCGTACCCTGATAGGTGGATAGGACGTGGAGGCCTATTTTTGGCCAGCCAGGTGACCAGACTTAACCGTCTTAGATTTCTATCTTTGGGGCCGAATTAAAGACCTTGTTTATACAATTAGACCCACTACTAGAGTTAACATCATCGAAAGAATACGAAACGCCATTCAGAGTATTTCAAGAGCAGAGCTGTTCAATCTACTCTTCAAAGAATAAACGCTTGTATCGAAAATTATGGGCGACAATATGAACATTTAGGTCGTCACTAGCGAGGTACCTTAAGTTATATCTCCATCTTAACTTCCATAACGCAGTTTCCCGGTGACAGCATAAGTAATATTGACATAATAATTGGAACTATTATTAATAGATCAAAGAAAGACAATTTTGAGGAATCAAAAAATGTTAAAATCCGTTCAGTCAAACCGGAGTAATTTATGTTTGAAGGAAAATGCTTAAAATTTACACATTTCTTGGGATATCTCGTAATAAGAAAAAGATATCGACATGCGGTTTGGTTTGGTAGAAAGGAGCTCTAATCAAAAAGACTAAGTTTGCATAGATAGGTTAAGTAGAACTGGAATTACAGGCGTTTTTTCATAATAAAGCTACCGCTTCCCCCACCTCTTATTTGAAGAGATAGAGTAAAACTTGTGAAATCAAATATACGCTGAATTTCTTGAAGAATACGATAATCATAGTTTAAATGCATCTTAATTAGGCAAAATTTGTAAATTATTCATTTTATAATTTTTGGTATTTGGTTACGCCCTCTGGTGGTGAACCTGCAACTCTGTAAATAATTTCCCGGTTTTTCTCGAGGTCACTTTTGTTATAATTTTTTTTTCCTGAAGCTGTACTATAAACGGTTCCCGAGATATGGCCGAGAGCCATTCTTATTGGGACACCCGGTACATTAAGCAATATGTCTCTTAGTTGATAAATAATTGTTTCTACTATTAATTTTATGTTATACTAATTTGTGGCATTAGTGGTGCTTTTCGGGAGCAAGTATTAAAAAATTTGAAAATGGCAAACGTTGAAGATATGGCAAATACTTTATTTTTAAAGTTCTTGATGCCAAAATGACCGTTAATATATTGTATCTGGTAGATATCTTTTACAAAATATGTAAAAAATATATACAAAACCGTAAACATTTTCAAAGAGGAAATATTTCTCAATTTTTCTAAGATATGAAGAAAGTAAATCTTGCAGACAAGTAACAGGCAGGAATAAAATCGGCAATACTCTTAAGAAAATCCCCTCATATTTGAATCTTCCAAATCTAAATTCATTGGGCATTGTTTCGTCGAAGGTCTTCGGCTACTCTCCAAGTAAATGCTAGTGATTAAAATAAGTGTTCCTCTTACTAGGTCCTTTGTCCATTATACCATTACTGATGGAGAACACATACCTCTAACCTGTGGGATATAAATAATACCATAGATTATATCAAAATTCACTGGGACATATATTTTATACTATCAATAACAAGAATCTTGACCACAGACAACGTACACTATACTACGTACTACTAACATGATACTGTTAACTATGATTGATGTTCACGGTACCGGTTTCCTGCACCTCTTGTTTTATAGCTATACCAGCCATAATTCTGCTCCGCCAAGTTCCAAGATGCAGATTCATATACTTCTTTCGTTTGGCTAAGCCTTACCAATTACTCGCTCCAACTATTACCATTTGTTTCCACTAGATACTACCATTAGTTCGCAGGATCGCCATTGTACATTCTGCTGTTGTTTCCACTTCTCTGATTGTTCCTACAGTTAAAGTCTGGTTTTCTGAAGAAACTCCTATTGTCTTTAAAATGTAATACCTGTTGCTGGCTTACTATGCCTTCAACTGACATCAGTTTAGATAGTACTTCTTGAGTGTTTACGAAACTTCCCGCTGCTATAATTGTTTTCGTCGCGTCTGTTATGGCCTCTTCGTCACTGCCTTAATCGTTGCCTCTTTGTTATATTTCTCCGCTAAATTCTCTGGCATACCTTCCGACACATATGCTGCCTGCAATTTCCCCGCTAACTTCTCTACTTACATTGCGTAGTGTATTATATCATTCCCATTTTGCCTTACTTTGTTTAGTTTGGCCAAGAGAAGACTTGGATTATCTCCTCTTATTCCGGACTTAAGCTTGTTCCTGATTTCTGCAATCGAGTTTTCTGTCATCAGACCTCTAGCTTTACCTGTCAGTTTGGTTTTAATTGATAGAGCTGCGTTTTCTTCGTTACCTTCGTTACCTGTTGCGTTTATTTGTAGTACCCAGTACTTTGATGGTGGCCGAAGTTATATGGACAACTCCATGCTAACCCTTCAGAGATTATTATCCAGCCCTTTGGAAGGCTCCACAGAATATTTCGACTGTATATGAGCAGAAGACCTACTGAAGGTAGCTAGAAATGTTGGCCAACCCAAAGAAGAAATAGATACACAGGAGTTGCAAGCGAACGATAAAGACATGAACAGTGAGGAGACTAGAAATAATAGAAAAATCAAATGCATCTTCTCGCCATTCGATACAAAGTAAAAGTTCGCAATCATTGATTTTCAACGGAAATTGATTGCTTTAGAGGTACAAAAATACAACCAAACTCTATTGAAAGAAGCAATGAAAGAAAAGCTGAAACTGATAGAAATGGTGAAACAAGTAAGAGAAGCAGAACTTCTAGAAATACAGGAAAAATGATCTCAGATGAGCATCAGATTCACAGAGAATTTGTTACCGAGACACGGATATAAAAAAGCATCTTTTATTATGTATAACAATATTCAAACCAGTGTAAAGGATGTAAATTGAACAATACTCCAAATTTACGTAATGATCAGAATCATATCGTAAAAAGAGTCCTGACGATGAGGTCATCAAGAGGATTTCCCATCCTGAAACCAGCAAAGAATCGACAACAATGCTGCAAATGGGTATTGACCATTTGAACCAAATATGCCGAAATATCCAGAAAAATGTTAATCCAGGAATGTCAGGACTCTCAGAACGTTAAATGTTGAAAAATTTGCCAATATTTGATAGCAATCCAGACGAATGGCCTATATTTTATAATCAGTATAATAGGTCTACTGATTTATACAAAATTTGTAACGAAGAGAATGTTATAAGGCTTCAGAAATATCTGAAGGGGAGAGCTAAAGACACAGTTTCGCCTCCATCATCGAATGCACAGAAAATACGGTATCCGCCAAAATAAACAGTATCAAAACAGAGAGTGCTGTGGAGTTGTTTATGTAATATGGATTTGTCATATTTGACTTAATTGTCATTAGTTGATATATTAATAGTACGCTACAGTTAAATTTGATTTAAAAATGGTTCTAACAACGGAAGAAAAAGTTTTTTTGGTAGAGCATTATTTTCGTTCATACGGAAAAGGTCGTAATGATGGTCCAAGCTTAGAACAGGTGTCAATAAAATATCAACAAAAACTTAATAAAGCAGCTCCTAGTAAAAGTGTGATGCTAGCTGTTGTTGAAAAATTTCGTCGCACTGGTAGTGTATTGTGTCAACGTAAAGGTTCTTCAGGTCGTCGAAAAACAGTATGCACTAACGAAAATGAAGGACGTGTTTTTAACCAAGTTGTGCAATCACCTCAAAGAAGTCTTGTAAGAACTGCATGTAAACTCAACATTAGTGAAACGTCTTTACGTCGCATGTTCAAATCAATTGGTGGTTATCCATACCGTATTCAAGTTGGACAATGACTAAATGCTGCGGACAAACGTGCAAGAGAAATTTACTGTGGTCGCATGTTGAGTTTAATTTACGAAGATCCCGAAGTTTTGAAAAACATATGGTTTTCAGACGAGAGTCGCGTTCATCTTAGCGGCTATATTAATCGACAAACAACCAGATTCCTTGGATTTGAACGTCCTGATGTCATTGTAGAGAAACCACTCCACAATCTTCGATTTACCGTTTGGTGCGCGGTATCTGGTCATGGAATGATTGGTCCTTATTTCGTTGAAGATGATAATCAGAATCCACTTACTGTCAACCAAGAGCGTTATAGAGAGAAGATTATTATACCTTTTGTGAGAGATCTAAATAACTTCTGCCGTGCACGAAATCTACAGTTTCGCACACAATGGTTCCAACAAGATGGTGCAACGAGCCATACAGCTGTGCGCACCTTAGACTTACTACGTCAGCATTTCGATAATAGAATAATTTCTCGGCGAGCAGACTTCGAATATCCTTCTCATTCACCTGATCTGACGCCACCTGACGCATACATTTGGGTCATAATGAAGGACAAAATATTTCACTCGGTAAATCTGCCGGCGAATATTGCCGAACTACGGGAAAGAATACAAAATATTTTTCGGCAGTTTCATCAACCACTTTTTATAAATATGTTTATTGACTTACAAAATCGATATGAAGCTTGTTTGCGTCGAAATGGTGAAACATTTTGAACACTTACATTACAGAAATTAAAAATTAATTTTTATTTTTATTTTCGGTACTGTTTATTTTGGCGAATACTGTAATTGAAACACAGTTTATCTTTGGAAGATCAGAGTTCACTATATCTTCATTGATAGAGAAACGGAGGAAAGCTGTACCTCTCAAAGAAGGTGAATTCGAAACGTAGTTACAGTATTGGAATATAGTCGAAGGCCTTGGTAACCACAATGGGAATTTTTGAAACTTCAGGACACATTAATAACCTCCAACTATTGAACGAAGTTGTAAAAATTCGTCTGTTTTTACGAATTGAATGGGCAAAAATTTCAATGACAAGAAAAACTGTTAATTTGAAAGAGTTTTGCATGAGAAATATCGCATTGGCGGAATTAACTTGTGTGGACTTGAGAGAAAGTGAAAAAAAATCTTTGAAAATGATAAATTTAATCCTAGAAGGAAGAGAGAAAACGTATTTCCATTAAAAAATAAATGAGGAAGGCAAATGCATTGCGTTTGTTACAAAAAAAGTGACTACCCTAAAGAAGACTATGAAATTTTCAAAAAGAAAGGAAGTGAACAAAAATAGAAATTTATAACACCAGAAAAATTGTGTTATTCTTGTTTCAGACCTTCACATAGCATATTGTAATGATGGGTATAAATAAATTATAAAAATGATTATTGGAGTTGGGACAACTTATATCATATAAAAAATGAAATGATATATCTTCAGCTAGTTCGTTACGAAATTATATTAAACAAAAAATGTTCATAATTTCGTAAAACTAGGTTATAGGAAGTTAAGCGTAAGCTACTTGAACGGTGTTTTAGAACCATGATTTAAAACAAAAAATTGAGAAATACATCAACTCATGTATGAAATCGCAAATTCAGCGACCCACATATGGAGTTTAGTCGACAGTAAACTGATAAAGTTTAATGAAGAGGGGAATGAAAAAATTGAAACAGAATTAGAGCATGTCCAGCCAGCGGTCTGAACACCACGTGGAGTTTTCGTGAATTTTGCGAAAATCACTAGCGTAAGTGATTTTTGTTGTTGGTTCTGTGCATCTTCTTTGGGTCACCACGCTCCACGTCTGAGGGGAAGAGATTCGTCTCCGGTGAGTAAATTTATAATTATAATTAACAGACTAACCATTATTTGAGGGGTGTACATGCAGAATCGGGACATATAAAAAATTTATAAAGGGTCGTCTTATTGTATAATCTAACAACCTTTCGATACATTGCTTCTCGCTATATACATTAACATAGAAAGAAACCGGCAACACTCTGTATACTATAATATGGAATTAAATACTACACACTATGTAGAATTATGAAGGAAATTTTAAATACACTTTGTAAATACATTTGTGAAATATATAACATGACTTTAGCTTTTGAGAGAGAATTTTGAACGTTGCATCATATAAATTATAACAATCTATTTCTCACAGAGTAAAAGTAAAAACATTATGATTTGTTTTCAAAAGTAATAATTAGATATTAAAAGAAGTTTTCAGATAACATTATGTAATTATTAAATATATGTCAAGGTAGAAAGTCAAATAATAACATTAAGTTTAGAAAGTATGACATTTGTGAAATGAACTGCCATTCCGCATAAATCTAATTGAAATAAAAAGAGCTGTCATTTCTAAATATTTTGAAACATAATTTAAAGGAAGTAATATATAAGATTTAATCATTTAAAGACTTTAAAGAGAATGTCCTAGAAGGATAGAGGAGCAATTTATAACTTGAAATGAAATTTATCAACAAGAATTTTTATAGCCAATTTTGATTGGTGGAGTCAATTTGAAATATTTTTATCAGCGACAAGCGTATTAATAACTAAAAAAATTGAATAGAAAAATGTGTTGATAATATACACTATTCACTAGGTAGAATTCTTTTTGGTAGAGGTGAATGGGTGAAAGGCAAAATTTTTAGAAAAATAATTCAAACTTCTCGAAAAGCAGCATATTGGAGTGGTAACTATAAAAGAAATGCATTATTCTTAAATGTAACGCAACTGATTTATAAATCACGTAAATAAACCTAGATTTCACAAATAATTGATAAAAATTATAGAGTACTGACCGTAAGATTTCATTTATATAACCAAGTAAAATATTGTATCATGGGAGTGGTGTCTCCGCGATACATTTCAGAGGGGACTGGACTATGGAATTCCATTTGAAATGTATTGATGTGGATGAAATGTAATATCAACTTCAGCTATTATCCAAGCACAACAGGCTGTTTGGCTTTCCAGGAGGTAATCTAAAAACAATTATTGAGGTATATTAGTATGGAACAGTGAACAGGTATTTAAAACTTTTTCATTCATATAAAAAAGGTTAAATAAACTTACTTGTGTTGTGCAAAGATTTGAACTTTGATATTTCATATATTCCAACTATCATTATTTTCGCCATCTTTATTTCATAGACAATTTTGTAACAAGATTCGTTTTTAAATGTGTATATAGTATTGCCTATTTTGTAATCACATAAAATAATAATATTTCATTTGAGTGTATGTTTTGTTGAATGAATGATCATCATAGATAGTTTGTTTTCATGAGTTTTTTTGTAAAAGAATGATATATTTGTTTTAAAAATATTAAATAACGTTTTTCCATTTGAAAGACTTGAAATTATATTGTTGAGAAGTTTCATTTATTGGTGATTGCTCCATCTATATTCAGCAGGTGGCAGTAT
Organism: Galeruca laticollis; assembly: GCA_963921935.1. Classification (NCBI taxonomy): domain Eukaryota; kingdom Metazoa; phylum Arthropoda; class Insecta; order Coleoptera; family Chrysomelidae; genus Galeruca; species Galeruca laticollis. The sequence goes on along the minus strand of OY998177.1, from coordinate 220,421,167 downwards.
TGACCAGACATTTTTGAATCGTTGGAGGGGTTTGAAATCAAGCATACAGGACCGTCTCTAGGATTTTATTAAGAAATTAAAGCAAGTATTTGCTTTGATTAAAAATTTTTATTTATTTAAATGCAAGGTTTTTATTTTATTTTGGCACTTATAATTGAAATTAAAATAGTTTTGTTTTACCATATGAACTCTACTTTGAGATCATAGAGTTTTTCATGCAAGGTATAATTATTTTACGACATTTTTTAAAAATTTATAATATACCGGACAAACAAAAATTAATAATTCATAATAACCAAACGTTAACAATAATAATAAAATTTCTCTCACCTATCTTATCACAATAATATATATATATATATATATATATATATATATATAAACTAACAATCAGATCGTTGGGGTATTTAGTTTACTTAAGTAATAGTATAGCATTTTTTAATTAAGAACTAAGGAGAAAATACCAATTATTTTAAATGATTGTAAGGTTGGTATATTAATATAACAAATAAACCAGTCGCAAATTTTTAAATAAATTCTGTCGATCAGACAATCTCAGGCAGTTTTAAGTTCATTCATGTTAATTAAATTTATAAGTGGAATTTAGCCGATATCACACTTACTTGAATAGAGAAAGGGGAACGAATCCTCAGGAGTTCCTGTTATCTGGTGTAATTCGAAGTAATATTTTTGTTAAAAAAGAAAAATCTAATCTAAAGTGTTATTTCAATTTTCGTCCATAAATTTTTATTATGTTCAATTTTACAAAAGGTAAATCAAACTGTAATTCCTACGATCGTTTTCTCAATTATATTTTACAAGCCTATTGCTAAGAAGTTAAACTGTCGACTTTCCATTTATTGTATAATTTCTTCTTTTGTTTGTTGTTAATTATAAGTAGTAAGTTTCGTCCCACTCATCTGTTCAAAATTATAAACCTTTTGTTCGAATTTGGCAACTGTAATTTTAATTAATTTCTGACTTTGTTAATTATAAATTTCGACTAACTTATAAGGGAATATATTTATTAAGTGAACTCGACCTTTCATTTAAAATCATTCTAACATTTTTTTTTAATTCTCGTATGGTAAACCGAGGTCGAACTTCAAGCTCTTTCGGGAAGAACAGCCTTAGACCGCTCAAAAGTAATGATTCTTCTTGTGTTAGTGAAAGAAATTCTAGGTAACTAGAACATCCACTCATTGGCATAGGGTTAATCATAATTATTATTACAAGTAACGTAAGGGTCTTTAAACGACCCTGGTAGTGTTACAATATTCTCCTACAGAAAAAAGAAGAAAAGTCAGTAATGTGAAAAATTTCATCACACCAGTTTGCACAATAATGAAATCAAGAAAACGAGCAAATAACAGGAAGCAGAGACATCGTCGAGCCATCAGGTCAAAGTTGTATTGCAGACATCCACCATACCAAGGGGAAGACCGAACTATTACTTCGAATAGTACCTGTTAAACTCAAGGGTAATCGAGGAGAAATCTACACATGTACGCTTTTTGACGAAGCTGCGACGACAACTTCAATTGGATCTAGTATTGCTGATCAAATGGGATTAGATCGAACTATTGAGGCACTGTGCTATCAGAGGTTGAATGTCAGTAGAAATGATGATTATTCAAAAAGGATGACTGTGGAGATTTCTGCACTAGACAGATCTTCCAAAATGTTCAAGATTGTTGGATCCAGAAGTGTTATGGCTTGTTCCTACTGAAACAATCTTTGGATGTTGAGAAATTAGCGAAAACCTACCCATATATCAGAATTGTTCCAGTAACATCATTCAAAGATGCACAACCAATGATAATCATTGGACAAAATCAATGCCAGTTAACCACTGCCAGAAAAGTTTATCATGGCTTGACGTGGAACTCGGTTTTTGTTTCAAAAACTCTATTGTGATGGTTTGGGTCGTTCGTGAAAATAATCATCAGTCAAAACACAATTTGAAGAAATGCTTAATTTTCTATCTATGTATATCTATCCTCAACAATAACGCGATATAGAAATCAATGATCTCGTTAAAAAATACTTCAAAATAGACAATTTTACATGTGTATTCCCGTAAAGAACGGAAATTCAAGATAAAGGCTATAAAAATAATGAAGAGTACCATCCAAAGAATAGGAAATCGCTTAAAAATCAGTCTGCTATGGAAAAATGAAGATATTGACTTGCCAGACAGTGAAAAAATTGCTTTGAATAAATTAAAAAACACGGAACGGAAGACGGAGAAGAATGAAAACTTTACATCAAAATATTGTGAGAAAATCCATGACTACCAGCAAAGTAACTATATAAGAAGACTGAATATGGAAGAAGTCGTCACTGAAACTCTCAGTACATGGTATTTACCGCACTTTGGAATTGTAAATCCACACAAACCGGAACAATTGAGAATACTATTATACGCTGCCGCAAAATCGTGTAGTGTTAGTTTGAATAATCACCTTCTCCAAGGTCTACAAATTTGACTGCAATCATTTGCAAGTTCAGACTGAAGAAAATAGCCTTTTGTGGAGATATTAAGGAAATGTTTCATACTGTAATGATCCGAGATGCGGACTATTCTGCTCAGCGTTTTTTGTGAAAAGGAATGCGCAGAGAAAAAGAAGAGAAAAAGTCCCAGAAATTTTTGAAAGGAAATCCATGATTTTTGGGACTACATCATCATATTGTATGGCACAATATGTCAAAAATAAAAACGCGGGAGATCATGCAAACGAATTTCCTGAGGCGGTCAAGGCAATTATCGAAAAGGCGATGTGGTATGTAAGCATAATATCCTTCCCTTCTGAAATATTGGTTCATTAGAAAAGAATTAGCATCACGAGAAGTTTTGAAGGTAATTCATATTTTGCTGGAACCTTTCTTTTGGATATTTTCAATGTTTTTAATGTTAAGTTTTCGTAGAATTCTCCCAACTTCCATAGGATGAATACTAGGGAGAGTACTTCTGATGGGTTCTACTATAACTAAATGGGGCCCAAAATCAGTATCAGAGTACATCAATCTTCTCCCTTTAGAAGCCTTAACGCGTTGTTTTAATATTAAAATTTCCTTTTTGATTTCGGGATCGTTTTGAAAGCAGATTTTAGTGGAAGCGAGTTCATCTTCCAAGTTTTTAATGTCTTTTTCTAATAGAAGAGAAAGTTGATGCAAAGAATTTTTTGGAGATGGTGATAAAGCATAATGAAATGAATCTGAGGAAGAGTTACTGGGGGCGTCAGCCCCCATCTTGATGGTGGAAACTTAGACTAAAGCGTTTTTTCTGAAGAACACGTGGCAAAAAAAATTAAGTTAGGTTAACTTACAGAGAGATTATTCACTGATCACTAAAGTGATATAAGTCAATATAATGTCACTTAACTAAAAACACCAATAAACCGTGACTAAAAATAAAACTAACTAAACTTAGCAAACTTAATTATTCTGAACCCACAATTTCTCCGGTCACCAACATAAGAGCAAGTCAAACCTCTACTTTCTTAATTATATTCATAACATGACGGACAATGGCTGACGGCTGACTGATAAATCAAATGACACAGAACAACGAAATTATAACGGAACATGAATTTCAACATACAAAAGATACACTTGATGTGACGTTTTAAAAACAAAAGATAAACGAGATGTGACTTTTCGCATTTTAAACACTAGTGTTTAAAGTGTCGTTTTGTGCATGTCAAACTTGTGTTTAAAATGCGGTTTTATTAACGAAAGTAGAAAAAGTATATTCTAATATTCTCGTGCCTCTAACGCAACAGTAAATTTAAAGTGTTTGGTTGGATGATGCTATCTGTAATACTTGAATGGGAAAACATTGAAAATTTCATTTTATACCTCAATAGTAACGGTGTGGAAATGTTGAGCGACAATATCTTTGAACAACATAATGTATCTGAAGAACATTTTAAAATCCAAACTTCCCTCGGAAGAATGGAAATCAAATAATTCATGCGAAGAAAGAGGGATTTACTTCTTTAAAGTCACAGAAAATCGTGAAAGACACACGCCACAGTTAAAATAGTTCTACTCCCAGAAACTATAGAGTCGATTTTACAATGTTGAAAAAGCAAAATCTTCTGAAAATATGGCCAGCCAGTAAATTAAAAAAAAATTAAAACATAATAATGATAAAAATTAAAAATAATTAATTTAAAATTGATATTACAATATTATACCGATGAGACCCTAGCCAAATATAGCAACCGTATGTATGTTTTTTGGCTCAATGATCGGTTTTAGTTCGGATAAAGTCCAAGACATTATGCATCAATTTCCGTGTTTATTGAAACATTTTTCGGATTAAACGGTGAATCTATTATATTGTTCCAATCAAAAATACTCATAAATAAACTTCAATGATTGAAGAAACTATTTTATCAATTACAAATACTTATCCTGGTCGATTTAAACGCCCTTATTCATCCCTTTTCGCACCGCCCCTAGTTAAGTTCGTATTGATTGCAGGGTTAGGCGGGAAAATCCCAATATTTTGTTCCGGGAAAGCTCCGGAGAGGAAAAACTCTATTCCTTAGAGTCTGATTCTCATCTGTTCTCGGTCTTTTGGACATGGAACAGCTATCGGTTACTAAATAAACTAAAGACAATAATTAAATTTATAAAGTTGTAATATAAAGTGAATAATAACAATGAACTGAGAGTTATTAAGCACTATTTTAGTGAATTGTTGATTTTTTAGTGAAATATAGTGGATATTTTGTAGGAAATTTATTAGGTAACGATTTTTGATTAGATTTTTGAAAGTAGTTCTTGATTGTTGGAAGTTTTCGATAGGGAGTTGCCGGAAAGGGCGCTGTCACCGTTGAAAATCAAACAAAAATTATCTTCTAATATTTTTTATTTTAGTAATAATTTTAGTGGAATCATAACTCAAAATACTTTATTAGAAATAATATAATATGAATTGATTTCTGTTAGCCAGGTTAGAAAATACGTAAATAGTATTTTAGGACGTGATAGTTTTTAACGAATTCTGTTAATCTCTCTAGTTATCTGTAATTTCCTTTATATCATGTTGTATGTAAGAAACACTTCAATTCTCTAGTTTTATTAATTTTTCTTTTTAATCCTCAATAGATACCAAAAAATTCATCAATCTCTCTAAGTAACTTGAGAAGATTATTGTTTAACAATTTCTGGTTATTACTTCCATTGCCTAATTTTCACGAGTAATGTTTTTTGACAATTTCAATGGTATTCATCAGAAGTTGTTCGAATTATATGAGCCAGCTTACTTTCACCAGCACCATTTGCCTAAATACAAATGCTCAAACCATTTCTTTCTCAATAATTGTGATAGAGATACAATCAACTGACGTGAAATTAAAAAACAAATTTCTCTGTATATTTAATTTATGAATCATATCCTAACATTATTAAATCTATCAAAAATGTAGATAAGGATTATTTCCATCCGTGAATCATCTTCAATAAATATATTAGAGAATCGGGTAAATGTTATAACATTTTTAGATGTATTTATCTATTAATTTTGCTATCTATTAGCAGTGATAATATATAAGTGACGTTTACACTTTTAAAAATGATAATATGGTTTGGATCTGAAATAACTAATACTGATTATCACTCATTATATGTGTCTTGACAAAAGAAGTTGTCAATTTTAAGAATTCTTCAATTTTTTGAAAGTAACAGTCAAATAGAATTTGACTTCGAAGATAACTTTTAAATTTCACACTACAGATATAATCTCAATTCACTTTGGTTGACTATATGTGAACTATCAGTATGTTTACTATAGCAATTTTTCCTATTAAAAATGCGTTTCATTTCCTCAAGGTATATTTGGATAGATCCATTTTCTCCTAGCCTGTCGTGAATACCTCCAAAATACATTCAATTATACTGTCATCTGCTGTGATATGGTTATGGTTAAATATACTCTGAGTTGTTTCTAAAATGCTAAATTTGAACTATTTTCAAAATTAATCATTCACCAACCAAAATATCCACTATTTTTGCTTAGAATCTCAAAATGCCTAAATGAACTCTAGCCTAAAATATGGCGCAATTTGTCACACACATCCAACCAACGTTAGTGGAATCTTCCCATCATCATGTTCCACACGTTCATCATCATAAAGAACATCACAAAGAGCATCATAAAGACTACCATAAAGAACACCATAAAGACCATAAAGACCATCATCACCACGGAAAAGAACATGGTAAGGATCATGGAAAAGATCATCTCCTATCAAAAAGTCCTCATAAATCAGAGCACCACTCCCATGAACATCACGGTCATCACAGAGAATTTCCCGTGCTTCCTCAAGTTCCTGGTGACCATCACCACGAGGATCATCACCCTCACCATAATGGAGGAAGTAAGAAGGATTCGGAATACTTGGATCATAGTACCAGCAGTGGTTCGAGTAAAAGAGATTCTGGGCAATATTTAGATTCGCATGGTATTCCTCATGAATTCGAATTACATTTTATCGATTCTCAAGGTATTCACAGAGATTTTCACGGCCATGGTATTGATGATGATCATCATATTATAGAGAAAGATAAACATCATAAGAGAAACGACAAATCACCTTATCGGGAAGAAGGTGGCAGGCCTACGCCTCCTCAATATATCAACATTCAACCCGTACATTTGGAGAATAAGTTGCAGGTAAGAATCTATCATTATTATTCTATTGTGATGTAAAAAGTAATTTCAGTCTATCAATTCAACAAGGAAAATTTTAAAATTATAACGTACTAAGATCTATTGATTGTACAAATTACAAAAGTTATTGATAGGGATGTATAATTGAATTAGAGATACCTTATGAATTTAATTCCATGGAAATGAACTTGAAAATCCTAATTGAAACAAAAATAGTTTTTGGTATCTGTGAATTTGTTTTATAAGATTTATACATCTATTTCAACTGAATTATTACAATTTATGAATATTGAATAGATGAGGCTTTTACTTGATGAAGATTCATACTGAACGATGAAATAAAACAATATAGTTTGACTGTCTCGACCCTTACTTCGTGGAATATGCTCATATTAGTGTTTTTAAATGAAACTCAAGGTCTAAAGTTAATTCCACAATATAATACAAGTTATTGAAAATTCTAAAAAATTGACAATTGTTTCGATAAATCAATATCATCGTCAGAATGACAGAAGTTACTTTTTTTCATTTTATGCCTATCTGCTGTTCAGTAGTTATTTTTGGCTAGACCAAGAAGTAACATAACTTGTGATTGGCTTAATATATGTTTATAGAAACAAGAAGAAGATGTGATATTACAAATATTGAAGCTTAGATATTATTAGCCCTATGGTGATATCCTGGATATCATTTTTCCAATTAAAATCATTATAACTGTGCAATGATATAGAAAACCAGGAAAACTATATCTGCTGATCTTTACAATTATTACTTAAGAAGACAGTTTATTAGTGGATAATTCCCTAGATTTAACTGTTCATTGACAACTTCATATTGTGGGTTTCTTAAATGTCTTCTTATTTCCAGTTCTTCAAGGAAATCCAGTTCTTGTTTCTTTTCACAAATATGCAGTACTTCTAGTTCTGTGTTAGGTGTCAATGAATGATTGGTGTCAAGTAGATGTTTTGCGTAGTGGGATTCATCTGGTTGTTTTAATCTGTATGCTCGTAAGTGCTCACTGTATCGTATTTCAAAATTCCTAAGGGTCTGACCCAAATAGACAGCATTACATTCTGGACATTTGAGTTTATAGATACCTGACTTCTTTAATAGTGGTATTTTTGTTTTTACATTTAACAATTTTGTACTAACGTTACTTTCTGTTTTAAAAGAAATTGTTGTATTCGTTGCTGAAGATATTATCTTTGAAATATTTTTAGAAATATTTCCTGCATATGTGATGGTTTTATAAGTTTTAATTTCATCAGCTTGTTTAGGATATATTAGTTGTAATGCCACTTTTTCCTCTTTTTTACTAATTAGCTTATTTATCATATCTAATGGATAACCGTTAGATGTTGCTATTTATATATAGCAGTGAAGATGGTTTGATCATGGGCAACCCTCTCAGCCCCCTACTAGCAGAAATTTTCATGGATAATATAGAAAAAATAATTCATGAACACCCCCTTAGTAAAAAATTTATGTACTGGCACCGATATGTGGACGACATTTTAGCTAGCTTCATCGGTACAAATAGACAATTAGAGAGCTTCATTACTTACATAAACTCGATTCACAATAATATCAAATTTACCGTAGAACTTGAACAAAATAAGTCTATAAACTTTCTAGACCTTACAATTTCAAATATAAATAATAAACATGATTTTTCTATATTTCATAAACCATCACATACAGATATTACAATTCATAATAGTTCGGTTCACCCATTCAGCCATAAACTAGCAGCTTTCAATAGTATGATACACAGACTCTTAACAGTCCCATTAAATATTCATAATTATACCAAAGAATTAAATATCATAAAACAAATAGCAGTAAATAATAATTACGATCCAAATTTAATTGACAATATCATAAATAAAAAGATAAAAAAACAGACTTTAGAACAAGTATTTCCTTCAGATAAAAATAATAAACAGTTTAAAAGCTTAACCTACTTTGGAACACCATCCTTAAAAATTAAATCATTTTTAGAAACTTTAGACATGAATATTATGAATATTATCCAAATTCATTGAAAATAATAAATCTGAATCTTCAAAATTAAACAAATCAGGAGTTTATAAATTAAAATGTGGTAATGACAATTGTGATAAAATTTATATCGGTAGAACTTTTAGAAATTTTAAAACTAGAATTTCGGAACACAAACGTAGCTATGACAACAAAAAATTAGATTCTAACTATTCAAATCATTTATTAGAAAACCAACACATTTTCGACCCAAATTTTGAAATTCTCCATGTAGTCGGTAAATCCTTTAGTTTAAATTTATTAGAGGCCCTAGAGATTAACAAAAATAAATATTCAGGTAATCTCCTTAACGGCCAAATATATATCAATCAGTCTCCTTTATTGAACCTCTTTACCTAGAAGATAGCTTAGGAATGTTTGTAGTGAATGAATTTCCAGGTAATTTCTTTCAATACCATTGTTAACCTTATTAAATAGATTTAGCACTGTATATATTAAGACATTTTTATATTTTACCTTCATTCGTTTTGACAAAGCTACTGTGTTAGTGAAACGCGTCAACAAGTTTAAATTGAACATTAGTTCAAATAAATGAAGATTTAAACAAACTATATTGTTTTATTTTATCGTTCAATTTATGAATACATTTAAAAACAGCAACATTTATAATTTAAGATTATATGTTCGTGGTCTTCATATGAATAGTATAGTTCATTTTAAACTTATTATCATTAAAAATGTGTCGCAAACATTGATCGCGGTGTACCTATATGCTGTAAGTTTTTGCAAAACAGCCCCTTCGTATGATTGTTTTAGAAATAGAAATCTCTAATTATGTTAGAAATTATAATACTTATTAATTCTCTTCAACGGTGCATGAATGTGTTGAGTTAAAATCTTGATCGATCAATGAGAGAGAGATTTCAGAAAACTACTTCCCTCTATGATAAAGGTATAAAGGTACTCTCCATCCAATTGACCTTCACCCTTACGTCATACAAAACAACCAACGAGATTAATCAAAACGAGGTGGCTATTTGTTCGAGAACTTGATGATACTCACCTAGCTTATGAGGAATTCTAGACTCTACTGGTACAAATTAAAGGTATCTAAAATTCCCGTCACCTTTTACCCCTCACAGAGGATCCAGGAGACTTGGAAGCCCTTACGCCTGGACATTTGCTATTGGCATCCAGTTTACAAGCTTTTACTGAATCTGAGGCTACCGATAACACAAAAATCACTACATCTCGGAACAAACATTTGCAATCAATGCTTCAACACTTTTCGAACCGTTGGTCGCAATAGTTGTTGCAATCACTCTTTGATTCCAACAATAAAGTAGGGTCGACCTTTTAATTGTCGAAATTCAATAGACCATAAACTCATTGGTGCCGGTAAAAATTATTGTTGCACACAAAATTAAACATAACTGATCGTAACACATTTCTTGACACTAAAGCTTTAGAAAACGTTCAAAACAAAGCACACTTATATTCAACGAATTAACAGTAATATCTGAAAATTGCTTTACACAGTGGATTCAAATAGTGAATAATATTGTTCTATCTAAGAGATGGAATACGACTTTTTTGTAACAGAAAATGGTTTTTCTTGAGCACGAGAAATAGGAGATCATTTGATCAGAACTGTCTATTCCGGTCATGTATTTATTGTAGTCAGCAACTTCAGTGGGTTTCATATTTTCTTGTTTTCTTCTGTTCATACATTTTATTAGTTTTGGGCGATGAGAAGTAGCAAACACTTCACGATTATCTCGCCATTTGGAAATATATACCTTTCTTTGCCTTCTCCAAACATGTTCTCCTCTTCTAAGTGTAGCTTTACTCACTAAAGCAGGATTTCCTCGTCGGTTTTTTCGAAAAGTACCAGTTACATGAGTTTTATATCGTGGAAGTCGATTAGCTAGTGATACGCTATCGTAGTAATTGTCCATATGCAGGTGGTACCCTTTATTTAAATATGGTTGCATAAGTTTTACAACAACTATCTCAGTTTTAAACATATCTTCATCGGGTGATCTCTCCCCTTGTCCTTTGTATCTATCTATGTTTAGGACATATCCATCTGCACTACAAAGTTCGTAAAACTTGATGCCATACTTAGTTTTCCATTTTTCATGTACGTTCTGAAAGATAATCGTCCTCGAAATAAAAAACTAACGATTCATCTAGATATAATTGTTGTGGAGGCTTATAACAAGCCTGGAAATTTCTGATACAAAGGTCTAGAATGTTTCATATTTTCTTCAATCTATCAATCTCTGTAGTGAGCTCTTGTTTTTTATGCGCTGAAAAGCATCGTAAAATTTGTTCGAATCTTCTACCCGACATTGTAATAGGAAATATCATAAAATTGTTTAATGGATTCAGGCTGAGAAGTCTTCACATATCGCAATTTTTGTCTGTCCTCGTAATAAACATAAGCCCAAAAATTTAAATAACTCCTGCTTATCAATTGGCTTGCAAGACTTAATTCTGGAATTTCGGGTTTTACGACGAGACTGCTGACACAGAGATTGTCTGTAGTGGTTGGTACAATCTACTAGAAAAGTCATACTTTCATCATCCTACAGTTTGGTAAATATTTCATATGGTGTATGAACTGAACCTCAATTGTTGTTTGCTCTTGTAAAGGTTCTTCGGTGAAAATATCAATGTCAGCTACTTCACTGTGCCATACAACATCTGGTTCTTGAACAGTATTATTTGGTTCACGTAATGCATTTGTATCTTGTAAATGTTCATCTGTACATTGATTATCATCGTTTGTATTATCAACATCCGACGAATCAAGAATATTTACATCACTCTCTGGTCTGAAACTTTAATCATTTTCTGAATACGGCTCTGCTTCGTCGTCAGTACTTATTCCTTCGTATAATCTCAAAAGGCGTTGATGTTCTCTAGACTTCATGCCTAAAATAATATTTCTTAATATCAAATATTTACGTACAATAACATAAAGTGAAAACTGTATAGCTATACGAAATGTGAGTGAAAAAAGACGAAACACATACTAAGGCCTGCCGCATATTGAACCTAGCACACGCACGGCCCACGCACAACCCACAAACAATACACGCGGAAACCACGTCCACGTTTCTCGTATCTACCGCATATTGAACCCACGCCATACCCAACCCAGACCCAGTTCCACAATGATTGCGAACGATCAACGTACACTTATTGACATGGATTCTGAGCTAGAAGGAACAAATATAACCTTAAAACTTCTACTTAAGGTATTTGTGGCATCGAATATTTGCCTATAATCTCTATAACAGCTTTCCGAAAATGTAATGTTTCGCCGGTCGGATTGAAATGGGACACCGTATATAATACTTCACCTTGCAACAAAGAAGTTTTATATGTAACATAAGATACATCTTAAATGGTCCACATTATACAAACATACTTATTCATACATACTTACTTACAATATACGACATAATTGATTTATCTTCTTTTGGCAATCTGTGCCCACAACTCATCTTTAAATTTAGATCTTATATAATCTTCATGACTGGAAAACTTCAAACTAACTCTATTACCTTCTCCATTTTTATTAAATCCACCCATGAAAACTATGTGACACACTCAAACCGACCCAAGCGAACGTGGGTTGGGCGTGTGCTCTGCGTGGGTTGGGTTCAATATGCGGTATCCTACTTTAAAACATTGTTTACAGAATAACACACGCGTGGGTTGTCCGTGGGCTTAGTGTGTGCTGGGTTCAATTTGCGGTGACCCCTACACACTTGTTTTTGTAACGTTTTTCGAACCACTGCCGGCGATCAACAAATTGAACTATTTACTAGCTAAAGAGCCGAAAATACATGCAACCAATTTTACAATCAGTGTACAGGGACACCTTAAATAATTCTAATTAGTTTTTAGATCCCTTGTGACACGGGTGTCACCGTGGTGGCTTTTTAAAACAAACAAACATTTATAATCCACAGGCCTGTCATTTACCCTTAATTAAAAACTACAACAAATAATAGTTATTTATGTAACAAGTGTGTAAAGCAGCCTTTTTTAGACGAATGTGAAAGACAATCACATGAGTCGAAAAAAGGCCTTTATTCACGAATTGCATACACTATTTTTTCTACTTCCGAAAATTTTATCAAAATACAGAAGTTTAATAGTAATTTTCTTTGCACACTAAAGCAGGTTTAATTTTTCATTAGAAGAAACTATAATGCTTTGATTGATTCCTAATAAAATATATTATAAATTTATTTATATTTTGAACATTTTTATCAAAATTACATCAAATTAACAAAACAACAGACGAATTCAATGATTAACAATATTAATATTTAAGGTGCATACGTGTAATATGTTTGATGGTGTATTTTCAGTATAATCTCCCGAGAGATCGTCAGAGGAATCCATCTTTATAATTATATGTACCTACCTATTCCGTTTTCTAAAAAAATAATCTTCTAAAATAACATCATAGTTTCCTAAAAATGTTCAATACTTAAAGATAAATACTTTTCCTTACCCTAGGTATAGACGGAAGATCTCAGTTTCCAATTTAAATATCAGATTCAATGCACCAAGAAATGTCAGTCACTCACAGCCAACTTATAGGTACCTACCTTTCAATCTCTTATTTAAAGAAAACTCAGATTTAATATTCGTTTATTATACCTACCAATATTTTTATAAGACTACATACCAATTGGAACTTTTTCTTTACGCACTCGAAAGTGTGTCTTAAGTACGTATTTTATGCACGGTAGTAGAAAATAGTATATTAAGTACCAAGTGTCACAAAGGTTACTTTGGTCACGAGTTTTACTAGGCACGAGTGGAGCGAAGCTGAATTATTTCCTTGTGAAACGAGTGACTAAAGACGTTTTTAACACGAGGTGCTTACTATACTTTTTCTTCGCCCGCGGGAAGGAAAAAAGTATATTATATTTGAATTATATTCATTACATGACGGACGATGGGGGACAGCTGACTGACAATTCAAATGACGCATAATAACAAAATTATCACGGAACACGAATTTTAACATACAAAAGATACACTTGATTTGAAGTTTAAAAAATAAAAGATAAACGAGATGTGACTTTTCGCATTTTAAAGACTAGTGCTTAAAGAGTCGTTTTGTGCATGTCAAGCCCGTGTTCAAAGTGCGGTTTTAGTAACAGAAGTAGAAAAATTATTTTAAATTCACCAGAAATATACAAAGAAATTGAAATGAGGAAAAACTATGAAGGTCTTATCTGTTGGTGATAAAGATAAGTAACCGAATTATAAATTTACTTATCATGTGAAATAATTAGCAACTCTGTAACAATTTTTTAAACATCTAATAAACTATTCTCCATTTTTCCTGGTGCGCCGGTCAAAGATTTTTTTTGTTAGTCATTTATCAATATATTATTTCGTTAACAGACTGTCAACACTGAATTTCTGTTAATACTTTTTTGTTAATTTTAGGGGGTAGGAATGGCTTTACAACATCTCTCTTAATAAAAAACTTTCAATTACTTTTTTGAGTTCTTCAAAAAGTAACAATGTCATTGATACTACTTTGTCCTAATGAAAAATATACTACCCATGGAGATGAAAGTATATCATTCATAATTTGACAGATGCAAAAAACAATATTCAAATGAGGTTATATAATTTTTACAGTATTGGAGCAACTCGTTCTCCAACAATAGTACTTAACTAGTTTGCAGAAGAGGCAAAAATAGATCTAGGGGTCGAAAAACATCACATAAATTATGCGATATCTTTTGTTTAAACAATCAACGATACGTAAAGTTCTGTGTTCGTGATAATGACAGGTGTATTTCAATAATACAAATCGAAAAGAACCGGGAGATTGCTGATAAAACCAAATCGAAACGCCAAATTCTGTTGCGCGGAGGGCGACTTTCAAACGCTGCTGCCGTTAGGTTCTCCACTGTCTGGAAAAAACAGCAGTGGTTTTTCTCACGCGAACAATCATGACCTTTCAGAAAAACTCAATTTTTTTGAGGAGGTCGATGATGATAGATACCTGGGTGCGAATGTGTCTCCTATCTCTCGGCAGCAACTGATAAGGCTTATCAGGGGGCTGATAGCACTCCTTTTTCATATATTTCTACCCCTCTCCCGTGTTAAGGAACAATCACAATACGGAAGGCTTATCATTACAGAAACCTAAAAACAATTTATAGTGTTGACCGGTCATAACAAGGCGCTAGGGCCATTTTGTGCTCTCCTATGAATGAAATAACGAATTATATGTATGACCTTTGGGAGCCCTATCATTACAGGTTTAGTATCGTAGGCTCTCCTACTATATGTTCACTAAAATTCATCCAATAGACTGTCTAATACTTGTAAGAAAATTACTATGCGTATATATTCAAAATACAGGTTTACAAATGGGAAGCCCTATTTCACCAATTTTGGCAAACATTTTTATGGACAGCTCAGAAAGATAAATCTTTGAATGTAATATTTCAAAAAATATCTTATTTTGGTATAGATATGTAGATGACAAAATAGCTTGTGTCATAGATCGTGAACGACAATTATATCATATCAATAATTTACACCCAAAAATTCTAATTTACATTGGAAGTTGAAGAAAATAACTCAATCAATTGTTCAAAATTCAAAGAGTTAATAATGTACTCGATTTTACACATTTCTAAACTTGATTAACACTCCCTCAGGCACTCCAATCGTGTGACTCAACACACTGTACTCGTACATTTAGCTTTCTTATCCGTGTTAATTTCATTATCCTGTGTCATATCAATTTCTGTCTCTGACATTTGTTTAACATTATTTTCCGTCAAGATCAGCTACATTCTGAATATCCAATTATGAAGTTTTTACCATTTAATGGATCAATCAAGTAACCTTTTCCCGCTTCTGTGCCGGCCATTTTTCTTGTGTTCAAATATGATTTTTATTTTTACTTAAGAGGGGCCTCACGTTTTAGGAACCTGAAAACAGTTGGCACCTGTGATTTGCAACAAAATTTAGGTCATTTTGTACACAACAAAACAAATAAGCGAAATAATTGACCTCATGAAGAACAAAATTTGTCTAGAAAAACACAACAATAAAATTCAACTTAAGCCGAATCACAATTACTATTACCTAAAGAACGCAGAGAAATTAAGTGTTGAAATTTTAACACAATCTAACTTGGACCTTTGTCTTGGGGATCAGGTATTTTGGTTGAGTTTTATATCGTTATAAAAAAGATATAAGCCATTGAGTGATGGTGTGATTTTGACAGTTTTGACAATTTGTGGTCACCAATCTGGACACCAAAACCTGATCCCCAAAAGGAAGCTTAGAGAATTCGATTCTGAAAATATGAAATCTCAAATCATTGTATTTTTTGAGATTTGTTGTGCGCAAATTTTTGCAAACGAACATCATTTTACTTTAGTTCAACCGCTCCACCGTCTTGATGTATGGCGCTGTATAGAACAATATAGAACAATGACAGAAGACGACGGTTAATTCATAGACAAATAATATTATAACTTTATCTATGGGTCAAATGCTGTTGTCATATGTTTTGTGTTCATAAAAATATCCCAAATTTATAGTTTAGTGTGTATTGTATTTGTAAGTGATTATAATTAAGTAATGTTCATGCTAAATAAGTAAATTTGTGCTTCGTAAATGGTATTTATATTTACTCCACAAGATTGTGTTTAGTGCTTCATGCTTCCTTGCAACAAAAATGCACTTTTTACCTACACCTATTACACAAATAACTACTTTTTAATGTTATTCTTATTTATTGTTGGTAAATACATCAAAGTGATTAAATATATTATGTGAGAATGATTTTGAGTTTTTGTTCTTTGGAATAAATATATCATGTTTATA
Organism: Galeruca laticollis; assembly: GCA_963921935.1. Taxonomy (NCBI): domain Eukaryota; kingdom Metazoa; phylum Arthropoda; class Insecta; order Coleoptera; family Chrysomelidae; genus Galeruca; species Galeruca laticollis. The sequence continues at coordinate 220,404,582 of OY998177.1, read as the reverse complement.
CCTGATAATAGTAATTGTGATTCGGCTTAAGTTGAATTTTATTGTTCTGTTTTTCTAGACAAATTTTGTTCTTCATGAGGTCAATTATTTCACTTATTGTATTTGTTTGTAAATTCAGTATTGATGCAGATTGGAGGCATTTTATTTCAAGTAGTGCGTCATCACCTACAAGCCCTAAAATATTTTATCAATAAATGTATGTCATTTAATATGCAAAAAGAATTGATAACACATGGTAATTATTTGTTATGTTGAATATAATTACCATCAAGAGAAGCACCTAGAAAATAGTGTTGAACATCTACCCACAATCCTGTATCAACCACCACATTTTGTACTTGTTCAAAAATGCTCTTAGGCACTTTTTCCTTAAGAGTTCCATACTCCATTATCTCCGTCATACAATAAGTCTTTTTAAGAACAGTTTTAACAGGATAATGACAAGGTGTATTTGTTTTTCTCTTAACAACCTGTCCAAAGATTTTATAAGAAATTAGGATGGTTATCCACTTTTTAGCTTGCCTTAACCTATGCACCATAGGTAATAGTAATTGTTGACTAAAATTAATGAATGAAGTAGGTAACATTATATTTTAAAAATCTTTGAACCATCTTTGTCTAGCCAATAGTCAAAATTTCCTTGCAAATTGTTTGATTATATAAGCATTTCAAAAAATCAAAGAAAATAAGAAACCAAATTATTATTAAAGGATGATTTAGTAATAGTCTTAGTCGTTGATATTGAAAAAAATTGAAAAACAAAGGACGACTAAAAAGTTAATTTTGTCTACTTGTTGCACTTCGGGGGCTGTATCGAGTTATACAGATAGGTTTTCTTTTCTAAAAACCATTTTCTGTGTTGTTCTTGCTGAAAAACGTAAAAACAACTCAAAAAAATCCAAAATTCCAACTTTTTTTTTTAGTAAACCTATACTTTTCTCGCATATTAGATGGGTTGGATGGAAAAGTAATAAAACCAATAATGTATTATACAAAAACAAAAATAATATTTACCATTCAGGTGATCACACATATCTGTCATGGAAAAAAGAGAATGAACCAACTACTTTTTTGTATAATGAAGGAAAAATGTTTCAGTTCCAATCTCCACAACACATATGATCAATCTTTGCAAACAAGGTAGAAGCAAACTTGTACATGTTGATTGTATGTTTGATTTTGTACTGTATATATTGATCTACCCACAATATATACATTATTATTTGTCATTACAGATCTTTCGCTTTAAATTTTTTATTAAATGTTATAGTTGCTTTATAAGTTTTTTAAACGTATGCTATTTTAAATTAAAATTCCTCACTGTATCTTACTTTCCTCTTTCTATTAAATATCAAGCATTGTATTACAAGTAAATATTTCTTTGTATAATAAATTTGGAAACTCTTTATTTATATTATTTGTTTCTAGATAAAATTGAATATATTTACACATATAGTTGAAAAAAGAGCCTACAAGTCAAATAAAATTTGAAAGCAACCAACAGAAACTCTGAAACTGATACAAATATGATTAGATTGAGGCAAAGTTGTGACACGACGTTCTGTGTTTTCAGACTAAATGGCCTATTTTAAATCATGTACATTCGCAACTTTTCCGCAGTTTAATTTTCTTAGCATGAAACAAACAAAAATTTATAATCATGAAAACATTTTATTATGTTATAAATGGTACAAATTTTGAAAGGTAGAATGTTTTTAAAGTATGTATATTTTTCTTCCATTCTTAATTTCTTGGTATCCATAATATTAAATAGCACATGTCCTTTCATGCAATATGTAATGCACCTTGTATCAGGTGATAATAGTTATATTTTCCAATTATCACTATTATATATTCATCAAAATGTATTATGCAATTCTTGTCTATTGAGAGCATTCAGATACTTCAAAGGTCACTTCACTTCAATTAAGCATTTTTCGCTGTTCGCTAACAAACCCATATTATCATTAAAACAGGGATTCAAGAGAATGTTGAAAGATGGTTTGATGATACTAGAACAAACCGTCAGTATTATTTCTCTCATATTTTCACATTAATCAAATAATCCAGTAAACATAACCCCAAACATAGCTTTTAGAATTAAAAAATACGGATTGCAGGATAATTTACATTATCATAACTACAATTTTTGATATCGGGTCAATACGATTACGTACTTTTTAACAATTTATTCCTTTCAAAAACATTTATGAAACTCTTAAATAATCAAAAATCTACACTCAAATGGAAATTATGTCAACAAATTTTGTTTGGATCCGTGTATATAATATTCTCTTATCTATGCACAGGTGTGCTGTGGTTTGGATGCAACATAAAAAACAGAGATAAGATTTCTGTGCTCACAATAAGTTGAAATATTTGAAATCAAAACATTTGAACAGAGATGCGTTTCTTTGAACCGTCAAGAGTGGAAAGACAGAGAGAGAAAATATGTTGAATAAGTTAAAGCCGATTCAGTACTACTATCGACATCTATCGTAAATATTTTGAACCAAATAATTACTAAATTAGTAACTAGTATTGTGTAGGTTTTTAAGTTTATATACCTGTGAGAAGGCCCCTCTTAATCACCAGCAAAATCATTTTTAACCTTGGATTTTTCACTGTATTCTTTATACCACCGCTCTTTTGGGGAATGCGGCAATGTGAGAAAACTCTGTTTAGTTAATTCCTAGCTTCCAGTAATTTATTTTCACCATTTTCAAAGAAACTACAAGGAATACATATTATATCAATTCAAAATAAGTTTAAAGTAAAAAATCTTACTTACACTAATTGAGATTGTTCACAAATATATAAATATCTATTTAAATGGAGAAAAATTATTGTTTTCCTTTAAAAATTATATACATAATAAATATTTAATTTGGCATATTTGCAATTTATGATAATTTATTGTAGTCATGGAAAACATTTTTTTATGTGTAGTCTATTAGTGAGTGATATTAAAGTTATTATAATATAAAATGTTTATTAGACTTTTATTATTTTGAAATGATATGATAGAAAATCTATAAAAAGAAGTCTCCTCCGTAATTATTTGATTAACATTTTTTTCTTATTTGTCGAATGATAATAATTAACTATAAATTGAATTTTCACTCTGAATATCGCTTATTTATTTAAACAATTATCCTCTTGTGAAATGTTTGCCATTTCCAGGAATATCTTTTTTAGAGTAGTTGTCTTCCTTACACAAAATTTTAAAGTTTTTATAATCTATTACATGTTTTGTAGAGAAAATCGTGAATTGTTCTTATGTAAAGCTAAACGCTTAGTAATTTTTTGGGAAGTCTGACCCAGATATACAGATTGACATGTAGAGCATGTTAAACTATTTATAATATTTGAACGATCAGTATAAGGATCCATTTCTTTCAATTTATTATAAGCACAATCAATGGACAGAACATTTTTATTTGCAAGTTTTATGTTAGTTACTTCTTTTAAAATTTTGGAAATTCTAGGTGTAAGCTAACTGAAGTATGGTAAAGATGCAAAAAAGATATTAGTTAATTTCTGTTCGTTATATTTTCTGCGTCATCAGTTACTAAATTAGGTTCATTTGTTAATTGTATTGGATGAGGAATGCTAAATAATATTTTCCTACTAATGTTTTAGGATAATCATTATTAATAAATAGGTTAGATAGTATATTTAAATTTTTATAATGCATCGTATAATCTGAGATATTGAGTACTCCATTTTTTGTTTTTCCAAATTTATTTTCGTTGAAAATTTGTGGTATGAAAAATAGTTGATATATCTACCTGAACTACAAGGTTTTCGATACCAGTCAACTGTAATTGTATCATTACTTCTTATAAGTCTAGTGTCTAGAAAAGGAACGGATTGTTATTCATCTTCTGCCTCAATAGTAAACTGGATGTAATGATAATAACTATTGAATTTTTTAATATCTCATTGATACCTGTATTAGGTAGTGCTAATATTATATCGTCTATATATTTTTTTATAAAAGAAAGACAAAAAGAAAGTAGAGGAATAACATTGTTTAACAATTTATCCACAACATATGTAGCTAAAATTGGAGATATGTTTGCACCCATGGGAGTACCAAATGTTTGTTTATTATATTTAACTAACATAAAACTTGTAAAAATGTTCTGTCCATTAATTGTGTTTATTATAAATTTAGAGAAATTGATCCTTTTACGGATCTTTCAAATGTTATATATAGATTAAAAAGCTCTACATGTAAATCTGTATATGTGGGTCAGACTTCCCGAAAAATTACTAAGCGTTTAGCTTTACATAAGAGTGATTAAAAAACATGTAATAGATTATAAAAACTGTGTAAAGAATACAACTACTCTAAAAGGATTTTCCTGGAAATGGCATTCATTTTTCAAGAGCATAATTGATTAAATAAAAGAACTAAATTCAATTTACAGTTATTTATTTAGTGTATATATTGTAAAAATCACGAATATATTTTGTAAATGAATTTCGTCATCAAAGCGTGTTGGCAGATTTTTCTATAAGAGCTTTTCTTCCAAAGTCATACACTTCACAAAATATGGCCGTTGGCCACCTCCAATGAAGCTTTTAAAACCCTATAAGGTACTTAATTCCAAACTTTCTTTAATGTTGAGTATCTTGAAAGCTGATTTCATATTATTTAATTTTAATAATACCAATGAAGACAGTCAAAAGCCCTGTTCCACTCTGATTTAACGATACTTAGATTATTCTGTTTTGAATAGCTTTGTAGATTCTGGATGTTTTTTGTGAATATTGAACATTATCAGAACAATAAACCTGATATAAACTGTTGAAAGTTTACTTCCTGCTTTCTGTTGAAGTGCAATTTAGTGCTAGTTGAAAACTAAGGCCGATTCAAAAGTTGTTTTTGTGTGTTAGAGTGATATGATTTGTCTAATATCATTATTAAGTATTGAGTCAAGTTATGTATGAAAACAAAAAGAACCAATATACATGAATCAATTTATAAAAATTCTCTCTCTAAGACGTGTTTCCAATAAGTATTTGGCTTTGCTCAATATCAGTTTACATTTAACTTGATGTCAATTCCTATTGAAACTGTAATGATAATAATAAATCAGGACACTAAACCATTAAACCAATCATCCATCAAGACTATCTCTTTCGATTCGAACGAGCTTGTATACTGACAGGTTTTATACACGACTAGGTTATAAAACTGACCGGAAAGTATTGGGATAAGCGCCGGGTTAATAAAGGTTTTATGGAAGCGACCTTGTAAGGGAATGGTTGTTTTCTAATATCCTAAACTCGATAGTCGAAATTGTGTAAAGTGAGTCAGAGCTATCTAATCAACACTTTGGTTAAAGCGCAGTTGCCATATGTATTGTAGAGAGAAATGCTGTATTTTATAAATACACTTCAAATCCATTGTGTCAATATTTCAGGTACAAAAGATGCAATGTAATTAAGTCAATACCAATTTAATATATTTATTTCAAATTTCAAGCAGACTAATAATAATTAGTTGAAATGTGAAATAAAGTGTTTATGTATATTTCTTGAACGCAAAGTTTGTTGTGAAAAACTCGCCGATTTGACAATGTTGGAGAGTCGCTTCAATGTTCCGGCTTTGAGAACGAGATAGATAGATCGAGCTACGCGAATGAGACAGTGATAGTAAACAGTTATGTGAGGTGTTTATTCTCTTCATGAGCGTAACATCAGTATTTGTGTTGTGGTTTTGTGTGATAAATCGGTTATTATTGGTATTTATTGTAATATTTATATCGGTATATTTAGTGACAATAATGGCGGAGTGTAGCGGTGTTGGCGATAAAAAACGGCGTCGTAACAATTTAATTCGGGAAGAAAAAGTCCTCATATTAAATGTGTACGAAGGACTGCGTGCCATGGACAAACAGTTGGGTGTTAGTGATGCTGTGATTAAGTGCAGTTATTTAACTAAAGTTTCTGAGAGTACTATATACAATATTCTAAAGAAATCGCGGGACGGATCTTTGACAAGAGAACGAGGTGAAAACTGTAAACCGGAAAGTAGGGGAAGAAAGAAAATTGTTTTGGACGACCAAACACGGAATGCTATACGTAGGGAAATACATTCTTTTTATTTTAGGAATGAAATCCCCTCGGTAGCTAAATTGAGCAAGGTAATAGAAGCTGATGATACTTTACCAAACATCAGTGATAAAGTTTTGAGACGAACTTTAAAATTAATGAATTTTCGTTACCAAACAAGAAGTAGAAACAGTGCCTTAATTGAACGAAATGACATTGTGGAATGGAGGAGAAATTATTTAAAACAGATACGACAGTTTCGTAACGAAGGACGGCACATATATTATCTTGACGAAACATGGTTAAATGAAGGCCACACTGTGTCAAAAGTGTGGCAAGACATGAATATACGAAGCAATCGACAAGCCTTTATGGAGGGTTTCTCTTCCGGTTTAAAAGCTCCCTCTGGGAAAGGACGTCGACTGATTATCACTCACATTGGCAGCGAGGAAGGATTTGTAGAAGGTGGATTACTAAGTTTTCAGTCCAAAAAAACTGTCGATTACCATGAAGAGATGGATGGTAACCGGTTTGAAACATGGTTTAGATCAATTTTAAAAAAGGTAACTCCTGGTTCAGTGATAGTTATGGAGCAAATACCTACTTCAGCTAGCCGCAAGAGGGTTATAATTGATTGGTTAGAGAGTAAAAGCATTCCGCACAACGAGGCAATGCTAAAAGTTGAATTATTATCTCTCGTACGGAAACATAAAAGCAGTTATATTAAGTACGTTGTCGATGAAATGGCGAAAGATTTCAACGTCTCAGTTGTTAGACTTCCTCCCTACCACTGTGAGTTAAACCCCATCGAGCTTGTTTGGGCCCAAGTGAAAAATTATGTTGCGAGAAAAAACAGTACATTCAAAATGGCTGACGTTGAGAAACTGTTTGACGAGGCGCTGCATACCGTTACTGCTGAGAGTTGGCGTAAATGTATTCAACACGTATTAAAAGAAGAAATAAAGTTTTGGGATTTAGACATACGTGTAAAAGTAATGACGGAACCACTCATTATCGATATAGGAGGAGAAAGCGATGATTCTGAGGAGTCGTCAGGGAGTGATACCGCTTCCAGTTAGTCAGACATTTTACAAGTGACCTCGCAACATACCTATACTTATTGGTAATTTATTTTGGTCTTGAAAAACAACTTTATTTTAGTTTTAGTAGTAGTAAGTTGGAATTGACTTTTAAACATTTTTTTATTTTGTTTTAACTTACTTATGAACAACTTGTGATAAGTTATTATTTCAAATGTTAAAAATTGAAATTCCAGATATTTCAGTATTCGCACCCTTGAACTATGATACGCTCATGGAGTTCACTTTAAATCGGTAGATAACCGATGACGTCACTTTACAGAATTTCGACTATCGACTTTTTTATATACATCTTATTATAGCTCATCCTTAAAAATGTGTATTATTCTTGGTAACACCCTGTATATACATAATGATACCTACCATAATAATTTCGTATTTCTGTTCTCTCAAATTTAAACGCCAGAGCGTACAAGAACATTTTCTATTTATTTCTTATTTAGGACTATTAAGAACCCTTCAAAAATGATGCGCTCATGAAGTTCGCTTCTGCAACTGATTTTATGGACAGTAAGAGCGATGAGTCACTTTACAGAATTTCGACTATCGAGTATAGCAATAAAACTTGGGAAACTCTAGACATGGTAGCGATGAAATTAGTGTGATAAGGTTAATGTTGATTCGTTTCAGTTGATTCCATTGTTGAAACAAACGGAATGTATCATATAGTAAAACTGTCTGAAATATAACAAAAACATTGCTCCATAGTTTTATTAATTTTTTCGTTGACCGTTTATTAGTTTTGATATTAATGAATTATTTAATTTAAAAAAGGATGCGTTGATGGACGTCATTAACGCACTCTTTTTGTGATTTTGACGTTTTGATGACATTTTGATACAGACAATATACCAATATCTTATGGATATTTTCCAAGTTGTTTGAAGTCATTTTCATGATATTTTGATATAAACAACCAGCTACAAACATGAAAATAAAAAAAGTGCACCAGGTACCAAATTCATTATAGGTTTTTTCGTAAAGATCTCGACTTTTAGTTGGTAACAAACTCGAACATGCATAGTTTGCACTCGCCAACACTGCAGCAGGTAATTCAGCAGGGTTTTCTAACCCCATAACTGCACAATTACGAATTTACAATAACTTTTTCACAATGACAACTTTTTTGACCATTCGCATTTTATATTTCTTAATGATAACTGAGATTTTTAGCAACCTGAAATTGAAAATGTATGGAGTGAATGACATTTTTCTGTTGTAAAAGCAAATATTGGGATGGATTTTCCTTTTTACTTGCTATGATTATATACCTTTATATTAATTAAAGCAATATACAAAATCTACAATCTACTAGAAAAGTAATTTATATTCTAATATATATGACATTACATTACTGACAGTTCTTATTCAACCGACTAGATTATACCTAGTCAACGCCATATAACACTAAAGTAATAGATTATTTCAAATTTACTTCAACACCCTCCCTATTTGAAATAAGTCCTTGACCTCTAATACAGTTGAGAAATTTCACTTTTTCCAATGGCTTCGTAAATGAATCTGCGAACATAAAATTTGTGGGCACGTACTTGAGCGATATAATACCATTATCAATTTTCTCCTTCAAGAAATAATGTCTCACATCAATATACTTCGTACGAGCTTGATAAGCACTATTTAATGCCAATTTCTTAGCTCCTTGATTTCCGACATATGATAAAGTTGACTTTGTATCTAAATTGAGTTCATAGCTTAAACCTCTAAGCCACAAAGCTTCTTGTACAGCAGATGACGAAGCCATATACTCTGCTTCTGTTGTACTTAACGCCATAGTGGGTTGCTTCTTACTATTCCAAGAAATTGGAAAACAATTTTTGAAGAAAATATATCCGGAGATTGAGCGCCTATCGTTTGGATCAGTGCCCAAATCCGCGTCACAGAAGCCAATAATATCCGAATCACCACCGTTCTCGCCACTGAATTCTAAGCGGTAATGTACGGTTACCTTCAAATAACGAAACATTCGTTCAACTGCACACCAATGAGCTGGTCCAGGATTTTCGTTGAAACGACTTACACAGCTGATTGTGTAACTTATATCAGGTCTCGATATCTGTGATGCAAATAACAAACTGCCAACTGCTTCTTGATATGGAATATTCTCCATCTGTTTCTTTCCTTCTTCGTTAGTTGGTGACTGTTCTTTTAGTAATTTCTCACCTACACACATCGGAGTATGAACTGGATTCCTTTGATCCATATTAAAATGTTTTAAAACCTTTTTTAAATAATCTTCTTGGTCAATCCAAAGCTTTTTATTGATTCTATCCCTGGTTATCTGAAATCCTAATATCGTTATGGCTGGTCCCAAATCTTTCATTTTAAAGTTCTTCATCAACTGAGCTTTCAATTTTTTTTGCCTCGGCTCGTTTCGTATCCCGGTTAATGCTCGTGCATTAATAACCTTCATTACATGATCGTTGCATAATATACTAATTTCAAATTTACTTCAACACATTCTACATCATTGATATGAAGTTGACATTATTGTCTCCTGATAGTCTTTGTGGAAAAGTGAATTTTGTCACAAAGAAAGAGTTTATGGTCAACGAAAAAATATTGTAATCAACTCATTTGTTAATGGACGATTCATAGACTCAATTATTAAAGGCACACACTCGCTATCGCTCGTTCGTGCTTTGAACAGCTTCGTTTATTAATTGCCTTCATTAACAAACTAGTTCGAGGTTCATTGCGCAAACTTCACTAATACTACAAAACGAATCATTGTGACACTTGCTTTACAAATAACTATTTGACAATGACTTGGCAAGTCGTGTAATGTACGATGTAGAATTCTGTATTTGAAATGTTTTAACTATTTCAACTACGCAATGTTAACAATTTTGAAAGTACAGTAGTATTAAAAAAGGGTACAAATAATAGAAAGATACGCTAACGTCATCCTATTTGCGTAAAACCGTGGCTGAGATTATTGGAGGTTATGAAATGTCATAGGTTGTCAAAAATATAATATAATTGTTCTTTATACAACTTTAACTGAGATTCGATGCCAGTAATCTTCATTTTTAGACGACGCCATCTGAAAGTTGCTCGTTCTGTATTCATTTACATACCGAAAGTTGCGTTTTGAATGTTCCATGTAGTGAAAGTGACAGTTCCGTACTGCAAAACACTTTCGGGACGCACATTACTTTTTGCAAATAATTAATAAAATGATATTGACACTGCAAATATCATTAAGTTTATTATATTGTTTAATAAATAAAATGTTTATAATTCTCTATCATTTATTTCCTTTCCTCAGTGTAATTGAAAAAGTTTTGGATCTTATGCATCGTCTAAAAAATGTTATATACGCCGCGGCTGAAATAGGGACCGAGAAATATGACGTTTATGCCATCTGCCGTGAAAAAACACAAACAATGTGATGTATACACTATTAGTAGTTTTGTGTAATCAGCGTTTTTAAATGTTCATTTTTTAAAACTGATATTAAATGTTTGTGATGTCGTCATCAAAAGTATCTTTCTGTATTCATGGCTGTTCAAATCTGTATAAAAATACTACGCAGTTGAAATTTTATAGTTTTTCCGAAAATTTTTAAATCGCATTTCAGAAAACAACGGGAGGATTGGGAACCAAATAAAAATACTATAATTTGCAGTGCTCATTTTGTTAATAATCAAAAATCAGATAATCCCTTACACCCATGTTACATACTAACAATTTTTCCTGGCAAAGGAAATGAACAGATCTATTCATTTTTTGCATTTTGTAGGTTGTTTATTATACTGTTTACATCACAATGTTTTTCTTATTTAACACCAGGGCGCTCTACTTTCGACAGAAGTGCTGCCTCTAGTTCGGTCTTGATCCCTATACTACTTTGTTGGACTCGTCTGTTGCTCGCCTCGCTTCGCTCGTCTCGCAATTGTCAGACTCGTCCAACAAAGTAGCACTTTCAGTCCTTGGCATACAAATAACTATTTTGACAACCTATGACATTTGATAGCATCAAATAATCACAACCGGTTTTACGCAAATAGGATGACGTTATCGTATTTTTGTAATACTTGTACCCTGTTTCTTAATACAAATATGCTGTGATATTTGTTTTTCATACAATGGATAATTCAAGACCGTCAATCTTGTGTATTGACAAGTACGCATTTTTATAGTTAATTTTCAATATTTTTATTGTAAAATTTGTATAGAGACCGCACTGATGTACCCGAAAGCGCTGTGCACACATGATTTTACAACTATAAAAACGTTTTTTCTTCAAAGGAATCTTAGGATATCCAGCACTTGTTCACACATCTTCAAATCTCATTTATGAAATTTTTTTCTACTTACAGCTCAGGTTCTTTATGAAAGGAGAACAATGACAGCCCTTGGCCTGATTTAGATCGGCATCCACGAAAAGTTAAAAAAGTGTTCACCTACTTTTAACACTATAAGACGAAAAAAATTTGTTCAATATTTGATTTAACTTAATATTTCCTTACGTCTAGGTTACACATATACAACATATTTTATTGCAGAGTACGTAGAGAAAAGTTTTCTCATTGTATTCTGTTGTGACATCCCCACCTATAAATTTTGCGTGCCAGCGAATTGTCGCCTATCTTTGGTTATGAGCTCTCTTGCTCTGTAGTAAATTAATGTTTTTTTTGTTTTGTTTAAGCTCTTACTAGGAATAATTAGTTTTAAATGTTTTTGACATTTTGTACCTAGGATTAAACGACACTCATCAGCGTATTCACAGTATGTTTGTTAAAAAAACAGTTTTTTTAACTGTAACTAGCAAAGCACAAATGCAGATGAAATTATGAAATTACATTTGGCGAATTGTTAATCCAGCAAACAGCTGTGAGTTTCATGTCAAAATTATTGAATATGTGGTTTTTTGGATACTATACATATTTCCATTAATTTTATATGATTAAGAATAACACATATTTCAACTAAACTGTTTTTTTATTACTAAGTGACTACGTTCATTAATTCTTGTGAATATTCGTGACATTTTCGGATTTTTAGCGTAGTTAGGGACATTTTAATTAGTTGATAGTATTATGGCGAGAGAACAACGCCATTGATTTGTATTCAACTTGTCAAGCCAAAAAATATGAATTTTTCTGAAGAGATTTTTTTAAGGTATTTAGTATCTCAACATCCGTTGGCCATTAACACAACTGAGATAATACACATCACATGTTTTACTTTTCCGCCCAACCTATCTAAATGCGAGAAAAGTATTGGTTGACCCACAAAAAAGTTGGAAATTTGAAAAATTTTTTTGAGTTATTTTTATGTTTTCCATCAACAACAACCCAAAAAAACGGTTTTCAGAAAAAAATCGTGTGTGTATGTCGTCGTCGTTGTCATCGCCCACGTTTCGTTGTTAGAAATAATTTTAAATATCGTAACAAGTAGGTTGTTGTTTATTAGTAACTAAAAAAGAGAGAACTGTCAATTTAAAAATGTTTATGTCACGTAATGTTAGCTGCTAATTTCTCTTAAATAAATGGCATATTTCAACCGGGATAATTACTTTAAAAACTAATAACCTAACAGGTTATGGGCCCAGGTCAGTTCACTTGCCCATCAGCTGTGTGAAAACTTTGTGAGAAATAAAAATCGTGATTGTAAAATCTGCTGTTTCCGGTGAAAACTTTGAAGTTAACCTTCCGCCACTGCAGCGCGGACTCAGACTCCGAAGCTCCCGAGAATTCCAGATTATTTGGAATTCCCCCACCACCTGACCATCTCTGTCTCTGTAATCCTCAAGCGGCATTCCTCGAATATCAGTGTGTTGCCGGGTGCGCAAAGGTGTGTTATGTTACGAATTATAGGCTTTTGCGGAGTGACAGTCCCACGGCAGTAACGCATTCTAATTTCAACATTCAGATTTTTAGTTGCATTTTTAACTAGAAGAAAGGTATTCTACAATTGTTTTTTTTTAGTTTTTGAAGTTTTAAAGTTTATTAAAATTTTACAGATGGGTAGCTACGAGAAGGAATTAGAAAGGTTAAACAAACTCATGTTAGAGTATTTAGAAGAGGAATCAGAAGAAGAGAAAGTAGATGATTCGGACGACGATTTGGAAGAAGATAACATAGAAGTACAGGAAGATAACTCAGACACAGAACAGGAAATATCCGAGACTGAAATAGAACCAACGGCTAATCTTCCATGCTTTCTTGGGAAAGATAAAAAAACAAAATGGTCAAAATGTGCCCCTCCTTCGTCCAGAACACGTGCAGAGAATTTGATAATTCATCTCCCGGGACCAAAAATGGCTGTACGAGGCTTGAAGTCTGCTATAAATATATGGAAGTATTTCTTTGATTTGGAGATTATAGAACAAATTGTCCGCTATACTAACCAACATATCGACGAGCAAAGACCCAAGTTTGGCGACAGATTGTTGCGAGAGCCAGGCACAAATCTTTCTGAGATGCATTGTTTTATTGGACTGCTATATATAGCTGGCGTGTTAAAGTCTGGTCGGGTCAACATTGATGAGTTATGGAATAACGATGGAACTGGAGTAGAAATTTTTCGAATTGGTATGTCAAAATTTTGTTTTTCTTTCCTACTACAGCATTTGCGATTCGACGATATGGATACCAGAAAGGAAAGACACAAAGTTGATAAATTGGCCCCAATTAGATCTATATTTGATTTGTTCATTGAAAAATGCAAATCTGCGTATACGCCTTTTGAGAATGTCACTATAGATGAAAAGTTGGAGGCATTTCGCGGGAGATGTGGCTTTCGCGTATACATTCCGAGTAAGCCTAACAAGTATGGCCTAAAAGTATATGCACTGGTGGATTCTAAAACATACTACGCTTGTAATTTGGAAGTATATGTGGGATCTCAACCCCCAGGACCATATGTTCAGGATACTTCTGCTTCAGCCGTTGTTGAAAGACTTGTTGAACCGCTTAGAAATTCAAAAAGAAACTTGACCTGTGATAACTGGTTCACTAGCATTCCGTTAGTACGCAATTTATATTCGAATTATAAACTCACTTTTTTGGGAACGATCAGAAAAAATAAGCGGGAAATCCCCTTAGAACTTTCGAACCCAGTCAAAAGGCCACTTGGGACAAGTATGTTCGCCTTCGAAAACATAATGACATTGGTTTCATATATCCCGAAAAAAAACAAAAACGTACTGCTAGTTTCAAGTCTACACCACGACGACCGAATTGATGGAGCCACGGGAAAACCCGAGATGATAATCGACTACAACAGCACCAAGGGTGGCGTAGACACACTGGATAAGATGTGTGCAGCTTACGATTGCGCCAGGAATACCAGACGTTGGCCGATGGTGATTTTTTATTCAATGTTGAACATTGCAGGAATTAATTCTATGGTGTTGTTTTCCTTGCAAAATCCAGGCAAAAACATGCGTCGTCGTAAATTTTTACATATGCTTGCTTCGGAGCTAGTAGAAGATCATATCCGTAATCGTGGATTACAGGTCAATATTCCAAAAAGCATAAGACTTAGAATTTCAGAAATGTTTGGAACACCCGAGGGATTACCACAACCTCCAGCTGCAGATCCGGTAAATGTGAGAGGAAGGTGCGAATACTGTGACAGAAGAAAGAACAGGCCGACACGATTCTCATGTAAAACATGTGTAAAGTTTATCTGTTTGGAACATGTTACTTGCGTATGTGCAGATTGCTATTTACATTAAAATAACATGTTAAGGATATAGATAGGTATTTTTAAATTAGTTTTATGTATTCCATAACGAGTTTTCTGCATTATTTCTTTCTTTTGTTTTGTATTCAAACATTTTATTTGTTTCGAGTTTTATAAATTTTCTCAATTATTCAAAATAAAGAATTTTTGGTACTTCTTGTGTTTTTGATAAAAACAATTAACTTTTGACAAATTTTGACAAAACAAAAAAATGTTTGAGGCCCATTTTGGAGTGCGGACTCTCAGTCCGGCGGCAGTGATCGGTAACAAAATCGTTACGGCAGTGCCGAAAGGTTAATTGAGAACTTTATATAAAATAAAAATGGCTCAATCTGACGAAAGTGGTTTGATTGAAAAACTATGCGATAATGAAACTTTCGAGGTACCTATGGAAATTTCAGATACTAATACTGTTTAAAGCCAACGGACTCTATGAAATTGTAAACGGAGATTGGGAGTTTGAAAACTTGAATAAACCCGAAGAGAAAGCAGAATGGAGGAAAACGGATGCTAAAGCACAAAAAGTGATAATGACAACTATAGATAAAAAGCATTTAATGCATATAATAAACTGTGAAAATTCATGTCAAATGTATAACAAACTGTGTAACATTTTCCATAAGGATTCTGAGTAGCAAAAATGTAATCTGTTACAAGAATTTTTCAATTTTAAATTTGATAAATAAATAGACATGTCACTGAACATAAGCAAAATTGAAAATTTAACCTTTCGACTTAAATCATTAAGCCAATATGTTAGTGATGATATGATAATATCTAAAAAAATTCTAGTCTATCTGAAGAATACAAACATTTTGTCACAGCCTGGGAATCAGCCCCATTAACAGAAAGATCATTGACCAATTTAATATCCAGATTAGTTTCAGAAGAAAATAGAATAAAAGGAACAAAAAAAAGACGAAAGTGTAACATTTAAAGCTGAAGAAAAGCATATTAAAAAAGGAAAATTTGTTAACCAATCATCAGGACGTAAGTGTTATAATTGTGGAAAAATTGGACATTTTATGAAAGATTGTAGAGCAAAACAATGTTGTACAATATGTAAAAAGAATAACCATACAGAACAAAACTGTTTTTTCCGAAAAACTTATCAAAAGTCAAAAAAGGATGGTAGTAAAGTAAGCTTTCTAACACATGAAAATAAAAATTGTGAATCAAAATTTGATACCACATTTATCGTAGACTCTGGTTCAACGTCTCATATGTGTAAAAATAAGGATCTTTTTGAATTAGTGAAAAATAAGAAGAGCGAAAACAGTGTAGCAAAGAAAAATGAAACGATGCAAGCAGAATTGGTTGGACAAATTACTAATAAGTATTGCATTCTAAATAATGTGTTATATGTGCCCGATCTAAGTAAAAATCTTTTATCAGTAAGTGCTATAACAGACAAAGGGGGTGATGTAAAATTTACCAAAGATAAAGTTGTTATTTTAAAAAATGGGTTGGAAGTATTAAATGGAGAAAAACAAAGCAATGGGCTATATGAAATAAATTTTTGTAAAGATAATGAAAGCTTGATTGCTATAAAACAAATAAAATTAAAAGCTAGTGAATGGCGTAGAAAATTGGGACACTTCTCATTACAGAATTTAAAAAACTCTTAGATATTTCTAACGGAATAGAAGTGAACAAGAATTATTTTAATAATCTTGAAAAAGAATGTGAGGTCTGCATAAAGTCAAAACAAGTCCGAAATCCTTTCTCTACAACAGCCATGTCAAATATGCGGCCCACGGGCCGCATGCGGCCCACTGAGCATTTTCCTGCGGCCCCGAATCAATTTTGAAAACAGCCATGTAATGCGGCCCGCGAGCCTGTTAAAAACCGAAAATAAAGTACTGTGATGATGAACTAAGATGCGCGCTCAACCTAAAAGCCTGGCTTGTTCCGGAAAGTTCTATCGCGCGAGAACACAGATGACGCTACCTAAACATTCTGGAAAGAACTGTCGAGAAATCACAATCCGTATATAAGCCAATACCGCTCGATTGAGTTCAGTTGTTCAGTCAGTTATGAGTCAGTTGCGATAGAATTGCGAGTTTAGTTGCGTACTTATTGTTACAACACGTAACAGTACTTATTGTTATTTATTTCGGATAAAGTTTTTAACATTTCTGTTTCAAAACCAAGTGGAAGTAAGAGGAAACTTGGAGATGAGCATCGTATCTTTCAAGAAAAGTGGGAATTAGAGTTTTTTTGCTGTGAAGTGAAAGACAAAATTATTTGCTTGATTTGTAACAGTACAGTCGGTGTCCCAAAATTAAATAATATAAAACGTCACTATGATAGTCTTAAAACTAAGTTTGACAAGTATACAGGCATGATTAGAAACGAAAATTTAAAAGAGTTAAAATCACGATTAAAAGATCAACAGCTTATGTTTACACGTCCAAAGCAAGAAAATGAATCTGCCGTTCAAGCGAGCTACGTACTGTCGGAGTTGATCGCAAAACACTCAACCATTTGTTGAAGGTGAATTTATAAAAGAGTGCCTTGTAAAGGCCGCGGAAATTGTAAGTTCTGGGAGCGTGAAGGCTTTTCAAAATATATCCTTGTCATGGAATACTGTCGCTGAAAGAGTTACCGAGTTGGCTGCCAATATAAGCGAACAGATAAAAACAAAATCAGACTCTTTCATTGCATTTTCTATTGCCTGTGACGAAAGTACAGATGTGTGTGGTGTGGCGCTGTTTTTCTTCGTGCTGTTGATAGAGATATAAACGTTTATGAAGAATTACTGGAATTAGTACCATTGCATGATACAACAACTGGGGAGGATATTTTCAATGCTGTTTATGGACTTCTGCAAAAGTACAATTTAGATTTGTCAAAACTGTATTCCGTTGCAACAGACGGAGCTCCTTCAATGACAGGAGTAAATAATGGCTTCATTAAAATATTACAAACAAATATCAGAGAAACGGGCAGTGACAAACCAGATTTTCATCATGTTCATTGCATAATCCACCAATAAGTTTTATGCTCAAAAGTGATCAAGTTGGAAAGCGTTTTAAAGTCAGTGAAAAAAATGATAAACTTCATAAGGTCACGTGGCTTGAATCAGCGACAGTTTTCTGCGTTTTTACGTGATTTGGAAAGTGAGTACACTGGTTTACCTTATTATGCAGAAGTGCAATGGCTTTGGTGTTCTATGGTTCTCGATCGGTTTTGGAAACTCAAAGAAGAAATACGCCTTTTCATGGAAGTGAAAGAACAAGATGTCAGCTTATTATCCGACGTACCTTTTTTACAAGATCTTTCATTTATGGTAGACATTACAAAACACTTGTCGGACTTAAATACAAAATTGCAAGGACCACTTCAAGTTATAACAGATATGCATGATCATGTTAAAGCTTTCAAGTGTAAGATGATGCTGTGGAAAAACCAGTTAGCGGTGGATAATCTGTCACATTTTCCGACTTGCAAGGCGTATCAGGAAAGTACAAGTGGCCCAATATCATACAAAATGTATACAGAGAAAATGGGAAGCCTTCTGTCAGAATTTGAAAAGCGTTTTCAGGATTTTAAGTCCCAAGATAACAATTTTTCTTTATTTACTGGTCTTTTCACTATCGATATTGATAAAGTTCCCCCTCACTTGCAGATGGAAGTGATTGAGATTCAGTGTCAAACCTATTTAAAAGAAAAATTTGATAGTGTTGGTACATTCGAATTTTATAAGTACTTGCCTTTTCAATACCAAGAAATGAGAAAACTTGCCTGTAAAATCCTGTCAATGTTTGGAAGTACCTATAAGTGTGAACAATTATTTTCTTTGATGAAAGGAAACAAATCTCCCGCAAGATCGCGATTGACGGACGCACACTTGGACGCAGTTTGAAACGTTATTTCCGCCGATAAATTCACGCCACAAATAGACAACTTAATTAAAGACAAAAGATGTCAAATATCTGGCAAAAGAAGTTAATGTTTGGAAGTTTTTGTAATGTCCTTTTCATTGGAAATTTAATAAATATACTTCTAACATAATAGTACTTTTTTCGTTAAGATTTTCAGTAGTTTGTCTTCTTTAAGATTAGGTTTTGCGGCCCACCTAGTCTATGGTCTTCATGCTTTTGGCCAACCAGTGACTTTGAGTTTGACATGGCTGCTCTACAACAACGTCAAGAGCTACTCGTCCACTAGAAATATTACATATTGATATATGTGGTCCAATTGAACCTACTACATGGGATGATAAGAATTATATTTTCACTATTTTGGACGATTTTACTCATTATTCTGTTGTATATTTATTAAAACACAAATATGAAGCTACAGATTATCTTCAACAATGTATAGAAGAAATGGAGGCTCATAAAAATGGAAGAGTATACAAGATAAGATGTGACAACGGAGGCGAGTTCTCAAATTTAAAACTAAAACAGTGGTGTAACATGAAGGGGATCGTATTGGATTATACAGTACCTCATTCTCCGCAGATGAATGGCAAAGCTGAACGCCTAAACCGAACTCTTCTAGAAAAGGCGCGAGCCTTAATATTCGACTCAGGATTAACAAAAAAATTTTGGGGTGAAGCTGTTTATGTAGCCACTTATCTTCTAAATCGCAGTCCAACCGAATCAAGCATTACTGGTAAAACTCCATCGGAAAATTGGACAGGAAAGCAGCCTAATCTGTCCGGCAAAAACCCTAGGATACCTTAAAAAACTAGAGCCAAGTAGACAAGAATATATCTTTATTGGTTATGCACGAAATGGCTATAGATTGTTTGATAATCATAAAAAACGAGTAGTAGTTTCTCGAGATGTTATTTTCAAAGAAGAAAACCACGAAGATATGCAAAGAGAAGACGAGATTAAAAAACTCGAATCGATAGATGAAGAAGAAGAAAATCTAAATAATGACAATGGAAATAAAGAAAATCTGAACGATGACAGCGAAAATGAAGAGATTCTGCATGAATACGAAAATGAACAATTTGAACCAATTATAAATTTAGGAGAAGGTGAAATAGAAGACCCAATAGAAAACAGACGAGAAAGAAAAATAAATTTGCCAAAAAAGTATAACGATTATGTGATGTTAACATATTAAGAAGCAGTCAACAGCTCTGGAAAGGAAAATTTGATACAAGCAATAGAAGAAGAGAAGGAGTCTTTAAGAAGAAATAAAACTTGGGACTTAGTTGATTTGTCAGAAGCTAATAAAAAAAATTTTTGACCAGCAAATGGGTGTTCAAATTAAAAAAGGATGGAAGTTATAAAGCCAGATTGGTAGTACGAGGGTGTCAACAAGAGTATGGGATAGATTTTGAAGATACTTTTAGTCCAGTAGTCAGCTCAACAGCTCTAAGGGTAATGTTTGGCTTAGCAGTCAAAAACAACTACAAAATGAAAATGCTTGACATGAAAACAGTTTTTCTATATGGCAAACTTCATGAAGAGCTCTATATGTCATTACCTGAAGACAATAATAACAAAGTTTGCCGTCTTCGAAAGTCCTTGTATAGTCTAAAACAAGCTCCTCTTCTTTGGAATGAGCATTTTACACGTTTTTTTAAAAGATTTTGGTTTGTATTTACTGAGAAGTGAAAGATGCATTCTTAAAAACAAAGAAAGTAATCTTTTCCTTGCTAAATACGTTGATAATGGCTTAATCATGGTAGAAAATGAGCAGGAAATAGAAGATTTAAGGAGAGAATTGAAAAATCGAATGGTAAGAGAAGAGAATCGAAAGAAGTTTAGAAAACGAAAAGCAAATTGAATAGTAAGACAAGTGTTTAGGAACTGTTAAATTTCGGAAACAGTAACTCTCTCATGTATGAACACTAGTTTTAAAAATAATTTGTTTTTGTTATTTTTAAAATCTTAATTAAGATATTTAAAATTAGAAGAAGGTGTAAGAAATAATTTTAAATAACGTAACAAGTAGGTTGTTGTTTATTAGTAACTAAAAAAGAGAGAACTGTCAATTCAAAAATTTGTATGTTATGTAATGTTAGCTGCTAATTTTTCTTAAATAAATTGCATATTTCAACCGGGATATTTACTTTAAAAACTAAAAACCTAACATTCGTTACAAGTCTTGTAGCACGATATAGCCTCCGAAGTGCAACAAATCAGCAATTTTATAAATGAATATTGTTAAGGACATGTCACAGATGAATGCGATTGATTTTCAGCTCACCAGAGCCAGCACAACGGGTGTTATGGTACTATAGTACGACATTTTAGTCATTTTTTAAGAAATTCAGTTTGTTAGCACGATACAGCCTCCGGAGTTCAACAAGTCGCCAATGTTATGATTAAATATCATTCAGGACATCCCACAGATGAACCCTATTGATTTTCAGCTCACCAGAGCCGGCACAACGGGTGCTATGGTAAAGGAAGTACGACATTTTAGTCATTTTTTGATATATTTTAGTTTGTTGCACGATACAGCCTCCGGAGTTCAACAAGTCAGCAATTTTATGATTGAATATTATTCAGGACATCTCACAGATGAACCCTATTGATTTTCAGCACATCAGAGCCAGTATAACAGGTACTATAGTTTTTTATGTACGATATTTTTGCCATTTTTGGAAAAAATTCAGTTTGTTAGCACGATACAGCCTCCGGAGTATATACATGTGACCAGTTTTATAATTGAATATTATTCAGAGCGTCTCAAAGATGAATCCTAATGATATTCAGCTCACTAAAGCCAGTACAACGGGTTCTATGGTACTTAAAGTACCAAATTTTTGTCATTTTTGGAGAATTTTCAATTTGTTAGCAAGATACAGCCTCCAGAGTGCATACAAGTGACCAATTTTATGATTTAATATTGTTCAAGGTGTCTCACAGATGTACCCTATTGATTTTCAGTTGACTAGAGCGAGTACAGCGGGTCCTATAAATCCAGATATAATACATTTTTGGTTATTTTTGGAGAAATTTCGGTTTGTTAGCACGATACATCCCTTAAGTGTATACAAGTGACAATTTTATGATAGAATATTATTCAGGGCCACAGATGCGGAAAAGTTAGTTTTAATCTTTAAAACCGTTTATTTTTCATATTTTTCATACAAAATGTCAATTTTCAAATGGCTGAAAAAATAGGAACGTGTTCACCGATCACAATGAAAGTGGACTCGGGGCGCAGAATTAAAATTTTCAGCCTCCTAGCTGTACTCAAAGCTGAGATACAGTACCATTGTTTTAGGTAGTTTGTCGGTATACAGGGTGTACCGGGACTAATGAGAAAAAGTCGGGAGCATATAGTATGAACCAAGTACTTTATATAAACTTTTCCAATACAGGCCCTCGTTTTCTAAACTTTGAATTCGTTTGAATTAATTTTTAATTTCCGTACTGTTCATTTGATCTTTATAAGAATTCTAACATATTTATAATGTATGTGAATGTTTATTTTGGTAAGGTAAACAAATTTACAGTAGTACAATGAAGCCAGGAACGGATTACTCGTAATGGTTAGTGATCCAAAAATTTTGCAAGGATGACACACCTCGTATGAAAATATCCAAAATGACTTCCTCATACCTTAAGCTAACGAAAGGGTAATCTTGTTCACATTTGATAAAATGAGACATGTGGCTGATATTTACCATTTTATGAATGCACTTCGTACCGCACCGCAATGTTGAAAACTATTATAAGATTTTATTTACCTTATTTATTGTTTTATTTTATTTTGATATTCCAACACATTTTTCTAGACAATAATTAAATTGGAAAGCATCTAATCAATATTTAAATATATGAATTCTAATTCTAAACATACTTCATATATAGGAAAGTCGACACAAATGAAGAAATGTAAACAAAAATAATATTAGTGTTTTAAATGAAACTTACAATTTCTTATCAACTCCGCAGTTTATTGAAAAATTTTGGAAATTTTAAAAAATTGACAATTGTTTGGATATAACCTAAATATCATCGTCAGAATGACATATGTTACATTTCATTTGCTGCCTACCCGATGTTTAATTATTTTTGGCTAGTCCAAGAAGTGACCTACCTTATGATTGACTTAATATATGTTAATAGGAAAGAAAAGATATAATATTACAAATATTAAAGCTTAGATATTATTAGCCCTATGGGGATATACTGGATATAATTTTTCCCAATGATATAGAAAACCAGGAAAACTATATCTGCTGATCTTTATAATTATCACTTAAGAAGACAGTTTAAAAGTGGAGAACTTCCTGGATTTATTTGTTCATTGACGACTTCATATTGTGGGTTTCTTAAGTGTCTTCTTATTTCCAATTCTTCAAGGAAATCCAGTTCTTGTTACTTATCACAAATATGTAGTACTTCTATTTCTGTGTTAGGTGTCAATGAACGATTGATGTCAAGTAGATGTCTGGCGTAGTGGAGTTTATGGGACATGGGATGATTGGAACTGTATGGAATAGTCACATCAGTGTGTGTTGGTTTACGGTGAATCGAATAATCAAGTACATTATAAACTCTTTGAATTTTTAAATCAAGAAAATTGATTGAAGCATTTTCTTCAACTTCTAATGTAAATTTAATTCTTGGGTCTCAATTATTAATGTGGTTGAAAAATATATCTAATTATCGTTCACTACCCATAAAACAAGCTAATATGTCATCTACATATCTATACCAAAATAAAACATTTTTTGAAATATTACTTTCAAAGATTTTTCTTTCTAAACTGTCCATACATTTTTTTGCCAAAATTGGCGATATTTCCCATTGTTAAACCTTCATTATGAATATATATCTCATTGTCAAAAGTGAAATAATTCTGATTAATACATACATCAAATAAATTAAGTATATCTGATATTATTCCTGGATTAATATTTTTATCTTCTAGTAACTTTCTTATTAGATATTCTTTAGGGGTAATTTTAGTGAACATATTGGTTACATCAAATGTAATAAGCTTAGAGGTATTTTGCAAGTTGAATGCTTTGAATTTTTTGATCAGTTCGATTGAATTTCTAATTGAATATTTAGATGTATATCCGTAACTATTAATTACATTGCTAAGTTTCTTTGCCAATATATTATTAGGAGTATTAACATAAGAAAATACAGGTCTAATTGGTATCCTTATTTCATGTAATTTAATGAAGGTTTACCAATGGGAAGCCCTATATCGCCAATTTTGGCAAACAATTTTATGGAGAGTATAGAAAGAAAAATCTTTGAAAGTAATATTACAAGAAATGTTTTATTTTGGTATAGAAATGTAGATGACATATTAGCTTGTTTTATGGGTAGTGAACGACAATTAGATATATTTTTCAACCACATTAATAATTTACACCCAAAAATTAATTGTACGTAAAAAGTTGAAGAAAATAAGTCATTCAATTTTCTTGATTTAAAAATTCAAAGAGTTAATAAGGTACTTGATTATTCGATTCACCGAGAACCAACACACTGATGTGACTATTGCATACAGTTCCAATCATCCCATGTCCCATAAACTAGCGGAATATAATTCAATGATACATAGAGCATTTTCAGTTCCTATGAACAAATGTATTTTGATAGAGAGATTAACACAATTAAACAAATAGCAACATCCAACGGTTACCCATTACATATGATAAATAAATTAATTAGTAAAAAAGAGGAAAAAGTGGCATTGCAACTAATATTTCCTAAACAAACTAAATAAATAAAAACTTATAAAAACATTACATATGCCGGAAATATTTCTAATAATATTTCGAAGATAATATCTTTAGCAACAAATACAACAATTTCTTTTAAAATAGAAAGTAATATAAGTGCAAAATTGTTAAATGTAAAAACAAAAATATCACCATTAAAGAAATCTGGTATATATAAACTTAAATGTCCAGAATGTTATGCTGTCTATTTGGGTCAGACTCTTAGAAATTTTGAAATCCGTTACAGTGAACACTTACAAGCATACAGATTAAAACAACCAGATAAATCCTACTACGCCAGACATCTACTTGACACCAATCATTCATTGACACCTAACACAGAACTAGAAGTACTACATATTTGTGATAAGAAGCAAGAACTGGGCTACCTTGAAGAATTGGAAATTAAAAGACACTTATGAAACCCATAATATGAAGTCGTCAATGAACAGATAAATCTAGGTAGTTCTGCACTAATAAACTGTCTTCTTAAGTGATAATTGTAAATATCAGCAGATATAGTTTTCCTGGTTTTCTATATCATTGCACAGTGATACTGATCTTAATTGGGAAAAATGATATCCAGGATATCCCCATAGGGCTAATAATACCTAAGCTTTAATATTTGTAATATCATATCTTCTTTTTTCTATTAACATATATTAAGTCAATCATAAGATAGATCACTTTTTGGACTAGCCAAAAATAATTAAGCATCACGTAGGCATCAAATGAAGTGTAACTTCTGTCATCCTGACGACGATATTTAGGTAATATCGAAATAATTGTCAATTTTTTAGAATTTTTAACGTTTTTCAATAAACTGTGGAGTTAACTAGAAACAGTAAGTTTCATTTAAAACACTAATATGAGTAGATTCCACAAAGTAAGGGTGGAGACAATTAATTTCATTAAAAATTATATTAATAAGAACATAGAACTATTTGTTATTAAATTTTTAATTACGAATATTTCATCAATACCTCGATATGTACATTTCCAGTTTATAGACACTTAATCATTCTTTTACCAAATTTCCCCAATGCCCAATACTCATTATATATACAGTAATTTTCTGGAAAGTTTTTGATTAACTCTTTTTTTTAACAATTCCCAATATTGTCTAGAATAGAGGCACCTTCGTACCTCATATACGGCTAAAAAATGATCTTGGTTGTGGTATTTGAGCATGCAGAACTTTTTATGAAGCATAACTTTTTCTTCTAAAACTAATTCTTACATAAGTATACAAACATCCCATCAGGCAATTATAAAAACAAGTTGCCAATTCTGGAAAAAGCTCCATGTAGAAGTTTTGATAAATATGTGATTAAATTAACTGGCTCGATCCTCACTTCGTGGAATCTACTCATATTAGTGTTTTAAATGAAACTGAATGTGTCTAGCTAATTCCACAATGGAATTAGCTAGAAACATTGAGTTTAATTTAAAACACTAATATGTGATTAGTTACGTTACATTTTCATCTTTTCAATTTGGATGTAGATTAGGGCTTCATGTATCCTCGAATATCCAATAATTGTTGCCCGTTCTGCCCTAAACCATCACTAATTATTAGTAACAGCATTATCATAAAAGCTTTACTTGATTGAACAATAAAAGTAATTCTTTCTATTTGTTTCACCTTGTATCAATGAACAATTCTTCTTTCAAACTTTTATGACCAAGCAGTTTTTCTACATTGAGTTCCCTTTTGCGTTTTAAGAGAAAGTTTCCTATTGGCATAATACCAAAAGTTAGTAGAAGGATATTATGCCGTCAGCCGGTCGCCTGTATAAGGATAAATGACCTTTCCGAGGAAGTAGCGTCGTAATAGATGGCGTCAGACGGTCCAAGCGGCGATAGTTTCACAGGATGTTAATTGTATAGATTAGAACGAAAAGGGATAGACAAGAATACATTACTCTTTCATTCACGCATCCAGGATAAAGGTCAAAATGTAATTAGTGATGTATCTTAATGAAAGCATATTTATTATTGAAATCGATATACAAAAATATCTAAAAACTACTTCGTGATACTGGAAAAGACCTTTAAAAGAATAAGAGGAAATTTCATAGATAAATATGAAAAGACAAAAAAGGAGTGATCAATCACTCATTTATAAAAGTATGAAGAGTAGAACAAAATAAACATTGTCTTTGTCAAATGGTGTTTTGAATTAATCTATCTTTCATAAATTTTCAGTTAAATGTAAAATATATAGGTTAATACATTAAGAAATTTTCAATTGGAATTAATAATAATAAAAATGTATGCTTCAGTCCAAAACTAACAGCGTCAAAAGTGAAACTTTTCATGTAATTCAAAAACTGTCAATGAGTGTACAAAAAAATACATTGCAGCAAAGAAAAATTGACTGGAAATTATAATAAAAATGATTTATAATAAAAATCAAGAAAAATCTACGGACTATCCCGAATTAATTACTACGGAAGTTTCACTTGTACGTACTATTATTTACATATACATAAAACTATATACATATACGTACAAGTGAAACTTCCGTAGTAATTAATTCGGGATTGTCCGTAGATTTTTCTTGATTTTTATTATAAATCATTTTTATTATAATTTCCAGTCAATTTTCTTTGCTGCAATGTATTTTTTTGTACACTCATTGACAGTTTTTGAATTACATGAAAAGTTTCACTTTTGACGCTGTTAGTTTTGGACTGACGCATACATTTTTTGTATCTTCATTGACAATAATTGAGAATAAAAACAATATTAAAAAATTTTAAATATGAAATAATTTAATAGACATATACATATATATTTGTCCATTCATTTTCATTTATCAAAAAATAATTTTAAATTACAATTACAAAAAAAAATATTTCCATAAATAAAGCAACACTAGTTACAACGACTTTCTCTGATGAACTGAGACTTACTTGCTCTTCTACGTACAGGTTAGCAAATATAGCTGAAAGTTTGAAAGTGGACACGCCCACGATGCGCGTTGGTCTCAATGCGGAAAGTAGGAGATAACACAGTTTATGCTTAAACTTTAATGAGTACAGAACTTATCTGTACGGACAAGTATACCTGTTTATTTCCTTTTTCAATATATTTCAATACTCTTGTTACGTTTTATTACATATTTTTTTCAAAATAATACAAATAAATACACAATGCAAAGAAATTTCCTAGTTTTTATCGCCTTAATTTTAAAGGTAAACAATTTCTATATTAATTTCGCACTGGATTATACCAATATCGGCAGAAATTATTAAGCGCTTTTGGTATCCTTTTCCCCCCGAATGCGTTCTCACTTTATCGTTCGCGCAGCGAAGTGGGGATTGATAAACGGAATAATATGATCGCCATCAATAAACAATGCCCTGCGACTATTCTCGGCGTCTCCTCTTTGTGCGAATCTTCGTTAATTTTTTCCGCCTCTCTCACAAGGAGTTTAACAGTTTTGTTAGCTCGACGAGTTAACTCTCATGACAAAACGCTAGTGTCCCATAAAAAGTTTCACTTCCATAATGTTTATTCAAATACAATACAATACAATGGACAATTTACAAAGTAATTATTGTTAAAAATACATGAATAAACATAAAATTACTGAAGCGCCAGAGACGCTTGTACGTGATATTTTCACATAATTAAAAAATACACTTATAAAACACCGCTAAATATAAAATAGACATGCAGCCACCTTATTAAAACGATAAATAAACATCCAACTATAATTTCAGCATACATAATTATTGGGAGTTTAATTGTCTGAATTAGATAAAATCAAAAATTGGTGAAACAGTCACAATAGGGTAACTTGACCAAATCGGAAATATTTTACTTTATAATTCAAAGTGATAGAATCAATTAGATTCCTAATATCAAATACAAAATTTAAGGTCGACTAATTATTGAATATTTTTCGGTCAGCATTGTACATCCATTCCTTTATAGAGCGTTTAAATGTTCTATGGTTATTGTTTCTCAAGTTGAGAGGTAGAATATTATAAATTTTTGCTGACAGAAATTCCACTGAGCGTTGACCGATTGTTTTCTCACATATTGGAATATTGAAGTTTTCTTTTGCTCTCGTGTTGTGACAATGTGAAACAGGTACTTTTATTTTATTTCTATGTATATTTGTGAATACCTTTTCACAGAAAATTTGTCTCACATCAAATATTTTATTTTGTGAAAGAGTTTTTTTTTATAAATGATTCTCAGTATCCACTTTTGTAATACATTAAGACCCTGCAAATTGCTTTCTATTACACCTCCCCAACCTTGGATACCATATTTCAACTGAGATTGTACCAACGAGAAATACAAAATTTTAAGGTTTTTCAATGTCAAGAAATCAGCCAAGAATCTGAATTTAGTCAGCAGACCTCTGAATTTATTCTTGACGTTGTTTACTTGTAAGTCCCACCTTAAATGTCTATCTATTACGATTCCTAAGTATTTTATTCGATCTTTTTCAAAAGTTTGTGTTTGGTTATCAGTTATTAATGGTCCCAGATCAGGAAGATGATTGGAGTAGGATGTGAACGGTAAGTAATTTGTTTATTGGCTGTTTAGAGTTAATTTGTTATATTTGAAACAGTTGCATATTTGTCTTAAATCCTGTTCTGCTAATACTTTGAGGTTTCTCCAGCTTTCACTCTCATATATTATGGCCATATCATCTGCAAAACTGACTATTTTTCCTGATGCTTGGGAATACAATGAACTATTTGTATAAATCGTGAATAATAAAGGTCCCAGGACTGTTCCCTGTGGAACAAGATTGAAAATTTGAGGGACTATAGCTTTGTCACCAGCTTGAGGTCTAAAATATTTTATTATGTCCTCAAACGAATGAATCGAATAGATTTAACTGACAAATACAAGTAGGTACGCATTTTTAATATGAGTAAAGTTCAGAAGTAGAAATTGTGAGCTTTACATATCTGGTGTGAACAGGAAGTACCACTTGCTCACTAATTTGTTCGTAATAACATGTATAAGTGTTTTGAATAATAAAATGTCTATTTTGGATTTGAATGACTCAAATCAAATCAAGGTTGATTAAAGCAGAGTGTTTAGGATTAGAATCAGATCTCGTCCATCTGAACATTTATCTACGTGATAATATGTAGAAATACTTCAAGAGGTATTTAATTTATTTTGATAAATTTGTTTGTGTGAATAGTTTTTTAGTTTTAGCTGCAGATTTATTTTCATGGTTTACCGAATCCTTTGTTTTGCTGTGGGGAGCGGTACTTCCTAACCCACTATGCAAATAAATGTTACAATCATGGTAATTCAACATCACATTGTGATAATGCTCTTCCTTTTTTCCCCTTGTATTCATCACATGCACATCTATACAACCGCTTATGCCCAGCTTAGAGGTCCGTCAAGCTGCCCCCCCCCGGTTAATTTTTTTTACCAAAATGCTAGCACACATAAAGGGCACCTAGCACAACCTATCACAACAATTTTTATAGCTAGCACACCAACAGCTCACAATAAAAATGCTGCTTTTGAATTCGGGTGGGGTCAGGTTAACGCTAGTCACCCCCGGTTGGAATTTTTGCACTAAAATGCTAGCACAGATAAAGGACACCTAGCACAACCTAGCACACCATTTTTTATAGCTAGCACACCAACAGCTTACAATAAAAATGCTTTGGAATTCGGGTGGGGCCAGGTTAACGCTAGCCCCCTGCAGTTGGAATTTTTTCGCTATAATGCTAGCACAAATAAAAGACACCTAGCACAACCTAGCACAAATTTTTTTATAGCTAGTACATCAACAACGCTTTTGAATTCAGGGGGTGGAAGGTGTCTACAAAATAACGCTATGCTTACACAAATGAATGAAAATGTTGGATGTATTTGTCCATAAACATCATTTTCCTATAAAAAATGGCCCCTAAACAGCATTATTGTTTTGTCAGCTGTTGCCGGATTGTGCGTGATATATATATATATATTTTCGCATCTAGCAGTGCATTTGTTTAATGAATAATTAACTATTATTTGAATCATAATTATCTATTTATTTTCAATTAATGCTAAAAAACGAAAGAATTTAAAAAACCTTCACTTTTAAAAATAATTTTGTCAAAATCATAGTAATTTTAATAGAACAAAATAATTAAATTGAACCGTTTAGTCACGGAATCAGAAACAATCCGTGCACAAATAAGTTGCAAATTACGTCACACTATAAAAAAGACAACGACAAACGTTTGCGTACAGACATTGAATAAATAAATGTACAAAAAAGCGAAGCCGTTGGATAT
The DNA here is from genome assembly GCA_963921935.1 of Galeruca laticollis. Lineage (NCBI taxonomy): Eukaryota > Metazoa > Arthropoda > Insecta > Coleoptera > Chrysomelidae > Galeruca > Galeruca laticollis. Next base: position 220,373,752 of record OY998177.1, on the reverse strand, counting down.
GTCCTTTGGACAAAGTTGTGCAATCTGGGAAGGGGCGGCTGAGATCCCTAAAAATGTTCCAATATATTGAGAATACATGTTTTAGACTGATCGTGGTTCACTGTAGTCCTTATTTAATAGAAACACTCAAACTTTATATTTAAATTTGCCAGAATATTTATTGCCGAAGTTGATAGATAATTAACCATTGTAATAGGTCTTTTCCAACCAACACAAAAACCGTACAATTACGATACAAACCCAGTTGACCTGCTTATTAGTGAATATAATAAGTCTGTCTAATTTACATCAAATTTGTTGCGTTACTGAGATTGTACGGTAATAAAACGGTATTTACTTTTGTTGTGCTAGGTGCCCTTTATGTGTGCTAGCATTTTGGTAAAAAAATCTAACCGGGGGGGGGGGGGGGGGCAGCTTGACGGACCTCCAGCTTAGGGCTGTTAACTTTTGTGATGTTTTAACTTAACTTCCCAGCGATATTAAAGCGCCGCCTTTTTACATTACTGTGTTGTTACCAGCACTTCCACGAAAAGAAGTCTTTATAATGAACTAAAAGCACCATTTTTGTTACATTCAGAAATGCGTTTTAACATCTTGTAGAAGTCAATGCACTGACTATTATATAACATCTTACCAATGAATTAAATGCAATATTTCAAAAACAATACATTATATTCCCTTAGATGTTATATGGACATAACTTTAACCCCTAAATAATATACCTCAAACATTCTAGATGACATCCTTTAGAAGTTTCTGTGCCTAATCAGCAAATACAGGGTGAACAACTAAGAACGCTGGCTGTCGGCCATATATAAAAAATAATCATGACACAACTTTAAAAAAAATACCGTAAGGAAAACCCTGACCTGACCTGGCCTGACCCTGAAAAATCGATGGAATATATTTTTGAGTCCCTAAAATATCTGCTAGGTGGTGGAATGAACACTTAAAAACATATAATACTGTGATCATCTCCAAAAAAGACATTAAACGTATCCTAAAAATACAATTTTTGAAATATTGATGAGATTATGAAAAAATTCAGCTAGGGACTTTTTGCCATTATTTTTCAAGTAATTTGTGGGGGAAGGTACAAACTTGTGAAAAAGAAATGGTATTGAAGTTTTTTGCTTTTTAGCCAATTTCAATGTTCTTGGCATCATTTAGAAGAGTTTTTCCTCTTTAATAAAATATGCTTAACAAAAATAACAAAATTAAACATTTTTGTCAACGTTATGTCAAAAAGTCGACAATTTTCCCATTTTTCTCGGTAATTTCAAATGTGATGTGGCGTTTTTTAAATTCTGATGAAAGGTTAAAAAATTCGGAATTTAGTGAAAACCGCAAGCCTAAATCCTAATACTATTCCAAGATATAAGATTTATTATATCAGATTTAAAAATGCTCCATTTTACAATTGAAATTTCTAAGAAAAATGGTAAAGTTGTCGACTTATTGAGCGCCCCCTAGCGGATACAAAATTATCTAATTTTGTTATAAATCTTATTAAACCGAAAAAACTTTTTTAAATGACACCTTCTTCTTTTTCTTTTCTAAATCCTTTTGCCCTCTCAGGCGTCGGATGTGGATTCCGTGACCTGTACCCATTTCTTCCATGCCTTTCTGTCTTTTGCTAGATTTTTCATTTCTGCTATGGTATTTCCTCTTTCTAAACCTATCTCTTGTATTTGGTCTAACCATTTTCTTCTAGGCATACCCCTTTGTTTTTTGATCGGTTTTCCAATCTCCATTATTTTACTAGTTAATCTATTTGGTTTCATTCTTACCATCTAACCATACCAGCTAAGTTGTCTCTTTTTTATTTTACCAGTTATCGGTTCCTGTTTAGTTGTCTCTCTAATGACGTCGTTTCTAATCCTATCCCATTTAGTTTTCCCTGTAATTCTTCTTAGATGCTTCATTTCTATGGCATTTATTTTAGTTTCATCCTTTTTTCGCACGCTCCAATTTTTGAATTGCATATATTATTGTAGGAACTGTTATCATATTATGTACTTTCATTTTTACTTCTGAGTCTATATCTTCATGTTCAAGAATTGTTTTATTTAGAGAGTAGTATATTTTTGTTCATTTATTTGCTCTGTTTGTGATTTCTGCATCTATATTTCCATCTGTTACTACATTTCCTAAATATTCAAAAGTTGTTACTCTTTCTAGCGTCTGGTTTTTGCATTTAATCTCTTGATTATTTTGATTACCTGGTTGTTTTTCATTTATTATTATCTCTTTCATTTTATTTATGTACACCCTCATATTCATGTTCTCTACTTCTTTAGTCCAAATATTCACTAATTTTTGCATTTCGCTCTTTGTATTCGCCACTAAAACCACATCATCTGCATGTAGTAGACTACTCATTTTTATCGGTTCAAAATTTCTGTATCCAATTATAGTATTCAGCGGCTCATATCTCTTTAGCTCGTTTCACAATCTCATCCATGATTATTATAAAAAGTAATGGGCTTAAACTGTCTCCTTGTTTTATTCCCTTATACATTTTGATTTCTTCAGATCTTTGGCCTGCAATCTGTACCTTGGCTCGAACTGTCTCGTATACACTCTTAATTATATTTATTAAGGTGGGTGGTACTTCCATTTCCTCCAGGGTTCTCCATACTTCTCTTCTATCTACTGTATCAAAGGCTGCTTTTAGATATATATTAGATATAAATGTAAGGTACATTTCTTCTCCCTCTTCTATTTATCTTTCGATTATATTCCTTAGTATACAGGTATCATCATTTGTTTGTCTTTCAGGTCTAAAAGCTTCCTCTTCTTCACCTAATTTAAGTTCTACATATTCTCTTAATCTTTCATCTATTATTTTTGTGTAAACTTAAAGCTAGTTTGGGCCAAACATATTGCTCTGTAATTCTCACATTGGGCCTGTTCTCCCTTTTTATAGATGGGTACTATAGAGTTATTCTCCCATTCCCTTGGATTTTTTGTTGTACCCATGCTTCTTTGCATACATTCCATAACCATTATTTTCCTTTTTCCCCTAACAATTCAATCATATCTGGCGCTATCCCATCTTCTCCGTTAGCCTTGCCTATTGTGATTTTTTGTATTACTTGATCTATCTCTTCTTTTTGGATTCCTTGTAGTTGGTCGATTTCCTCTTCTGCTGTTGTTATATTCTCTTCCGGTGTTAATGTATGGAATTGCTCTGTTAGTATTCTTTCCAAGTTTTCAATACTTCTTCCATTTCCGTTTGTAATTGGCATTGGCGATTTTTTATTGCTCTAATGTCTTTATATTATTTATTTCTTCTGAATATTTTTATTCTTGTCCAAAATTATCCATCTTATGTGGATCTGTTATTTCTTCTCCGAATTTCTTCAATAAGTCAAGTTTTGATTTTTTGACGGCTCTTTTTACAAGAGTTTTCTTCCTGTCATATTCTTCTTTGTCCACATGTGAATTTGATGTGATATATTTTTTCCATGCCGTTTTCTTTTCTTTGACCGCTATTTTAATGTCCTTATTCCACCAGTTAGTCCTTTTTATATTCTTATTATATTTAATTTTTCCACATGTCTTCTCTGTTGCTGTTAATGTTTCTTTGAAGGCTACCCATCGTTCTTCAAGTGTCCAATCTGTTTTTTTCTTTTTCTAGTTTATCTAATTCTTTGTTCGTCTCAATTTGGTATTTTTTCTCAATATCTTTATTTTTAAGTTTATGTGTTGCTAGTTTACTGTAGCTTCTTTCTTGATTAATTTTACTAGACAAATTGTTACTACTAATCTGTGGTTAGATCCAATTTCTGCTTCTTCCTTTGTTTCAATTTCTTGCATTACTTTTGTTAGGTTTTGTGTATATATTTTGTAGTCTATCAGGCTTTTAGCGTTTCTTTCTTCTGCCTCAAAAGAATATTTATCATTTAGTTGTTGTTCCCACATCGTATTTCCTATTATTAGATAATTCCTTCTGCAAAAATCTATCATTTTTAGTCCATTTCTGTTAATTGTGTCTTCTCCGTGTTTTCCCATACTACTCAATTATAATCATTTCCTACCCTGCTATTCCAATCTCCCATTATTATTGTCTTTTCGTTTTCCTCTCTTACTTCATCTAATACTCTTTGCAATTGTATATAAAATTCTAAAATTTCTTCCTCTGCCGTTCCTTCTACTGGCCCATATATTTGTATAAAATTGATTATTTCATCTAATTTTATACTAATAACTATTATTCTCGAGTCGACTGCTTTAAATTGTATTACCTTTTGTTTCATTTCTTCTGCAACGATTATACACCTTCCTTTGCCCTTTGCTCTAGTTTTACTCCTGAATAATATAATGTATGCTGTGTTGTTAGTTGTGAATATCCTTTGCCTTTTTTCTTCGTTTCACTTAGTTCTCGAATTTCAATATTATTGTTTTCCATTTCTTCAGTTAATTCTAATTATTTTCCTGTTAATATGTTTATATTCCATATACCTATGCACACCTGTAATTTTTCCGTGTTTTGAGGTCTGTGTTTTTTACTGTTATTCTGTTGATGATCATCATCCTTTAATTTTTTATGCTTGTTACTTGTTATTATTCCGTTTTGTGTTTTGTTATTCATTTTACCGTTATCATATCCCTTGTTCCCAGCTTGAGTCGTTACCTGTGTACTATCTTTAAGTATATTGTTTATTAGTTATTTTGGTTCTGCTCTCTAGTCAGCAATTGTAATTCCTCTGAATCACCATTCCATTTCCAAACTATCAATTTCTTGTATCCTACTTTTGTATTGTTTCCCTTTTCTTTTTCTTCTTTTGCTTTTCTTCTAATTGTTTTTTGTATTCCTAATTCTTTTTTGGTAAGGTCCGACTAAATAAAAATATGTTCCTGAGAATTTCTCTACTTTTGTTCCTTAGAATGTCCAATTTATCCGCGAAACTTTCCAGTTCTCTTTTTCTTCAGCGCCTTTCTTGGGTGTTCTCCTTCTGCCAAAACTTTCATCTAATTCCCTTCTTTTTCTTTTGTATTCTTCATCTGTATCTGTTCCGCTCCCTAAAGGCATTTTGTTTGATTGTCTTTTGTGCAGTCCACGAAATATGTGTCTCTTTTGTAGTTTGTGTACCAAGAACCTACTTAGTTCAGTTTTTAGCCTACTCAGAGCTGACCGATTTCATTTATGTATGTAAATCTTATATTACTTTTTACCTGGTAAATATTTAAATCCGAACCTGTCTTTAAATAATACTTCACTGGCTTGCCTGTGTAGCAATTACCGGTTTTGCTGCCTGCTAATTAGAATTTTGTACTGTTTAGTTTCAATATTTTAAAGTGGAAACTTTTTATTTACTGTATATTTTATTATATACTTAATATTTTCATTATTAGACTTAATTATGGTAACTACGCTAATCTTACTTGGATTTTGTGTCTCCAATTGTGCACTCACTTCACCTCTTTATATACTACTTCCTATAACTTTTACAATTATTTGACCTGTAATTTATCTGATATTCAGCTTAATTGCGGAGCAAATATTTAATCACTTTTCAAAACCCAGTGCCAGGACCGGACTCCTATCAAAGCCAAAATAACGCAAACAAGCTATTCGGTATCAATGGTGACGTTGCATAACCGTTCTCGCATGCCTCCAAAATTTCCAACAAATTCGTTTGTACTACTTTTACTTAATGTGCATGTACTTAATTTCATGTACTTAATTATATTAATTACTTAGTTAAATGTCACCAAATTCATTAATATCAGTTAAAAACCCAAAGAGTTATTTTGTTCATAAGTTTGAACCTTCCCCGCCTATTATTTGAAGAATAATTTACGAAATTGTATTTTTAGGACACCTTTAGTATGTATTTTTTAGAGATTATCACAGTATTATGTTTTCGAGTGGTTATTCCACCTCCTAGCGGATATTTAAAAAACTGAAACATCTTTTCCAGCGATTTTTCAGGGTCACTTTCCTTATTTTTTTTGAAAGTTTTACCATGATTTTTTTCTGAGATATGGCCTACAGCCATTTTTAGTTGTTTACCCCGTACATTTAAAATAAAAAAGCAATAAAGGATTTAAATAGTATATTCACTATTAATAAACATTACAGTAAATTGAAAAATCCAGTTCAAACTAAAAAAAGTATCTTGTCCAGAAATCCAACCTAAAAAATGTGTAAGCATATTACATAACAAGTGTGGAAAGTGATATATTACACATCTTAACAAAAATTGAATTTGTCTGCAACTGTAGCGCGCATTCAGTGAAAGCAAGAAATAAAAAAGGGTATATTAATCTGTAGTTGCCATAACGTAACATAATTTAAACCTGAATTAATAAAGTTTAACTGATACACATATATTACAGCTAGTTTGCAGAATATGTATCAGAATAACTGTTTAATAATATTCAAACTAATAAAAACTGAAACCTTCAAAATTTTACGTTTTTACATTTTAAAGAAGTTTCAATCGTTCACTTACTGTTACTTTTTCTCACGCAAGAGCCGCTGTTTCGAGTGCCTCAACCATTCCATAACGTACACTTCAAAATTCTTATACGTGAAACATTTAAAGATGTTCTGAACAGCAGCTAATAAAACAATTACTTTAGATCAAATTGTGCCCATGGAGACCTTTGATTGATCATCATAAACTACACCAATCTTGATTTTCAGCCAATTGACTGGGACCCATTTTCCATAAGATACATGCAGGATTCTTCAAAGGAATAATAACATATTTTATTTCGAGAAGTGACTTTTCATGATTTACCTTTTATTACATGCCTCACTCCGTTTGGCAGGTAAATTCAGGTGTGCCATGAAAATTCATACTTCTGTTCTGTATAAAATAATATACTATTCTCATTTTGTTATTTTCATCCTGGAACATATTGTATATTAACATCGTGGAATTGTAACTTAATGAAAACTAAGCATTATTAATACACTGTATACAAGAAAAAACTACTTATGAAGAAGAGATATGAACACATTATCAAGTTAAATGAGTTCATAATTAATTGTATCCAATTGAGTATCCAATAGCTGGGTTTCTACAATAATAAATAATTGAATTCTGTTTATTGACAGGAGCATTCAGTGTCATAAGTTACATATTCTTCAACTAGATTTATAAAGGTACCATTGTAAGGGACACCTACAGCTTATTTATTGTATTCGGTGTAATTTCAAATGGAAATGAGCTTTTTAACAGAAATTTCTGTTTTTAAAGTCTTAAACAGTCTCTAATTGACAAGAATTGTTAGTATTAATGTTAAAATTTTCTAAACCTGCAAAACTATATTGATGGCCATGACTACTACTACAAAAACTAGAACTAGAGACTTGATTCAATATTTTTTGTACTGTTTAATACAATGTCTGTATCAGACTATCTGAAATAGTTACTCCCCTTCCTTTACATAATTACCAACTATTTGTTTTTATTTTATTTATGTAAGTAGCTTCTGAAACATCTTGAACATTGAAAATATTTTCTTCTAGATTCAAATCTCTGTCAACCTATGAGCATGTTTTATTATTAATATCTATCCTATTGCAATATTAGGTTTTTTGTATGGTATAATGCATATCTAGGATTTTAAATATTGTGAATCGTTTTTAAAATATACTTACTAACTAAAATATATTAAAAGTTGAAAAAACCCTTATTTTTTAAACTCTATTATATAACGTTAGTGTACAATTCCGCCACCTGGAATTTCAATGTACAATAGCGGATTAAAGGATTGAATGAGTATTAAATTTTAATAATTATGATTTTGGAATAGGTACTTACCGATAACAACTGTTGTTCGTCCATTATAACAAGAAATATAACTAAGTATAGAAACTGTAGCTAAGTAGGAACTAACGAAAACGGAGACCAATTTATTCAAGTACTTCTTGCAAATAAAATATAACACAAAACTGAAAACCATCCGCCATTTCATGCTTGTCATTTGTTTCCACAGATAACTACTGTTTATTTCGTTCGTCAGTTCCTCTACTGTTTTCTTCTTTTTTTTTATGTTCCTCTGATGTTTAATATGAGATATTACTGAGAGTATTATTAACTAACATTGTACAGACGTAATCGCAGGAAGTTACTAAAAATTATTTCGAAAGATGTAAAAGTAACTGCAACATGTGATCATCTTAGAAACATGTTAATTTGTGATATTATGGTAACGTTCTGTATGTGACATTAGTGAGAAATATGCAAATTAACATCGTATGAATGTTTCCTATAGGAAGTTGCTAAAAAGAAGTTCATATAGGATGTGTAAGTAACTGCGAATTCAAGTATTATTATGTACATCAAAAATATGTTTTATTTACATGACATGGATGTTAATCGAATTGGTAATAAAATTAAGACATCTAGGAGATATCTTATTAACGCTTTAAATATACATCACGAAAAGTTTCTAAAAAGAACATCACAAAAAAGACTTGTTTCTTGTTTAGTGGGGAATTTATACACCAAATTCGACAATTTGGAATTCCGTTCCTGTAGTAAGTAAATTGTTATAATTTTTTTTAAATGAGTGGAAAATTCTCATTTAGCGAACAAGTGGATATGTTATTAGTATTAGGCTTTTGTGAAGGAAACTGTTAAAGAAGCGTGGAAGAATATCGGAGAAGGTTTCCTAATCGCGTAGTTCCTCACAGAGAAACATTTTCTAATGTTAAAAGACGGGTTCGAGAAACAGGAAAGTTTAATAGTGTTAATCGAGACCGGAATGTTCAAATGAGTGTGCGATATGAAGAACTCATTTTGGATACCATTGACGATCAACGGCATATTAGCACTAGAACTTTATCTAGACATAGTTGCATATCAAGATCATCTGTACACCGAACTATTAGACGTAATTTACTCCATCCATATCATACTCATAAAATGCAAGAATTGTTACCTCAAAAACTTGGTTCAGTAAGTGAATTTCTGTTGATTTATCCTACGTCAGGATATTCACTTTCAAAAGAAGATTCTTTTTACTGATGAGGCTTGCTTTACTTGTAGAGGTATTACAAATATGCATAACTATAATGAGTATTCAGATGAAAACCCTCATGTAATAACTCCTCGACATTTCCAACGTGAGTCTAAGATTAATATTTGTGTCGGCCTTATCGATCATTATTTGATTGGACCAGTTATTTTACCAAACCGGATAACAGGCGAAACTTATTTAGAGTTTCTCCAAAATACTTTTCCGGATTTATTTGACGATTTGCCATTACGATTGAGATTGCAACATTGGTTTATGCATGATGGACCACCACCTCATTTTAGTGTCAATATATGAAACTTTTTAAACCGCCAATATCCAAATAAGTAGATAGGACGAGGAAATAATTGTCCTCAAGATTGGCCTCCCTGTTCACCGGACCTCAATAAATGTGATTACTTTCTTTGGGGGGGCGTTAAAGGAGTCTGTTTATTCTTCTCCAGTAGATTCCCGAGAAGAATTGTGGAATCGCAATGCAGATAAATGCAATATAATAAAAAATGATCATCAGCTACTGGCCAGAGTCGACTTCAAATTTCGGCGAATAATAATTTTGTGTCTAAGAGAAAATGGTGATCATTTTCAGAAATTTTTTTAAATTAATATGTTCATGTTCTTTCTACAATATTATTAATTTGTTTTTCCAATAATGTGTTTTTATTTAAATGTTTCTATCAATTTGTTAAATCTGAAATAAAATTCATGATGTGAATGGAGTAAATTACGTATAATAGTTATTCGACTTTTCCTTGAAAATTACAAAGTTTTATGCAAAATTACAAGATTAAAAGAAGTCTCAGAATTAAATTATCCATAGTACGAAAATAAAATATTTTAAATCAACTGACAGATAAAAAAATTCTGTGAAATTTTATGGTTATCCACTTGTTCACTAAATGAGAATTTTCCACTAATTTAAAAATAATTATATTAATTTACTTACTACGAGAACTGAATTCCAAATTGTCAAATTTGATATATAAATTCATAGCCAACTCTTGATTTTTTTGTAACTTTTTAAATAACATTGTTGAAAACATGTCTTTGGTTATTCGATTTTTCCTCGAAAATGACAAAGTTTTGTGCAAAATTACAAGAGTAAAAAAAGTTTAAAAATTAGGTTATCCATGGTATTAAAAATTTCAAATCGAATAACAGATCAAAAACTTCTGTGAAATTTGAAGGTTAGGTCACCTCTAAATAACCCCCCAGAATGGTTCGATCGCCTTCCACTTACCACTACTTAATGTCCTTAAGAGTCTCATGTAGTGTACCAAATTTGGTATTTTTAAGTTAAAGGGTTGCAATTTTTTTCGAAATTTTGAGCCCCAATTTGAGGCTCTATAACTCCTCAGGGATGCAACTTGGTATAGAGGTAAATTGCCCCAATAGTCATATTCTGGGCTCCCCTATACGCCTCTGCTCTGTATCTGTTCTTATGCGGGTCACCCTGAATTTTTGCTGCTACCATGTCTCCCGTACAAGGTTTCATGATTGGCATCAAGTTATATTTAGATCTGTAACCTATACAAGTTCTTACTTTAGTACAATTAATTCCCATTATCAGTCCCATATCCCTAATATTTAGCCCCATTATCTTATCTTTGTTTATTTGAGGTTCTAGCATCAGAGCGATGTCTATGTTATCGCCCACAACCCTTTGATGTAGGACAGCCGCGGCCGTCTTTTTGTGCTGCAAGTTTGCTTGTAGCACTTTGAATGCCCTAAGAAGCTGTTGGTTCAGGTACTTGAAGCTGGCTTCTCTTTAATAGTGCTTACCTGATCCTCCGAGACAGTTGTCTCTGGGAAGTTTTTAGGGACCACGCTGATGCCTTGATCCCTGTAAGGGCCACACTGTACTCCATACCACTAGTAGTACTAGTACCATCAGTACATTTGGCCCTATTTTCTTTTTTTTTCTTCAGGGGTGCTTCTGGCTGACACAGTTCGCGTAGCGCCCTTTGTCTGATGGTTTTCACCATGTTTGATATTGAGGGAATGGGCATCAGCACTTCTGCCTTTGTATCAATATCGGGTTAGTACGATACAGCCTCCGGTGTGTATACAAGTGGTCAATTTTATAATTGGATTAGTGTTTTAAATGAAACTCATGGTTTCTAGTTATTACCACAATATAATAAAAATTGTTGAAAATTCTAAAAAATTGACAATTGTTTCGATAAATCAATATCATCGTCAGAATGATATTGATTTATCGAAACAATTGTCAATTTTTTAGAAATTTCAACAATTTTTATTATATTGTGGTATTAACTAGAAACCGCGAGTTTCATTTAAAACACTAATATGAGTAGATTCCACGAAGTAAGAGTCGAGACAGTTAATTTTATAATTGGATATTTTTCAAGGTGTCTCATAGATGTATCATATTGAATTTCAGCTGACTATAGCGAGTACAACGGGTCCTATAAATCCAGATATACTGCATTTTTGGTTACTTTTGGAGAAATTTCGGTTTGTTAATACGGTACATCCCCCGCGAAGTGTATACAAGTGACAATTTTATGATAGAATATTATTCAGCGCATCTCAGAGATGCGGAAAAGTTAGTATTAATCCTTAAAACCGTTTATTTTTTATCTCAATTCGTAGATTTGCTAAAGAGTATAATAGTGATCGCCCTGTATATCCATTTAACTGACAGTTTCAAACATGTTTCAAATAATGGATTCAATTTTCTAAAAGTAATCCGAAGTGCCACCTAGCAGATAGCAAGCGTATCACTATGCCGACTAAAATGAAATCGTTATTGATTTACTTTTAGTGAAACTTTACTCTAACAGATGGCCATACTAGTATGCATCAATTTATTGCAGCGATCGATAACCGATTTACGTGAATCTGGCTAATAAAATTTTGCAATCCAATCTTATTGGCTAGATATTATGGTAAAATGCCAGGCACAATAAAATTTAAATGCATTGCACCTATCTTGGCAAATTTATTACCGCAAGAGACGGGAAGTCGCAGAAAAATACGTTAAAGTGATGTAGTTTTAAATGGATATTGAAAGTTTTTAATGTATTTACGAAGTCAATATAATGAGACTTTTGTGGAATGAAGAAATAAACTTAATAGGTTTACAAAAGTTAGTTATATACAAATGATACATGCGATATTCGATGAATCATATCCAGGCCTTTCCAACGTTATAGATACAGCTACAGATAACAGCTACATCTCCAACGAAAGATTAAGAGGAAAGGACCTCTCTCAGTTGTTATTATTAAGCATCAGCAAAGTGCGGTTCAGTTTTAAACATGAATCTTGTACTTCCAGAACTTTTCATGATTTATATTATAATACATTTTTTTTGTCCTGATTGAATTCTGTTTTCGACAAACTTTTCTATATTTCGAATCAAAATTTGTTTTACGGATTTTACGGTTCGGATGTAGGCAGTTTGCCAAAAAGCATTTTCACGAAAAGAAATGTGCCAAAAATGCCCTCCCGTTTGTTTTATGCTGTACCGACTATTTCCAGTTCTTTTTATTACCCTTCGTGTCCTGAATTTGATACATTAGGCAGCTTTCCAAAAGATCGAAATTTTATATCCTGCAGAGTTTCTGTTCGTTATATATTCAGCTTGTGTACCTAAGGTAATTCTGAGAGAAATGTGGGCGGAACATGAAGTTAAGGCCGCTTGACATGAAGCAAAATAAAAGCTGCAAGTAATTGCATGCAATTTATTGCAAGGTCAAAATATTGCATGTGATGAATCTTTCACGTTGTTTGACATTATGCAAGACAAATAAAAAACTTCAAAAAAATGGCATTAACAAAAATCAGGAATCAACAAGAAAGGTTAGTTATACAAAATACAGTCAATCAAGTTCACAGAAAACGGACCCGTCGTCAGTATTTTGTGTTCAAGTGATTTGACTGACATTTGATTGGGTGTTAAACCAAAAGTAACTAGATTTCTCCCTAGAATTGCACTTGCATGCAATACAAATGGCACCAAACCGATAAAGTTGCAATTCCGAGATCTGTCATCTGAGCTTCATCTGCGCATGTTTGTGATCAAGAAATATTGCGTCTTGCATTGCATTATTTGCATTGCAGGTAGTATTGCTCCATGTCAAGCGGCCTTAAGACGGAAGATTAGGAAAAAATTGTGTTACTACTGGCCTAATTATCACTATATCTTGAATTAAAAATAAAAGACGTCTCTCAAATGTGTAATGAAGTCACATAATACACCATTTTAATATTTTTTAATAGTATTTTAGATATATTATTAAGAAGTTAGAGTTCAACGAATCAATAATTCATTTTATTACACATTGTTAATACTTTTTTGGTAGTATAATTTCAATTGAATAAGCGTAGAAAGCCGACAAACTATAGGCGCCACCTAATCGATATTACTTTGCTGTTAAAGGGGAACGCCTTGAAAATATATTGAAAATGAGCGATGTTATCTATAGTGAAACTTATCTGGTTGTTTTAATCTATATGCTTATAAATGTTCACTATATCTGATCTCAAAATTGCTAAGGGTTTGACCCAAATAGATAGCATTACATTCTGGACATTTAAGTTTATAAATATCAGACTTCTGAAATGGGGATATTTTTGTTTTTACATTTAACAATTTTGTACTCACATTACTTTCTGTTTTAAAAAAAATTCTTGTATTTGTAGTTAAAGATATTATCTTTGAAATGAAATATTATTAGAAATATTACCTGCAAATGTGATGGTTTTATAATTTTTTATTTCGTTAGTTTGTTCAGGAAATATTAGTTTTAATGCCACTTTTTCCTCTTTTTTATCAATTAATTTCTTTATCATATGTAATGGATAAGCATTGGATGTTGCTATTTGTTTAATTGTATTAATTTCTCTATCAAAATTACATTTGTTCATAGGAACTGAAAATGCTTTATGTATCTTCGAATAGAGATATGGAGTTCCTCCAAGATCCCCAGACATTACCCCTATAGATTTTTCCTTGTGGTGGTATTTAAATGAAAACTTATACCTTCAGAGGGCATTTCAAGGTGATCATCATGAAAGGATAATTAGAGAATTAGGGTGGAATGGGGGAATTGCGGTCAGCTAAGCCAAATTACATATAAAACTGAAAATATTACTTTTCTGTAACATGTAAATAGCACAACAGATTTCCTTATTTATACGCTAAACTGTGATTCACAATAATGAACTGCAAAAAAGTATCTAGAATCTGACCTATGCCATGCATTTGAGCGATATTTCCCCACTCTGCGGGTTATGACGATCATCCAATTTTAAATGCTTTTTGTCATTAAGATCGCACTTCTTGAGGAAATAATGAAACACCATTGATCAGAAACGTATATTAAGGTAAAAATGTAAGTAATTATGATAGAACAAGTCCTATCTTAAAAATAGAAATGTATCTTTGGTTATCAAAAAGATAAAAAACAATTATATGAATAATAAAAAGGACATACAAGGTTTCACTTTGTAACTAGGCCAGTCATATGTTACATTCGAAATTGCTATTATTGCGGTAAACTTGGTTTTTTGGTATGTTGTTTTGTGGTTATCTAGGTCTAATAGCTCCCAAAATACAGGGTTCCTAAAGTTTTTTCATTTTTCCCAAAAAGTTGAAAAATGAAAAATGGGAAATAACAAATTTCGACCGAAATATTAGGTATAAGGATGCATCTACGAGAAAATTAATGGGAGATAAAGTTGTAGCAAATTTAATTACTTTCGTTTAGGACCATAAACCAAAAAAACCCAAAATCAAGTTTTATGGGGAAGTTTCAATCAAATCAATATTACAATAAGAACAATTCTCACTGGATACACTTCCTTTGTTATTAACGAGTTTATTTCTAATGTCTCCATAGTTTTTGATGGGTACCCTCACAATGCTTCTCTGAAAAGGACCAAAAGTGCTGGGCGATCTTGCCGCTACCGATCATTGTCAGGGAGTATACTATTCGAGAGGCACACATAACCAAAGCACCCCAGGAGAAATATATATATATATATATATATATATATATATATATATATTTATATATATAGGAGGATATATTGAAAAATTCTTTGTTTACTATAGCACCAAACAAAATTTCAATGTCAAAATATTTTATTACTCAACATATTCTCCTCTCAATTGGATACATTTATTATAGCGAACTTCCAACGTTTCTAGACCTTTCAAAAAAATGTTTCTTTTTGCTCTGCAAACCAGACCTTTTATTACCTCCTCGCTGGAAAAAAATTTACGACCTTATAAACTTTTTTTCGTCTGATGAAAGAGATGATAGTCGGACGGCGCCAAATCTGGTGAATAAAGGGGGTGTTCTAGTAATTCAAACCCTAAATCACGAATTTTTTGCATGGCAATATGAGATTTGTGTGCAGGGGCGTTGTCCTGCAAAAACAAAATACTTTTGTATAGCTTTCCGCGTCTTTTCTCTCTAATATTTTTTCCCGTAGAGTGGTCAGCAATGTCGAATAGTAATCTCCAGTTATTGTTCTACCCTTATCCAAAAAATCAATCATGATTACTCCATGGCAATCCCAAAAAACTGAAGCAAGAATTTTTCCAGCAGATTTTTGGACACGAAACTTCTTAGGTGTTGGAGAACCAGAGTGTCGCCATTCCATCGATTGTTGCTTTGTTTCTGGATCGTAAAAATGTACCCAAGTCTCATTCATAGTAACAATTCGGTTTAAGAAGTCTACATCGTTTTCAAATCGAGCACAGATCGAACGCGATGCTTCTACCCTTGCACGCTTTTGGTCAACATTCAAACATTTGGCGATCCATTCAGCAGCAATTTTTCTCATGTCCAAATTGACGTGAACTATGATGAACGCGTTCATATGAAATATTCAGTGCTTCATATATCCGTTTTAGCCCAATTTGACGGTCTGATAAAATCATGTCATGAACTGCATTGATATTTTCGGGGACTGACACAGAAACTGGCCTTCCCGATCGGTCATCATCTTCAATAGAAAATTTACCTCTTTTGAAGCTTGCAATCCAATTTTTCACGGTCGCATACGAAGGACATTGATCACCAAGGGTATCAAGCATATCTTCGTAAATCTGCTTACCTCTTAACCCTTTTAAATGATGGCACGATACTCGAGTTTTTCGTTTTTGACAATTTCGGTGGACATTTTTGTTCTTTTAATTTATTGCGTGACTCTGGTTTACTTTTTGGACGTCAAACTTTACACTGACACTTCTAATAAGTTATTGTTCGTTGCTATGGTAACGTAATATTTTGTTTATGCATGGAACTGGTCTAGGCTAACTAGATATCAATACATCAAACAAGTGTACGTTTTTATTAGAAAATGGATTGAAAAATTCATTTTTGAAATTTAGATATTTTACAACTTGTCCTCCGCGAATGTGTGGTCAGCATAAACCAATAAACGTGTAGTGATATCTCTCTGTGATAACTGAAAAATTTAGTGGAATGTATTATTTTAAAAAATCCGAAATTCATATACAGACATATAGCTATTGGAATCACATGGTAATTGATAAAATGGAAGAATGAATTACAAGAATTTAGTAAAAATAACAAGTTCAATCGCTAAACCTAACTTCGAATAAAAATAAAACGATCACAAATAAGTTGTCATATTTTATCAGAACAGTACAATATTTAATGAACAGAGTTCTAAACGTGGCCATACATTTTATATACTAAATATTAAAAGGTAATTTGATTATTAAATGAAATAATGGAAGATATAAGAAACGTACCAGCAGAATTATTACAATTCCATCAATTATTACTAAAGACGAATAAGGAACAAACCAAATAATCTTCTTCTTCTACTTCTTATTCGTATTTAAGATCTTGCGATCTGTTAGTTTTGAAGGTTCCTCTTTATCGTTTCCTGGGAGGTGGACTGCCAACTGTCCTTCCATCTCTTAGGTGGTCTACCGTGTGCTCTTTTCCCTGTTGGTTTCCCTTCAAGTGCGATGCGTGGCAGTCTGCTCTCCTCCATTCTTCTCACATGAATAGTCAATATCTGAATTTCAAAGCACGATAAATTCTTTGACCAAACAATTAAATAAAGCCAATACAAAAATTGAGTTACTGAAACAAAAAAAAATCGAATTGGAGACGAATTAGGAAAAATAACATCATAATTTTTGGAATAATATCAAAGGAAGGAGAAAATATTTTAGAAAACTTATTTAATGCACTAAATTAATATCTTGGATGTAACATAATAACAACGATATACACAATTTTTACAAACTGGGAAAAGCAGAAAACGCTCCACTCTTTGTAGAATTTAATTCATACCTAAAAATAGCTGCTTTAGTCGATGATCTTTCTACAGAAGACAGAAACATTATACATTTTTTAAGGAAACGTCAAAAAATTGCTCGCCTCCGAAACTCAGAAGCTAAAATCAAAGGTTTTAAATTGTAACCACTGGGCGCAAGTCGCCTCTGTATTTATGCGAGTATTATAGATTCATTTATATCGTCAAACACAGCACATGGATGTAAGTAATCAATCACTGGAAGTTTATAGTATTCCAATGTATAGTTTAGAAATTATGTGTAAAAATAAGTTTTTATTTCGATACTTTAAACAACTATAATTCTGAAACGGAGGCTCGTATGACAAAAATGTATTTAAACTTCTAACATTATTTTGACTTTTTCTACTCGCTTCTGAATTTTCGGCATCAAGTTCCTGGACACCCTGTATATTTTTGTATCGCTCGAAATCTATAGGCCACTGTTCTTTTAATAGCATTTTAACAACCTAACTACACAACTTTTATGATTTTATTTCCTGTAGATAATAATAATGATGATGAGAGGTTGGATAATAACACTGCACATGCCAAAGCGTCTACAGGATCATAAAAGAACGAAGAATGTCACCATGCGTGGGAGGATACTGTTAAGTATCTGAAACCCTGCAATCCTCTTCGAAAAACAAAATAATATCAACATTTTTCGATGTTAAGCATTTTTCCATCGATTAATCTGGTTACTATATTTTATGTTACCCTCGACAATTTTTGTTCCATTAAATTTTTTTGCCACTCTTCAAACTATTAAAAATAACAATGATATACCATTTCACTGCCATCTGAAAATAAAGGTGACATACTTTACTGCATACTAATTATTTTTAATAAATCACGATTAACTCATGACCTATTTTTACATCCAGCTGGCCTACCTAACGACGCAACGCCCAAGTTTATCCAGAGTTTAATTTGTGAAGAATTCAGTCAAATAGGAGGTATGCGAACAGGTCGCAAGGTTAATTGAGATACTTTCGTTTTATTTAACCGAAAGCATTCCTACCTCCTAATGTAAATATAGATCTGGGTAATATTTATTATGTTTTTTTTTGCAATACACGCAATGGATCGCCAGGGT
Source organism: Galeruca laticollis (assembly GCA_963921935.1). Taxonomy (NCBI): domain Eukaryota; kingdom Metazoa; phylum Arthropoda; class Insecta; order Coleoptera; family Chrysomelidae; genus Galeruca; species Galeruca laticollis. The sequence continues at coordinate 220,355,340 of OY998177.1, read as the reverse complement.
GTTTACTTGTAATTTGATAATTACTTTCTGTTAATAAAGGTGTGAATGATTTGTATGTATACAATAATATATGTGTTACAAGGACTCCATAATCGATGAACTTTATTAGTGCCACTGAACGATTAAATTAATCCATTTAAGATAAGATGTCTACAGGGAAATGTAAAAATATATTGTATACGGTTTATTTTCTATGTCATTAATTAAATTCTGCAAAGTGTTCTTTCAATGAGAATAAAACCATACGACGAATACAAAGAATAGGAAAAAACCCAGAATCTCGGCAAGTCCTTAGTTGTTAATTGAGATTAGGTTACGACTAAAAACTGGCAAGGTATAACACGAAAACTTCAATGTACCTACAGGGTTATTGGTCATAATTTGACTACACCTGTATTTCTCTTATGCATAAAGACACACAAAAAATTTTTATATAAAAGCTTGAGGAGAGCACCAGTAGCGTTTTAGCATTACAAGGTATAATATAACAAAGTATTTAAATAGAACGTTCTGTAAATTATGACATATATTCGTATAGTGCCTTTTCGTTGTCGAAACAAAAACATCTACTGTTATAAGTCTAGCTTTTATACTTCTTCCAGTTAACATTGTGGTTTGGTCATATTAAAATATGTTTGAACTATAATCTAAAGATCGTTTCAAACAACTAATGAACCGAAACGTAATATAGTATTTTTGAATTTAATACTTCTTTTAAATGACCGAAAACCACGACAAAAATTTTTATTTCAAAGAACGGTCACTGAAAATAAATTTAACTACTTCCTCATTTTATTTATATAAAAATACACATGAGTAAAACTTTTAATACAACATTTATATCGACTTATTTTATTGTCAGGTCATTGCATGAGTTTCTGCTGCTACGATAGTTGGCCAAAGAACGGTTTCCCGTATTAAAAAAGAAGCTCTGTCAGTAAGTAATGCTGACACTAATGTCCCTACTAAAAAACAAAGAAGTCCCGTATCCAAATGGATCAATTCGACAAAACTGTGCTTAGAAGGTGCATAATAAATTATCATATATCCGAGTAAAAAGTACCAACGTTAAGAATTGTACACCAAACCGTTGCAGATAGTTATGACTTCGCAGGAAGTCGTGAATCTCTGCGGAAACAAATGCATTCTTTGGGTTTTCGTTGTAACAACATGAAAAACAACAGAAGTTTGTTAATGGAACGTCACGATAGCAGACATTTACGCCTACTATATTTAAGAAACATAAAAAAGTGCAGAGAACAGAACAAACATATCATTTATATGGATGAAACATACATTCATTCATGTCACACGCACCTTAAAGGATGGAGCGACAAGATTAACGAAAGATTAAGACAACCCGTTTCAAAAGGTAATAGGCTCATAATTGTGCATGCAGGATGTGGAAATGGTATTATGTGGAACTCCCAGTCAAAAACAGGCGATTATCATAATGAAATGGCGTACGAAAATGATGAGAAGTGGGTACAAGAAAAACTTATTCCAAACCTACCAAAAACGCTGTTGTGGTAATTGATAACGCCCCATATCACAATGTTCTAAATGAAAAATTACCTACGACTGCTTGGACTAAACAACAATTAAAAAACTGGCTTTCTGAAAGAAATATGTATTACACTGAACAAATGTTGAAATCGGATCTTTATAACGTTGCGGAAATTCACAAACCGCAATATAAAGCTTATAAAATTGATGAATTGTTTATTCGACATGGATTGCAAGTTTTAAGGCTAGCCCCTTATCACCCGGATTTAAATCCAATCGAAAGTGTTTGGGCGGCACTTAAAGAATATGTGGCCAAACGAAATGTCACCATCAATTTTACAATGGTTAAAGAATTCTGTAATGAATTTTTAAACACATTTTCAGCAAATGATTGGAAAGTTGGATGTGACCATATTAAAAAGACTGAAGATGAATTTATGAACAATGAACCACTTTTAGATACTGTTATAGATAATATTATTATTAATTTGGCCGAAGACGGAGAGCGAGGATGATGAAGTTGATATAGATAGTGATTTTGAAGAATCATTTGTAGATGCACATCATTATGTTACTGCTGATGATCCCTTTACATCTAAAACATATTTTTCATTATAGTGTTTGTTTGTAGGTGGTATACATTAAACGCAACAAATGTAAACATGTAAATAGGTGTTATAAAATTGTAGATATTAGAGACGAATTCCACTAGAGCAATATAATATTTGTAGCACATCTGTACATAGCTATAAATAAACAAAAATTGACGGCACCCAGAACCAAGATTTTTTTGTGTTGCCAGTCCTAACTCTGTAAAAAGTGTGAAGGGTTGTTCTAATTTCTCAGTAAATATTTGCCAAAAACCCAAAAATTTACATACGAAAGTAGAAATATCTACCACAAAAAAGCTTTAATATTTTATTTATATTATTAGTATACTTATTAGACCATCTCTAAAGGTGATTTCTCCAATTTGTTTTTCAAATTTTATGTATAAACTTGAATTTTTACATTATTATCTACTACATTTTATTAAGAATAACAATTTTAGAAAGCTTAACAGTTAGGTATGTCATTAACTATTACTACGAACAGATAGGAAAAATCGTTGGCTATTGTTAAATTTAGAAAGTCGCTTAACAATCTTTATCATATTGTACGCTTTATCTACAAAAACTACCTGACTTCCAATTTATATACAAATAAACCTCAATGACGAATATTATGAAGGTACCCCTTAAAAGACATTAATTTGAAGTAAAGGTGAAAGTTTATGTCTCTCGAAGTCTATTTATTATTTATTATTTACATCACATAAAATAATAAAGGGTAATTATAGAATTCCCCGTTTGGTTATTGAAGCAATAAATAATTATGTCTGTACAAAAACACCAAATTTTCGTTGAAAAATCTAATGGTTTTTATTTCCTTATTCATTTAATTAATAATAAAGAACACATTAATGTTATTTTGCTTTGTAAACTCGATTTTATATAACATTATACATGTGCCACAATTTATTATTTCCAATTCCAAATTCAAAATATTGTGTTACCCTCGTTCGTATTATAGTCCGGGGTAGTAAGGTCGAAAAATCTGCTCAATGGAAAAAGTTATCCGTGTATTATTTCTCATTTTTCAATGAAAGTACATCTCCCCACCAACATTTTCCTAGTTCGTCTAATAAATTCCACTGACGCTCGCGACGGAGCTTGCAAGCACAGCTTGGTACACGTGAAATTCGGGTGTTTTATACTCCTGGCATTTCTGGATGTGCTTGTACAAAAAAATTGTGAAGGTAAAAAATGTATAAAATCTTTTGATCTAAAAGGTGACGTAATTCGATTTTCCAAAAAAAAATTCCGTGCTTAAATTTTCCAACTTTTGGATATTTTTTCGAAAATTACATTTTCAATTGGCAATTATGAATAAAATAACAATATCAAGGTCAAAACAAAGATAAACGTAGAGGGCAAACGTCTAAAAATTTACGTTTTTTCAGATTTAGAAAATTCAAAATGGCGGCCGCTCAAAATGGAATTATATATTTTTTTTCAACCGATTCAAAGCTAACTTGGCGCAAACATGTAGGGAATTTTGTAGTGCGGTGTAAACAGACAATGAATATAATAAAATGTCTTGCCAGCACCAGCTGGGGAGCTGATGCAGATGTTTACCGATCTCTTGTACTCGCTAAGATAGACTATGGGTCCATAGTTTATTCATCGGCACGGAAATCAACGCTGAGTTTACTAGATCCCATACATCATGCTGGTATGAGGTACTCAATAGGTGCATTTCGTACAACACCCATTGTGAGTATTTGTAGTGAGACAGGGCTTCCACCTTTACGATTACACCGCCAGAAACTACTAGCAAGTTACATCTCCAGAATACGAGCACACTCATGATGCAAAAAGATATTATTATTACATTTTTCAAAGGAAAAAATGGAAAAAAACGAGATAAAAAATTTTTTTCGGTGAATGTTGTTAAAAATGATTTAAAATTTGTTTCTAAAAACTGTGTTTGTTTTATTTATAAAAATATAACTTTCACTCTATCGATTGCAATCAACCGCGTCTCGATATCATAAGTCCGAGGAATTTAATAGATTCTTTGCATTCAATTGATGAGTTATTAATGTATAACATAAGATCATAGTGAGGCCTACGAAGTCTGCAGAAATTAACGCAACTCGTTTTTTCTCTGGAGAACTTATATCCCACTCCCCTAGCATTTCGAACAATCCGGTCTATCGATCGTTGTAGCTTACGGGTAGCGGATCCAACGGTAGGTGCAGAAGCAACTATCGTCAAATCATTCACATATAAACAAATTCCCACTGTCGGGTCGACCAAGGTAGCCATGTGGTTGACTGCGATTACGAAGAGTGTTACACTCAAAGTAGAGCTTTGCGGAATTCCATTTTCCAGAAGTCTGAGCGAGGACAGCGTGTCGCCCACCCTCACTCTGAAAGTTCTTTCAGATAGGAAGGAAGATATGAACAGAGGTAAGTTACCCCGGAATCCCCAGTCATGAAGTTTTCTCATAATTCCGTACCTCCACGTCATGTCGTAAGCCTTTTCGAGGTCAAAAAACACAGCGACAGTGTGTTCGCGTTTCTTGAAAGATTCTTGTATGGTATGTTCGAGATATACGAGTTGATCTGTAGTTGAGCGATGCTTTCGGAATCCTGCCTGGTGTTCATCTAAAAGTCCCTGTGATTCGAGCAACCAGACTAGTCTATTGCTCACCATTTTTTCCAGAATCTTTCCCATGCTGCATGTGAGACTAATGGGCCTATAATTAGAGGGAGCTAAAGGATCCTTACCTTCTTTCAAAATGGGAACGATTATAGCGTCTTTCCACTGGGGTGGGTAGATATTTGACTGCCATATTTTATTGTATAAGGTGAGTAGTGCTGCTTTGAAATCAGATGGTAGATGAACGATTATTTCATAGCATATTGAATCGGGTCCTGGGGATGACTGCTTAGAACAAGAAAGAGCATATTCAAATTCGACTAAAGTGAAGGGGGAGTTATAATAGAGTTGTTCAAGTGAAGAAAAGTCAAGAGGCAGTTCTTGTTGGTTTTTGGACTGTAAAAATTCTTCGTAATTTTGGTTGCTGCTTGCAGCACAGTAATGGGTTGCCATGCACTCTGAGATTATTTGTGGGCAATCGGATATTTCGCCAGTTTCGGTCCGCAGATATTTGAGCGGTGGTGAAAAATTCATTCCAGAAACCGCCTTGACTTTACGCCATACCTCTGATATAGTTGTACTTGGAGATATCGATGACACAAATGTACTCCAAGATGTTCGTTTACTCTGTACAACAATGCGGCGAGCTGTTGCTTGTATGGCATCCTTCACTAAGGGGCTCCACCAAGGAACCATACGTCTATCGGGTAGCTGTGTTCTAGTTGGAATTGCCATTTCAGCTGCTCTTTTGATATTACGAGTGAGCTTGTCTACCTCCAGAAAATCAATTATTATTATTATTATTATTATTTTCCTTTTTGTGTCACCGGATTTACACCCGGCGTGTTTCAACGACAGTCGGCCTCAACAGCAAGACGTTCGTTGGGTGTCACTATTCTAGAAATGACCTAACAATGTTTGTCGCATCCAGGATTACAGATTTTTGCATTAATCGGTAGGTTGACTCAGGAATATCAATGTCTTTGAGGGAAGTACTTAGTTTCTTGGGAATTAGCCCCATACAGGATAAAACAACTGGAATGATCTTGACTTCTTTAAGATTCCACAATTCTTTTATTTCGGTCCTTAGCTCGGCGTATTTGCTTAGTTTTTCATTGTATTTGCTTTCTGTGTTAGAATTATTTGGGATCGATATGTCAATAAGCAGAGCTTGCTTGGATTGTTTATTAATGACTGTGATGTCCGGCCTGTTGTGTCGTACTGTTACGTCCGTCATGATAGTTTTATCCCAGTAGATCTTAACATACTGATTTTCGATAACTGGAGGGGGCTTATATTTGTAATATGGCTCGTTGTTTTCTGGATCAAGGTTAAGTTTTTTCAGTACTTCTAGGTATACTAGTGTGGCAACTTTGTTGTGTCGTTCTAGATATTTAGTTTCAGCTATGCTTTGGCAACTAGAAAGAATGTGTTCAATCGTTTCTTGACTTCTGTTGCACTTTCTGCACCTATCTGTTGGTATTTCTTCCTTCAAGATATACTTTTGGTAATTCCTCGTTTTTATAACCTGATCTTGTATACCAACCATAAAACCTTCAGTTTCTGGGAACAGCGTTCCAGTTTTAAGCCATTCAACCGATTTAGCTTGATCTATCGTGTCTTTCTGTAAATCATTAATGAATCTTCCGTGCAATTCTTTTGAACGCCAATTTCTAATTTTATCTTCCTCATTTCGTGTATAAAAGGGCGTAAAGTTTTCCATGCTTAGGTTTAAAGGTGTATAACCCGTATCTGTTTTCACTATGGCTTTATGAAGTTGACTATTTTGGTGGCGGAAAAAACTCCTCAAGCCTGCAATTTGCTGAGTGCAAGCTTCCACAACATCTTTTATTCCTCTACCTCCTTTTTCTCTAGGTAAATTTACCCTTTCGACGGACGCTTTTGGATGGTGTTTTCTATGTTTTGTTAGCTCGGTTCTAATCTTTCTGTTTACTGCTTCCAGGTCCGTTTGAGTCCATTTAATCATTCCGAAGGAGTACTGAAGAGCGGATATGGCGTAGCTATTTATGGCCGTGGTAAGGTTTCTTAAATTTAGCTTACTTTTTAAGAGGTTGTAAAGGCGTTTTTCGAATTCGGTGGTTAATATGGCTTTTATTTCTTTATGTTCTATCTTGTGTGTCTGAAGGATTCCTAAGTACTTGTAGGGTTTGTCTGTCATGGCTTCAATATATTTGCCTGGCTCTAGTTCTATAGGTTCTCCTTCTTTTAGCTTTCCCTTTTCAACCGATACAGTTTGGCATTTTTCCATACCAAACGACATTCCGACATCTGAGCTCCACTTGTGCATGAGTTTTAAGTTGGATTCTAGGTGTTTTTTGCACGCGGCATATAGTTTCAGATCATCCATAAAGAATAGATGACTTATGGTTGTTGAGTTTCGATCCGCTCTAATAGTTGCTCCATATCCTGTGTGGTTTAGGCCACGTGATAATGGGTTTAAACACAAGCAGAACCATAGAGCGGAAAGTGTATCTCCTTGAAAGATTCCTCTTTTAATACTGATAGATTCAGTTTCTAGTTCTGTGTGATTTAGGTTAATTTTGAGTTTTGTTTTCCAATTACTCATAGTACTTTTTAGAAACCTAACCACCACAGGGTGTATATTGTAAATTTCCAAAGTTTTTATTAACCAACTGTGGGGCACTGAGTCGAAAGCTTTCCGATAGTCTATATAAGCCATGTATAGATTTCTGTTCTTCTTTCTGATTTGTTCCAATATCACATTATCGATTGTTATTTGTTCCTTGCAGCCCATATATTTTCTTTTGCACCCTTTCTGCTCCTCAGTTAGAATATCATTAGTTTCTAGGTATGCGTACAGTTTATCACATAGTGCTGCAGTGAAGATTTTGTACATTGTAGGAAGGCACGTGATGGGTCTATATTGAGAAGGATCTTATGATTATTATTATTATTATTATTATTATTATTATTATTATTATTATTATTATTATTATTATTATTATTATTATTATTATTATTATTATTATCATTATTATTATTATTATTATATGTATCACAAGATACAGCTGACATTTTTTATTTTTAATATTCAACATCAACCGATGCCGTTTTTTACACATATCCAAAGAACTGAGATCATTGCCTAGAAAGGGACACGTATCATTTTATTTTATTTTATCTTCTGTATAAGTCCTGAAACTTTTGAATTGATTTTTCCACACTATATGGTTTTCTGCAAATGACAATAAATACTGTATTGAGCATATTAACCGAGACCATCTAGAAATTCTCTTAGATACATATTAAAAATCTACGTTCTAATTTAATGAATTTAATACACTTTTGTTTTTCTTTGGAATCCATTCATGCATTAATTAAATCACTCCTAGCACACTATCTCAAATGACTTCATTACTTGGTAGCTTTTATCTATACCTATCTCTTTAGTACAATTAACTTTAATTAGTTTTGAAAAGATCTTTCATTATGTATTTTTCCTAAGACATGTGCGTGGGTTTCACATAAGATATCATCCATCAGTAGTGGCATAATAGCCGTGACGCATCAAACTTGAAATAAAAAGTCTTCCCACGCTCGTACGAAATTCCATCCTTTCTAGCGCAAATCCTTGAAAAACAGCTGTTGAATTTCCTCAGACATTGATTATCCTTTGCCCCGATGTCCTTGATTACTGTATAAAGGCGTGGTTTGGAACAAGGAACAGCCAATGAAAGCAAATGCGTTGGAGAAAACTGGCAACTAACAATATATCCGGTGCCATATGGAATATATTTTCAGTAGTCCTACTAGAAATAGATCACGGTCTAAGGTTAGTTTGTCGAATTTTTGCTTGGTTACTGTAACGTCAGACTGTGCCAAAGTTGATCAATTATTGCAGTTGCTTTAGCTTCAGGCGCATTGCACCGGAGCCGGTTCATGTTGTAGCATGGAATTTCTAGGTTAGAAATCGGATGTTAGTTTTGGTCCAAACCGTTAGTTATCAAACCACTTCGGTACTGTGCAGATTGATTATATAATTTTTGAATATTTTCGGAATAATATTCACACATACATTTGAATTTTGAAGATGAAGCCGAGTTAGCAATTATGAGTGATAACGTTCAATCTGAAGCTGTAAGTAGAAGAGCTTCATTTTAATCCATTGCTTTTTAAATCTATTTAAAAAATTAGTTCTTTGTACATATATTTGTTCATAATGCCCAACTATATACAATATAAATGATTTCCTTTTGAAGCTGTATAAATGACCGCTCTCAACTGATGCCGTTGAGTTATCCCACTATGCAAATAAATATTACAGTTATGTTAATTCAACATCACATTGTGATGATATTCTTCCTTTTTTTCCTCTTGTTTTCATCACATGCACATATATACAACCACGTATGCCCAGGTTGTGGCTGTTAACATTTGTGATGTTCCAACTTAACTTTTCAGCGATGTTAAAGCGCTGTCTTTTTACATTACTGTGATGTTACTAGAACTTCCTCAGAAGGAACATTTCTGTCACATTCTGACATGCCTTTTAACTTCTCGTCAATGTTAATGTGATGTCTAAAAAATAACATCTTATCAATGATCTAAATGCGACATTTCAAAAACAATACAGTGTATTCTCGTAGATGTTGTATGGACATTACATAAACCTCTAAATAATATACCTCAAACATTCTGGATGACATCCTATAGATGTTTCTGTGCCTAATCAGCAAATACAGGGTGAACAACTAAGAACGCCGACTGTCGGCCATATTTCAAAAAATAGTCATGGTACAACTTTAAAAAAATACCTTCAGGAAAATGACCCGGAAAAATCGCTGGAAAATATTTTTGAGTTCCTAAAATATCTCCTATGGGGTGGAATGAACACTTAAAAATATAATACTGTGATTATCTCCAAAAAAGACATACTAAACGTATCCTAGAAATACAATGTTTGATATATTGTTGAGATTATGAAAAAATGTAGTTAGGGACTTGTCTTTATTCTTCAAGTAAGGGGGGGGAGGTTCAACCCAAACAACAAATAACGTAACACTTTTTTTGTTAATCGACATCCATGTTTTTGGCTTCATTTGAAAGAGTTTTTCCTTTTTAATAAGAAATGCTTAACAAAAATTACAAAATTAGACAATTTTGTCAACGCTTTGTGAAAAAGTCAATTTTCCCATTTTTCTTGGGAATTTCAAATGTAATGAGACGTTTTTAAAATTCTGATGAAAAGGGGTAAGAAAATAGGAATCTACTCCAAGATATAAGATTTACAAAACAGATATAAAAATTGAAACAATGCTTCAATTTACATTTGAAATTTCCGAGTGGATACAAAATTATCTAATTTTTTAATTATATAAAAACTAATAAAAATTTTACACCATAAAGATTTAATGAAACATTACGTTACATCAACAGAAATCCAATCTGATTAAAGAAAATTCTATCGTTGACTTACGGCTACTTTTTCTCACGCAAGAGTCGCTGTTTCGAGTACCTCAACCATTCCATAACGTACACTTCAACATTTAGAGGTGTTCTGAACAACAGCTAATAAAACAATTACTTTAGATCAAATTGTGCCCATGGAGACCTTTGATCGATCATCATAAATTACATCAAACTTGATTTTCAGCCAATTGACTGGTACCAATTTTCCATAAGATTGATGCGGGGATCTTCAAAGGAATAATAACATATTTTATTTCGAGAAGTGACTTTTCATGATTTACCTTCTATTCCATGCCTCACTGCATTTGGCAGGTAAATTTAGGTGTACTATGAAAATTCATACTTATTTTCTGTATAAAATGATATACTATTCTTATCTTGTTATTTTCATCCTGGAACAAATTGTATATTAACATCATGGAATTGTAACTTAATGAAAACTAAGCATTATTAATACACTGTATACAAAAAAAACTACTTATGAGGAAGAGATATGATCACATTATCAAGTAAAATGAGTTTATAATTAATTGAATCCAATCGAGTATCCAATAGCTGTGTTTCTACAATAATAAATAATTGAATGCTGTTTGTTGACTGGAGCATTCAGTATCATAAGTTACATTTTCTTCAACTAGATTAATATAGGTACCATTGTAAGGGACAGCTACAGATTATGTATTGTATTCAGTGAATTTTCAAATGAAAATGAGCTTTTTAACAGAAATTTCGGTTTTTAAAGTCTTAATTGTTCACAAGAATTGTTAGTAATAATGTTAAAATTTCCTAAAGCTGCAAAGCTATATTGATGGCTAAGACTACTACTAAGAAAACTAGAACTAGAGATACTTGATTCAATATTTTTTGTACTGTTTAATACAATGTTTGTTACTCCCCTTTCATTACATAATTACCAACAATTTGTTTTTTATTTTATTTGTGTAAGTAGCTTCTGAAACATTGAAAATATTTTCTTCTAGATTTAAATATCTGCCAACATATGAGCATGTTTTATTATCAATTATAATATCTACCCTATTGCAATATCAAGTTTTTTGTAGGGTATAATGCATATCTAGGATTTGAAATATTGTGAATCGTTTTCAAAATATACTTACTAGGTAACTAAAATATTTTAAAAATTGAAAAACCCTTATTTTGTAAACTCTATTATATAATGTAAGTGTACAATTCCGCCACCTGGAATTTCAATGTATAATAGCCGATTAAAGTATTGAATGAGTTTTAAATTTTAATAATTATGATTTTGGAATAGGTACTTACCGATAACAATTGTTGTTCGTCCTTTATAACAAGAATTATAACTAAGTATAGAAACTGTAGCTTAGTAGGAACTTACGAAAACGAAGACCACTTTATTCAAGTACTACTTAGAAAATATGTGCTTCCTGCAAATAAAATATAACACATAACAGAAAACCATCCGCCATTTCATACTTGTCATTTTTGTTTCCACAGATAACTACTGTATGTTTCGTTTATCAGTTCCTCTTCTGTTTTCTTCTTTTTTATGTTACTGTGACGTCTAATATGAGATATTACTGAGAGTTTTATGATTTAACGTCGTACAGACGTAATAAGTACGATGTTAATAAAAATTATTTCGAAAGATGTAAAAGTAACTGCAACATGTGATCATCTTAGAAACATGTTAATTTGTAATATTACAGTGACGTTCTGTATGTGACATTAGTGAGAAGTATACAAATTAACATCGTATTAATGTTTCCTATAGGAAGTTACTAAAAAGAAGTTCATAGGATGTGTATGTAACTACGAATTCAAGTATTACTGTGTACATCAAAAATATGTTTTATTTACATGACATGGATGTTAATAGAGTTGGTAATAAAATTAAAACATCTATGAGATATCTTATTAACGTTTTAAATAAACATCACGAAAAGTCTCTAAAAAGAACATCACAAAAAAGACTTGTTATGTTTCTTGTTTAGTGGGATGTGATGTCTAATAATTATCTTATTTTATCACAAATATGTAGTAGTTTTAGTTGCTTTAATCTGTATGCCGTAAGTGTTCTTTGTATCTAATTTCAAAATTTCTCAGGGTTTAAACCCAATAGACAGCGTTACATTGTGGACATTTAAGTTTATATATACCAGACTTCTTTAATATTTTTGTATTTACATTTAACAATTTTCTACTCACATTACTTATAAGAAATTGTTGTATTATGTGCTAAAGATATTATCAGTAGTAATATCCCTAGGTCATTGATTGTTCAGTTTATAGTTTTTCACTGTTCCTTGTGATATTATAAAACGACAACAGTGTCAGCCGAGTGCTGTCAACCTGTATTTATTGTTAAAGAAAACTTTTTTATCGACTGTCGAATGTGTTTGCAAGCGAGTTGTAAAAAAAGAAAGTTGTTATGTCATGATAGACAGAACGTCAAGAAAAATGTTTATGTCACGGTAAACGAACAAATAAAATTTTTTTGTAGAAAGTATTGGATTTTCGTCACGAATTCATATAAAATCATTCAGATAATAGTTCCTTCATCCACACAGCCATTTATCTATATCTCTCTTTGAGCTGGTCCTTCGATCACAGCCGTCATAACAAAAAGAATATCCACGAATTTAAACATCGATAATAGACGAAATAATTTTATGACTATCGAAAGCTCGTTACTTGGTAACAGCCCGAAGCCGAAGGCCGAAGCAACGAGTTTGAGAAAATTGTCTTGAAATTATGAGGCATTTGTCAGTATCCGAAGGATATTCGGCGGAAAATTTTTTGACAAAAAAATTTATAACTCAAAACGAAGAAACGCTTATTTATTTACTAAATGTACAGTTAGTGAAAGGAAAATTATTAAAATTTAACTTAACATTAGATTCGTTGCTGTTCTCTACTATAGAAGATCTATTACCACCCATAAAATTTGTGATCTTGTTGTGGTGTTCTTTATCGAGATTTAAATACGGTTTTACAGAATTTTGAATGCTAAGACCAGTAATTCTCAGCAATTGTTGTTCTTCTGCACCACTTTTTGCCAATTCGCTAACAGCAGTTGATCTATTCGAGTGATTTGTTATCTTTTTGTCCTATATATTCAAGCCAATTGCCTAAGCAGCAGATTCAGTCCATCTATGTATTGTATTCCTCCCAGCAGGTATATTATCGTACCATTTGTCAGTTTCATTTTTCCAGATATATTGATAACATCAAAAGAAATGAGTTGAATGTTTTTATTTTTTTGATTAGTTCTAGAATTTTTAATTGAGTTTTCAAATATTTATCCGTAACCCGACACCTTAGGGTAAAAGGGTATATGATTATATTATATTTATATTATATATCCGTAATTATTAAATAGAGCTAGATTCTATAGAGTTATTTATTTTGGAATTAAAATCTTCAGTTTTTAATATAACAGTGGTATTACCTTTGTCAAATTTTGTAATTGTGAGAATATTATTTTCTACTTCCTCTTTAATGGAATTTAAAACTGAAATGTCATTTTAAACATATATCTGATTATGTAGCTAATATTTGTGTATTATTATTCGTAAATTTTGGTAGTATGCTGTACGTTAAACCTTTGGTTAAAAATTATATTTACCTATCTGTAAAGAAAGGTTTTCACATCGTGGTGCAAAGTGTGTTGGTATGTAAGAACTTACAGTTTCATGATGTTTAGAGTAGGGGAGAGAGGTACACATTGAAACAGGGTACACAATGAAACATTGCAATTTGCTAATTTGAATGTGCCGCTACAACGCCGCTAGCGCTGTCGTGAATTAGTCTTATGATGCTGCATCAGCCACCAGTTAGTTGCTTTTGATATTCGGAAGAGTGCACATTTCATGACCCAATTTGTGTTTTTTGTGTCTTAAAGTAAAAAAAGGAAGCCAATATAAAAAGGTATGTTATTTACAGTTAAGCAGTTTTAGTGTCCGTTTATATTTGTTATGAATAATTAGGGTATGCATTTCTTAACCTATAAAATATTTTGTACAGAAATATTCTTGTCTTAGATTTACTTCCAATTAAAAAAAAAGTGCGTAGTGGTACACATTGAAACATAAGGTGGTGGTACACAATGTAACACCTCGTGTCTTTCTGACCGTGGAATTTTTCGTTGTAGGCAACCATGGTAAGGAAGAAGGAACGAACAAGAGCTACATTTACAGGAGATCAAATGACCGCAGCAGTCCAAGAGGTCAAAATAAATTGTACTTCCTACCGCATTGCTGCAGATATGTTTGATGTGAATTTTGTCACATTAAGGCGTTATGTGCTAAATGAACGAAATGACCCTAATATTAAAATGGAGCCGAATTATGCTGTTAGATCAATATTTAGCACCGAGCAGGAAAGATCTTTATCTGAATATATAAAGGCCTGTAGCAAAATGGCATTTGGGTTAAATACTCAAAAAGTGAGAGAGCTGGCATATGAAATGGCGCTCAGAAACAATATTAATATGCCAGATTCCTGGAGAAGGAATAAGTGTGCGAGTAAGGATTGGCTAAGAGCTTTTATTAAAAGTAATGCGTCTTTCAGTATTAGAAAGCCAGAAGCTTGCTCTTTATCCAGGCTTACTTCTTTCACAAAACCTAATGTCGAAAGATTTTTCCTACAGCTTGAAAAGATATATAGAGAGAACCCAACTGTTGTTCAGGAAATTCAAATTTATAATTTGGATGAAACTGCTACTACGACTGTACAGCGTCCACATAAAATAGTTACACAAAAAGGGGTGAAACAATTGAACCAGTGCACAAGTGCCGAGAGAGGATTACTAGCCACTACTTGTGCTATAATTAGAGCAAACGGAACTTTTCTACCGCCGATAATTATTTTTCCCCGAACGAAGTTTGTCCCTCATATGTTGAATGGCGCGCCCCCAGGCACATTAGGACTAGCAAATCCAAGTGGGTGGATGACCGCTGAACTGTTTGTTGAGGTGTTAAACCACTTTATTAAACATACTGGTGTGACAAAAGAAAGGCCATGCCTATTAATATATGATAACCACGAATCACATATGTCCCTGGAAATAGCGGAAAAGGCCAAAAACAATGGAATCATTATCCTAACCCTCCCGCCACTACGAGTAACAAGTTGCAGCCTTTAGACAAAGCAGTGTTTTACTCTTTTAAGAACTTTTACAATAGTGCAATAGATTCGTGGCTCCTCACCCGCCCCGCCATACCTATGACGTTATATCAAATAGCTGAATGTGTTGGCATTGCCCACCCAAAATCAATGACGCCTGAAAACATACTAAACGGGTTCCGTTCGACGGGTATCTACCCATTCAATAAAAATATTTTTACGGAGGCTGACTTTCTTATTTCATCGGTGACTGACAGACCTGAAGGCACCCAAAAGGAGAACCTCCAACAAGGAAGGGTTGTAGTCCAAGAAAATCTGAACGATGAACAAGATGCCGGCGGCAGCGGCAACGATACCGCAGATGCTTCATGTAGCACAACCGATCTTCAACAGTGTGCAGATGATAAGGAAGACACTACTTTGGAAATAGCGTCGACTTCAGAAAATTCTTTTATTTCACCATTTGAGATACGGGGCTTTCCAAAGGCAGCTCCTCGAAAAAACTTAAATCGAACACGAAAATCGAAGAAAAGTATAATTTTAACCAGTACACCAGAAATGAAAGAACTTTCGTACAAAATAGAAAAAAAAAGCTCCTAAAACAGAAGAAGTTGAAAGGGTAAAACGAAATTTAACTGCAGACAATAAGGATACGAAGAAAAAAAGCAAAACATGTGAAGAAGATTCAGAGACGGACACAGAAAGTGTAGGTTTGCATTTTGCGGATTCTTCAGATGATGAAATAACCGTGGCTGAATTTCAATACCATATGATGCAGGAAGAGAAGGAACAATCAGAATTTTTAGCAGTTAATGAAACTACTGGAATTTCGAGTGATTCTTTTGTCTTGGTCAAATTTCAAAATAAGCTTTAAACTCTAACGAATTTAGAATTTCGTATTTGAGGAAGAGCGCAAAAGTTTCAAATTCATTCTATTTTCCAGATGTTCCGGACATTCATATGGCGCTGAAATCAAATTTTGCTATCCTGTTGCCGAATCCGATAAATACAAAGAACAAAAGGCTTCCATCATACTTTAAATTCGGAGTTGATTTTGGCAACATGATTGTACGCTGATATTTTGCTATTACCTTTTATTAAAAATAAATATTTTAGTATTTTTACCGACAGGTTAAAAAGAAAAAATGTTTTTGTTCCTTTTTTGTGTTGATTTAGTTTATTTTAGTTTTTTGAAAATAAAAAAGTTTTCGTTCTTTCACCACTGATTTTGTTTTAATAATAAATATTTTTATACGTGTTCATTGTGTACTACCCCATGTTTCAAACTGTACCACCAGTGGTACACATTGATACAAAAACATCTATGTAGATTTTAATTTATTTTACCTAAATAGTATGGTTTTCTAAAAAACTGACTAAGGTTGTTTATAGCTAAATATCCAATAACTATGCAATAAAAAAATTAAATTCTTTAAATAATAAAGTCGGAAGTTATACGAAATGTTCAAAAAAACGTTTCATTGTGTACCACTCTCCCCTATTGAATTCTATGTTGTGTGTATTCAAAGTTCCTTAGTTTTTGCTCTTGCTTCTTAAATTTCTTGTGCTTCATCTTTCCGAATTTCACTGTTTAGTTGACAAAATCAGAGGAAGTGTCAGCACGATGAAGCACAAGAAATTTTGGAAGCAAGAGCAAAAACTAAGAAACGTTGAATACACACAACATAGAATTCAATACTCTAAACATCATGAGACTGTAACTTACATATCAACAAACAATTTCAATACCTGAAAGCTTTCAGACACCAAGTTTACAAATAGTGATATAGAATTTTTAAGCAGAGTACAGGATACGACCAAAATTTACGAATAATATTAAATATATTAGCTACATAATCAGAAATAGCTTTAAAATCTAATTCAAATGATTTTATTCGTGAGAAATTACAAATTGCCAATTTAATCAAAAATATTGAACCGTCAAACTTTAAACGTCAAACAAAATATGATATTTCAGTTTTAAATTCCCTTAAAAAGAAATTAGAGAATAATTACCTAACAATCACAAAATCTGACAAAGGAAATGCCACTGTTATATTAAAAACTGAATATCATAAATCTAAAACAAATAACTTTATAGAATCTAGTGATGTATAAATTCTTAGAGCAGACCCATCAAAAAAGTTTTCTAATAATGTAAGAGAGATTGTTGATAATTCATATTATATGGAACCGTTAAATTACATAAAATATCGAAACCAATTAGACATGTAGTTTCTTATGTTAATATTCCTAATAATAAATTAGCTTAAAAACTTAACAATATACTTGGATAAATATCTAAATTCTCAATTAAAAATTCAATAGAACTAATCAAAAAATTTGAAACATTCAACTTAGAAAATAACTCTAAACTCATTTCATTCGATGTTATGAATATGTTCACAAAAATTACTCCAAAAGAATGTCAAACACTTGTAAGAGAATTATTAGAAGATAAAAATATTAATCCTGGAATAATATCAGAATTACTTAATTTATTTGGTGTATGTATTAATCAGAATCATTTCACTTTTGACAATAAGGTATATATTAAAAATGAAGGTTGACCAATGGGCTCTCATATCATCAATTTTGGCAAACCTTTTGATTGACAGTTTAGAAAGAAAAATCTTTGAATGTCAACTCCACAAGCCTCACTTTCCTTTTTTCTATTATATAGTTCGTAATACCCACGATTGTCAAGTTGTATGTCTGCTCATTACTAATTAGTCCTCATCCTTCGCTTGATCTGGGAGTGTAGAGTTGGTCTACGTCCGCCTTGGGATGATGCAGATTATAAGTGGTAAGTAACTTTCGACTTTTTCGATCTATATTTTCTATTTCTACCTCTTTCCATTCTAAGATGCCATAGCTGTAAGTTAGTACCCACTGAGCAAGAATATGTTGCCCCAACGTTGCTGCAAATCACATATAGGATGTGTAATGTTGCTTCCGATTTTGCAATTATGTTGCATCAACATGCCAGTAACGCCGTAACGGCCGCCATTGCAACGTTCATTTGTAATATTTCAAAAGTTATGTTAGGTGATGGTACGTACGGATATTTCTTACACCGTTTAAATGCAAGTTTGAATAATTATTTCAATATCACATTCTAATCAACTTTCTTTCATGATGTTGCAGTTACCTTATAACTAGACGTTTCAGGAAATGTTCCTATACATTTTAAAAGTATATTCAAATCATCTTTCATTTGGAATGTAGCAGGGACCTTATAATTAGAACTTACTAGTACCATTCCAAGACATTTCAGAAGTATACTTGAATTAACTTCTGTTTGTGATGTTGCATATTCCCTGTTTTATTGAAAATTGCAGATACTGTTCGAAAGTTTACTAAAATCATCTTTATGATTTGGCACTCCAATTATCATATTGATTATGTAAAAATGCTTAATTATAATATGATTGGAAAATTTTAAAATGGATCAATTAATCTCTCAACCTCAAATTGAAATGACTTGCGTTTGTACTTAATGAAGAGTACTTCTAATCTGTAGAGGCTATAGCATGATTAAGTAAACGTGTGTTGAGGGCTAGTGACTTTAATTTGGTTCCATGGTGGGGTTGAAAGTTTTTATAAAGTTTTGTCGAAATGTATATTCCAAGTTAAAAAAACTTATTGAAATTCATTAGTGACTGCACTTTTAACGCAGAATGTGTGTCCGTTCTGAACTTTGGACAAGTAAGAGAACAAAAAAAAGCAAATTTAAATCAAAATATTCCAACGATTTATTGAACCGAAATAAAAACAATATTGCACATAAAATAACACATCAGATACAAAAAAACATGTATTTCCAGTAGCAGATAATTCAGTTCAATGAATGTATGAATGAACACTGCTTTATATTCATCAATTTCGTTTTTTTTTCAATGTTTTGTCAGTTTCTACGTAATGGTTCACTGAATACTTCGCGTCGAACCATTATACAAATACTAAAAGCAGTAAAAAAATTAAATTATAAAGATGCATCCAATAATTTATTGAACTGAAAAATTCATAATAAAAAATATTTTAATGACAAAAATATATCACACTACACAATTTGCACAGATATCAACTTATATACTGGGAAACAACCAGATTACTCGGTGCTTTCTGGAGGAATATTAAAATGAAAATTTGTGGTTCAAATGAACTTCACAAACAACTGATTAAATCGAAGGAGCCTATAGTCTTGTTGATATACTATATAACAACTAATATAATTGAAACGTAATAATTCTAAGTGAAAAACAAACATTTATACGTGAAACACACCTTTCAATTCACAACTATAAAATAAAAAGGAAACTGTGATCCTATTGTTTAGAGTATACAAATATAAATTAATCCATTGCTTCACTTCACCAAGAAAACAGAATAAATGTGAAAAATGTTATTTCTTTTTCCCTCCAACGACCGGTCGAAACACTCGAAACTCGAAAGAAACAAATCTTAACCCAACCTTTTTGTTCTTCTTCTATACTATTATCGGGCTCGGCTAGGATGAGTTCCCAATACATAGTTTTTGCCTTTTGCGTCGCTCGTCACGGTATCTTTACGAAGTCTGATTGGCGAATTGGTGAATCGCGTCAATAATTTGCCGATCAGAATACGTGACGTGCGACGCAAAAAACAAAAACGATGCATTGGGAACCATTCCCTCAGTTCCGATCAGACCTAATCTAGAAATATATAAATTCGAGATCCGAAAAGTGTGCCGGAGAGTAATCGAAATAAATGTCATGCATCTAGGAATTTTTCAGAAGGAAGGAATATTATCAACTCACAGCAATGTTTCTTGATTAAAAAATATCGCAACTTTCCAACTTGGATAGGTACTGAAACTTCATATGGAAATATTTCGACAGGAAGAAATAAATAACTTACAGCAATGTTACTCGCGAAAATAAATGACAATATTTCAATTTGTGTATTTGACAATATCACTGAAACTTAATAGTGAAATGTTTCAAAAATAACAAATAACTAACTTACAGCAATGTTTCTGAAACAATGCTGATGCAATATTACAACTGGCATATCTAAGAACATCACGGCAACCTCAATTACAAACGTTTCAGTGGGAAGGAAATCTCAACTTTATGAAATGTTTCTCTAATGAGCAAGTCACAATATTTCAACTAAACTAACGCAATAATATTACTGCAGCTTCTGCAGGAGACATTTCAAACCGTATATAAATGTAACTGCGCAATAATATTACTGCAACTTCTCCAGGAAACATTTCAAAATGTATATAAAAGTAATTTGCAGCAATGTTTTGCAAGGTTCTGTGCTTAGTGGGTACTGGCTGTGCAAGCGCTGTAATGGCCGTAAATTGGTTTTTCCCGGTTAGCTGACTGTAAGATCTTTATGACTTTGCTATAGTACTCCTTGGATACTATTGACCTAATTACAGGGGTAATAATAAAATTACATACTATACATAATTATTATATCCAGAGAAAGCACAAAAATTATGGAAACCAATGGATCCAATTTATTTAACTACTCTCGCAACTATCAAAACGAAGATGCTCACGAAAATTCAGCCGGTTATTAATGAAAAAAGTATCACCGTAAGATCGTCAACTTCTTAGAGTGTAGGAGTGGGAAAACCTACCACTTTATTTGTAGGACAGTGCGGCCATTTAGTTATACTAATATTTACCGAGCTACAGTGAAAAAATGAGCCGGTTATTAATCACTTTTTCTGACACAGTAATTACTACATGTTCGAGTGGGGGGGGGCACCCTAGACCAAACCATTTATTTTGTCGGATAAATGTTGTTTCAAATTATTTATAGAATTATATCAAAATTTAGCTAAAAAATGAATTGTTTTTAATGAATTACCAAATTGACATGTTTTACACTGGAGCACTCTGTTAGCTACCTGTTTTCGCAATTTTCGCAGAGGAAAAAGTTGGAAGTGTCGGTAAAATGAAGCTGCTCTTAAAGAATTGGCTTATTATTGATTTGAAAAAATGGTCTTCGGTTCCCGTTCTATAGCGCTTTTCTATTAAAACTTGAGAATTGAATTATTTTAAGCCAACTTCTATCAACGCATCAATCTAAAATTTCCAAATAAATTCTTAATAACTCAGCCCACGATCTAAAAGTTCATCTTACTTTATTTCTCACAATAAATTCCGGAACACACATTCACATATCAAAAACTAAACAACCCGAGAATTATTTATAGGTTCTGGGATATGGCTGAAGTATCTTTGAACTTTTCCAGACTGGCCAACCGGTTGAAGTGTTAAGCAACAAAAAAGATTTTTCGGCTTTTTGATATATTATAATGGGAGATGAGTCATTACACATCTTGCATCATAATGTCTTGGGCTTATTTTTAGTAGTAATAGTAAAGATGAAATAAAAATGTAAAACTATTAACACGTCCAGTGCTTTCTTCAATAATAAACACGGGAAAGTACATTCTGTATAAAATGTGTATAAACGAAAACATAAAACTTGAGGAAGTTAGAGTAGTAGAAGAGTGTAGAAAGTAGTACATATGTTTATGTAAGTGAAGATGAAAATGTATGAAAAGAAAGTAAGAGAAAATTTCTTGTTCTTGATACTAGATCCATAACCTGTATTCAAGGTATCATTGAGTCTTATTTGAGATTTCAATGTAACCAACTATTCATTCATGAGTGGCTGTCCTTATATTTTTTCCTGGTTTCCCATCTCTTCCTAATTTTAGTACCTTTTTTTCCTTTATCTCGATCTTGTCTCGAATTCGAGATATGTGTATATATTCCGAGATCAAGAATTCTGATTAAAAATATTTTGAGTATCTCGATTCCTGAAAAACTTTGGTTTGGTAAAAAAATAGTTATCTCCAAAGAAAATTGAGTATTTCTTATACTTAACGAGACATAATTATTCAAAACGAAGGAACATGCATGATAATACAAGTACAGCCAATGGAACTTAAAAACTAGGACGTATTATATTTTTTAAGGTAGGGGAAGGGGAAATGTAATTGATCCATCAAAGAATTTGAGGACGTTCCCAAGAAAATAAGTTTCTTTAGAATCCTACACATAATTGAAAGTGTCCTCTAAATGTAGAATTTTCTTTATACCTTGTGAAAGTAAATTTAAAAAAATTGACTGTTAAAGATTGTATATTTAACACGTGGACCCCATTCTGGCCGACATTCAAGCGATAGTTTGATTATATAACAGCAGCATTGTCTTAAAAAACTGAAAATCATTAAATTAAAGTATAACAGTTATTAGTGTGTTAAATGAAACTTAATGTTTCTAGCGAATTCCACAACATAATGAAAAATGTTGAAAATTCTGGATAATTGACAATTGTTTCGATAACTGAATATCATCGTCAGAATGACAGAAGTTACATTTCATTTGATGCGTACCTGATGTTTAGTAGTTATTTTTGGCTAGACCAAGAAGTTACCTACCTTGTGAGAAGAAAGAAGAAGATGTGATATTACAAATATTGAAGCTTAAATATTATAAGCCCTATAGTGATATCCTGGATATCATTTTTCCAATTAAGATCAGTATAACTGTGCAATCATATAGAAAACCAGGAAAACTATTTCTGCTGATCTTTAGAATTATCACTTAAGAAGACAGTTTAATAATGAAGAACTCCCTAGATTTACCTGTTCATTGACGATTTCATATTGTGGGTTTCTTAAGTGTCTTCTAATTTCCAACTCTTCAAGGAAATCCAGTTCTTGTTTCTTATCACAAATATATAATACTACTAGTTCTGTGTTAGGTGTCAATGAATGATTGGTGTCAAGTAGATGTTTTGCGTAATGGGATTTATCTGGTTGTTTTAATTTGTATGCTCGTAAGTGTTCACTGTATCGGATTTCAAAATTTCTAAGGGTCTGACCCAAATAGACAGCATTACATTCTGGACATTTGAGTTTATGATAACCTGATTTCTTTAATGGTGGTATTTCTGTTTTTACATTTAACAATTTTGTACTTACGTTAGTTTCTGTTTTGAAAGAAATTGTTGTATTCGTTGCTAAAGATATTATCTTTGAAATATTATTAGAATTATTTCCTGTATATGTGATATTTTTATAAGTTTTTATTTCTTCAGTTTATTTAGGAAATATTAGTTGTAATGCCACTTTTTCCTCTTTTTTATTAATTAGCTTATTTATCATATGTAATGGATGACCGTTGGATGTTGCTATTTGTCTAATTGTATTAATCTGTCTATCAAAATTACATTTTTTCATAGGAACTGAAAATGTATCATTGAATTATATGCCGCTAGTTTATGTGACAGGGGGTGATTGGAACCATATGGAATTGTCACATCAGTGTGTGTTGGTTTTCGGTAAATTCAATAATCAAGTACATTATTAATTATTTGAATTTTCAAATCAAGAAAATTGATTGAGTTATTTTCTTCAACTTCTAACGTAAATTTAATTTTTGGGTGTAAATTATTAATGTGGTTGAAAAATATATCTAATTGTCGTTCACTACCTATAAAACAAGCTAATATGTCATCTACATATCTATACCAAAATAAAACATTTTTTGAAATATTACTTTCAAAGATATTTCTTTCTAAACTGTCCATAAAAATGTTTGCCAAAATAGGTGATATAGGGCTTCCCATTGGCAAACCTTCATTTTAAATATATATGTTATTGTCAAAAGTCAAATAATTCTGATTAATACATACATCAAATAAACTAAGTATATCTGATATTATTCCTGGATTAATATTTTTATCTTCTAGTAATTTTCTTACAAGTATTAGACATCCTTTAGGAGGAATTTTAGTGAACATATTAGTAATGAAATAAGCTTAGAGTTATCTTGTAAGTTGAATTCTTTTAATTCTTTATTAGTTCTATTGAATTTCTAATTGAGTATTTAGATGCATATCCGTAACTATTAAGTATATTGTTAAGCTTCTTTGCCAATATATTATTAGGAGTATCAACATAAGAAACTACAGGTCTAATTGGTTTCGTTATTTTAAGTAATTTAACGGTTCCATATAATTGTGGACAATGAGGATTCTTATTCATGATGGACTTCTTTTCGTAATCACTTAAAAGGTAATTTGAACTATTAACAATATCCCTTACATTATTAGAAAACGTTTTTGTTGGGTCTGCTCTAAGAATTTTTACATCGCTAGATTCTATAAAGTTATATACTTTTGAATTATAATTTTCAGTTGTCAATATGACAGTTGTGTTCCCCTTATCAGATTTTGTAACTGCTAGGCTATTATCTTCTACTTTCTTTCTGATTGAATTTTAAACTGTAATGGCATTTTTTGTTTGACGTTTATTTTTTGAAGGTTCAATATTTTTGATTAAATTGGCAATTTTCAATTTCTCATGAAGAAAATTATTTTAATTAGAGTTTAAAGCTATTTCCGACTCTGTAACTATAATTTGTTCAATATTATTCGTAAATCGAGAATAGAATGTCAATGGACAGATATACAAAGAGTTTGTTTTTAGGAGGAACAAAGAACTCATCTTCAGTTAGTTCTCTTATAGGATAATTCTTATTTTCTGCAACCTTAGTTATTATATTGACATCCTTAAATTCTTCAGCGGATTCGATCTTTTCATATGTATTTTCAATTCATCACTCCCCTTGTATTCTTAAAATATACGGTTTTGTAGTCGTGAAATTTGGATATACTGATAATGTCTTGGGCACTTTTTCATATTTTAAGGTACACAATATAGATATGTGTTTTTAACCAAATATTGTCAATCTATTCTCTCAAATTGGCAAGAATGTACATTTTTCTACGACGTTCGGTATACTTTTATTCTTTATAGAATTCATTACAGAATCCTCGAAGCTATTTTTATAATTGGGTTTATGTTCCTTGTTTAAATACACATTTTCCATAATTTTTTTTAAATCTCATTTTGTCTAAATATGTTTTGTCTTGTTCACTCTTATCCTCGTTAAATTCATCGTCGTCGGTGTGAGTAAAAAATATAGAATCATCGTTTCTTTCTCTATTAACATTTTTTTTATTATAAAGCTACTCAAAGCTGTACCACAGTGTCTCAAATCTCAAAACTCTCGTTCGAATTTACTGAAATGTTTGTCTTGCCAAAAAATTCTTTAACATACCAATGTTCGTTTTTATCAGCGGTATCATCGCAAATCTCTTTATTCAGCCTTATCCTTATCTTTAGGTTTTTTTATATCATCTGGAGTCTTATAATTTTCGGTGCATTTCGTAATTCTATCTTGAAAATTAAACATGTTGGCCACCAACTATATTAATGGAACGTTTTGATGTTTACTCGAAAATGTTTCTTTTTAAGCTTCAAAAGACCCTGGCTACTATTCTTTTTGACAGTCCAATTTTTTTTAATAATTAAGAGTCCCATTTATCCCCTCTACTTAGGATATCGCTTCAATATATATAGTGAATAGGAGGTAAGTTAATGGGACAATATGTTTTATGATTTTTCAATTTCATAATCATTCTAGGTATTCACAGTGTATGAAAAGCAGTCCGTAGAAAAGCATCTACTTCAGATGGCGCTACGGTCAGATGTTACATAATAAATAATAGATAACATATCATTTTTCATACTGTTGGACGAAGACAGACAGATGCTGATACGTTACATTCTTTTCTTTTCAATATTCGCCTCCTTGGGCAACTTTTCACTCCAGACAAACTTTTCCTATTATTGCTCATTTATTTTACAAAAAGTATCGATGAGAGTGGTAAAAAATTAAATCATCCTCTACGTTATGTCAGCAGTTTTATAGGTTATATTTACTCAAATCCTTTGGACTACGTAAATAGTTGATATTTTATATACACACTGGAATTTCCTCAACTACATTAATCCCAAGTGATATCAAATTTTCATCTTAGCACACTTCACTCCGTTTACAACGGCTACATTGATATAATTTCTTCAGTGCTGTTTTGGTGGATTGTTATACTGTAAGATACTGTTTACAGCTTGGCACTTTTGCAACTTGTCCCCTATATAAGATGGTTCTCCTTCCGTTTACCCTCCATAATTCCTAGGGTATCTATAAAATTATTCTGCAATCATGACATACAGTTCAGTGATTGGAAAATTGAAAAAGACAATTCAAACTCGTATTATAGAGCGTATTGTTTCTCATGCAAAATGTCGTCTTTGTTATATACTTTGATAATTTCCACCTGCAACCACAAAGCTCAAGCTCCACGACTAATATTATGATCTATGCTTATTCTAAATATTACGTTGCATAGCAGAGATGCAATTCACATGTCCGCATTCAAGAGATATAATGAACAGATTTAGACGTATTGCAATCATTACTCAAATTTTAACACGACTGATGATCGCACAAGATACATACACATACGGGTAATTTAGAGCAGATATGCAAATTTTATGTGCAGTAAGTTTATAGACAAATCCCGTACACGTTTTAGTAAATACACTAGAACTTTCTATTTATGTTAATACAACTGATACGACAAAATGTATGATTTTTATCGTGGTTTTAGAGTCAATGTTCTCAGAATGTTTTGACGTACAATAAGAAGTTATAGTTCCTGTTTATAAATTTGTTCTTACCGAAAACTATAATAATTCCGTATTATTAAATCACCTTGTGATTAAACTACTTCTTGCTGATGGAATAGGTAAACTTTTGGACATCATCAACAAGGCACGTTCCTTTAACATCGAAACTGAGCTGAGATTAACTGAGGTGAGGTAAGGTACTCACTTCACCTTAAAATGTCTACATGGACTGAAAGGAAATACATTCGCAAATAACTGAGGTCATCTGTCATTCCATAATTTGCAACTTCCGACAGTTCTTTTCATTAAGCCAAAATTCGCGGACGAAATGACAAACGAAATATCTAGGGAAAAACCAATCCCAGTAGAAATAACACACCATGAAAGTGGTGTCACATTTTATAACTTATTATTGACGAAATACTAAATTGATCGGGCAAAGCAAGGTATGTATAATTTCAATTAGTAAGTTAAGTACCTAATAAATAAATGTTGTTAACACTGGACCCAAGTTTTGAGACCATACAGTTAAAAATTCTTATACCCACTTACTGTTGAATACTTCCAGATGGAAACTTTTACAATGAGCTAACTAACAAAAGTAATACAAACTCTACCAGAAGGAGATTATTTTTGTCACCATATCCATTAAATCTGTCCCTGTGCAAGAAGACGAGGAAGTGGTAGAAAGAAGCCAGGACAAGGAAAATTATTTCTCTTATCCCTAGGAACAATTGACCGTGAAAACGAGATAAATAACAAACCTGAAAAATGTGTGTGGTCATACGAGCACACCCTGGTATTGATTTCAGCAGTTTGAAGAAGGTATGATCATATGTTCCACATATACAAAAGAAAACCTTTTGCGACGTATTCTGTCAAGACCTACACAGTCAGAAAATCAAAGTAAGTAGTAATGAGTCAGTTGAAAGTTGGTCATAGTACTGATGAATAATTTTGGTTTGAATTTACAGGTCTCCGAGCAAGTCATTAGAAAAACATGGGACAAACTTGTTCAGTCCTATAAGAATATAAAAGATTCTAAAAAAACAGGCCGGGGGCCCACAAGATTTCTGTTTTACGATTGCTTGGATGAGTTACTAGGAGACCCCCTTATTCAAGCCCATATTCTATAGTCGTGCATCAATAAGGACCTCCGGCAACAGGCCCTCTTGAATTAGATGTGGTTTCCACTTCCAACCGAGCAGCAAATGTTGTGGAACATATAACAACAAATTCAAAGGGAAAAAAGAAAAACCCAAAAGCTGAACTTTGCCATGCGAAGAAATAATACTACGAGGCAAGGGCACGAGAAAAGTCTTCAAGCAACATATTTTGAAGAGTCACTCAAAATAAAGCAGTAATAATTGTAAATTATGAAGAGAAAAATAGAGCTAGAAAAGTAGTTGCTTTAGAAAAACTGAGTGAAGTCTGAATAAATTACTGATATACAGGGTGTTCAGGCGAAACAAAACCCCCAAAGAATTACCCTTTGTCATATTTCAAAAAAATTAGAAATAATTGAAATATTTTTTCCGCAATTTCTAATTATGTTAATTAAATTAAATAAATTTTTGATATTTATTACTTATATTACTATCCTGAAACCTGTGATATTGAAAGTTTTACTAAGTTCTCATTTTCCTGTTAGTACAAAAAAATGCTATTTATATTTGGTTAACATTTTATTTTCATTTACACTGTGATAATTTTATTGGAAATTTGAATTATTATTAATATAGTGTATTTTTGTCATATTGCTAGCTGAAGAGCTCATTATAAATTCAAAAACGTACTTCGTAAGTGATAATTGTAAAGATCAGCTGATATAGTTTTCCTAGTTTCCTATATCATTGCAAAGTCGTACTGATATTAAATGGGAAAAAGATATAGAGGATATTCCCATGGGGCTAGTAATGTCTAAGCTTGAATATTTATAATATCATATCTTTTTTTTCTATTAATATATATTAAGTCAATAATCAGGTAGGTACTTCTTGGTCTAGCCAAAAAGAATTATTAAACATCAAGTAAGCATCAAATCAAATGTAACTTCTGTCATTTTTGTGGAATTATTTAGAAACAGTTAGTTTCATTTAAAACAGTAATAGTCTATTTTAATGTTATATATAACAGCGGTAGCAGTGACAGATTTCTCAATGAACAGAATATTTACATTTTCAAAAAGTGCAATCGTCCGAAACTCCCTTTCAGCAGACCAAACGCATTTTCTTTTACAATACGGTGGATGAATGTTTGAAGTTGAATATCTTTTGGTTCTGTGTCAAGTTTCCGTTATCTTTAAATGGAGGTACCAGCCAATCTAGT
This sequence comes from Galeruca laticollis, assembly GCA_963921935.1. Lineage (NCBI taxonomy): Eukaryota > Metazoa > Arthropoda > Insecta > Coleoptera > Chrysomelidae > Galeruca > Galeruca laticollis. Next base: position 220,326,183 of record OY998177.1, on the reverse strand, counting down.
GATGGATATCCCAATAAAAAAAACGTTTTTAAAACGTTTTAATGTTATTTCAACGTTACTCGTTGAATTTTCAACGTTGACAAATTGGTTGAATTCGAAACGTTATATTCCAAACGTTTTTTCAAATTTGAAAACAACGACTTAGCTTAACCCACATGTATTTTCGAAAACGGTTTTTATGGCCGTTATTTTGACGTAGTATTTTTTAACATTATTTATACCATTTCGCGAGTTGTAGACGGTTATACAGGAATGTTTTTAACACGTTGTATATACAACGCTTTTTTAAATTTGAAAACAGCGACTCAATTGAACTATTGAACTCAAACGTATTTACAAAAATGCTTTGTATGTCCGTTATTTTAACGTAATATTTTCAACCTTATTTATACTATTTCGCGTGATAAAGACGGTTAAACCGTAATGTTTTTAACATGTTATAATATACAACGCTTTTTTAAATCTGAAAACAACGACTTAATTGAACTCATATATATTTACAAAAACGCTTTCTAATTCCGTTATTTTAACGTTATATTTTCAACATTATGTATACTATTTTCCGTGATATACAATGTTATCCAGTAAATGATTATAATATGTTATTTTCACAATGCTTTTTTAAATTTGAAAACAACGACTTGATTGAACTCAGTATGCATTTACAAAAACGCTTTTCATGCCCGTTATTTCAACGTAGCATTATTAACATTATTCATACTATTTAGCGTGATATGAATAGTTAAAAAGCAATGTTTTCACCACGTTGTATATACAACGCTTTTTCAAATTTGAAAACAACGAATTAATTGAACTCATATGCATTTACAAAAACGCTTTTAATTCCCCTTATTTTAACATAGTATTTTTAACATTATTTATACTATTTCGCGTGATATAAACGGTTATACAGTAATGTTTTTAACACGTTGTATATACAACGCTTTTTTAAATTTGAAAACAACGACTCAATTGAACTCATATGCATTTACAATAACGGTTTCTAATCTCGCTATATATATACACGTTGTTTTGTAAAATATTAAAACTAGAAATCTTATATATTTTATGTTATAGTTTTAAGAACATTTTTTATTTTATTATGTTAATTACAAGAATTTTCTTTTTTTTATTGTATACTATTTTTGTGTGGATTTATCAAATGAAATAAATATAAAGTGTAACGCCCGTAATTCTCGCAACCCCAAACCACAACGGCCAACACGAGACGCCTGAAGAGTTTCTAGTAATCCTATTAACGTCGCCGTGGAGTTCCGGTTTCCGCTCATCGATGTCGCTGTACGAATAGACTAGCTCTTTTTAATCGTAAGCGTAGCTCATCAGTATAAGGGATTCATCGAGGACCGAAGACGGTAACAAGTAAAGAATACATAAATGCTATATTTCTTGAATAATAAATATTATTTGTTATTTTATTAATATGAATAAAGTTTTATTTATCAAATATTACTTGTTCACAAGCGTTAATATACGATTCCAGTTTTTGTCAAATATGCTTCCCTCTACTTTTAATTTTAAATGTGAATATAACTTTACGAAAATTATGGTTTAAACCGATTGAATGTAACGCTTAAATCACGTTAAAAGTAAGTGCTGAATATTATTATACAAAAACGTTTATAAATTGCATTATAAAAACGTTTCTATTACATTACAAAAACAATGGGTAAATCACATTGAAAAGGTAACGTTTAAGTGACGTTAGTAAGGTGGGTGCTAAATTTCGTTTCAAAAGACCGTCTATAAGTAGCATAAGAACGTTCATATTACGTTACAAACGCAATGGGTACATCACATCAAATAAGTAACGTTTAAATTACGTTAAAAGATTGTGTTAAATATCATTATAGAAAAATGTTTATAAACTGCGTTATAAAAACATTTATATTACGTTATAAAAGTACTGGGTGAATCACATTGAAAAGGTAACGTTTAAGTGACGTTAGTAAGATGTGTGCTAAATTTCGTTTCAGAAGACTGTTTTATAAACGTTTGTATTGCGTTCAAAAGCAACCGGTAAATCACATTAACGTTTGAATGACGTTACGAAAATCACGTTTTATTTGACGTTGGAAAAATCGTTATATGTTACGTAGAAACGAGCGACATTACTCCGGTAATATAACCAGTTGCCTAAAAACCATTTATAAACGTTAGGTTACATGGTAAATATTTTACGTTTTTAAAACGTTTGTGTGTTTATTGGGATGTAGAGCCCCCAATAAACAGCGATTTCCTATTGCTCCATTGATAACGATCGAAAATTGAGGACATTTTCAATCGTGTGATATGAATAGATCCAGATTCTCCACAAAAATAATCGATAAAACGTTTCTGATGATCACACAGTACTTGTATTAGAATACTTTAATATCAATTTCGATAGTAGTAGACATGAGCATGACGTCTTGTACGTTTATTTGAATATGAGATCCATCTATTGCACCTAAGATTTCATCAATACCCTGTTTTGCAAGAAATCCTTCTCGTATTGTTTCTATTTTCATTATACCACGATATGTAAGCTCCACTTTGGTTAACCAAATAATTTATATTTTGGTGTTTACCCGATAGTCAGAACTTCTAGATATGTCAAAACAATCCCTAGTTTGATGAAATGTCTCTATTTTAGTCATATAACACACGGTCATGATAATAGCTTTCCTTGAACTGATCTTCTCTCAAAGCCATCTGTAAGTAGAACTTTCTCATCATACAATTTTTCTATGGAATAAAAAATGTTGTATGCTGACGTTTAATATGATACTTCCTTTAGGATACTTACCGATCAAGGTCACGTGTACTACTTTTCAATTTGAAATGCTGTTTGAATTCATCATCATCATATTCCTCAGCCACTTGCATGAACTTTTATGAATGTTTCTCCAGAACCTACTTGAATCAGAATCCTAACAATCTGAACTTTCATCATCATCATCATCATCATCTGAAAGCTCTAGATGTTTCATAAACTAGAAATATCATCATTCAGGTGATTAGGTATTTTAATATAAATTGTACAAATGAAGCCTTTGCTTTTTTCACCGTTGTATGCTTACGATCCATCGCAATCCAAAAACACAGTCAACATCAACACCATAAGAATGGTGAACAATAGTTACAGCACTTAACCTTACTTTCTAGAAAGTAAGGAAATCTCACTTGTAAAGACGGTCTCGAGGTAGCTCGGGATCGGTAAAGGAGGATGTTGAAATCTCAGTTTGTCTCACCTCACTTATTGTAAAGTGAACACGACAACAAAGTGAGGAAGTTCAAGTGAGGTGAGATTTGAAATTTCCTGTAAAAGTAACGCCGTTTTTCATTTTCTATTCTCTCTAGATAGACAAATTTCCTTTCGTTATTATTACCTTTCAAGTACTTTATTATCAAATCTGAGAATTTTAAGTATTCTGCAATTTTTTGGGAAAGTTTTGTTGGCAAATGACTATTCTTATTCTTCTAAATATAAAATCTAATATATTCTAGTTCTTAAGATATCAATCGTGAATATATATTATAAATTTAATATCCCGGTTGTGGTGAAACAGAAATATGATCAATAGATAATATGATATAAGTCTGTGGATGGCTTACAAGAAAAGAGACCCAAATCGGCTTTCCTAATATTCTGTTTATTGCAGCGGGTTCTAAAGATCGTTTTCAAATGAATATTACTGTATATTGGAATAACAACAATAGAATTCTGGATTGAATTAGCCTATAAATTAAATACATTAGCGAGCATAATGCCCACTAATATCAAGATAACTACTATCATACTATTTCTGCACTATATTACATCACTTTTATCGCACAGTTGAGATCATCCGCAATTTTCAGCAATTTATACAAAAATTGAAACGGAAGGACGTCAAATTACGAGGAGCGTTCAAAAGAGTTTCGCCCGAACGTTCTTTGAAGCAAAATATTTAACACAATCATTCAGAATTAGCAACGATGAAAACTAGAATTTTGGAGTCTTGCTCAGTTTTAAGCATTTTGTCAATGACAAATTGGAAGAAGTGAAAATCTGTCAATCTATACAGTCTGTGCTGCTATATAAATCTGGCAGTTTACTAAAAAATATTTGAATTAGATTCGTAGAAGAATAAGAAGGTAAATCGAAATTTTATTTATATTTATTTCTTGAGAAATAATTACGGTGAATAATGGAAAAGTTGGTTATCTTTTGTGTTGTATATGTGTTGTATCTACGGAGAACATCAACCAATCAATTTACATAAATTATGTCAATTGCTTATCATTAGGACATTTATTGATTTGTACTATTGGCTATTAATAAAACATACAATATACTACAGCTTTGCAAACGTAGGAAGACCCCTAAGATTTTGATGCTCCGTAGACAAGCCAGTCCCACTACCTAGTAAATGCAGAGAGCTCATTTTTAAATTGTATTCGTGCAATTTACATCGTTGGTATAGTCTCGGGCAAAAGTTGTAAATATTTTAGTTTGTATATTATTCAAAAGTGATTTTTCCAAACAAAATTCCGTTTAATAGTAAGGTGAAAAATCAAAACTTTTAACGTGTCAAAGTCGTGAAATTATAAACAATGTATTGAAGTCTTTTAAGCAAGAGGCGGAAGCTGGAACTCCCATAATAAAGATATCTAAGTTATGTTAATTTCTTAATATAGTTCTAAACCTTTTATTATTCTTAAGGTTTCATTTTTTCTTATAATTTTAAACAGTTGCAAAATTTCTAGTGAAAATTTTATTTAACTTTTGACTATTGCGTTACGTTAGGTTATAGGTTGTTTAATTATTTTGAGCACAATATTTTTTATAATGAATTTCAATCTGTAACAATTTCAAAATAACACCGTTTCCTAATTATTCTTGAAATACAAAATTTAAACGTACAAGAATGTGTTGCTGCAGCCACTGGTGTGAGTCTTAAAACGATTAGGTAGAACGCACATGACAGGCTGTCGCTCAGCTACTTATTTGTCGGGAGGGTAAACAGACGGCCGACAGTCGAACGACAAGTAGGTGAACAACGCATATGAACGTTTAGTTAGTCGACGATTGTTAATGAAAAATGAATAGTCAGACGTTGAGATGTGTTGCGGTATTATTAAGATACCGAAGATAAAAAAGGGGAAATAGAGCATTTTGGGTGCATCCAGTAATTAATCAGCGTTTATTAAAAGGCCAATTCCATACCCTTTTTTAGATTCTACAGGAACACCCAGATAGGTTTTTTAATTATCACAGAATGTCCTTGAACTCTTTTAATGAGCTGTTGGCTGTCTTGAAAACATAATTATCGTTCCAAGATACTAATATGAGGAAGTGTATTTCGCTTGAGGTGAGATTATCAGTTACATTAAGGTAAGAATACTTTACTGTTTGATACTTTTATTAGTTTACGTAATATTAGGTATTAATAAAGGTTATAACATTTATGGCAGATCTTTGGAACCTGGAGATAACATGTCTTCATCATTCCCTAGCGAAAGCAAGTCCGAGCCGTGTCCATACCTGTCTGACATGTATGAACCTGGCGACTCCAAGGGGGTATTGATTGTATGTTGTACTTGTTCATTCGATAAAGCAGTGGAAGACTGGTTGCATCGTTGGACCCAAGAGTTTGTTGCAATCTTTGTTTGCGGAGCCGTATAATATCCATATCGTCTATCTCCATGATTTGCTATTCCATCACTTTGAAACTGATATGAAACAGTAGAATTTTGCAACGGAAATTCGGAATTTTGAAATGATGTCTCTGTTGTAACACTTTGTCTGTGGGTCCTATCAAACCTAAGAATTGTATTCATAAGTTCGATTCTTAAAAAAACTTTTTCTCTTCGTCATATTTTTTTAATGCCGGTAACAGGGACATTAAAAATAACTCATCTTCATCCAAGTCTATCTTTTTATTGCTTTCCTTTACCAAAGCCCATATTTCTGCTTGAGTTGGTCCCTTGTTGCTTTGTTTTAGAACCTGCAGTATTTCTTCATCATAGTTTTTCTGCGTTTTTTTCTTTTTGTGTGGGATTGGAGATATCAGGGATGGTTCACTTTTGGAGGGCCTTACGGCGTGATCAAGCTGAGACTCATCCGCATTGTTTTGTTGAGATGGTATATCTTGTTCATTGTCTAATGAAGAAGAAGTTTGCGTTAATTGCGTGAAAGGTAGCAAGAAGAGCAACTGATCAAAGTAAATGTACTTCCTGCGTTTCTTAGCAGCACTTCCGGAAGGTGTTTTCTTTTGCTGAGCGAGTTCTCGCCGAAAGCAATCCCGACCATTTTTTTTGGATTTCTTTTCCTGAAAATAAAATAGAAAAAACTGGAACTGATGTTTGCTTACATATAATTAGGTTTTTTTTCTCAGGTATTTATCAACCGGGCACTCATTTGTATCCTTACACTATTAGTATATGCTAGGTGCATCGACCATTCGGAAAATAGTCTGGGAAACATGCCACGCTATTTGGGTAGGAATAAGAACGATCTGTATACCAGCACTATATGAAGAAAAATGGCTAGAAATAAGCAATGAATTTTACGCAAGAACTAACTTTCCTAACTGTATAGGAGCTATAGACGGAAAACATATCCGTATAGTTATGCCTCCTAATTCAGGGTCAGATTACTACAACTATAAAGGTTATTTTTCTGTTGTACTTATGGCAGTGGCAGATGCCGATTACTGCTTTTCATTTGTCGATATTGGTGCTTGTGGAAAATTCAGTGACGCAAATATATTCCAAAATTCAACCTTGGGAAAAAAATTACAAGAACATAAGTTGAACATTCCTGAACACTGAAAATTACCGTTTGACGAAAGTGGAGAGCCCATGCCATTTGTTTTTGTAGGCGATGAAGCATTCGCGGTATCTTCTCACGTTTTGCGACCATATCCCAATCGTTTTATAACCGCAAAAAAAAGGATATTTAATTACCGGCTATGCAGGACCCGACGAATGATTGAGTGTACATTTGGCATATTTGCAAGTAAGTGGAGACTATTTTAACGCAGTTTAGATGTTCAGGTCGATTTTGCTATAGACATTATAAAATCAGCATGCGTTCTTCATAACTTCGTACGCAAAAGGGATGGATATAAGTTTGAGGACTTGTTGTATCAAGAGTCACTTGACAAGCTACCGGTTCAAGGCGTACGGGGCACAACAGAAGGAATACAAGCTCGAGATTATTTTGCTACATACTTCACGTCTCCACAAGGGTCACTCTCATGGCAATACGATAAAATTTAAGTTTTAATATAAGCGACATAAGAAACTTACCTTGTTTTATTTTATCCTGAATTTCCAGTACACATACTTCCTCCCAAAGTTTTTTCTTCACGTTTCTGTCCGAATATTCAGCTGTTGTTGTGTCATATAAATGTCGTCTTTTCTGTATCTCGCAGATAAGTTTTTCAATATCTATTTCCATTCTCAAGAGCACTACGCACCCAACAGCTATCGACTAAACTAACGGTCATGTGCTTTGTAACAAACAAAACCTATATCTTTATTTGCCCCACCGGCTGTCGGGTCGGTGCAAAAATGAATCATGCTACAACTTTTTTGTCGGTCCGTCTTTTTAGAAGGTCATGTGCGTTACTGAATTACAGGCATGATTCTGCATTTTAACCTACAAATTAGTCGTTCGCCGATAGTCTGTCGTGTGCGTTCTACCTTAAGCGAATTAAAATTGAAGGCGACAAGGTTCATAGTGGTGAAATACCGATGTTTTCAACGCCCAATAACAAGAGGATCTGGAGAAAAATTGCCAGTTGCGCTTGATGAACATGATGGTGATCTTTTACGCAGATCATTCGTAAGTTTTCGTGTCACAGAAAAGTGCTTACCAACTTTAAAGTCAATACATAAAAAATATTGTGAAGAAATCGACTATCAGGGAAGTAAAGAGATATTAAGGAAATATATCCATGAGACAGAGTCTCGTTGGCGTAAAATGAAAAATAATCGTCGAATCTTAATGGAATAGCAATTCATTAGACATTTCAGAATACTATTTCTAAGACTAATGCTGTTATATAGAGAATAAAAGCGACCTATTGTTTACATGGATCAAACTTACATTTATTCTTCTCATACACATTTCAAAGGATGGAATGATTCAACCAATGATGAACAAAAGAACCTATTTCCAAAGGCACTCGTCTTATAGTAGTTAATGCTGGAGGTGAAACAGATTTCGTACCCAATTCATATGTTAGGTGGAAATAAAGCTGTAGCACTGGCGACTATCACAATGGTATGAATTTTGATAATTAAAAAAAATGGGTAACTGAAAATGAATACCTAGTTTACCAACCGGAAGTGTATTACAACAAATTAAAAGAGATATTACCAACCTCTGCAACAAGAAAAGCCATTATGCAGAAATGTACCAACCACAATTATATGCCCGCATAAATGTATATAAACCTAGGTACCAGACTTATGAAATTAATGATTTTTTATCTCTAAGGGCCACAGCGTATTAATATTGCCCCCTTACAATCCTGATTTGAATATAATTGTATTGGTTTGGGCAGCAATAAAATAATATGTTGCTAATAAAAATGTTACATTTTGTTTCCAAAATGTCATAACTTACTGTGATGAATTTTTTAAGCAATTTACTTTGAAGAGTGGAAAAAGCGGTATGATCGCGCGAAACGTTTTGGGCAAAATGTATGGAAAGCTAACCATTGATTGGCATTATTGCTGAAGAGTTGATTATAAATTCAGATAGTGATTCTGATAACAGCGAAAATTATGAATATTCAGATTTATCGTGTACTGAAGAACTTTCCGACGAAAATGGACCATCTACGAGTGAAGGAAGAACTTATACAAATTTAACTAAAATGAGGTTTCATTGAATTTGTAAACTTTGGTTTTATCCCCTGTGGGTTCTGTTAGTAAATCAAACTTTTTAATATCTTAAAATTAGCCAATTAACAACTTTAATTAGGTTTTATCCCTAATTCCATTCAATTGCTCTTTTTTGTCTAATAGTACTTCTCGATTTTTTGAATTTTTTCCATTGCCCTCTCCCCGCTTCTCTTCAAAGTTTTCGTTATTTCTCCACTTTAAATAATATAGAGAAGGAATGGCTTATATTGATTTCGATATTTTTTAATCAATTTACTTTTTTTTTAATTTGCAAGAAACTACACCTTAATTTGTATCAAAAAAATATTAAAATTTTTGTTTTTTCAAAGTGTCAAGAAAAAAGAATGTTCAATAAAAACTTTTTGGTTAACAAAATAACTAATTTGTTGTGTTGTAATAAAAATGAAAATAACTCTACTTTTCACAAAAGGCTCAAAAGAGAATTAAAATTAAGTGTCAGATAGAAAGGGAAAATTGAAATCAGTTATTATTTTTACGATTGTTTTAGTTTTGGTGCTTCCCTACTGATACATTTTTGTCGATTCTATGTTACAGAACAATAGTATCAACAATAAAATCGTAAACATATTATAAAAATTATGAAATTTGTATTAAAATTTAGAATAGTAGCGAAATCTGCATGATTGCCTAAGCACCAGTTCCTAACTCGTTTCACCGACTGTACTTTCCCAAAATAGTGAGTTATTGTTATCCTTCACTCTGAGTTTATCTTCTACGCATTTCAGGGGTCTTCCTTCATTTGCAAAACTGTATCTATCATATTTTTTCACTAGCAATAATATCACATCTTCAACAAATGACACATACTTAAATATTCTATTCTCTGGATGGTCAGCTATTACTACACTATGTTAGATATTTATCCTTCCCTTCTTTTTATATTACCTCGATAGTTACAACGGTTACATATGCCGTCATAATTATGTTTTTTGTTCAAGATCATTATACATAATTCTAACAGTTCACAACTAAAAGTACAACTTGAATCTATGAAAACTATTAGGAAATGAAATTAACTGTCTCGACCCTTACTTTGTGGAATCTCCTCATATTAGTGTTTTAAATGAAACTCACGGTTTCTAGTTAATACCACAATATAATAAAAATTGTTGAAAATTCTAAAAAATTGACAAATGTTTCGATAAATCAATATCATCGTCAGAATGACATTTCATTTGATGCCTACCTGATGTTTCGTAGTTATTTTTGGCTAGACCAAGGAGTGATATTACAAATATTGAAGCTTAGATATTATTAGCCCTATGGTGATATCCTGGATATAATTTTTCCAATTAAGATCAGTATAACTGTGCAATGATATAAAAAACCAGGAAAACTATATCTGCTGATCTTTACAATTATCACTTAAGAAGACAGTTTATTAGTGGAGAACTCCCTAGATTTAACTGTTCATTGACAACTTCATATTGTGGGTTTCTTAAATGTCTTCTAATTTCCAATTCTTCAAGGAAATACAGTTCTTGTTTCTTTTCACAAATATGCAGCACTTCTAGTTTTGTGTTAGGTGTCAATGAATGATTGGTGTCAAGTAGATGTTTTGCGTAGTGGGATTTATCTGGTTGTTTTAATCTGTATGCTCGTAAGTGTTCACTGTATCGGATTTCAAAATTCCTAAGGCAAAGAGGCTCAACAATATACTTAATAGTTACGGATATGAATCTCAGTACTCAATTAGAAATTCAATAGAACTAACCAAAAAGCAATCAACTTGCAAGATATCTATAAACTCGTTCGATGTAACTAATATGTTCACTAAAATTCCTGTTAATACTTGTAAGAAAATTACTAGAAGATAAAAATAATAATCCAGGAATACTATTAGATATACTTAACTCATTTGATGTATGCATTAATCAAAATTATTTCACTTTTGACAATAAGATATATATTCAAAATAAAGGTTTACCAATGGGAAGCTATATATCACCTATTTTGGTAAATATTTTTATGGACAATTTAGAAAGAAAGATCTTTGAAAGTAATGTTTCGAAAAATGTTTTATTTTGGTATAGATATGTAGATGACATATAAGCTTGTTATATGGGTAGTGAACGACAATTAGATGTATTTTTCAACCACATCAATAATTTACACCCAAAAATTAAATTTACATTAGAATTTGAAGAAAATAGCTCAATCAATTTTCTTGATTCAAAAATTCAAAGACTTCATTATTCAATTCACCGAAAATCAACACAGACTGATGTGACAATTCCATTTAGTTCCAATCACCCTATGTCCCATAAACTAGCGGCATATAATTCAATGATACATAGAGCGTTTTCAGTTCCTATGAACAAATGTAATTTTGATAAAGAGATTAATACAATTAGTCAAATAGCAACATCCAACTTTTATCCATTAGATATGATAAATAAGGTAATTAATAAAAAAAAAGAAAAAGTGGCATTACAACTAATATTTCCTAATAAAACTGATGAAATAAAAACTTATAAAACCATCAAATATGCAGGAAATATTTCTAATAATATTTCAAAGATAATATCTTCAGCAACGAATACAACAATTTCTTCTAAAACAGAAAGTAACGTTAGTACAAAATTGTTAGATGTGAAAACAAAAATACCACCATTAAAGAAGTCAGGTATATATAAACTCAAATGTCCAGAATGTAATGCTGTCTATTTGGGTCAGACCCTTAGGAATTTTTAAATCCGATACAGTGAACACATACGAGCATACAGATTAAAACAACCTGACAAATCCCACTACGCAAAACATTTACTTGACACCAATCATTCAATGACACCTGACACAAAACTAGAAGTGCTGCATATTTGTGAAAAGAAACAAGAACTGGATTTCCTTGAAGAATTGGAAATTAGAAGACATTTAAGAAACCCACAATATGAAGTTGTCAATGAATAGTTAAATCTAGGGAGTTTTCCACTAATAAACTGTCTTAAGTGATCATTGTAAAGATCAGCAGATTTAGTTTTCCTGGTTTTCTATATCATTGCACAGTTATACTGAATGGAAAAATGATATCCAGGATATCACCATAGGGCTAATAATATCTATGCTTCAATATTTGTAATATCACATCTTCTTCTTTTTGCTGTTAACATATGAGCTTGTTATATGGGTAGTGAACGACAATTAGATGTATTTTTCAACCACATCAATAATTTACACCCAAAAATTAAATTTACATTAGAATTTGAAGAAAATAGCTCAATCAATTTTCTTGATTCAAAAATTCAAAGACTTCATTATTCAATTCACCGAAAATCAACACAGACTGATGTGACAATTCCATTTAGTTCCAATCACCCTATGTCCCATAAACTAGCGGCATATAATTCAATGATACATAGAGCGTTTTCAGTTCCTATGAACAAATGTAATTTTGATAAAGAGATTAATACAATTAGTCAAATAGCAACATCCAACTTTTATCCATTAGATATGATAAATAAGGTAATTAATAAAAAAGAGGAGAAAGTGGCATTACAACTAATATTTCCTAATAAAACTGATGAAATAAAAACTTATAAAACCATCACATATGCAGGAAATATTTCTAATAATATTTCAAAGATAATATCTTCAGCAACCAATACAACAATTTCTTCTAAAACAGAAAGTAACGTTAGTACAAAATTGTTAAATGTGAAAACAAAAATACCACCATTAAAGAAGTCAGGTATATATAAACTCAAATGTCCAGAATGTAATGCTGTCTATTTGGGTCAGACCCTTAGGAATTTTTAAATCCGATACAGTGAACACATACGAGCATACAGATTAAAACAACCTGACAAATCCCACTACGCAAAACATTTACTTGACACCAATCATTCATTGACACCTAACACAAAACTAGAAGTGCTGCATATTTGTGAAAAGAAACAAGAACTGGATTTCCTTGAAGAATTGGAAATTAGAAGACATTTAAGAAACCCACAATATGAAGTTGTCAATGAATAGTTAAATCTAGGGAGTTTTCCACTAATAAACTGTCTTAAGTGATAATTGTAAAGATCAGCAGATTTAGTTTTCCTGGTTTTCTATATCATTGCACAGTTATACTGAATGGAAAAATGATATCCAGGATATCACCATAGGGCTAATAATATCTATGCTTCAATATTTGTAATATCACATCTTCTTCTTTTTGCTGTTAACATATATTAAGTCAATCACCAGTTAGGTCACTTCTTGGTCTAGCCAAAAATAACTACGAAACATCAGGTAGGCATCAAATGAAATGTAACTTTTGTCATTCTGACGATGATATTGATTTATCGAAACAATTGTCAATTTTTTACAATTTTCAACAATTTTTATTATATTGTGGTATTAACTAGAAACCGGGAGTTTCATTTAAAACACGAATATTAGGAAATGTCTTGCAAACATTAATTTCTCATGCTGTTTATTGCGAGACACATTGAATCATAATTTTATTGGAATATACAGATAACCCGAAAGTTGACGGTTGTATTATCTTGTAATTCGTCAGTAAAGACATGGTGCAATGAGACCAAAAACAATCAATTCAAGTAGAATGTTTTTGAATGTGACGAATCTGGCCTGCGAACTTTCGTTAGATTCACTAATAGTTTTGTTTTATTCGTATTTATACAAGTGTAATTCTTTCTATGTACTGAACAGTATAATTTTTTAATTTAAAACAATTTTTTCTCGCCAAGCATCTCAACAAAAACTGCTCAGTTATACTTTTTTTTTCGAATAACTTCATCTTTTTCTCGAACAAAAGTATTCCTGATTAAACTTGACTTCAGAAATTGAAAGACGCCAAGAGAAATGAGCTCAGCATAATGTTAAATACTTCTACAGCTTTGGACACGTGCATTTCACCGATAACATAAAAACAGTCAAATATTGTACATGATGACTGTAGATCTGTGGATTTTCTAGTATTTTTATGACGTTTTAATTTTAACTAGACATCTGCATACTTTTCAGATGTTATTAATAATTTTATTCAAAAAAAGCTAGGAATGCTATAATTAATTAGGCTATAAGTTTTTTAGATCTTAATTTTAGGATTATTTTTTAGTTCCTAATTTTGTTATTTCTTTAGCTACATCGTAATCTTATTTTTTTGTCATTTTTTATAATTCTATCAATAAAGTTTGGTTTTAAAATTGAACTGATTCCTTTATTGCTTAATTATACATTACTGTCTATTTTCATAAAATCTGTAAATGGGTAGAAAAATAGACATATGTTGGGGGGAGGGGGCGTATATCTTGGTCACAGGGCCAACAATCGAATGTGGGGGCCATGCATCTGTATCTTAGGATTCGGAAACACCCTAAAAACTCCGGAGAGGATCTCAAATCGATAACGAGGTATAAGGAAAATTACCTTATTGCAGTTAAAATCATTATTATTCGCTCCGCATTTGAAAAAATAAGCCAAATAAGATTTTGTTCACTAGACAACTTTTTTGTTTTTGACTGAATCTGGTGTTTTATTAAAAAATTTCAATATAGCCTTCTGTACGTATCTTAGCACCATAAATCTTTTGAATCTCATTAATTTTTGACTATGGTTCTAAAACAAAAACTTAATATTTGATCATTTTTAGTTCTTATCGTCACAATAACATGTGTTCTTATTTCTTTCACTTAATTGTTTCCTCTATTTCAACAATTTATACGAATATTTCGGATATTCCCTGTAATACGCATTAAGCACAATGTGGGTTTGCCACAAGTGACCGTGAATAAACATTATTTTTATTACAATTTCTACTTTTTATAGCGGACGTGCAATGATGTTATACCATAATTCAATTTACTTCGTTAATAGCGTAACGACTAAACTACAAATCATTTTAAAATGAAAGTCACACACTATCGGGGATCACGTATTCTGGTAAAATAATACCTCTGGTTATTGCATAATAATTTTTCGGAAGTACGGAACTGTAAATGTTCATTTATTCATTCACTGAGAATAATACGAATAATATAACTGATTTGATTTAATCATTGATAATTATCAGGCAGTTTATACTTTTATTTATTTAAAGACCTCTTCTGGAAGGTTTCTGTAATTGCAAACTGATTAATTCATTCGAATTTTTCGGATACGATTCAGTATACGAGGAATACTATTAAATTTGCGGAGTCTAGGAAGTGCATTCCAGAATTGTTACGTTCGTAAAATTTAACATATTCAATTTATAACTCAGTTCGATTTGAAACTAAGTAGCCAAAGACTAATGAATCTAAAGACTTTTAGACTAAAAGTCACCCTGTGGTGGTTATTTAGCAAGTGCCCATCGTATATACTTCTTAAACCATCAAACCATTCATCTTCGGGAGACACTTATAATTATTTGTTGGGGTTAAATAAATACAAGTGTATATCAAAACTCACTGGGATATTATATTTAACACTAGGTATACAAATTACTGACCATGGATAACTTACACTACAATCATTGATACTAATAATAATTATAGAGAAATGAGCCCTCTCTTTTATATAGGAAATTCTATAAATGCTCTTTGCGTCGACCTTGTCATACTACATTATTTATTGTTAAGACGCGTCAATAATATATTTACAAAACAGTCGTGATTCCTTAGTTTGTTAATAACCTTACTACACCTTGTCAGTGACCTTCAAGTTCACTGGCCGCTAGCCATATTTGAAATTAAAATCTAGTTACATCTAATTAAATCTAATAGTGTCTTTTGGGATCATCACAATTTTTCTCCAGTATTCAGACAACCGTTTTTTGTGCACTCATACATTAACGTTAGCAATGCTTTTACAATAACTCCTTTTCCTTTCCACGTTCATATGCTAGAGAAGTCTTTCTTCGCGCCTTCTTGTACCTTCTATGACTTTTCTCTTATCTGTCTCCACTTTGAGGTCATGATAAAAGTCAACGTTTCTAAAAGAGCTGGGCAGTAATGGGAGAATTTTGGCATGTCTCTTCTACGAGATATACTAGTGGCCATAGAAGGTAAATATATGTTATCCTTCAGGTGAAAAATATAAATAATAAATATAAATTCTTTGCAACTATCACTATCAGAGGAGCTAGGCACATAATCCCTGTCTTCATCTGAATCTTTCGATCCATTAGTTGATTCCAGTTGATTTAACAATTCCATTATTTCTTCATTTATCAATCCCTTCCTCCGACTCATGATGTTTGTATACCTAATAATACATATATGAGAAGTCTTGAGAATGCAGCATAGATACCATTCAATAACCACTGGGACAGTAATGTTCCAATAAAATAAACCATTGGGATATATATGTCCCCTAATATCAAATTTTGTCAAAATCTACAATAAAAATGCACTAGTAATGAACTTACTGATTTGCTAAAAATAGATAAAACGAAAACAACACGTTTCTCCATTTATGTATGTTTGCCAAAAATGGCGCCATAATGCACAAACATTTACTATGTCATACGTGGCAGGACGCTCGTAATCACAGGAAATCAGTGGGGCACGCACTCCACTAAATTTGAATCGAATTTATCCCATAGATCTTGGAAATATCTGCGCGATATATATGTCCAAGAAGGAATTGCAATTCAAAAAAGTGATTTATTTTCTTTTAGTAATTCATTCACACTATTGTAACTTCTATTAAAACAATTCGTTCCTAGACGTGGCATTTATTTCTTATTCAGAAAGGAATAGACTCGTCGATAAACGCGTAAACTGGCGCAGAAATGAATGAAGTTGCTCAAGTGAGTGAAGGCAATCAATGACCGAAAGCTTAGAACAAACTAACAAGAATTAATTCATGTATAGACTTTTCTCAGAGTAGGGTTTGAAAAACTATTTTATATTATTAATTATTCCTAAATGTTTTATTTGAATTATTATTATCACTACTTTTACAAAGATCTTATTAAAAGAATAATCACCCTTTAAATAAGCTTAACAAATTTTGAATTTAATTGGCCAAATAGAATTTAGAGATCTCTAACAAATTGTTCTAAACGGTACCTTTAATTTTCTTGATTTCCATTTTTCCCACACCAATCTTCACTCTAAATAAATCATATACTTTCTTAAACATCTTCTTCATAAACCAGCTCAATTTTATAACACTTACAAATTTTGTTTATGATCTTGACCAAATATTTTTATTACAATCCTTGTTGGGCACTTGTAGGAATTTCAGTGATATTCTCAGTTTTCGATTTCAATTTACTTATAATATATCTTCATTAAACTTAAACTCTTTTCAATTCTCGACTTCTATCTATTTTACATATTTTTCTTCAGAATTCATTAACAATTCTCAATTTGAATCTACTTTCAAAACTAGTATTAAATTCCCGACTTTAAACCACTTTTCTTACTATTTTTTTCTTTTAAACTTCAAAACTGACAACCCTCTTTCTTATTGCAAAATCGATCATTTCTTTCCTTCAAATTTTTATATCGTCTTGACAACCAACATATCCTACTTGATTCCAATTAAAATCATATTATTTATCTCAAATATCATGTGTACATAAGTTTCCTATATTATTTACAAATTTCAGTCTCATAATATACTCTGGACATTCTTCCGTTACTCGATTCTTCCTTCGTTTTCCAAACTTTTTTTTCTTCTCTTCCTTTATTACTCGATACTCCATTCGATTTCTAAATGTCTTTTTCTTCTCTTCCCTTATTACTAAGTTCTCAAATTCTCTTCTCACATTTTCCTCTAGTTGTCTTATTTCATTTTCTATCTTATTTTCCTCATTACAAAACCATAGTAATCACATCCACCTTAACATACCCCTGATTACTAATTTCATTTCCACCAGATCCCTAATATTTTTAACCCTACTTCTCAGAATTGTGATAAATACTTTCCTCATTTGTATCTCTCAGCTTCCTAATCATTTCGTCCATTTCCTTTTTAAAATTGTTGTCCCATATCTCACTCCTTTTAGCACACATCCCTGTTTGTATTCCTACTCTAACATCTAAGTCTTTAATTTCCCTGTCAAGATTTTCTTTAAAATTCTGCATAACCTCCTCACTTATTTGTCCCTTCAATTTAATATAAACCACTTCTTTGGTTAATTTTTCATTTTGCTTTGTGACTTCTATCTGAATCACACTTGGTATATTTCCCAATACATGTACTTATTCCAGGACATGCTTATCTATCTCTCCCCTGATTACAATGCCGTTCTCTTTTACTTCTGTTCTTAAGTTCTCCTCTTGAACTTTCATGTTTTCTTCAATACTTTTAACCTCTTCCTGGTGCTCTTCTTATACCTTTTTTAATTTCCCAACTTCTTCTAGTGTCTTGTCTAATTTCTTATTCATATTATTCAAGTCTCCCTTATTTTCTTCAAATTTGTTATAAAAGTCTCCCCTCATCGCATCCATCGTTTCGTTCATGTTATTCATATCTCCCCTAATTCCTCCATTCATCTTGTCCATCTTTTCATTCATACTAATCAAAAATTCCATTAACCAATCTTCTCTACTTATTATTTCCTGTCTCTCTTGTCACCTATCCTTCTGTTCTTCTTCTGCAATATCTCCCTGATTATCTTCAAGAGTTTGTTCTTGTTTATGTCCTGACAAATCTCTCTCTGAATCTTCTCTTCCCTGTTCCATATATTGCACTTGGAAATCACCTACTCAATATATCCTTTCTTCGTCTACTTGCACTCCTTTATCCTTTTCTTTTCCGTCTGTAGATTCCAACTCCTCACAATAATAGATACGTTTCCGCATCCTTTCCCTCATTTTTTAATGCATCCTTCAATAAATCTACAAAAATTTATTTCCCCCCATATCTATCCTGTCCTCCTAAGAAATGATTTCAACTCTGTGACCTTCAATTCCCCCAAAGTTTTACTATCCTCATCTATTTTAATATATTATATAACAGTGTCAATAAAGTTAACTCAAAATATTTATTTATTCTTTTGCAAATAAATTATATTGATATATGTATTATTTTGTGTTATATTATACGTATTTACATGCAACAGGCTAAGCATAAGCAAAACTAAATTATTATTAAAAAAAATTCTGAAAATATGTTATTTAAAATAAACTTCGCAACGCTGTAAATAAATTCTCAAGAGAACACGTGCTAAGGGTCAATAGAACCAGAGCGTAAACGCCACACGTTGGTTGCGACAATTGAAATATGCCAAAGTTTTGCTAAAATTAATGTATAGAGACTCTTCTCAGGGTAGGGTTCCAAAAACTATTTTATATTAATAATTCTTCATAATTTTCTCATTTGAATTAATATTATCACTACTTTCACAAAGATCTTATTAAAGAAATAATCACTCTTTAAATACGCTTAATAAATTTTGAATGTAATTGGCCAAATATAATTTGGAGATCTCTAAAAAATTGTTCTAAACGGTACCTTTAATTCTTTTAGATTTCCATTTTCTCCAAACCAATCTTCACTGTAAATTTATCCTTTATTTTCTTAAACACCTTCTTCATAAACCAGCTCACTTTTTGTTCATGATCTTGACCAAATATTTAATTACAATCCTTGTTGGGTACTTGTAGAAATTTCAGATGATATTCTCAGTTTTCGATTTCAATCTACTTATAATATATCTTCATTAAAGTTCAAAAACTCTTTTCAGTTCTCGACTTCTATCTATTTTACATATTTCTGTTCAGAAATTATTTCCAGATCTCAATTTAAATCTACTTTTTATATCTCTTTTCAAAACTAGTAATAAATTCCCGATTCAAAACTACTTTTCTTACTACTTTTTTCTTTTAAACTTCAAAACTGGAAACCCTCTTTCTTATTGCAATATCAATAATTTGTTTCCTTCAAATTTTTATTCTTGACAACCCAAATGTATATTTTCAATTAAATCATTCGTTTGCTATATCTTAACATACAAATCACATACAGGGTGTCTTATTGTTGATATTAATATTGGTTTCTTTTATGATTAGAAAAATTAATTTTCGCAACCAAAGTTGTGAAGAAATTCAAACACTCTAGATTTACCGGTATAGATTAAGATTATCACATATAAAGTACCTGGAATATAAAAGACAAAATTTGGATATGATAAAGAATTATAAAGTGATTAAAGCGGCTGTTGAAAGGCTCTTCTTCTTTGTCACCTTTATTAACAGTCCCAGGAAGAATCCTTCAAGCGACAGAAGCTTTGAACAATTAGTATTTCATTAGAGGAAATACTTTCAATTTTAATCAATTTACTCAGTTGTTATTATATAGTACAGGGTGAATCTTCATTTTGTTATGTTATAATGTTAATATGGAAGAATGGAGAATATTTTCAATACTTGTGGTGGGAATTAAATTCATGTTTTGACATAACTTGCGTTATTTTGAAATCAGTATTAATTTTTATGTGTTTCTTAAATAAAAATAAAAAAGCGAGCGTTCCTTATTTAATTTAAAAATATTCGGCCTATTCTAGAAGTAATTGAATTCCTTCTTCCTTTCTTAATACTTTGTTTTGTAAACTCTGAATTACTCTTGTATTCGTTCAACACCAGAGTTGTATTCCATACTATTTTCCATTCTTGCTTATATTTTACTAGCTTATTATCCTTATCGTATGACTAATTCCTCTTTACGTTTTAAACGGTGTTTCCTATGTTTGGTATCTAGTTAAACAATATATTTTGCAGAAATAACGTTTGCATTATCTGCTCTTTGATATTTATTAGAATATATAAGTACACTTTTACAGATCACAAGTGTAGAGAAGTACAAGACCGGTTTAAGGATATCCAAACTTTAATTTCTTAAACGTGCGACATTTATATTTTATCCGAAATCACCTATTTGTTAGATCAGATTGAAGAACTCCGATGCACTATTTAGGTGAAATTATTATTCCTGTAATTGCTCGTGCCACCCTTATCAGACGCTGTAGCAAAAACATTCCAGATATACTTTTCACAATGATGTTTGTTCTTTATTAACCTATTTCAGCATTGGAAGTTGATTCCTGAACCCAAACTTGTGATAATTTTTCAACATCTCTTCAAGTAATTTTCCAGCAATAATTTCGGAACCAGGAGCTTTTTTAAGAACATAATGTTTTTGACACGAAATCAATTACATTCATATAAAGTAGGCAGAAAATTGTAGAAACATGATTATATAATAACAACATTGAAGTGGGTAATTTACCTCACTTACACCGCTTGAAATTTTAACAGAATCAATAGACCAGTTATTGACGCAAACAACTTAAAGGTATTACGTTTTTGAGATAGGTTACGGTCGTCTTAGAATGTTATATCAATAAAGACTTTATTCCAGAGCCGAAATAACTGAATTTCTAGTGTAAAAATATCGTCAAGAATTCGTGAAAGTTCTTATAGATGGTATTACTCATGTGAAGATCGCATGCACAAATTTACTGAAACATTTCTGTAGAATAAGAAGCAAGTAGGGAAGCGCTACTAGCGTATAAATATGTATGTCAAGTTAGCCCCCCCCCCACCAGCGAAATTTTGTAAAAAGACACTACAAGAATTATGTGCTATTTATGGGCTGATTAGTTGCTCTAATTAAATTTTTTGGGTTCCAACCGTTTAGCGGGAATTTCAGCTTAAAATCATTTCAACTACATACGGAAAGAGATCGCCAATCGAGAAAACAAATATCACTGAATTTTTGGCATTTTTGGGCTCTTAGAATACGCAAACATATTTAAGAAAAAAGCAACCGTTTCGGAGAAAATTGATTTTATGGTTGCTTGACATGAAGTTATGTATGTAGGAAGCCTCCCCCATAATTTTAAGATTTAATTCCTGCTAAACGGTTGGAACCCAAATATTGTAATTAGAACAACTAATTAGCCCAACCTGTTAGTACCGTCCTTTTTAAAAATTTCGCATTTGAAATTGAATTTTCCACCCGGTATATTTATTTTGTTAATTGCTTTTGTATATTCTGAGAGCCAATAAATAGTATGTAGGGAGCTCCCCCCATAACTTTAACATTTAATTCCTGCTAAACGGTTGGAGCCCAAAAATTGTAATTAGAACAACTGATTAGCTCTTAAATAGCATTACATTTTAGTATCGTTCTTTTTTTAAATTCCGCTTTTGAAACTTTCCACCTTAATTTTTGTTTAATTTCCACCCTGTATATTTATTTTGTTAATTGCTTTTGCATATTCTGAGAGCCCATAAATAGCTAAAAATTCAGGGGTAGCTGTTGGTTCGATTGCCACGTTCTTTTCGTATGTAGGGAACCTCCCTCATAATTTTAAGATTTAATTCCTGCTAAATAAAGAGACCCATCTTTCAAGTCAACCAAATTTTCGTTTACATCACTATGGCAAGACCGATTGCGTCATATCTTTAAGCAATTACACAAAAAATGGGAATTTAATATTAAAAATCGAAGTGTTTCAGCTATTCCTAAAACTATTTATAGTCTAGCAAATAATTTATTTCGCACCTTAGTGACAACCTGTATATTTATTTTGTTTAAAAATGTTTTTGCATATTCTGAGATCCCATAAATAGCCCTAAATTCAGGCGTTACTGTTTGTTCAATTTCGGCACTCGTTCTGTGTGAGGAGGAGCTAACTTGATGTCAAGCAACTTTAAAATCGATTTTCTTCGAAACGGTTGCTTTTTTCTTAAATCTATTTGCGTATTCTGAAAGCCCAAAAAAAGCTCAAAATCCAGAGGTATTTGTTTTTTCGATTGGCTATCTCTTTCCGTATGTAGTTCCCCCCTCCACCATTTTAAGCTGACATTCCCGCTAAACGGTTCAAGCCCAAAAAGTTTAATAAGATCAACTAATTAGCTCATAAATTGCACATAATTCTTGTACGGTCTTTTTTAAAATCTCCCTGTTGGGGGAGGGGGGGAGGGGGTTGAACTTGACATACATCGTATAAATAGACTTCTATAGTTTATTTACGATAAAAAGACGATGACGTTGCAAAAGAAAATATTGTGATGTTGCCAAGCTGTAATTTTTTCCTTCACTCAACGAATATTAGAAAAGTCAATCTGATGTTAGATTGACAGTTCTTCTTTTTCATTGTTCCGTGCCTCGTGGGGCGTAAGTCAAAAATATTCATTTAAAAATAGAAGGCTTGTATGATAGGCTTAATTAATTTAATATAAATATTTATTCATGAAAAACTATGGATAAGATACAAGAAACAGTAACCAACCATTCTATATTTGAATTAATATTGTGAATAAAATAAAGCAGTAAATTCGATATACTCTTTGTTTCCATACATTTCGTATATAACATTTCGGAAAACATTTTGATCAAAGTTATCAATTTCAACAGTAGGTTTTATGCGTTGTCTCTTTTAAGGTGAGCCTTTAGGCTGTTCACCACTATTGTGCTTGGCGGCAATACGGTTAACAGTGGTAACGCTAAGTTGTAAAGCTTCTGCAACTCTCTACACTATAATTACTTCAATGTATGAAAGAATAATATATTATCCAGTTTAATTAACCTAACCTAACATTAAAAACATTTAATCATTTACATTTAAATATGTAACAATAATATTAATAATGATGAATACAAATAGCGAATACTATTACTTACGCCTCTCACAGCAGTAAGAGGGAGAAGCGGGCCCCCATTTCGGCATTCTCGTTCAAAATAGCTCAACAAAGATGTTACCATCTCTTGACATTTTCTGTTCAGCTGCCTCGGCATTTTATTAACCACACACTGAAGATTTGCCTAAATAATTAGTTATGAAAATAACTGTTTTTTTAATCTTAAAGAAGCAATGAATTTAAAAGCACTAAAAAACTTGTATATATTAGACGATGATAATGTCAATAAACGTCCAAACAAACTGGGGAATTTTACCAGTTGATTTGACAACGTCTTGAAGATTTGCCAACCGTTACCTGTAAATTGCCCTGGCTGTTGAGGATAAATTGTATTCACGGTTGGTAAATTAATATTTATTCTGATAAGCAGGAAAGTAACTAAAAATGACATCATCGTATTTTTATCCTAAATAAATAAACTATAAACAGTAATTTCAGTTTAATAAACATTTAAATTACCGAATTTGTCTAATAATTATTACAATAACAAAACAATTAAACAAAAGCATGCAAATGAAACACACATCCACATATTAAGTATTAATAAGTAACCTCTACTCTACTCTATGGATGAAAATGACAGTAAAATTGGTTGAAGAAAACGTATGTCTTTCGTGCAGAATTCTAATTTATAGAACATGCCAAACTTCATTGTCAGCTTTTGACACAATGTTAATTTTCATTTGTTTATTCAGTTATATAGTGGACTAAGTGACAGAAGACATGTGTTGCGCCTTTTGAAACTTTTATCCAGGTTAATCCTGGAATAAGTATATTTTGAAATGTTGTTCATATGATGTCCCTTTTTTAAATATTTACATGGTCCTCTGGACACTTGGTATTTTTATGGTCTGGCTCTTGTACACCTGACGAGTAAGTATTTTTTTCAATTTTCAAAGTTCTCATTATCAAAATTTCTTAAATTCAATTCAATGTTACTTACTTACAGGTACGCACTGAAGATGACATTATTTGTCGAAAGAGCTTTGCTATGATTTTATAAATTAAAACTCTGCACGAAATACAAACCTTTTCTTCATCCAATTACATTGGAACGTGCACACAGCTTGACAATTTTCACTCAAGAAAATGACAGTGTCCAAATTTTGAAAACTGAGAAGACGTCTAAATAAATCCTTATGATTAGAACCTAATTAAAGTTGAAATTTCAACTTGATGAGGTTATAATAACTGTCTTGAAATGCATTGTAAAATAGTAGAAAAAAAAGAAAAAGTAGTAGATGTTACAAACAAAAATAACCTAAAAGAAATGAAAAATAACCTGAACGGTCGTCTTAAATTTTATTTAAACGAAATAACGCAACAAATAAAGGTCAGAGGTCAACGTTTATTTCCATTGAAGAGCTTTCAGACCATGCTGATTCCAAATATATTTGTACCTAAGCTCTAGCACTTACCGTTCTTCCGCTGAATCTTAAAACTGCCGGATGAACACCAGAAACTATAAAATAAGTTTTCGATTTTTTTCGTCTCTTTTGTCGTGTTTAGAAGTGTACAAATAAGGCTTGATTGTCATATTTTGTTATTGTGAGTTTCTTATGTTAATACTCCTAAATATAATTTGGCTAAAAAGCTAAGGGCTATTGTTAGAAACTATGGAGATATATCTGAATACTTAATTAAAAATTCATCAAACAATTAAAAACAAACAACTTATAAATCTAAATTCATTTCATTTGATGTTACCAATATAGGTATGTTCTCTAAAATTCCTTCAAAAGAATGCATAACACTTGTAAGAAAATAACTAGGAGATAAAATATTAACCCAGGAATAATATAAAGTATACGGGAAAGTAACCTGTGATGGCCCCCATTATTCTTTTATGTTATAACTTTAGAACTAATTGTAATATAATTACAAGATTTAGCCAGATATCTTGTTATCATAGGTTATCTTCATTTGTACGTAATAAAATTTTGTATTCACTTTCCATTTGGAGTAACACATCTTATGATGGCCCTCTTTATAAAAATTGTAAAAAGTCGATTTTTGTAAAAAAATTCTTAGTATTTTTCAACTAAAAGGCGTTTAAAACTGAAAACGTTGTATTAAAAAGATTTATGTATTTCAATTATACTTAAAAAGGAGAAGAACTACATTTCATAGAAGCAATAAAAAATATAAGAATACATTTCACACAAAAAATTATACCCAAACTTTTTAAAAGAAATTTTTTTTTGTAATCCCAATATTAAAAATGCTTTGCTGGTTGACAAACATCACAAATAAAAGTCTTTGTTGACCTAGGAACATCAGCACATTCGCAATGACACTAACCGTTGCAACTCTGGAACTTTAGCCAGAATTCTTTAGGACGAGAACGAGAAAAGAGCTCGTTGCAATACAGACACGCTGCATCTGATTGATCACTATCGCTCAGTTCAGGCACAACTTCCTCATCACTATCTTTTTTCATTTGTTTTCCAATTTTTCATCTGGTAACGTTTGCTGTTGTCCTTCTCTCTTTATCTAATGCTACCTTTCTAGACTCTTTAATTTCTTCGATATCTGGAGTGCTGTTAAGGACACCAGTCTTTCCACGTTTCCTTTTCCTTGTAGTTAATTTCATTGTTGCCATTGGGATAGGAGATAATTCTTCAATTTGTTTTCTGCTTATACAATATTTCGACGTGCTTGCAACTTCGTCTGTAAGATTTTTCCAACTGGAGTACCGTTAACATGGTCAGTTTCGTTTAAGAGGTTATCAATTTCCCTCTGCGATTGTTCTTCGGTATTTGTATTTATAGTCTGTGATTCGTCTTGCGTGGTTTCCAACTCTATGTGTTGTTGAAGCAGCTGCAAATTCCCAGTCCTCAAAAACATCTGGATTAAATGGATGTTTACCTGTTTTTTCAAAAGACTGTATTGCAGTCACAGTCCGTCCTGGGTTATCTCTCATCCATTTTTGAATTTCTATGTTATAAAAAGTTTGAAGCGGTGCAAAAAAACCTACATCATGGGGATGGACGCGATGAGAACAATGGGCTGGAAGACAAAATAGTATTATTCCATTTTCCTTACTATATTCCAGCACTTCCAACCCCTTGTGACCACTATGCCTATCAAGGATTGAAAGCACTTTATTCTCATTTGATGCTTTAACTTGCAAGACAAAGTGCTTTAGCCACTTGACAAATGTTTCATGTTTCAGTGTTCATCCAACCACGGTCTTGGCAAAACGCCACACTGCGTACTGGGGCTCAATCCATTGATTAACTCTGCTTTAAATCGCTTCCGAGGGAAAATAAAAGCGGGTGGAATAAAGGTTCCTATGGCGTTCATATAACACACAGCGGTATAATTTCGCCCACGCTCAGCACTGCTTATAATTCCTATTTGTTTCCTTTCTTTGGTCGCAAGAATTTTGGTAGATTTCGTAGGAACTGTGCTTATCCCTGTCTCGTCAACATTGAAAATATTTTCAGGAGAGAATTTATATTTATCCATAACTTCTCCAATGGAACGGAAAAACAACTTAATGTTTTCTTTATTGAATGCCTGTGCTCTTGCGATAGATGTGTGCTCTGGAATTATTACAGTTATCTTCGGTTCCTTAGGAGAAATCCTTTCAACCACTTCCTACCAGCCATACCCTTTTCTCTATAAAATCGGTGGTTCATTTTATGCTTCTCGGTTATTTGAAAAACAAGCTTTCTTAACTCAGTACTGGTAAGTCCAAAAAGCCTGGTTTCTAAATTTATAACGTGCTTCAGTATTAATATCATAAGTAGGCTTATGTCCACTTAAATATACTTTGCTACTGCCCCGTTCATTCTGGAACCTCATACGTAGTGTCGTTCGTGGCACATTTTTACGGCAGTTGTATAGCCCATTGTTTTATTTCGTATTGTTTGTAAGGCTTCAGCCATGTTGTTTTCATCCCACTGCTGCCTTATTTTTGACTTGTCCAGAAATTATCAGGAATTATTTTTATTACGTTTACTCCTATGAAGGCCGTATGATGCATATTCCTATGATGGCCCCGGAGCCATCACAGAAATATTCGCCTTGGACCATCATACGCAAAATGGCATGTAATACAAAAACACAAAAAACTTTTCATATGAAAACATAACCTTTAAACTACTATAGAATACATAACGAAGATCCTACTAAAATTACCCTCTCCAAATTGTATTCAATACTCCCTACAGATACGAACGCAAAATGCATTTTAGAATAGTAATTTTTTACATCAGTTACTTACCGGATTCATTTTTTTTATAGGAGCCACATTTAACGCATTTATAATTAGCAAACTCGATGGTACACTAAACGGCCAATATTGAAGTTCTCTAGTAAATAAAATAGGCAACCAAAGATACATAACAGGAAATAAAGTAACAGGGCCAACACTGGCATAGGGCCATCACAGGTCACTTTCCCCTACTTAATTTATTTGATGCATGTATTAATCAGAGTTATTTCACTTTTGACAATAAGATATATATTCAAAATGAAGGTTTACCAATGGGAAGCCCCAAATCACCAATTTTAGCAAACATATTCATGGACATTTTAAAAAGCAAAATCTTGTCATGTATTAATTCTAAAAATATCTTATATTAACATAGATATATAGATGACATAGTAGCTTGTTTTGTAGGCAGTGAACCATGATTAGATGCATTTTTCAAATATATTAATATATATAGGCATAAGACAGGCCCTAGGGCCTATAGCCGTGTAAGAATTTGCCATCTGTATCTATCGCTTGCTACGCTTTTCCAGTTCCGTATTCCCTTTTCCGCGACGTCCTGCATTACGGCTTCTTTCCACTTTCTTCTGGGCCTACCTCTCTTCTTCTTTACCTCTGGTCTTTTCCATGGTACTTCTTTTACATCTCTTGACTGTTCCATCCGTTCTAAGTGACCTAACCACTGCAGTCTTTTTGATTGAATTACTTCAATAGATGTTGAGTCATTGTTTAGATCATACAACTCCTCATTTGTGCGCCTCTCCCATCCTTCTTCTGTTTTTTTTTCGCCATAAATTTTCCTTAATATCTTCCTCTCCCAGATTTCGAGTTTGGATTTTTGTTTCTTATTCATAACCCATGTTTCACATCCGTATAGCACTGTCGGTCTTAATATTGTTTTATAAATTATTTTCTTTGTTGCTCGTGTGACTTGTTTTGATCTCAAGATTTTGAGTAATCCTCCAGCACAACTATTGCCCTTGGCCAGTCTAAGATCGATTTCTGCTCCTTCCTCACATTTATCATTTATTAGGACAACTAGATACATATAGTTCTTGGTTTCCTTTATTTGTATTATTTTATCGTTCTGTAGCTCTAGCCATAATGTCTTACTGTTTTATTTCTTAGTTTCATGTACTGGCTTTTTGCTTCATTTATCTCCAACCCCACTTCTTGTGCTGCTGTCACTAGATCTTTTGCTATTTTCATCAGTTCTTTCTTTTTCCTTGATAATAAAACCACGTCATCTGCATATGCCAAACATTGGTGGCTTTTGTTCAGTAATGTACCCCGACGGTTGATTTTGCCCTTCCTCATAACATCTTCTAATGCTATGTTGAATAGCATGGTAGATAGTGGGTCTCCTTGCCTCAGTCCTTTGGTTGTATCAAATTCTTCTGAATCTTCTCCTTCTACTCTTACTACATTCCTTGTCTGCTTGAGTGTCATTTCCAACAGTTTGCATAGCTTCTCTGGAATTTTGTATTTTGTTAAGACTCTCAATAGCTTAATCCTGTTTATCGTGTCATAGGCTGCCTTGAAGTCGATAAACAGCATATATGTAGGAATCTCGTATTCGTAACAGTGTGTTAATACTTGTTTCAGTAAGAAAATTTGATCTGTTGTTCCTCTAGACTTACTTTTCTGTATAAGTTTCTAATCGTCTTTATATTAGTGTAGCTAGTACTTTGTACATGCTATCAAGTAGTGCTATTCCTCTGTTATTATTGCAATGTGAAATGTCACCTTTCTTGTATATCGGTAGAATTAATGCTTTTTTCCATCTTTCTGGCATATGTTCAGTCCAAACCTCTTGTATTAACTTAGTAATTTCTCTTTTTAATACAATACCTCCGTATTTCAAGTTTTTTGCTGTAATACTATTGGATCCTAGGGCTTTATTATTTTTCATATTGTGAATAATTTCTTCTATTTCTGCTAGTGTAGGTTCTTCATCTTCGGAACGGTTTTGTTCTCCCAATGGAACGTCTTCTCTTTCTTCTGTTTCTAGTTCTGCATTTACTTTTAATAGCTCTTCAGAATGGCTTTTCCATCTTCTTATTATTTCAGTTTTTGCTCCTAGCAGTTTACCGTTTACCTCTTTTCTTGTAATCCTGTACCTTGTTCATTGTTTGAGTCCATGCCGTAATCGTGTGTCTACTAGTTTTTCTGGTTGAGCTGTAACTGTTTTTGTTCATCATTCCATTTCCATACTATACCATTTACTATTAATTTCTTGTAACCTACTTTTGTTTGTTTGCCCTTATATTTTTCTTCCTTAGCCTTTCCTCTGATTATTTTTTGTACTTCCTGTTCCTTCTTGGTAAGATCCGACTCAATGAAAATTTTTTCCCGGAGATGTCTCAGTCTGCTATTATTTTTCAAGATGTCAATTTTATCTGTTATGTTTTCCATTTCAATTAAGCACATCTTTTCCCCTATTTTCTGAGCGCTTCTTATTTTAACGTCCACTTGTATTTCTTTAGCTATGAATGTTTCTATTTTTTGCTTTAGAGAAATATCTTCATTTGTATTCACTTCTATTCCAGTAATGATCAGGTTTTTCTTTTTAGTAACTCTTTCTAAGTGTTCTACTTTTTCATTTAATGCTTTAATTTCCTTCTTCATTTTCAGATTTTCGTGTTTTATCTCTAACAGCTGCATATTTCTTTCTCCATTTTCTTTTCTCAATTGTTTTATTTCTTTCATCATATCATCATTCTTTAACATCAGTCCCTACATCAATTTGATCATAGTTGTTTCCGTATCCACTCTCCCTTTATCCTCTTTCTGTTTCTTGCTTCTTCCGAAGCTTTCATCTGCTTCTTTTCTCTTTCTCTCATACTCCTCTTCAGTGTTCGACCCATTTTCTTGATACATTTTCTTTATCTTCTCAAACGTCCACGAAATCCGTGTCTCTTTTGTAGTTTGTATGCCAAGGGTCTACTACAATTCGACCCCTAGCCCACTCAGAGCTAACTGATTTCGTTTCTGTATTAAATTATTGTTTCAAATGTACTTTCTGATTATTTAAAGCCGACCCTGTGTCTTTTCCAAATTTCTATCGCTTATATTTGTAGCAGTTCTTTCCTGTTGTAGTATGAATGGTAAAAACTCGTCTTCGGTTTAATGTTTATTATCAGGTGTTACTAATTATCCAAATATGTATTTTTGGTTATTGTTGAATGTTTAATTTAATCGTAACTAGCACCCTTTTTACATTACTCTAAACTTAGCCCTCATAATATAACATTATTTAGGATAATAGACTTTGTAAATATATATAACTGAAACTGCAAATATATTAATAATTTGCTCTTAAAAACTAAATTTACATTAGCAGTTGAATAAAATACTCAAACAATTTTCTTGATTTAAAAATTCAACAACTTCTTTTACTACAGAAAGAAATGTATATACAACATTGTTAAATATAAAAACAAAATCACTTTTCCAATACACTCTTGTGTTTTAATAAACAATTTCGCCACTGGTAACGCTAAGCCATCTAAAAGTTACGTTTATTTGAATTCCAATACTGGTGTAGCATAATAAAGAAGATAGTTTTTTGTGGACTGGCCTAACGGTCTAATAAACATTCTTTTTTTCAACGTTTATTAGACGAATGAAGTTCTGCAGTCGACATGAAGCTGCTGTCAATGATTACGAGTCCGCTATTCGCGGCCCGCGATATGGAAATAGATCTAGTGAAGCACCGCTAAAAATACTGGACGAGTTTTTCGCCAGTTTCCTTCTTACTGCGGCCTAACACTATAGCGGTCGGTTATAAAGTGTTTTTTTATTATATTTTATATAAACATTCGGAAAGTGCGTGAAAATTTTATATCAAACTCCGATCGAGATAGTGTGAATCTGTGGAAAATTTAAAATTTTCGTTCAATTTTTATACTGTTTTTTTACTTCTATATTTTTGTTATATAAAGGTTTGAGTGAGCTATTTACATTTATATTGATCAAACATTTAGACATAGATTTTCTGACACATTATTATGAATTATTAAAGTATAAAACTGTGAAAATCAGATCAAGGATGCTATCTTTTTGTTTCCTCTTCATAAATCTTCAGATCAATTAAAGTCTGAGTGATTTTATGGAACAGAAATCAAAATTGTTCGATTTTTTGATCAATTAATCCGTCTATGAATCAAAATTTGTATCAGTTACTTCATAATTTTCGAGTAAAAATATGTGGGAATACCTATTTGAGTCAATGTAGATGTGCGTAATTGAAATGGGTAGTATTTTAAAAGCAAATCAATCTTTCGAAAAAATTTCTGATCTCTAATAATAATTATTTAATTCGACTAGATCCAATTGATTAACATTTTGATATGTACATATTTAAATTAATGAAATAACGAAAAAACGAGTCCAAGGTAATTTCATCCCTCTATATAATCATATGATTTATTCAAACAATAAAAAAATTAACAAATTCTGCTAGTTAATACATTTTTCATTTTAAATTCGAATTGATTAATTTTTTTCCATATTGTAGGTAAATTTATATGAAATCAAGCAAATGTTTTGAATTTTGATAAATTTGGGCGTACGTCATTTTATACTGGGTGTGTTTTTTGACTCTCACATTAAAACCACATGAATATTGTGTTAAATAAAGCAGATAAATTGGAATTACTAAAATGTGAATTGCAATGAGAAATGAAACACATGCGCTTTTTTTTTAGTTTCATAACACAATGAATATGTCATTCACGTATTAAATGTCAAAATTGAAAATAAGGTACTGTTCACATAATGTATTATAAATTCAAATGATATATAGTTAATTGTAGTAATTTTAACTAGATGTTGCAATAACTAACACCCCTTCTCAACCTATAGTTAAATTTAATTACATCTAGCGGTTTTGTTAACATATCAGCGATCATTATACAAGTTGAACAATAAACAGCTGAAATGCGTTTCGATAATATCAAATCATATACGAACTTATATTTGATATAAATATGCTTTATTCTTTGATGACATAACGGTCCACTCAGTAGCTTCATACAACCTTGATTGTCTTCGAATATTTTGATGGGTGCGTCCAATTTTTGATCAAAATCATTTAAAATTCGTTCAATCTAAATGAGTTCACGTGAAGCCTATGCGAAAGCTATGATTTCAGCTTCAGTTGATGATAAAGACTGAAGTTAATTTTCGACTTGTCCATCCAATTAATGCTCCATTGTAAATGAAGCAATATCCGGTATTTGATTTTCGATCTTCATGATCTCCAGCCTAGTCTGTATCTACGTAACATTGAAATTTTCCTTCGTTTTCATGATCACCAAGTCGTAATTTCAATGACTTTGTTGCCTTTAAATATCTGAAGACTCGCTTTACTTCAGTCCAATCACACAATCTTGGACTGCTTACATGTCTTGCCAATATCGACGTTGCAACTGCAATATCAGGTCTAGTACTGATTAACAGATAAAGCAAACATCCAATTGCACTTCGATAAATTTCTTGTGATTCGAAAGGTTTCTGATTCATTATTTGACTTAAGTAGCCAACATTTATTGGAGTTGTCGAATCCTTAGCATCAATCAAATTAAATTCCTGTAGTTTGTTTATGATATATTTTCCTTGATTTAGGCTAAATATACCGTTTTCACCTCTATTAAATGGAATACCAAGATAAAATTCAAGTTTTCCGAGATTCTTAATAGTAAATTCGGCATTCATCTGTGATTCAAAATCATTTATTAATTCTTCGATTGACGCAGCAATAACAATATCTTCTACGTGATTACATATGTATATTGTTTGACTATCCGTCTACTTTGTGTATAAACATGGATCATTTTTACTTTGAGCATATTCGTTTTTCTTCATAACTGCACGAATTTCTTGTTCAATTCATTAGCAACCTGTTTATTCTTCAAGTGCCGTCTTTGTTCCGGAGGTTGGCAATCATCAAGGCTATTCGTATTTTGGACACCGCTGCTCTAAAAAGGTGACTATTGGTGGCGTTGAACCATTCGCGAAGATTTTTTAACCAGGAATGTCTTCTCCTTCCTATTGATCTTCTTCCACTTATTTTTCCTTGCACAACGAGCTGGAGCAGTTGATATTTGTCCTCCCTCATAACATGACCCAGGTAGAGCAGCTTCCTTTTTTTAATAGGTAGGACAATTTCCTTGTCTTGTTTTATCCTTCTTAACACTTCGGCATTAGTGACTTTCTGTACCCATGAGATTCTCAAAATCCTGCGATACACCCAGAACTCAAATGCCTCTACTTTCTTTACATCGTTCTTCTTTAATGTCCATGATTCCATGCCATAGTACAGCACTGACAAAACATAGCATCTCATAAGGAGCAATTTGAGTTCCAAGCTGAGATCTCGACTGCAGAATACTCGTTTCATCCTCGTGAAAGTACTCCGCGCTTTTTCAATTCGGATTTTTATCTCCTGAGAGCAGTCCGCATTTTCATTGAAAAGAGTTCCCAGATAATTGTATTTTCTAACTCTTTCAATTGGTTGGTTATGTATTAATATATTTCCGATGTTTTGGACCGATTTTGTTATAACCATAAATTTGGTTTTGTTTGTGTTTATTGACAGTCCATATTCCTCACTAGCTTCCACAACTGCATTAACAAGTTTCTGTAGGTCTTGAAGTATTTAGGCTATCAGCACTGTATCATCGGCATATCTTAGATTGTTGATTGATCTTCCATTGATTTTAATGCCATATTCCTGATCCGCCAGTGCTCTATTCATGATATCTTCCGAGTATGCGTTAAAAAGGATTGGTGAAAGCACACATCCCTGACGAACTCCTCTTTTTATTTCTATATCTTCAGTTGTATTGTCTTCTATCTTCACTACTGCTCTTTGACCATAATAGAGATTTGAAATAATGTTGATATCTCTAGTGTCTAAGTTTTTTGCCTGCAACAGTTTTATAAGGTGATCATGGCGCACTTTATCAAAGGCTTTAGTGTAGTCAATAAAGCATAGATACATATCCTGGTTCATGTCTAGGCATCTCTGGGACATAACGTTAAGTGCGAATAACGCTTCACGGGTCCATTTCTAAACTCGAATTAAGTTTCACTTATGTCCTGTTCTAGTTTCCTATATATTCCGGTATGTATAACTTTTAAGAATGCTTTCAAGGTATGTCCCATTAGACTTATAGTGCGATAATCTTAACAATGTTTAGGATTTCTTTTCTTTGGTAGCGTTATAAAAGTTGATATCAGCCATTCCTGTGGTATGATTCCTGATCTATAGATGTTGTTGAACAGATCCAACAAGACATGTATCTGCTCTTCTTCAATAAGCTTAAGAACTTCGGCTGGTAGTTCATCTGGGCCTGGTGCCCTCCTGTTTTTCAGCGAGTTCAGAGCATATAAAACTTCTTCCTTTGTTATTTCTGGTCCTTCGTCTCTGTCCGCGCATTCAAGGTATTCCTTCTATCTATGGTCTTCAAAGAGTTCCTCGACATAATTTTTCCAGGCTTTTAGTTTTTCTTCTATGTCTGTTATTATTCTACGATCTATGTCGTATAATGTATTGAGTCGCTTCCTTCTTTGCATTCCTGCTAGTTCTTTTACTTTCTTGTGTATATTGAAGCTGTCATGTTTTTGTTGCAGTTCTTCGATTTCTTCACATTTTGTTTTATAGAAATTTTCCTTTGCCACTCTGATTTTCTTTCGTATTTCGACTTGTATTGTTTTGTATTGTTGTTCGCATTTGTCTTTCAAAGTTCTTCTTTTATTCATGAGATGTAGAATTTCGTCGGTCATCCAGTCGTGTTTTGCTGTACGTATCTCATTCTTACATATTTCCTTCATAGGTTCCATCAACGCTGATTCAAAGTGATGCCATTTCTGATTTATATCATGTTGGTTCTGATTTTCTTCTCCCAGATCAAGTTTTCGTAAGTTGTTGTTTATTTTTGTTTTTATGTTCTGGCGAGTTTTTTCCTTCTGTAAATGTCCAATATCCACTTGGTTCCTTTTAGTGCTTTTTATTGTCCTCTTTAATTTGATGTGAATTCGTGCTATCAATGGATTATGGTCGGAAAACACGTCAGTGCCTGGATATGCTTCTACCGATTTAACACAATTTATGTATCTTTCATTTACCAAAAAATAATCTATTTGATTTCTTACCGGTTTCTTTTTGTTGTCTTGCGGAGATTTCCAGGTATATAGTCTTCGCCTGGGAAGTTTGTAGAAAGTGTTTGTTATTATGTAGTTGTTCACTTGGCAAAATTCTAGCAACCTGTCACCTCTTTCATTTCTCATCCCAACGTATTTACCACATTTTCCGTTTCCAATCTTAGCATTGAAATCGCCTAAGATAATTGTAACATCTCTTGATTTTATTGAAGATAGGACTGACTGAACACCTTCGTAAAATAGCTCGATCTCTTCATCAGGTTTTTCGGCTGTAGGAGCATATACTTGTATGATGTTTAGTTTGCTCGTATCTGAAATTGTAAAAGCATGATTCTATCTGATATAGGAGTGAAACCAATCACCGATAACATAATATTTTTCGATACAAGTTTTGCAACTCCATTTCTATGGTGGGCCTCATTATTTCCAGAGAAATATATTATACCGTTTGCCGTGGTGAGTTGGCCCGAATCTGGCCACCTGCTGTCACTGATACCGAGTATATCTATACATAGTCTTTCCATCTCTTGTATCACATTATGCATTTTTCCCGACTCATACGTACTCCTGACATTCCATGTGCCAATCTTTAGTTTATTTCCAATTTGGTGTTGTGCTGTTGTTGGCTTCGATTTGTCACAGGGATTACGCAGGTTAACGACCTGGGAGGCCCTGTGGTCTCGCTTTGGGTTTCTTCCCCTGCCGGATCTTGGTATCCGATATCCATGATCAGTAAAGTTTGTCTTTTGTTGTATAGCCATGATGATTATACTAGATAAATCCATGTGCCGTTGACTAATAATAGTTCTTCCGCCTTTAGGGCCAATTTCTTAACCCTAGGACAAAAGAGTGCCCTTATATTGTTGCTTTCATATGTCCCCAAAAGCAGGGTTGCCATTTGCGCCATATCCGCCGTACTGAAGTCCTTCTTCTCCGCCTTCTCGGCTGGTATGGTCTTCACCCGTATCCCTGGGCCAGGGACCCTAAACGATACTAGCCTCCCGGGCCAGAAGACGCCTGGAATCTGCAGTAGGCAGGGATTGATTCATTCTCCCTGATAGGACTATCCAAAAGGAGTTCCTACCTGCTACCTAAGCAACCTTTTTAAGACCATATAAATGCTTTATGAGCTCACATACCTGATCCTTATCAGAAGTAGTATATCCTTTCGGTTGCTTCATGTAAACTTCATGTGACAAATCACCATTCAAATATGCAGTTTCGATGTAGAAATGTTGAATACCTTCATTTTTCTTTTACATGCCACCGCAAGAAGAAATTTGAGTGTAGTAGGATTTGCCACAGGTGCTAAAACTCACGACCATACTTTTGTGAGAAACACTGTGCCACTAAACGAGCCTTAAACTTTACGATGTTCCCATTTTGATCAGTTTTTGTCTTGTACACCCATTTACATCCAAAAGCACTTGAATTTGGAGGTATTTTGGTCATTTCCCAAGTTCGAAAATTACGAATCGATTCAATTTCTGTATTCATTGCTGACTTCCATTTATCAGCGTTTGGTCCACCAATAGTCTCATCGTATGTGAATGGATCAACATCCACCATTTTTTCAACTTTGTTTATTTTCATTATTAAACGTTTTGGTCGAATACCTTTATTTGATTGTTTAGAACGTCTGAGTTTGGTAACATCCAGTTGATTTTCCCCTTCTGAAGTCGGTTCAGATACTTCAACTTCATGTTGTAACGTCATTGGTTGAAATCCATCGATTCGATTATCCTCAACTGCCAATTGTAATTAACCCCACTTTGGAGTTTTGTGTATATATATATGTAATAACCCTTCCTTCCTATACCTTATCAAACTCTTATGGGGAAGCCCGCACAGCTGTCACCACTGTATCACTCTCTCAAGTTGTGCACTAAATAATAATGATAAATCCGCTGTCACAAATCTAATAAATTCTGTTACCCTTCTTATTTTTTCTCACTGTGTAATAACTCCTCTCCAATGAAATGCTGTGCAATCCGAGCGGGTAAGGCACATCCAGTCCGACTTCTGAGCTAGGTACGCCTGGGCTTAAAACGGAATAATCTCCTTGCCAGGATAGGGTTGGTTCTCTGCGATCGGTTCCCTTTTTCCTAACGTATTGTACACCCTCCCGGGGAAGTACGGGATGAGGGATAGGGTGATAAATAAAATTTATGGTAAACACCACACAGTGTATGTAACTAAAGGTATATAATAGCTATATGAAATCAGACCAATCATATATACATTTGTCAAATACTATACCTATACTAATGCGTGCGTCAAAATTAAATTTACAACTTAACATAATCTGTCTACGCACTGGAGTAGCAACTATAATATATATAAAACAAACATTAGACGTACCCTGGTATAAATCTCTCAACTAGTAATTATAGGATATTTATCAGGTTCTCCGGTATAAGCCGGAATTATTCACAAAATAATAAATTTCGGATTCTGCGTATAATATTAGTAGGATGGTAAATGAGAAAAGAGAGAGAAAAAAAATAGAAAGAAACCCGAGAGACCTAGGGCTTTCCTTTTTATATTTTTCTGTCTATAATTCCCAGTCATCTGGGTCGCATTCGATTCAGTAAACAAATAAACATAGGCCAACTACCTTGTGACCACAAGCGAAATTTTTAGTTTACGTGTGCTTTATCACCAACGACCTTGAAGTATGACGACATTCAACGTGGATATTATCCGTAGTGAAACAAGATTCTTATATTATAAAATTAAAAATAGTACAATTTTTCCGGTGTCAGCTTTTATAAGCCCCAAGGTTTGTCTATCACCTTGAAATAAATGTGAAATGGAATTTAACCAAAATATGGTTTTCTTTTGTTATATATGAAGTGGTCCCTGCCCACTAGTAAGTGATCCCGGATTAAAAGGAAAAGTCAATTCGCTCTGGCTTAAAACCAAATTTAACTCTGTTATTCTCGATTGCTCTCGCTCTCCTCTTATCTACCACACGAAACAAAAGACACTCTGTGTTAAAAAGAAAATGAACCAATAATAACGTAAGAAAAATTCTACGATTCTCAAATCAAGCTTTAACATGCCCGTTTAAATCCATAAATTCTAAATCCTCGGGACACGCGGTAAATCTGGTTTTATTCACAATCTCTACTCTGTAAAAATAGTGAAATGTCTGAAGTATAGGCACCCCTTACCAATAAGATAACTGATTCACGTCCCACGTTTAGTTTTTCAGTGAACATAGATCATAATTAAACAATTCGAGCTCGTGCCTCGAACGCTAAGAAATATATGTTATTAAATAAAATAAACTTTTGTTCAAAAACTTACGGTAGAATAACTTCCCTTTTTATATTCTGCAGGAACTGCGTCTGTATCTCTAACTGGGTCGCTGCCCCGAAAATGCGAATATGCCGAGACGTGTTAGGATGATTTCGTGATAGCGTCGAGGGTAATCTCCACCGTTTTGTGCTCTGTTACTGGGGGGACAGATTTCACTGTCAAGGAATCACCAAGTATTCCTATTACGCCCTGACACAACGGAGAAATTTTTACCTCGGGTATCACCAACACTAAAACACTATACTCTCGTACTCGGGGAAAACCTTTCCCTTCGCGTGTACGACCCGCACTCTCTCGAGCCCTGAGCCGTTCTTCCTTTTTGTTTTTTTTCCATCACCCGACTTTGGGTGTGAGATGTTTTTGTTTTTCGAGTTGCAGTTTTTCTTTGTTTTTGAAGCGTGCAGACTTTTTGTTATCGAAATAATGATATTTTTTTAAACAACTTTGTTTTGGTTTGACCCAGTAAATGTTTTATTTTTTCATTCTGTTTTGACTTTGTAAAGATTTTGTTAAACAATATGTGGGTCGTATTCTAGTTTCATATTAATTAAATTAAATTTTGTATTTACCGAGTGTTCCGAATTTTTGTACAATAATATATTCATGTGTTTTTCGCATTTATTACACAATTCAATATCAGGTTGTTCGACAATTTTCATCTTCAATAAACTTAACATCACGACCTATTTTAATTCGATGAGTATCAGTGTTTAAAAGTCGAAAGCCTTTCGTTCCCAGTTCATATCCAACGAAAATTAATTTTTCAAACACATCGTCCAACTTTTTACCTTGATCTTTTGGAATATGAACATATGCTGGAGTTCCAAAAATATGAAAATAACTTATATCAGGTTTCTTGCTGTGCCAGTATTCATATGGAGTTAATTCTACACTTTCGTATGTAAAAGATTTATAATGTGATTATCCGTTGTCACTGCC
Organism: Galeruca laticollis; assembly: GCA_963921935.1. NCBI lineage: Eukaryota > Metazoa > Arthropoda > Insecta > Coleoptera > Chrysomelidae > Galeruca > Galeruca laticollis. The sequence continues at coordinate 220,286,016 of OY998177.1, read as the reverse complement.
TCGCCCTAAAACTGTTTGTGTAAACCAGAACTAGCCAACATACAACGTGTCAATTCGATTAAAATACGATATTTGCGTTCAGCCTCTCCATTTTGTTTAGGTGTTTTAGGTACCGATAACTGAGTTTTAATTCCTTTTGATTTGAAATATTCACGTAAATTACCATCCATATACTCACAATTTTTATCTGATCTTACAGCCTTTGGTACTTTACCGTACTGCGTATATATCTGTTTCCTGTAGGTGTTGGCAACTGTATAGGTCCACATACATCTGTGTGTACCAAATCCAACTTTTCTTTTGATCTGGTCAATGAATTACGAGGAAAAGGATCTCTGGTTTTCTTGCATTGTAAACATGTTTCACAAATATCACTGTGACTGCATTCTGAAATTTTCATGTTGACTGATAAATCTGCCATTTTTCTTATATCAATTAAATTCCGATGACCAAAAACTTTGTGCCATTCGAGAATGCATTTCGATTCACCCGAACTTGATGCGTTGTAAGCCCGATTCGATGGTGTTGTTTTATAAACATCATTTTGTGACTTTGCCGTTATTAATGTTTCACCATCTTTATTGATGTCACACTTCTCGCCCTTAAAAATGATACAGCAGCCATTATTTGCAAGCTTACTGACTGATAAGAGGTTACATTTTAATCCAGGTACAAATTGCACATCATTCGATTTGAATTTATTGACAGCAGTTTTGAATTAAATGACTCAGATTCCTTTTATTGGTAAATTTCTACACTCAGACAAAAAACATTGTATTATTAAAAGAATACTCTTGAATCAAAGAAAAATAAATATATTATAGCTTCATTATTGTTTAGTGTAAAATCAATAAGACATTTTTGATTTGATATGACGTCTTCAAAACAATCATGATCATGGTCATTATTGATACGTGACCCTTTAGAATCAACTGCGAAGTTGAAATTCAATTCAAAGTGAAACATTCACATTTTATTGTGATGAGCCTAATAAAATGTTTGGTTCGGCATATTGTTTTTAAAATATTAATGCACTTACTTCAAAGACTCATAACTAATGATTTGAAGGATTTGTACTTTTGAAATAAAAGGTCTGCAATCACGTTTTGTTGTGATGAGCCTAATAAAATGTGTGGTTCATCTAATTTTTTTCAAAACATCCATGCATATACTCCAAAGACGTATAACTAATGATTTGTAGTTTGGAAATAAAAGGTCTGTTCCTGTAACTGAACAGACAAATTGGTTTGATTATTGGTCGTTCTTTTTATTTCCAGAGCACAGTCCTCTGACATCAAGAGTGGATAACAGTCATTCAAGGTTTTGTGCGCGCTGACCGAGAAATTGGGTTGGGGTTTGGAAGTGTCTAGAAAAATTTTTTGAAAGTGACTAGGAAAAATTTGTTAAAAAGTGTATAGGATTGAGAGTTGTTGAGTGGGCTTTTCGCTAGAAAGTAACTGGAGGGTTGTGTTATCTTGGGGTGTTAGGGGTTGGTGATTGGAAGCAGCGAAGCTCAAAAGTGAGAAGAGATGGCGTGACAAAAAGTGTCTAGGATAGGGGTGTTAGATGTGGAAGACGAACCGTGTATCGTTGCCGATACATAGTTGTGTGTTGACCTGGCTAGGTGTCAGAAATTGTTGAAGTTATTCCGAATCTGAAGTAATAAAACACTTTTTTCATTGAATGCAATTTAAAATGAAACTTGCTCGACTGTAGACCAATATTTCATTAACAAAAAAATTTACTAAATGTAAAATATAAAATTCATTTCACTATCAAGACTTACCTTGCAGTGTTGGCACCACTCTTTTAACAACTGTTTCAGTTGAGTTGTATCTTCGTCCACGTTCTGGACAGAATTATGGATGAAGGAGACAGGAATGGTATCTGATCTCACATCTGAATTATTAAGCTCATCCACAGATAAATTCAAAATAACTACGTCGTTACTTGCATGTTCTATCATGGCTCTCGAATTTTCTGCCATAGCGCTTGTAAGAAATAAATAGTCAAGTGAATCGGTGAACCAAATGATATACCTCGACTACAATTTAGAAAACAAAAAAATAATGGGAGGTTATGTGACGGCCACCTCGTCGAAGAGCTACTCAGGCGAGGGTTATATACTAGTAGAGACCCAAGGAGTAGGTCTTACCGGTTCTCGGGTAATCCTACTTATTTTTACGTAACGAGACGGAAAGAGAAGTGGGCGCCACCCTGAGTCCTACTAGTCTATAAGTTACCTAACATCGACTAATCTCAGTCAGCAACGCAAGAAGTTGGAAGGTTATATAAAAAATATGAACAAAGTTATTTAAAATTTACAAGTAGTTTTATTGAATAACAGATGAAAATTGAAAATTTATTTACAAATGGTTTTATTGATAAAAAAAATTATAATTTGACTGAAAAATTTAAGAAGAAAAATGTTATCAAATTTGACAATTTAATTTATGAGTTTAGGAAAACAAACTATACCTGAAAGTAAATTGAAATACAAATAAAAAAATTAGATTCTGAAGGAAACTAAAGTTTAGTCAAGAATTAAATATTTTACAAAGTTATAATTTACATTAGTACAAACTATTAAGTTGATATTATATGAACATGCGTTGGAAATAATCTATAGTTGTCAAAGATTATGGACGTTAGTACTTTCCTTGGTTTTTCTTTCCAATGATGATCTGGATGACGGAAAAATGGATCTGGAACCAACCATCTGGCTGTGCTACGTTCAATACCTTCGGTTCTGCAGAGAGCTGTGGTCCCAGCAGGTAGAATTCATCCAAAAAAAATGTTTCTGTCGCTACGAAGGCTTAGTCTAGTAAGATGACTTTAGGCCGGTACGGAAAGTTTAGGCAGGTAAGGCAAATTTTATGCCGGTAAGGAAAAGTGCTAGAAAATACACTTGAATCAGATATAGTTCTTGAATTCAGTAAAATTCAGGATATCTGGAGATTGAAATTGCCGTAGGTACAAGTAACATGTTTATTAGATACTGATTTTCAGAAAGACTAGACAGACTTTGACTTTACTCAGTGTGGACAGACTTGACTATTGATTGATGCGCTGTATGCTCAGAAAATGTTAGAAAATGGAACGGACTTACTTGACTTTGTGTGATATACTGCGACTGTGGCAAAACCCTGATCTAGGACAAGCCGGGTTTCATTGACCTTCAATGTTGCAAAACATCACAAAAACATGAACATCTTCGCGGATTCGTTTCGGTTCTCGTCGCAAAAAATGTTGTGTATTCGACGAGGAATCAATACACATATACTCAACTGCAAACTCAAATTTATTAGAATTAATAAAATCCACGACAAGACACTCTCAATTCAATAAATTTACTGTCAACTAAAACTAAGGGTATGTTTACAATATATGGTGCCTACAAAATACATAGCAAGTCCATCTTCTTGTAATAGTCTTTCTCTTACATTATTATTTCTTATTCCGCAAATAATCATGGTAATTATTAGACTACCTGTTAAATTGTCGAGTTTACACCTAGATGCCTTCTTTTTAAGCTCCATAATGAAATTCTCAGTTGACTGTTCAGCCTCTTGCCTGTAGCTAAAAAATTTGTATCTTTCGTATGAAGTGTTTTCTTTGCCTTGAAATTGTTCGTCGAATTTCTTGAACAATACATGTAATTTGTCATTTTCGTCTTCTTGAAATGTAAAAGTGGAATATATTTTGAATGCTTCTTCCCCAATATAATAAAGTAGCTGTGCACATTGAGTTTTCGCATCCTTTTTATTTACTTCGGATGCAATTAAGTAATTTTGGAATCTTGCTTTCCACATCTTCCAACTTTCTGAAGTTTTGCCGGTCAATGACAAAGACATTATGCCTCTATTATCACCCATTTTTAATTCAGTAATTTGTTCCCGTAATTTGAAATTAGTAATTATTAGGTAATTTCACTTCGCGTCTACTGATTGCGCCATGTTCTGTTATACTTTCTAAGTAAATTATTTAATAATATTGGAGTTCAGTTCAATCATTTATTATAAATAATTACATGCCTGTCTTCAAGCACATACTAGATTGTCACTGCTGTCATGTCTACCCCAACAGGATGGTATTCCGAATACAGTAAAAGGATTATGTAAATTCTGTATTACCGTCGCTGCTGACACATCAGAACATGGGAGGAAAGGCAAAGGGAAATCGTGAATATTCGTCAATGATCACCAATAAATATCGATTCTGTAATGTGGAAGGTAGAGGTTCCTTAAAATCGATATTAAGCCTCTCAAACGGTGCTGTCGCTTTTATCAATTTTCCTGATAACTTGACGAATCGTGGTTTCAATTCGCAGCATATCGGACACATATTGGACACATATTTGTTATTCTTCTTATTTCATCTATTGAACATGCCAAATGTTTACTTCTAACATAATGATATAAACGAGTAATTCCAGGATGACAGAGAGTAGTGTGTAACTGTTCCAATGTTTGTCCGTTAGTTGCTGGATTACCGTGAATTCTAGTGAATGCGTCTGCCACAGAAATAAATTTGCCAGGTCTGTATATTATTTCATACTTATATTCGGATAATTCTAATCTCCATCGCAGAATTTTCTCGTTTTCGATTTTGCTACTTTGTTTTGAATTGAACATAAACGAAACTGATTGTTGATCAGTAATAAACTTAAATTGTCTATTCAGTAAGAAATTTCGCCATTTCCTTAGTGATTCAATTATTGCGTAAGCTTCCTTCTCGATGGCAGAGTGATTTCTTTACGACGGAGATAAAGTTCGGGAGAAAAATGCCACTGGGCGTCCTTGTTGCGAAAGAGTTGCAGCTATTGCGTTTTCGGTTGCATCAGTTTCTACTACAAATTCTAATGATTCGTCGATGCATTTGACAGCCGAATCTGCAATCGATATTTTAAAATCTTCAAATGCCTCTTTAGCTTTGTCGTTTAATGGAAACGTCATGCAGTGAGCTAACAGTGCAATCCGTTCTGAAAATCGGGGTACCCATTTCGAATAATGCGCAAACATCCCGTACTCGTTTCATGACATTAGGATTAGTAGGGAGAGGATAATGCAGAAGAGCTCCTAGTCGAGATGTATCAGGTCGAATATTGTTGTTTTCAATAACATATCCCAGTAGTTTGATGCGCGTTATTGAGAATTTGCTTTTTTTAGTATTTAAGGTTAGTTTATATTGCTTTGCAACCTGAAAAAAATGTTCTAATTTTCGATCGTGATCTGCTTGATCGATTCCACAAATGGTTACGTCGTCAAGATAGGAATAAGTGCCATGTAACTTTTCAGTTTCGATTATCCTGTCGATAGCTCTTTGAAATTCAGAAACGCCATTCGTAATACCAAATGGGATCCGCCGGAATTGATAAAGTTTGACATTCGCTTCAAACGCAGTATAAATTTTGTCACTGTCCTGTGTGGGAATTTGATGGTAGGCTGATTGTAAGTCGATAGGACTAAACACCGTACATTGAGCTACTTTATTCACTAAATCCTCGATCCTTGGTTGAGGATACGCATCTAATAAAGTGAATTTGTTTATTGTGTGTGAATGCAGATTCTCTTATTTTTATTATCTCCTGATACGACAACCACTTGCGCCCGCCAAGGTGAGTTGCTCCGCTCTATAATACCTTCATATATCGTTCGTTGGACTTCATTTTCGATAAAGTCATGATCTTGATTTGAAAATCTATGGGATTTTATCGCTAGAGGTTTCATATCAAGCGATAAGCGCCTAAAAGTGATGAAACGGGTACTTCAGCAGCCGCTAGGTTACAAATAGTAAGAATCGGTCTAGATCCTCCCAAACTCACATATAGAACTTCGTGTTGCTTCAAAATATCATGTCCAGTGATGACGTCGGCACACGCTTTAGGTAATATTGAAATTTTAATATTCCTGTAGATATTCCCAAACATCTTTAGGTCAACTTCACAGCTATTACGTATTTGGCATGTTAAAGAACTAGATGCGATCAAAAAGTTTCCATATTCAGGGATTAAATCTTTGTTCAAAGCTTTGGTGAATATTCCTGTAGATATTCCCAAACATATTTAGGTCAACTTCACAGCTATTACTTATTTGGCATGGTAAAGAACTAGATGCCATCAAAATGTTTCCATATTCAGGGATTAAATCTTTGTTTAAAGCTTTGGTGAACGATTCATTTAAAAAACTCAGAGACGAGCCACTGTCGACCAAGGCTGTTGCAGGTTGAGAATTGATAGTTACATCAATTAAAGTATTATCTAAGCAAGTAGGCCCTGATCTGAACAGAAACAATTAAACTTTCAATACATGAATTTTATTCGACATAATTCAAGATAATGAATAACAACGTAGAAAATTATGTCAAGTGAAGAAACATTTTAATACGGGGAAGAATGGAATCTCCTATACTAAGCCCGAAGTCACAAAGTTTTGTCGAGTGCTGCGCCATCTATTGTGGTGGAAGGTTACTATTCACCAATAGGGACCTGCATGTTTAGTCACAGTTTACTAGCTACTACTAGATGGCAAGCCAAGCAAATACTGAAGGTTTTTTAAAGTATGCCTATATTGTTTTTTCTTAAATAAACGAATAAAAACAGTCACACAAAGTTTAATCACTTTTTGAAACAACCTGTTATTTTATTTTGGCTTAAAAGTAGGATAGGTTGTTTCAAAAAGCCCTTTAAAGCTTTTATCCGTTTTTATTAACCACGATAGTTTATTAAAAGACGAATGTCGACAAATTTAATATAAAATTTTGTTCATAAAATAGTACAGGTGATTTTCTTCATTTTCTTCTCAAACTTAAGATAAGAATAATTTATTGATAATAGCATGTGCTAACAAATATTACACATATGATACAATAAAATGGATACACATTTTTCAAAAAGTTCAGATTTTTTAAAGGTTTGAGCAGCATACCTTTTTAACAGCAATTGACGACTTCTTCTAAACTGGGTAGCTCTTTTTTTAAATTGAGTGGCTATTTGATAGGGACGTCTGGTTTTGGTGATAGGTCTTTAACCCTAGAGACATTCACCTCAGCAAGTAAATCAGATCTTTCTTAATTAAAATATAATATCATTAGCAATAAAAAATAATATGAATATGCAATATACATTGCATTTGGATAACATTTTTGTTGAAATGTTGAATTTTAAACTCTATTTTAGACAATATTCTAATAGAAGTATACAGTCAAAACTTGATGTAACTAAATAATATGAAATTATAAATGCATTTCTAAGTACCTAATAATTTTTCATGTTCTAAAATAAATCAAAATATTGACCTATACCTAATATATCTACTATTTATGTGAAAATTTCTTTGTTAAACACCTATATATTAATAAATAAATGAATTATTCACTCACTACTTTTTGGAGTAACTGTGGCATTCAAGTCTGCTAGTGTGACAGAAGTAGAATCTTGAACAGCATGTGTTGATAATTTCAGCTCGGGTTCAACTGAATAGCTATGATTAGCCTCATTAATAGCACAGGCTTCTTTTGCTTTTTTAGCTCTTAGTTTTACAAACTGAGCATTTAAAGGTTCCTGTAACTTTAAAGTCCTAGGACTCTCAGTTACAAATGCAGTGCCAATTTGTGGTACAGCTAAAGAGGTTGATGGTTCAGCTTCAATTATTGAGGAAGGGACATCATCAGTTACTGTTTCTAAAGATTCTAGAAAATAGAAACAATTATTGAATAAATGTATCCTAGTTAGTTGTTAGTTTTTTTTTCTTCAATTATTGTAGATTTATCTGGTAAATTGACTGATGGGAAAACTCCTCTTTTCAGAACTTTATTTGGACCAAAATCATTAGGTAAAAAGTGTAAGGCACACACTCTACAATTGTAAATATTCTCAGATGTCATTTTCTCCTTCAACCTTCTGTTTCCACATAAATTCACCCATTTGTCAAAAATTACTTTATTTTTTAAAATTGACATCCAAACAGCATGGTTTGGGTAAATTCACAGATGACAGATGACAGCAATCAGTAAAATAAAATTCGTTAGTAACCTTCCAAGCGAATAGATGGCGCTAAAAATGCAGTTCAGCAGTGGCTATAAAAGATCGCAGGGTATGACTAAAATGAAATTCAATGTTATTTGTCAATATCACTTGACACTTCGTTCGAAAATCTCGACGGTGATGTTGCCAATATACCACAAATTTTTTCAAGGCTTTTTTCTTTTCCTTTACCATCTTTTTCATATCTTCATTCCCCAACTCGTTCTTTTTAAACATTTTTTATATGTTACCTGTCCACATATCTTCTCATCAGCTGTTAATATTATAAGTGTTTTAAATGAAACTCACGGTTTATAGACAATTGTCAATTTTTTAGAATTTTCAACAATTTTTATTATATTGTGGTATTAACTAGAAACCGTGAGTTTCATTTAAAACACTAATATGAGTAGATTCCACGAAGTAAGGGTCGAGACAGTTAATTTCGTTAATGTTATTGTTTTAAATGCAGTCCATATTTCATCTAAGGCCACTAACTCTTTCATTTTCTACTTTATCTTCCTTTATACTCATATTTATCGCACATTTATCCACTACTAGTCTGTGAATGCACCCTATTTCTGCTTCTTTTTTGTTACTATTATCTTCTCATTAGATTCTCTGGCAGACTTTGTCTGTATACTATGGAGTCTATCAGGCTCTTGGCGTTTCTGCCACGAATATATATTTTTGCTCTATATTTTGATACCACATCGTATTTCCTATTATTAGATAATTTCTTCTACAGAAGAGGAAAATTTGAACGTCATTTTAACGCCAATTTTATTCCTCCATGTATGGCAACTTAAAAATGGATTCAAGGCCCGCTACATAATATTTTGACAGAAATATTTTTGATAAAATGTCATATGTGTTTATAACGAAAATTATTTAAAAGCGCTATTTACATTGTATTTTTAACATTCAACAAAAATTAAAAATGTGTGTAGACGATAAAAACGAATTTCCATCTCCACTAATCATTGGATTACTCACAGAAATGATCGGAACGTTCGTCATGATGTTCATAGGATGTATGGGATGTTTATTCCAATACGGGATTGGACCAGTTATCCCAGCATTTACTTTTGCTTTCGCTATATTAGCCGCTTTGCAGATCCTCCATGCCGATGGACCCGTTCATCTGAATCCTGCCGTCTCAATAGCATTTCTAATAGTCCAGAAAATGTCCTGGAAGAGGTTTTTGATCTACGTAGTAGCACAATACATTGGTTGTTTTCTAGGATGGTACGCATTATATCTAGTCGCTCCTGACGATACCAGTAATATTTGTTTTTTACGACTTAAATGGGGACTTACACCATTACAGGGATTTTTAATCGAAATGACAGGAGATACTGTTTTGATCTGGATAGTACTAGGAGCTGTAGATGCTAAAAATTCTGCATTACAAGATTCTCTTCCGGTCAGAATTTCGTTGGGTGTATGTGGCATTATTTTTGCTTTGGAGCCTTTGACTGGAGCAGGTCTGAATCCTGCGAGGGCTTTTCCACCTGCGGTGTTTTATAATAACTGGATAGATCATTGGCTTTATGAAGTAGCTCCGATATGCGGAACAACGATTGGTGCCGTTATTTATAGATTTGTACTGGATGATGAAGATTCGTATTCCTTACATAGTCACCTCAAGCTTCGCGAAGGAGTTAGTGAGGCTTGACATCTTCCAATATCAGCGAAATGTTTGAAATTATACAAGTTTTATTTTATTACCTCTTATAGAATGATCCAACGGTGAGAATTATGGTGATGACACAATATGTTAGGTTTTCATCGTTTCTTGGTGAGAACTATGGTCATATTGTGTTTTCATCGTTTTATAGTGAGAAATGCGATAGTCATATTGTATTTTCATCATTTTATATCGAAAATAAATCAACATTTCAATCACGATAGAAAATTTTCATTTTATTAAGTTTTATGTTAGCGAAATAAATGATTTTACTTTCCCGCCCAACCTTGTCTTGTATGCGAAAAAAGTATTGGTTTACCCCAAAAAAAGTTGGAATTTTGAATTAATTCGAGTTATTTTTACGTTTTTCTGTGTTTATGTCGTCGGCCACTTCCCGTAGCACGATACAGCCTCCGGAGTTCAACAAGTCATCAATTTTATGACTCAATAATGTTTAGGGCATTTCACAGATAAATCCTGTTGATTTTCTGCTCGCCAGAGCCAGTACAGCGGTTGCTATGGTACTTGGACATTTTTGTAATTTTTGGAGAAATTTAAGTTTGTTAGCAATATACAGCTTCCGCAGCGTATAAAAATAACGAATATTATGATTGTATATTGTTCGGGGCATCTTCTAGACGAACTCTATTGATTTTTAGCTCACTAGAGCCAGTACAACGGGTGCTATGGTACTTAAATTACCTAATTTTTATTTTTGGAGAATTTTCGTAACGACCATGTTATAGAACAGTTTTATACAGACTTAGAACAATTAATGAATAATATCAAAAAGCAAGAAGTGATTATAATTATGGGAGACTTTAACGCAAAGATTGGAAGGGGAAAAGTCGAAAAATTCGTTGGCAAATTTGGACTGGGAACGAGAAATGAGAGGGGAGGCAGAATGTTACAATTCTGCCAAGAAAATGAGATGATAATTACAAACACCTTTTATGATCTGCCTCCAAGAAGACTATATACCTGGACTTCGCCTCGACACAATGACAGCCGAATAATCAGAAATCAAATAGATTTTATAACCGTTAATAATCGATTTAAAAATGGGATTAAGAGCGTTAAGACGTATCCAAGTGCCGACGGAGGAACAGACCATAACTTATTAGTTGCAAATGTAAACATAAAACTGAGAACCCTAAAACGACATAACAAATCACCTGAAATGAATCTGAATGAAATTAAAAATCGCAAAGAACAACTAAATGAAGAGATAAGGGACAAGCTGAACATCGTATCTCAAAGCGAAGACGTGGACGAGAACTGGAGTACGTTAAAAAATGCCTTGCTGGAATCTGGTAGTAGGGTACTTGGCACGGAAACAAAAGCTAGTAAAAACGAATGGATGACACCTGAAATAATTCAGCTTGTTGACGAAAAAAGAAAATTTAAAAATAAAAACAGGCAAAAATATAAAGAACTAAAGAACAAAATAAAATACGAAATCGACCAAAGAGAACTGGATGAAAGAAAACTGTAAAGAATTGGAACAGCTAAATAATAAATACGATACAGCAAACCTTCATAAAAAACTAAAAGATATAACGGGCAACACTAAACACAGAACACCCTGCGTCACTAGGAATAACCAGGGTCAATTAGAAACGGAGGATGGACAGATAAAGAAGGTATGGGAACAATACATTCAAGCTCTTTTCAGCGATACAAGGGAATATGGACAAGAGACGCTAGACGAGGACCAGTACCTTGAAATTTTGGAGTCAGAGGTCGAGCAGGCCATACAAACGGCTAAGAGTAAGAAAACTCCTGGTCCAGACGAAATCCCTACAGAACTACTAAAAGCATTAGATACCGATATAGTGAAAAAGTTTACAGTTATTCTAAATCAGATATACAGGCAAAGTAAAATACCTACGGAATGGCTCAAGTCCACGTTTATTCCCCTGCCAAAGAAGAACAACCCCAAATCATGCGATGACTATCGGTTAATAAGCCTTATGAGCCACTCACTAAAAATACTTTTAAAAATTATACAAAACAGAATACATAAGAAATGTGAAGAAAAATTAGATAAAACTCAGTTTGGCTTTCGTAGGGGCATGGGAACAAGAGAGGCATTGTTTGCCTTAACAGTCCTTTTACAGAAGTGCAGAGAATACAACAAAACCGTATACGCATGCTTTATAGATTTCCAAAAGGCCTTTGACCAAGTACAACACACAAAACTAATAGAAGAACTTAAAAACATCAATTTAGACAAAAAAGACATCGAAATAATAAAGAGCCTGTACTGGAATCAGTCAGCTACAGTGAGAATCAATAATACAGAAACTAATGATATTTCGATTGCACGAGGTGTTAGACAGGGATGTATTCTCTCACCAACATTGTTTAACGTGTACTCTCAGGTTATCTTTGGGAAAGCCTTATGGGAAAGAAGCGAAGGGGTTAAAATCGGCGGCGAAGTAATAAGCACGATAAGATACGCTGACGACACGGTGATCTTGGCAGAGAGTCTGGAGGACCTGCAGATACTTGTAAATGCTGTTAATATGGAATGTCAGCAAATTGGAATAGATATTAACACAAAAAAAACAAAACTCATGATAATCTCTAAAACACCCGCACATAATGATCAATTAATAATAAACGATCAAGCAATAGGAAGGGTAGAAAAGTTTAAATACTTGGGTGCTTTCATTAACTCAGACCTAAATCAGGACCAGGAAATCCGTGTAAGGATTGAAATGGCAAGATCGGCATTTATAAAATTTAAATCCATTTTTTGCAATAAAAATTTGAATTTAATACTCCGGTTGAGATTTATGGAGTGCTATGTTTGGTCCCAGCTATTATATGGTGTAGAAACATGGACGTTAAAGGCACAAATAACTAAAAGAATCGAAGCCTTCGAAATGTGGATTTACAGACGTATGCTGAAAGTACCATGGACAGCCCAGCCCGAATTACTAACGAGGAAATACTACATAGAATTGGTCGTGAACGAAAACTACTAAAAATAATAAAAATACGTAAGACAGCATATCTCGGTCACGTATTACGACATGATAAATACTCTCTGTTACAAGTGATTATGCAGGGCAGAGTTGAAGGAAAGAAGGGAATTGGGAGAAAGAAGAAATCATGGCTGAGGAATATCCGAGAATGGACAGACATGGGCGTTGAGGATCTTTTTCATATTGCTACGGACAGAGATGCTTTTAAGAGAGTGGTCGCCAACCTCCGTTAAATGGGGACGGCATTCGAAGAAGAAGAGGAGAATTTTCGGGTTGTTAGCAAGATACTGTCCCCGGAGTGTATACAAGTGACCAATTCCATGATTTAATGCTGTTCATGGCATCTCATAGATGAAATTTATCGATTTTCAGCTCACCAGATCTAGTACAAGGGGTGGTATGGTACTTGAAGTGCCACATGTTAGGTCATTTTAGGAGAAATTTCGGGTTTTAAGCAAGATACAGCCTCCAGAGTGTATACAAGTGACCAATTTTATAATTGAATGTTGTTCAGGGCATCAAATAGATAAACCCTGTTATTTTTGAGCTCACTAGGACGAGTACAACGGCTCCAATACGTCCAGGTATACTACATTTTTGGAGAAATTTAAGTTTGTCCCAGATAGCACTAGATATTCAATGGACGTACTAAAAATATTCGTTTTCGGATATTGTATTATTCTATAGACCCACTTTCTTGAATATTCTATGGGCCACGAAATGGGAAATTTTTTAAATATTCTATGAATATTCTATAAATATTTCCTAGGAATATTCAAGAATATTCTGAGGATATCTGCCGAATGTATATAGCAAGATAATCCAAAATATTCATAGAACATTCCAATAGGCATATTCTACAAATATCCAAGTAATATTAGAAATATTAGGATATATGTGGAACGTATATAGCAAAATTTCAAATATTTGTAGAATATCCCAATATGAATGATACCTGTTGAGCGGGTGACATTGAATCATAGTACTCCTCCCTTTTCATATTTAGTTTCAAAGATAATTGATTGAAATGTGGAATGTGGAAGATCCTGTATACTTAATGAACGACAATAATGTACATATCAATTTTTTTCCAACATCTTGTTCCACCAGGAATGATAGCAACTTTCATTCAATATCGCCAATTATTTTATCCATAACCTCCATTCGTGTGAGAGAGAATAGAATTACCCGCCAGAGAAAGCTTCTCTCTCGCACTTATTCAGTAAGTAAACGGTATGTCCCAAATTTAAATAATTATTCTTTGAAACTAAAGGAGAAAAGGGGGAGTACAATGATCCAGTGTTCCCTGGTATATATCTTACAAATATCTAAGGAATCTTTCAAAATTTCGAATTGTATATATAGGAAAAAATATTTTGAATGGAAAAAATTAAAGCACGGGAAACACTGAGTTCAATTTAATTTATTTATACATAAATATAAGATGTATCTCATAACGTAACTGAAACTAATATAATTTTCAAATCCGAGATTATAAAATTCACTGACTTCCTCCATACTCAACGAACTCTTTGAAACCGATTTCTGCCGTTCCTTACATTTGGCTAAAAAAATTGCTGTTTTCAAGTCAACTTCTTTGTTTGTTATGTTCTTGTCCAACTTTTGTACGGCATCTGAAACAATAAAATGATTATATTTTTTGTTAATAAGCAATTTCTATTCTACTGTGATTTTTATGTATGTACGTATAACAATCAAAATATAATCCCAAAAACTGAAACTTAAAAGATGAAGTTAAACATCAAATATGTAATTTAAAAAATAAGTCTTGTGGGAGACAAGTAGAAAGCAAAATATTCCACACAAAATAGTGATTAGAAGTTTTTTGTTTCTTGTACATGATATATTAAATTAATTTACATGTACATTCCAAAATAAAATAACATGATTATACCTACTACTGCTTCAAAGAGCTTTGTTTTTCCAAAGCATTTTTCCCTTTTTATCCATGCATTCTGTAGCCCTCTATTAATCAGGATTTTTTGCAAGAATCTTTTAATATATTGTTGCTAATAAGAACCTTCCAATCTTGCCAGAGGTAAAACCTAAAATTGTATTCATTTGAAAGTTAATCTCAAAAGTTTTAAAAATTGAACAATTACAGTTTATAAGCAAAGTTATAATAAACGAACAAAAAAAAAAGACCACTTCCATCTATGTGAACAGTATACATATGCCTGAAACTAGATACTTGTACAATTGACCAGCAATAACTTTTATTTACCAAATGTCAGAACTAATTTAACTTTTAATTATCAGATCACCAGTTGTGTAGAGCTTTCTAGTCAATCCCAATTAATAAAAGGAATAGAGGTAACTATAGGCAATTTGATTAAGGAAATCATAGCATACATATCGGTAACATAATTACGTGAAACTACCTGAGAAAATAAAATTTTGTTGTACCTTTAGCAACAAGGTGAATTTCCACTCTACTCACAATTGAAAACATTTATCCATTAATTTTGTTGCAAAAATTTATGAGCTCAACAAACATTTCAATATTTTCATGCTCTAAAATATAAAAAGTAACACATAAATACTCCAATATTTCGAGGCAGTTTCATTTTGATTTGGATATAATATTGAATGTTCAACTTACAAAATATTCATATGATTCTTCAGCAAGGCTGACTCAATTTCTTCAAACTTTGCCTCATCATTTATTGGAAGTTTTAGCAGCAAATCGATAATTTTCTAAAAAATGCATTGATAAATCAACAGGCTTTAAAAAAATACAATAAAACGTACCTGTTTTGATGCGTTAGGTCGTATGTATTAGTTCCACCCGTAGCATATAATACACCGTAGAAACATATTTAAACAACTTCACAGCGGCAAAAAATTGACTAATTAATAAACGATCAAAAATAATTAATCATACTACTACTATTTCACCAATAACAATAACCTATATAAGATGGTCGAACCGCCATTTTCCACTGGTCGTTACGTTACCGTCAACTGTCAACTGCAACTACTGACACATGCCCATGGAACAAAAAGAGCGTTTGAACAAAAATCAATAATCATAGAATATTTGATTCGAATATTCTAAAAAGAATAATCTGAGGATATTCCAACTGGACTTACATTGAATATTCGATTTAAGTGTACCCACAGATATTCTAGATATCCCCAGAATAACCCTATAATATTTGGATATATATCTTCCAAATCGAAGACTGTCAGAACATCCCATGGATATCTGGGGTTATCTGGGGTTAGCAATATACAGCCTCCGTAGTATATAAAACTAACCAATATTATAATTGTATATTGTTCGGGACCTCTCCTAGATGAACCCTATTGAATTTTAGCTTACTAGAGACTACAGCCCCGGGAGTGTATACAAGTGACCAATTTCATGATTAGATATTGTTCAGGGCATCTCATAGATGAGATTCTTCGATCTTCAGCTCACCAGATATAGTACAAGGGGTGGTATGGTACTTGAAGTGCCACATGTTTGATCATTTTTGGAGAAATTTCGGGTTGTGAGCAAGATACGGCCTCCAGAGTGTATCCAAGTGACCAATTTTATGATTGAATGCTGTTCAGGGTATCTCATAGATGAACTCTGTATATTTTTAGTTCTCTAGGGTGAGTAAAACGGCTCCAATACGTCCAGGTATACTACATTTTTGGAGAAATTTAAGTTTGTTAGCAATATACAGCCTCCGCAGTACATAAAAATAACCAATATTATAATTGTATATTGTTCGGGGCATCTCTCAGATGAACCCTATCGATTTTTAGCTAACTAGAGCCAGTACAACGGGTGTTATGGTACTTAAAGTACCAAATTTTTGTCATTTTTGGAGAATTTTTGGGTTGTTAGGAAGATACATCCCCCGGAGTGTATACAAGTGACCAATTTCTTGATTGGATGTTGTTCAGGGCATCTCATAGATAAACCCTGTTTTTTTCAGTTCACTAGGGTGAGTACAACGGCTCCAATACGTCCAGGTATACTACATTTTTGAGTTTGTTAGCAATATACAGCCTCCGTACCATATAAAAATAACCAATATTATGATTGTATATTGTTCGAGGCATCTCCTAGATGAACCTTATTGATTTATAGCTCACTAAAGCCAGTACAACGGGTGCTATGGTACTGAAAGTACCAAATTTTTGGAGAATTTTCAGATTGTTAGCAAGTTACAGTAAGTGTTTTTAAATGAAACTCAAGGTCTCTAGTCAATTCCACAATATAATACAAGTTATTGAAAATTCTAAAAAATTGACAATTGTTTCGATAAATCAATATCATCGTCAGTTACATTTCATTTTATGCCTACCTGATGTTTAGTAGTTATATTTTTGGCTAGACCAAGAAGTAACCTAACTTGTGATTGGCTTAATATATGTTTATAGAAAAAGAAGAAGATGTGATATTACAAATATTGAAGCTTAAATATTATTAGCCCTATGGTGATATCCTGGATATCATTTTTCCAATTAAGATCAGTATAACTGTGCAATGATATAGAAAACCAGGAAAACTATATCTGCTGATCTTTACAATTATCACTTAAGAAGACAGTTTATTAGTGGATAATTCCCTAGATTTAACTGTTCATTGACAACTTCATATTGTGGGTTTCTTAAATGTCTTCTAATTTCCAGTTCTTCAAGGAAATCCAGTTCTTGTTTCTTTTCACAAATATGCAGCACTTCTAGTTCTGTGTTAGGTGTCAATGAATGATTGGTGTCAAGTAGATGTTTTGCGTAGTGGGATTTATCTGGTTGTTTTAATCTGTAAGCTCGTAAGTGCTCACTGTATCGTATTTCAAAATTCCTAAGGGTCTGACCCAAATAGACAGCATTACATTCTGGACATTTGAGTTTACATATACCTGACTTCTTTAATAGTGGTATTTTTGTTTTTACATTTAACAATTTTGTACTAACGTTACTTTCTGTTTTAAAAGAAATTGTTGCATTCGTTGCTGAATATATTATCTTTGAAATATTATTAGAAATATTTCCTGCATATGTGATGGTTTTATAAGTTTTAATTTCATCAGCTTGCTTAGGATATATTAGTTGTAATGCCACTTTTTTCTCTTTTTTACTAATTAGTTTATTTATCATATCTAATGGATAACCGTTAGATGTTGCTATTTGTCTAATTGTATTAATCTCTCTATCAAAATTACATTTGTTCATAGGAACTGAAAAAGCTCTATGTATCATTGAATTATATGCTGCTAGTCTGTGTGAGACAGGGTGGTTAGAATTGAATGGAATTGTCACATTAGTCTGTGTTGTAAAAAAGAGAAAAACGTGGCATTACAACTAATATATCCTAAGCAAGCTGATGAAATTAAAACTTATAAAACCATCACATATGCAGGAAATATTCCTAATAATATTTCAAAGATAATATCTTCAGCAACGAATGTAACAATCTCTTTTAAAACAGAAAGTAACGTTAGTACAAAATTGTTAAATGTAAAAACAAAAATACCACTATTAAAGAAGTCAGGTATATATAAACTCAAATGTCCAGAATGTAATGCTGTCTATTTGGGTCAGACCCTTAGGAATTTTGAAATACGATACAGTGAGCACTTACGAGCTTACAGATTAAAACAACCAGATAAATCCCACTACGCAAAACATCTACTTGACACCAATCATTCATTGACACCTAACACAGAACTAGAAGTACTGCATATTTGTGAAAAGAAACAAGAACTGGATTTCCTTGAAGAACTGGAAATTAGAAGACATTTAAGAAACCCACAATATGAAGTTGTCAATGAACAGTTAAATCTAGGGAATTCTCCACTAATAAACTGTCTTCTTAAGTGATAATTGTAAAGATCAGCAGATATAGTTTTCCTGGTTTTCTTTATCATTGCACAGTTATACTGATCTTAATTGGAAAAATGATATCCAGGATATCACCATAGGGCTAATAATATCTAAGCTTCAATATTTGTAATATCACATCTTCTTCTTTTTCTATAAACATATATTAAGCCAATCACAAGTTAGGTTATTTCTTGGTCTAGCCAAAAATATAACTACTAAACGTCAGGTAGGCATAAAATGAAATGTTACTTCTGTCATTCTGACGATGATATTGATTTATCGAAACAATTGTCAATTTTTTAGAATTTTCAATAACTTGTATTATATTGTGGAATTAACTAGAGACCTTGAGTTTCATTTAAAAACACTAATATGAGCATATTCCACGAAGTAAGGGTCGAGACAGTCAAGTTACAGTAAAATGAATTGATCAAAATCAAACATTAATTCAACAAAATTATTCTACTGAAGAGAAATCTCTATCCAAAAAAACAATGCCTTCCACGTTTGACACTGCTCACAGTTAACTTTTGTATAATGTGTTCCATAGTAACAATTGTTATGTCAGCAACAACAGGGTATACAAAAAATATGTTTTTTTGCCGTGTTGTTTCATTAACGCATTTATGACAAACTCATTTTTTTCCGCCAGATTTTCTATTTTGCCAACAAATTTTCTGTCACGTTTATTTGTAACAAAATCACGATACCATAATCACCGATTTCTGAATTTTTGTTCCCAAGATTAAAGAACGGTAGGTCAATTTCAGCCACATCACCATTTTCTTCTTCATCCTCTTTTCCGTCAGAGTCTGAGTTGGCTTCTAATGGATTTTCCAGGATGTTGTCTTCGTCTATTTCGTCTTCCAAAGTCCTGATAATATCTTTTGCTAAGATGCTTTCACCTGCAGGAAACGACATTTTTTCAAACGTTTTCGGATTCCATCCTTAGGCCGTACTCTGTAAGACTCTAAGTGACTTACGAGGGCATCGGACTAGGCTTTTTCCATGGGATCTTCCATCAGGACATTTCTGGCTACATTCCTAGGAATTTTGGAAAGAACAGCGTTGGGGTTAAACGGAATTATACCACATGTATTAAATCCTGAAATCGAATTTTTTCAGAATTCACTCCGACTTTTTCGATTGTCTCTCTTAAGAGCCTTGGAAACACGGCCTTGGGGATAACCCCCCGATTTTTTTGCTTCCATCTCTCCACTATATTCCGCCATGCAGCCTTCAGGGGCCGAAAATATGCCACACCAAGTGGCTGTAATAAGTGGGTGGAATTTGGTGGCAATACACAAATCGAATTACATTGGCTTGGCATGCTTGAATAACGCTAAGTGTTAGATGGCTACTCAAATTATCGACTATTAACACCTTAGGTTCAACCAAATTTTTTGTGTGCGGAATTAGAATATTGTGGAACCAATCTTCAAATATTGTAGAATCGAATCATCCACTGGGAGTTCTGCTGTATCTGCTTTCTGGGTAGCCGCCTTCTGACCACCCAGGGTAAAGATGCTTTGCTTTAGAAAGTATGTACGGGGGCAATAATGATCCACTTCCCGATATCGCAAACATTATACTGGTACTGGTCTTAGACGTATCTATTATCCTATGTGCTTGTTTAACCCCGCGTTTTACGACGACCCTTACTGAACCAGGGTTATCGACAAAAATTTTTTCATCATAATTTATGACGTTACAAGTCCAATGTTTCTTGAAGCTCAAAAAAATTATTATTTAGCATCTCATGGTCGACGGCTGCTCCGAAACCCGGTAAAGTGTCTTTAAATCTCTTCTCTCGGCGCCCCAGATTGCTCAGGTATTGCTGAACAATAAGGCTTATATTTGTTGATTTTAGAGGAAACCCCCCAGTTTGCACATATTAGTAAGCCATCCGTAAGTAACTTTTCCTCGGCTTCCGGCAAAACTGGCTGTCTGCCATATTTTAAAGGGCGCTTGCTTACTATGGACCCGGTTGTATACCGGCATGCCATATTGTTCCGCAGCGTCCCGGACATTTATTCTTTTTTTTTGACCGCCGCCACTCCATCATAGTTTTTTTTGCCGGCTGGCCCAATTTTCTTCTTATATACTCTTGGCTTTTTTCTATGAAAACGCCAATAAGAAAAATAAGAAGAAATATTCAAACCTAATGTCTAAATTCATTTCAAAATTCTTGGACCCACTTTACCCCACAAAATTACAACTTTTTATAAATCCTCGACAAAATGATAGTTTAATTTTTTTATAAGCTTGCACTGAATAATATGATCTAAAGACAGTATATAATTACCTCAAATCGTCAAAAAACCCGTAGGGTGTCCACTTTTCTTACTGCAAGCAAATGTTTTCAACCAACGACAATTTCACGGCAAACACGAACTCTAACAAAACTGCAATAACCAACGCTACGAACCTCAAACATGGCATCGTCTAGATTAAATACTCGTCTTGTGCACTTTTGTAATCTCGCGGCGCGGCAGCACTGACGTACCGTGAAGTTAAAGGTTGATCAATGAGTTCGGACTGTTAGAGTTAACTTTTCCCCATAGTGTTCACTTTACCCCATTTGACGGTACATCAAATAAATCAGCATATCTGATATTATTGCTGAATTAATACTTCTATCTTCTAGTAATTTTCTTTCAAGTCTTAGACATTCTTTTGGGAGAATTTTAGTGAACATATTGGTAACTTCAAATGAGATGAGTTTAGGGTTATCTTGTTTTCAATGTATTTAACAGTTCGGTTGAATTTTTAATTGAGTATTTAGATATACATCCATAATTATTAAGTATATTGCTCAGTTTTTAAGCTAATTTATTATTAGCAGTATTAACATAAGAAACTACAGGTGTAATTGGTTTCCATACTTTATGCAATTTACCGGTTCCATATAATTGTGGAGATTGAGGATTTTTATTTATGAAGCAACTCTTCTCATAATCTCTTAAAATATAATTTCAGTTATTAACAATCTCTTTCACATCATTGAAAACTTTTTTGTTGAATCTGCTCCTAGAATTTGGACATCGCTAGATGCTATAAAGTTATTTACTTTGGATTTATATACTTCAGTTTTCAATATAACAGTAGCATTATCTTTGTCATATTTTCTTAGAAAAAGGTAATATGAGTAGATTCTACAGAATAAGGGTCGAAACAGTAGACTCTATTTTACCTTGTTCAATTTAATTTTTTCCGTTCCAAATATTTGTAGGATTTGTCTATCTGTTCAAGTTTGCACAAAATTCTGCCCAGTTTTTCTATGCTTTTGTTTTATATGTTTGTTTACAGATGGCATTTGTTCTTTATTGATATTCAATAAAATTGGAGAGAGTCATATTGTTTTTATAATTTTTACAAGCATATCTTCTAGAATAAGATATTGAAAGGAATTCACTATCCTAGCAAGAGGAAGTTTGAGGGTTTTTGGCGTAGAATGGTTGTAGGATTTTACAAGCTTTATTACTTGCAAAGGAAATTGGTTCATTTAAAAAAAAACACATTGTGTCCCTAAAATGTGGTAAAGTGGAAATGGACCCGAAATATTATAATATGCATGCATCCTGTTGCACCGTTAGCTTCAGGAGGTTATTATACTTATTATTAGCGAGATTTTCCCCATTTTCTCATATTTTCTCTATTCCGCTAGCTTTCTGCGGTGTTTTTCCGTTCTTTAGGAGTGTTTTCTTGATCTTCCTTTCTGTTCTTCGCTGTTTTTCTTGCTTCCTATATCTTTACTTGTTCGTTGCCATTCATCCTCATTATGTGTCCTAGCCATGTGGTGGTTACTTAGTAAGGGTCCCTCGTATACTCGACGCTTACCATAAAGGCATTATATCTTGGAGGAAACCACTTACCTAGCAACCTGTATGCGGGAATAAAATAAACAACATCACTTCTGTAAATATCACTGGGATGACGTTTAATACATTAAAAATACATAAATATAAAACCACTCGTCTTATTCAAAGTATTAATAACAACTCTTCTATCCTAGTTCGTTAACTCTAAATTTATAGGAAATATAATACAAAATAGATATGCTTTTCTACATGCCTGACCTCCGTCTATAAGTTTGTACATGCTTGTATATAAACACGAACGTGCTTCCATCAATAACTGACATTGACCGTGGCCGACCAATGCTCCCTAAATACTATAATTAATATTAACCTAAATTTAAATATTATTTCTAAGTTAATGTCCTTTTGTCTTTAATGTCTTTTTAGGGATCACTACAGCCATTCTCCTCCTTTTCTTTCAATCGAACGCTGAATTTACCATATTTATGAAAAGTATGGCGGTCTTCCTAGATCTCAATACAATAATTTCGGAAATAAACGAATTGAAGTTAATAGAATCACAACAGGATTTTCAAAATTGGAGTAACATCTCTCCGTAATTCGCAAATTCATTTTTAACTTTAAACTGCTAGTAAATATTGAATAACATTATTAATGACACAAATTTGGTGTATGTGTTTATTTTAAAATAGTTCCCACAAATATAAAAACATAATAAAACGGAAATTTTAATTTATCCACAGATAGTTTATAATTTTGTTAATTATTTCCTAAAATTGTACATTATTATTTATTACTATTTTATTTGTGACGTGAGTGCGTTAGTTATCGTAATATAAATCGTAAAATATGTCACAACTTATGAAAAGAAGGTTCCCGTCCATAACCAGCATTGATGTTGAGGTAAGACTGAGCAAATCCAATTTTATTAAAATATAGATATTTCCCACAAGTGCCACGTTTAATTTATTTGATACTTACTTGTTATTTTATTCACTATGTTGATGGCGGAGAAGCAAATTACGCTAATGAAAGCAATAACAATTAATTATTCCATATTAATAATAGGACGGTTAGGGTTTACGAAGACTAACCGAATGTTTATTGCTTTCACTCAGGTGAAATTGCTAAGCACGCTAAACGAATGGAATATACCTAAAATAGTTTAGTATTAAAGGTTTGTGGTTAGGGTGGTTTTTTAAATTACAGTTTTGAAGTAGGCTGCTTTGGATGAAGAGCTGCAATGAAAAACACCAAGAAAATGTTACAATGGTTGGAGGTCTTTCAACTGTCAATTGTCAATATAATCTTATTTACATTGAAGTATTTCAAATATATACGTTTTGATTAGTTTACTGTAAATGTGTTGATTATTGCAATTAAAATGCCATAATGTTGTGCTGTGCATCGGTGTCCCTCCAGAACGTCAGGATATATATTTCCAAAAGACAAAAAGTTGATCAATATCTATTGAAGGCACAGTGGATGTCACCTGAAGACTACTTTATGAATCATTAGGTGGTCATAGTATCTGCAGTCCTCAGTCTCATCACTTCTTCAACTAAAAAGCTGCTTTCAAAATTATCATTCCAGGAATCAAACAAATTGAATGTACTCATTATTCTCTTTTGAAAACGACAATTGATTACTCATTGACTGGAAACAGGAATAAGTTTAGGTTATGAACGGCTCACCTTTCAGTTAAGTCCTCTTTTTCCCCAACAACCTTACCATTCCTATTTTTGAACTCTTTCTTCAATAGCTTTACAGTCCAACTACCATATTTATCACTCATTTAGCCAAAAAAACCGTCTCAAAACCAACGAAAATGATAGAAAATAGAACAAAACGCAGTAATCGTTGTAAAAAAAGCACAGACTGTCAAACACCAAAGACCTCCAACTACATCAGCCTCGCTATGCGAGAGCAATTTCGTCCAACCCTGCCATTGGTAATTCTGAACAAATGTCCGTATCCGTTTGAATTTGAAACAATTCCATATAATATTTATAGAGTTTTTTTGTTTAATCGTGTTAAAAAATATGTGAATGCCTCCTGCCATCCTCGTAAGAAGTAAAAATTAATGAAATGTTAAAAGTATGTAAAAATAATAATCATACTTAATCGACCATGTTTATTTTTGCTGTTTATAATTAACTGGGAATTTAGCCAAGAGACGACAATAAAAACATGAAAGATTTTCAGCTCCATATGCTTTACAGTATTTATCGTTTATTGAAAAACATTTTCAATTCATATTAAATATATACAAAGGGAACTTTAACATTACAAATTCACTAAAATGTATGCCAAATTTTTTATTTCATTGTAGCTAGATAATATTGTAAAATTTAATTTGCATTTTGACATACTTAAATTCAAGAAAATGAACCAAAAAGAAATATACAAGTTTGCGATTCATAAAACTTGTCGATTAACAATTTAAACAATAAATTATGCTGCGATTAAAAATGAGAAGACATAATTTACACGTATTACCCTTTATTTATAAAAGTCTAAACCTTTATCAGATGCTGCCATCATTCGGCGAACATTGATTGATGAAAAGACCCTTTCTAGTTGATTATACGTTCCTGTGTGTGCTTTTTTATTTTTGCTTTGACTTTGGACTAGCAACCAACTTTGTAAGAAAACTAATTACGGGAAATTATTAATCATGACGATGGATAATCAAGAAGGGACATATAAAGTTTTATTCGAGTCCATAGTATAGACTCCTATTAAATGCGAATTTTATATTTATAATGTACGTAAATTATTAAAATCGTATCTCTCCTGGATAAGATTAAAAATAACTTCGTTCGATTTTTCTGGTATGATGAATTTTCTAGTTAAAGAATTTTATTTAATTAAAGTTAAATTCTCAAAAACCAATACATAATTTATTGAATACGGAATCATCTTTAGCTAATACTAATACATAAAAAGAACTAGAGAAACAACTGGCACCTTTCCAGTATTTATACATCTAAAATATTCTGTCAACTCTATTAAAATCATCTGAAAATTAGACATGTCCTTGAATATTCGAGCAACGAAGTAGGTCATAGGATAGGTAATCATCTATTCTCCAATAATATGATGAAGACCTACAATTTGTCCGATTTTGAATATGTCAATAATGTGTGATTAAAAAATTCCTGGGGTACTGACAACAAAATACGAAAGGCACGTTTTTTTTACATAATATATTCACCATTGGTTGACTGACGTCAGTCTCCGCTGCGCCGACATGTTGGAGTCACCAATGGCACATAAAAAAACGCAGTTGTTGTTATTTACATCATTATATCTGACAACTGCTGACAATCGATTTTTAAGTTGATTGTTGTTTTAGCAAAAATTAACGAAACGAATGGAAATACTTGAAAAGTGTTCTAGTTATTTTAGCCTCCAGACTCGGAGTAGCATTTCATCTGATAGTTCCGAGGATGAACTAATATGCAGGTTTTTTTGAGGTTAAGCTGTCATTTTCTTATCCACCAAATTTATCCACCAGCTCGAAACAGCGGTGGAATGGTTTGCTGTTTTGGTTGATGCAACAGTAATAAATGAACGAGTCATTTCTTCAATCTAAAATGCACCAATGAATATAAAAACGTAGTTGGTGGATTGGTGGATCTACCGGTGAACAAAAAAACGTGCCTATACTCTATTCAACACGTCGACCTTGATTCCGATTTTGTTTATAATCGAAATCGTAAACGGATGTTGTGTATAGTCAAAAATGGAGATGGGTGAATGCTTCGTAATAAATCAGTTCGAATCCAAATCAAGATTAACTTTATTAATTAAAAGAAATATAATTGACGTGGTAACTATGTAACTGCCATTCTCGAACAAAATGCTGAATATCAACTGACTACAATGATATGCCACTTATGTTGAACATAGGAATGTGACAAATATAACATCTCGTTTCTCTCTCGTAAAATTTACATTGCAAAACACAAACTTATTTTTTAAGTAAAACAAGAATTATATAAAAAAAACTCATCACAAATCTAAACGATTCGGTGCTTTTCTAATTCTCTGAGAACGCCTTAAAGATGTTTCATCAGGAACACTTTCAGAAGTTGTACTTAGCGTAAGTTCTGGAATGGAATTTTGATTCTTTTGTATATTACCCGAATTTGTTTTAGAAATTGTAGGTAAGTCCAAATCGGGTGAATCAACTTGATCAGGTAAGTTATCTCTAGATAAATCAACAGGTAAGTCGTTTTTGGGTAAAATAATAGGTAAGTCATCTGAAAAGTGTCGTTCTTTGGTTGTGTTTTGCCCTATTTCACGAATTTGATCGATGTGCCTACGCCACACTCTTCCATCATCGAGTTTTATTTCTTAATGTAATTTGCCTATCCTATTTTTAATTCTACCGAATTTCCATTCATCTTGAAAGTAATCGCGAACTGATACTCTACTGTTTATTGAAAATGAACGATACTTTTTCCCTATATTTACTATATTTTTTTCTGAGTCCGGCATAATACAATCCAGTCTGGAACGGATCTGTCTGCCAAACATTAATTCTGAAGGACTTTTATTTGTAGCTACATGTGGCATTTTACGGTATTGTATAAGTAGTTTGCATAAATTTAAATTTTTATTCTCGCTTTCGGTAATCATTGTCCTAATACTTTTCTTTAAAATTTGTACAAATCTCTCGGCTTGTCCGTTAGTTGCGGGATGATATGGAGCTGTTAATACCGACTCTTTGGTGCAACAAGGCATTTTGGAAAAAGTAGACTCTTCTGATTGGGCTACAACGGTGGTACCTGTAATTAAGCAAAATAACCAAATACGTTTATGTGGCGACTACAAAGTCACTCTTAACCCAAATATTTTAATTGATGACCATCCATTACCAACAGTGGATGAGTTATTTTCCAAGATGGCTGGTGGTACTAAATTTACTAAAATCGATTTAAGTAAAGCTTATTTACACCTTGAGGTTAAGCCGGAAATGAGACATTTATTAACGTTAAACACTCATAAAGGTTTGTATCGCCCAACCAGATTGATGTTTGGTATCGCGAGTGCACCAGCAATCTGGCAAAGACTGATGGAACAAATCCTACAGGGGATTCCAGGCTGCTCTGTATTTTTGGACGATATTAAAATTACGGGACCCAATTTACGAACGCATTTAGTATTTAAAAAATTGAGTGAGCATAATTTAAAAGTGAATATAGAGAAAAGTGTATTTTTATCCGACGAAATTGAATACTGTGGGTACAAAATAAATAAAAATGGAATTCAAAAATTTACTAATAAAATTGACGCAATTAGTAAAATTCCCATTCCGGAAAACAAAACGCAAGTACGCGCTTTTATCGGTCTCATAAACTACTATCAAAGATTTTTTAAGAATGCTAGTACGATTTTATATCCGTTAAATAACCTTTTAAAAGACGATGTGCCGTTTAGGTGGACCAGAGAATGTCAAAATGCTTTTGATGCCGCGAAAATACATATACAGTCAGATCAAATTTTATGTCATTACGACCCTAACTTACCCCTTATTTTAGCTACGGACGCGTCACCCCTGGCGATGGGGACGGTATTGAGTCACGTTTTCCCTGATGGTTCGGAAAGACCTATTCAATTTGCCAGTCAAACATTAACAAAGACTCAGCAAAAGTACTCTCAAATTGATAAAGAGGCTTACAGTTTAATATTCGGCGTTAAAAAGTTTTACCAGTACCTTTGCGGTAATAAATTTACATTATTTACCGACCATAAACCGTTAATACATATATTTTCTCCATCAAAAAGTTTATTTATAAGCATTATGCGGTATTTTTACAAGCATTTCAATACGATATTAAGTACAAAAGTATAGGGACACACGGAAATGCAGACGCACTATCACGTTTACCTTTAACTTCCGAAGACCTATCGATTTTCGACGAACCTGACGTTTTTGAGATTAGTCAGATCGAGACTTCACCAGTTACTGTTGAAATGTTAGCAAGAGCTACGGCTCAAGACGTAACACTAAATAAGTTGTTGAATGGATTACGCACTGGTAAAATAATTCCTAGAAACGATCGTTTTAACATTGATCAAACTGAATTGACTTTACAATATAATGCGAGGACAAAGAGTTTTAATTCCCGTAATAAGTTCAAAAACAATGTAGAAAAGGCAGAAACCCATGTTTGGGAAAAAGCAGATTATCCTTTTGAACGTGTTCACGCTGATTACGCAGGTCCTTTTAATGGCGGATATTATTTTATTCTTGTTGATTCATTTTCATAGTGGCTTGAAATTCATTTTGTGAAGAATACAACCACGGACACAACCATTGAACTTTGTCGAAATATATTCGCTACATTTGGGTTACCAAAATTTTTCGTTAGTGACAACGGTTCAACTTTTACTTCTTTTAAATTTAAACAATTTTTACAGGAAAACGGTATTTTGCACAAATTAACAGTTCATAATCGAAATCGTAAACGGATTGATGTTTGTTGAACGACCAAAAAAAATTGTCATTTTTAGTGAGATAACCTCATCATTATTTTTGTTCATTTCACGTGTATTTAACACTTTTCATAAGTTCATTTAGTTTAATCACGTTTAATTTTATAGAAGCTGTTCTGTTACCTAAAAATGTAATATACAATTGCAAAATATCGCTCACATCTCATAACCCATAGATAAACGGTAGTTTATTTAAATTTTTGCGACCAATCACATGCTTCTGATTTACGATTGTTTTCAATAGCATCATAATTTTAGACCGATTATAATCAGAGTGATCGATTGATATCGAAAATGTATTGTTGAACATGTTGTTTTTTAAATGACAGGGTATGATTGTAATCGATTGTCGCGTTGAATAGCACTATTATATTGATAAGCAACATATTAAACAAAAGTTATTTTTGATGTGACAACCAACGCGACTGAGAGTTTTTAGATCTGTAACAAGCTTCGATCACTGAAAAATATTAAAAGGGTAATTTTTTGGATACTAAGATATGAAACAACTAGGTAATCAAATTCATGTTGAGACGGATGTTTAAGACCAGATATTCGTCGGAAAAATAGAAAGAAAGTTCGCTAGAACTAGAGACCAATGAGAGAATTAGACTGAAAAGACAAATGTGTTCACTGACGAGAATAATTAAAGTTCTGCTGCAAAGAACGCTTCGGTGCACACTTTCTGAACTCTGAACAGCAAATTTAACTATTGAAGTTAGGCGCAAATACAAGGGGTTTCCAAAATAATCAGAAATATTGTCGGGGCTTCGTCATTCAATTTTTGGATACAATTCATGCGATTTTATTTACCTTGTTTCTTAATTTAGCAATAATTAAAAATGCTACACTTAATGTAGAAGATTTATCAGATTTAAGTTCGAGTACACACAATATTTGAATCAAGATTTAGCAGGTTATGAAATAAATATCTGGGGGAAACTTTATCATCAAACGCAAAAAGTTAAACCGACATAGATAATAAGATAGCACAAGGAAATAAAGCAATCAGGTAGCTTAATTCATTTCTCTGGAATAATATTGTTCATATTTATTATGGATGTAATAACATATACTAACAGTTTACTCGTTTATTGAAGACTACGAAATATACCTGCAATATTATTGTAATTAAAAGTAGAGAAACGTGCTAGCATAAATTTATTGACAGACGAACAACTTGAGTGATGTAAGTCAACCATAGACTTATATACAGTATATGGATAGGAACGCAGATGTCAAAAAGTAATTATACGTTAACAAACAAGAATATCACCTTAGAGTAATCATAAACATAAAGAGGGCGGTTTATTTTTGCCGCCAACAATTCTAAACACCAGTAGTGAAATAATGGCGCTCGTATAAACAAACCACGTTTGACATTATTTACAACAATACTACAGAGTTTACGAAATGATCGTCGATCACACTCGGACCCCAGATAACAACTCGGACGATATTTGCATTTCTCTTTATATGGTAATTAAGCAAGGACAAAACTACTAAATCGATTACTATTGACACATTAAACAGGTACTGAAAATTTTGAGTAATGTTGCCACTTTTAGTTACAACTGTCTGTTGATATGGTGTACACACTAGATGTAAATTAAGTGAATGAAAACGACGAATACTCAGTGTGTATTTATTTATTAATTTCCAGCTAAGCGCTTTCGGCTATTAAGCCATTCTCAAAGCTGTCGTCATTTAAAAAATAGGTGTCGAAACCATCCAGTTGATAAAGAACAATGTTCAAAGTTGAATCATTGTTATGATTAAGTCATTGAATTAAAAAACATTAGAATATTAAAATAACCCTATTGGAAGGGTGTAGAATTATATTTTACATGATGTAAATTCATTCAAAAATAAAAACTGAAACTGAAACTTTTAGTTACAACCATAAAGGTATCTAAGGATGCAACAAATACTTGTTTAAAATTTACATATGAATATGCCTTTATAAAATAAAATTCAAGTATTATTAATTAATTTTAAATGCACTGACTCAAATGCATAAATTAGTATGACTTTTTAACATATTTTCAATTAAACTTTTAATTTCATTTTTCGTGCAACTAAAGAGACTTTGTAAATATGGCAAAGCAGTGGAAGTGTCTACAAGTGAGCTTAGAATGTGACTTGATGTTCGGGACAAGAAAAAATCAAAACAAACATATCTATTTTATTTGTTAATCTGAGAATATCACCAAGAAAAGTAAAAGTATCATCTACTACAAAATAGTTAAAACCATATTCACATATGGAGCAGAAACCTTTGAATTGAACCAGAAAACACGCGCGCCTTTGGAATGGATTACTAGAGGAAAAGTTGCCAAAACTCAATATTAGACCATGAGAGAAACGATCAAGATCGGACAATGGATTCCGCTCGAGAGAAGGAAATGTAGCTGACCACCGCATAGTTGGAAGAAAGATATGAAAGAGGCAATGGAAAACCATGGTCTAAATGAGTGAGATTGGTGAAATATAAATTTGTGAACGTCGATAATCGCGAGAAAGCAACAGCAGTAAAAAACAAGCAGTTTCATAAAATTAAATCAATGTGTGAGTATCGTTATAAATAAAACTAACTGCGCATAAATAACTCCACTATATAATGAAAAAATTATATAAATTCTAAAAAAGTTGACAATGGTTCCGATATTTTAAAAATATCATCGTCAGAATGACAGAATAAGTTACATTTGATGTGACACCTGTTAAGTATTATTCTTTAGGAAGTCTTAATTAATAGCATAACACTTGTTTGGTTTTCTCAAATATTTTTACTTTTTCTATATTGTGACAATGACATCTATGTTATTGACTGACGTCTACACACCCGGAATGTACTGTTGTAGGATGTGTAGTTTCCACAGAGCTGTCTAACGTTATTCTAGGGACATATATATCACACG
This sequence comes from Galeruca laticollis, assembly GCA_963921935.1. Lineage (NCBI taxonomy): Eukaryota > Metazoa > Arthropoda > Insecta > Coleoptera > Chrysomelidae > Galeruca > Galeruca laticollis. The sequence continues at coordinate 220,254,214 of OY998177.1, read as the reverse complement.
CCCCTCTTATTCAAAATAATAAACAAAAAAAAGTAAAGTGAAACTGAAACAAGGTAACAAAACTTAAGTAAAGAACAAAATATGAGCTAAGATAAAATCCAGTTTTTTTGGTACATCCACTTTTCGTCCACTTCTGGTTGTGTTAGTTCCCAATGGGTCGTTTACAGGAGGCTCGTGGGTCAGGAGATCTTCTGGAGAGTGAAGATGTTGTTGACAAATCTTTTGCTCCTTGGCTATAGGGGTTTTTTTTTGGTTTGTTTTGTCTATATGGTCGCAAGTGTTGGTATTCACCCCCGTTATCAGTTTTGACGAAATAATCATTTAGACCTGTTTATTCTTCTATAGTGGCGGATCTCTAGCTTCGCATGTCTTCTTGCACTAAAACTTTCTGAAACGGGTTTACTGCAGAGAGTTTCTTTGCCGATTTATTATGGTATTCTGTTTGAATTTATTGCCTTTTTCTTAACTTAGACTCGATGTCTGCAGTCGGAAATTTGGGCTTTATCAATGCTTTGTGTATTGGTAGCTTAGTCCTCAATCTTCTGCTCATAAGTAGATGACATGGTACGGGTAGATCTGATTTTGGGGTAGAGTTGTAATAAAGGATTGCCAAGAAGGGATCCGTTCCTTCATGGCTGGACTTAACAAGCCGGCCTTTAATAGTCTAATCGCCCGCTCTACCAATCCGTTAGAACGGAGATATAAGGGACTGGAGTGTTTAATGTGATAGTTAGATAGGAAAGTAGAAAATTCCATAGAATTAAATGGAGGACCGTTATCAGAGAATATCTCCAATCCCTGGATAGAGAATATATTTTTCAGATTGGGAATAACTGTGGTTGATACTTTGTTGACTACCACAAATTTACTCTAGTAGTCTATTATTACGAAGAAGTCTACAGCACCAATCGATTTAAAGCCTATGCCTATTTCCCATAGAAAATCGGGGATTTTGTGTGGGTGAAGGGATTATTTTTGAATGTTTCTGGAGTACTGTTGACAAGTAGTCTAGCTAAGAACCACGTTTTCAATGTCGATTGATATACCTAGCCAGTAATTGGATTGTCCCACTATTTCTAATTTTCCGCCCAACCTATCTAATATGCGAGAAAAGTATTGGTTTACCCCTCAGATTAACAAATAAAATAGATATGTTTGCTTTGATCTTTTCTTGCCTCAAGCATTGAGTCACATTCTAAGCTCACTTGCGGACACTTCCACTGCTTTGCCATATTTACAAATTCTCTTTAGTTGCAAGAAAAATGGAATTAGGAGTTTAATTGACAATTTGTTAAAACGTTAAAATAAAAAAGGAATAACTAATTTAAGCATTTGAGTCGGTGCTTTTAAAATTAATTAATAATACTTTAATTTTATTTAAAAAGGCATATTCTTATATAAATTTTAAACCAGTGTTTCTTATAACATTAGATACCTTTATGGTTTGTAATGCTTATGTTTGAGGGCGCCAGTTTGTAACTATTTATGTTTGAGGTCGCCAGTTTGTCATGCTTTATCGTTCACTTGAACAAAATCCCGGCATGAGACTTCTCAAGGGTGGTTCAACTCCAAGTTAATGACACACTTTGTATAACAGAGGATGATCAGACTGTGAGACTTCAGGGCGCCACTACCTTTTGAAACGTTACGAAATAATACAAAAAATACAAACAAAACTAGGTGATAAAGGTAGAAACACCTTGGGAAAGAATTTACTCTGAATTGAAAATTAATATTAAAAATGTGGAAATAAAATGTGCACAAACCTAATCAAACCCGGACACGATACCCTGTGGCTCTCACAACCGGGTAGATTAGAAATAAAAGAGAATATGTATAAAATTTAATTTAATTCTGCGTTAAAATGGAATGGAAAAATACAGGAGGTACTTAACTAACGGTACTCTGGTGGTTTAGATGTTCTGAAGGAATGGAAGCGTTGTTTTCTATGGTGAAGATGTCTCGGACCAGTGGAAGCTGTCTTCAACGGTAAAGGTGTCGTAGATTGATGGAAGCTGTCTTCAACGGAAAAGGTGTCTTACATAAATGGAAGCTGTCTTCAACGGTAAAGGTGTCTTCAATGGTAAAGGTGTCTTACATAAATGGAAGCTGTCTTCAACGGTAAAGGTGTCCTCAACGGTAAAGGTGTCCTACATAAATGGAGACTGTTACGTAGCTCTGACGTAGCTCTGACGTAGCTGCTGTGCTTACCTAAGAGTACACAAAAATCAGGGATATGTAGGAACTTGATCGTATTGGGGCACATTGTGTTGGTTCAGCTTTTCAGGTTTAAAAGGAAGGCAGTTATTTGAATTTACAAAAATAAAATTTACTGAGAGCTTCCCAACATATATGTCTCCCATATTGAAACAATAAAAGACAATTTAACTAAATTAGTAGTAAACTAATGTTCTGAAAAACTTATGAGAGCCAAAAAATTCTTATCTCTTATGCTTTAAAAAATATATTTGGAACCTGCAGTGTCAGTATCCTTCATACGAATGAATATTCTATGGGTTTTTAAAATGTAATTAAAATGTTCTTTATATTGAAAAAAGATATTTTGCAACATAAGAAGCTCTCAAGTATTTGCACCACATTAAACAATGATTTGTATTTAGTTTTAAAATTAATATGTAGGTATAAAATAAGGATTCCGTGACCACGTGCAACTGTAATTTATCTCTGAATATCTCAGAAATGAGAGAAATGCAATAAAAATAATCTCAGCGATTATATCGAATGAAATTGACTGTCTCGACCCTTACTTCGTGGAATATGCTCATATTAGTGTTTTTAAATGAAACTCAAGGTCTCTAGTTAATTCCACAATATAATACAAGTTATTGAAAATTCTAAAAAATTGACAATTGTTTCGATAAATCAATATCATCGTCAGAATGACAGAAGTTACATTTCATTTTATGCCTACCTGATGTTTAGTAGTTATATTTTTGGCTAGACCAAGAAGTAACCTAACTTGTGATTGGCTTAATTTATGTTTATAGAAAAAAAAAAAAGAAGAAGATGTGATATTACAAATATTGAAGCTTAGATATTATTGGCCCTATGGTGATATCCTGGATATCATTATTCCAATTAAGATCAGTATAACTGTGCAATGATATAGAAAACCAGGAAAACTATATCTAATGTTCTGAAAAACTTATGAGAGCCAAAAAATTCTTATCTCTTATGCTTTAAAAAATATATTTGGAACCTGCAGTGTCAGTATCCTTCATACGAATGAATATTCTATGGGTTTTTAAAATGTAATTAAAATGTTCTTAAGTGATAATTGTAAAGATCAGCAGATATAGTTTTCCTGGTTTTCTATATCATTGCACAGTTATACTGATCTTAATTGGAATAATGATATCCAGGATATCACCATAGGGCCAATAATATCTAAGCTTTCAATATTTGTAATATCACATCTTCTTCTTTTTTTTTTTTTTTTTCTATAAACATAAATTAAGCCAATCACAAGTTGGGTTACTTCTTGGTCTAGCCAAAAATATAACTACTAAACATCAGGTAGGCATAAAATGAAATGTAACTTCTGTCATTCTGACGATGATATTGATTTATCGAAACAATTGTCAATTTTTTAGAATTTTCAATAACTTGTATTATATTGTGGAATTAACTAGAGACCTTGAGTTTCATTTAAAAACACTAATATCGAATGAAGCTTAGAGATTATGAAATATAACTTTCAACTTACCACAGCAAATTAAGAAAACTTTCAGAACAAGAGAAAACGCGAGTACGTGTTTTCTCTTCAACGTCGGTATCGGAAAAGGGAGGATTTTCAGCTTGTAGCGAACAGGGGGAAATTGACAAATGTCAATTGTCTCAACGTTCAGTTTTAATTCTATGGTTGGGAGTGGCTAATGAGAAGGCAAACGGAAATTACACGGAATTTATTTTATTCGATCGAGACAGGTCGATGAACCTGTTACAGATTATAACTGAAAGTGGCAACATTACTCAAAATTTTAGTACTTCATTAATGTGTCAATAGTAATCGATTTAGTAGTTTGGTCCTTGTTTAATTACCATATAAAGAGAGATGCAAATATCGTCAGAGTGTGATCGACGATCATTTCGAAAACTCGGAAGTATTGCAGTAAATAATGTTAAACGCGGTTTGTCTATACAAGGGTCATTACAACTAGAGAGTAAACATTTAGTTCTTTCGTTTTGATCTGTTTTTCAAGACTTTTAGTCACAAAATAAACTTTTAAGCTAATTCATTTAATGTTTTTGGATTATCATGGTTGGTCGGTGCCAAGTTTGTCTGAAAAACAGCCGAAATTAGCAATGCCATGTATCTATAATACCATCCCCACTTTTTGTAATCCATTCATTATTTCACTACTGGCGTTTAGAATTGATGGCCGCCAAAATAAACGTGTTTATGAATGAATAGCCCTCTCTATGTTTATTATTACTCTAAGGTTTACACCAAAAAAAGTTGGAATTTTGAAAATAAAGTTTTTCATCAAGAGCAACACGAAAAAATGGTTTTTAGAAAAAATGAACGGTTTTAAAGATTGAAACTAACTTTTCCGCATTTGTGGCTCTGAATAATATTCTATCATAAAATTGTCACTTGTATACACTTCAGGGGATATATCGTGCTAACAAACCGAAATTTGTCCAAAAATAACCAGAAACGTAATATATCTGGGAAGAAAAAATTTTATGATACATAGTCTCGCCAAACTTCGTGTATGGCTTCATTGGACTTAGTCTGACACCCAATTCCTCTATGCCTTTTTTTGTTTTTGGGGCGTTTGTCCGCTAAGTTTTCCTAAACATGTCGTTTTTACGACATAAGTATAGAAATGTGTAATAGCTTAAAAACATTATCTGAAACGTGAAAATAAAATTGTCTGATAATAAATGTGGTTCATTGGTTGTGTCCGCCATCTTAAACATGTCGGAAAAACGAGTATAAGAAAATTTATTAATAACCATCTGATTTCCGCTGTATCCGTTTATTAAAAAATACAAAAAATCTTATTATATTGTCTGATAAAAATTATTTCCCGATTTCTCAGTCTGACGCGTCAAAGTTGTCGATTTCCTGACAACCAAAAATTTATTAATAACTTTTTTTATGATTTTTTAGTTTTTAAATTAAATTTGGAATATGGTAAAAAATTGTCTGACAGTGAAAGAGGGTCTTTTAGATAAAAATACCTAGTTTGTCAATATACGCTTGAACCTTCCGTTATTTTCTATATATTTATTAATAAGCAGCTAATTTTTTGAACATTGCTTAAAAAAAATGAATGAAATACTAATTTTTAGATGTCTGATAAAATTTGTTTTTTAATTCTGACGTGTGAAATACAAATTTACCTTTAAAACACGGTTTACTCTTAATTATAATAAAAAACTTCAAACATCATAAATATTTTTATTTTCAAAAAAAAAATGTTTTTGGTCCTCCCACCAGAACCAATGCTATATCATGCTTCAAAATCGTCCGGAAACAGCTTCATTTATTTACTAGGCCGGCAATAAAGTTACCAAGATATTACCAACTTACTCACTACAGTGATTACACTACTTATATCAAATAGTAACTTAAACTATATATATTCATTTCACGAATTCCCACCCTAATTTTCTCGAAATGTGTGTATTTAAAAAAAAATCCTGGGACACGTCAACAAATATATCGAAGGGGACAACTTTTTATCATAAAGGCAACGCGCCCCCTTTCACCCTCCGCCAGGGGGAGTTGCCAACTTCAAAATCTTAAATAGGAAGGGGTATCGAGTTATACCTCATTTTAAAGGTCTTTTCAATCTCTACACGTCGGTTTTTGTTTTTTTATTTAAATTGATCGATTCGTTGTCGAGATATTTAGGAAAATCTATTTGCTGCTTCGTACCATTAAAATAAAAACTGCAACTGTTTATTCTCATTCCTTTTATCAAAACTAAATTACAATATTGTACACAGATTTTCAATTTAATAATGCTCAAAATGTTGCCCATTGTTGGCCAAACAATGGTATAACTGCTGTTCAAATTCGTGACGCACATTTTCAAACACTTCTGTTCGAATTGCTCGACATTCTGCAGTAATCCTTTGTCGAAGGTCTCCTATATTTTGTGGCGGGGGTGTGTAAACAACTGATTTTAAATGTCCCCATAGAAAAAAATCACATGGTACTAGATCTGGGACCTAGCTGGCCACTCTATAGGTCCTCTTCGCCCTATCCATTTACCGCGAAGTACATTGTTCAACCATTGACGGACCGGATGCACATAATGGGGGGGAGCTCCATCTTGCTGAAAATATAACTCATTTTCGTCAAGAAAGTTGTTGCCATCTCTATCCAGTTGATTTTCAATTGCTTCGGTAATTAACGGATTGATCGTATTTTATTTTCTCTATCAAAAACATTTTTTTGCATTTTTTTATACAAAAAAGTTGAAAGGAATAACAAAACAAACAATTGCAGTTTTTATTTTGAGGGTACGAAGCAGCAAACAGATTTTCCTAAATATTTCGACAACGAATAGATCAGTTAAAAAAGAGCCGACGTGTAGAGATTAAAAAGATCTTTAAAATGAGGTATAACTCGATACCCCTTCCTATCTAAGATTTTGAAGTTGGCAACTCCCCCTGGCGGGGGGTGAAAGGGGGCGCGTTGCCTTTATGATAAAAAGTTGTCTCCTTCGGTATATTTGTTGACGTGTCCCAGGACATTTCGAGAAAATTAGGGTGGGAAGTCCTGAAATGAACACCCTGTATGTCATACCTTTATGATCAAATGAAATTTTGTTATTCTCATTTGCCAGTTTATTTTGGGTACACCACTTCATAAATTAATTAAAAAATGTCAATATTTGCGTAAAGACTTTTTTGGAATTAAAAAGAGTACTAATAAATTGTTTGTGAATAAAAATTATATTAAATAATAGTTTGACATTTAATTTGACATTTGTGAAATGACGTGTTTGTTTACAACAACCTTTCATTCGATTATAAAAATATATCGATTGTATTTTGCTGTGTTTATCTAAAATTAAATGGTTTATGCCTAATAATTATTTTTTTTTATCAATTTTATCCAAAATAACCTTTACTGTGCTACTTTATACGACATTAGGCACATACCTACATATTATTATCTAATAATTAAGTAGTTAGATTTCGATTGAGAATCATTCAATACTAATTTTCATATAGCAAATGTTATTTTAGTCGATTTTTATATATTTTAGTTTTTAGTAGAAAATTTATGAACTTTAGATCAATTTAAAAAGTGGTCGGGCCAAAAAAAAGTTTGTATCACACATCCAGAATATCACTCTCATACTTGCAAAAGGTCATTTTCTGGACTAGTGATACAAATAACTATTTTCCGATTTTGAATTTCCTATATCTCGCGATTAAACGCTTCATGTCTTGACTTGTTAAATGTAGCGGAGGGAAGTACCTGGTAAAAGATTTCAATTATTACTGTAACGAGGTTATATTAAAATGAAGTGTTTTTTGTGTAACTTAAATAATTTACACCACACATATTAGAAAGATGTAAATTATTTTTTAAGATTACGACAATACAATAATCACAAATTTAATGACGTTATACTACCAGATAATTGTTATGGTGACATAGGATATCATAATTGGTGTTAAAGACTATTTTATGTGGGAAAAAAGCATTTACTAAATGAAAGGTAAGCTTAATAAAAATTTAAAATAAGAAATATATATTATTCTTATAAATTTTTAATGTCAACAGCAGATTTTAGATAATAATCTACTTCGTTGGAAAACAATGCTGTATCAAACGAAAGTTCCCAAGAAATGCATATGGATGTTGACCAATTGTAAGTAAATTTACGCAGTGCGTGTAACATGTGTTATAAGTCTGTAATTATTTCATTTTATAATAAATAAATGTGTAGAGGAAGTGGTCCGAATATGGGCCCCCCATTTGTTTTTTTTCGTAACTTGCTTATTATTTTTTTATAACAATGTCTAAAATCATCTATACATACTATAAGACCTTAGTAACAAAACTGCAAAACCTGTTTTTTTTAAATGAAGTTTGTTGGTTTTATAGAGAAATATATAAAGAGAGGCACTTTTTTGAAACGGGTCAGACAGTATGAAATATGGGCCCCCTAAAAAAATATATAAATTTTCTTTCTACAATAAAAAATACAAAATAAATGTCAAAGTAAAAATAAACATGTTTTATTAAAAAAAATGAACTAAATTACTGACAAAAATCACAAACGTAAGTGTCTTTTTCTGCTCCGGAACATTGTTCATGTGCCCAGAGATTGCACATTAAATACTGAACCCAGGTTTCTCCTCTGGTATCATCTGAAAATCGTGTTTCGCAAAATAGACATGTAGCGTCATTACTGCCAGGAGTGTACTCGCCGATCTGGTCAAGGTCAAGGTCCTCGTCAGCAGGCAAAAATTCATCTTCCTCTCCCTCTTCATCTGAGCTGTAGCTGGTGTTTGCTTTTATTTTGGGTTTCTTTACTTTATTTTTTAATTTTCCATTTTCCATAGATAATTTTCGCTTTCCCTTTCCCTCGTTTGTCTTTACACTTTCTTTTGATTCATCTGAAAATACTTTCCTCTTTTCGTTTCCTTCTTTTGATTTTCTTATTTTCTCAATCGATAATTCAAGATCTGATTTATATGGAGTTGAAGTTATAATTTGGGAACGAGAGGTTTTTCTTCCTCTTGGAGACGCTCTTTTTGTAACTGATGGGACAGGTGAAAGAACGAATGGGCTGACGAAGGTTTTTGAACAGTCTCCTAATAGCACAGTTGATGGGGCCATTGTGACCCTTAATGGTGGATCGGGGTCTTTAGAACAACCCGGTTGTTGATCTTCTGAACGAATTGATATACCTTCTGAAAAAACAGTTTTGGAATGGTCACATGTCGGTTCTTCCAGCTGAGTTTCAGTTGAGTTACAGGTTTTTTCAGCTTCAATTTTTTCAGCAATAAAATCAGCATCTGCAAAAATGTGTTTATTTATTGGCCATATTCCGGTTACTTTAAATCCATTTGTAGCTATTTCTGCCGTCTGGCATTTCAGAACAGCTTTACCCAATATTTCTGCTAGATAAAATTGTGATAAGGCTCTGTTATTAACCCGAATCCAAGTTCTAACCTCTTCGCTGTAGTACGCTTTTAGTGGTCCCATGAACGTTTTGTCAAGGGGTTGGAGTTTATGTGTCGAGTGAGGAGGGAGTGATATGATGCAGACATTATTTTCCCTTGCCAAGTTTATAATTTCTAAATTTCTAGTGTGACTGTAATGTCCATCTACTACAAGCAACACAGGTAACTCCTCAGTTGGCTTTACAAACTGGAGAAAATATTTGAACCATTCGGTGAATAAATTTTGCTGGATCCAGCCACTTGGAAGTACTGCATAAATACTTCCAGGTGGTGCTCCGCGCATAAGCTGATCGTTTCTATTTTTTCTCGGGAAGACCAACATTGGGGGAACAAATTGCCCTCCTGCACTCATTGATGCAACCATAGTCACTAGCGAACCTCTCTCAGCCGATGTAATGGCAGCAATCTGACGTTTTCCCTTTCGGCCAATGACTTTAGGAATTCTTGATGGTACAACGGAATGACCAGTTTCGTCTACGTTATATATTTGATGCGGACCATAGTTATGTTTTTCATATTGTACCTCAAGGTTATCGAAAAATATTTTGATATTTTCCTTGTTGAATTCCAAAGCCCTTGCAAAAGAGGTTCCAGTTGGTCTTCGAGGGGACAGTACATTTTTATGTCTTCTTAAAAAAGCGTCTAACCAGGTACGACCAGCTATACCATTTTTAAAAGGATTTTTGATTTTATTTTTAATAGCCAGTGTGTATGCCATTCTACACAGATCTTTTCTGGTTAAACCATAAAACTGAGACTCCATTTTGAGAATATATTCAACCAATTCTTCTTCTATGGCGTATCCAAGAACTGGTTTTCGTCCCAATTTAGAATTTATAATATTAGCAATTGGAAAATCGTTGGTTTTGACTTTTTTTACCATTCTCTGTAAAGTCGTTCTTGGCACCTGGAAACATTTTTTTCGCAGATTTTGACAAATAAATTTTCTATTTTTGGCAGACATTGTAAACCTGTAAAAAATAGATGGCTTAATTATTACGTTCTGAATATGGGCCCCTGGCCCATATTTAACTCACACTAGGGGCCCATATTTCAAACTGTTTATATTCATAAAAAATATTAAATTATGATGTTTGTAAATATTTTTTTGTTCATAATATACGCTAGAATCTCTTTTTCGTCCTTTCTTCTGTCAGACTGATATATATCAGTTCCTAAATAATATCAAAAAACACAAATATCACTCAGTATAAACTTACCCAATAAAATTCTGTCCAAGGTCAAGAACAAAAGCACCACACCATTCAACATCAACATGTGTACTGACCGCGGCATCTATAATATAGCGTAGGAGAGGTGCCCTATAGCACATTTTGACATTTTTCTAATAGATGACGCTACCGGTTTCACAGATAGTTTGGGGGCCCATATTAAATGCATGGCCCATATTCGGACCACTTCCTCTACCATTCTTTAACCCCCAACGAAGGGCTCTTGTAGGCGTCCCTAAAGGGCGGAGAATGGGTATGTAAACCTTTCTTCAGAGAACAAGTAAATATTTTTTGTTTTATATTGTTTAAATTTTATAATTTAACCTTTATCAAGCTACTTTCATCTTAACCTTTAAATCTCCTCTAGGCAAATTCAGGGGTAGTAAATTTTTTACCTAGATATTGCCATTTGGCAAAACTCGGAGATTCCGATATTTGCAGGTATGTACATCAAAAGTGGTAAAATATACTTACTTTGCTCACTTGAGATAGGGATGATGATTCTGCAACTATTAAAAAATTATGTTTTTTTCGTCAGACTGTAGTTACGCCCCACTATATTTATCAGACACATACCAAAAGTCAAATATTTGTTTTCCTAACATAATTTTCAGGTATCTGACGGTTATTAATACATTTTTTGTTGTCAGGAAATCGACAACTTTGACGCGTCAGACTGGGAAATCGGGAAATAATTTTTGTCAGACAATATAATAAGATTTTTTTGAATTTTTTAATAAACGGATACAGTGAAAATCAGGTGGTTATTAATAAATTTTCCTATAGTCGTGTTTCTGACATGTTTAAGATGGCGGACACAACCAATAAACCACATTTATTATCAGACAACTTTATTTCCACGTTTTAAGTTTTAAGCTATTCTGTTTGAAAAAAAAAACAGTATCTATAAATTTTCTATGTGTCGTAAAGACGACATGTTTAGGGAAACTTAGCGGACAAACGCCCCTAAAACAAAAAAAGTCATAGAGGAATTGGATGTCAGACTAGATCCAATGAAGCCATACACGAAGTTTGCTGAGAGTATGTATCACAAAAATTTTTCCCGGCGAGCACCCTAACTATATATCTAGAGAATTGAAATCTATTTTTTTAACTCTATTCTACTACGTTCTTCTTTATGAACATTTTTAAATTGTTTTAATAATTGGCAATTCGTATACTAGAAAGTTTCCAACAGAACGTTCTTCTCGATATTTTTCGTTATTATTAAATTTAGAAGTTCATATTTTTCTCATTTGAATGCATTTGATCAACTGTCTTCTCTTCTGTGTCTATTCTAGTAGAATTTTTTTGATCTTCTTCTCTACGCACCTAATCTATGTCATTCTACACCACATCAACCTGTCTGTTGCCTCTCAATTTTCATTCCGTTAAACTTAAACCAAAAATAAATTGACATTATATGATATTAGGACATTGAATAATATAGAGATCTATAGATATTGAGCGTGGTGGGGAATATGACACTCAGTTGGAACAACCGAAATAATACAAGGGAAAGATGGAGGCACAAGCGAGGAAATGGATTTCTACACGTAACGATAAGAGAAAGATACATAAAAAGTAAAATATGTGACTAGATCCGGAGAAATAACTAAATCTATTAATGGGTAGAAATAAATTCCAATAAAAATGCGGTGATTTTAATTCCAACGACATCAGTTAGAGTTTTTCAAAACGTACTTTAAATTCTGTCAATCTTTGAATGTATTAGCATAAACAATTTTGAAAATGTAGAAATTATCTGATTTTTGAACAATATATAATGTCTACGTAACCACTCATACATCTATTTTGATGTATAGTAGCACCTCAAATACCCGCATTACAAAAAACTAGCATACTTCTGCAAACTAGTACGTCTAATAACAAAGCACTCGATATTGGCGCTATTTATGATCTCAAATTTAGGAAAACATAACCGAATTAACAAACATCTTTATTACTAATTTATGCCAAACAACAAGAACATTATATACCTACACAGTTGAGTAATATTCAACTTTATGAATCGATTTTAACTGCCTCTTCTATATAGATCGGAAGCGTCGGGGTTGAGTGATTTTAATTATTTATTTCTGTTGACTCAAACTCTAAATAACTAAGGAAATGAATGCTAAATCGTATTTATAAATAAGTGTGATTTTATTAAACTCAGTGAATGTTGAATTATATTTCCGGCCATTAACCATGTGAAATATGTTGATTATACTCAGTTGTTAAAGAATAGAGAAAGGAAATAATAGTTTGAGGTATAAAAATGTTATTATTTGAAGAAATTAGGAGTTAATAAAGAATTTTGATTTTTTATCTTCAAAAATAAGAATCGATTCTTCCAGCAGTGATGTTGAGTAGAGAGACTTCCGGGTGCGTCATTTTTAGTAGATACGATGCTTCGCAGACAATTCTAAGCAAATAGGTTTAATAGGGGAGAATGGTTGATATATATTTGGTCTTTAAGAATGTTACCTGGAGATTTGTTTTTATTTATTACAAAGCTTCTAGAAGATTTAATTTAGAGGATTTAGGTTCTACATGTTCTACCAACAAAACGAAAAGCATGCTTAGAGTAGCCGAAATGAAAACGCTCAGGACTATAGTGGGAAAAACAAGAAGGGACCGAGTTAGAAACAATGACATCAGGGAACAATGTGGAGTACAAGACATCGTAAGATGGGGGAGACAAAGAAGAAGACATTGGTACGCTCATGTGAGAAGAATGGAGGAGAGCAGACTGCCACGCATCGCACTTGAAGGGAAACCAACAGGGAAAAGAGCACCCGGTAGACCACCTAAGAGATGGAAGGACAGTTGGCAGTCCACCTCCCAGGAAACGATAAAGAGGAACCTTCAAAACTAACAGATCGCAAGATCTTAAATACGAATAAGAAGAAGAAGGTTCTACATGTAAAATTTCTAAATTTGTGTCGAAAGTGTGTTGGTTTTCTAATAAATGATTTGTATAGTTAGAATCTAATTTTTTGTTGTCATAGCTACTACGATGATATTGATTTATCGAAACAATTGTCAATTTTTTAGAATTTTCAATAACTTGTATTATATTGTGGAATTAACTAGAGACCTTGAGTTTCATTTAAAAACACTACTACGTTTGTGTTTTAATGTTTTGTAAATTCTATTCAACATAGAATTGTAATGCTTTTCTTATTTATTTAAACAGTCAACGGGTGGGATAAATTTTAAACACACGGTATGGCTACTTACGAATTTATTTAAACACTAACACTTAATTTATATACACTTAACTATTCACTTAAATTTAATTTATATATACACAACCTTAATTATTCATTTATATCAACACTTTACTGTTCGCTATTTCAGTGTATTCTTGTTCATTTTTCGGGATCACTTTATCAATTAAACTGAACTTCTTCGCTGGTTTGTCCTTTATATATATTAGCGCATCCGCCATAATTTTAACTTTCATACATGGCTTAGACAGAGTTGGATTCAGGATCTACACTAGTGTGCTATTTTGTAACACAATTCTACAGTTCGAATCATTTTTTCGAACACACATTTTTAATAAAGTTATGATATTGTCACCTTATTACTACAAGTAGGTAACTTGAAATTTTTCGATTTTGAGTTATCCAGTATAAAATCCTCTACTTGAGATGCTCTACTGTATGCTATAACTAGGTAACTCTCTACTGGCTCTTTTGTGACGCAGTTGGTCAATGCATCAAGTAGGTATGTGTCGCAGTAGGCTGTCGCTTATCGCTACAACTATATAACTTGACTTGTCTAGTTGTGCACGTAAAAATTTTTAAATAAAAGGAGTTATCTATTTGTTCCACTCATTTATTGCCAAGGCGTGAACTTAACAATACGTAGTGTTTATGAGTGATAATAATTATGGGTTCAAGAGGAAAAAAAAATGATTGAAGCTGCTCTTCGAAATTTGGAATTTCAAGCAGGTATGTATATCGAAAACAATTGTGCATTACTTTAACATACACATAATCTACGTAAATTTTGAGGTTATGATTGCAAATTTGCTTTACTCTTTCTGTAATCGTCGTTTGATGAAAGAGGGATTGCGGATTGTGTTCTTCATCCTTGAATAGACGTGATGAATAAGCAAATAAAAATTTATTGCAGATTTTAATTAAGTCCTGAGGAACCGCCCTCGTGAAAATAACCCAGTGCCTTCCACATCAAATGCGGTTGTTGGCATTGACAATTCTGATGTAGAAATAGAAGCGGAACCTTTCTCTCCAGATGTGTCTGAATATCACCCGCCGTCGGACGAAATCGAAAATGAAATTACTACTGAATATTTAGAGCGGTTAAACGAAGAACATGAATTAGAAGGCATGGAGGAGAACCCTACACAAGCGGAAAATCCTAGAAAGCGATTAAGACGTCCAGAAAAATGGAGAAAAAAGGCGGCAGTGTGGAGAAAGCTACGTTTCGTCTAGAGGAAATCATGTACCTGGTGTTGTCATGAGAAATCCAAGTAGAGACAATTGCAGACAGCGATGTAATCAGAAATTTTCATTGGAAGAAAGACTCGAAATTTTTCGAAGATATTATGAATTAGAGACTTATGAGAGAAAAAGCGATTTTATGCATTGCAACACAGATAAAATTGCAAAGAGAAGCACCACAACAACTGATTCAAAAAGACATTTTACTGTGGTTTCTTATTTACCACGAAACAACGAAAGAATCAAAGTTTGTAAGACCATGTTTTTGAATACAATTGGAATTCGCAAAGGTGTAGTAGATATCGCTATGACAAAGAGAACGGCAGAAAATACAAGGAAAAAGACAAAAGAGGCCAGCAACTACTTCAGATGAACTCTTGAGGGGTGAGAAACCACATTGAAAGTTTCGCGGTTGTTGATTCGAATTATTACCGCTCGGAAACTAAAAGAAAATATTTAGATCCATCGCTCAGCATCACAAGAATGTATTCTATGTACAAGTCGATATGCGCCGAAAATGACCAAGAAAACGCTAAGATAGGTACGTATAGAAAGATTTTCACAGAGGAGTACAATCTAGGTTTCCACCGCTCAAAGAAGGACCAATGTCGCATATGCATGGTGTACAATGTTCCTGGGAATGACAACAATGAAGGTAAAGACAATTATGACACCCATCTTTTAGCAAAAGACAGGGCTCGAGCTGAAAAAAGAAAGGACAAACAGCAAGCCGAAAACTCAGACGGGACCTTTGTGAGCTGTAATTCTGTTCTTCAGCAAGCTCTGTTGGTTCCAACCGATCCAACCAACAATGCTCTATTCTATAAGCAACGGTTTAAATCTTTTAATTTTACTGTATACAACGTTACCACAAAACGAGGGGACTGTTTCATGTGGACCGAGATACAAGGAAAGAGAGGTAGTTGTGAGATTGCTAGCTGTCTATATCAATATTTTAAATCTCTTCCTCCATCGGTGAAGCACATTTCCTGTTTTAGTGACAGATGTGGTGGACAGAACTTGAACAAGTTTGCTGCTGCTATGTGTTTGACCGCAGTTCAGGAACTACCTAACGTAGAAACCATTGATCTAAAATTTCTAGTTGTGGGCCATAGTGAAATGGAATGTGATTCAATGCATTCGGCCATAACTACTGAAGAAAAAAGAGGCGGAAGAGTGAACTGGCCTGCCGATAGGACAACCATTGCCCGCAGAGCCAGACGAAAGGGTGACAAGCCGTACATTGTGCATGAGATTACCCATAAAGACATAATAGATTGGAAATATCACCTTGAGCAGCACATGGTTATGAGAAAAGACGATGAAAATCGTAAACCAATCGGCTGGCAGAAGATAAGCTGGTTGAATTTTACGAAAACCAGACCATTTATCATCCGCTTCAAAGAAAATTACGATGAAGAGTTTAGAACTCTTGACTGCAAGAAAAGGACGAGGAATAGTAATATAACACTGTCACATACAATGAAACCGTTATACAACACCGTTATACCGATTCCAAGAGAAAAATATGATAATTTGATTTCCTTATTTTTGTTAACCCCTCCAGCGCTGGGACAAGAATACCGACCGTTTCACCAAAATTTGCCGTACCAAAGACAACAGGAGTCTTCAGGAAGTAGTGACATGGATTCTGAAAATGAATAGTGTATTCATTGTTTATTATATAAATTTTGATGACAATAAAAACGTTTTAAAGTGGCTTCTGGGTACTATTTCTTCTCAAAGCAAATGTGGTTAACTCCGTTTAATCCGATTTTCATGTAGATGTAACCAGTAGATATCTCGCTTTTTTCGAAAAATTTACATTATGGCAACTTTTTTATGAATACGTCTCAAAATATACATCACTTGTGATAAAGTTAGCATGACACACTAAAACTTGAATAAATAGTTTATTGGCTATAAAACTTTAATTTTTTATGCAAATTTTCAAAGCAGTTTATTCCAAAACACAGGTTTTTAAGTTACCTAGTTGTAGTACTAAGGTAATGATATAAGAGTGAATTATAAGATTGATATCATTTTACGTGACCAGAGTTATAGTTTCTTCAGGAGGTATACTAGGGAATGTTTTTGTTACATCAAACGATATTAATTTAGAACGACCAGTTTAAATTGAGCATTAGTTCAAATACAGAGTGTCCACGGATGGGGTATCGTATATGTGGAAACTGTTTAAATATTAGTTTTAGTGAAAAATGTCATTCTTGATAAAAAAATTTGCTTGTTCTGAAACCCCATAAAATGAAATAAAATTCAAGTTTATCAAAACCCGTCTCATTTTATAGCCAGTTTTATGAAAACCGTATGAATTTCGAAAATAATGTATTAATCTAGCGAGTGACGTTTACAATGTACCAATTTACTTTTATAAATAATTTCATAAATAATTTTCAAATTGTCAGTCTTTAAGAAATATTTGACAACAATGTCAATATTCAAGAATTATAATCACTATCAAAAATAACAATACAGAATAATAATGTAAGAAACACTGAGTAAACAAAAAATATCTATTCAATATTTATTTATTTATTTATTTATTTATTTATTCCAAACAGGTTGTATAACCTAATTACATGGAATAAGTATTAACAATTCCAAAATTCTATACTAACATTATATAGTATGACTATTTATACATGAAGCAGTGATATTGATTGATGCAGAGAATAAAGACAAAGACGACTAATTTCCAAAAGTGTCCCTTCATACACCGAACTTTTTAATATGTTCACAAATATTTTTCTTGAATTGTCTAATTGACATTGTCCAATCTATTTCAGTAACATTATTTATCCTATTGGCAAGTTTTAACATGGTCTCCAGAGGAGAACAAACTGACATTCTTAATCTCCCAAACAATAAGGAGGATCGAGTTAACCTTGACGGAACTTTGAAAGGAATTGAGTACAATAAATTACTTGATGTCGACATACAATTTATTATTTTATACAAGAAAATCATCATGTTTAATTTACGCCGACCAGTGATAGACATAACATCAAATTCTTCCCGTAATCTAGTTGTTCTGATTGTTCTATAATCCGGCCAATGCTTATATTTTTTATAATACAAGAACCGTAAGTATTTGTTCTGCACTTTCTCAATATTTTCCAGGTACATTTGGGGTTGATCTCCCCAGATCATAGACCCAAACTCAAGTTTAGGTCTTACTAAGGTATTGAACAACTTTTTTATAGTCTCTGTATTTGAGAAAAGAATGCTTTGTCTGAAGACTAGACCCATTATACGATTGGCACTCCTGACTGATTTTTGTATATGTGCAAAGAAAGACATTTGACTATTATAGATAATTCCAAGATCCTTAACTTCATCCTTCCTTTCTAATACTTCTTGGTCCATGAGATAATCAAAAATGATACACTCCTTTTTCTTAGATATAGACATAACACAACATTTTTCAACATTAAAACGTAATTTATTCTCCTTGCTCCATCTAATTATGCCGTTTATATCTTTTTGTAGTAGTATGCAATCCCGAACAGTCTGAATCTTCCTAAACATCTTGAAGTCATCTGCAAATACCAAACTCTCAGAATTCGAAACATAACCTGGAAGATCATTGATAAATAAAACAAACAACATCGGACCAAGGTTTGATCCTTGTGGAACTCCCGAGTTTGCATGGAATTTTCCAGATGTATTTCCGTTATATTTTACTACAAAATGCCTGTTACGTAGATAGTTTGATATAAGTTTCAATAAATTATTTGACATTCCATACTTGTGTAATTTTTTAAGCAATATGTCGTGATTCATTTGATCGAAAGCTTTTTTAAAATCTGTATATATGACATCCAGTTGTAATCGATCCTGGAACGTATCGTTTACAACTTCCGCAAAATTAAATAAATTTGTGTTTATTGAGCGTCCCGACGTAAATCCATGCTGTTGATCAACAATTATATTATTTTTTACGTGATTATAAATTTTCAGATATATTATCTGTTCAAAAACCTTAGAAACAGCACACATAATCGAAACACCCCTGTAGTTCTCAACAATATTTTTATCTCCAGATTTGTGTATAGGAGAGTATAATGATAATTTCCATTTTTCCGGAAATTGTGCGTTTGTGAGTATATTATTATAGATATGTAATAAAGGTGTCCCTAGCCATTCATAGCATCCTTTTAGTATGTATGGAGGAATTCCGTCGGATCCAGCTGCTTTTTTGGGTTTTAATTTTTTCATTGCTATCACATAATCATTTATTGTAATCTCAGAAATATTTAAAATAGGATTATTACTAATTAAATCCTTGAAGTCGATATTATAATTAGACTGTTCGGGGCAATGCACCGATGCAAAATATTCAGCAAATTTTTCTGCTACTTCCCCTTCGACAACTTTTCCATCCTTAAATCTAAATGTACCTACCTGCTTAGAAAAACTATTATTTTTATTTACGTATGTCCAAAATATATTCATATTATTACTTAAACTATCTTCGACTTGACGCAAATACTTTTTATGCTCGGTGTTTATTAATGCCTTAAGTTTTCTTCTCGTTTCTATATACTTTTCGTTATAATAGTTTGAAATAAATTTTAATTTTCGGTGATTATTTTTTTCCTTTAATAACTTTTTAATATCCGAAGTGAACCATTTGGGAAATTTTTTGAAGTTTTTATAAACTTTATATTTGGGAACAGTTGTTTCAAATACACTATAAATTTTTTTATAAAAATTATCCAATGCAGTATTTACATCTGTCTGATCAGTAACGTCGTCCCACGCTGTATCCCTTAGCATTTTGCTCATATTTTCAAAGTTTGCTTTTTTAAAATTGAAATTATTACTGTTGCCAAGCTTGGTGACCACATTATCGATTACTCTATTAAAAGTTACTTTGATGTCTAGAGATGGGTGGAAACAATCTTCCGTTACTAAAGGTAACAGTTCATGAGATACTGTGCAGTTATTTATCATGTCGGTGGAGGTAATTACCAAGTCTAGAGTTTTATTTTGATGATTTTTTATGTTATTACATAGCATTAATGAATTGTAACTTAAAAAGTCAATCAGAACGTCTAATTTATCGCTAGTTTTTGTAAAGTTGAGTTTTACCTTGAATTTCCGGTAAGTTGAAATCACCCAGAATAAATGTATTGTTAATATTAGAGATATGTTGTTGCAGTAATTCCAAGCAATTCACATAATGGGTTAGATGAGCATCCGGTGGAATGTATATGCCGATAATTTGAGCTTTAAATTTATTATTTATCTTTATATCAACAATCACTATCTCGAAAAACGATTGATGTTGCACATAATTTAAAATTTTGTATTTCCGCTGTACTGCTATCATAACACCCCCGCCCCTGGATTTTCCGGTTATTTCCAAATTTCTATCTGATCTTATTACGTTATACACATTTAAATCAACAAGTT
The DNA here is from genome assembly GCA_963921935.1 of Galeruca laticollis. Classification (NCBI taxonomy): domain Eukaryota; kingdom Metazoa; phylum Arthropoda; class Insecta; order Coleoptera; family Chrysomelidae; genus Galeruca; species Galeruca laticollis. The sequence goes on along the minus strand of OY998177.1, from coordinate 220,233,879 downwards.
CCCCATCTGCTATGCCCTCATGAAGCCATGTTTCAACTGCCACAATTATATCATAATTATTTTGTAAGGAATTATTATAAAACTCAGCCGTCTTCGTCCTTAATCCTCTACAGTTTTGAAAATTTATAAAAATATCTATCATTTTGTGTATAGTCATTGAGACTCCTGAACTATTTAAATATATACAAAAAGGAACAATGCAATTACTTAGTTTATAATCCTAAAAAAATCGCAATCAAGCAAACTTTCTTTCAAGGTGAGTAGAAATGTACAATTGAAAGTTCCCAACTTAAAGAATATTCCTCTTATCATTAATGACAACATAAAAAAAAAAGTTGTAAATAATTACTATTAAAAATGTTTTGTTTTTTGAATTATGTAGAATATAGCAAAGCTGTCCATAAACGTAAAATAAAATAAACAATGAAGTATACATAAAGAAAATAATTACAAAAGATCTTCAATTGAGTCAATCTTCCTTATTTCATTTCCAACCTTTAGAAAAACTCTTCCTCCATTGCTCCATGCCTGTTTCTTTCCATATTTATTCTTAGCTTCGGACAGTAATAAATACTTGGTTTTTGCTAAATACTCGTTGACGAAAATGTTTGTTGATTTTAGTTCTCTTCTAGCCTTCAGAACGGCATTTTTTTTTAGTACCGATAGAAACTCAACTATCACTGTTCTATTTTTACGATTACCATCATTCATTTTTCCTAGCCTGTATAAGTTAATAACATCTGATTCAAAACATTTCACCTTCATTGTATTGTTTACGATATTCAGCATAATCGACATTAAGCTCTCGCTGTCAGTTTCAGCAATGCCGTCAAATCTTAGAGTTTTTCTTCTTTGGTAAGTATCTATCTCATCCAATTTTTTTGATATATCCCTTATCTTATCATCGTGAGCTACTATAGTATTACTAACTTCTATGATTTTATGTGATATATCATTAATTTTACCTTCCATTTTGTTGATCATTGCAGAAAATTGCTCTTCCATTTTATCCATACTCCTATCCAATTTTTCCTCTATTTTTTGCCACACTCTCGATGCTATCTGATCGACTGTCCCTTCGTCTAACGATTGATTCGTGTTTCTTGATTTGGACATAGTTAAATTTAAACTACACCACAACGTGTATGGAACGCTATTCTGTTGCACACAGTTGATGATTTGAAATTTCTTGTATAACTTATGGTCTTTTGACTTTATCGTATACCCAATAACTTGTTATTACTTAGTTATTTAACTGAGACAAATCGACAAAATAGTACCGAAAACAATTGCTTCAGTTCGAATTAATTTCAGGAGAACTCACGTACACGTCTATACACGGCGACCGACCATACCTTATCCCCCCGCTGAGACGCTGTATAATGAAATTTAAAAAAAATTAAATTGTCTTATTTCATCATTCTGTATGGAACTTCATCAAGTAAATGCCTCATCTATTCAATTCTAAGCAGTCCACTCAGGGAATGTAGGATAGAAGTCGATGGTTGGAAACAACCAAGCTCTAGCATTTAGACACAATTTCTCCGCAGTCTTGGAATAGTCACGTTCAAATTATGCACTGGTCAAGACAGAGCAATTTATCTTCAACGTTTAGTTATGTTAAAAGGCTTTTGCGTGCAATTATCTCCCCTTTGTGAAAATTGTTTTTATGAATATATTTGGAAAGAAAAATTGTCAAAAATATGAAATATCACAATATATTTTTCTTACGATCACTACCCAAAGTAGGCTTTTGCACACTCAAATCTAACCGCAATGTTGATGTTTTCCGTGATCTGTCATAATTTGACATTATTCCCGCTCTAGAGCGTACTTTTCCGCTCGCATGTTTTCATTTACAATAAACTAAAGAAAGTTAGTAAATAATAGGTGTATTAATAGTACATTATACACTAAGCGACTAAAGTGACCCATTTAATCCCGCGGGTGGGACCCATTTTATCCCCGAGGGAATCAATCCATATACATTTTTAATAAAAATAAATACTACTTGGGATGGACTTTTACGAAACTTGTCTGGGCATCGAGGATGCACTTTTATGAAATGAAACTTTGCTGGGCATCGAGGACAGACTTCCATTTTTTTTGTAGTAAGTCAGAGTGCGCTTATAAAAAAATTATAAAAAAAAGTATTCGTGGATAACTGGTCTTTCAAACACGCGCGATTTTTCGAGCACGGCGACGCAGTGTTATAAGACCTTACAGATTAGACCGTTTCAGACGTCATTTTAATTATCATTTTCTATCTTATAAACCCATCCAAAACACCTATGATATAGTTGTAGTTCATAATTAAAAATATTCAAAGTGTATAACTAATTACTCTCAATATTTTTCGAACCTCAATTTGTTCAACCTTGTAAATGTCATCTTAATGTCGTTTACGACTTTTGTAAGTTTTAAATTGTCATTAGTTGCTTTTACGCCGTTTTTGATAGATTAAGTTATTTTTCTTCTCGAAACCTTGACTCAAAACATCAAATTGGAAGAGATTATGGATACAGGACACGCGTGAGACACCATTGAAGCTTCTGAAGTTTGTAATTTGTTGAATTTTTGTGTTAATAAGTGATATCATGAGCCAGCTTCCGCTGATCGAGCATCTAAAAGGGCACGAGAACTATGATACGTGGAAATTCGCGGTACAGATTTATTTAGAACACGAAGAGCCTTGGGACGTAGTAAAAGGCTTTTTCATGTTTTTTTTTAATTATTTGTCTAAAAATAAGGTGATCGTAGAAAAAATCTTGTGTGCAATTCGAGCAGAAAGCAACTCTCTGCCTCAAGCGGCAAAGTAGGGGAAGTCCGTGTAATTTGGACCATTGTGTAAAACGGAACAATTCGATAATTCTAAAGACGGAGTATGTAGCGACATCTCACTAATTCGTTACAAACCTTCCCCAACCGAGGTGCACTCAGGAACCTATGTCAATCGAATCAGTTAGTTACTCACAGATTGCCAGTAAGTTCATTTGTAGCACGTGTTGTGTTGTAAGGTTAGGTTATTTTTGTGTCTGAATTTCTACGGAGTGAGTTAAATATTCCACTGGAAGCAGTTATATCATCGGAAGGCAAACAGATTTACCTCCGGCAGTGGAAAAAGATCTAGTTAATCACATTCTTCAGTTGGAGCGGATGTTTTATGGACTAACACGTGGAAGGCTGATGAAACTAGCGTACGAAATAGCCGAGAAGAATAATATTAAGACGAGATTTAATTTAATGGTAAAGAATGGTACGCAGGCTTCATGAAACGACATCCAAACATAAGTCTGCGTCTCCCTGAAGCAACGTCATTAGCACGAGCTGCAGGATTCAACAAAACTGTTGTTTATAAATTTTTTGAAGTTTACGAAAAAATAATAAAGGAAGACGCTATTTCCGCAGGTCGTATTTTCAATGCTGATGAGACATCCCACACTGTTGTCCAGAAACCACAGAAAATAATTGCTCAAAAAGGGAAACATCAGATAGGCGCCATAACGTCATCCGAAAGAGGCCAAAATGTTACTGGCATGTATGCAATGAGTGCGACTGGAAGCTTTATTCCTCCAATGCTTATTTTTGCCAGGAAGCGTATGAAGGATAGTTAAACGTATGGAGCACATCCAGGAACTTTATTTAAGTGCCAAGACGAAGGGTGGATGGATACTGATGGATTTTATCACTGGTTGTATCATTTTATAAAGTATGCCAAACCATCTAAAGAGAACAAGGTGTTAATCGTATTAGATGGACACAGTAGTCATACTCAGAGTATGAGAGCATTATAGATTTAGCTCGTAATCATGGTGTTATCATGCTTTCATTTCCTGCACATTGCACATATAAGATGCAACCCCTTGATGTTGGGTTCTTTAAACCATTAAATACTTTCTTCGCTTCCGCAATAACTTCAAAATTATACGATACACCAGGTAAATGTTTGAGTGTTGATAGTATTAGCTGCCTAGTAGGCAAATATTTCCCAGAGCAGCTACTATGGAGACAGCTATGAACAGTTTTCGGAAAACAGGATTATGGCCTCCTGACCGTTTTGTCTACAGCGATGTAGATTTTGCAGCTGCGACAGTATCCAAACGACCAATTGATTCAGATGAACATAACATTAACATTTCTGTAACTGATTCTGCTACTTCCCCTTCATCAGAAAACATAAATTTGCTTACAAATAAAACACAGCCATCCACATAACGATCAGTTCTGATGGAAAATACGTCCTCAAATATTTCTACAGGTATCTCATTCAAATCACAACCTATCCAGCAAGAAAATTCTTCAATAACATCTGTACCATTCACATCAGATCCTGTACATGAAGCAAACACTTCTGTATGTGCTCCAACTACATCACAACCTGTCGTGAAAGCTACTCCCATCAAAAGTTTTGAATCTTCTCCTTCCACGTCCCATCCTGTGCATCAAGAAGATACTTTCTCAAATATTTCTGTATTGGCCCCATCCACATCACAATCTATTCTGGAAACTACTCCTTTGAAAATTTCTGAATCTTCCTCATCAACAACGAATTTAGGCGACCTCGAAACCGAACGGTCTACACAGAACCAGTATTATATCCCAGTGGAAATAATTCATCCTCTACCGTCATCAAGTGGGATATCAATGGGACCACGAAAGAAAAAACGGATCAATGTCTCAGGAGTGGTTCTAACTGCAACACCTTATAAAGAACAGTTGAAAATCCAACAAACGTCCAAAACAAACACACATAAACGTAAGTTAGTAGCGACAAAGGAGAAAAGCAACAAGGAAAAAAAGAAGAAAGAGAACGAGGACAAAAAGACGAAAATCAACGAGGAAAAATGTCATCCAAAGACAAATGAGAAATGCCGCACTGGTCATCAAATTTGTTGCCTTGTTTGCGATGAAAACTATGATGCAGATTGGATTCAGTGCAAAATATGTGAGGGTTGGGCACATGAAGATTGTGCTACCATAACTGATGTCAATTATTATTACTGCAATAACTGTCTATGTTAATGGCAGAATAATAAAAATATCTGTCTTTATTTGTTTTATTTTTTTTTATTGTGTTGACATACTTTGAGACTAAAATATATTAAAACAAAATTACACGACAAATAAAAACGAATAACAAGCCAACAGTCCAAATTACACGAACGGTTCAACTTGCAATAATTTTTTTTTCATTCTAATTGTTCCTAGTTCCGTCATTATGAAATGGAATGTCAATTGTAATGATTGGGTAGAAACAAGAGTTTTTTTTTAAGATTCTGTTATCACAAATATCAAACTTATCTTAATTTCTGCTTAGGTGGTCCAAATTACCTGATTTCCCCTATCACTTTCCGCTCTTAATACACAAATAGCTATTTTGATCGCTTCTAGTCAATGTAAAAATCGAGTAGTGTACATGAAGCTGTAGTCTTCATGAAAATGTTGGTCTACAAAATTAAAATCTGTAAATTTCTCGTAAAATTCATTTTATCAAAAATAATCGTTAATAAAATCGATATTAAATGCTATAAAAACACTTATGGATATTTAAAAATGATACCAACACAGCAGTATCAGTTGTTCCCTCTTAGTCGCTATTAACCAATGAAATAACAATTAAAATATCAGTTCGAAAATGTCTTCTTGATGGTAAGCGGCAAATTTATTGTATTTATATATAAACAACCTTACATCAAATATTGAGTATTTTTTAAGGGCTTACTATACAAAAAATATACAGATGAAGATAAACCGTATTATAAAAACGCCTCAAACAAAAATTTATAAAAATCGTTAAAGTAAAGTAAATAAATAATTGAGACATTCCAAACGAGACACGCACTTTATAGTGTTTTTGTTTGTTTGGAAAGTAACTTGGATATGTTCCAACCTATATTTATCTAGATTAAAATCAATTAAGTCAACCAAAGTGAATTTTAAAATGAATTTTCATTCGTTTGTCATTTTCGTATGAACAACGTTATTTATCTTAATTACATTTTAAACATCCTGACTTTCAGTAAATAGAACCCAATAGTAGTCAATCATCAGGTTTTCTCCGATTAAATGGAGTTTCCAGAAATGAATAGTTGGAGCGGTAAATTGAATGATGATTGATTGAGTTATTCAGAACGTACAATGTATATTGTACATGTTGTTTGAGTGAAAATAAATAGAATAAGGGAAAAAATAAGCGAATAAGTGAATGATGGGGTGAAGGCAAGAGCCAACTAATAATACTGTGTGAAAAAATAAAAATATATGAGTAGATTATTTAGATTCTATGTATCAGTAACCTTGAACGGAAAAAAAATCAGAAGTTTTTATCTCTTTCAGCCTTCATCCTATTTCAGTTATTAAAATAATACAACTGACATTTAATAGATACAAACACCGATTATCATGTAAATAAAATCGTTCCATTCGATAAACACTTACAAAAATAGTAACAAAAATAGACCGTTATATTTAATCGAAAGACGTATTTCCGTAAAGTTTAGAAATTTACATGCAGTTCACCCTTTATATCCAAAACTCGCAGTGATGACGACGTGAAGGAAGAATAACAATTATGTACCTGCAACATGAGAAAAACCAGCTGTTTCCCTTACTTTTAAGTGCATAGAAACGTTACGTAAATCGGTATATTAACGCAATGTTATTGTTTATCCTCATTTATACGAGTATCGTAAAATACAGAACGAAACGATTTGTTTAGGATTAGGAAAAAGAAGTATTGGACTAGGTCGAGTTTTCGCATCAAACAAAATTTACTAGCAGCTTAATTCTCCACATGTGTAATAATAAATGGCCATATTTATTTACATTCAAAAATACTAGTTTTCGATACACAAACAAGTGGAATACATTTAACGTGTTTCTATAGTTCAATCAAAATTAATGAATTCGAAATGTTCCGCAGTATCTTCAGCAACTCAAATAGGGGCAGCTAACCTAACTAAGGCAGGGTTAGCTACCTGCCAGCTGTCTCTACTTATCGACGGCATTTGGTGAATTTTGGAAAAAATTGTTTTTCTAAATTGGTCTCTGTTTCCGACATATGAGTACAAAATTCGATGTAGAATTTTCCTCTCTACACGATGGTCAGGTCTTCTGCGGAACATTTTGAATTCAGAGCTATTTTGTTTGGACTATCTAATCTTCTTAGAGTGCCATGCAGATTCCTGCGTAGGCGTCCATTTTTTTTTGTTAAATGTTTCTGTTTAATGCAGTAGTTTGAATATCTTTAAAACTTTGTAACCCTGTCACTGTCTAATATTCCTTAACCAAGACAGTTTCTTCCTTCCTATTCCCGTCTTTCCTCCTTCGATCTTACCCTGAAAGAGAAGGAGCTGGAACTCATGACGTTCTTCTCTGGTAATATGTCCTAAATATTTTTCTACGTTCTATCACTTTATAATGCTCTCGATATTTCAATTCTGCCCTTCGGAGAACTTCTTTACATCTTATGTGGTCCACCCACGATATTCTTAGCACTGTTCGCAAAAAACACATCCTAAATGCTTATAATTTATTAACAGAAGTCCAGGCCTCTACACCATATAGAAGAACTGACCAAACATAATATTTGAGAGTTATGTATTTCAGTTTAAAGTTTAGATTTTCATTTGTGAGGAATTTTCCGAGTTTAATGAAGGTTGTTCTTGCTTGTTCGATTCGGCATCTGATCTCTTGTTCTGGATCCCAATTTTTCCTAGATATCTAAATTGCGACACTTGCTCAATATTCTCCCCATTTGTTTGCGGAATATCGGTTCTACTAACGATCATGAACTTAATTTTTACTTTTCGAGAAAACGATTGGTTTACCCCAAAAAAAGTAGGGTTGTTAGGAAAAATAAACGGTTTTAAAGATTGCGCTTCTGTGAGATGCCCTGAATAATATTCTATCATAAAATTGTCACTTGTATACACTTCGGGGGATGTATCTTGTTAACAAACCTAAATTTCTCCAAAAGTAACCAAAAATGCAGTATAGGATTTATAGGACCCGCTGTACTCGCTATAGTCAGCTGAAATTCAATAGGGTCCATCAGTGAGACACTTTGAAAAATACTCAATTACAAAATTGGCCACTTGTATACATATCGGAGGCTGTATTGTACTAACCGAAAATTTATCTAAAAAGGACAAAAAATGTGTCAGTTCAGGTACCATAGCACCCGTTGTACTAGCTCTGGTGAGCTAAAAATCAATAAGGTTTATCTATAAGACGCCCTGAACAATACTAAATCATAAAATGAGTCACTTGTATACACGCTGGAGGCTATATCGTGCTAAGAAACTGAAAATTCTCCAGAAATGACAAAAATTTGGTACCTCAAGTACCATAGCACTCGTTGTACTGGCTTTAGTGAGCTGAATCTCAATAGGTTTCATCTTTGGAACGCCTTGAATAATATCCAATTATAAAAGTGGTCACTTGTATATACTCCGGAGGCTGTATCGTGCTAACAAACTGAAATTGCTCCAAAAATGTCGTACTTGAAGTACTATAGCACCTGTTGTACTGGCTGTTGTGGGCTGAAAATCAATAGGGTTTATCTGTGACATGTTAAGAATGATATTCAATCATAAAATTGTTGACCATTTGCACTCCGGAGGCTGTATCGTATTAACAAACTGAAATTTCTCAAAAATGACAAAAATGTCGTACTTCAAGTACCATAGCACCCGTTGCCTATTATGAGCTGAAAGTTAATAGGGTTCATCTGTGAGATGTCCTAAACAATATTCAATCATAAAATTGGTGATTTATTGCAGTCCGGAGGCTGTATCGTGCTAACAAGACATGTAACGGAAAGTGGCCGACGACAACGACGACGACGACAACGACGACGACGACATACACACATGATTTTTTTTTCGTGTTGTTCTTGATAAAAAACGTAAAAATAACTCAACTTTTTTGTGGGTAAACCAATACTTTTCTCGCATATTAGATAGGTTGGGCGGAAAAGTAAAACCTGTCTATATGTCGTCGTCGTCGTCGGCCACTTTTTGTAACAAGTCTTGTTAGCACGATACAGCCTCCGGAGTGCATAAAGTCACCAATTGTTCAGAGCATTTCACAGATGAACCCTATTGATTCTGACCTCTCCTATAATAACGGTACATACTACATTTATGGAGAAATTTCGGTTTGTTAGCACGATACAGCTTTCGGAGTAAACTAGTGACCAATTTTATGATTGGATATTTTTCATAGCGTCTCACAGATGAACCCTATTAAATTTCAGCCCATCAGAGCCAGTACCTACAACGGGTCCTGTAAATCCAGATACACTAAATTTTTGGAGAAATTTCGGTATGTTAGAACGGTACAGCCTCCGGAGTGCAAAAAAATTTGTTTTAATCTTTAAAACCGTTTATATTAAATTAAATAATTCAATGAAAAAGAAGATCATTAGATTGTAAACAATAAAGGTTATTTTTCACTTTAAAATAAACACATTGTAATATTTATGATTTTGTTTGAGTTGTTTGAATCAGTATAGACGAATTAAAAGTTATATATTTTTCAATTTTCAAAGTAAGCATTTGGTCATTTATAGCAAATACTTTTCATAACTGATTCCAAACCGTAACACACCCCCCTTTCCCAGGTAAAAGTTTTTTTTCTCATAAAAATAAACTTGAATTTGAAACTCACGCATAAGCGCAAATGTTTCCAGATTCCTTTCCTGAAGTACAACCATATAAACTAATCTACCAAACAAAAAAATAAAATTACCCTATCTACCAAAAAAAACCTACCGTAAATCTGGTAGGTGGGATTCCACTATTTTTACCCCCTTCATCCTACAACTTATTTGTAAAACAAGTGTCACAATGACTCGTTTTGTAGTACGAGTGAAGTTTGTACAACGAAACCGCGAGGCGGTGAGTTGTGCAAATCACGAGTACTACAGAAAGTCATTGTGGCACAAGTTTTACACAATATTTTTTATAATTCGCATTCATTTAATTATTTAAATAAAATATAATTTCATATAATCCCTGTTTTTAAACTAGGATGAGTGGTTTGAATTTAAGTTGGCAAATCTGTAGATTCCTAATTGGTTAGATCAGAAATGTTTTTATTCAGCACTTCTGACTTTTGACATATTATAACCGAATAATTGTGTAAATTGTAAACAAACTTCCATTTAAGCAAAAAGAGGATGATTATGTTTAAAAAAGAGCTTCTTCGTATATGCTCTTGCGATCTATTTATATTATATCATGAACAGAATTATTTCTGTAATACATCTTCACATAAATATCTGGTAATTTATCCCAAAAATCGAACGTTTCTTATACCTATCTATATGTTGATCCTATACAATATAAAAATAAATAATTGACAACTCATTGATAAATAAACGTTAGCGTTCTTTATTCATTAATATTTTTAATATATAAATCATTCACATTTACCTTTAATATAATAATTTGCTAGCTAGAACAATGATAAACCATTTTATTTATAATTTGTGTCAAGGTTAAAGTGAAATGTCAAATAAAAATATAACTAAATTCAATAACCAACTGTACACTAAAAATTACTATAACAGTGTTCAAAGAGCTTCATTGTGACACTGTAAACAATGTTATAATGAAGTCCCTTTTATACGCGAATTATAAAAACTTTTTTCCGAACTTAGAAGTAAAACCTACCGATGCATTGGATATAGCGAAACTTTTCTTCCAAACCTTTTGACCTATACCGAACCTCTCATCTCTATGACGGAGATTATATTGTTTGCTACTCTGGTCATAGGCTTTGGTTAACCGTCTGTTGACTTCATGATAAATGTCTACAATATTATCGAGACGGGTCAAGTCATCCGTCTTACGTTCAACCCAAATAATATCACCAACAGGTAACTGAGACTTCCCAGATATGTTGACTTCTCGTCCAAACAAAAGAAAATTTGGCGTATAACCGGTGACTTCATGTCGCGCAGACCGAATAGCCCAAGAGACCTTGGCTAAGACACAATCCCATTTTTTATGATTATCGGAGATATAAGCTGTTAACATAGATTTTATAACACGATGAACACGCTCCACAGGGTTAGTTTGCGGATGATGATTGGCGGTATACGCTATTTCAATATCGTATTCTCTCATGAGTTTCTGAAATCGATTACTGTGGAACTGAGTGCTATTATCAGTTATGACCTTTTGAGGTGCACCATAAATTAGAATAACTTGTTCCTCGAAGACTTTTGACATAAGTTCAACGGTTACTGATCTTAATGGAAATAATAGTACATACTTAGGGAAACAATCCGACACAGAGAATATATAAGTATAACCAGCGCTTGTTCTGGGTAACGGTCCAACAAAATCGATACTAAGGAGTTGAAAAGGTCTAGATACCATCGGAGTTCTCCTTAACATTAGACCTGTGGGAGGTTTTTGTTCAGGTTTAGTTTGTATGCAAACCGTGTAATTTTCAATATATCTAGTTACGTCGGCCCTCAATTTCGGCCAGTAATACTTTTGACAAATTCGACCTACTGTTTTATATACTCCCAGGTGTCCACAGGTGGGTGGATCGTGATGGGTCCTGATAATGTCTTTCCCACATTCTTTGCGAACCACCTCTAGCCACTGTTCTTCTTGCAAAATTCAAGTTTATTTTTATGAGAAAAGAACTTTTACCTGGGAAAGAGGGGTGTGTTACGGTTTAAAGTGAGTTATGAAAAGTATTCGCTATAAATAACCAAATCCTTACTTTGAAAATGGGAAAAAATATAACTTTTAATTCGTCTATACTGATTCACACTTTGTAAAACAAAATCATAAATATTACAATGTGTTTATTTTAATGTGAAAAATAACCTTTATTGTTTACAATCAAAGGTTCTTCTTTTTCATTGAATTATTTGTTGATCTGTGATTACTAAGTGAAACACCACTCAACGTTTTGGCTCACTAATTACTTCTTTATAGGTTAATTAGCCTCACCTGGCTTGATAACATAAACATTCAATATCTGCTTTAGGAACCTTGACTTGTACCTTGTCATTTTTTTATAATTTTTTCTTTTTGAAATTGCTGCTTTTTGAGCCACATGGGTAACAATTTTTCGAAGCAATTTCGGATTTAAAATAGCCTGAAAACAAAAAGGAAAATAGTAAATTAAACTTTTGAGTATTTTTATCTTCAAGAGAATTGGGGAGAAGCCCTGAGGGGGATCTTTATTTGTTTAATTTATTTCACATAAAAGCCACACACCACCTTTGGTAAGTTAATCAAGTTGCTTGTAATTGCTTGTTATTCTTTCAATATTAGGCATCTAGTTTTAAATTCTATAATTCTTTTAGGCTTTTTTGGTTTTGTTTTATTCATCATACAACTAACTAACCTATATGTGCTGCTGTATGGAATACGCAGAGTAGTCACTTTTCAATAAATAAGTGAAGTTATGGTTATTATCAAGGTAACTTAGACTTTTAATATATTGTAATCCAGGTATATATGGAGTATACCGATTAGAGGTGCTTTTTCAAGAATTTTGGAGGATAACAGACTCTCAATACGTAGTTGTAGCTATTCAATTATTAATAAGCTCATAGAATATTACATTATAAACAAGATCAACTTACCCAAATTTGAATTATGTACACCGTTTAGTACTAAAGGGGAAACTTCATAATTGTTAATGATTGATACCATCATATATGTGAGTTACAAGAAACCGCAACAGCATTATCGAAAGCTTTTTCATAGTCAATAAAACACATGAAACCATCCTTTCTTTGATTTTGGCAGTTTGGTACCAAGGTTTGTATGCTGAATATGGCATCTCTTGTTCCGAAACAGTTTTTAGACCCAAACAGACTGTTGCCGCTAGCTTCTTCGCATTTTTTATAGAGCCTGGTATGCAATATCCGCTAAAAGAGTTTGAAGAAATTACTCATCAAACGTATAAGATGGTAATCTTCGATTGTAATTGCACTACTTGATTTTGGTAAACTAATAAAGGTATATCGAAGCCATTTTTTCGGAAGATGTTCAGTATCGTTAATGTTGTTAAAGAGTTGAACAATTATTTCTATATTCGGATCGTTAATAAATTCAAACGTCTCAGAAAACATATTGTCAGATACTGGAGTTTTGTTATCTTTCATAAGCTATTGCATATCTGATTTCACTAACTAATATCCTTGATCCTGTTAGTTCTCTTATTTGAACCGATGAATTTTTTGCATCTGCTACAATTGTATTGTTTTAATCTTTAATATTGATTCTTTCCATTCTTCTTTCACGACTTCGCTGTTGACATCACGAAAGCGGGAGACACTATCGTGATTCACTACCCATATCAACTTACTTTCTTCTTCTTGAAGTGCCTTCTCCATTCAATGAAGATCGGCAACAATTCTGGCAAATTCGTGTCTGTCTTGGGTTCTCCTTAGCAGGGAGTTTGAATCTAAGCCTGTCCAATGTTTTTCGGCCAAGAATACTGTCTACGTCCAGGACCACATTTGCCCTCAATCTTACCCTCTATGATCAGTGATCAGTTGTAGGAATCTGTACTTACTCATGATTTATCCAAGGTAACCAGTATTTCGATGTTCTCAAGAATGAGCAACTTGCATATCTTCCGAAAAAAATGTATGTTATTCTACATCACTCAGTAATAAATAAAACATGAAATGGGATTAAAATTAAGGTGTAAACGCGCGCGCTTCTCCGCGGCCATCTTGTGACGTTAGATGGTCGTATGTGTCACAAGACAAGAGAAAGTAATATTTTGTCTACGATTAACCTAACAGAAGACAAATAAACTTATTCACTCATAATTTTAGTGCTTCTTTGACAGACACATGAGTTGTGTTGTCAAAGGACCCAGATACGTCCAGGAATACGCACATTACGATTTCATCGTTGTCGAGAGTTCTCTGGATGTCTTAGGTCTGCTGAAAAGGAGCAGTATCTGTTGATCGACCCGCCCTATAAGTACACTGATATCTAGGAAGTGGTGTATTCTCCAGATTCCCCGTTCTTATATAGTTATTCACTACGTATTCTCCAGATTCTCCGTTCTTATATATGTATTTATTCACTACTTTCTATATCGTTTTAAGTAGAAACGATGTTAGGCAGATGGGTCCAAAAGTTCGGGGATCAGTTCCGCATTTTCCCTATTTTTGGTATGAAGTTTTTCATTTTCTAGGTATTAGACTCTGTGCTATGTGTAATTTTCAGTAGGAAAAACCTCTTCTATCCCTTTCTGCAGAAGTGCTGGAAATATTCCATCCACTCCTGGTGATTTGTACGGTTGAAAGGTACTTGTTACCCATTCTAACCGTGGTCTGGTAAATATTTTATTAGCAATGTCTCAATCCTCCTTCTAGAAGGAAACTGTTTTATTTTATTTCCATGAAATGCGAATTGCCTTGTGGATTGTGAGCCTGGGATATGTTAGCTTCAAGTTTATGGGCTTGAGATTTGTGAGCTTTGAATCCGAATTATCTATATTGGGAATTTAAATTCCATGTTTCCAACTTTATATTCGTACTGCTACCGCCCCAAAAACATATTTTCAAAAAGGTTTGATACAAAGGGTCATGTTGTTATATGACATATTTCATAACTTGGGGAAGAAAAATTCCAACTTGTAGACTATTCGGAAATTACCCATTTTCCGAAAATAAATCCTATTATAACTTTTTTATTGTTATGTACAAACTACTCTATTTGTGGGGAAAAGGAGTTTTTATGAATATTTTTTTAAAAAAGTAAATTTTTTGCGAAAAACTCCACTCTCATCCAATAAAACTTTTTTCGAAGATTTAAGGTCACATTTTTCCCGAAATTATACAACCTCTCCCAGTCCCTTGTTTTCTTTACGTCCTTTATTCCCTTCTCAGCCAGACAATCTCGACCTTCAAAAGGGTCCAGGGACGGACTATTTTGTCTACACAGAAATATTATGTGATTTAAGCTTACTATTTGGTAAACTAATAACGTCGTCTAAAAATTTGCAATTGGGTATCTGCATCTCTTGTGTAATCATTAACGACGGTTTGGATCATACAGCACCGCCACGAGCATCGATACAAGTAGTTTTATCCAAGCATCTCAGTGGGTCATCTATTTCTAATTATGAATCCAGAATCGTCGCGAAGCTGAATTTATCATGAAATTGTAATCAAGGAATAATTAAAATTCATGTTAAAATAATTATGAGTACACAAAAGTATCGCAAAATTTCAATAAACGCCAAGAAACGCAATACAATTTTTTTTATTTTTATATTTATTTAAAATAAATACGTATAATAAAGTATAATAATCTTTAATAAACCGAAACAACATAAAATTTCATTTTCCAGACAAATAAATAAAAAAACAAGGATATTCGATTTATTAATAATAAAATCAAATGCACTAATTTTTGTTTTCAGTACCTCATATTTCCACCACGTGCATGAATCCCATTTTGATATACTAAGAATATGATTTCTAATGCTATTTTTGTGATATTGTCTCCCATATATCAAGCAGGGAAGTGCTAAGGTCATACAGGTTATTCAGAAGATTTTGACGGTTAGAAATTATTCTGCCTATATTATCCCATGTGTGTGCCAGCTTCAGTCAGTACCAGGCACATGAAGTTATCACCGCAACCGAGGTGATTTCCGGTGTCTGGTACAAGGAGCAACGTGAGGTTTGGTGGGTAAGCAGAGACTGGCACCTTGAGAGCTCTGAGTCCCACACACCCTTTAACGGGAGTTTCCTCACTAAAAAAAATAATAACAATAATAATATTAATAATAATAATAATTTTTTTTCCGAAGAGGGGGGAAATGCGCAACCGCACCGTCAGTGGCCATGCGAGACACACCGGTGTGTGGGGGTGAACCTTATCTGTACGACCCACTAAAACCCTACCTCTTTTAACAAACCTCACCTGTAAATGAAGTTTCCACCCTGGACTTGCTTCCGCATTACAAAGGGTGGCCTTTCTGAGCTGATTTGGCATTTTATCTCTTCTGTGAGATTGCTTTCTTACCTGTTTGCTTCCTAACTGACATTATATGATTTTCTGGGGTTTTCATTCTCTTCGTGTCAGGTGTCCTGAATGTCGTCCACCAAGTTTTCTCTTTTCTTTGTTCGTAGTACCGTTTCGACAAAAGCAGCAATGAGATTCCAATTTTCTTCTGTTTTCAGCATCAGTTCCACAATGTTATCAGGAGTAACCTATCCAATCTTTTCTGTCAGTACTCGTCGTTTTGGTTCCCACCGTTGGCAGGTGAAGAATGTATGTTTTGCATCATCCCGGGTGTGACCGCACGCCAGGCAATTCGAGTCTTTAACCCTACCTTGTTTACACAAGTAGGATTGGAAGTATCCATGTCCAGACAATAGCTGTGTGAGGTAATAATTTACTTCAACGTGTTCTCTCTCGATCCAAGTTTTGACACTCGGCAGAAGGCGAGCAGTCCATATTCCTCTGCTGTCAGCGTCGTACCTCTACTGCCATTTCTGTAGTGTTACGCTTCGCTCTTCTTCAGCAATTTTTGTTTTGCTAATGGCTTGCTCCAAAATCTTTGCTGCTTTTTTCCTTTCGTATACGACCTTCCTTTCGAGTGCCAGCAGATCTATGGGGATAACACTGGCAATAGTTAGTACCGCAGACTCTGACGTCGAGCGGTATGCGCTGCTTATCCTGAGAGCAGCTCTGCGCTGCACTCCTGCTATTCTTCACCTGTAAAATTATTTTTGCAATGTTTCTCCCCATATCTCCGCTCCGTAGAGTAGGATAGATAATAATAATAAAAATAATAATAATAATAATAATAATAATAATAATAATAAAAATAATAATAATAATCCTCTCAGTCACAATATCAGGAAGACCGAGACAGAAAAGTGTACCAAATATGAAAATCTCGCCTATGAAGTCAAGAACACTTGGAAACTAAATACAGTGAAAATAGTCCCCTTAGTGTTTTCGGTGGAAGGGATTGTCAGTGACCAGCTTTCCAAAAACTTAGGAAAATTGCCACATAACATAGGGGACATCGGACAAAGAGCAGTCTTACTGCAAACATGCCATATAGTCAGGAAATTTTTAAACTAGCAGAGACAAACTGAATTGTTTCCTCTCTAGCATATTAAAACCGCACGCCTCTTGGAGGTAGATGAAATAATAATAATAATAATAATAATAATAATAATAATAATAATAATAATAATAATAATAATAATAATAATAATAATAATAATAATAATAATAATAATAATAATTTTTTTATAGGTAGGTGAAATCCTTCATGGACTGACAGCGAGTTATTGACTGCCCTTCGTGTCGGACTCTTACCAACTAAAACACCCTTCCTCTCTTCTTGTTTTGGTTCTGTCCTGGAACTTCCTTTTGGTATTACTTCGGAACAGACCTTTTCTTGCCTTTTAAGGTCTTTTTCCTCATTGTGCACCTGTTTATCGCCTAATTTGGTTCATTCATTTTCCCATTCTCGGTTTATCTCCTTTTGTTTGAGAACTTGAGTGATGTACGTGGTGACGGCACTCCAGTTCTCCCCCGTTTGAAGCATCTTGGCAACGGCTGTCTCCGGGCTCAGCTCTCCGGTCTTCTTCGTAACCTCTTGTCTGAGGTGCTCCCATTTTGGACATGCAAAGAAGGTGTGCCTTGCGTCCTCTTCCTCCGTGTGGCAATAAATGCATGTATCCTCATTTACCTTTTCTATCCTCTTCAAGTATGAACGGTAGTAGCCGTGTCCTGTCAGAAATTGTGTCAAGTAATAGCCAACCTCGCCGTGTTTCCTCTCCATCCATTGTCTGACGTTAGCAATCAGGGTGGCAGTCCATCTACCTCTGGTTTCCTGAGTCCATCTTCTCTGCCAGACCTGTAGAGTTCGATCCCGTTCTTCTCTTTTGATGGTGTGCGGTGAATTCTCTCTCCTGCGAAGGTATATTTGTTGACGCTCATCTGCCAATATATCGATCGGGATGACTCCTGCAATCACCTGAGCAGCAGCACCCGACACCGTCCTATACGCACTGCAAATCCTAAGACATCCTCGCCTTTGTACCGCGTCCATCCTTGCCCTGTATTTTTGGAATCGTAGTGATTTTGCCCAAACCTCGGCTCCATACAGCATAATGGCATCTGTTGTTCGCATGAGCAGTCTCCTTTTTGCCGCGCTTGGGCCCCTAATATTAGCCATAAGTCGGCTCAAGTTTGCCACTACTTTCGCTGCTCTATCCGCTGCTCCGCAGATGTGGTTCCAAAAAGTGAGTTTATAATAATAATAACAACAATAATAATAATAATAATAATAATAACAATAATAATAATAATAATAATACGATACGATACGATTTATTGACCAGTTTTAAATACAAAAGCATTTGTGTAGTCCTAATATTAAATTACTAAGTAGTTATCAAAATTCCTAAATCAGATAATAGAATAGAAATAAAGTTAAACCAATATTTTCATAAAATTAGATTTCTGAAGTAACATATATGTAAGAATGAATTAGTAAGACTAATAATTGAACGACATGTAGTCCCGAACTGCGTAAAAACAATTTTGTAGTAAAAATTGTTTTGAAAATCTATAGAACTGATTCTGGCTCATATTTTTCACATTCTTATCAGCATGCAAATCTAGAAACTTATTATACAATCTAACATCTAGTTTGTTGTATTGTGTTTGATGCAGCCTAGAAAAAGGCACAATGAGTCGCTCTGCACCTCTGGTGGTATAACAGTGAACACCAGAATGAGTTGCCATATGTAGTACACCCCTATGAATACACAGAAGTGTCTCAAACATGTACATGCAAGGCAATGGCAGGATCCCATATTCCGCGAAAAGTCCACTGCAATGTACTCAACTTTTTGCATTATGAATATTGCGCAAAGCAGTCTTCTGAAGAGTAAAGACTCTTTGTACTCTGCTAGAGTTACCCCATAGAGAGATACCATAAGCCAGATGACTGTGGATCAACGCAAAGTAAATCGTACGCATAACAAGATTACTACCAATAGATGAGCGTAATTGTCTCATTGCAAAAATCTGTGATGAAATCTTTGAGCATAGTGAGTCTATGTGGTCCCCCCAATTGATACCAGGATCTAATGTGATACCCAACAATTTCACAGATTCCCCTTTGGTACCTCGTTTTACAGAGCTAAATGTTATTTTTTTAGTTTTCCCATCGTTTAATTTCAAATTGTTTGAATCAAACCAAGATTTAGCTAATTTTAGATTCTCGATGCTGACATTTTCCTCTCCTTTCGTTAAGAATGTAGCATCGTCTGCAAATAAAACCGATCGACACTCAAGAGACGCCGGTAGATCGTTTATGTATAGTAAAAATAATAATGGTCCTAACACTGAACCCTGCGGGACTCCATCGTTTACCGACATCCGACTAGATTCACAGCGATTGTAGCTTACGTATTGCTGACGATTTTTCAAATAAGATTTAAACAATTCCAACTCTCGACCACGGAATCCGTAATAATAATAATAATAATAATAATAATACAGGCGGATCTACAGCAGATGGGCTAACGCGAGAGGGAGAACAACCACCGCAGCAACATAACTGAACTGCACACCTTAATCTACTGTGCAGCAATAGTAACATTGACCCTAAATGAACAAAAAATACCAACTAACAACACAAAAAACAAGACAAAACCAAAAATACCGAACTGGAAACGTAGAATAGAACAAAAAGTAACCACTATCAGAAAAACATTAGGACTACTTACCCAATACTTAATTGGCAACAGATCCGCTAAAACAATTGACAAACTTCAAAAGTCGAACATAAATTTAGCACAACTTAGCCAACATCAACTTATATCACTCCTCGACAACCACAAACAACGTCTAGCAGTCTACGCAGGGCGACTAAAACGTTACAAAACAAGTAACCGAAAGTCACAAAACAATACATTCAGACAAAATGAAAAGAAATTTTATGCACAACTCAATAATGAAAACGATCATAAAAACTACCCAACACCATCAGAAGAAGATATCACCAATTTCTGGAAATCAATATGGTCAAACCCTGTTGAACACAACTCAGATGCCAGCTGGATCACAGAAATCCAACAAGAATATGAACATCTGGACACACAAAACAATATCACCATCTCCATTGGACAACTAAAAGACATAATTAATTAAACACACAATTGGAAGGCACCCGGCCCTGACGGAATACAAAATTTCTGGCTTAAAAAATTCACTGCGACGCATGACAGACTTGCAAAACTTATAACACACATCGTTCACAATCCCTCAGAACTCCCAATTTCTTTAACACAAGGCATCACATACATCAAACCTAAGAACAATAACACTCTGAACCCAACCAACAACAGACCAATCACATGCCTACCGACATTATACAAGATCGTCACATCAACCATCGCACAACATATACAGGACCACCTAGACAAATACAACATACTCACAGAAGAACAGAAAGGATGCAAAAAGAACAGTCAAGGTTGCAAAGAACAGCTGACAACAGATGCAGTAATCCATCAACAAGCACTTAAAAAATTCCGCAATCTTTTCGTCACGTACATTGATTACAATAAAGCGTACGATAACGTACCACATAGCTGGCTAATACACGTACTCAGAATCTACAATATCAACCCTATCATCATAAATTTCCTCCAAACCATAATGAAAAGATGGTGCACCAACATACATGTGCAAACAGAAAATACTCAATTCACAACTGACAAGATACCCATTAAACGAGGAATATTTCAAGGAGACACACTGAGTGCCCTGTGGTTCTGCATGTGTCTCAATGTTATATCTCAGGCCCTCTCTAAAACAAAACAAGGATTCACCATCAAATTCAACAAGAACAACAATTATAAAATCAATCACCTTTTCTACATGGACGACATCAAACTATTCAGCTCGACAAGAACACAAATGAACTCCCTTAATAAAATAACAGAAACCATGTCCAACGACATAAAAATGGAATTCGGGTTAAATAAATGCAAAATTAACAGCATAGAGCGTGGCAAGTGGACAGACACCGAGGGCATCAGGACTACAGGAGGCATAATAGAGCACATGGATGAAAACGACACATACAAATATCTTGGCATCGAACAAACAATCAAACTCAACCATACAGATCTCAAAAACAACTTCATACAAAAATATACGAAGAGACTCACACAATTACTAAAAAGTAAACTCACATCCAGAAACCTTACTAAAGCCATAAACTCTTATGCCATACCAACGCTCACTTACTCATTCGCAATTCTCAAGTGGACACCGACAGATCTCGAAAATATCAACAGACAGACCAGAACACTACTGACAAAACACCATATGCACCACACTAACGCCTGTATAGAAAGGATTACTTTACCTCGAGCAGATGGTGGGAGAGGAGTTCTTGACATCCACCAACTACACGACATGCAAATCTCAAACCTAAAAAAATACTTTCATGACAAAAAGTCCAAAAGCGAACTTCACCTAGCAATAGTACACGCCGACATTAACTACACTCCACTAGACTTACACAACACCGACCTTTCACTGAAGGACAAGAAAACCACATACAAAGAGAAAATACAAAGATGGGCAAGCAAAGAACTACACGGACGATACTTCAATCAGACACAAGGTGAAGACATCGATAAAGGACTGACACATAAATGGCTCCAGAAGGGTGACCTCTTCCCTGAAACGGAAGGATTCATGCATGCTATACAAGATGAAGTAATAAAAATGAAAACATATAGCAAGTACATATTAAAAGACCCCTCAGTTACAAATGACAAATGCAGAAGATGCCATTCAGACAGAGAAACAATAGAGCATATAACCAACGGCTGCAAGAGTCTTGCACCAACCAAATACCTGGAACGACACAACACAGTCGCAAAAATCATCCACCAGGAAATGGCATATAAACTTTCACTAATAAACAAAACCGTACCTCACTACCAGTACACACCATCCGAAATACTGGAAAACCAGGAATACAAAATATACTGGGACAAAACGATACAATCAGAGACAAAACATTAGCATGCAACAGACCCGACATCACATTTACTGACAAGAAAAACAAACACACCTACCTAATAGACGTTTCCGTCCCTACCGATCAAAATCTAACAAACAAATATTCGGAAAAAATACAAAAATACACCCCCCTCGCAATAGAACTGGAGAGAATTTGGAAGCAAAAGGCGGTCACCATTATTCCGTTGATTATATCTGCTACTGGTATCACCCACAAAAAATTCACAGAACATGTGACAGAACTCGACATACCTGAAAATATACACAATCGAATACAAAAAAGCGTCATTTTACACACATGCAATATAGTCCGCTCGTTTCTTAGAGCACAATAGACTTCGTTTATACTTGGCCCGCCTGTATAAAGAAGAAATCCAAGGAACAAAAACCTTGTGAATTCCTAAAATAATAATAATAATAATAATAAGTGCAAAATACAAAGTATGAACAAAGGGAAACTCAACCAAAACCTAACATATGAAACCGCCCACCAGGAAACAATAACGTCAATGAATACGGATGAGCTGTATAAATACTTAGGGATGAACCAGAGCAAAACTATCGAGCATACGCTGATTAAACAACTTGGGAGCGAGTTCCAGAAAAGAGTGAGAAGGGTAATGAAAACATATTTGATTTCCGAGAACACTACTATCGCTATCAACACATACGCCATAGCAGTCATCACTTATTCTATGGGAGTTGTGAAATGGAGCAATACAGACCTGGAAGATATGGACAGATGGATCAGAGTTCAACTGACCAAGTTTAGAAGCCGTCACCCGAACAGTGCTGTGGAAAGAGTTTATATACCCCGCAAAGGAGGTGGATTGGGCATAGTAAACCTCCATGACATTAACATTCGTCAAATTAAATCAATGAGAAGCTATTTCCATAGAAAAGCAAGAACTTCCGTGCTTCATAATATAGTATGCTCTCAAGATAATAAATACACCCCATTGAACCTAACTAATAACTGTGACATTCACCCAACATCTGTACAAGAAAGACGAGAAGCATGGCAGAGGAAAGCACTGCATAGAAGAAATCCTACTATCCTAGCTGCAGAGAGCACAGATAAAAAGTGGTCGAATCACTACTTACGAACAGGATACCTTTTCCCTTAAACTGAAGGGTTTATGATCGCCGTTCAGGATCAGGTTGTACCAACTAGGAACTATCTCAAATATATCATTAAAGATCCAACCGTGATAGACGATACTTGTAGAATGTGTGGCAGGATGGGGGAAACCATCCAACATATAACTGGAGGATGCAGCTCTCTCGCCGCATCTGAGTACAAGAAACGCCACGATCAAACAGGAAAGATAGTACACCATGCTCTGGCTTCCAAATATATTAACTTGATACCCGAAACAGAAAAACTCACTTATAAGTATACACCAGCAAGCATCCTAGAAAACGCCCACTACAAATTATACTGGGATAGAACTACGAGTATATTTACTGGAGCCTGAGAGAAAAACAGGTATGGATTATCGACTTCGCAGCTGTGAATGATAACAACATGGAAAACACAATCAACCTAAAGCTTCGAAAATATGATGACCTCGCTCAGTATATCAAAGAGCAGTGGAAAGTAGACCAAGTTACTATCCTACCCATGTTCCTATCCACAACAGGCATTGTACCGCGGCAGATTGGTAAGGCTGTGGATACTCTTAAAATCAGGCCATCTGCAATTGGAAAGATGCAGAAAACAGCTATTCTTGGCACTTACACCATTGTAAGGAAAGTACTGGGAAAATAACGCTAAAAAGTGGAAGGTGAAATATGCTTTGATCGATTTATATCTGTATATTTGAATGAACCACACTCAAACCAAAAGGCCTGAGTTTATGTAAAATGCCTTAAGAATAGAACTAGTCAAAATAATAATAATAATATATTATTATAATATAATATAAACATACAAATGGCACATCGCACTCAAAATGAATGAATGAATTAATATCATACTTTCTAAACAAAAACAACTTGTTACATCAAGCAATAGTCAAGGCAGACAATGAATATACACCACTTAATCTAAGCAGAAATGTAGTACACTAAACATCGCACAACGTAAAAAAGATACATGTGCAGGTAAGACTTTACATGGAGAACACTACAAATGGAAAATCCAGACGTTGACACAGGTCTTTGTTCTACTCAGATGATTGCTGGCTGCAGTCTGGAAGCGCTTCTTTATATTATTCCATTCCTCCTCGACAGTTTCTCCTTCATCTTCATTTTCTGTTAGAAAATTCTCTATATAAGTAGTATATTCTTTCGGCGTGTTTTCATTACGGAATTTATCCAAATTCCATTTATGATATTCACGTTTTGTGTCATTTGTACTTCTTATTTTATGTTTTATTTTCGCCATAACCATGAAGTGACCCGAATCCGCACATGCTCCTCTGTATGATCTGACATATCTTTTGCGTGTTTTCTTCTATTTACCATCACGTGATTTATTTGTTAGCATGCCGAAATTTGGTACTGCTGACAATCATATTCATTTGTGCTGCTAGATTACATAATCGCTGTCCATTATCATTTGTTCTTTCATGTATTGTTCCTTTTCCTGCTATTTGGTTTAGATATTCCTCCTTTCCTATTTGAGCGTTGAAATCTCCCAAAATTAATAGTGTATATTGCTTCGGAATTTTCTCTATTTCTTCTGCTACTCTTTCATAAAATTCTTCTTTGTCATCCTTGTTACTTTTCTCAGTTGGGGCATACACGTTTAATACTAACAGATTGGATGGTTTTGCTTCAATTCTTAAGAATGCTAGCCTTTCATTAATTGGTCTAAATTCCAGTAGGTACTTTTTGTCTTAATTCCCCAAAAATCATGAAACCTACTCCATAGTGACCTTGTGCTTCATTACCTGAGTATCTATATCCTTGTCCATTCCATATTGTTTCGTGTACTGCCGCGATATCTGCTTCATACTTTCTTAATTCCAAGCCAATCGCTTGCATCTTTCCTGTTCTTAGCATTGTTCTAACGTTCCATGTACATATTTTCATCACTTTCTTCCTGCTACGTTTTTTATTTAGTTTTTTGTTTTTTTTATGCTGAGTTCCTGTGTTAGTTATCAATAATTCTTTTCCTTCTTCATGCCGTGTCGTTAACTTTTGTATTACATTGTCTTTTATATTATCTTCAACTACTTTTTTCCGAGTTTACCTTCTCTCTTCTTCCATTTCCACTCCTCTCCATTCACCATTACTTTGTTGTATCCAATTTTTCCGTTTTTTCGTTTTCTTTTATCAGTATTGTTTTTAGTAAAGCTCAAAAATAACTCTTGGTGTAATTTTGCCTATTTATGAGAAAGCTATATTTATTTAAATCACTTCTGAATTACTGTAATACACAGAACCTTTTTAAATATCTAAGTGACATTAATATTTTAACTTAACTATAAACAACCCATATTTGTGTCGCTAATTACCCCAGTGGTAGATGCGACTTGCTTGTAAATAAAAAAAAACTTCTGAATTATATATACTTATTCATACAAATTATGATCAAGCCTGTTGTGATTTTTATTTAAATTCCAACTTTTACATTCCAATACGTGTATATAATTTCCTCTTCATCTAAAAAGCAGTCAACTAGAAGTTTATTTTTCATTATATAACCCGCACCGAGCCTGTATACTCCAAAAAACATATTCCTGCTCGGAAAAGCTTTCCTCGTCTTTTTGTTATCAAACCTACTTTCCGCTCGATACTAAGGGTTGCTAACTGCTATTGGCTCACATCCCTTCCACACTTATTTCCATTTTCCATAGCTGCTCTTTCCAGTGGCAAATAGTTAGTCCGAATAGTTGGTCACGCGACAGAATAATGCCGGTTTATATTAGTGAATATTCCTGAGATTTGCTCAATCTAATTTCTAGAGCGACTGACTAACTGTCTGTCAGTGACGGGGTTAGGTCTTTAGGTACCAGAAATGGTTACAGAAAATGGACAGGTGAGTTTTTTAAAGCGCTGACCTTCAAAAGTTCTCTGGTCGGTGTGGCGACCGTAGAGACGTTATGAATTGGTTTTATTTTGGAAATATGTTAACGTATGTAGTATTTTGAATAGGAATGTTATATGAATATTGCTGATGAATGTGATTGGTAATTTAGCAATTTTTACATAATTAAACATGAAATACTTTCATAAATAATTGCCATATTTAAACGAAAAACTATTCCTTTGAACCTGGATCGATTTATTAAATATTTTTATTTTTGTGTTTGTATGTTGGTATTGTACAAAATTGCGTATCTTATACCGGTAGTCGGTAACTATGTATCCGCAGTGAACCTGCATGATAAGATAATACTGTAGAGGTCGCTGTTGCTTGTTGCTCGTGTGTTGGAAGTTCGTTGAAGTGGAAGTACGGCTTCTTTCAGGGGATCCTCGTGGTTATTCAGCCTATGAGTTTTTGAATGATTAAATTGGTGTAAAATTGACAAAGTGTATTTAATTTTTTTTGTAATTAGAGAGATAGGTTACTAATTAGAAGGACATCAGAATGTTTGCTTCCTGCCAACAATTTTGGAGTGAAAAGTGATAAATATATGGAGTGTAACAAAAACTTAGGTCATGAATTAAATCAAATTTTCTGGAGCTAAAAACCTAACTTATGTCCCAAATTGCTCGTAATGATTCTTTATGCTGTTGTCCCACTATGAAAATTTTTATAAAAATTACGTCACATAAAAACTTTTTATAAAAATGGATGCCTGTGTCCAACTGTAAAAAAATTCCATAAATATTTTTATAAAAATGGTCACCTGACACACCTATAATAGTGCCTCTAATATCAATACAGATTATAAAATATCCCAATATATTAACTTTAAAGTCATTAAAAATGAAAATATGCAAAAAAAACATACATTAGCTGAAGTTTGTCTGGCTTGTGTTCATAGATAAAGATAACCTGGTTGTGTTTCTCAAAGTGAGTCATAGAGAAAAGTATAATGAGAGTTCCTGCATTATCAGTTGGCATCACGTTTATCGGAGTACCACTAGTTATTGATACAGAAACTAATTTTTACAGGCGTGATATTCAAATTTGTTAGCTTCGATTATGGGTAGGTAAATTTTACAATTTATCTTAAAATTGTTTATTAGGTATAATTATTTCATTACAAAAAATAAAATAAAATTTCATTTTTTGTGATGAAATAATTACAATAATAGTATATTAAGTACCAAGTGCGAAGCGGAACGAGTGACTAAAGACGTTTTTAACAAGACGTGCTTACTATACTTTTCCTTCGCCCGCAGGAATTAAAAAATTATATTATATTTTATGACACAGAACAACGAAACTATCACGGAACATGAAATTTAACATACAAAAGATACACTTGATTTGACGTTTAAAAAACAAAAGATAAACGAGATCTGACTTTTCGCATTTTAAACACTAATGTTTAAAAAGTCGTTTTGTGTATGTCAAACCCGTGTTCAAAATGCGGTATTAGTACCGGAATTAGAAAAAATAATTAAACGTGTATATTAATGAAGTTCATTATGATACAGATTTTAATTACGATACAGAATTTTAAGCCAAAGAAGTCAAGTTACTTTTAATAAAGTGACACTTAATTTCACAACTGTCAAGGATTTTTGATTTTCAAAAGTACATATATCAAAAATTAATTAAATTTCATTATGATAATGAGTGATAATGAATTATAAAATTAAATTTTCAATTCAATTGAAAATAGGAATGACACAAACATTAACATGCCTTCCAGTTCAACAACCATCCGAACAGGATCAGGCCCCCAAAGAAATTTTACAAATTGTACAATGAATAATTTATACATAAACAAAGAAGATTGGAAAATTAATATGTTCAAAAGTTTTAAATTTATTTGTTGAAGTTCCCTTCATTGCTCTTGCTTTTTTATAATAAATCATTAATTGATCACACAGTTTACATATTATTAATCACAAAATTACATCGTTTTACTAAAATTACATTACATTTACGAAAGTTAATCTAATATAACATCAAATTACACATTAAGTTCGGTATTTCCAAATGATTGGCAAAAAAAATACTTTAAGAAAAAGGAGTTAAAAACTAAATTCTCCATTTCCATGAAAACAGGAATAGGTCTGAAACAAATAAAATTAAACAGTACATTAAGTTATACAAACAAAAAGAATGATTTTTGTCTGTTAGTCCTCTTAGCAGCGTTATAATATTTTTCAATTAATAAGGGAACACAAACTTTTATGAGTTGAGAAAACATGTATGATTTATGCTCTTTACTTTTACAAATAGTTCAGTTTCTTTAATAATACTTTCTACATGACCTAAAAATGGTAAAATCTGATATACAAGGTCATGCAGTATTGAAAGAAATTTAACGACTTCCCTTTGTACATAAATCAGAAGTTTTATCATCAATTTCTTTGAAGTCATTAGAACTATAGTGAACGTCTTAAATATCTGTCTGCAAATTGGCCTTACCTTCGCAATTAAAAGTTATCAAAATTTGAATCATCTAATTCTGTATCTAAAAACTGGAATCCAAAATTTTTCAATTCATTACTAGTAATAGAAGTCAATGGTTTTGGTTCATGACTAAATGAAGGGGTCCGTTATTGACCATGAAGGTTTGTTAGAGTTAGCAGTACTGCTTTTAACAAAATTCATACAATTTTTAATTAAAATATTGAATGAACTGATTTAGACAATTCAACTGCAATTTAATATTGTGATTACTACTGATAAGTGCCTTGTTAATTAAAAACTTCTATTTCTCTGATCTTTTAGTAATATGCATTCTCTTCTTCTTGGGAGATAAATTATATATTGACTCTCGTTTCATTTATTCTACTTAATCCCAGATTTCAAACGTTGTTTTTTGGGTAAACGTTCAAATTGAGTTTTCTTTAAAGAATCATTATTGTTACAAAATAAAAGTTTTCTTTTTACAGAGGCAATACTGTATTTTCAAGAGCTTGGGCAGTAGATGGGTGTTTTTACTATATTCAACTACTTTTAGAGGTGTAGAATGTGATAGTTGTAAAGATAAAGCAAATGTAAGAAGTACAGTATCCGCCAAAATAAACAGTACCAAAAATAAAAATAAAAACTAATTTTTAATTTCTGCAATGTAAATGTTCACCATTTCGACGCAAACAAGCTTCATATCGATTTTGTAAGTCAATAAACATATTTATAAAAAGTGGTTGAGGTAACTGCCGAAAAATATTTTGTATTCTTTCCCGTAGTTCGGCAATATTCGCCGGCCGATTTTCCGAGTGAAATACTTTGTCCTTCATTATGCCCCAAATGTATGCGTCAGGTGGCGTCAGATCAGGTGAATGAGAAGGATATTCGAAGTCTGTTCCCCGAGAAATTATTCTATTATCGAAATGCTGACGGAGTAAGTCTAAGGTGCGCACAGCTGTATGGCTCGTTGCGCCATCTTGTTGGAACCATTGTGTGAGAAACTGTAGATTTCGTGCACGGCAAAAGTTATTTAGATCTCTCACAAAAGGTATAATAATTTTCTCTCTATAACGCTCTGGGTTGACAGTAAGTGGATTCTGATTATCATCTTTAACTAAATGAGGACCAATCATTCCATGACCAGATACCGCGCGCCAAACGGTAAATCGAAGATTGTGGAGTGGTTTCTCTACAATGACATCAGGACATTCAAATCCAAGGAATCTGGTTATTTGTCGATTAATATAGCCGCTAAGATGAACGTGACTCTCGTCTGAAAACCATATGTTTTTCAAAAATTCGGGATCTTCGTAAATTAAACTCAACATGCGACCACAGTAAATTTCTCTTGCACGTTTATCCGCAGCATTTAGTCATTGTCCAACTTGAATACGGTATGGATAACCACCAATTGATTTGAACATGCGACGTAAAGACGTTTCACTAATGTTAAGTTTACATGCAGTTCTTACAAGACTTCTTTGAGGTGATTGCACAACTTGGTTAAAAACACGTCCTTCATTTTCGTTATTGCATACTGTTTTTTGACGACCTGAAGAACCTTTACGTTGACACAATACACTACCAGTGCGACGAAATTTTTCAACAACAGCTAACATCACACTTTTACTAGGAGCTGCTTTATTAAATTTTTGTTGATATTTTATTGACACCTGTTCTAAGCTTGGACCATCATTACGACCTTTTCCGTATGAACGAAAATAATGCTCTACCAAAAAAACTTTTTCTTCCGTTGTTAGAACCATTTTTAAATCAAATTTAACTGCAGCGTACTATTAATATATCAACTAATGACAATTAAGTCAAATATGACAAATCCATATTACATAAACAACTCCACAGCACTCTCTGTTTCGGTACTGTTTATTTTGGCGGATACCGTATTTTGCGTAATGTACTTGTAAATGCATTATAATTTAATAAACTGTTTTGATCTTAACCTCCAAACTGCGAAGTGGCCAAAAATATTTACTATTCCAATTTCCGATAATACAACTATGAAGAATTCTACCTGGTGATGAAATTTTGAAGGTTCACTTACTTTTATTTACTTGATTAAAACTAAAATCCTACACAAATTAAAAACGAAACTAATCCTACTCACTCTTGACACACCATATTTCCGTGTACATAATCTTTGTCATAATTTGCCAAAAACAATCTACAAACTACAAAAGCATAACTATACTTTTCTCTGACATTGGCCATAAACATTGGCTTTGGAGTTTTTCAAATCGTGAATCTGTGCGCGCCTCTTTAAATTCAAACTTCC
Source organism: Galeruca laticollis (assembly GCA_963921935.1). NCBI lineage: Eukaryota > Metazoa > Arthropoda > Insecta > Coleoptera > Chrysomelidae > Galeruca > Galeruca laticollis. Next base: position 220,203,011 of record OY998177.1, on the reverse strand, counting down.
TCAATGCTGGTGGGGCATAAACATCCAATCACTTTACTAGTTCCGTAAACATTATAGAAACGGTTATTACCAGCGGTGATGTCAACAAATGGCAAAATACGTTACGGTTATACTGGTCGCTTTGATATAGCGGTATTTACCAATGGCCTTATCCACTTTCTGTACGGTCTAGAGGATTTGTTTACTTAAATTTTCGCTGTTTTGATTTGTTTTTCAGTGTTCATTATCGTTTTCCCATTTTTAAAGTTAAGAACTTCAGTTTTATTGAATATGCCGTAAACAAATTTGAAATATCACATCTGTCAACCGCTATAACTCTGCTCCCGACAGGTGGTTTTAACCGTGACGTAATTTGACATCAAACGATGACGTAACGGTTAATACCAATCCTCGCTAGGACACTACGGTATTTACCATTGGTATTAACCAACCCTCGCTTGGACAGGCTAATATTATGGTAATGGTTATCCATTCATAACCTTTATATAGGGAGAAGTTTATCTATGAATCTACGTAAGAAGCACCATAAAGATATTTTTACCGGAAATCATTGTGTTCTGTCCCATTAAAAAAATGGTTTTTATCTATGATTTTTATAAAAACATTTTACGTGACGTCATGAAAATAGAAGCATCATAAAAATATTTTTACGAGAAGTCATTTTTATGAAAATTTGTATTGTCACACTATCAAAATGGTGTTTATCAAAGTTATTATACAAATTTTTACAGTGGGTTATAATTACAGTATTTTTCGGAACAAAAATTAAAAAAATGGAATCATCACATCCCGTAAAAATTTCATGATACTTGAGATCCTCTAAACCCTGCAACCTTTTAAATTTAATGATTATTGTACCACTGCTATTTAAAAAGTTATTTTTGAATCTCTCTTTGTTCATAATACTTTTTCATTATGAAATTAACTGTCTCGACCCTTACTTCGTGGAATCTATTGATATTAGTGTTTTAAATGAAACTCAATGTTTCTAGCTAATTCCACAATATAATGAAAAATATTTAAAATTCTAAATAATTGACAATTTTTTCGATAGCTAAATTTCATCGTCAGAATTGCAGTTACATTTTATTTGATGCCTACCTGATGTTTAGTAGTTATTTTTGGCTAGACCAAGAAGTGACCTACTTTGTGATGGACTTAATTCATGTTAACAGAAAAAAGAAGAAGATGTGCTATTACAAATATTGAAGCTTAGATATCATTAGCTCTATGGTGATATCCTGGATATCATTTTTCCAATTAAGATCAGTATAACTGTGCAATGATATAGAATACCAGGAAAACTATATCTGATGATCTTTATATTTATCACTTGAGAAGAGAGTTTAATAGTGGAGAACTCTCTAGATTTATCTGTTCATTGACGACTTCATATTGTGGGTTTCTTAACTGTCTTCTAATTTCCAACTCTTCAAGGAAATCCAGATCTTGTTTCTTATCACAAGTATGTAGTACTTCTAGTTCTGTGTCAATGAATGATTGGTGTCGAGTAGATGTTTTGCGTAATGGGATTTATCTGGTTGTTTTAATCTGTATGCTCGTAAGTGTTCACTGTATCGGATTTCAAAATTTCTATGGGTCTGGCCCAAATACACAGCATTACATTCTGGACATTTGAGTTTATATATACTTGATTTCTTTAATGGTGGTATTTTTGTTTATACATTTAAAAATTTAGTACTTACGTTACTTTCTGGTTTAAAAGAAATTGTTGTATTCGTTGCTAAAGATATTATATTTGAAATATTATTAGAAATATTTCCTGCATATGTGATGGTTATATAAATTCTTATTTCGTCAGTTTCTTTAGGAAATGTTGGTTGTAATGCCACTTTTTCCTCTTTTTTATTAATTAGCTTATGTATCATATGTAATGGATAACCGTTGGATGTTGCTATTTGTCTAATTGCATTAATCTCTCTATCAAAATTACATTTGTTCATAGGAACTGAAAATGCTCTATGTATCATTGAATCATAACTCTATGTGACATGGGGTGATTGGAACTATATGTAATTATCACATCAGTGTGTGTTGGTTTTTGGTAAATTGAATAATCAAGTACATTATTAACTCTTCGAATTTTCAAATCAAGAAAATTGATCGAGCTATTTTCTTCATCTTCTAATGTAAATTTAATTTTTGGGTGTAAATTATTAATGTGGTTGAAAAATATATCTAATTGTCGTTCACTACCTATAAAACAAGCTAATATGTCATCTACATATCTATACCAGAATGAAACATTTTTTGAAATATTACTTTCAAAGATTTTTCTTTCTAAACTGTCCATAAAAATGTTTGCCAAAATAGGTGATATAGGGCTTCCCATTGGTAAACCTTCATTTTGAATATATATGTTATTGTCAAAAGTGGAATAATTCTAATTTTCAGTTGTCAATATGACAGTTGTGTTTCCCTTATCAGATTTTGTAACTGTTAGGTTATTATCTTCTACTTTCTTTTTGATTGCATTTAAAACTGTAATGTCATTTTTTGTTTGACGTTAAACTTTTGAAGGTTCAATATTTTTGATTATAATGACAATTATTAATTTCTCATAGAGAAAATTTTTTGAATTAGATTTTAAAGCTATTTCTGACTCTGTAGCTATAATTTGTTTAATATTATTCGTAAATTTTGGTGCTATGCTGTACTTTAAACCTTTATTTAAAAATTCTATTTCACTATCTGTAAAATTAGTGTCTGAATGGTTTTCAAATCGTGGTGCAAAGTGTGTTGGTATGTAAGTACTTACAGTTTCATGATGTTTAGAGTATTGAATTCTATGTTGTGTGTGTCCAAGTTTATGTAGCTTTTGTTCTTGTTTCTTAAATTTCTTGTGTGTCATCGTGCTGACACTTTCTCTCTCTGATTTTATCATCTAAACAGTCAAATTCTACTTGATGTAGTTTGAACGTGTTCTGAATGTACAACTTTTATGTAGTTGTCTAAGGAGTCTCTTAATTAGAACCATGTTTTATATTCTTCTTTTAGCCATACTCGTGGAGCACATTTTATTGCTTTCTGTGCTTGCGGTGTTTTAGTATGGCATTTTATATTCACATAATTTGGTATTACCTTTTTTCTAAGGCATTCTCGGTTGAACCGAACGTTTTGTGTTGTTTTGTAACGTTTTTGTAGTAACTTCTGGTACAGTCGGTTCAAATCTTCTCTCGAAGATTTTTTAAGGAAATTAACTGTCTCGACCTTTACTTCGTGGAATCTACTCATATTAGTATTTTAAATGAAACTCAATGTTTCTAGCTAATTGCACAATATAATGAAAAATATTGAAAATTCTAAGAAATTGACAATTTAACGAAAACCAACACACACTGATGTGACAATTTCATATAGTTACAATCACCCATTGTCACATAAACTAGCGGCATATAATTCAATGATGCATAGGGCATTTTCAGTTCCTATGAACAAATGTAATTTTGATGAAGAGATCAATACAATTAGATAAATAGTAACATCCAACGGTTATCCATTACATATGATAAATAAGCTAATTAATAAAAAAGAGGAGAAAGTGGTATTACAACTAATATTTCCTAAACAAACTGTAGAAATAAAAACTTATAAAACCATCAAATATGGAGGAAATATTTCTAATAATATTCCAAAAATAATATCTTTAGCAACTAATATAACAATTTCTTTTAAAACAAAAAGTAACGCAAGTACAAAATTGTTAAATGTAAAAACAAACATACCACCATTAAAGAAATCTGGTATATATAAACTCAAATGTCCAGAATGTAATGTTGTCTATTTGGGTCAGACCCTCAAAAATTTTGAAATCCGAGTGAACACTTACGAGTATACAGATTAAAACAACCAGATAAATTCCATTACGCAAAACATCTATTTGACATAAATCATTCATTGACACCTAACACAGAACTAGAAGTACTACATGTTTGTGATAAGAAACAAAAACTGGATTTCCTTGAAGAGTTGGAAAGTAGAAGACACTTAAGAAACCCACAATATGAAGTTGTCGATGAACAGATAATAAATCTAGGCAGTTCTCCACCATTAAACTGTCTTCTCAAGTGATAATTGTAAAGATCAGCTGATATAGTTTTCCTGGTTTTCTATATCATTGCACAGTTATACTGATCTTAATTGGAAAATTATATCCAGGATATCACCATAGAGCTAATTATATCTAAGCTTCAATGTTTGTAATATCACATCTTCTTCTTTTTTCTATTAACATATATTAAGTCAATCACTTCTTGGTCTAGCCAAAAATAACTACTTAACATCAGGTAGGCATCAAATGAAATGTAACTTCTGTCATTCTGACGATGATATTCAGTTATCGAAACAATTGTCAATTTTTTAGAATTTTCAATATTTTGCATTATATTGTTATTATTATTAGCTAGAAACATTGAGTTTCGTTTAAAACAGTTTTTCATTATAGTAAAAATACTTTGTAGTATGTATTGAATATGCATTTTGTAATCTACATATACAATTAGAAATTGGCATCAACAATATTGTCAACATGGCCATTTCGAACATTAAATAAATAGGTACTGCACATTTTTAATTCGAAAAAAATCAATTTGCATTTAATAACTTCAAAGAAATGTATTTTTTTTATACAGGGTGACCGGAAGAAAACGAAACAGGAGAACTGCGTCGGCGTTTTAAAAAAAGGGGATCCGTCGATTTTTGATCAAAGGGGGACACTTTTTCCTGGTATTTTTGACTTCGCCACTTTCACCCACTAACGGGCATTACCTCAAAATATTTAAATGGCATTAGGGGTCCAGTAAGGTATCATTTCAAAGCCCTTTCAATTATTTTCACATCAGTCTTTAAATTAAAAAATTCACCCTATTACTTTTTAATAAATTACATTTTGAATTTTGAATTATGTACTAGTTTATTTTTTTATAAGAGTTTTTGAAATTTGATTTTTTGTCAAAGTAGTGGAAATGACACAAGGGTCCTTGATTACGCCAATAGTTTAAATGTTCATTTTCTTGATTTGCGTTGTTTTTGTAATTTTTTTATCACATTTGTGAAAGACAAATGGATACCATACAGACAAACAAAGAACGTGAAATTCGTGGATTCGTATATCGAAGCGAAGTTTTGTTTAATTGTGTTTGTGAAAATCAAATACCATGGTTCATTCCATTGCGGATAAGGTAGATATCATTTCGCTTCATTTTTTGAACAATAAGTGTGTAAATGTAACGGCTCCGTTATTTAATCAAAAATATCAAGAAAAATAGGTCAATAGGAAGAATGTTCTAGAGGTAATGAAAAAATTTCAAGAGACTGGAAATGTAATTAATAAACGAAAAACCTGTGTTGATGAAGCTAGTGAAGTTTTATAGTTTTGGTACATATTCATCTAGATTCTACGTTAAGTACAAGGCAATTAGCATATATATGTGTCTGGGATCAATCGAACTAGCATTCAAACCCTTAAAGAAGAATAAATTCCATCCGTAGAAAATACATTCAGTGCAGGAACTTAATGACGATGATTATGACCGCCGTTTGCAATTTTGCAAAATAATTACTTACTACAATATCGGTATGTTGTGGAAGATGAATTATTATAAGGTTTATGTTTATAATAGTTCCAATAATAGTTAAGTGACAAAAAAGAGCCACTTCGCTAACTGATAATCTAACGAAAATGTCATATTTGATGACAATTTTGTAAAAAAAATTATTCCAATTAAGTGGAATAATACGTCTAGTTTTTATAGACACTTCTGTACACCCTACTTTACAACTACAAACTGAAATATATAATTATGCACTTTTTCGATTTTTTGGGACTATCGATTAGACAAATGATAGTATGACCTGTCTACCTTTAGTTGCATGTAGCTAAATATTAAATGAATTAAAAGGGTGCATTGACGTATCCTGTGTGACATCATGTTTGTATTCAGTATCTTGGTCCTATGCGTGATCATATACATTTTCAGCACGTAATACAAGATTATCATCACTTGATAATGCTAAGCTAAAATTAGAATGGAATTAGTTTTATGACTAGTTTTTATCCACTTGAAAATTATACAGTGCTTCTCAAAAGTCCCTTACCCCCCTCTTTTATTTTGAATGGTGATACATAGACTGATGAAATTTGGAGCGTGAAAATGAACTATTGTAAGCTTCTCTACTAGTGGTGACGTGATAGGCATCGCCCACTATGCAAATAAATATTACAGTTATGTTAAATCAACATCACAATGTGATAATGTTCTTCCTTTTTTTCCTCTTGTTTTCATCACATGCACATCTATACAACCGCTTATGCCCAGCTTGTGGCTGGTAACTTTTGTGATGTTTCAACTTAACTTCTCAGCGATGTTAAAGCGCTGCCTTTTTACATTACTGTGATGTTACTACAACTTCCTCAAAAGGAAGTCTTTATAACGAACTAAAAACAACATTTCTGTTACATTTTGAAATGCCTTTTAACATCTTGTCGATGTTAATACAATGTCTAAAAAATAACATCTTATCAATGATCTAAATGCGACATTTCAAAAACAATACAGTGTATTCTCTTAGATGTTGTATGAACATTACTTAAACCTCTAAATAATATACCTCATACATTCTAGATAACATCCTATAGATGTTTCTTTGCCTAATCAGCAAATACAGGGTGAATAACTATAAGAACGCCGGCTGTCGGCCACATTTAAAAAAATAGTAATGGTACAACTTTTAAAAAATACCTTCAGGAAAATGACCCTGAAAAATCACTGGAAAATATTTTTAAGTTCCTAGAATATCTGCTATGGGGTTGAATCAACACTTAAAAGCATAATACTGCGATTATCTCCAAAAAAGACATACTAAACGTATCCTAGAAATACAATTTTTGATATATTGTTGAGATTATGAAAAAAATTAGTTAGGGACTTTTGATCCTTATTCTTCAAGTAAGGGGTGGGGGAAGGTTCAACCTAAAAAAACAAATGTCGTAAAACTTTGTTGTTTTTTAATCGATATCAATGTTTTTGGCGTAATTTAAAAGAGTTTTTCCTCTTTAATAAGATATGCTTAACAAAAATAACGAAATTGAATAATTTTGTCAACGCTATGTGAAAAAGTCGACATTTCCCATTTTTCCCGGAAATTTCAAATGTAATGAGGCATTTTTCAAATTCTGATGAAAAGGGGTTAAAAAAATAAGGATCTATTCCAAGATATAAGATTTACGATATCAGATATGAAAATTTAGAAACTGCTTCAATTTACATTTTAATTTTCCGAGTGGATATAAAATTATCTAACCTTGTTATCCATCTTATTAAACAGAAAAACTCTTTTAAATGCAGCTAAAATCAATAATATCGGTTAAAAAACGAAAAAGTTGTTCATAAGTTTGCACCTTCCCCAACCATTATTTGAAGAATAATGGCAAAAAATCTCCTGAATTAAATTTTTTCATTATCTCATCAAGATTTCAAAAATTGTATTATCATGACACCTTTAGTCTGCTTTTTTGGAGTATTATGTTTTCGAGTGTTCATTCCACCCCTAGCGGATATTTTAGAGACTGCAAAATATTTTCCAGCAATTTTTCACGATCACTTACCTAAATGTAATTTTTTGAAAGTTGTACCATGATTCTTTTCTGAGATGTGGCCTACAGTTGTTCTTAGTTGTTCATCCAGTACATTTAAAATGAAATAGCAAAAAAGCAATAAAGGATTTTGAACGTTTATTCACTAGTAATGAACAGTACAGTAAAATTGAAAAAAACAGGTACAACATTAAAAGAAAATTTCTTGTCCAGGAATCCAACTTAAAAAAAATAGAATTGTGTAAACATATTACATAACAAGTGTGGAAAGTGGAAACTATTGAACGCATTCAGTAAAAGCAAGAAAAAAAGGGTATATTAATCTATAGTTGCCATAACGTAACATACTTTGAAACTGAATTAATAAAGTTTAACGGATACACATACATTACAGCTAGTTCACAGAAAATGTATTAGAATAGTTTTTTAATTATATTAAAACTAATAAAAATTTTACACCTTAAAGATTTTATGAAACATTACGTTGAATCAACAAAAATCAAATCTAAAGAAAATTCTATCGTTTACTTACGGTTACTTTTTCTCACGCAAGAGTCGCTGTTTCGAGTGCCTCAACCATTCTATAACGTACACTTCGAAATCCTTATCTGTGAAACATTTAGAGATGTTCTGAACAGCAGCTAATAAAACAATTACTTCAGATCAAATTGTGTCCATGGAGACCTTTGATCGATCATCATAAACTACATCAAACTTAATTTTCAGCCAATTGACTGGGACCCATAAGATACATGCGGGGTTCTTCAAAGAAATAATAACATATTTTATTTCGAGAAGTGACTTTTCATGATTTACCTTCTATTACATGCCCCACTCCGCTTGGCAGGTAAATTCAGGTGTGCCATGAAAATACATACTTCTTCTCTGTATAAAATAATATACTATTCTCATCTTGTTATTTTCATCCACATATTGCATATTAACATCGTGGAATTGTAACTTATGAAAACTAAGCATTATTAATACACTGTATACAAAAAAAACTACTTATGAAGAAAAGATATGAACACATTATCAAGTTGAATGAGTTTATAATTAATTGTATCCAATTGAGTATCCAATAGCTGTGTTTCTACAATAATAAATAATTGAATTCTCTTTGTTGACTAGAGCATTGAGTGTCATATTCTTCAACTAGATTAATATAGGTACCATTGTAAGGGACAAATCCAGCTTATTTATTGTTTTCAGTGAATTTTTAAATGGAAATGAGCTTTTTAACAGAAATTTCTGTTTTTAAAGTCAGTCTAATTGTTCACAAGAATTGTTAGTAATAATGTTAAAATTTTCTGAACCTGCAATACTATATTGATGGCTATGACTACTACTACAAAAAATAGAACTAGAGATACTTGACTCAATATTTTTTGTGCTGTTTAATACAATGTCTGTATCCGACTATCTGAAATAGTTACTCCTCTTTCTTTACATAATTTGTTTTTATTTTATTTATGTAAGTAGGTTCTGAAACATCCCTGCCAACATATGAGCATGTTTTATTATTGATAATAATATATACCCTATTGCAATATTAAGTTTTTTGTAGGGTATAATGCAAATCTAGGATTTGAAATATTGTGAATCGTCTTTAAAATATACTTACTAACTAAAATATTTTAAAAGTTGAATAAACCCTTATTTTGTAAACTCTATTATATAATGTTAGTGTACAATTCCGCCACCTGGAATTTCAATGTACAATAGCCGATTAAAGTATTGAATGAGTATTAAGTTTTAATAATTATGATTTTGGAATAGGTACATACCGATAACAACTGTTGTTCGTCAATTATAACAAGAATTATAACTAAGTATAGAAACTGTAGCTAAGTAGGAACTAACGAAAACGAAGACCACTTCATTCAAGTACTTTTTGCAAAAAATGTGCTTCCTGCAAATAAAATATAACACAAAACTGAAAACCATCTGCCATTTCATGCTTGTCATTTGTTTCCACAGATAACTACTGTTTGTTTCGTTCGTCAGTTCCTCTTCTGTTCTCTCCTTTTTTCTGTGATGTTTAATATGAGATATTACTGAGAGTTTTATGAACTAACATCGTACACACGTAATCGGAGGAAATTACTAAAAATTATTTCGAAAGATGTAAAAGTAACTGCAACATGTGATCATCTTAGAATTATGTTCATTTGTAATATTACAGTAACGTTCTGTATGTGACATTAGTGAGAAGTATACAAATTAACATCGTATGAATGTTTCCTATAGGAAGTTGCTAAAAATAAGTTCATAGGACGTGTATGTATCTGTGAATTCAAGTATTATTGAGATTATTGAGAGCTTCCAAAAGAATTCGTCGATTCTAAACAAAGGAAAGTAAAGAGCACAATTTTTGGATTTACAAATAACATAACTCTGCTTTCATATGTACCTAAAAAAGGTAAGACTGTAGGATTTATTTCGACGATGCATAATCAAGGTGAGGTTGAAGATTCTGTGAACAGAATACCAAAAATTATATTGTAATTTAATAAAACCATGGGTGGTGTAGATAAAGTCGGCGAGATGAAAGGCAGTTATTCAGTTTCGCGAAAAACTGCTAGATGGCAACTCACAATTTTCTTTCGTGAAATGAATATTGGCGGAATCAACAGCCAGGTCATTTATGAATTTTTGAGGAGCCTTGCCAATGAGTAATGTTCTGAGCCAGACGGTTGACAATGGATATACCATTGAATATTCGAACCAGTATTCACAACGTACTTAGAATTCCTGTGCAGCCAACCACAAGAGCTGATAGTGTTGTAGAAAGATGTGGATATTGTAGCTCAAAGAAAAATAGGAAAACCACAACAACCTGTCAAGCTTGTTCAAGATATATTTGCAAGGAACACAGGGTAGATATTTGTGTAAGGTGCGAAGGAAATGAAGAAAATTAGCACCTTTTTTTGATTAAGAATATCACATTGTTTTCTTCTATTAGGGGAGCGCCGGCCTGGTTTGGACAGGGGGATGCGTTGGATACATTCCAAATTAGAAAACAGAGCAAAAGAATTACTTAAACATATTCGCATTTGAATGTATTCAGTACGTGTCGAAACAGGAAGCAATACGAATGTCGTATTCTTCCATGTGTTTAATCTAATAATTACCAATTGTAAATTGTGCTTTCAACTAACTGTTTTTCTGATTTTTGAGTTGCTGATTTTGCCAGTATTGGATAAGCTTTTAAAATTAAAATTTCTTGTTATTGCTAGCATATATGAACATACTTTTTTTATTCTATTTTATTAGTTTAACCATGCTGCAGGAGAGCTTGGACACCCGTCCATACCGTACCCCAAGTGTCCAAACCCTCCCTAAATTATGAAATTGTTACAGGTGACTTGCCTTTTAAATACAAAAGGTTAACAGATAGTGCCTTTTCGGCAGACGACATGAGAATTACAACGGTTGATGTTGTATCCGGAAAATACTCTATTAGTAAAAGTGCACAAGGGCATGACATCAAAAAATCAACATTATAGGTCATATGAATGAAAATGAGCATTTAGTTTATACTTAAAAATTTGGAGTAAATACTCTACGTGGTATGAATAAAAACTAGAAGCAGATACTCCACTTGAGTAGGTACTCTTATGTATAATTTGTTGTGAGAATATTGTCATTTTTCATATGAATAAAATTGGGTCTATGCCCTTTAGGATGAGAATCTACTCCATAATTTTGGAGTCTTATAGTAACCAGACCTTAGTTTGATCACGGCAGAACTATGGCCGAGTTCATGCTTAATTTGCGTTTAAAAAAATATTATAAACCTAGAAGAAGTACGTGTGATCGTGATTTTAAATCATTCTATCGATTTAGTAAATAAAATTTCGAGTGGCTATCTACTAACTTTTTGGGTGTAGAATCAGAAGAAACAAGAGGTGGTGCTATATGTAACACTGATAAAATGAAAATATTTTTGAGGTATGTGGGTGATCCGGGGTTTCAGACAGGAGTAAGAGAAGATATTGGTGCTCACCAAACTTCTGTCTGTAAAGTTGTGACGCAAGTTGCTGACCAGATGCTAGAAAAATGCGAACAGTGGATAAAATTCCCTCGCACTTCGGCGGATGTAATAAAAGCTGAAGAAAGATGGCAAACAAAGTACAATTTTCCATGTGCAGTGGGTGTAATTGATTGCACCCACATAAGAATAAAAAAACCACCTCTTCATGGTGATGAATATATTAATCGCAAGGGATATCACAGCATCAATGTTCAAGCCATTTACAATGCAGATGAGTGGTTTACAAGCGTAGACGCATCATGGCCATGATCTGTCCATGATTCACGGATATGGAACAACTCACAAATTTACGACATTGCAAGGAATGAGTTTAAGAGGTCAAATGCATTACTTTTAGGAGATGAAGGCTATGGCATAGCACCGTGGTTAATGGTACGCTTTAGAAATCCTAATACCCCGACAGAACATGCTTACAACAATTTCTTTACAAAGGAGCGTGTAATAATTGAAAGATATTTTGGGCAACTAAAACAACGATTTCCGATGCTCCGATATAAAATTCGGGTGTCGATAGAAAAAGTTCCAAAACTTGTTATATGCTGTTTTATGTTACATAATGTAGCAAAATATTTAAATGATGAGCTCGATCCAATGCAGCCCCTAATACAAGATATTCCGGTTCCGTACCCGGTACAAGATGAAGTTGACGATAATCTTAGACAAAGCGGGCAACGGAGGCGATCTGCATTAGCAGAAATCATTCTTGCTCTACCTTAAGGGCTGTGCTTAAGGTAAGAAAAAGTCAGAATACAAAACATATTGATGATTTTAACATTTTTTGTCACAACTTACGTGTAGGACAGATGGTGTTTGTGACTTCGACAAAAGTATGCGAAATTAACGAAGCATATGCACAAATCCAATTTGCGATTCGCAACTTTTATTACACTCTACATCTTCACTGCTTTCACTCATTGTACTAATACGTTGATTGATTGCTTCGCAAATAGGCACTAATAACAAATGACGACATATGCCGAAAACCTGCTACTGAACAGGAATTGTTTGTAAACAATTTTTTGAATTTGAACAAGTTTGGAAATTAAATAGTATCTACTTTATACAGGGTGTCCCGGGACTAATGGGAAAAAAGTCAGGAGCGTATAATCTGAACCAAAATAATGTTAGTACTTCATATAAACTTTTTCAATGCCGGCCCTCGTTTTCGAGTTATAGGCCTCCAAAGTTTTAATTTTGAATTTGGTTTTTATTTTTATTCTTTGTACTAGTTATTTGATCTTTATAAAATTCACGGCTAAGCTATAATGTACGTGTATGTTTATTTTGGAAAGTTAAACAGAATTACAGTATCGCCATGAAGCCAGGGACGGACTACTCGCTATGGTTAGTGATCCAAAAATTTTGCAGGGATGGTACACCCTGTATGAAATTATCGAAATTGACTTCCCCACACATTAAGGTTACGAAAAGGTACTCTTGTTGGAGTTCGATAAAATAAGCCGTTTGACCAATATTTACAGTTTTATTAATGCACTACGTACCAATTTACCTAACTAACTTATTAATACCATGTCCAAGATTTACCTACAGTAAACATTAAGAACTTATTTAATGGGAATTAAATAGGTAGGCAAACAGTTGATTTTAATCAAAATTACGAACACAACATTGTTAAGCCAAGTAAAAACCTCAAAAAACACAAGTTATAAAACGTTAGACTAAAACTAATTCCGAAACAACAACAAAAGCTAACGTTATTCTAATAAATATTCAATATGAGCTCCTTCCACTGTATACCTTACTTTTGAGATAACCTCAGAGAATGAAATCCATAGGATTAACGTATTCTGATCGCGGTGGCCATTGAAAAGTGCTTCTACGACCAATCCATCTATTAGGAAACCTTGTGTGTAAATGCTGTCGTACATCTAAACTGAAATGAGGGGGGGCTCCGTCATGCATGAACGATGAACGAGTTTGTAATGGCACATCATCAAATAGGTTCCATAACTCATTTCGCAAAAACTCCAAATATCTCTGACCAGTCAAAGTTCCGTCAATAAAGTATGACCCTATCAAATGATTGCCAACTATTCCTGCCCAAACATTAACCATGAATCTATGCTGGTTCCTAGTTTGGATAATGCCATGTGGATTCACATCATCCCATAAATGCATATTATGAGAATTAATGACTCCATCTCTGGTGAATCCGGATTCGTCCGTAAAGGGAACGTTACTAATAAATGTATTGTCTGTTTGTTGTTGTCGCAGAAACCACTGGCTGTACTCAAGTCGTGCAAAATAATCAGCCACTGTCATACTGTGTACTTTTTTCATGTGTAAAGGATATAACAGCTGTTCTTTCAGGACGTGATGAACAACTGATTTCGAGACGTTATGTTCTCTTGATAATTTTCGTAAACTCGTTGATGATTCATTATCAACTGCATTTAAGTCTTGTTCAACTGCCACAGTACGTACGCTTCGTACTGGACCTTCTCCACCTTTTTTTGGCAAAAGATTTCCTAAAATTTATTATTTTGTTTTGTATACATGGAAAATTACATGTACTTATTCATACCTGTTTCTCGTAACCTGAGATAAACACGCTCAAACATTCGTCTGTATGGCAATGCTCTGTTTGCAAAATGTTCTGCATAAAACCTTCTGGCCCCTCTAAACAGTTTAAACACTTTCGAGAAGCCAGTCCATACATTAAATGCCTATCTGCGTACTCAATAAAAGTGAATTGTAACTGTTAAATTAAGGACTTATGAATTATTGACAAGTACTGACTACGAACTATTCTACACAACGTTTGACAACTAATCCTATGGTTACTAGATAAACGGTAAAAACACTTTTAAAAAGTTTTTATCAACTTTCGAATTAATGAGTCGGTAATGTTTTTATCTTCTGCTATCGTTAAATTATTTTTTTGTAGTACTGTTGGTAAATCTTGGACATCGTATTAATAAGTTAGTTTTATCTCGTTGTGTACGTACAAAAATGGTGAATGCGTTAATTGGTACGTAGTGCATTAATAAAACTGTAAATATTAGCCAAACGGCTTATTTTATCGAATTCCAATAAGAGTACCTTTTTGTTAGCTGGATGTGTGGGGAAGTTAATTTCGATAATTTCATATAGGGTGTGCCATCCCTGCAAAATTTTTGAATCACTAACCATTGCGAGTAGTCCATCCCTGGCTTCAAGACACTATTGTAAATCTGTTTACCTTCCCAAAATAAACATACACGTACATTATAGCTTTGACGTTAATTTTATAAAGATCAAATAACTAGTACAAAAAATAAAAATAAAAACCAAATTCAAAATTAAAACTTTGGAGGCCTATAACTCGGAAACGAGGGCCTGCATAAAAAAAGTTTATATGAAGTACTAACATTATTTTGGCTCGGATTATATGCTCCTGACTTTTTTCCCATTAGTCCCGGGACACCCTGTATATTAGGAGAAGAAACTCATCAAATTAAAATATTTTTATTCATATGAAATGGAGTACAAACTCATATTTTATGCTCATGCTCATGAGAACATACTCGGAGTTTATACTCTGGTATTATTCATACCACCCTATATGTCAAAAAAGCAAAAGAAATTGGAATTGATAATTTGTCTCAAGTTTTATCTAGTGAATTGGAAGTCTCTCTAGCCTGTTACCTTAAAACATGCTCGAATATGTACCATGGTTTAAGTCCGAAAGCAACACGCAGATTGGCATATGAGTTTGCCGAAAAAAACAACCTTAAAGTTCCGGAATAAATCAGCTGGAAAGGGTTGGTTCACTGGATTTTTAATTCGACAACCTGAATTATCCTTAAAAACCTCAAAACTTCAAGTTTTAACAAATTTACGGTTGGAACATTTCAGGCTAACTTGGAGGAGGTCCTAAAAAGGCATCGATTTACTGGATCAGATATATTTAATTTGGACGAGACCGGTGTTACAACAGTCCAAAAACCGCAAAAAGTGGTTACTACTAAAGTCCAGCTGGTTACACAAGTAGTCATTATTATAGCAAATGGGTTATCACTCCCTCCAGTGTTGGTGTTTCCAAGGAAAAAATTTTAAATTAATGAAAAGTAGACCAACAATCATTCAAAATAAAATAGAGAAGGTGAAGAAATAAGTTATTAGCGATTTTTCTTCTGATGAGGAAGAAGTGATTTACTAAGACTAATCCTTAGACTTGGATTTGGAACAGGATAATGATGAAATTGAGAATCTTACTAAACTCGATGTCCATAGTTTCGTTGTTTGTAAAGTGTTTGGTAAAAAATCATTTAGACTTTATGCCGCTCAAATAGAAGAAGTTGTTGTGGATGGCTACTACGTGAAATTTTTGAAAAGGCAAGTTGCTTCCAACCGGCTTGTATTTAGCGAAGACCCCCCATCATTTGTATCATATGAAGAAGTGGTTTTGAAACTACCAAATCCTTTGACAGATAGAAGTTCCCTATATTTAGATATGATATATTTTAATGTCGATCTTACAGAGTCCAGCTTATTTTAATGCTAAGGTTATAGTTCTATGAATATTTTTTAAATATATCATTGACAAATAAACTTTTTGCATAATGTTATTGCATATTAATTAATCGCCCATACCATCCCGTCATTGAGGGAGGGTTTGGACATATTAGATTTGAACGTATATATGTATGTAACTCATAATTATGTAATAATTTTTCAAAAAAATATGCAAAAAGGTATATAAGATGCCTACATCAATGGGTCTGATTTCAAAATGTAGGTCATTTCTCATTCGCGTCCACGCCATATTTATTTATTTGAATATTGTCCAAACCCTCCCGGCGCTCCCCTACATAACGAGTTTGTCGTTTTTATATTGTTCAATAACATACCTACATTACGTTTATAGTCAATAAAGTTCCTATAAAAGTATATGAATAACTGAGTACCTTTAATAAACAACACAAATACTGACAAATTTAAGGATTTCGTAATCGGTCAATACGACCAGCCGCGAGCATCAACGTAACTTTTCAGGCGCGAGCATTCTTGGGTTAAAATAAATAAACACTAAAATTTGAGTTTCGCTTTTAATTAATAAAGATTGAAAAGTCCGGTTATGGTTAATTGTCAAAAAAGTTGAAGTTTTTTAATTGACGTTTTTACATGCGATAATATCTTGAATGTTCATAATAATAATTGTTTAACGATACGTTTAAGTATCGACATAAACAAAATGGTACGTGCTCTATCAGAAGAAGTAACAGCTATCTTAATTCTTGGTGAAAGTAGGAATAATTGTCATGCGGCGGAACGTATTTTTAATAAGAGATACCCCCCTGTTACCACTAGTAGAGGAGCTTACAATAGTTCATTTTCACGCTCCAAATTTCATTAGTTCACCGTTCAAAAGAAAAGAGGTGGCGAGCACTTTTGAGAAGCACTGTATATTGTTATTAAAATTAGGGTGTCACTGAACAATGTAATGCAACAAAATTTTTCAATGACCTTTTATTAAGAAACTCTCAAATAACAATGGAATAAAAAAGTTTTGGGCTAAAACCAAATAATAAGAGAGTCGACAAAAATATCTGAGCATCTATTGCGTAATTACCAAAGTGCTAACAAATTATGATAATACTTCATGGTATTGGGAATTGAATGTTCTGCCATGTGCAATAATATTTAATGGACATCAAATAATGGTCTCTTATATCAAAATTGAATATATGTTCTTGTGAACTAGACTTCCTTCAGCTATTCTATTTTCCCATTGTTTAGATTGTTTAAAAGAAACACTGGCACTATTAAATTAGTATCCACATGAGAAACTTTTTGCATCCCTGTTAGCTATTAGAGTAGCGTAATCGTTGCGTAAAATATGAGTAATGAAATTCTATTCTGAAAGTTTTCCCTCAACATCCAATGGCAAAGTCCAATTCTTTCAAGATGTTTTTGAAAGAGTAATTCTTCAAGGGGTGTTAGATAATAGGTAAAGGGTGCTCTTCAAACGATTATGTTAGTAAGATTGAGCAGTACCCTCGTGCTGCTCTCGGGGATTTCTTTAATTGATTATTGAACGAGCACTATTATCACCAAGTTGGGTTGTTAATATATACACAATACAAAAATTATCGCATCACTGGTATTTTAGGATATTTTTAATACTTAATTTTAGTTTTTTGAGACAATCTGTATATGTATCAACTTAATAGATATTTCTGGTTTCATATCATGGGCAAAATATTATCACAATTTCTTACAAATTTTTTTGGAAGCAAAAATGCTCGAGTAAATCATTTCTGTCTTGGAGAATGCATTGAGATCGAGAACTTTCTAAGCAAATTGTGTTGTATAGTGAAAATTTTAATTCATTTTGTTAATAATGGATGTGCCTCAACGTTTAACACGACATGTGACGAATGAAGAAGCCGCTAGAATCATCGCGCTAATACAAGATGGCCGCAGTCAAAGATACGTCGCCGGGGTAATTGGAGTTCAACAAAGCACCATATCCAGAGTTGTTATTCGCTACCAAGAAATAGGGCAGCTAACCAGAAGACCCGGACGAGGCCGCGGAAGGGTAACTTCCGTTGTAGATAATCATTATTTGAGGTTAACGGCGTTAATAAATAGGCATACCACCGCTCCAAGGCTGCAAACAGATCTGTTGGCTGCTCGTAATGTCCGAATGAGCCTGCAAACAGTTCGAAATAGGCTGAGAGAAGCAGGTATACGAGCCAGAGTGCCAGCTAGAGGTCCACGTCCTACCAGAGAACATCGAGTAGCAAGATTGGAATTTGCTCGAGAACACGCAAATTGGAATATTCAAGATTGGTCCAATATTTTATTCACGGATGAATCAAGATTTTGTTTGTATTCATCAGTATATAGGCGACGTGGTGAACGGCACGATCAGGTTAATTTTTGTCAAACTGAAAGCTTTGGTTTGAAAAGGAATTTCTTTCGAGGGTCGCACGGAGTTAGTACCAGTGAATGATGGAAGACTAAATGCTGACAGGTACGTAACCAATATCCTAGAACCCCATGTAGTGCCCTATATGCCCCATATCGGTGACAACTCTGTGCTAATGCACGATAATGCTGGTCCACACGCTGCTAGAGTGGTTCGGCAGTACTTAGAAGAGGTCGAGATACCCACCCTGAATTGGCCTGCACGTAGCCCGGACCTTAACCCAACAGAGCATATTTGGGACCATCTAGGATGGCAAATTCAGCAACATCCGGCACCAATAAGAACACTAGATGATCTTCAAAATGTTCTTTTCAACTTCTGGGAAAACATGCCGCAATGATACGTCCAGAGCCTGTTTAGAAGCCTTCCAAGACGAATAGAAGCTGTAATTAGAGCGAGGGGTGGCAACACACGCTATTAGAAATTCATTGGCTGGTTTTAGTTTAAGCACCGTTTATTTTTTTGTACAATTTTTTTGATATTTTCTATGTTTTGGTAAATCAAACTTTTTGTCCTCTGTAGATTAAACTGATATGAAATAAATGTTGCAAAAGGCGTATCTATTGGTGTTTTAATTCGTAATAATAATAAAATTCGAAAAACAGGCAACACATTCAAAATATTCAAAACATAATGAATGATGCGTTAATTTTTGTGGGGTGTATACATTTAAACGTCGAAAAATACACATGAAGATAATTTTTTCCATGATTCTGTTTCATATCAACATTCATTTTATTAATTCAAAGGACTGTAAGTTCTTGGTTACGCCGATTTGAATTTATATGTCCCAATAATGTCATGATTTTTGACATTTAATCCTTTGGATAAACATATTTCTAGTATTTCACTTTGAAAATTTATATTTAGAGCGTCGTTGAGTGCGAATATAAAGATGGAAGACATAAAACCCTAAGCTCAGATACTTCATGCCCCAATTCGAGATCAATCAAAGATTTAGCCACATATGGCAAGGGAAAATTCATTCACAATATAATCCCTAATATAGTGTTTTTTTTTACTTTTTGGTTGGGATTATTTCACATTATAGAGCAATTCTGAGGTCGTATTTGAATTTTGTACACGACTTCCAGCTTTTCAAGAACGACTACGACCCCTTTTTGTAGACATGTGGAATCTTTGTAGAAACCGACCAAACTAAATCGTTCTAGTCCATTGTGAATTAACTTTTTGTTAACCCATTTATGCCTAAAGGGTCGAAAACGACCCACTGCCTTTTATATATGCACCTGTTCATATCGCTGTGTTGAGTGTGTTGCCTATAGTGGCATTCGCATGTTAAAACTGCATATTCTGTTGTAGTGTCAGTGAAAAAGCACGTTCGACAGTGAAGTTGTTCGTATTTGTAACGAATCAAAGTGTAATATTTCTTTGGGTGACATGGCTGAAAGTTATTACTGGTAAGTAGTTCAGTTTTTTAAAGAATATAATCAATTGATGATATATTGTTGTTTATTCTTCAAAGTTCATGGTACGTTCCCATTTATGAGGGTAGGTTTGGACACTTCGACTAAAATTGAAGTATAATTTGGTTGGGTCGCTAACGACCCGTTGGGCAGATATGTGATATATTTTTTTATATTCAGGAAAACACCACTAACAACAGCCGAGCTGTTAGATGAAATAGAGAGACTTGACGAAGACGATCCTAATATTCCTGATGCTATATATATTACTCCGCCGGATGACAACGATTTTGATAGTGGAGAGGATTCTGGGGACGAGGACTGCAATGATCCGAACAGGCTAAATCCCAGGCAGCTTCAAGCAGAAGCAGAAAGCAACAGGCTAGAAGAAGACAATAGCGACAGTGAGGAGGAAACTCAAATACAAGAGAAAAGTGGCCCATCTAGGAAAAATAAGTTTCCAAAAAAGCGTAACTGGTCAAAGGGTGATTTGGATAAGACAACGTCTCAATCATCTACTGCAAAATTTCCTATGGTTGATATATTACCTGTACTCATGCTAAGCGATAAAAGTGAACCTTCAGAATTTTTAGAACTATTTCTAAATGCAGATGTACTCGAAGATCTTGTAAAATATACTGTTTTGTATGCAAATAGCAAAAACTGTCGATTAGAACTAGGCAACGATGAACTACTCGTTTTCATAGCAATATTATACTTGAGCGGTTATGTTCCACTTCTACGTCGAAGAATGTTTTGGGAAAAGCGAGACGACACTCGAAATTTTCTGGTGTATAACTCCATGCGTAGAAATAGATTTGAGGAAATATTCAGATTCCTACATGCAGCAAACAACAATAACTTGGCAGAAAATGATAAAATGGCTAAGTTACGTCCTCTGATAGAAAAAATGAATGAAAATTCTGTAAAATATGTACCTTGTAACTCGGAATTGTCAATCGACGAGTCTATGATCCCGTACTTTGGCCGAAACGGGTGTAAGCAATTCATAAGAGGAAAGCCAATTCGTTTTGGCTACAAAGCATGGGTTCTTGCTCTATCGTCTGGGTACTGTGTGAATTTTGATAGATACCAAGGGTGGAGAATGAACACAGAAGAGAAGAAGATGGGCCTTGGAGAGTCTGTGATTACAACGTTTGCCAACTTGCTCCAAAATCAATTTCCCGATAATACACTTTCTCTGTACTTTGACAATTTTTTTACAAGTGCTTCACTTGTAAGTAAACTCGGGAAAATGGGTTTTGGTGCAACTGGTACCGTTCGAGAAAATCGAACAGATAAATGTCCTCTTGAAAATTCGGCTGTAATGAAAAAGAAAGATCGAGGGGTCTACGATAGTGCAGTTGACAAAGATGAAAACATTGTTTGTGTAAGATGGAAAGACAACAGTGTTGTTACTTTGTTGTCAAATGAATATGGTTTATGCCCAATCCAAAAAGCAATAAGATATTCATCAACAAATAAAAAAAAAGTAGATATACAGCAACCATACGTCGTGCAATATTATAATAGATATATGGGAGGGGTAGATCAGATGGATAATAATATTGCAAATTATCGTATAGGTCTGCGAGGAAAAAAATGGTATATTCCTATTTTATTTTGGATGTTCGACATATGTATGAGTAATTCCTGGGTTTTGTCACGCAAATTTGGTTTGAAGTTGGACAATTTGGAATTTCGCAGAAGAGCTGTAATCGCTATATTACAAAAATATGGAAAACCTCCTTTGGCCACAGGTCCAACATTCCATTCTGTAAGTCCAGCGGCACGTCGACAGGGTCAGCATCTGGTTGTGATCAGCCAAACACGGCGAAGATGTGCTTTTTGTAAAAATAAAACAACCAAGGCCTGCAATCAATGTAAAGTTGCCCTTCATGATAAATGTTTTCTAGATTATCATAAATAATGAAATTTTCAAGTTTCTGTTGTAAAATATAGAGTTCAATAACAGTTAGCTTTTATTTTCATATATTACCATAACTCAACATCCAGAAAATGCACTCTAAATGTAAATTATCAAACAAACAAAAAAGTACATTAATTTGCCCAAGTGGGTCGAAAATGACCCACATCATATTTCAAAAACTGACCTTTACATTTTTATTTTTAGTATCAAGCCATCATAAAAATGTCATTTTTCACAACATGTACAAGTTTCATAAGGAAAATGCAAAAAAAAAAATTCTGGGCATAAATGGGTTAATTTGAGTTATTCACTAGCTTTTTAAAGTTTTACCAATATTTTATCTAATTCTGAAGAACCAATAACTTCCGTTAATTTTTTTGTTGGAATTTACAGACTTATAATAAATTCACCTCGCTGAAAAATTCCAGTATGCGATCTTCGTGTTTATAGAGTGGAATCTACTTTTAAAAAATTGTATAGCGTCATAGTACTCACTCAATTATTCTTAAAATTCGCTAGAACTAAAATTAGATTTTCTTATAGTTTACAACTTGCTTTACGACTACTGTGCTTCGCTACCGAAATTAGTGTTTGTTTGGCATGCCGAAAATTTTATGTTTTACAAGTCAATTAAAATTTTAATACGCTGGTCTTCTATTCAGACATAAATGTCATTTTTTGGTGAATTCCATCGGTATTATTATTATTAAATAAAATAAGATTGCAAACAGCAGTATGTGTATTTCTTATGTTATACTTATAGTGCAGGGCTGAAGCCTTTAAAAATGGTAAAAAGTGAAAATAGATAATAGTAGGACGAAACCCACTGGAAACGGAAGAGAATATATGGGCAAACCGTGTCTGCTGGTACTTGGAATATTATTTGAGTCCATTTTCAAATTATTCCTGACGAGAACTCTCTTTATATTTTAATAAAACAATAACAAGAACGCAAGAAACAACAAAATGGACATTATTTGTTTACAATTTATATAAATCATAACATATGTCAAAAGTACTGTGGAAAACAGGCTGCGATTAGACCAATCAGGAATCAACAGAATTGCCAATCTAAATTCAAATAAGTCTTCCTAGTTTAAAAACAGGGTATAGCAAAACAGAAGTCCACAATATTACAAAATGAATCTACTTACCATTTTTGACGGCAAACCGGTAAGTTAAACTTCTTAGTTCTAAAGTAGTAAGTCCAAATAATCTGGCTTCCGTTTCTAACAAATGTTTGACAACCCTTTATCACTGAATTCGGTTTGGATTGGTCCCAACGACAAATTCAACACCATATCACATTTGGTCCTAATGGGTTTGACGTTTTCTTTTCACCATTCTCCCCTTGTTGTTTTTCAGCGAACCATAATACCGCACAAAATATTTCCATAATGTTTTCTTTATTGAAAAAAATGATTGAAGAGGTTGCAAATAGAGTGTAAGAAGCCACAAATTTTCTACCATTCAGTTACCATCTGGGGTAAGCCGGGGTCTTCTGGAGCAAGACAGGGCAATCATACTCCGTCTTGCCCCAAACGACAGATTAAAAAATCATAAATTTCACCTGTTTTTTATAACTCTCGCAAACAAATGTTATTGACAAAACTCACCTAAGACTTATCGCAATACGGAAAAAGTATTAGAATTTGTATCAAGCTGCAGGGCACCTTTTAAGCACTTTTTATATGGGCTCAAAAATAAGATCATTAACATAAAAAAACTGCTGACCAATCACAACCAACGAACGCTCCGCGTCGATCGGATATTTCGATGATACCGAACAATGGCGTCAGCTAGGAAGCTAAACGAAGCAGGCTAAAGGTATGCACGCACGTTAGTTTTTAGTTTAGCATAGGCACCACGTCTTGCCTCATGACCGCATCTTGCCTCATGACCCTGTCTTGCCCCTAGTTCCCCGATTCGTATTTTTGTCAACAGAAAAATGTACTACATCGTCATTAATCATGAAAAAGCTCCTATGTGGCGTTGAGCCCGATCTCCAAAGGATTTTTAGGTATTCGATGGATTAATAAGCATTCTAGGTATGTATGTATTTTGATATAATGACGATTCCGATAGGATTTCACCAGAGCAATACCATCGTAGAAACTCCGTTCCCAAAAAACCCGATGGAATTCGAAGATCCAGCCACTGTAACTGATACAGATCAACTAGAATATTATAATAATATCTCCTTAATGGAAATCTGTAATAAATTAGATAACCAGTTGGAACAACTTAAACCTGACACCGTCAAAGTTAATAAAAATGTGATTGTTGAACTTCAATCGGTTCAGAATATTATGCTTAGCTACGAAAATGCTATGGAAGTAACCTGAACAAACTGAACCTTACAACGTCAAAGTTGATACATCTATGAGTGATGATCTACAACCAGTTAAAAATGTTGTGATTAGCTACGAAGTGACATCCACAAACTGCACAAGTTATTCATCCCATAACAAATACAATAATTTCTCACTATAAGCAAAGAATACACCAACAACAAGAAGCGAAAGCCGGCATAAATCGTTTGATGTTCTGGGGGCAAAATTTCGTGACCTTGTAAAACTGAAGTTGACAGAAAGCTAATAATTTACACTGAGAAAAAAGTTACAAAATTGTGAAGGTTTATATTTTACAGGCAGAAAAAAATGTAAATCAAACATTCCAAAAAATAATTGTTTACTAATGTATTGTCAAAACATTATTCCGAGAAAGTATTAATTGTCAATGAAAAATGTAAGCATAAAAAACCTGTAACATGGTCTAGTTAGCCCGATACAGCCTTTGTAGTGCCACAAGTTACCAATTTTGTAATTGAATATTGTTCAGGACATCTCACAGAAGAACCCTATTGATTTTCAGCTCACCAGAGCCAGTACAACGGGTGACATGATACTTGAAGTACGACATTTTTGGAGAAATTTCAGTGTGTTAGCATAATACAGCCTCCAGAGTGTATACAAGTGACCAATTTTATGATGGGTTATTGCTTAGGGCGTCTCACAGATGAACTCTATTAATTTTCAGCTTATATTGTGAAAAATATGCTTTAGCATTTCTTTATACATAGTTTAAGTTTCTGTTTTTTAAGAACAGTTTATTACTAAAAATAACATGCTATTGTTTAATCAAATGATTTTTATTTTCTTATATCGATATTGGAATTCATTATGTGTAAATATGTATTTAAGTAGCAGTATGTGTAGGATAGGGTAGATATTAAAACTAATACAGTAATATAGATTATATATTTAGAATACCAGATTACAGAAGGAAAAAGTTTAATTTACATGATGGTATAAAATTACAATAATGTTGGTGCTTAAATGTACAATTTGTATAATTTCCATGATATGATATAACAGTTACACTCTTCCAGATTCATATTTCAATATTTTACACATAGAGAAAATATTTTAATGTCTGCAACATAATGTGTAGAAATGATCAATATATATTAAATAATAATAATAATACCGGACATTTACAATTGTATAGGACAGTTAGATAAGTAAAATAGTCATCTATTACTTTATTTATAATTGTACAATATTTCTTGCGGCACTAGATTAATTTTTTGTGATGGCTTCTAAAGGAGGACTTGTTTGCTTATGTTGTGGTTGTAGATGTCTCTCTAAAACTGGACAAGGATGATGTATAGGTAAACCAAACCAAACTGTATACTGGTCAAACCCATATTAAATGTACTGTTACTTATTGGAGCTAAAATGTGGTAAAAAGCAGCTAATAGAGAGGATTTTGTTCAGAGACGTTTGCTTTCGTAGTGTGCCAAAAGTCATGCTTTGTGTTGAAGTCGAAGGAGATTGTAAAGGTACAGGTCGTAACTCAGTACTTCCCCCTAACGTCCATTTTAAAAGGTTGATATATTAATGGACACAGAAGTGTATGAGTAGGTTTTATTATAGACAATGTGTTGTTTTATTCATCCGACACTTTAGTTTTCTAGTATCTATTTTACCAGGAGAATTCTCTTACACATTCATAGCATATCAGAGACTGATAGTTAATACTGCCACAAAGTGAGCATGGGATAAATAAAAAAACATTTCTCTATCATAACAAAATCATAAAAAATACTCTTTTATAACAAAACCAAGATTCTTTTAAGTGAGACACAGGTAGGCTGAACATTGTAGGTGAAACTTTCGTCTAGTTAAATTCACAGTTGCAAACACTTAATTTTTTACTAACTTATCTAGGTATGAGAAAGCCATCCATTTTGATGTGTATTGACTTACAGAGGTGAATCTAAATAATAATTATATTTACCAAGCAGTGGAGAAGCATCACGGTAACTCGTATGTATTGCAGAGGCCTAAGAGATGAATGTCGCTATTGCTGTAATGGTGTGGTAGCTGCAATTATAAAAGTAATTGTAGTAATCATTCCCTTACACAAATTTCATGAAGGTATTAATTCATCCTGTGGTAAAGTATCAATTAATCCTGTGGCCAGGTGACAAAAAATAAATATTAATAACAGTTGATATTAATGTCTAGTTAAATTTAATATTTACCAGACTGAATAACTATTTTTGTTGGTGGATGATTCAATAAAATATGTCCCTTGCATTTTAACCATGTAAATATAGCAGGGGCAGCTAGCTGAAACAAACGCTTAGAATATCCTCCTTTGGAAACAATTTTTTTCTCAATGTGAAGTTCACACAACCTATAAATTCTTTTGTTAAGCATCTGTAGTCTTTCCAAACAAATATCTACGGTTACAAGCTTCCAACCATAACTGTACCCTAAAAAATAAATAAAGGTAGGTATATTTTTATATTCACATGTCTATAAAAGAAATCAACTATTAATTTATATGGAATATTATGTATTTTCATTCAACATGTTTTTTGCAGAACAGGGCTCGTCAGCAGAAAGCTTATTGTAGTACATAATATTATCATTAACGTAACTGTCCCAAAATCCGACACTTTAAGATATGGACGACAAATTATACAAGTTAAAAAATAGATAGTATCAATAGATGATGAAAGTAACTGTTTCAATAGCTTAAATAGAATGTGAAGAGTGTTGTATTTGTATATCTTTTATGTATAATTATGGCAACTAACATGAAAATGATGTTAATATTAAAACTGACAGTGACCTCAAATTCGTCACCCAATTTTGTAGGTTGTACAATAATTCGACAGTGAACTGACAGGTGTCTGTAAATCAGACACAAAGATGATCTCAAATTCGTCTGCATTAAAATATTTAATTTTTCCACAGTTGTTGACTTGATTCCCAAGAATAAAAAAAAGGTTATTAGGGACAAAAAGTAAATACATTATAGTGCAAATAAAATACAAAACTATTTATGTAGGTCCTGAGAAAACAACTTAATTTAACAAAAAATTTTGGTATCGCTCAAAGTCTTTAATTTCAAAAAACCCTCTTTTGTTTAACTCCAATGGAGCTTCATTTTTTTGTAGGATCTCTTTGAAGTCGTAGAATATTTCATCTTTTAGGGAAGGCCATTTCCACTTATTCAAGCCACTTCTTGTCATGGTGCTTATCAAATATTTATCATTTTCAATTTCAACAATTCTTCCTGGATAGTAATCATCGAAATAATTTACAATAACGTAATCGTTAATATTGATATCAGTCTTTGTTAGTTTCTTTTTATTTGGCAAGTCCTCTTTGGTTACAGGTACATCGTCTTTATTTTGCTTTGCTTTTGATTCTGTTCTGGTTCTTTTATTTGGTCTTTCTATTTGCTTCACCTTTTCCTCTCTTTTTCGCTTTCTTTCTTCTTTGGCTCTTTCAATTTCCTTTTTTTGGTTTTCTTTTTTCAAATAGTACTGCCTCCATTCATCAGAGGTCCCCACAGAAGGAATTTTGTCAGAAAGTTTTCTTTTGGTTTTCTTGACGTTTGATGGTCCAGGCCAAAAAAGTGCGGTCTTAAATGGAGATGGAACTGTAATACCGGGTAAAACGTTCTCATATTTATTCGGCTCTATCCTCTCAATTGTTTCTGGTGGAATAATTTCTTTGTGTTTATTTTCAGGTGTCTTAATATTATTTTCTGGTAACTGTTTGTTATGATTTGTATTATTGTATTCGCTACTTTCATCCACTGTCTTTTTCTCTGTAGTTTCTGGTTTATTATTTTCTATGAGTTTGTTTTCAGGTGTTTTTATATTTTCTGGTAACTGTTTATTATTATAATTTGTAATATTGTATTCGGTGCTTTCCTCAATTGTCTTCCTTTCAGTAGTTTCTAGTGAAATATTTTCTTTGAGTTTGTTTTCAGGTATCTTTATAATTCCTGGTAGCTGTTTAGCAACATCTTTTGGCTTCAAATAAGTTTCATTATATTCAACAGTATGTGTAGCATATCTTTCTTTTAACTTAGTCTCATTCTCAGTTCTTTCTATTAAAATGTTGGTGCTTCTGTTTATTTCAACAACTTTTTCTTTAGTATCTACAAGCCTTTGCACTTCATTTTCTTTATCTTCATTGTTATTCAAGTTTGTGTTAACACTGTCTTTTTCACATTGTTCTTTTTCTGATAAGCTGGTTAGTTCATGTTGATCTTCTCTAAGACTTTTATTATTTTCGAAATTTTCAGTAAATACCTCGGAATTCATTAACTTGCACTGTTCTGTTTCTTCACTATTTTCTTCAAGCAGCTTCTCTATCGATTGAGTTTCTTTATCGTTGAATTCATTTGTTAATCTATTGTTCATCTCATTCAATATATTGCTATCTTTATTTTCGAAGTCCTCAGTGATTATTGTATTTTCCCAACCTTCTTCTAGGATAAGTCCGTCTTCTATTTCTATTATCACAGAAGCGTTTTCTTTTTCCTTAAAGCGTAATCCTGAATTTTTAAATATTTTGAGCCATGTCTGATAAAGACCCGTATTTTCATCGTTGCGATTCCACAGATCTCCTTGTCGATTATAAAACTCTGAAAGCAGGTTCGGTTCAATATATGTCTCTAAGAACCTCAAGTGATTCACAATGTCTGAGTTTTCTGTTTGTGTTACCGCCTTTTCCTCCTCATTTTCATTAGTCAAAATCAGTTCATTGTAGTGCACATTTGAAGAGTCAAAGGGAAAAAGCCCACAAGATCTAAAAGAGTTTTGGAATATGCGTTCTAAGCCTGACATACCCTTAAAAGCCTGTTCTAATACTGGGGCAAAATTTTCTTTATTGAGAGCTTTGCTGTTATTCTCAGTTTTAAGCTTATTAATTGCTTTTTTCCAACTATTTTTAAGAGGCTTAAAGAAACCCACGTCTAATGGGTGCATAACATGCGTGGAATTTGGTGGCAGGCTTATTAATATTGTACCTTTTTCCCTAGAAAAATCTGTCAAAGGCATTGTCACATGCGACTTATGCCCATCAAGATATAATACGACCGGAAATTCTATAGACTTTATTATTAGCCATGGATAAAATATATTTGTGATATATTCAAAAAAAGACTCGGAGGTCATCCACCCGCTATCCGATTTTCCGATACCCCATCCACAGGGCACTTGTAAAACTATGTGTTTAGGTATGCGTTCATACGCGTACATTATCATTGGTGGTGCCAATTGGCCACATGCATTTCCTGTAACTAGAACGGTGAGGCATTCCTTTTCATCCCCAGCGCGATCGTATACTGTCTAGTGCCTTTTTTTGTGAGAACTCTATTCCCTTTAGGAGACAAAAACATAGCAGTTTCGTCAGTATTGAAGATTCTATTCGGATTGGTAATGTTAATATTGGAAGTCCTAAAGTATTCACTTATTTCTTCAAACCAAAATTGAATTTTGGTTTTTGTAACTGCTGCTCTTGACGAAGTTATATTTTGTGTCAGTCGTTGAGTTATATTGGGATGCCGCTTCAGAAAGCCGTCAAACCAATGACGCCCGGGACGTCCATCAGTGAAATTGTTTGGACGATTGAGTTTTTCCACTAAGAGTGCCACACTGTCGAGTAACTGAGTTTTCGAGACTGGGAATCCCATTTTCCCCAGGTTAATAATCTAATTTATCAAAAGATTTTCTTCTTCAACAGTTAAAATTGTTGGTGCTCCATTTCGACAGTCTTCTGGGTATTTTCCCTTAATTTTACCAATTAGTGTCGTTCTTGGCACCCTACTCGTATACTCCTTTGAAGCTGTAGCACAAGGTACTCCATTTTTAATGGCCTCTAGGGCATTCTTTAAGTCATCTTTGGTATACTTATAGTATTTTCCAGTGGGCATCCTGATTTGCTGAAAAAATTTTGTCTACTTAAGAACTCAACTAGTTATGATATGTAACTATTTACATCAACCACATTCAAGTAAAATTTTTAATACTAATTTGCATTAATGTGTCAACCACATAATTCCGACACATATCGTACCTAAATTCGACACCCGTGTCGGATTTATGACCCAGGGTATACAATGATCTAATATTTGAAGAAAGTGACACAGAACATATTTTTATTAAGAAAGAAAAAGAAAACATCAAACTTTAATACAACGCACAGTGACCATAAATTCGACACTGCATGTCGGATTTAGGGTAAGCTTTATATTGTCAGTACATAAATCAGACACTCAAAATTTTTAAAAATGCAAAAAAAATTACACGTTAAAAACAAAGTTTAAGTTGAATTGAAGTATCCAAATCAATTCTACACAAAAATAATAACAGTTCTGTTAAAAATAGAGATATTATAAGAGTTTCAAAAATGCATGTTTCTCACTTACCTTAGAAGGAATCAACAGGTTCTTCTACACAAACAGAAAGAGGTGTGAACATGTGAAATTGAAGGTTAAGATGTCAGACTTTTTGTTGGTTGATAAAGTAGTTACTTTTTTAAAACTTAAATATAATACTTAAACATGCCTCTAGATGTCTTTATATACCTTTATTGTTAAACGATTTCTTATTTTAATTAAAAAAGGAATAACATGTCGAATTTTGGGACACTGTCGGAATTTAGTACGTTTACGTTACATGTTATTAAAGGTAGAGGGACAGATCAACGTTAACAAACAAAAACATAGATTTACACAACTTACAATTCATAGGAACATGTAAAATATTGAAAAATGAATATATACCTATAATACTTTACATATAGAAACAATTTCTCTTACCTCACAAGGTCTTTGGGAAAACCAAACATAGTTATCTTTTCTCCTGTTGTTGAGTGACATCCACGAACTTCACAGCTTATTCTTCCCATCATAAATACAATAATTTCTCACCAAGAGTGCAACTAGTTACTTTTACTAAACGGTATTGTTCAAAATCAAAGTAAATAAACGAATAAAAAGCATATTTTTGTTCTTTTTCTTTCTTTCTTTTGTTTTAAGGCCTCAGCTGCCAGGGCTATTCGGCCTGTTTTTTGCGTCCGGGATGATTTATGATTGTCTATAATATAGTTTATATGAAAGTAAATACAAACAGAGTGATACCGCACTTATTGTTCAAAATTTTATCTGTAAACTGTTCGGTTTTGAGGTTATATTTTGATGTTCGAAGCACTTAAAAATTTGGAGATGAGTTTAATGTTTTCACTGTTTGGGAATTTCAGCACTATGTCTTGCAGTGTGTAGGGGCCATAAACATTATTAGGAACCTTAACAGATTTATGAAGAAAATCTGTATTAACACTATTTAAGGAACAGTTGAAAAATATGTGTGAGAGATCTTGTTTTTCACCACATGGGCATGAATCCGAAGGTACTAAGTTGAATTTGTGTAGATATGACAAAGTGGCACAATGGTTGGATCGAATTCTTGAAGAAATGCAGATATCTCTTCTGGACAAATTGGAAAGTGAAGAAAACCATGGATTTTTTCTTGGATATTTTATGAATTGAGAGTATAGATTTCCTTTTGTCAAGCTGAGTGTAGAGAAAGTAGAATTCCACTTATCTAAGATTGATTTCTTAATAGAATGCACCACATCCGAATGGGGACCAGTTGGGAGGGTGGCACGATTTATAGTTCTCCCAAGATTTGCAAGATCATCGGCTCTAACATTTCCTTGTATAAGACTGTGTCCGGGAATCCAGCCAATTCGTATGTCTTTCCCTTGCTGATTCAACTTGTGTAGTAGCTCCTTTATTTTTAGGACAAATGGATTAGAAGATGAGGAGAAGGATTTTTTAGAAATGCATTTTATGGCACTTTGGGAGTCAGAAAAAATTATAGCTTTGGGAAGGTCAAGTTTTGAAATTTTTTGGATCGCAATTAGTATAGCGTAACATTCTGCTGAAAAGATGGAGAAATGAGAGGGGAGTTTGTCACATAATGATAAGATGTTAGGAGAATAAATTCCGTATCCTACATTACTGTCAGTCTTAGAGGCATCAGTGAAGAAAATGGGGCCAGAAAAGTTGATAGAATTCATTTTGGCCAGAAAGACTTGATTACAGTCCGAATCTTTTTTAATTTCCAGATCTATCGTGTTAGTTTGACTAATTTGAGATTCGAGCGAGAAGTGATGACAAGGAAATTTGTTGAACGATTCAATGAAGGGAAGGAATTTAGATACTGATTGAAAGGCAAATATAATAGGAGGAGTATTTCTCAGTCTCCAGTATATGGGATCGGCAGCCCATTCTGTGAATAATTCTATAAGTGAGGTTTTTATTAGGTCTTTATATGCAACAGCTTTAGATACATATTTAACTGACAAGATTTCTCTACGTACCTCCAGGGGGGTCTGCCCACATTCAGATAACATGATGTTGATAGGAGTAGATTTTAGATAGCCTACTATAACCCTTAGGGCTTGATATTGTAAACGATCTAATTTTTTAAGTAGGTATTTAGAACAGCCACCATATAGCATGCACGCATTATCAAATAATGGAAGTATGGTCGCTTTGTATATGTTTAAAAGAGAGATTTGATGGCTACCCCACCATTTACCACATAGAGATCTAATTAAATTAATAGCTTTTGATACTTTGCAGGAAATAAATTCAATATGTGGTTTCCAGTTAAGTTGGTCGTCAAATATAGCTCCTAAGTACTTGACTTGAGATTTCCAAGGGATAGGTTGACCATTAATGACTATGGAATGGACTGGACTAAGCTTATAGTTTTTCTGAAAAATCATGGCGGCACATTTTTGAGGGGCCAGTGTCAAACCCATAGACAATAAATGAAGATTGAGATTAGAAAGGAAGGTGTTGAGGGATGTTATAGACTCCTGGATGGTGTTTTCGGCACATATCACAGCAAGATCATCTGCATAACCACTAATTTTTATGGAGGGTGGAAGTATGTTCTGAAGAGAGTTGCACGATATATTGAATAACAGTGGACTGAGTGGAGAACCTTGGGGGACACCTCTACAAGAAACACCAGGGCCTATAAGTTCATTGTTAAGGGTGGATTTAATGAATAGATTTCGATGTGAAAGAAAGGATAAAATGAGGTCACAAATGTCATGAGGCAAATTAAGGGAATTTAGAGATGAATAAATAGAGGATAAAAAAAGATTATCATATGCACCTTTAATGTCGAGAAAAACAACAATTGGGTTTTTATTGCCAGACAATGCACATGATATTTCGGAATAGATGAAAATGTGGTTATCAGATATACTTCTGCCTTTCCTGAAACCTTGTTGTGAGGGGTGAATTTTTAGGGAGTTTTCAAGAGACCAGTCAAGGCGATTTTTGATCATGCTTTCGAAAACTTTTCCTATTGTGCTGGATAAGGCTATGGGTCTCCAGCTGGAGGCATCGTTAGGATCCTGGTTTTTTTTAAGAATAGGAATTATTAGATGATTTTTCCAATCTGAAGGGATCGGATGATATTTATTGAGTATTTTATTGAAAATAGAGAGAAGAGTTTCTAGGGCTATTTTGGGAAGATGATTGATCATTGAATATGTGATGGAATCCAATCCAGGACTTGAATCATTTTTGTTTAGTAAGCTGAAATTCAATTCTTCTATTGTAAAAGGGTGAGTAAAGGAGTCGTTAATGGCTTGGGGAATAGTGTTAAGGTCTTGAAAAGGGATTTGAGCTAACTTGTTTAAGAGACTTTGGAATATGGAACTGTCTAGGGGAGGCGTGTTAATTAAATTACGATTTTCAATAGATCTAGAGAAATTTTTTATTGATTGCCAAATCTTCTTAACAGGTGTTCCGGGGTTCAGTTCTTCCGTGAATTTACGAAAGCCTTCTAATCTTTTTGTTTTCAGAAAAAGTCGAGTTTTAGCTCTTATTTTCTTGAAATTAATGAAATTTTCCATGGAGAGAGTTCTTAGATATAGTTTAAAAGCCTCTTTTTTCTTTTGTACCATCTGGGAGCACTCTTTGTCCCACCAGGGAAGATAAGGTTTAGAAGGAGTGAAAGATTTCTTAAGTGGGATAAATAAAGAGATGGCTCTTTTTAAGACATCCAAGAACAAGGGATATTCCATATCATTATGATATATATTATTTTCAATATATGCTTGAAATGCATCCCAGTTGGCTTTATTTGTGTTATATTTGACGTGAGTGGAATTCATATGGATGGGCACAGTATTTTGTTTTTTGTACGAACAAAGGGTAGGAAAATGATCGCTGAAGCCTGATTCTTGGATCGTTCTCCAGGAGCAATCTAGAGCTATGGCTGAGGAAGTAATTGTAATATCCGGGCAGCTTTTATTGACATTGGGGTTGGGAATACGGGTTGGAGATCCGTCATTAAGGATGGTGAGATCATTATGCGAGATGAAGTCCCAGAGTGCAATTCCTTTAGGGTTATTAATGGCAGAGCCCCAAATTTGATTTTGGCCATTTAAATCAGCCATTAAGATAAAATTCTTATGTTTTATTTGTTGTAGGAGTTGATTAAACATTCTGTGAGGGAAGGGAATGTTGGGGTCGGGAGGAATATAGCTATTAATAATGAATAGATCTTGGAGTTCTACTACCAGCAAGTGTATTTTTGGAGGAACTGGAATTTTGTGTTCAAAATTTTTGCAAGGAATCGAGTTGTTGATGAAAGTGGCTACACCTCCGTAGCCATCCTGTCGATCTTGTCTAAAACAGCTAAAATTTTTAATATGTGCAGATCCACCTGGAGTCAACCAAGTTTCATTTAGTAATATAATGTTAATACTCTCATCTCTAATAATAGGAATGAGTACCTCTTTGTTAACATTAAAACTGCGAATATTCCATTGGAGTATGTTATATTTAAAGGTATTATCCTGAATACGATTGAATTTCAAGCAATAGTGTAAAAAATGAAATAATAAAAAAAGGGGGGGAGGTACTTAGAGGGAGAAATTCAAGTTATATTATGATTGCTCACCTCTTGAGGAGAGGTAAGCTGAGAAATTGCGAAAGATTGAGAGCTAGGGATAGAAAGGGAATAATCAGACAAAAACGGAGTATCAGAAGGGGTGAAGTCCATATCAATTCTTTCAATGTGAGAGCAAGAGGGAGATGAAGCATTGTTTTGAAGTGCAGATTTATTTGTTATCGGAGACTGACAGAGTTCATTGCATGAGGAGGAAAATAGAGCTGCATTATGTGTATCTTTATCAAATCCAGTTCTTTTTTCTAAGATGGTGAGACGTCTGCGTTTATGAGTAGTGAATTTGTTACTAGGGGGACTTTGTGTCACTTTTTGAGCATAAGAGATTGGAAAAGGGGAAGAAGTCTGTAATTGAGGAAAGGATGTGATTGATCTATCAAAAGAGGTGTTTTTAACAGAAGATTTAAGAGGAGGGAAAAGTTGAGAGGCTTCGAAGTAAGAATAGTCATGGAATGCCATTGCTTCATTAATGTTTTTTTGCCTATTAAATTCTTTGCAAGAGCGGTCAAAAGCTAGATGCTGTCCAGAACAATAAAAACAGTCTAAGGAATTTGAACATGGGTCAGAATGGATTGTTCCACATCTACTACACCTTTTGGCACTGCGGCAAGAGTTGGCAGAGTGTCCGAATCTAAGGCAGTTTTTGCATTGAGTAACAGGAGCAATATATTTATCAACCTGGACTGGAACTGAAAAAATTTCTAGATCCTTGGGGCATGGACGTCCCTCAAAGGTTACAAGAATTGTTGTGGAGGGAACATATTCATAAGATCCGTCATCTTTGGTTATTCTGCGGTTAAGTCTTCTAGCACCAATCACTTTTTTATTTTGCAAATAAGCTTCTTGAATAATATCATCTGGGGTAATAGAGAGTCCTACGTTTTTGACAATGCCTCTCGAGGTGAGAAGGCGTTGTGGTATGTAAGCACAATATCCTTCTCTTCTGAAAGCTTGGTTCATTAGGAAAGAATTAGCATCACGAGAAGTTTTGAAGGTAATTCCTATTTTGCTGGAACCTTTCTTTTGGATATTTTTAATGTTTTGAATGTTCAGTTTTCGTATAATTTTTCCAACATCCATAGGATGAATACTAGGGGGAGTGCCGCTACTTTTAATAGGTTCTACTATAACTAAATGGGGCCCAAAATCGATATCAGAGTACTTCAATCTTCTCCCTTTAGAAGCCTTAACGCGTTGTTCCAATATTAAAATTTCCTTTATGACTTCGGGATCGTTTTGAAAACAGATTTTAGTGGAAGCGAGTTCATCTTCCAAGTTTTTAATGTCTTTTTCTAATAGGGGAGAGAGTTGGTGCAAAGAATTTATTAGGTTTTTGGAAGATGGTGATAAAGCATTATGTAGGGAATCTGAGGAAGAGTTATTGGGGGCCTCATCCCCCATCTTGATGGTGGAAACTTAGACTAAAGCGTTTTTTGTAGAACACGTGGCAAAAAAATTAAGTTAGGTTAACTTACGGAGAATTATTCACAAATCACTGAAGTGCAGTCAATATAATGTCACTTAACTAAAAAACCAATGAATCGTCACTAAAAATAAAACTAACTAAACTTAATTAAATTCACAATCGACCAATTCGTGCAGTATTATCTCAAAAAGGAATTCTTTTTCCTATCAATGACTGTTTCGTTGACATTAATGTCTCTGACTTGATCTAGTATTTATTTATCCATATTTTTGTTTAACAACAAAGAATGACATTGACGTGAAACACATATAAAAAAATGGCGTCTATCACACATGCGCATTCAGAAAATGAATTGTCAAAAAGCCAAAGTTTCGCTTCTTGTTGTTGGTGTATTCTTTGCTATAAGAGTTCCACTAGTCACGATATTGTTGAAAACAAAATCAAAATAAACTTTAATAAAAGCATAATATGCTTGTTTAAAAACGAAGAATATTTTTATCACATTGACATATTTGAAACATGGCGTCTGTCACACGTCACACCTGCCTATTCAGAAAATGAACTGTCTAAAAGTCGAAATTTCGCCAGTGTGTTTTGGTGTATTCTTTGCTAAACGTTAAAATGGTGGATATTTTATTTTTAATATATTTAAGCTATGGGAATTAATTAAGAAATAAACGTGTGTATAGAGGACGCTAGTTGCATTTTAATTGGCTGGCGACTTTTTGTTGACGCGATGGGGTACCTATCTTGATTTGGCTTTACGCTGAATGTTATAATTATGATTTATATCTTTGTTCTCTTTTTGTCACATGACGATATGACGAATAACATTATATCCATACCGTATCAACCATTTATGTACTGTTCATATCGAGCATACTTTTATATCATTTTCTTATCTTATAATCTTTATCTGAACTTCAATGAGTTTAATACATGGTTAATAGTTTATTATTTGATATATTATATTTATTATTTGAAGGTTATTTTAACTATGTCTATGTAGGGTTAAATATCCGGATAAATGTTTGAACTATAACTTTCGTCCCATGTGAAAAATAATAATAATTTTATTTGATTATAAGTAAATAAGCTTAAAAGAATATGCTAGGAATATTCAGTTTGGTAATATTCTAAAATTAATATTTTAAGAATATTCATCAGGCTTATTCTGTGAATATTTACTAAGGAATATTAATAGAATATTCAAAAATAATAATAATATTCTTAGTTGATTCGGAATATTCTCATACTTTTTGGTGTATTTAAAGAATATTCCATGTTGTCTGGGTTTATCACTGTCGTTATGCAATATGGTGTAAAGTAAATTAAAAACGATAGTCTACGTAGCTAAAAACCAGAGATTATGTTGATTCATATTTATTAAATTTAAATAAAAATAACAAAACTCTCCATATCCGCTCAACGCATTATCTATAACGTCATACATACATTATACTTTACATTAGATTTTAATTTCAATTTAATGTCGATTTTAAACATCTGTAAATAAAATATATCAAATAGAAATTTTTTTATGAATCACTGAGTCATCAATAACCTGTAATAACAAAATCTATAAATATAATTCCCGATTTTTAATTGGCAAATAATCACGCCAAAATGTATTTGGCGAAATGCCAAGTAAGTTGTAAATTCAAGAGTTTTGAATACATCTTACATAAAATGTACGAATTGAATATGAGCGCAAAATTCATTTTTAAGGTCATGTAGGACAGTAAATGGGGGCTTTTTGCTAAGAAAAATAAACACCCGGGATTGACCTGAAATTTGGAGGGTAACTATAAAATACCATAAAAAGCAAATTTGATATAGTGCCATAGTGCACTTTTGCCCAGGGGGTGGAAACCACCCCTTCTCGGGAGGTGGAAAATAAAATGTTGAAAATAATTTTAACCAAAAAGTTCCATTTAAACATTTTTCTTATTTCTTGGTTGAAAATGCTCGTTTTTTATGAAAAAAAGTTCAACAATTTGACATGCTACGAAAAATCATGCCGGAATTAAAATAAAGCTTATAAAAAATGGAAAATATTGAGAGGTTTATCAATGACATAGGTGCAATTATTACCGAGATACGGTCACTAAATTACATGCATTTAACGTAAAATAAATAAAAAAGTTGAAGTTTTCACAGAATGTATACAGTTTATTTTTCAAAGTACTACTTCAAAAAATATTTAAAATGAATCCAGTTTGAAGTCATTGGCATAAAAATTAACGAAGCTCTGATGAAAATAAAATCGAATTTTCACTTTTTCTGAAAAAAATCAGCACTTAAGCTTCTGAATTTTTTGATAAAAATAAAATAAACAAAAATCCTTCTGCAATTTACTTTATTTATGTGTTAACTATGTGTTCTGTAAGTTTAAGCAATTTAGAGTACATATTTTTGAAAATAGAAATGTTAAACAGAAAAAAAAATTCAAATTTTAAAGAAAAATTTAATATTTATAAAAATAACTTACAAAATATTGAAGATACGAAAAATGTAGCTTATTTTTTACAAAATATTTTGGTTTTTTGTTTCATTTCTAAACGGTAAAAATTGACAGAGTTATGGCTAGTAGAAGTTTTCTCTTGAGAGGAATAGTCACGTGTCTGAAGCCTCTTAACCTCAAAAATCTTGAAAACTACCCGTTAAAAAATATTTGAATTTACAGAGCTTATAGCTTTTAAAACTTCCTTTAAAATGAGACTTGGATCATTATAATAGCTTTAAAATTTCATAATAATACAGTAAATTATTTAATTTAATCCAATTAAAATGACCAACTAGCCCACACCACAAGAACTACTTAAAATAACTGCAAAAAAGGATGCGGTGCAGCTAGCGGCTGTCAAAAAATTGTCTCGTATTGCAACGCTACGTGTGGGACATGTTCAGGTAACAGCTGCCAGAATTGTCACAGACGAAGACGAGGAAGAAGAAGAATAATCTTATAAAATTAACTGTCTCGATCCTTACTTCGTGGAATCTACTCATATTAGTGTTTTAAATGAAACTCACGGTTTCTAGTTAATACCACAATATAATAAAAATTGTTGAAAATTCTAAAAAATTGACAATTGTTTCGATAAATCAATATCATCGTCAGAATGCTTTATTTTTTCCCTATGGATTATGACATTTTCAAAGCAAGGGTGAATCTCAAGAAATACAACAATGCAATAACTTAAGCTATCAAAAAGTTGAGAATAAATAATATTTAGTTGTCTTATGTGTATAAAACTATTTCAATTTCACAAAAACTATTTTTTTCTATACATTTAATTAGTGGTAATTATAAGGGGTAGTTTTTAAGGGTTGAATGATTGTAATTAAATATTTATTATACTGTAAAACATTAAAAACATCTTTATTTAAAATTTATACGCCATTCAAAAATTGTAAGCTGAAAAAATCATCTTTTTTTCGACAATAAGGGTGGTTTTTAAGGGTTGAAACAGTGAAACTATTGTTTAATTTCAACTCACAACATACAAATATATTTATTATACGTATTTAAATTGATTTAGACCGATGTAATATATTATGTTTTTATGGTTTTTCTATTTTTTTAGCATAAGGGGTGGTTTTCAGCCCCTAAAAATAAAAAGCGCACCTCAAGAGCATATCAACTTTGATCTAGATGGTGAAAATAACTTATTTCCAAATTTTCATCAAAATCGGAGCGGTTGTAAAGAATTCGGAGGTTATACTTTATTTTTCTCCCCATTCACTGTACTAATGGTGGCAAATCGTTTCTAATTCAATGAATTTGAAAAAAAAACAGCTCTAATAAAAGTCTTAGCAATTGAAATTGAAACAAATGAGAAATTTAAACTGTTAAATTAATCAACAACAACGTACGATCCAGTAAATTTTAATAATATATGTTTCTACCAACAAACACCTGATCTTCGTCTCTCACGTTATATTATTTTATAATAATACAGGGTAGACAAATAATTTCAATATGCGGTCTCTTCTTTTTTGTTAGGAATCAGTCTCCATTGCGATGTACAATAATTATTCTTCTCTTTTTATCTCTCCATTTGGGTCTATCTCTAGCCATTTTGATTTGTTAAAGTATCCAAAGTCTAATTTAGAGAACTATATTATTAATGTATGTCAGAGGGGCACCGAGAAAAGCAACGAAATATTTCCAGAAGGGTGCACTATTATTGGGGGTGGCGAAGAAATAGCAGACGCGCCGCCGCGACGCAAGTATTGACCGATGACGTAAGAAGGCGTCGGCAACCAACGCATG
This sequence comes from Galeruca laticollis, assembly GCA_963921935.1. Classification (NCBI taxonomy): domain Eukaryota; kingdom Metazoa; phylum Arthropoda; class Insecta; order Coleoptera; family Chrysomelidae; genus Galeruca; species Galeruca laticollis. Next base: position 220,162,028 of record OY998177.1, on the reverse strand, counting down.
GACTTCTTCGGCCAGGGTGCATCCAGTGTATCCGGATATTTAACAATTCTTGTTAATTTCATACGACTGTGATTATGATGAGCTACATTTTATCACTATATTCATAAGTTTTGAGACAAAGATTTTTAAAATTATATTTATATCAAGTAGTGACTAAGTTCTATGTGTACCTGTTGTTTATAAGGTTTTTACAAACGGGATGCCGAACAAGTTGAGATGCTGGAGAAGCATAGTGTTCTAGAATGAGGTGTTTTGTATGATGTCGTTGTGTTTAAAATTTCTACGGATGGTGAGTCTGATCATCTTAATTAATATGAGCAATTTAGTAGTAAATTTGACTTATATATTTTGATAATTTTTATTATGTACTAATTTTGAAAAGAGCAATAACAAAGATTAATAAACAATTATTTAAGTGATGAATCAGCAATAAAACGATGAAATCCATTTTTTGTGCAAGGTATTCCAAGTCTGTGGAACAGGTGGTAAAGGAAAACTTCGTAGTACGGAGTGAATACAATAAAATATTACTCAATTACATATCATTTTAAATAAGAAAAATGTTTACATATCTACCTTTTTTCACTGTATTTTAGTATTTGTATCATTTCATTCTCAAACCCACTTATATCTAAAACTACGTATTAGCTGCATCAATTTGAATTCGACAGTTGTACAGAATTTGAAATAAAATATCACTCACATCACACTTTTTATAAGTATCGGGTGTATATAAATTGTTGAAAATAGTTTGAAACTGTTATGAAAATGCAAAGTGATTTTTTTTATTTTAGTTATGCATTACCTCGCAATTCTTGGCGTATGATTGGCAAATTATTCAATAATGTCTAAAGTCCAAGTTTCTAGTTTTTCCAATCTAAAATATATTCTAGATTGTTTTAAAACGTTACAGATTGCTGATTGATACTCTTACTTCATTCCATCCCATTTTCAATCCAGTTTTGTCTAAAATCACATGTTAAGCACCTTGATTCATCTTTACATAATGTGGTTTATATATTTGAAGTTAACAAATCATTAGCTAGTATCCAATGTAGAATACATTACAGAGTGTTCCAAATTTGTTAAGCAGATAAAAATAATAGTACATTGTAAATCTATTCGTAAAATCAATACATTTCTGGATGGCAATGTAAAATAGGCCAAGGTCAACAAGCCTTAAACTCCGGGAATGTGATTTTATTACGAGGTACACAAACTGTTTCTTCTGAAATCACAATCAACAATTAGGGAATTTTTATAAATGCATGACAATTTTTGAATACCAAAATTGTTTTCTTGACAATAATTTTTTGTTGTGACAGACCGGCAAAAATTTTGCTACGCCGTTTTTGGTCTAGGAGTGTTAATTGAGTCTGAAGAAAGTAGACATTCTTGAGCGATTTCAGATAAAAATAATTATGCCACAATTTTAACATGATGTCAGTGTTTTTAAGAATGGCTCTCAATCCCCTTTTTCGTTGCCTCTAACAATACTGCAAGTTGGTAATGAAAGAGGTTATATTTTAGCAGGAAATGTTAGATAGATTAATGTTGTTAATAATGAATATATTGAACACATGTAATTTGAGAAAATTTTATTTACAATGAACTTACGAAATACACTGCTTACTAAAAGTCCCCTATTCTGTTACATTCAGAAATGCCTCTTAACATACTGTAGATGTTAATGTAATATCTATCTATGAAATAACATCTTACTAATAAACTAAATGCAACATTTCAAAAACAATACAGTATATTCTCTTAGATGTTGTATGGACATTATTTAAATTTCTGAGTAATATACCTCAAACGTTCTAGATGACATCATATAGATGTTTCTTTGCCTAATCAGCAAATACAGGAGGGCGAACAACTGAGAACGCCGGCTGTCGGCCATATTTCAAAAAATAATCATGGTGCAATTTTAAAATAAATGCCTGCAAGAAAATGACCGTGGAAAATCGCTAGAAGATATTTTTGAATTCCCAAAATATCTGCTAGGGGGTTGAATGAACACTTAAAAACATATCATACTGTGATTATCTCCAAAAAAGACATAGTAAAGGTATCCTAAAAGTTCAATTTTTGAAATATTGATGAGATTATAAAAAAATTTTGTTGGGGACTTTTGCCCTTATTCTTCGAGTAAGGGGTGGAGAAGGTTCAAACTTGTTAAATACAGATATCGTAAAACTTTTTTGGTCTTTAACCGATTTCAATGTTTTTGGCGCCATTTAAAAGAGTTTTTCATCTTCAATAAGATATGCTTAACAAAAATAACAAAATTAGATGGTTTTGTCTACGCTATGTCAAAAAGTCGAAAATTGTGCTATTTTTCTCCGAAATTTCAATTGCAATGATGCATTCTTTAAATTCTGATGAAAAGAGGTGAAAAATTTAGGAATTTAGTGAAAAACGCAAGTCTAAATCTTAATACTATTCCAAGATATAAGATTTATGATATTAGATTTAAAATTAAAAAAATGCTCCATTTTACATTTCCGAGAAAATGGGAAAATTGTTAACTTATTGACAATGCTCCCCCTGAAGAATACAAAATTATCTGATTTTGTTATCAATCTTATTAAACAGAATATTTTTTAATCATTAATGTCGGTTAAAAAACGAAAAGGTTTGAATAATGGCAAAAAGTCCATAATTAAATTTTTTCATAGTATCACCAAAATTTCAAAAATTGTATTTTTAGGACACCTTTAGTAAGTCTTTTTGGAGATAATCACAGTAATATGTTTTCGAGTGTTCATTGCACCCAATAGCGGATATTTTAGAGACTCAAAAATATTTTGCAGCGATTTTTGAGGGTCACTCTACTTGAGGTATGTTTTCAAAGTTCTACCATGATTCTTTTCTGAGATATCGCTTACAGCCGTTCTTAGTTGTTCATCCTGTACATTTAAAAGAAAAAAACCAATAAAGGTTTTAAATAGTTAATACACTATTAACAAACAGTACAGTAAATAAAAAAAACAGGTACAAAATAAAATAAAAATATCTTGTACAGGAATCCAACCAAAAAAAATTGTTAAATCACATAATAATTACATAAGTGATATATTACACATCTTAACAAAAATTGATTTGTATGCAACTGTTGCACACATTCAGTGAAATCAAGAAATAAAAAAGGGTATATTAATCTGCAGTTGTCATACGTAACATAATTTAAAACTGAACTAATAAAGTTTAACTAATACACATACATTACAGCTAGTTTATAGAATATTTATTAGAATAGTTTTTTAATGATATTAAAACTAATAAAAATTATAGACCATAAAAATTTTACGAAACGTTACGGTAAATCAACTGAAATCCAAGTGTCGCTGTTTTGAATGCCTCAACGATTCCATAACGTACACAAATCCTTATAAGTGAAAGCTTTAAAGATGTTCTGAAGAGCAGCTAAAAAACAATTGCTTTAGATCAAATTTTGCCCATGGAGACCTCTGATCAGAACAAAATAAACTACATTATACTAGATTTTCAGCCATTCGACTGGGATCCATTTTCCACAAGAAACATGAGGAGTTCATTAGAGAAATAATCACATATTTTATTTCGAGAAGTTTACCTTCTATTACATGTCTCACTCCGTTTGGCAGGTAAATTCAGGTGTGCCATGAAAAAGCATACATCTCTTCTGTATAAAATTAACTATTCTCAACATGTTAACCTAAAAAATCTGTTCTTAAAATTTGTAACAAAAAATTAGTATTATTATGGGAAATCTTGTTGTTCATAAGCCATAATATAATAGTAGATTATACCACGAGTCGAGGAATTTTTACGAACCGAGCCGCGTTAGCGGCGAGGAGTAACATTCCGAGAGAATAATAGCCATTATTGCGAGTAGTATACTCTACTTTATTTACGACAAATTTATTTATTTTAGATTTTTAATGAACAACTTTATTTGTCAATAACATTTAAATTAGTGATAGTACAATTAATAAACTGAATAGGTCGTGAATTATGATTAACTTTGGAAGAGTTTTCAACACGAATATTTGGAATTTCGGTTGCTGTAAAAGAAGAAGTTGCTTCATTACTATTTATCTGTTTGGCAATAGTATCTGCTGTAGTTGTTTTGTTTCTCATAGGCTGATCAATGTATCCTTCAGCTACTTGGGCAGATTTCCAACCCCCATGACGCTTCAATCCAGTTATATCGCCTCCTCCATCAATGTACAGAGTGGCAGATGATCTCCGATAACAATGGTCGGTATAACTTTGAGGATTTGGCAAGTTTAAATATTTGGCAATTTGTCTACCAATGTCTGCAAATTTGTTTTTTCCTATACGTTGTATTGTACATTTCGATTTTTGATAATTTAGAAAGAATGAATTGGTTTCTACATGTGACGGACGTAGATCGATGTACTTCTTTACAATATTGTAAAACGTACTGTTTATGGTGAATTTTCGTACAATTTTAGTTTTACTCTTGGGTATTGTTATCAATAACTCTGTTTGGAAATCCTTCACGTCTTCTATCTTCATTTCCTAAAGCTCGTTCGAGCGGCATGCGCCCATAATTCCAATAACTAATATAACCTGAATCAAAAAAGAACATGAGTTTTTGAATAGATCAGATTAAATATGAACATTTACCTTATGCAAAAGAAAAATTTCATCAGGAGCTCTGTCAATAAATTTCCTAATTTCTTCCGGGGTCAGAGTGGAAGATTTCTTAGCTTGAAATCCTTCAGATTTTCTTTTTAAAAACGCTCGTAGTTTCTTATATTTTTCCAGATCAACGTCATGGTTTATCTTCAACACAGATTATTGAATAGAATGACCATAATGAAGATGGCTTGTATTTTGCACCCAATTCAGCGAAATAGGCCAGCAGAACATTTTCGGAATAAGAGTTTGCCTTGTTTCAAAGACGCCATTCGTTGAACGATGCGTACGTTTTATTATAAATGGATTTCGATGTTTCTGGTATTAAGGTAGATGTTGTTGCTGCAGCTAATTGTACAATTTCTGGTGGTGTACAAGTGAAAGATTCTTCATTTTCATTCATTTTAATACAAATACACAAACACTACGCGTTTGACACTGACACTTTTGAGTTTGGTTATATTGTTTCCATGGTATTATTTAATTCGAGAAATTTTGTGATAGGAGTACAAGACTATTAATATTCCCTAAGGGATTAATATATGGCATTATACTTCAAAAACCACAAGTATAATACTTATATTATATATTAGTCGTAAATAAAATTATTTTAAAATACCTCCTTTTGCTCATTAGCAGAAAGTTCTGTTTTTAAAGTCTCAACAGTCTCTAATTGTTCACAAAAATTTTTAGTATTAATGTTAAAACGTTCTACACCTGCAATACTATATTACTACTATTGTTACTACTACAAAAAAAAGAACTAGAGATACTTGATTCAACATTTTTTGTACTATTCAATACATTGTCTGAATCAGCTGAAATGATTACTCCCCTTTTTTCACATAAATACCAACTATTTTTTTTATTTATGTAAGTAGCTTCTGGAATATCTTGAACATTGAACATATTTTCATCTAGATCTAAATCTCTGCAAACATATGAGCGTATTATATTGTTAATAATAATATCTACCCTATTTGAATATTAAGTTAGTTGTAGATATAATGCATATCTAGGATTTGAAACTCGTTTTTAAAATAAACCTATTAACTAAATAGTTAGACCAGGGTCGATAATTTTTGAAACAAAAAAAAATTACAGTAGTATGAAACCCATCAGAATATACTCAAAATGAAAAGAAAAATAAATTACGGTCGATCCGAGTTCGGGAAGTGGGAGGGGGTGAGTTTTTAAGGGGAAAAAATGGTTTATCTTGATTTCCGGCTAAACTATAAGATCTATGGAAAAAAGTTAAATGGCAAAGTTGTAGGTATTAAAAAGATCTACAACTTTTGCATTCGCAATTTTTTCACATAACCTCAAAATTTAGGTGAAAAATTAAAAAAACCAAGTATTTGGTTTTTTATTTATATCTTTTAAAAAAAAATTTCTACGAAATTTGGTGAAAACTCACCTTATTATGTCCCAAATATACTGTAATTCATTTGATTTAAAATATTTATTTTTTTCGCCTTATTTTAACTTAATATCAAAAAAGCACCCTAATTTTCAATCGAAAATTCTTACGTCAAAATATCGGTTTTTTGAATTTTTCACTAAAACTTTGAGGTTATGTGAAAAAATTGCGAAGACAAAAGTTGTAGATCTTTTTACTAGCTACAACTTCGCCGTTTAACTTTTTCGATAGGACTTGTAGTTTTGCCGGAAATCAAGATAAACCATTTTTTACCCTACAAACTCACCCCCTCCCACTTCCCGAACTCGGATCGACCGTAATTTATTTTTCCTTTCATTTGGATCATATTCCCCTGCTTTTCTAATGGGTTTCATCCTACTGTAATTTTTTTTCATTTTTTACCATTCTTGAAGGCTTCGGCCCTGGTCTAAGTATATTAAAGTATAAGTGGATAAAGACGTCTTTCAAACACGCGCGATTTTTCGAGCACGACGGCGCAACCGAAGTGCTCGAAATAGAGCAAGTTATCTACGAATACTTTACGCAATTTTTTTTATTGGTGCACTTTGAAATCATAAAATATTATTATTATATTATTACTATAAAAAAATGGAAGTCTGTCCTCGATGCCCAGCCAAGTTTCATTTCATAAATTCCGCCCTCGATGCCCAGCCAAGTTTCGTGAAAGTCAATCCTAAATAGTATTTATTTTTATTTGACGTTACGAGGTACTACTCACAGATAACCCACAGATAGATGCGACACTGATCGTGGCGCCATCTAAAGAGCCCGTCGAGTAAACAACTGAATGATGTAGGAAAGATTTCTGTAATTCTAGGTTTTGGCGGATTGGCGGTATATTCAAATATACTGTATTTTAATTATTTTATTTCAAAATAGCCATTCATAGTCCATCATTTGACATTTCATTCAATTTAACTTCATTCACTAAATAATGATTAGATGTTGAGTTAAATTAAATGAAATATGAAATGATGAATCATAAATGGTTAATTAAATTGGAAAAGATAAAACAATAACCATATAAACAATTTATTTATTTTGGTATAAAAATACACAACAAATAATATCTTTTACAAAGTACTTTTCTTAACAAACATAATGACGACAAATAAATTATAGTGTAAAAACCATGCAATAATTAAGAAATAATTTGAGTAACATACATTCTAGATTGGAGTATCATTAGATTCTCAAATGATGTTAAATCAAGATAAAAGTAGAAAATTATGTATGATAAGTTTATATTAATTCATTATTACACTCGTATAAACACACAGAGCTAGACAAACTGCAGAAGTATAACTGCTACTTACCTAATCAAAAAAAGTGTTAGCAATGAGTTGTTAACTACTATTTTTGTGAAAGAAAACATTTGAGTATAATTACTGTGAATGTTAGAACAAAAGTAATCAAAATATTTTTATAGGGAAAGTTGTTAAATACTGCCCAGCTCTGTAAATACAAGGTGCAATTACATATAAGAATACTAAACAGCAATTGTGACTGTACAACATTTAAAATAATATATCTAACATTTCATTTCCACTCAAAAACACATCTTTATTTCTTCACTGGAAGTATTAAATAGGTTTATAACACAAGCTTAAACCTAGTATATTGCATATTTGTATATTTCTACATTTAAAAAAATTCCGTTCTTATGAAACCATTGAATAAGGCAATTTAAGTTACTCTGCAGCTCCTGGCAGTCTATGATTGATAAAATGTTTAAGGGCTCTTAAAAATCTCACCGTCTTATGGAGTCCTTTCTCGTTTCTGGTTGAGGTTCTACAAGTAAACACACAAAATAACAACAATAAATAAGTAAACACACAAATATGTTTGAAAATTTATGTCAACAAAAGAAAACAAAATGCGCTTATTATCGAAATAATAAGTTTACACATGTTTTTGTACTAAGGCAAAAAAATATCAAAAAATGTTTGAATGCATACATTTGTTTGGTTTTTTTTATTCCCTTTTTGAAGCTTTCGATTTTTTTAGGAATTCTTGATTTTTAACAATTTTTTTATTTTTTGTGTTTATTGGATATTTTGTATTTTTGGTTACCGCTAGACCAAATACTTAGACGTAATACCTCAACAAAAGTTAATACTCACTTTCATTTCCCATAAATTGTCACACCATGGGCTATATATGAAAATCGGCAAGGGATTAATACCTTCCATCCCATAGCTGGTAGAGGTAATATAGCTATAACATAAAATAAAACCCAGATTATTATTTTTTCAATGGATACATTTTAAAATGGAATTGTCTGAGTACGGTGTACACACTAGATATAAATTGAGTGAATGAAAAGACGAGTACTGAGTATGTCATTTGATTAAAATTCCAGCTAAGCGCTTTCGGCCATTAGGTCATTCTGAAAGCTGTCGACAAGAGAAAAACATACAACAGGTACAATGTACACACAATGAAATAAAATGTTTTACGTTACATCATTATTTAAGTAAAATTTGTTAAAATTACCCTATAAAGAGGGTGTGCACACATATCATTTAGTTGGTAATCAAATTAGACGTTTCGTTATGTGAATTACAATTGTACACACTCTTCATAGAGTAATTTTAACAAATTTTAGTTAAATAACCATGTAACATCATACATTTTATTTCATTGTGTGTAGCAGTTACAGGGTTTGATGTTTTTTGACACTTTCTGTATATTTTTTTCTTGACGTGAGCTTTCAGAATGGTCTAATGGATGGAAGCGCTTACCTGGAATTTTAATAAAATTACACACTCAGTACCCGTCTTTTCGTTCACTCAATTTACATTTTTAAATGTCCAAAATTATAGCATGCTATATTGAATACAATAAAACTTACCATCAATTTTTGTTAATTTCCACTCATATGGGAAGGCAAATCAAACTGTCTTAATAACCTCTCTTCGTCTTTCTCAAATCAAATAAACACTGTTTTTGAAAATGAAGGGATTGTATCCTCCATCGTTTCTTCGTCGACAAATTTAATGATTTATTACCCCTGCTTTTCAGCCATATTAATTTTATCTTCCTGGGTTGGAGGAGCAAAACTGTAAAAAGAAATATTTACTTTATTAATGCAGCAATTTTCAGTTTAGCTAATGTAAAGAACAACCATGATCTCTAAAGTTGTCGATTAAATTAGTAAAAATTCTCTGGTTTTTATAAAAATAAAGATATAGGTTGTAATTGTGGAAGTAAAAATGCTCAAATTTTTTTAATAATACTTACCGAGTAACGCCACTTATTACTCCTTCAGAATACACTTTGACATTGTCTTTTCAGTTAATAACAATAAAGCAACGAAACAACAGATAAATATTACACTATAACAATTAAAAAATACACCAAAATACCGTAACCTTAAAATAACCTCTACACTTGAACTAAGAAATGATAACAGTATATTATATAACATGTGGGGATGGGGACGAGCAATATGATATCGCGCATACGCAGTTATAAAAATCAATAAAATTTGATTACTAACGACGTTACAGTTTTCGTTAATTTTTTGGAATTATCTACCGATTTTAGTTACTCGACGGGCTCTATAGATGGCAAGTGTCCCTAGCCTGGAACTACTGTCAGATCAATAATCAAAACATTGTCATTGATACTTATGTTTCTCGAGTTGTTGTTGTTACCATGATGACTTTAAAAAACGCGCGTGTTTGAACACGCTGAGGTGTGCTTTAAATAGGTAAAATGAGGCACCAATAAAAAAAAATTTAAAGTTGAAAAAAACCTTATTTTGTAAACTCAATTATTTCAATCCCGCCACTCGGTATTTAATGTGGAATAGCCGATTATTAATATTTAATTTTAACATTTCTTCCAATTATGCCAAAAGAACCTGAACACGTCACATTTCAGGAGCTATTTATTATTGATTTGTTTCAAATGCCCGCCGCGTCGTTGCGGACAATTCTAAATTTTATAGATTTTCAACATAATTTAAGTGCATACAACACTTCCATTACTATGGTAATCAACGTTACAGAACGTTACAAAAATAACTTAGGAGTTGAAATTTGAAATTTCTAATAATGCCAAACAAAACATCCATAAACCCAAATATAAATAACTTCAATTGAAATATACGTTTAAAGTCACGTTACAGTTTGGGAAATTATTAGTTATTTTCTTCCATAAATCATAATATATAGGTTGGCCGTTATTGAAATAATACATTATCTATTTCAAAAATGGCTAATAAAGAAAGGGTGCGTATTGAATATTATTTTGAATAATAGTGACACCAAAATTAATAGTTATTGATGAAAATGTGTTTTGGGATCTGGTATCGAAGAGAAATTACCTAAAAGGTCATCGATGATTTTTTGAAGTGAAACTTCGGATGCAACTTCCAACAAGGTTGCGTTAAACGTTTAACGCTACCATGGAGGGGGTATGAAAGCACTGTTGCGTTAAACGTTCAACGCTCCTGGGGAGGGGGAATAGAAAGAGACAGAGCGAGAGTGAATACGTGAAACTCGAACGCATGCGCGATCAATTGTGAATTGTAAGCAATGTTAATAAAGTTTGTCTTAAAGAAACAATATGATTTCACTGAAAATCAATTTCTACCCCTTCCTATTCTCATTTCCACATTACGAAGTTTCACTTTTTCCGCGCGAAGGGACGCACTTTTCTTTTTACTTTCCCGCCCAACCTTTCTATATGCGAGAAAAGTATTGGTTTACCCAAAAAAAAGTTGGAAATTTGAAATTTTTTTTGACTTATTTTTACGTTTTCCATCAACAACAACACGAAAAAACGGTTTTTACAGCAAAAAATCCTGTGTGTATGTCGTCGTCGTCGTCGTTGTCGTCGGCCACTTTTTCTTACATGTCTTGTTAGCACGATACAGCCTCCGGAGTGCAATACGTCAGCAATTTTATGATTGAATATTGTTAAGGACATGTCACATATGAACCCTATTGATTTTCAGTTCACCAGAGCCAGTAGAACGGGTGCTATGGTACTTGAAGTACGACCCTTTGTCATTTTTAAGAAATTTCTGTTTGTTAGCATGATGTAGCCTCCGTAGTTCAACAAGTCAGCAATTTTATGATTGAGTATTATTCAGAACATCTCAGTGATGAACCCTATTGATTTTCAGCTCACCAGAGCAGAGGTGCTACAGTACTTTAAGTACGATATTTTTGTCATTTTTGAAGAAGTTTCAGTTTGTTAGCACGATACAGCATCCGGAGTATATACAAATGACCAATTTTATGTTTGAATATTATTCAGAGCGTCTCAAAGATGAATTCTATTGATATTGAGCTCACTAAAGCCAGTACAACTGGTGCTATGGTACTTGAAGTACCAAACTTTTGTCATTTTTGGAGAATATTCAGTTTGTTAGCACAATACAGCCTCCAGAGAGTATACGATTGATCAATTTTATGATTGAATATTGTTCGGGGTGTCTCACAGATTCTATTCTATTGATTTTCAGTTGACTAGAGCGAGTACAGCGGGTCCTTTAAATCCAGATATACTAAATTTTTGGAGAAATTTCGGTTTGTTAGCACGATACAACCCCCGAAGTGTACACAAGTAACAATTTTATGATAGAATACTGTTCAGGGCCATAGATGCGGAAAAGTTAGTTTTAGTTAGTTCCAATTTGGAGATTGCCACTTTTATTTCGAATGCATGGAGATTACCGTTTTTGAAAATAATTTGAAGGATATTGCCTGTTTTGATACCGACAAAACATAGGGTTTTATGTTGAATAAAAAATACTGTGTCTGATGCTAAGTACAGAAATAAGTATATTTCGAAATCGAACAACGCTATTAATATCAACTGAACTAAGACATCTGGTACTTCAGGAATTCACAATCTTCCTCAGGATCTCCCGAATTATTGCTTCTTCTTTGTTCATCGCGTTGAAGTAGCTCACTATAGTAGTGAAGCTAATGGAGTTCTTGCCATTCTGACAAAAAATGTTTGCTCAAAAGGTGTTTTACATCGCGCAGCTTAAAATCATTGACTTGATGAACATTAGCTGCCATTTTATCTCGATTTATCATGTTGATCTGCTTGCCATTTCGTGTGATACTGACAAATTTGCCTAAATCATTTTTGAAGTGAAACTTCTAATGCGACCTCCATCGAGGTTGCGTTGAACGTTTAACGCTACCATGGAGGGGGTATGAAAGCACTGTTGCGTTAAACGTTCAACGCCCCTGGAGAGGGGAATAGAAAGAGACAGAGCGAGAGTGAATGCGTGGCACTTGAACGCATGTGCGTTAATAAAGTTTGTCTTAAGGAAACAGTATGATTTTACTAAAAATCAATTTCTACCCCTTCCTATTGTCATTTCCACATTACGAAGTTTCACTTCTTCCGCGCGGAGGGAATCCACGCACTATTTCTTTTTTTACAATGGAGCTCGCCCCATATCTGAATTTCTCCTGACCTGCATAGTTTCAGAACAAACCTTTTACATTCTTTCATCTTGAAACTCCAAGATCCCACTGGTTTAAGAACCTCTTGAACAGCTGACTTCCAATCGTGAACACAACCTTGCTTCATATCAGTGACCGTTGAAAACTGTTGTTATGTATTCGTCGGGCATCGTTATTACTTCTCTCTATCTCAATTTGACCAAAAACTCTATCAGATGGTAAGAATGAGTGGCCAACTACAGTGTATCACCTGCTCGGGTGCCATTTGTAAGGGTTCGTCAGTGTGGTAGAGCATAAAAGAGGTTGGATGGTTAGATATACTTCTTTATTCAAACTACACTAAATATTTACAATTCAAATCTAAAGCTCTGTACAATAAATACATGATTTATTGGTCCTGGAGGCGGACAGTCCCTCTAGGGTGGTCGTCGGATTGGGTCGCGGATTATTCTTCTCGGTTGTCCAGATTCCTCACTGGGACGCTAGGTTCCTATAACCAAAGGGGTGTGTCATGGTCGAGATCCCGCGTTCAACGCACAGCGTGATCTCGGAGGTCGGGAGTTTGCTTCCGTCCCGGGCTCAACGCGCTCCGGAATTTCGGGTAATCGGGAAGGCCTCGGTCCTGCGCTCAACATGCTGCAGAGCTTGACCTAGGGTAGTTGGCGTCCGCCCTAAGCTCAACACGCTTCAGGACTTCGTCCGATATACAGGGTTTGCTTGGCGTCTAGCCTCGGGTTCAACGCACACCGAGGGGTGAACGACAAGCGGGATATTATGTGTTCACAATTCCAGGCTCAACACGCAACACTTCGGTTATTTTCAGTTGAAGCTTCCTATCGTTATTCTACGTAAGGTAGAGCTGGCCCGGTATATCGCAGAACGTCTGCTTTGGTAGTATCGGTCAAGTTATTAGCGGAACGGTGAAGGTGCTGCCCTCTCGGTGCTGGGTGCTCAACGCTGTCTAGTTTTGGCTCGTGTTGAGTTCTGTTTTCTGATTATTTATCGGGGTTATTTTATGTTCAGACAACTGTGTCGTTACAACAGGAAAAACTAACTTGAAAATATCAACATTTGGCGGTGCTTTATGGGTAAGCGACTTGCAGCACATGCCAATCGTATTTTTCAGTTTGGCCACTGCATCCGTCAGCAACCAGTCGTATATTTTTCGTTGTATTGCCAAAATTAGTCTCAATGAGAGAAAAACTGCAGAAGAAATTTCATTTGATCCTTTGTTTAATTCGTCCTCGGTTCAAGAATATGGAAAGATATTTTCCCTTGAGAGTGAAATGGTGAACACTATGAAAATCCTTTAACAACAGTTAACTTATACAAATAAGGATGTCTTAAAAAATAGGATCTCTGATCAAGAATCTTCGGAAGCAGTAAAACGATAAAGTGATAAAGTATTCTCTGCTTTCACAAAGTGATTCGAAACATACTTTCGCACGAAGATTGTGAATCAGTTTTTCAGCAATCAGTTTGTTTTTGAGTTCCAAATTGCTCTCATATTTTATGCGTTCACTTAGCTCTAAACGTTTTGAGCAAACGTCGGTTCTTGGTGATTAAAACTCAAGTTATATTTTCTATTGAAGGTAATACGATCTCTTTACAGCCTGTGTTGGAGGTGCCTGAGTAGCGTACATTGAATATACTTTAGAGATGTTGAGTTCAGATGGAACATACATCCTTTTCGTCACTGAACGGCAGTGCATTTTAGTTGGTTTATAAACATTGGCACTCCTTCAAGCTTTGCTCGATATTTCGCAGTTTTACGATAGCCACTCCTTCGTTGAATCTGTAGTTGTCCTGTTTCAGCAAACCGTTTCATCACATAGCTAAGTTTGTATTTTGATATCCCACAACATTAAAAAAAGTTGCTTGACACACCGGGACTTTCTCCTTGGATAAACATTACGGATGAAACATTTTTTCTTCAAACGTCAGTAAATCTGGCATTTTTCGACTGTGTAGGCGACCGTAAAGTTTCATTTTTCCTCCGCCGGAGTTTTAGTTTTCACTTTCCCGTCGGCGGAGGGAAAAGTGTTATCATAGCAACATATATAGATGCTGCTTCATTTGCCTCTTGCATAATTTCTGGCGGTGTGCACTGCATAACTGTAAATCACTAATTTAGGAACTAATGGGTTGTTATTTAAGTGAACTTACTCGATAAAACTGCTTATCAATTCGGAATTAAAACGCAGTCGGAGACGCTATAATTGTAAAAAATGAATGAATATTGTTGACAGTACCCACTGACAGCTTCATGTTACATTAGTATAGCAACAACCTGTGCCTACTCACCGACACCGGTCTAAACCGCCTTGCGAACCCAATTATGTTTAAAAATTATTACTATGAAAAAAAGACGTTTTTGCATTAATTTGTCGACATTTGAAGAAAAAACAGCATATTTTATTTGGAGGAAAGGTTACTTTTCATGACTTGCTCTCTATTACCAGCCTCGCTCCGTTCGGCTGTTAAACACGAGCGCGTCATGAAAAGTATCACTTTTTCTCCACATAAAATAATATACTATTTACCTGATGCTTCTTTGGAGTGCGCTTTTCATTTTTCGACCAGCGGCGAAATGAAACTTTGAAACACCATTATAAGTGAATCGTATGAAACCAACGCGAAGACCATAGATAAGAGAACATTATACACGGATAGATCGAAATCTTTCGTGAAAACTCGAGATCCCAGAGTACCGGTAGAGACACTTACGTCTGGAGGATCAATTAAAATTGGCCCGACAGTTCTTTTGAATGTATAATTTATCGATTCGAGTTATTTAATAAGCACCCTGATTCTTGAATCTAGATTGGGTGAAAATCGAATGAAATTATCGAGTGACCTCGAATATTGTCCAACCAAATTTACCCATATTCGAGTTCACTCGACAATTTCAATCAACTTCAAGAAAACACAATTTGAACACAATAACAAGTATATTACACATTATAAAATTAGAAAAAACTAAAAATCCATTAAAAATGTTTATAAATACAATTAAAAAAAAACTAACGCAAGGAAATACTGTAGAAACGGTGAAGCTTTTATTGTTGATCCATACCTGCTACCAACATAAACAGTTTCTGGTCCAAAATGTATATCACAAACTCTATAGAATGCACGAATTCTTTCAAGAGGTTTTTCCTTCATATCCAAACGTCTAATTGCAGACAACCAAATATTGCACAACTAAATGCTGTTTGCTCAAACTTATTCAATTGCTTTTATTGAAATATTATAACAAAATATCCTCAAAAACAGTACACAATGTGAGATCTTTTCTATAAAACCAACGTTTTTAGCTAGAGATATACATACAAATTTAGTGTGAAATAAGTGTATTTTCATATTCAGAAATATAACAATTAACATTAGGGAAAGTTTTAAGATTAACTTACATCCTGATTATTCGGGAAACGATGCATTTCAAATCCTTTTTTAGTAGAGTTGAAACAGGCTTTAACGCAGCACACAAGCACCATTTTATTGGAAATTTATTCAATAGAAATAACACAAATAAAAATGTATTGGAAGTCGGTCGATGTAAACAAATACCATAGATAAGAGAACATTGTGACAAATACACAAACTTGTCACTTGCCAGTTTGAGTTAACAGCGCCACTTACAACTGGAGGACCAACTATTTTAGAAAGAACTGTCGTTCTCATTTAAGTTTCCATGGTATGGCGAAGACTGCAAAAATTACCGAATTAGTCGCGACAACATCGATCATCCGTTAATCATGTGACGGCAGCGCATGGATCTTATTGGACAGAATGGATATTGCCGTCCTTGATACGCACTAGGTAGTGGAGATTGCCACTTTTGGTCCCGACACTAATTTTTTATGTGAATTAAACAAGGATATTGCCGCATTTTCTCCCCAGTTTTAGTCCTATTTTGATAGAGAATATAATAAGGAAAAATGACATTCTCACCTCTAAACATGCAAAAGTGGAGATTACCGTCTTTGCTTTTACATGCCTCAGGAGTCATGTGTCATATTTTAGATCGAAAAGAATGTTGTGCTAAAATATATTCGGAAGAAAGACATAAACTCTCGATAATAGGATATTAAGTACCGAGTATTAAAAACGTTACTTTAGTTACGAGTTTTAATGGGCAGTAGAGTGAAGCGTAACGAGTGCCTTATAAAGCGAGTGACTAAAGACGTTTTCAACGTGAGGTGCTTACTATACTTTTTCTACGCTTGCAGGAATAAAAAATAGATCTTAATTATATTCATAACATTGCGGACTATAGCTGACAGCTGATTGACAAATCAAATGACATATAACAACAAAATTATCACGGAACATGAAATTTGAAATACAAAATATACACGTGATTTGACGATTAAAAGACAAAAGATAAACGAAATGTTACTTTTCGCAATTTAAACACTATTGTTTAAAGAGTCGTTTTGCGCATCTCAAACCCGTATTTCAATTGTGGTTTTAGTAACGGAAGTAGAAAAAATAACATAGTGCTCAATAAAGTGAAGTTAACTGATTTATACGAAACAATAAACGTTTTACAACACTCCTAATCACGTGTAACTGAACAAGCTGCTAATTCGAATTTTTTAATGTATGTAAATGACCTTTTTGAGTATGGTGAAGGTATGAGGTTGAGTATGGAATAGAAATATTCTATGATGAACTGTTTATATTTGGATATTTGGCATACACGCGTTATCTGTTAGTCTAGTCGACAAGTTGAAAATGGTACAAAATAGAGATACTGCTCTTAAAACTATGTGCGATAGCTCATTGGATTCGGAATGACGCCTAGAAAAATGTGTTAAAAGCGTGTATTTGCACATAAAAAATTGCAAAAGTTATAAACTCTTAAAGATGAGAAAAAATGGCATTTCGTTTTTTGCCAATATTTCATAAACTATTAATATCTAAGGAATTTCAAAAAAAGATTCTGAAAGAGGAGGAAATTTCCAATAAAAAACTCTAACTCCCGCGACATTTTTAGATTGCGAGCGCGGCGTCAAAAGCAAGTACGGCACATTAATTAATTTATTTAAGGTATAGAATATTTTTTTTTAATTTGAAAAACTATGGTGTATTCTGAACACTATAAATAATTTATTCCCGTTGGAAATTTTACTCAAAGTTAATTTTTCAACAAGTTAGACAATTGTTAACTATCAAAATATTCTTGAACTTCAGTCTTAATTGTAAGTGAAAAAAAATGTTTAAATAACAGTTGTAAAAATTTTTCGCTTCGTAGAGCCTTTCTTACCCACATACTTAACAAGATCGTGCCATAAAAGTTGGAAAAATATTTATACTTTGTTTATAATAATTTTTTTTATTTGAACAAAAACTGAAAAATCCAACGTTGTTATTGCTGTTAATTATTATGAACCAAGTATAAATATTTATGTTTCTTCTATGGCACGATCCTGTTAAGTATGTGGGTAAGAAAGGCTCTACGAAGCGAACATTTTTTACAACTGTTATTTAAACATTTTTTTTTCACTTACAATTAAGACTGAAGTTCAAGAAAATTTTGTTAGTTAACAATTGTTTAACTTGTTGAAAAATTGACTTTAAGTAAAATTTCCAACGGGAATAAATTACTTATAGTGTTCAGAATAGACCATATTTTTTTCAAATTAAAAAAAAATATTCAATACCTTAAATAAGTTAATTAATGTGCCGTACTCGCTTTTGACGCAATCTAAAAATGTCGCGCACAGACCTATTTTCAGCGTTAAATTAAAATTATAAATAATGGAGATAGAGTTCCTGGAGTCGGGAGTTTTTTATTGGAAATTTCCTCTTCTTTCAGAATTTTTTTTTGAAATTTATTAAATATTAATAGTTCATGAAATATTGGCAAAAAACGAAATGCCATTTTTTTTCATCTTTAATTGTTTATAACTTTTGCAATTTTTTATGTGCTAATACACGATTTTAGCACATTTTTCTAGGCGTCATTCCGAATCCAATGAACTATCGCACATAATTTTAAGAGCAGTATCTCTATTTTGTACAACTTGTCGACTAGACTATGTGATTTTAATTATTTATTGACCAATTTTGTGCAGTGTTTCCGAACACAAGAATTTAGGGAAGTGAGTTTTGATTAATAATGTGTTTATTCCGATAAACATCACGATAAGTTAGCATTAACCTACTGAATAACTAATTTTAAGCAATTTGACATGAAAATGTAAATGCTCGAGGAAAACTATGATTGTCAAATCGGCTAAGAACGGGACTTTAGTATGTGCACGTATCATTGCCAACTATGTTGTACTTAATGTATTATGATTGCCAAATCGAGTTCAAAAAGGAATGAATTACGAAAATATGCGGAAAACTACTAGAAATATTTTGATAATCAAACAATCAAAGATTTTACAAATTTATAGAAGATACCTGTGTTTCATTGCAGTCCACCATCAACTCTCGTATTATGGAGATATTGCATATTTCAAAATCCGCTACATTATCAAAGAATTGTAGTTTCCAGTTGAAATAACGGGATAAAATTGATGTATTAGATAATGCAATGAAGGTCAATAATTTGTGGACCGATATTCAACAAAAATGATAAATTTTTCCAAGAAAAATCATATAATAATCTACCTTAAGATTATATCGTAAGAGATTGGGTGAGAAAAGAAGTATCTCTATTTCTTCCGTAACTGTAAGGAGTTCAGGATTAATACGTATATTTCGCAACACGTTGAACTGTTCATACTTAATTTAAAATAGCTACATCATTAATTCCCATAAATCATCTACCAAATTGATCCATTAGCTAACATGGAGATCTTTTAAAACACATTATGGTATTAATTTCCATCTGACACCTAATTCTTATAAAAAAGCTACATTTTGTGTGTTTAAGTCAGCTGCTCATACCCTAAAAATAAATAAATTGGGGTTGACGCTACACACCCCAAAAAAACAGATGATATTTACGTATTATGTATCCCACGCAACAACTAAAACAGGTCCCAATTAGAATTGTGTTAATTAATTATTGTGTCAATTAACTTTAATTTATTGTATGATACACGATCTGAATACAGTGGTGGAGAAAATACTTTTTTCTGAATTCGCTCGACATTTTCGGCAGCATATACTAACTCCGGCGGTGTTTCACACATCTTGACATCTTCATCACTCTCAATATTAAATATTTTTTTAGCGATAATTAGGTATTAAATCCAAATAAGGAGTGAATTGAGAAAACTAATAAAACCATTACATATATATTTCTAATAATGTTTCAAAGATCATATCTTTAGCAACAAATACAACGATTTCTTTTAAAACAGAAAGTAACATAAGTACAAATTTGTTAAATGTAAAAACAAAAATACCACCATTAAAGAAATAAGGTATATATATATACTTAAATGTCCAGAATGTAATGCTGTCTATTTAGGTCAGGCCCTTAGGAACTTTGAAATCCGATACAGTGAACACTTACGAGTATACAGATTAAAACAACCAGATAAATCCCACTACGGCAGACATCTACTTGACACCAATCATTCATTGACACCTAACACAGAACTAGAAGTACTACATATTTGTGATAAGAAACAAGAACTAGATTCCCTTGAAGAATTGGGAATTAGAAGACACTTAAGAAACTCACAATATGAAGTCGTAAATGAACAGATAAATCTAGGAAGTTCTTCACTTTTAAACTGTCTTCTTAAGTGATAATTGTAAAGATCAACAGATATAGTTTTCCTGGTTTTTTATATCAGTGCACAGTTATACTGATCTTAATTGGGAAAAATGATATCCAGGATATCCCCATAGGGCTAATAATATCTAAGCTTTGATATTTGTAATATCATTCCTCTTTTTGTTTCTATTAATATATATTAAGTCAATCACAAGGTAGGTCACTTCTTGGTTTAGCCAAAAATAATTATTAAACATCAGGTAGGCATCAAATGAAATGTCATTCTGACGATGATATTTAGGTAACATCGAAACAATTGTCAATTTCTTAGAATTTTTAACATTTTTCAATATACTGTGGAGTTAACTAGAAACAGTAAGTTTCATTTAAAACACTAAAAAATATGAAGTACTAAAATTGACGTTTTTACATGCGATATTATCTCGAAGTTTTAGTTTAATTATTGTTTATCGAGACGTTTAAGTATCTACATAAACAAAATGGTACGTGCTCTAGCTGACAAAGTAACAGCTATTTTAATTATTGTTGAAAGTGGAAATAATTTTCAAGCGGCAGAACGCATTTTTAATGAGACATCGTAAATCCAATAAAAATAGTATGATTGAACATGAATTCTTTCAAACAAGGTGTGACTTGCCATAAGGTCCCATATAATATTATTGATTTCAATCACATGGTGACGTAACCGATGTCTATTACGTCATCTGATACCACTAATAGAGAAGCTTACAATACAGTTGAATTATTGGATCTTTACTCGTGCGTCATCAATATGTGATAACATAACCGACATAAGTATTAAGTGGCATCTCTTTCCATGAATCAGTGAAGAACAGAACAAAATAATTTGACATTTGTCAATTATGTTATCAGATATTAATGACGCACGGGTAAAGATCCAATAATTCAACTGTAGCTCATTTTCACGCTCCAAATTTCATCAATCAAAGTATCACGGTTCAAAATGAAAGAGGGGGAGAGGGACTCTTCAAACGCAATGTATAATATAATATTTCTACTCTAGGCTATCTGCGTTTATTTTTTCGTATGGGTTTTGCTCTCCATTCCTTCTTTATCCAGTATACACATTTTGACCCTCGATGTAAACGTGTAATTACAGCAATTTCATTTAATCTACCATAAATCAATTTTATCCGAATGCAAACTTCCCAATTTTCTTTAATGTTTCCATTTAATCCAATATTCTATATTAGATTTTATTATATATTCTATTAACTCCATTTCTTTCATATTTTTTTTATTGATGCCTCATATTACCTTTTTAAAGCACGCCTCAGCGTGTTTAAATCGAACTTTCAAACACGCGCGTTTTTTAAAGTCCCTATGGTAACAACAACAACTTGAGAAACGTAAGTATCAATGGCAACTTTTTTTATTAGTTTTTAAATTGGATATTTTATTTATATATTCATATATACATTGTATCCTTTTAAATATAAATGAAGAAACTTTTTGATTATTGATTTGACAGCAGTACCTCGTAATGTCAAATAAAAATAAATTCTATTTGACTTTCACGAAACTTAGCTGGGCATCGAGGACGAACTTCAATTTTTTGTAGTAATAATATAATAATAATATTTTATGATTTCAAGGTGCACAAATAAAAAAAAATAGCGTAAAGTATTCGTGGATAACTGGTCTTTCAAACACTTGCTCTATTTCGAGCACTCCGGCTGCGCCGTCGTGCTCGAAAAATCGCGCGTGTTTGAAATACCTCTTTATCCACTTATACTTTAATTTACTAAATTAACTAGCATTCTATATATACTCTAATATAATCTTATTCTCACTCGCTCTTCTTCCAATAGTATTCTTTGGACCCATCAGTTATGCTGTTACTATTTATACCAAACTAATATAGCTCTTCAATATCTTTATTTTTCATCTTTTATATTTCAATTCCTTCATATAATTTTTTTATGAACCTCATTTCCATCATCAATCGGTTAATTGTTAATATTTCACTGACAGGTTACTATTTGACCTTATTATTGTTAATATATCTTCACGATATTTTAAGAATGTTTGTTAACATTATTGCATTCTCTTCACATCACCCTCAATTGATTCAAACAGGAGCAAAGTAATAGACAAATCAATTTAATAATTATTTAGGGTCCAGTTTGATGTCATGAAGTGCGTAGAACAGTATTGCATTATTCACACATATCATAACGATTATATAGAGCTGTTTTGAATGAAACTTACTGTGTCTAGATAATTCCATAATATATTGGACAAATGTTAAAAATTCTAAGAAATTGGACAATTGTTTCGATATTAAATATCATCGTCAGAATGACAGAAGTTACATTTCATTTGATGCCTACCTGATGATTAATTATTATTTTTGGCGCCAGCCAAGAAGTGACCTACCTTGTGATTGACATAATATATGTTAATAGAAACAAAAAGGAGTATGATATTACCAATATTGAAGCTTAGATATTATTAGCCTTTGTTTTCAATATATTGTGGAATTATCTAGAAACAGTAGGTCTTATTTAACAGTAATATGAGTAGATTCCATGAAGTAAGGTTCGAGACAGTTAATTTCGTATATATAGAGATTTCTAAAAAGTCTCACTTTCCATAGGGCGTACTGCAATGTATACTGATCAATTCTTTATTTTATTCTCCTTCTTATAGATCTTCTTCTTTTTCTTTACTGTTCTTCCAAAATAACGTGTCACACAAATTCTTCTAAACTTCCTGTCTGTAGGTATACATATAAACATTAATTAGGAGAGGTTGGTAATTATGAATCACCTCCCATAATACTATTGAATATTTTGTTACTGAGATATTAAACAATATATTTTTCACCAACCATCAAAAAATGTTGACATTTTTGTACTATTTTCAGGTGCAAAAGCCATCAATTCCCTTACCGTACAAAAATTTGCTCGTTGCTTAGCAACACTTTTAATCCTAGGATTAAAAACGCTACTTTTAATCCTAGAACTAAAAGTAATTGCATTTGAGCTCTCTAATTGAAATTTGAAGAAACATTGTCTCTTACAAACTTAGTAAAGTAAAACAAACTAATTGGGCAATTATATATAGGTTTTTATTTGTTATTTATAGTGATATTGAATGTACAATTGGAACAATTATTGCCAAAATTCAAAGCACCACTAAAATTATAACTAATAATTTTCGAACAATTTAAAAGATTTTCATTAATGTTAGAACAACTCAAAATATTCTCCGTAGCTGTTGATGAAACATTCGAGGAAATATCTCAACAGGTACTTGTACCTTCTTTGTCAGGTTGCAATATTTTTCTGGCAGTATTCTCTTTGTTGATACGTGATTCTTCAATATATCCTTCTGCTACCGTACTCTATTTCCAACCTCCATGTCTTTTAAGACAAGTGAGGTCATCGCCACCATCAATAAGAAGTGTAGCAGATGTTCTTCTTAGAGAATGTCCAGTATACTCCTTCCAGTTTTCTAACTTCAAAAATTTTGCAATTTCTTGCGACACGGCACTAATTTTGTGAATACCAACAACCATTCTTTGACACTTCTCATGAACATACTTCAAAAATAATCGACGTTCCTGTATATTTGATCGCCGTAGAGCAACATATCTTCGAGATAAACGCAAATAATTATCGCCTATAATGGTAAACAAACGAGGTTTTTTGTTTTTTGTCTGCAAAATTTTTACGAGCAGGAACGAGTCCATATCTTCAATGTCATCAATTTTCAAATGAACTAGTTCGTCACAACGCATAGCACCTCCAATTCCTAATACTAGAACAACCTTTAGCATCAAATATACATTATCAGGTGCCATATCCAGGAACCGATCCACTTCCTCCTTTGTAAAAACCCTAGACTTTTTAGATATATATCCATCACTTTGCCTTTTTAACAATACTCGTAATTTTTAATATTTACTAGTATCCACACCATTTTTGATATCCAGTGTGGATCGCAACATTGAATACTGTGACCAAAGAGTGGATGGCTTGACGGTCTTCGTTAAATTTGAGAAATACACCATAAGAACACTCTCCGTATAGTATTGCACATTTTTTTCTCTCTATGAATCGCTGATATGCAAGTTCATAAACTTGGCGAAATTTGAGTGGCAAAAGATTTAGATATACTGCTTCGGCACTTTCCAATATATCCGCAGGGATATTTTCATCGTGTTCGGGATTCATTTTGAAAGCAGCGTAAATACTACTACGAAAATTATATGATTAGTACGTCCACTTGACAATCAATCTTTATCAACAATACCAGATATCCATGACTACCGACTTGCTATCGCTGTTATAATTAATGGGTGCTCAAATTTATTACCAAATTATTAACGATTTTTGAATGAAACTAAATTTATTTTAATTTTGACTTGGTTGGAGAAAAAATAGTATTGTTACGAAACAGCACACTGGTATAGTCCCTAAAACCGACCCTGTCTAAGCCAGGTATAATAGTTAAAATTATGGCGGATACGCAGTTATAAAAAACTGTTTACGATTGAGACTATCTTATCTAGAACTGGTTTTTGTGAGTTATCTAGAAAAGGCCAAAAAAAATATTTGTGTGTATAAGCCGCTGCCCGGAATTCTCTTGTACAAAAGGCACTAGTATATAAGGGGACTGATCAGGAAGAGTTAGTTAGTTGATAATTTGACATCGTGATATTAACAAATAAATAAGTGAATTAGTGAACTGTTCATATAAATTAGTTTGAGTGAATATACTGTATACATAAATTAAGTATTAGTGATTAGTTTAGTGTTTAAATAAATTAGTAAGTAGCCATACCGAGTGTTTGAAATTTATCCCACCCGTAATAAAAACTTTTAATAAATAAGAAAAACATTACATTGGTGTCAGAAGTGGGATAATATAAATAAATTGCTGCGTAAAAATGGCCAAGAGATTAAGGGATCTGAAAGTCACGGAATTAAGAGCAGAATTGGAAGATCGTGAGTTGGAAACGTCCGGTAAGAAGAGTGAGTTAGTAGAAAGACTCAAAGTGGCACTGGTAAGTGACGGCTTGGATCCAGAAACATTTTTATTTGAAGACGAGGCTTCCACCTTAATCTCGTCCATTTCTGATAGAAAGAAGGATATTTCTAATATGAAGAACGACATCTCTGCTAACATGGACGAGAAGATTTCTGCTATGGAAGAAAAGATTTCAACGAATGTGAAAAACGATATTTCCACTATGAAGAATGATATTTCTACTAATATGGACGAGAAGATTTCCACTTTGAAGAAGGATATTTCTACTGATATGGACGAGAAGATTTCCACCATGAAGAATGACATTTCTGCCGATATCTTATCGTTAAAAAATGACATTGCTGCTGACGTCGACAATAAAATCACGTCTCTAAAATCAGACATTGAAAACAAGATAACAACGATAGACGAGAAAATCAAGGAATTGGAGAGAAATATGGCAGATTTAAGAACAGAAGACACGCCAGCAGAAGGAAAGAAGATTGAACATATAAAACCCTGCAAGCCAGAAATAACTTCCAGGATAGAGGACATTGGCAGTTTTGCACGAGTCAAGACCCCAACATTCGACGGAAAGACATCGTGGACCAATTATGTTAAACAGTTTGAAGCAGCCGCTAGAGTGAATAATTGGTCCGATAAGGAGAAAGCAGTGAACCTAACTATAGCGCTTCGGGGAGATGCCTTAGATGTACTTCAGACGATACCGCTTGAAGAAACGGATGACTTCGAGCTGCTGAAGAAGAGGTTGGACATGCGATACGGTCACGAACATCTAGAACATTTGTACGAATTTCAGCTGAAGAACCGAAAGCAGAAACGTGACAAAGCACTTCAAGAATATGAAGTGGATATTGCCCGACTCGTTCGATTTGCTTATCCATCAGCAGCAGAGAACATGATGGAATGTCTGGGCATACAGGCGTTTATTGATGGCTTACGTGACCCCGATATGCAGAGGACGCTTCGCTTAGCCCATCCCAAAACATTAGTTGACGCATTGACAGCTGCTCTTGAATATGAAGCTTCGAGTTACGAGAACAGAGTAAGGACCATCTAAGAGAAGGCGACGAAGACAAGTTTGACCAGATCGTCAGCTTGATAAAAAGTATGATGGACAAGAAGCCGAGAAAGATTAGATGCTGGAATTGTGGTGAGCTAGGGCATGTACGCAGTTCATGTAAGCGCCCCAGGACACCTGCAAACCAAGAACCCCAGTCACAGGAAAACTAGAACGGGTCGACTACGAGGGGGCAGCACCGATCCATGATCGTTCCAAAGACCCTCTCATACTGATAGCTTCTCTCAGATGTCGCAACGACAGTGTTTATGTAGATGGAGAAGTGAATGGCAAAAGATATACTCTGCTTGTAGACACTGGAGCAACTAGAACTATCATACGACCAGAAATAATAAACTCCAAGAAGATTTCACCAACGAGACTGCGACTGCGGACCGCTACAGGTGAAAGTGCCAACGTTCACGGTGAGACACAAATTCAATTGGGAATTGGCGCAGAGAAGTTCACGCATACGGTAATCGTTGCTGACATTGAAGAAGACGTGATTCTGGGAATGGACGTAATGAATGTACATGGCTTCCAATTAGACTTTAGAAACAGAACCATTAAAGTGGATTCCGAGGAGGTATTCCTGTATCCATATGAAGGCGGCGCGGTGTTGGCAGATGTACAAGAAGATACCGTTCTACCTGCACGAAGCGAAACCATGATAGTAGCACGGCTACAGGGAATCATGGAGGAAGGTACACCGGTTATGATGGAACCAAGGAACCACGACGAGGAGGTTGGCAAAGGAGTACTAATTGGAAAAGGATTGATCACGTCGGCGAAAGAGATCCCAGTACGTATAATAAACGTGAACGATTACCCAATTACCATCAAGAAGGAAACCAAGATTGGATCCTACGTACCAGTGACGTCTATAGTTCGTCAAACAACGACCACTGACAATTCCAATGCCAGATTCGAACAAATGTTATCAGTAGCTGGTCAATCTTCGAATCGAGCTGAAAAAAGAGAATGAGAGAATTTCTCTTGCAGTATCAAGACTTATTCGTACCAAAAGGAGGAAAGACTGGCAGAACATCAGCCGTCAAATACAAAATCGATACTGGTAATGCTAAGCCAATTAGACAATCAGCTCGAAGACTTCCACGAGCGAAGAGAGAGGAAGCTGAAAGAATAGTTCGAGGGATGGCAGAAGAAAAAGTAATAGAACCATCTACTAGTCCATGGGTGTCTCCAGTAGTGCTCGTGAAGAAAAAGGATGGAACTACGAGATTCTGCGTGGATTATCGTCAGCTTAACAACGTGACGAAGGAAGACAGCTATCCTCTGCCTCGAATTGACAATACGCTAGACACTTTGGCCGGCAGCAAACTGTTTTCCACCTTGGACCTGAAGTCTGGTTATTGGCAAGTGGAAATGGACCCAGAAGATAAAGAGAAGACTGCTTTTACCACCGGATCTGGTTTATGGCAATTCAACGTCATGCCATTCGGGCTCTGTAATGCGCCTGCGACATTTGAAAGACTCATGGAAAATGTCTTGAGAGGGATGTCTTGGAAGACATGCCTGGTCTATTTGGACGACATCGTAGTACTGGGGAAGACATTTGACGAACACCTGAAGAATTTGGAAGATGTATTCAAACGACTCCAAGCTGCCCAATTCATGTTAAACCCGAAGAAATGTCAGCTGTTCCAAAACCGTGTCAACTATCTAGGCCATATAGTGAGCAATGAAGGAGTGGCGGTGGATCCAGAGAAAATTGCTTCCATTCAGCAATGGCCGCAACCAACCGACAAACATCAAATAAGGAGTTTCCTTGGACTTTGCACGTATTATAGAAGATTTATCAGGAAGTTTGGAGACATTGCCAAGCCTCTAACTCGACTTACAGAAGAAGCAAGAGCTTTCCAATGGAACGAAGAATGTCAAACGGCTTTTGACACCTTGAAGAAGCATTTAACCACGGCGCCAATATTAGGATACCCTTTACCAGAGGGAGACTTTATTCTTGACACTGACGCAAGCAACATAGGAATTGGTGGAGTACTCTCACAGATCCAAGGAGGGCAAGAAAGAGTGCTGGGATATTTCAGTAAAGTCCTCTCCAAACCAGAACGAAACTACTGCGTCACAAGACGAGAACTTTTGGCAGTAGTGAAGTCCGTGGAACACTTTTACCAGTATCTCTATGGTAGGAAGTTTTTGATCCGGACTGATCATGCGGCACTCAAGTGGTTGATGCAGTTCAAGAATCCCGAGGGCCAGATCGCTAGATGGATTGAACGACTTCAAGAGTATGATTTCAACATCAGACATCGAGCTTGTGTGAGTCACCGAAATGCCGACTCCCTGTCCAGACGGCCGTGCCCAACAGACTGCTCCCACTGCAACAAGGTGGAATCTAGGGAAGCTGCAGTTTCAAGAACTACTGTAGTCAACGAGGAATGATCACCCACCAGAATCAGAGAAAATCAGGAGAATTATCCTCACCTGAAGATGATCCGGCAATGGAAGAAAGAAAATCGGCGACCTACCTGGCAGGAAGTGTCAAAATTTTCACCAAAACTCAAGGCGTATTGGGCTCAGTGGGGCTCCCTCGTCCTGGAAGAAGGGCTGTTGAAAAGAGTCCTTGAAAACGATGATGGTTCTGAGATGAGGAGACAGCTAGTTATCCCGAGAAGGAGAGTAGCTTAGGTACTGAAGAATTTACACGACAGTCCATCGGGAGGTCATCTGGGAGTGAAGAAAACCCTTCAGCGAGTACCTGAAAGGTTTTATTGGATGAACAGCTCCGACGATGTGAAGGACTGGTGTAAGAAATGTACGACTTGTGCTACGAGTAATGGACCACATCGCAAGAGACAGGCACCCATGAAACAGTACAATGTTGGAAGCCCCTTCGGAAGGATTGCTTTAGACATCGCTGGACCATTTCCGACAACAGAAAATGGTAGCAAATACATACTGGTTATAATGGATTATTCCACAAAATGGGTGGAAATTTACGCTATTCCCAACCAAGAGGCCACAACTGTAGCAAATGTATTGGTGAAAGAATTTATCAGCCGATATGGAGTGCCCTTGGAAGTCCACAGCGACCCTGGAAGAAATTTCGAAAGTCATCTATTCCAGGAGATTTGCGAGAAGCTGGGAATGAAAATACCAGGACAACAGCATTACATCCACAGTCAGATGGAATGGTCGAGAGAATAAACAGGACTATTGGAAAATACCTGTCCAAAGTAGTATCCAGCCATCAGAGAGATTGGGACCAGTATCTTTCCCTATTCGCATTGACTTATCGATCTGCCGTCAATGAGTCCACGGGTGAAACACCGGCGAAAATCCTGTTTGGACGTGAAATGAGGCTTCCTTGTGACCTGGAATTTGGCTGCCAGTCCGGAGAAGATCTAGCAGGCGTAGACTACGCAATCCAATTGAGAAGAAGGCTGGACGATATTCATGAATTAGTTCGAACAAATCTTCAAGTTGCCAGCGACAGAATGAAAAGTCGGTACGACACGCAGGCCACAGAAAGCGGTTTTAAAGAAGGGGACAAAGTATGGCTACACAACCCGGCGAGGAGAAAAGGATTTTCTCCAAAATTACAAAAATCCTGGGAAGGTCCATACTTAATCAAGAAAAGGATCAATGATGTTATATATCGCATAAGCAAGATCCCCAACGGAAAACCAAAATAGTTCACCAAAACCGACTAGCGCCATTCGAAGGAGACCATGACCTGGAGGAAGGAGTAAACCTTATTCGAGATGTGTCCGACCCTACCTGCGAGGAATTTATGCGCACGTATGGAGGTACCGGGAAAGCTAGATATGAAGTCACTTCGGAACAACAACAAGATCTGTTCACTCTCCCGGAAGATTATTCACTGGCATACAACATCCCCGCCCGTATCAAGAACGCACGAGGGTTGGCAACCGGCTTTCGAAAGAAATTCGGGCAATTAGAAAAACTTGAAGACCAGATTCCAGCCCCTGGCAAGACACTGAAACTGAAACATAATTCGCGGTACGTCTTCTACGCGGTAACTAAAAATGAATTCCAAGATCGATCTACCTACCGCGATGTGTGGTAAGCACTTCGAAACCTCCGAGACCATGTGGTGGAATCCAACGTGAAGAAACTGGATATGCCTAAGATAGCGAGTAACCAGTTGGATTGGCGAATCATCAGGAACATGGTAGAGATTATCTTTCAAGATACCGGTGTCCAGATATTAATTTGCAGCTACAACCCCCGTTATCAGTATCCGATGAAGACGGTGCCCTGCTATTTCCATAAGATCGTAAAGTGTAGAAATGGGGCCAGTTGCCGATTCAAACATCCAGTCTCGGCTACAGAAAAGTTCCAGGAGGAACTTCCATTTAAGGAGGGGGAATGTTACGAAACACCACACTGGTATAGTCCCTAAAACCGACCCTGTCTAAGCCAGGTATAATAGTTAAAATTATGGCGGATACGCAGTT
The DNA here is from genome assembly GCA_963921935.1 of Galeruca laticollis. NCBI lineage: Eukaryota > Metazoa > Arthropoda > Insecta > Coleoptera > Chrysomelidae > Galeruca > Galeruca laticollis. The sequence goes on along the minus strand of OY998177.1, from coordinate 220,131,253 downwards.
ATAAAAAACTGTTTACGATTGAGACTATCTTATCTAGAACTGGTTTTTGTGACCAGAGTTATCTAGAAAAGGCCAGCAAAATTATTTGTGTGTATAAGCCGCTGCCCGGAATTCTCTAGTACAAAAGACAGTAGTATATAAGGGGACTGATCAGGAAGAGTTAGTTAGTTGATAATTTGACACCGTGAGATAAACAAATAAATAAGTGAATTAGTGAACTGTTCATATAAATTAGTTTAAGTGAATATACTGTATACATAAATTAAGTATTAGTGATTAGTTTAGTGTTTAAATAAATTAGTAAGTAGCCATACCAAGTGTTTGAAATTTATCCCACCCGTAATAAAAGCTTTTAATAAATAAGAAAAACATTACAGTATATATCATACGGACTAAAAGTGCCTATTTTTTCTCGCTCCGCCTTGCAAATGCAAATATTGCTCGTGAAAAAAATATGCACTTTTAATCCTTATAATACGATATACTATTTCATATGGTTATATCATTATTGGACCATTTCAAGAGGCCACAAACTCAAATTCATTATTAGATACCTATTTTAGTATTTTAACAACACGGTTCCCTAATTAATTAAACATCCTGCATTGGACGTATTTATTATTAAAGGAAACAAAAAATTTCCGGAGAGGATAATGTGAACGGCGTAATTAATATTGGCAGTTCCGGTTTAGTAACAAACATAATGCCAATTATTATTAGATTAATAGTCTATTAGCAGCGCAGCGAAGCTAAATCTGAATTATGTTAATATTCATAGTTGACGAAAACGTTATGGGAGAATTACACAATATATTATTTTCATGAAAAGTAGATGATTGATTCAAAAATTGTATATCTAGTAGTAAAAGCAATACATTTGGGGACGACAATGTAAATTGTTAACGTCGAGGCATTAGGCCAAGGCCAACAAACATTGAAGTCCGGGAATGTGCTTTTAGTTGCAGGTCTATGCAGAGATATAATAAAGTGACTAACTGACTCACATTAGGAAAGACCCGGACCAGTTGTAAAATTGAAATATGCCCTAACAGGTCCGTACTTTGCATAGAATGTAATCATGGCTTTGGAATAAAAATAAGTAACACATTAAAGAATAAATGGTTTTAAAGATTAAAACTAACTTTTCCGCATCTGTGGCCCTGAACAATGTTCTATCATAGAATGTATACACTTCGGATGATGTATCGTGCTAACAAACCGAAATTTCTCTAAAAATAACCAAAAATGTAGTATATCTGGATTTATAGGACCCGCTGTACTCGCTCTAGTCAACTGAAAATCAATAGGGTACATCTGTAAGACTCCTTGAACAATATTCAATCATAAAATTGATCAATCGTATACTCTCTGGAGGCTGTATCGTGCTAACAAACTGGAAATTCTCCTAAAATGACAAAAATTTGGTACTCCAAGTACCATAGCACCCGTTGTACTAGCTTTAGTGGGCTGAATATAAATAGGGCTCATTTTTGAGACGCTCTGAATAATATCCAATCATAAAATTGGTCACTTGTATTTACTCCGGAGGCTGTATTGTGCTAACAAACTGAAACTTCTCCAAAAATTACAAAAATATCGTACTTAAAATACTGTAGCACATGTTGTATTGGCTCTTAAGAGCTGAAAATCAATAGGGTTCATCAGTGAGATGTTCTAAATAATGCTCAATCATAAAATTGGTGACTTAGTGAACTCCGGAGGCTATATCGTGCTAACAAACAGAAATTTCTCAAAAAATGACAATATGTCGTACTTCAAGTACCATAGCACCCGGTATACTGGCTCTGGTGAGCTGAAAATCAATAGGGTTCATCTGTGACATGTCCTTAACAATATGCAATCATAAAATTGGTGAATTATTGTACTCCGGAGGCTGTATCGTGCTAACAAGACATGTAAGAAAAAGTGGCCGCCGACAACGACGACGACAACGACGACGACGACGACATACACACAGGATTTTTTTCTAAAAACCATTTTTTCGTGTTGTTGTTGATGGAAAACGTAAAAATAACTCAAAAAATGTTTTCAAAATTCCAACTTTTTTTGGGGTAAACCAATACTTTTCTCGCATACTAGATAGGTTGGGCGGAAAAGTAATATATTATTTATGTCAATATGTGAAATCACAAATTATTTATTATTGCAAATTATATCTATGATAACAAAAATATACAAATTATTGGGTACTTTCATGATAATTATTCATTTAAAATAACACTATCGCTATAATCACCAGTTCTAATTATTGTTTCTGATATATTATTTACAATGTAGATATAGAATTTTTCTACTTTTTCAATATGTGTATCAAAATGTCTCCAAATTTGTAAAGGGTTATTACTTTAAAAATGAAATTATGTCTTCTGGATATGCAGTTTAATACATTTTTTAGTGCGGACTTATTCTTACTTGCAATTATTCATTCATTCGATGTTTGTTTATGGCTATCCTTGGATAAACCTATTCAAAATGAAATCGCAATCAACATTATAAATTGAGGAATTTTCATAAATGCATAGCAATTTTACTCATATTTTAGACGAATAAATAAATCATAACATTAAAAGGAAATACAAAGGACAAGACGCAGCAAACACATTCACTCATATATAAGTCGCACATCATTCATTGCCCTATAAATCAGAATTCGTAGAAAATCAAGAAGGGGGATCATAAAAATGGACACTCGTTTCACGCTAAGGTGCCCTTCATAGCGACTTTATTTACAACACACAATAAGGGTGTACATAATTGTTACAAAGGAAAGACAGTAGGTATACCAGAACTAAACTATTCCCACTCTACCTCTAAAATACTGCTACTTTCTCCGGTGTATAGAATGCATTGATTTCTATACAGTGCTTCTCAAAAGTTCCCTCCCCCCTCTTTTATTTTGAACGGTGATACTTAAACTGATGACATTTGGAGCGTGAAAATGAACTATTGCAAGCTTTTCTACTAGTGGTAACAACTGACGTAATAGGTATCGGTGACGTCACCAGGCAATTGAAACCAATAATATTAAATAGGAAGTGACACCTCGTTTGAAAGGTATTTAGAATACATATTCAATCATACTATTTTTTTTGGATTTATGATGTTTTTGATGGTTAAAATGAATAAACACTAAAATTTCAGTTTCGCTTTCAATTAATAAATATTTAAGAATAATTGTTCAAACTACTTCCCGGCAGTAAAACATCCTATGTGTCAAGTGAAATTGCCCTACTTTCTTCAACAATTCGTGGTTTTAAAACGTCAATACTGTCAGGAGCTGTAGCGTAAACATTAGATTTAAGGTATCCCCACAGAAAAAATTTTAAAGGTGCCAGGTCCAGTGACCGAGGTGTCCATTATATTGGACCCCGTCATCCAATGCATCTGTACAAGGATATTCCCCTTCTAAATAACGTCTTACTACAAAGTAATAGTGTGCAGGAGCACCATCCTGTTGGAACGTTATTTCCAAGTTACCAAATTCATCTGGATTATTTTCCAGATTTTGGGGAATCAAAAAAATGGGCCCGACTATGTGGTTTCCCAAAATACCTGCCCAGACATTTACTTTTAATGGGAACTGGGTATGTTTTTCACGAAACATGTGAGGATTTATGTCAGTCCAATACCTCACATTAACTTAACTACAGTAGTACCGACAAACATAAAAAAACATTGGAACAGTTTAAAACATCAAAGCTATATTGTGAAACTCCGCATCTATGTCCTTAAATCGTCTGTTTCTATACCTGTTGGTTTCTCTGACGATAAATTAATTTGATACTTGTCCGTTTTTATTTTTTTTTGTTTTTAAAGCATCCTAGGTGATCCGTTTTTGTCTTGCCTATTATCATCCATCCTTATATCCCTATTGCACCTATGACGTTCTTCTACAACTATTTCTGTTACTGTCTGAGTTTTCCATTTTCATATTTCACTCCCATATATTATTATTTTTCCTCAAATGATGCTGCTTTTTCTAATAATATTCACTCTATCAATATACCTACACCAAACGTCCAGCTGCTCTGACTTGATTAGCTAGCACTTGAATTAAGTGTGACTGTTCAAATACTACAAAGTGGTTGCTGTAACTTAGTTGAACAATGCCAAAGCTACAATTGTCCAAATAAGGACTCATTTACTGTCTTCTCCAGAAGAGGTACCTTATAATAGCCGCTCAAAATCGCAATGTCACTTCGATATTAATTAAAACTTGCCATGTATGTAAATCTACACAAAACACAACTTCAACCAAGACAACTTTTTCGAGCACATATATTCTAATTTTATATAAAAAAATTCTGTGAACTTTCTATTACCACAGATACATTTAGTTTGCAATTGCGTGTAAAAAAAAACAAAGTTTCAATGGAAATCATTCGAATTAAAAAATCCATACCTAACTGGTGCCAAAATTTCATTAGAAAATAGGTGTCTATAAATAAATAATGGCTTGTCTGAGAATAATTGTCGACAGCACGGAAGCCAGTTCATTACCATCAGAATTAATTATAAATCAATTAGAAAATTGGTGTTTGGTCTGATCTTGTTAATCAACTATTGATATTTTATCACTTTGTGTGGTTGATTAGCTGATGAAATAAAATTGGTTTGGGAGGAATTTTTATTAGAACGAGTACATTCAATTTCTGTTGCAGATCAATCAATTTTTATTTAACATGTTTTCTGTCCCTAACATGGGGACTCTAGCGGTTCTATTTTGTAACTCATTTTGTAAGCTGTTTACACCTTCAACGTCCAAGTTGTAGATGCAACAAACTTGGTGGTATTACTAAATTTCAGATCAAGCTTACTAAACAATGAATGAACCATGAACGTATTGGACTGTTTTAGTTTTCACGTCCAATCGTTTGGGGTAAAAGGAACTGTAGTACACTGGTTTATAATTCAGTTATAATAATATTCATTAATCTAAAATAACTATATACATTTTTTACAAATATGAATGTAGCTCTTGACAGACATGTCACACACTTATGAATTAAGGTATCTTAGGAAGTATTTATGAGCACTATATCACAGCATATGTTGAAATCATATCATCATAAATCAATAGTTTCAATTTTTGTGTTCAAATTGTTTCGATTGATTATGGTAAAATACGATATTATTACTTTTTTATATATATTGCGTCTAATTATTCGCATAAACGCGTCATAGAATCAACAACTTCAAGCCACAACAATATCTTCCAATTTGAAACATTACCGTCAAAACTGCCCTATTGGTGATAAATATTGGTTGAACAAAGTATTCTTGCAGCTTTCTTTGCTTTTATGAACGTTTTTCAGGATAGTACTAAATCTATAATATACTCATAATTGTCAATCACTGCAAACGATTTAAATGTTTCTTAAGCCATATAATATTACTGTCCAACAATAGACCCCAGTACTAGTACCAAAATATCAACGCGTACCAATAACAGGAGTTACTAGAAGATTCCAATAGCGGAGAAGCCATTAAGAAATGCCCTGTCTGTACTATATATATTTTTTCAATGGAGAGGAAAATCTTACATAAGACACCAGTGATGTTGTTGCTGGTAGTGGCGGATTCTTACCGACTAAAAACCTTTCCTCATTTCTTCTGACACACCAAATTGGAACCGCTCTCGTATTACTTCGATGTGGTGGCAGGTATGCTGTTTAGCTCACTGAGTACATATCTTTTTCCTTGATCTCGATGATTGTTCTTACTACTGTATATGCATTTTTCTATGCATTTTCAACGTTAACTATGCCTCTTGAATTTTTTTAGAGGATAAACGAGTTATTTCTCTCTTCCCATCTGGGACAAAGGATCAACGTGTGCTCTACGTCGTCCACGTTCTCACAGTACTGCCAGCGATCAGAGTCCAATTTATTCCTCTTGAACATGAATGACTTAAAGCAGCCGTGCCCTGAGAGTGCTTGCCTCAGATAGTAATCGACTTCGCCACAAAACCCATTTATCCATTCTTCTTTATCTGGAATTCCATTGTCCCTTCGTAGTGTTTGTCCAGCGCTCTTACCAACATGTATTTAAGGACGTACGTGCAATGTTTGGGTCCACTCATCCATAAATCGCCCTTGTTTCTTCAATTAAGAGGTCGATGAGAGAGATAGGAGCAATCACTCCCAATACCTCAGCAGATATTGTCCTATACACACTAGCCTCTCTGATCGACATCAGCCTCTTTATGCTAACTAGTTTTCTTTTGAGTCATTTATTATACGTAACCACGCACCACACTTGGCGGCATAGAGGATCTGAGATTGAGCCACAGAAGCTAATATTCGACTTTTTGAAGCTTTTGGGCCTCCCACATTGGGTATAAGACTGGACAAGGCAGATACTGTTTTCTCCACTTTCTCAATCGTACGAAGTATATGTTCTGAGAAAGAAAGTTTAGGGTCCAACCATACTCCTAGATATTTCACTGACCCCTTTGAAGTGATTTTATTTTCTTGAATGTTGAATTATACATGACTCACTCGAGTTCTTCTAGTAAGCAGCACAGCTTTTATTTTCTCTGGTGCTAGTCTGAGGGAGTTATTCTCCATCCAATTTGACACCATCAGGATTCCCAGATATTCTTTTTCCATGAGGCCTTTGTCCTGTTTATCCACAACCACCATTACTATGTCATTAGCGAAGCCTATTAGGGTGACGTCTTTTGGCAAATCCATGGTTAGAAGATCATCGTATAGGATATTCTAAAGTGTAGAGCCGAGAACCGAACCCTGCGGAATACCGCTATTTATTTCTATATTTTCCTTCATGCCCTCATATCCGATTATGATTTCTCGTTCAGAGAGGTATGCTATCAACGCAAATAAGTCTTCATTAGTTCCTGTATTTCTTAGTTTATTTAAGATTATCTGCCAGGAACCACTATTAATGGCATTCCTTACGTTATCACAGCGCATATTTTTTTCTTTTTTGTGGAGAGAAATTCCAAGCCTGTTTTGCAATTCTTATGATGTCTGTGATAGCATCTACAGTTTGTCTTCTTTCCCTAAAGCCGTACTGTATTTCAGCAAGGCCGTCTATACGTTCCAGTTCCTTCTTAAGTCTAGCCAAAATTATATATTCAATTAATTACCCTTCCACATCTAAGAGACATATGGGTCGATATGAAAAATGGTCATCTGGTGCTTTTTACGTTCGTCAAGTAGTACCAGTCGGGCCTGCTTCTACTCTTTCTGAAAGTATTTTGTTTCGCCAAGTGAGTTGTAAAATCTTAGAACAAAGTCCGTCTTGCTGCCAATCAGGTATTTCAGAATTTCTGCAGGGATATTACCTGGACCTGATACCTTGTTTGTTTTTAGCTTCTGATTTGCTGTTTTTAGTTCTTCCACCGTAAAATCTAGGGAGTAAGGAGTGTAGCTTCATGGCTATTTTATAGCTATTGCCCCATATATCAGAGTTTATACCTGCATAGATATTGTTCCAGCCGACCTGCTTGGCTTTTCTTATAGCATTCCTCAACTGTTTTTCGGATTCTTTGTACTTATCTTGTAATTGTTGTTTTACTTCTGGTTCATGTCTTCTGTTGCTTCTTGTGCAGATTCTTCTTTTTCTTGTGCATTCCTTTCTCAGGTCTGCGATTTCCTGTGACCACCAATATACCGGATTACCTTTTGGATTTGCTCTTTCTTTTTGTCATCGAGGCATTGCATATGTTTTTGGATCTGGAGTAGGTGCATTTACTGAAATATTAGAAACTATTTGGCTGTCCCTATTCCTGAGCTTTACCCGGCCTTGGGACTCTCCTCAGGTGGTGAATTCGGCCTCAGTTACACTATTTTTTATTACCTCAATTGGGATAAGGTGAATCAATAAACAAAATTTCGGGACAAATGAATTTATTTAACACCAAAAATAAATTTAATATTCTCAATATAATACGAATAACAATCAGTTATTACAATAAAAATGTCCAACTCAAGATTTTATATCTACCAAAAATAAATTGGGGACTTATCTTGGGAAGATTCGAGACGTACAGCTCTCAGCGGTATTGGCCGGTTCTTGTGTCGTTGGTGGTCAGTTCTCTGGACTGGCGACTTAGGTGCAATTGGCGTAGTGATGCGGCTATTACGGAATGGTACGGCAGAGCTGTATGGTGTGGTAGAGCTGCCTGGTGCGATAGAGTACGTAGACGTAGGAGTTGCAGAGCTGTAAGGAAAAAAATAAAAAACAGGAGAAACAGTAGGAAAAATTGAAAAGGAGGAATAAAATCAACAGATTAGGAGCTTATACTCCAATACATACAAAATTTGAATTTAATTTTTAAAATAAAACCACAGAAATATGTTCTTTCTTATCCGTACTGTTCCCAAAATAGTTAGAAGAAGCAAATTCAAATCAGTGAGAAATAACCATAAAAAATCTGTTATAAATTCACTTCATAAAATAAATTTTGACTCCACCAATTTTTAAGAAAGATAATATCGGTGAAAAACTGGAAACACCATGAAAAAATTACGTCTATTAAAAAAAATCGAAATATTTCAACCAAATAGGAAAATCGTGATAGAATGATTTGTGAGCACACAACTACAATTTGAAAAGATATAGCGAAACTTACCAGCACGAAAAATTAAAACCACACACATAATTATTTGATACTGAATATGAATATTGGCTTCTCGGAGAAGAATGGTAATAGAGCGATTCGACTCGAATCGTCGTTTAAATAGATATTTCACGATGACAAAAACGGTCATCGACGCGTTCCTAATAATTTGAAATTAAATCAATTTGAAATTAGAGGTGAGAGTAGCTGACGAATAAGTAACGCTCCAAAATAATTATTGAAAATAGAAACATGTCTCAGCGACATGTTACATGGCTTATACTCGCAGTATCTAGCTTCCTCAGATTCCACCTATTATCTACTACTTTCTCACTTAGTTTGTCCGATTTTGTGTTCTCATGTACCTCAAACAAAATGTAGTTATGATCGCTAAGGGTCTCTCTGTCACTCACATACCAGTTTGTTTTTACAATATGATTGGTTGATAGCGTCAAAAAACTTGATTGACGAACTTTGGTTTCTCTGAAATGTAGGTCTATCTCCACGGTTTTGACAGACAAGGTCGTTTTCCGCCATCCATTCCACTAGGGCTTCTCTCCTTCTATCTGTATACCTCATTCCCCATTGGGCAGATTTTCCATTGAAGTCTCGTACTATAATACTTTCTTCTTTATGCCTTCTAAGAGGGATTCCTATTTTTGTTAAAGTTCTCTTAAAGTCGTCTATTTCCTTATTTGGTTGAGGCGTAACAACTGTATACTGTAAAGGAAAGGCATGTGTTATAAAGTATGTAAATCCATGGCCATGTCTCTGACGTTTAACTGATATATTTCTATCCAGTACTTTTTTGCTGTATCAATGTATCAAACATCCAGTCCTTCCTGTCCTTTATGTCATTTTTATTTGGTTGACTAATCAAGAGTATGCACACATTTTCTTCTCTTGCAGTAGCCATTGCCATGTCTTGTTCTCTAAGACTTCTATTTGTGCTTATTTGCATTATTTTTGTTTCCATTTTGGCTTATTTTATATTAATTTTTAGTTTTCTTGAAAGTTGTGCTTCTTCTTAGAAACGCCTTATTTGAACTCAGAACAGCCACGTCTTGCCGTTTGATGGTTTTTTTCCTTGTAATTCAAGCAAAAGGGTCTACTATCGCAGATAGCTGTTATGTGTCCATCTCCGCCGCCTCTCCCTGTTGGGTACTTTGCACTCTCTTCACTCTTCTTTACTGTGTCCGTACTCCCAGCATCTGTCATATTTTTGTCTCTCAAAGATCTGGCAGTCTACCCAACCGATCCTTAGAGATTTCAGTTCCAGAAGTTTATTTACATCTTCTTCGCTTGTAATTATAGTCGCGTTTTGTTTATTTCCATAGAAGGGCCATAAGGCTCGTATATCGAGATTGCTTTCCTTATGTCCGGTACAGTTGTGACCTCGTCCATCCCTTTAATGTGAATCAACTTCTTGGAAACTAACATCGACACCATAACATTGAGTATTTTGTCATTTATCTCCTTCTTCAATATTTCCGCTTTGCTTGTTCCATTACGAATTTTTACCATTAGGTCACCTTTTTGGTTTTCCGTACATCCTTCATATCTACTCCTAGGGTTAATTGTCTTTTTAATTGTTTTCAGTAGTTCGGCATAGGTTTTACCATCCGTTTTTATGATCAAAATATCATCTCTCGATACACTATTATTGAAAATTCTAAAAAATTGACAATTGTTACGATAAATCAATATCATTTATCGAAACAATTGTCAATTTTATAGAATTTTCAATAACTTTTATTATATTGTGGAATTAACTAGAAACCCTGAGTTTCATTTAAAACACTAATATGAACAGATTCCACGAAGTAAGGGTCGGGACAGTTAATTTCGGTATAATAATAGGCCAGTGGAACACTTTCTATCAGTTCTGGAATAACTTTATCAAGGATTTCTCGGTACCGACGTGTCGTGAGACTGTAGACGATGCGTCTTCCAAAAATAAAGCATGAAACACCAACTCCGAAGTGTCCCTATTGTGCCCTCTCAAAAATTAAATGTCTATTTTCGGCGGACCAATGGCTTGTATTATGGCAAATAAAAATTCCCGCACTTGAAAAATAACATTCATCGGACCAGATATCAAGTCTTCTAAAAGATTCATCGGTACGGATCTGTTGTAAATACCATTGGCAAAATAGCTTTCGGCGCTCGACATCGCCAGGGTGTAAATGTTGAACTATTTGGAATTTATTGGGATGATACTTTTCCGCATAATTCTCTGAGCATCAGACTTGTATACATCAGTTGCTTCCTATATTTGCTTGCAAGAAGATAAAGGCGTAGCTTCTACATAATCCAATAGGTTTATTTTTTTTCTCTCTCTATCTTGTTTGGTATATGCCCTAGGACGGGGCTGAATAAATTATCCATATCCTACTGAATTTGATTTGAGGTGCGCAAATATGTCTCGGAATAGTTACTATTTTTCTGGAAATCTAATACAGGAGTGGATGTTTAGAAAAAGTCTTTAAGAACCAAGCTCAAAATCTGTTACTAATGTTAAAATTCCTAATTTATTTAATATCCTGTTAAATATGTATTTGAAAGTGATTTTTAATTGCTTTTTTCTCAGCATTTTTATTTTTTATTGCACCGTTATTACCCTTTTGTACAGATCAAACCATCTCTGATATAACTTATCTAATCGTATTCTCTATACTTATCCATTATCCTATTCACTCACAAATTTACCAAACTACTCATATTTTCTATTAATTTCCATTATGTAATGATCATTCTCCAAATAGCTGGATTAGTATTATATTTTCACAAAAGTTTTAACTTTCCATAATAGAATAATACATTGAAAAATCAGTAATTCATATTTTTTGTGTCACCCTTTAATTATTATCCAATGACTAATCACCATCACGCTTCTAATTCATCACGTCGATTGTATATATTTAATGATTCTCCAGATTCAACCCTCTATATCGCTTTAGTCGAAGTCACCCTCCGTAAAATTTAGACCCTGTTCACATAGAATAAGGTGACTGCGATCCCTCATAGATACTTTCCACCCTCAGCGGTTGAGTCAGTCGAACAAGTGCACTTTTGTTGTCAGCCAACTGATTCCTATCAATTTTTCATGAAATTCTGGTTGGCTTTGGAACATTTATATTATAACGATATAAATATAGGAAGGCTTCTAAAATGTTATTTCGACTATAGAAAATAGAAAAATCAACAGAGAATGTAAGATTTTTGATATCGTTATACACAAAGTATTCATGTATGAACAACATCTTAAACTCAATTACAAATATGGTTGATGAAAAATTTGAGAGCAGCTAACGATTCCATAATGAACACCTGAGAAGTGGAGGCAATACTCCTATTAATACAATGACCTTCATAGGATACATTATTCTTCATGTGATATCGCAGAGATCAAAATATGAACCAGTAATATGAAGGAGGGAAAGGCAAACTCGTTACCAGATCTAGATTCGGGAAATCTGGATACGTCTGTTATTGACACAGCTGAAGACATATCTGAACAACGAAATAAATGAAAACGAATGAAACAGTTTACCAAAACCAGCAAAGCTAAAAAAAGAAATAGAGGGGTCAAGAGAAAGTATTCAGAAACTTTATAACCAGATTAAGACTCTAGATAGAATCATCAGGGACTCGTATAACCCAAAGAAGGATATAAAAGAGGCTGTATATAAATTAACATTCCAAGCTGAAAAAATGCAATGCAAATTATTCCAAGAGTGGATGAGATCTAGTGAAAGAGACACAAATGAAGATGAGTTAAAAAAATTACATGAAGAAAATAAATCACTTATAGAGGCGATAAGGAACATAAATGAAAAACAAGGAGAAGGATATTCTAGAAACAGCACGCAGTGTGAGCTATGCAGGGAAACAAAATACCATTTGAAAAACGAGAATTACTCCTTGGCGATGGGACGTACGATGCCTTCCAATCTGTACCAGAGAAAGTATGGGCAGATAAAACCTTTTCAAGGATACCTGTGAGGTCTGGCAATATATGGGAATCTCCAGTAGTAGGAGTATGAACTGGTCTTGCCCTGCTCCACAAATATTGTTGGAGTTAACAACAATGTAAGGAGCGCTGTCAGTAAATATGGAGGCATAGAGGGACTCAAAGGTTAAAAGGAACCTATAGGGGGTGTAGCCTATATGAGACATTCACTGGAATTTCCCGACGATAAGGGACACCGTCAGTAGAACAATATTTTATATTATCATAAGTGCTAATGAAACTTAAAGTGAACCTCAAGATATGGATATATTTCAATCCCACAAAGTAATTAAGATGCTCGCTCTGAAGAACAATAGGACCAAGCTGGCCTTACCGTTTATGGAAGGAATTATGGGGATAATATTTCACAGAATGACAGAATTGATCTTTTCAGATACATCCATAAAGGTCGTAGCTTAGAATCCTATAATAAATAAAACTACATTAAGCGGTAAAAATTTGACACACGCAAATAGTGTACTTCGTGGAATCTGTTCATATTAGTGTTTTAAATGAAACTCAGGGTTTCTAGTTAATTCCACAATATAATAAAAGTTATTGAGAGTTCTATAAAATTGACAATTGTTTCGATAAATGATATTGATTTATCGTAACAATTGTCAATATTTTAGAATTTTCAATAACTTTTATTATATTGTGGAATTAACTAGAAACCGTGAGTTTCAATTGAAACACTATTATTATACCGTTTATTTTCAACAAGATGGCGCCCCCAGTCACAGCTCTGACCTATTGAGGCCATTTTTAGACGATAACTTTCCTCAAAGATGAACTGGTACCTACGGACCTGTAAGATGCCCCCCTCGATTTCCGGATCTTTCAATTTTGGATTTTTTATGGGGTTTCATGCAAGATAAAGTCTATAAAACACGATATCAATTAGTACCGTAGCTTCGTGCAACAATTGATTTAATTTTCCAAAATTTGCAAAGAAGTCCTGTGATTCCTTTTAACGTTATTAGAAGGATAACGAAAATGTGCCAATTTTGTATGCGAGGAAATGGCCGTCATTTTCGAAACCACCCACAAAACCTCTTTTCTTTTTCAAAATTTTGCTCATCTTTGTTGTTTCCTACCTTGAGTTTTAAATAAAATACGCTTGCTAATTATAACTATTTAATACCCAAAACAATTTTTTTGAAACTTTATTTTTACAATATAATAAAAATTACAATACTTTTGAAATTATTACTTGAAAATGTATCTACTGACTATCTTAATAATTTAACAACTTAATAATGTTAACAACTTGATAATAATCCTAATTTGAATAACATTCCTATATATTAGTGTTTTTAAATGAAACTCACGGTCTCTAGTTAATTCCACAATATAATAAAAGTTATTCAAAATTCTAAAAAATTGACAATTTTTTAGAATTTTCAATAACTTTTATTATATTGTGGAATTAACTGAAGACCGTGAGTTTCATTTAAAAACACTAATATGAGCATATTCCACGAAGTAAGGGTTGGGACAGTTAATTTAATTCCTATATATATTAAAATATATGCTAACTCTGCTTTTCTTATCTTGTTTACAATAACATAATATTCTTATTTATTTCTAGAGTTTTCTCGTCCTATAAACTCTCCTAAGATCGAAAAATAATAGACTTGTTTTTCTATTTTGAGTTAGTTTCCTCCAATTCAATGTCTTCTGTCTTGCTTCTTCTTGTTCTTCTTATGCCACTTCGGAATTTTCGTACGAACCAAAATATTATTATACAATATATATATAAGAAAATTTGACGGTTTGACTTTATTTCAATTAAAAAATAAGAAGTTCTTGCTGTGATTTTTTCAATATCATTTCTTCCTCGACCTGTACATAAATTTCTTATGCGAAGAAAGTTAATCTATAAACTGATAATTGTTTTTATTATTAAAACCGATGTATATTGTTCGTCTAAAAATAAATACTGAGTAAATAAAATCAATCTAGAGATTTGGTGGGAGGTGTAAACCGTGTTGCGTTTTATAATGTCAGAGTTCACCAACCATAGGACAAATCGATCGAATATCGTGATAACAATGGCTCTGACTACCGCTTCCTGGCACAATAAGGTTTATTGTTGATTTATTGTAGTCGGTGTATTGCGGTTACTGCATATACAAATAAGTTTTTTACGACTATTACCAGTAACCATTTCCTTTTTATAGGTCTGTCAATTTTTCGACTAGAAAAATTAAAACGACAGGGAATGAAGTAAATGTGTGTATGCAATTTTAGTGTCTAAGAAATAAAATTCTTATTTTCACAGGTTAAATACATTTCTTTTCAAAAAACGTAAATTTAAAAAGTCAAAATCATAAATTGTATAAAACTAAACTGACTACAATTTAAAATTCTTAGTTCAGAATAACTGTATGTTTGGGATTAAATAATCATGTCTACTTGTAACAGTTTTTTGGTATTTTTTTATTCCCCACCATAATTTTCGTTCATGACCTTTGTGCTTAATTCTGCAACAAACAATAAAATCAAAATTACTTTCAAATATTGTTCACAGTATTGTTGTTGCTGAAGGTTTTGTGACTTCCATTATCAAACAATAGAAAAATCTTCATTTCTTTATGTACGTTTGAATAAAAATAAGCGAAATTAACTATTTAGAAAATAAGCGGTTTTAAAGATTAAAACTAACTTTTTCGCATCTGTGGCCCTGAACAATATTCCATCATAAAATTGTCACGTGTATACACTTCGGGGGATGTATCGTGCTAACAAACCGAAATTTCTCCAAAAATAACCAAAAATGTAGTATATCTGGATTTATATATACACATTCTAGTCAGCTGAAAATCAGTAGGGTACATATATGTGAGACATATTGAACAATATTCAATCATAAAATTGGTCACTTTTATACACTCTGGAGGCTGTATCGTGCTAACAAACTAAAAATTCCCCAAAAATGACAAAAAGTTGGTACTTCCAGTACCATAGCACCCGTTGTACTGGCATTAGTGAGCTGAATATCAATAAGGTTCATCTTTGAAATGCTCTGAATAATATCCAATCATGAAATTGGTCACTTGTATATACTCCGGAGGCTGTATCGTGCTAACAAACTGAAATTTCTCCAAAAATGACAAAAATATCTTACTTAAAGTACTATAGCACCTGTTGTAGTGGCTCTGGTGAGCTGAATATCAATAGGTTTCATATGTGTGATGTCCTGAATAATATTCCATAATAAAAGTGGTGACTTGTTGAACTCAAGAGGCTATATCGTGGTAACAAACTGAAATTTCTCAAAAAATTACAAAAAAGACGTACTTTAAGTACCATAGCATCTGTTGTACACTCCGGAGGCTGTATCGTGCTAACAAGACATGTAACGAAAATTGGCCGACAACGACGACGACGACATACACACAGGATTTTTTGTTCTAAAAACCGTTTTCTCGTGTTGTTGTTGATGAAAAACGTAGAAATGACTGAAAAGAAAAATTTCAAAATTCGAACTTTTTTGGGGTAAACCAATACTTTTCTCGCATATAGATAGGTTGGGCCGAAAAGCAATATGATTAGATGTGAAGTTTTCGCTTTCCCTTCAAGAGAGGAAATAAATACAATCATTCTATATATTATAACATAATATCCAATATTTTATATTCATTATTTAATTTTTCCAAGAGAGCAAAAATAAGTTCACTCTCGTTTTGTTAAAAGCTAATGTAGAATTAAAAGTAATGAGTACTGTTCAAAAGCATATGCGTAAAATGATGTACCAAGTTAGCTTAGAAATACAGTGAACCAGTATGTCAAATAGTGCTAGGATTCAATCAACGAAACAAAAAATATCGAATTTTATTTTATCATATTTCGAATGAATACAATTACTTCAACATCTTCTTGAAATTATTTTCAGGAGTGTACTTCAATGCTTGCCGCGAATTTTCTCATATATCTTCTAACGGCTAAAACGGGACCCTCGATGTGTTAATTTAGTGGAATATGATGAGGTTTGTCGAGTATTTGGTCAGAAAATCGTCAAAATTGGTATGAAAAATTTCAGATATATGTCTCAGACTGAACGACAATTTTTTGTCACTATTTCCTTCACTTTAAGTTAAGTTCAGTTGAAGATGTTGATGGCCAGCCAGAATGAAACAAATCTTCCACCTCAGGAGTTCTGTACTGTTTCACTCTTACGTACGTTTTTGATTAAGTTAATTCTCTGGAAGTATTATGTGACATTTTTAATGCTTCTGCAAACAAAATTGCATTTGCAAAAAAATTGAGACCGATGTTATTTCTATCCATTGTAAAAATCGCAAAACACATTTGAGATGAAAGAACAAAATGGAGCACTATTAACATACTAAATGCCTGATAATGTGCAAACTCCGCGTGAGTATAAAGGACAATTATGTTAGCGTGTGAAAAAACTGTGAGCTAAATTATATGGATTATCCATGCAGTCAAAGCAATTTAAACTCAAGAACAGATGTGTATCTCAAATGTTGCAGGACCTATTTGAATCGAAACCAATACAGCAAGTGGTTTTGTCTAAGAGTAGAAAAATGTGAAATCAATAATCAGGGACTATGCGTTTTAATGAATAATAATTAGTATGAAATTTACAATTAAATGCTTTTGCTTTGGAATGTATCATGGTTAAATCCAAATATTTCCAACCACAATATTATTGAATAATGAATTAATTACTAATATATGTGGGTATAAATAACAATAATGAATGGGGCTTAGCGGGGATTTGTCAAATATGGAATAAACTGACGTCAATCAAAATCCTTTATCCAGATCTCTTTCCAAATTAATATTGACATTACCAAGCTTATTTTATTTTTGGGCATATGAGTTTTTGAAATATGCAAAGTAATGGTATAGTTTATTATACAAAAATATTTCACGTTCAACCATTACTAACACTGACCACTACCTACCTAATATTTCATATTAACGTGTTTTATTTTTGTTACAGTCTGACGGAAATACGTCTTTCTTGCGTGCAGCCCGAAATGGCCAACTCGACAAAGTCCTAGAACATCTAAAATCGAATATCGACATCAACACAAGTAACTCTGTAAGTATTATTGAATCCTAATTTTTGTATTCAGGATAATATCTACTCTACTTATACTATTTTCCAAAACGTTCTACTATTTTCAACCTCCATTTATTCCTGTCATACAATAAATCATTTTTGAGTTCCCCATAATGGAATTCAAACAATAAATGTGTCACATAAAAGTATAGCATGATATATACCACACAGAAAGACGTCAAATAATATTTTTATTGCCGATCCAGCCATAGCGCGTATACAACCCTCCTTTCGGGGGGGGGGGGGGGGGTATAAATTTTAGTTTCCCAAAAAAGTTGTATAAGAAGTGTGCTCATTTTTAATAGAACCTAATCTTTAATAATACTAATGTTATGTAATACATAAATTATTACTTCTAAGACCTAAAAATATAATCAATAATATACTAAATATTGTGTGAATTATACATATTAATGAAACTCAGGATGACGTCGATCGTTTATTGACAATTGATGTGAAGATGTTGGCAAAAAACATTTTTATTTTGTAATTAATATTGCAGAAGCAATACCTAAAGAAAAAAATTCAAGATGATGTGCAATATGACCACCTTGTCTTTAGAAGTAGAGATCCATTCTTAATGAAAATTCATCCAAGACTTTTCTAATTGTTTCCGGAAAAATGACTGCTATTTCCTCTGTAACTCTGTCTTTTAGTTATTGGAAAATTTGTGACTAATTGATATACGGTTTGCTGTTTAAATAACCACATAAAAAATAATCTAGAGGTGTCAAATCAATTCGGAGATTTTCATGACTATTCGATGCTCCTCTTCCTCCAGTCCAGATTTGGAAATGTAATGTCGAAAGATGATGAGGAGTCGCTCCATCTTTCTGAAACAAAATTAATCTATTCACGAGATAAGGATTTACATCATCAGGAAAGATTCGGTTGCCGTTCGAAGTATAATTGAAGCAAATGCTTCAAGGGGGGAGTATGTTGCATTACGCAAAATAAATTGATCAAAAATGATATGATACACCCTGTATTCAGTCAGTAATATGTGTGTCAATAGGGTAACTAAACCATCGACCCACTTGCCTACTTTTGAAATTGTCCAGACACCTCTTGTAATAGTTTGGACATGAGATTATTTTATTCCTCCACAGACAGGTGGTTGTTAATGGGCCTTGTCTCATAAAATAAGGTGACATATTGGGTCAGGTCAAATAAATAACGCTGCATCATATATTATGTGGAGAAGAAATGTACAGAAATGCAGAACGAGCTTTAGAAAAAAATGTAAGATGGATATAGTTGAAAAGTGTAGTCTCAAGGCACAGACCAACGCTCTGTTACCTGGGGTGTAACATGGAATCAGATTTATAAAATTTAAGATTTAACTTTATTTAGTGAAATAAGTGTTTTTTTAATAAGTTGAAGTTATGCAATAAAGACATAAGAAAGCATGATTTCTGGTCCTTCGTTTTTTATGAAATTCCACCAAAACAGAATGCATAACGCTATGAAAATTACTAGAAGAAAAATAATAATCCAGGAATAATATCAAATATACTAATTTATTTGATGTATACAGGGTGTCCCAGGAGTTCGTTCCAAAAACTTGGGAGGTGATAGAAAGACTAAAAATAATGATGATATTTCATATAAAAATTTTTACGCTCTTCGTTAACGAACTATAGGGCTCTAAAGTTGGGAATGAAAAACGGTTTTTTATTTACAATTATTGAATGGCTCATTGGAAATTAGTAATATTTTAATCGTTAATAAACACCATAATTGCACACTTTTTGGCGTGATATACAAGTCTACAACATACTTGTGAACTCAGGTACCGACTATGGTGGATGCACCATTTTTTTGGTAAGTAAAACTTTTTTCAGTTATAAATACCACAATTGGCTTTTGTGATCATTTTTCGAGATATCAAGTTTTCTTGTGACATCTCGACAACATCAACGGTTTAAGAGATACGGGCAATTTTATGTCGCTTTGCACACCTATTGGTGCATTCACATTTATTTTGAATGTACGATTACAGGAAGCATCCTGTATTATTAGTAAATTATTAATAAATCGGTACAGTGTACATTTATAAAAATAAACTTTCACTTTGTTTAACCATAAAAAACTTTATTGAAAACGAACATTACTTTAGTAAAAGTAAAAATAGCAACAAAACACTGAAAAATGAATAACTACATTACATTGACAGATTAAAAAAACGAGTAACCAAGTAATAACCGACATTAAAAAAGTCAAAACGGTTTAAAAAAATTACAACAAATGTTCAATATGGGCTCCTCTTACATTCACACATTTCCGCAATCTTCTAAGATTAGATTTGTACTTGAGATAACGTATCCTATCAATTAATTCATTTCTTGTATTTACAGGTGTACTGTAAACTAAGCTTTTAAGGTAACCACAAAAGTGAAAATCGTATGGGTTGATATCTGGCGAACGTGCTGGCCATAGAAATGGTCCACCTCTTCCAATCCACCCATCTGTAAAAATATTGTTCAGATGGGCACGTACCTCACGACTGTAGTGAGAGGGTGCTCCATCGTGCATAAACCACATACATTGGCGTTTTTGTAAAGGTAAATCCTCTAATAAAATTGGCAGAATATCCTGCAAAATTTGTAAATAAGACTGTCCGTTTAAACGATCCACAAGGATATACGGACCAATTAAGCGTTTGCTTATAATACCTGCTCATACGTTGACCATCAACCTTTGTTGGTGTTTAGTCTTAATTATCCCGTGAGGATGTTCATCATCCCACAGATGTAGATTATGGGAATTAACTATGCCATCCCTGGTAAAACCTGCTTCATCTGTAAATAGTACATTTTCAATGAAATGTCGGTCTTCCCGTTGTTTACCCAAAAACCAGTTGGCATAATTAATCCCAACTTTTTGTACATAAAATGGATGCAATAGTTGCTCCTGAAGTATTCTATGTACGCTGTTATAGGTTCATTATCAACAGCATCTAGTGTGTTTTGTTCAATTATTGGAGTACGTACGTTTCTTATACTCCCTTCGCCACCTTTCTTCTGTAAAAATGATTCTACAACGTAATTATCCATTGTAAAAACAGTTTAAAATCTTACTGCATTAAGCTGAACGTACCTATTTCTCTTAAACTCCGATCTATGCGTTCAAACGTTTTCCAGTTAGGTAACCTTCGATTTGGATATCGTTCCGAATAAAGTCTTCTAGCTAGGCTAGAATTTCCGTCTGCCATTCCAAACATCATTTGCATATCCGCACACTCATTAAAGGTAAATTCTACCATTTTTGAATTTGAAATAAATAATGTTACAATTTCTTACCCTGACAAGTGTAGACAGATGACAAGCATTTAAAAATGATTTTAAAGTGGGATGACAGCCGCCTAATTAGAATATTGTATGTATTTGGTTGTTGTTGGTATTCTCGTATTTTTACTTTTGTTAAATTAATTGTGATTGTTTTCAGAAAAACTTTTTATACATCATAATTAGTAAATAATAAAAGTAGTATTAACAAAGTAAAAGTTTATTTTTATAAATGTTGACTGCACCAATTTATTAATAATTTACTAATAATACAGGATGCTTCCTGTAATCGTACATTCAAAATAAATGTGAATGCCCCAATAGGTGTGCAGTGCGACACAAAATTGCCCGTATCTCTTAAACCGTTAATGTTATCGAGATGTCACAAGAGACTTGATATCTCTAAAAATGTTCACAAAAGCCAATTGTTGCAATTAAACTGGAAAAAGCTTTGATTACCAAAAATATTTCGCATCCACAATTTAACTTAGTCGGTACCTGAGTTCACAAGTATGTTGCAGACTTGTATATCACGCTAAAAAGTGTGGAATTATGGTGTTTATTAACGATTAAAATATTACTAATTTCCAATCAGCCATTTAATAATTGTGAATAAAAAACAATTTTTCATTCCCAACTTTAGAGCCCTATAGTTCGTTAACGAAGAGCGTAAAGAAAAATTTTCATATGAAATACCATCATTATTTTTAGTCTTTCTATCACCTCCCATGTTTTTGGTACGAACTCCTGGAACATCCTGTATATTAATCAGAACTATATCACTTTTGTCAGTCGCGTCCACATTATGTCGAATGGTGTCGATCGACAATGCCGATACAGTGTGGATGGTCGCCCTACATTGTCGATCCATGTCGGATCGAATCGAATGCAACCCGATCCAAGTCGGTACGAATAAAAGGAAGTCGAATCGACATGGCTACTTTGGACGTGTCGAAGCATGTTGTTCAGCATTTTCAAAATCGGAACTCTTCATTCTAAAAAAGTCTCTGAAGCACGCGTCACATCTGTATTCCAGGTTTAACTCATCAACCTCATCTAACAGTAAATCCTTTATAAATTTCTGTGTATGATATTTTTTCCTACCATTGACAAGGCTGGGTCGTACCCAAAACCTTCGAGGGCGACGAAAACGCTGTTGCTGATTTCCAACAACTGCAATAACAATTGCAGCAGCAGCTGCTACAGCATCTTCTGCATCACTCATAATTGAAAATTTTAATGAAGCAAAACCAATTCAAAGTATTTTGAGTTTTGATAATGGCGCGGCGATGTATGTCAGTTAACACGAACGTGTCTAATGTGGACGCAGCTTTATATATACAATGCATCCATAAAGGTCCATTATCTCACGAGTTAACTATTTATCTTTTTTGAGAGGAAAAGCACGGACAAGTCAATCATAATACATTTTTCACTACACATAGAGAAAACCATATTATAATAACAGTAACACATGAAAAATATTATCAATAACAATGTGTAATACGTACGTACCTTTCTAACCTCCAAATGTGGCTCCCAGCAGGAAAAAAAGAAGAAAATGCCAGAAATATACTACCATTTTTCTTTTTTAAAATACTTACGAACAATTGTTTGACTGACGTTTTTCGGTTGCAACACCTGCAGTAGCCTTATGAAGGTTTTTTGTTGGTTTGCAGGACGGCCACATTTTCACTTTCCTCTTTATGAATAACTATATATACAGTACCACGTGCGATAGGAGCTCTGCTCTGCATGAGAAGTATGTTTTACTTCTAAGTTTGTTTTAAGTAATCGGCAGATTTTTATAATAGAAATAATACATTACACTACAAGGGCCAAAAGTTTGAAATTCCTGCACTGCGAGTTATTCGGGCGCGCAGTGCAGGCCTCTCACACTGTATCAGTGTCAGTGCATGAATAATTACTTCCGGCTTCCTGTAGCCGACCTTATGCGCGCGTTTCTACTAATACAGCGGAAAGTACGTACTTTTAGCCGTGTATGAATAAAATATATTATTGCATTATATGCTCATTTTACCGGAATAATTCTTGCGCCATACATTACTCACACATCTATAAATTGTCATATATCTTTTAATTGAGATACTCATCATTTCTTGCATATTCTTAATTTCAGAACGGCTTGAACGCTCTTCATCTAGCTTCCAAAGACGGTCACGTAACCATCGTCGAAGAATTACTTAAACGAGGTGCTGTCGTCGATGCCGCTACAAAAAAAGGCAACACAGCTTTACACATAGCTTCATTGGCTGGTCAAGAAGAAGTTGTCAAATTGCTAGTTCAGCATGGTGCCTCCGTTAACGTACAAAGTCAAAATGGTTTCACACCTCTATACATGGCCGCCCAAGAAAACCACGACAATGTTGTTAAATACTTGTTGGCCAATGGAGCGAATCAAAGTTTATCTACAGAGGTAAATTCCCATACATGTTTATTTCAAATTCATATTTTCAGTTCATATTTTCTCTACTTTTATTATCCACAAAGGCGTCGTTCGGGAGGTGGCAAAAGGGATGGTAGTTGCCACCACAGAATTGACAAGTCCCGTACAACTTGAAAATAAGTTGGAATTTAATTAAAGTATATTTCTTAATGTCTGACAGCACAGTAGCCTCATTGAATATTCAAATAGAAAAGTATCCCTTACAGAGTGATCCTAAGAATTTTACAAGTAAATACTAAAATTCTAATGCAAAACAAGTAGGTGTATGTATTAGTTTTCTGTACATCCCTGTTTTAGCTCAAAATACTATATGGTAATAAAACTGAACAATGCCAGCTAAACGATAAACAGTGCGGCAGTGGCGGAGATTACGATATTAGTTCATTTTGCTTATTAAATTAGATTCGGTCAACATTACAGTTGAATTAAAATTCATTCGTTTAGGCCTATTAACAAGTTACATTCTCATTTTTATTAAATTAAATTAATTAAAGAGGATATAATTGACTGTCTCGACCCTTACTTCGTGAAATATGCTCATATTAGTGTTTTTAAATGAAACTCACGGTCTCTAGTTAATTCCACAATATAATACAAGTTATTAAAAATTCTAAAAAATTGACAATTGTTTCGATAAATCAATATCATCGTCAGATATTGATTTATCGAAACAATTGTCAATTTTTTATAATTTTCAATAACTTGTATTATATTGTGTAATTAACTAGAGACCGTGAGTTTCAGTTAAAAACACTAAAGAGGATATAGTTTAATTTTCATAATTCAAATTTATTGATGGTATATCTTTTGCGATCAACCAGTTTCTAATATCAACTTTTCTCCAAGAGGTAGATGGAAGATTTTCTGTTAATCGCGAATGATAAGTGGCATTGTCCATAACGATTACAGAATTATTTGGAATTAATTCGACCATTTGTGTAAAATACTCATCAAAAACATCTGCAGTCATTTCTTCATGATAGTCTTTGGTTGATGTTGACTGAAAGTCCAGTAAACTACCTTCAACGAACCCTTGATTGCATCCAATATGCGTTATTATTAGTCAACGACCTTTACCGATAGGAATTTTCAGTCCAGTAGATAAACCTTCTATGAAAGCTTGACGACTGGTTTGAATACTTTTGTCCAGTCATCTTTTTTTACTGAATGTCCTTCATTGAGCCATGTCTCATCTAGATAATAGATTTGTCTTCCCTCCTGTCTGTATTTTCGGATCTCTCGTAAATACTGGCGTCTCCAACATATCATTTCTTCGTTGTCGATTAGCACTTATTTGCGACTTTTCTTCTCCAAAGTAAAATTTAATTTGTGTAATATTTTCCACAAAGTTTTTAGCCCTATGTCAGGCAAATTCTCGTCCTCCTTCACCATTCTTAGAATTATGTCAAGGGTTGGGATCTCTTTTTTAAAATATAATTCATGTACTTTTCGTCTTATTGTATTTTGCATATGTTCATCAAGGTCAAATGGTTTTCTTCCAGTTAACTTTTTAGGTGGAGATACATTTCCATTTTTCTCTCTTAGAAGCCTGTGAATCGTAGATTCACTAACTCCTGTCATATTGGAACATGTCGAAACTATATTTCTAACAGAAGCAGCCGGCATTTGATGTACAACAGCATCACGCACATTAAACACTACAGTCTTCGTTTGTAAGTTAAGCACGCTCTTACACTTTACTGGGGTAAAACTTGAAGATATTTTTACAACACAGTTAACACTTATGGAACATAAGCGACTCTAAGCAAAACAAATCATACAAATTTGGGCGAGACAGTTTCACCGTATATACCTGCAAAATTTCTAAGTAGTCATTGGGACAATCCCTAGTAGGACCCTATTGTAATGTTTCTTGGAAATGTTATTATCAACATTTCGAAAAGCAGAAAGTAATTATCTGGAGAATGAATTGTTAAATGGTTTGTTAATACGAGTATGTCTCCCAAGAATGGACCTGTTTCAAATTCTCAAGATAATTAATGAAATATTCAGTCAGATTAGTTGCGTTACAAGATTATTTCAAAAATAATTTATTGTTTTAACTGTATGTACTCTACAAATGTATGAAGGTCAGTTAGTTGTTATAACTAACCGAATTTACATTTATATTACCTTTATATATCAGTTCGGGTATAAAATTAATTAGTAAATAAATTCCTTAGATGAACGGGGACGCTTATGTTTTACTACCATTTACTACCTGACTAGCATCTGTGACCTTTTCGCGTGCTGTCAGTCAATAAGAAACAGACTATAATCACTCCTGCCAACCAAAAAGTCACGTGTTTTGAAATAGTCAATACGCCGACTTTACAGCAACATTTGGCAAGCGGGGGAGTTCGCCATAGGTCTACTGTATGCTTTTCGTTTCTTCTAGTTAGTTCTACTGCAGAATCAAGGAACAAAGCTAACGCTTTTGTACATAAATCTTTGAAAAAGTATGTTCCCTATCCCTTTTGAGCTTCTTCGTTTGTTTTTTACGATTCCAATGAGCTCGGCCTCCTGTGAGAGATGCTTTTCGTGCTTAACGCAATTAATAACCACCATTAACCAGGATAGAATGTTCTCGTTAACTCTTTAGGCTATTGAAAGGAGTGTTGTAGTAGACATTTCCAAAGTTATTGAAAATTTTAGTTCAGGCAAACTGAGAACACTACATTTTATGTAAAATAACTTGTGTATTATGATATTGAGTTAAAGAGAAAGTTTTTTGTATTATGTTTATTTAATTTTTCCTTCATCGTAAACAAGTAGGCTAAGCAAACGTTAATTAAAATTACGCATACTTTTGAGTTGTGTGTGAACTACGAGTATAATTACTATACACGTGTTTTAGTTAATAGTTTGTGTTAGAAATAATCTCAAAAATCTTCAAAACCAAACAAATTTAAAGCCAGTTTTTTTCATTTTCCCATGCAGGACTTTTCGATTACTCTTTCAACCCCAGGTCATCTGGTAGGTCCTGCTACCGCAGTTAAAATACTAAAATGAGTCCCTTGATTATTAAAATTATTCATTAAATATGTATAAATACTATTTTGCCTTTTTGTCTTTGCATGTGTTCAATTTTTTCAATCCAAACTCTATGTTCCTGGTTCTTAACGTACTCTATAATTAAGATTTGAAATTCCTTGCTTCTTTTTTGCATAAAGATTGCAACATGTCACTGTCAAATGAGTTGTGCAATGTTGGTATTTGAAGAAGTTTTATCCACTATCTAATATACCTAAAGTAATGATTAAGAGTAAGAAAACCAAACTTAGCAGCTAATAAAATGAAAATATGCCAAATGGTGAATAATTATATACCCCCCAAATAACCAGAATCACCTAAGAACCCCGCATGATCCTCTATACATATATTTTGCAATAAAATAAAGAATCAATGTTAATTCTATTCAGATCTGGTTTTCGTCAACACTTCTCGACTGTTTTGGAGAATAACAACCATATAGAAGTCCGGATTTGAATCCTAGTTAATGTTCAGAAGTTATATAGCTCCGAAATAAGAAGTCTGATGTGAATACTGCAAATCAAATCTGGACGTAAATAATTGAATCATCAAAGAGTAGGAGCTTTCTCAAAACATATCTAACTCTATTGTCCAATTAAGATTTTACGTACCATTTAAGTGTCTCAAAGTAGTACTCTCATCTTCCAAAAGAGATTTCGTTACAGCCTTAAAATAGAGCTTCAAATGGCTGCATTTCTCATTGATCTTGCTTTGGGGTTTGTAGTTTGATTCCGCCACATTGAGATTTCAAATTTGAGTGAGCCAACGGAAGGACAGTGAAATCTATCTGGTAGGTTTGAATTTGCTCAAGTTGGAGAAAAAAAATCTAATTAAACTCTGCGACTCTTACATTTAAGAGTAAGAGTAGTACTAAGTGATATAACTAAGAGATTTTGTGCTTTCTGCACATAACCTCTTTATTTCCAAAAACGCTATTTTTGAGCAAATACCTCCAAATATCTCAAAATTCCGATATTATGGGCCAATCCTGATTCCGAATTCGAATACTATGCAGAAAAACTTTGAAAATGATTACAATCACCAGGTTGACCTATGTATTGATATGGAACATGATGTATGATGGGTTAGCTCATTTCAAATCTCTCCTCTAATTGAGAAAATCATTTCTGAATAATAAAAAAATATTTTCTAACAATTCTAAACGTTGTGAACTGCATTTAAGCTTAATTTTCATTCTCGAAACATTTACAGAATATTTTCTGGCAAGACTAAGAATATTTTTAATAAAGGTGCTTGAGATTCTGCCTAACGTTACAAAAGAGAAGAATTTAACAGCAGCTTAACTTATAAACAAAGTTACTGGAGTCTTCGAACTCAATTTTTTGTTGACATTGTTGCTATGTGTTTTATTTCTTCGGGATTGTCATTAAAACTCATCAATTCATTTTGTTACCACTTTCACTAATTAAAACAACTTGATCCAAACTTTTTCAGGAATTTGTGTTAATTACCTAAAGAAGCAACTCAATTTATGATAAACTTTCTGTTTTTATTTACCACAGTATTCATAATCTTTGATTTGTTCCACAAAAATAATTCATATTAAACACTTTTTATTTGTTTTTAGGATGGATTCACTCCATTGGCGGTGGCTATGCAACAAGGACACGATAAAGTGGTTACAGTCTTATTGGAAAATGATACAAGGGGTAAAATAAGACTACCAGCATTGCATATAGCAGCTAAAAAAGATGACGTCAAAGCAGCAAAATTACTCTTAGAGGTATGTACACAAAATAATTAGTATTGCTTTCAAAAAATTAAGAATTGGTTATACGTATATATTTTTTAAATTCTAGTTAATCAGTATTATCAGTAGTCTACTTGGATTATATCCCTAATGTTCTTATCACAATCAAATGACTTGTTTATTTATTCAGCATTTACCTATTCATGTCGTAAACCAGAATAAATTAGTGCCTAATTCGAATATTCGGGCATTTACAAATATTGATTAGCCCTACTTTACCTGCATGATAAAACTACTCCAGTTTGAAAGTCCACTTCACTAGCTTCTTGTTGTTTTCACCTACAAGATTATGACTATTTGGATAAAAAACTTCCGAAGTATGAATTTTCACTAAACCTCCTGATAAATACTAGCGGGCATCTTGGGCGCTTATCCGAGACACTATTTTTGTAAACAAAGAACGAATATTTTATATAATACAATTTAAAACGTAAACACTTGCTAGCATGATTATAATTCTCAGATGGCGTTGGGTTTCTGCTTTCATATATGGTTTCTT
Source organism: Galeruca laticollis (assembly GCA_963921935.1). Classification (NCBI taxonomy): domain Eukaryota; kingdom Metazoa; phylum Arthropoda; class Insecta; order Coleoptera; family Chrysomelidae; genus Galeruca; species Galeruca laticollis. The sequence continues at coordinate 220,102,478 of OY998177.1, read as the reverse complement.
GATAAGCGATCCTTAAGTATTGAAAAGTATGGATTGACTCTTCGATTGGGGTTTCCCTAAATTTCCTACTTCTTTTTCGTGTAAGTCTACTATTTTGTTTCTTCTGCACCTTAAGATTTATATCTGAATTTGATTACAGCATACATAATTATGATAATGAATGTTGTTCCAAGAATGTTTGGAAGTATCTATTGTTGTTATTGACAGGTTTTCGACCTCTTTCTCTAAAATTTCGCGATTTTATCGACCTCGGTACAGGTTTTTGTAGGTGATTCTGTGAGGTTTGATTTGGTCTAAAGACGTTTTTGGCTGGTCCAAATACTTATCGATATGTAAAATATCTATTATTTTGTCAAATAGGCTGAACAGGTATTGGTTGGTTAGGCCAATATTCTCCATTTTGTACCATATTTGATTGATTTGTTTGATAACTATTATAATAAGCAGGATGATTATTAGCTGGTTTGTTATTTGGCTCAAAATTTCAATTACCATCACGATTTTGATTTGAATTCGATTTTTGGACGTTTCGAAATTGCGAATATTTCATATTATTATTAGTAATATTTTATCGAAAATTTTTATAATGTAATTAATTATCCGCAAAGTCTTTCAAAATTTTCAAATTCCTCGACAAACGCCATCACGTCTTCTAGGGATGTTAGTTTTCTCAAATATATGTTGTTTCTTAATATCGCATTGCAACCCGCTATAAAAGTATTAAACGCAGTTTTATCATATTGAATAATTTGGCAATTTCTCTCAACAACATTTATATTTGGGGCGTTACTTATTCTTTGTATTACGCTACTACGAATTAACTGAAGCCTGCTGCCAAAATCTATGAGATGTTCGCGTTTGAAAGGTTTGGCTCTAATTAATTCTTGTATAAGACAATCTTTATTACGCCTATTAGCAAAACACTATAACAAGGCAGTTTTTAATATTTGTCAAGTATTTAATTCTACTCTACTACCAACCATGAAAGCTACTCGGCTTTCCAATTTCTCTTGAATACAATCTATTATATGGGAATTTAATTCAGCATCGTTCAAATTTATATAAGATCCTATTAAATTCTCAGATCCAGTAATAAATTTGTTTATATATTCACTATCACCGTAAAATTGATTGTGGGTGGAGCCATTTCGTTACAATTAATTACATTAATACTTGTATCTTCTAATGAAATAATATTAAGAGCTTGTACTATATTATCTAGGTTACTAGTATTCAATTGGTTCATATATAATATATTTTTTGATTTATGTAAATATCTTATTAATTCCTATTTTTCCTAATTCCAAAGAAAGGTATAGGAAAGGCGAAAAGTGAAAATTTTGGCACTTACGTTACAAGACTGCCTCTGAAGATCTTCTTCTCCGACTCTTTGGTTCCTCTCATGAAAATCCACTGAAGGGTTGGCTCAGTTGTTGATCCACGGAAGGGTAGATAGAATTCGCGCTTATGTTAAAGTCGTGAAAGTCACTTTTACTGTTTCACACGGACACTGAAAGAACCGGAAAGAACTGTATTCATTAATTCATTCATTTGGGTTGTGCTCAACAGCCCGGGCACTTGAACAAAGTCAGTGTACCGCTCCCAATATTATCTACTCCCACTCCAAAAGTTTCGTGTCCTAGATGTAGGCTACTAGCTTATTTGGGGTGATTTTGAGTAGTTCTGATGGTTGTATTGTTTCCTTTCCAAAATACTTCTGCCTGAGTCCTTGTAAGTTCTTGCATAAGCAGAGTATATGAATAGGTGTTTCATCCCCACAGAAAGGTTCACTGACTTTTCTCATTTTGTATAAATGTTTTCTTAGGGTACAGTGTCCAGTAACCAAATCAGTAACTGTTTAGCCTTATATGCTCCCCAGGTGTCCGTTTCGCTTTGTTAAAAAGACGTCTTGTTTCTTTCCTTAGTGTTGTCAGCTCTTTATTCCACCAGACGGTTTGTCTGGAAGAGCGACTCTCCCTTATCGGACAGTTATTGTGATAGGAAGTCACTACGGCCTGTTGCAACCATGCAGCTGTGCCTTCCAACTCCTCGGTAGTTTTAGGTCTGCTTAGGTGTGTGTGTGTGGGTTTTAGAAAGCAGGTCCTCTTTGTAAGATACCCAATCGGTACTCGAAGGATCCCTGTATGTTCTAATATTCGATTTTTCTACATCAACTTCGAAGTATAGATGGGCACGGTCAGCCAGAGATGGTTCATCTGATACATGCTAATGCCTTATCATATCCCCGATACGTAGAGTGCAGAGAGTTACACCTATTGATAATTCCCCTCTCAATCTTCTAAATGTTGGCGTGTTGCTCACATTCGCAATATCAAGTTCAGTAGTACATAAATAGTAAAAAAGTTTCTTACCTCTAGTGTTGTTGTCCTAACTGCCCCAGCTGAAGTGGTGTGCGTTGGTATCAGCTCCTACAACAACATCCAGTTTGTATTGTTTGGCGTAGTCCATCAGGTTATCCATGTTAGCCTTCGGTAACGGTTCTTCTGAGTCGACGGGAAGATAAAGAGACACTATTATTGTCTCTATCACTTCCCCATATTTTCCAAGTTTAATCTTTCCTGCTACCATGTCACATGTACAAAGTTCCATGGTTGGCATCAAGTTAAGTTAAATTCAGATTTCTAACAGATACAAGTTCTTAGTTAAGTACAATTAGTTCCCATTATCAGTCCCATTTCCCTATTACTTAGCCCTAGTATCTTGCCTTTGTTTATTCAAGGTTCTTGGATTAGAATTATGTCTATGTTATCGGCCACAACCCTTTGATGTAGGACAGCCGTGGTCGTCTTTTTGTGCTGCAAGTTTGCTTGTAGCACCTTGAATATCCTAGGAGGCTGTTGGTTTAGGTACTTGATGAGTCCCTGTTTCCTCTTCGTTCATGTTTTCCAGTGTCTTAAAGCTGGCTCCCCGGAATCAATGGTACGGTCTCTATTGAGCCCGGACTAGTTCCTTCATTGACTCCTCATCAATCCGGAGACTCACATGTAGTCCCGTATTGGATTATTTGGAGCCAAGGATCATCCACCGATCAACCTTCAACCCTGGGTTTTGTATTTCGAATCTCTTTAGCCCCACTTTCAGATCCTCTTTTTTAGTCTCTGGAAGCAGGGCGAGGACTCGTTGCTATTTTGGAAGTTCGGCACTCTTTATGATCTTCTAGTTTGTTTTACTTGCCAAATAGTCCCTCGTTATGTTGAAGGACTTCTCATAGGCATATATCAGCCCGTAGTAGCTGTACATGTATCGACTGTCTTTAAACCTGGGCGTCTTCTGCACATCGTCGATCATTTTGGTCAGGTTCTCTTTGATAGTCCCTACCTGATCTTCCGAGACAGTTGCCTCTGAGAAGTTTCTAGGGACCACAGCTGCCTTGATCCCTTTAAGGGCCACAGTGTACTTCATACCACTAGTAGTACTAGTACCACCAGTATATTTGGCCTGGCTGACACAGTTCGCTTAACGCCCTTTGTCTGCTGGTTTTCACCCTGTTTTGATGTTGATGGAATCGGCAACGATACTGTCTTGGTATCAATGCCTTGTTCCCTCATTTTTTTAAGCTTTCTTCTCTGGGTACCTGAAATTTTCCCACGTGGAGCTTTCTGATCCACAGGATTTGCCGTAGCGTCTCCCTGCGGTATTGTTTTTAGAGTTTCTGAAGTATCAGGCTGCGCTGAAAACTCTGTAGTCTGCATTGCCTCCGTATCCTCCAATTTCCTTTTACTAAGAGTCTCTATATGCTCTTTAGATATTGTGTTTTTCTCTGGTTGGTCCATAAATTTTCCTACGAGTATAGGAGAAAAGGAGTCGATTCTGCAGAGCTCCTTATGCAGGTACAAGGCTATATACAACGGGGTGCGCTAGATGCCCCAAGGTTAATGGTCTCGAAACCGACTGTCCCATGGCTATCCATCCTTTCGGCGACTACTCGACCTTAGGATTTGGGAGGTTTTTATAGTAGTCCTCATCCACGTAGGCCGGGCGATTAAGCCAAGCCTCCCGATCCGCATAGCTCTGCAGGCCTTGCCCTAGTAAGGGGGTCGTTGCTCTACCATGCGGTTTGCGGTTTGTGTCGCGAGCTTGTCAGCGACTGATTATTCGGAAATGGGCACTGTTGGGCGTATAACTTTTTAACAGTTCAATATTTCCACAACTTGCGCGAATTCTACTGACTGCGCCAGTTTTGTTTTTCTGTCAGAGAAATAACTTTTTGAAAAGAAATTTTATTTTACTACTAATTATACAACAAGCTATTTGTAACAGGATTAAACAAAGAATACATATTTTATATATAACAATCTAAAACGTAAACACTTGTCAGCATGATAATAATTCTCAGAATGGTGTTGGGTTTCTGTTTCATATACAGTTTCTTGATAAGAATATATAACTCTTGATATGTTTATTACAATAAGTGATTCGTTCAGGTCACAATGATGTTGTACACGCAATAATAGTTTTTAAACATATCTTTCCAAACCTGCTGCTGGAGCTTTGTGAAACAAATTCTAGTAGTAGTTTTGCAGGTTAAAAATACTACTCAATTCACTTCCTTTTTTTTTCTTGTAAGTGTGGTCCAGAAAATATACTGTACGATTACGAGGGGAGACATTCCTTCTTTGTCATCATAGTACGTACTGCTATTTGATCTTTCAGATTAGACGTCGACTATTCTAAGATCCCAAACGAGTATCTGGAAACTAATTCAGCATAATCGTTGATTGCTTCAATCACAGTTTCATAGTCCAATTCAGATTTCAATTAAGAACTCACCCTTTTAGTAAATTGATATTTTTTTGAGTTATGCTCCTCATTCAGAATATTTGACTGTTAAAAACCTAGATATTTGCTGGCTATATCATTTTTTATGGTGATTATGACTCCTGCATTGGATAGTAACGTATCTCGGTTGGAAATAATGGATAAGGTAATTGGGGGAAGGCGCGTAACATTTTTTTAAAAATGAAAAAAAATTATTAACTTTATTCAAAACTTACAAAAGCTGTGTATTCTATTACAAATACAATAAACAAATGATTAAACACAAAAAAGTTTTTATTTTCTTAAAAATAAACGAAAAAGTTGGATAAACATTGATAGCTGTCATTTCGGCAACTTACCCCAACGACGGGGTAAGATAATATAATAATAATATAATATATGTTTATTCACTATAAATTACAAAGTATAACAAATGTAGATCAAAAATCGTAAATAAACACAATGCCCCACAGAAGCTGTAAAAAACAGCTTGTAAGTGGTATCTAAATTAAGTACAGCGACAAAATTAGTTACACTCACAACAATAGTAAACTTAGCAACAATAATGATAGTAGTAATATCACAAATAATACACAGCACAATCAGAATATATCAACAAAATATGAATTTAAAAAAATATAATATGAAAAATTAGAGGAATAAAGAAAATGAACCTGTACAACTACAGAAAAAAACCTGTAGTATATTAAACTATTTAAGTTATTGAACACCGTAAACTCCAACCATCAGCCAATGTAACCATGTGTAGGTGTAGATACTTCTCACGTTACGATTTTTATATCGCAGAATTCTCTTTTCTGCTCTAAAATGAAGTGTTTTAGTTTCTTTTTAAATAATCGAATATTTTGGATGCTTTTAATATAATCTGGAATACGGTTGTAAATCTTAACGGAATAGAAAGAATATGTTTTCTGACAACTAGTTTTTATCATCCTAGGGACTGTATGGAAATGTCTATTCCTAGTATTGTAATTATGGATTGGTAAGTTGTATGTATTCTTTGATCTATGATATTCCACTGAAACGCATAAAAAGTATAGTTGTTTCAGATCCAATATTCTGCTTTCAGAATACAAAAGATCTGAAGAATAAAGGTTCGGTTTAGACATTATGATTTATAGAAATCTCCTTTGGATTATATTTAATGGCTGCAGGTGAGTTTCCAACGCACTTCCCCAAACCTGAATTCCATATCGAAGATGGCTTTCTACCAATCCAAAATATAAATTGCGGAGATGTTGGCTAGAAATATACTTTTTCAAGTGCCTAAATTTATGCAAAATAAACTGTAATTTTTTTATTATATATTTAATATGACAATCCCATTTTAAATTTGTATCCAATATAACCTCCAAATATTTTATTTTGTTTGTTGGTTCAATAAATAAATCCTGATCAAACTGTGATATTTTCAGTGGATAAAATCGGTTATTAGATGAGTTGGAGCTAAGAATAGGCAAGTAAAAAGTTTTTTCAAAATTTATGGTTAATAGTTTACTATCAAACCAGGACTCAATTAGCTTTAGGTCAGATTCAACTTTTAGCTTTAAATCATACCAATTACTGTACTCATAAACAATTGCAGTATCATCCGCGTAACCAATTATATGACCAGCGCTATTTAAATAAAATAGATCATTCATGTAGAGATTGAATAACACGGGGCCTAATATAGTACCCTGTGGTACTCCGTATGTTATATCGCGTTCTTCACTAATAAATCCATTGATTTTGACGACCTGTTGTCGATGTGAGAGATAACTCCTGAATAGCTTCAAACAAGTATCCCGTATCCCGTAGTTCTCCAGCGTTTTTAATAGACTACTGTGGCTGACAGTATCGAATGCCTTCGCTAAATCCAAAAAAATACATAGGCACGTTCTATTCCTATTTAGAGCATCAAACATTTTGGTTGTTAAATTTAATAAAGCATTGTGTGCGGAACTGTTTTGTTTAAATCCAAACTGGTGGGACGATATCAACCCATATTTGGTTATGTATGAATCCAATCTTATTTTCAATATTCTCTCAAATATTTTTGATATATGTGGTACTAGTGATATTGGTCGATAGTTAATAGGAAGGGATTTGTCTCCATTTTTATAAATAGGTGTGATTACAGATTTTTTGAATGCTTTAGGCCATATTCCCACCTTCATACACATGTTTATTATGTGTTGCAGCGGATCAAGGATATACGATTGTATTGCCTTTAGACACTCAGCACTAATTTCGTCTATACCAGTTGCTTTTTTGTTTTTCAATTCATTTATAATGGACTTCACCTCAAATGTATTTGTTGGTAGCAAAAACATTGAATTTGAGAAAGAAACTCTATCATATACCCGCTGTCGGTTTTTGTCTATTTTTTCGGCCAAATGTTTCCCTACTTCAGAAAAAGTTGAGTTAAACTCATTCGCTATTTGAAGAGGATGGGTTAATATATTTCCTTTTTGATCTTTAATATTTCCTATGTTAACTCGTGAATTGCTTGATCCACAAATATCTTTCACTACATTCCACAGTTGTCTGATATTATAGGAATTTTCGGTAATTTTTGTAATATAATAATTCCTTTTTGTAGTTTGAATTAGAGCATTTAACTTATTTCTGTATAGTCTGTAATGTGAAAGTATATTACGATCATTCGGGCTTTTTTTGGTTAACTGAAATAAACGTTTCTTTTCATTTATGGACCTCAGTAGAGCATTTGTTACCCATGGCGCAATTTTGGTATTTTTCCGGTTGTGTCTATTATAATAAAGGCACTTATCAATATTCTCTTGAATTATTGAAATAAATTTCTCTGTAGCATCATCTGGATCATAGCAACTTCTAATCGAATCCCATGATATTTTAGAAACAGATTCCTTAAGTTTTTGGTAGTTAACATGCTTTGTAATCCTTTCGGATGGCTTCTTTTGTTCTTTATTGTCCATTATAATTTGTAATGCTATTGCGTAGTGATCTGTTATATCAGTTTTTATTACCAAAGGAATAATATTTTCTAAATTTTTATTATATTTTGAATATAAAAAGAGATGGTCCAGGCAGGAATTCAGTCTAGTTGGCTTATTAATGGTAGATACAAATCCATATTCGCTCAAGGTACTAATGTAATCTATTGTATTATGATCTGAATCAAGTAAGTCTATGTTGATATCACCCACAAATATGCAGTACTGCTCAGTACCTACTCTACTATTCCTTAACAAAGTATCTAGATTATTGATGAACTCGGGTATTTTAGGATTATAATTCTCCTGTGATGGTGATCTATAACACGCCAAAATTACGATCTTAGTATTATTGTGAATATCTATTGTAACTTTCAGAACCTTAGTTGGTCCCAGACTTATAATACTATGTTCAAAACTGAAAGCAGATTTAACATATACTACCAGCCCATCATTTTGATTTAAATCGCCCTCATTATAAATTAAGTTGTAACCTGCTATATTATATATATATTCGTATCAATAATTTTCCATGTTTCCGTCAAAACGATACAATCAAAACCCAGGATATCAGATAGTGATACTTTTAGCTCATCCAAATTTTTTGATATGCTTCGAATATTATTATGGAAAATCGTAAAATTATCATTATGCTTATTAATCTGAAACAACTGATTACATTGGCCTAAATCTGTCAAACAATATGTGTCAATACTTGGAAAATTAGAATCTCTTATATATTGGTCCATTTTCAAGTAATTGAAACGTTATTAACAAATTCAAAAAAAAAAAAAGAAATCAATGTAGGCTCAAGACACAGAACATACACTAGTTGTTCGAGTAATAGAGTAAAATAAAATAATATGTACAATACAGTAATGATAAAATTTCAGTTAAAACAAACTAAAATAAACACATAAATACATGTATACACATCAGTGATTTTTTTGGTTAGAAGAAGAGCCTGCTCTTCTTTTTCTCGTTAGAGTTGTAACGCTTCCTTTCTTAGAAGTATTGTCCGTATTCCCTTGATTTTGATTCCCCGCCTTCGGTTTTATTTTCTCTATTTTATCGTTGATGACTTCAATCCTCAAATCGGCAGTGCCTTCATGGAGCTCGGGGGTTTTTATTGCTTGATTTGTAGTAGGTGTAGAAGGAGCGCTATTCCCACGTTTATTCAATTGATTTTGTTGGTCCTGTAGTTGTTCGATTGTGTATGCTTTTTGATTTATGTATGAGCGGTTCACCTTTTATGTATGAATGATGGTTATTGGCTCTGGCAGCATTCAAATGATGTCTTAAGATTTTTTGAGTCTCTCTCTGTAGTCTGGTATAGTCATTCGAAATCGATATACTAGAGCCTTTTAGCTTGGAGCAATTTCGAAGTATAGCTAATTTCTTTAAATAGGATAAAAATTCCACTTTAACTGGTGCGTTTTCCGATTTACCTAGAGTGTATGCATCATTAATATGTTCAGATGTTATTTGAACGCCCGTGATATTAGCTAATGTTTCCGATATTTTTGCTGGAGTCACTTCATCAATTTGGTCTTTCAACCCAAATATGACTATATTATTCTTTTTGCTTACTTTCTCCAAATATTCTACTCTGTGGTGAAGTTCTAAATTTTCGCTTTCTAATTTTCGTATTTTCTCATTTAGGGATTCAAACTTCAACAAAATATTCACTTCCGAAGCCTCTATAGCAAGTCGCAATTCTTTTCTGGTGTTAACTATTTCATTCAGAAGGGTATCCAATGTGTGTTCTACTTCGCTCATGGTATTCGTGTGATCGTGTGTGGACGTCTATAATTTCAGGTTATCGACAACTGTTTTTATTAATTATCTTTATCTATATAACCTGTTGTGTTCTCAATATTTTGGTTAACATTCATTTATTTGATGAAAAACAACTTTGATTTATATACTTTTTTTCGTGGATTTATATAGTTCTCATTACTATCTCATTTCAGCTTACTATTTATGCAATTCATAATAATTTATTTTTGTTATTTTATTCACTAATTAGTTATGTTCGGACAGCAACTAATAACACAACCTTACTTACAGGTACCATACACTCACAAGATGCCGACAGACTTGGGGTGAGATGACAAATTTGGGGGTATGATGCCATAGAAAGAAAACATTGTTTTGGCCATCATACTCCAGTTAAAGTGCCATCTTACACCAAGTCTAAAGTTTTGAATGTTTAATTTAGTGACTTTTGCGCAGGGATCGCACATATTCGGCCCCGAAGCACAGGTTTCGTGTAGCCACTTGTTGCATACCACACAGCAAATCCAGTCAACTTTAGGACCCTTTTTGTCAAAGTAAAAGCCATCGCAAATTGCACAGAAGTCGTCCTTGTCACTGTCAGATTCATCAGAGCTATGGTCTGAGACAATATTTTCATCTCCACTGACTTCTTCACTACTGCTATCGTGTCCTACATTCTTCTTTTTTCTGTTACCTTTTTTACGAAGTTTCTTCTCTAACTTAGCTGCCTTCCCTTGTTGCTTCTTTTGTTTCTCTTCAATTTTTTTGCGTTTCTTTTGGCGGTCGTCAGGAGAAGTAAGGACTTCTGCATGTTGTTTTCTAACGTTTGACCTACTAGGACCAGCTACGGATAGAATTGGTGCAATATCATCAAAATTTATTACAGCTACGTCGCCGCTATGTTCGTCAGAGTTCTCTGCATCGACATGTTCCCCTTCTTCCTGTGAATTTCCAGTTTGGTGCTCAGCTAAAGCATATGCATGGTCGGTAATTGCATCTTTGGAGCATGGATGAATTCCACAAGCCCGAAATCCAGAAACACCCTTCTGAACCGTTGCGGCTTGAGACCACGCTTGGTTTAATAGTTCCCCAAACTGATACCTGTAAAGCACAAGAAACAAAGCAATATCTTTCAAACTTATTTACTTAAATCAAATTACCTAGTTATTCGACGCCCTGGATGATTTCTTATCCACTGATTACAAGTGCTATTTCAGAAGGTCTTTAAAGGTTTAAAAAATGAACGGTCGAGAGGCTGAAGCCAGTGAGTCGTATGACTTGGTAAGCAAACCACATAAATTTCATTTTCAGCCAAAAAGTCCAAAAGTTCCACGTCATTACAATGGGAAGCATGACCATCTAATATTAGTACTGCAGGCCCTGGTCCCTTACGAGGCAAAAAATGGTCTTTAGTCTATGATGAGAAGATACTGGTTTTCACATAGGCGGACTCTGGAGACATGACTACTACCGATTCAGGGGGCATGTTATCTTCAAACTCCTTTTTTTTGTTATTGCCTTTAAATATTACGTAGGGAGGCAAAAAGCTACCTTCTGTATTACAGCAAGCGATGACGCTAACTGTTTCTCCTTTTTCTGAGCTTGTGACCGACTGAACATCTCTAGCTCCTTTGGTGGCTACGACTTTGGTAGGTTTATTGCATAATTGCAAGCCAGTCTCGTCCATATTGAAAATGTTTGCCAGTTTATCAAACAAATTGAGCGTCGTAAATGTATTGTTCAATATTTGGAAGTATGGATCTACTTCTGCGTCAGACATACTAAATGAACGAGCAATTGAACGACCTTGAGCTACTCTCATAGTTAGGGTTGGGTGTCGTTTTAAAAAATGTTTAAACCAATCGTATCCTGCTAATTCTTTTTCTTGGTTTAATCTACATTTTAACCCATTCCTTTGCGAAAAGGTGAAAGCAAGGTGTCTTACGTCTCTTGAAGTTGGAGCAAAGCCAATTTTTTCTAACCGTTTTATATAAGACACCAGTTTAAGTTCATTTTCAATACCTAAGTACGCGGTTGGCCCAAGACTGCCCTTTTCAAGATTGTTATTCTCTACACCTCTCATCAAGGTTCGTAGAGGGATTCTATATTCTTTAGCAATCGCATTTGCACTCAGGGTTGGCTGCTGACGTAAAGCATTTGCAGCTGCTCTAAGGTCTTCTTCAGTCCATTCGCCTCTAGTTCATTTTCTGACGTACGTTCGTGGCATTTTACCTAAAACAAACAAGATAAATCAAGAAACTATTCAATTAGACGTACTGAAAGGAAACCACTAACCAAAATAGACGCAAACCTGAGAAAAAATAAGACTTACAAAGTTTACAGTGCAATTAAGATAAGGCATCTCACCCCACACGGATCTTGGCGTTTTACCCCAACCCTTAGGTATAAGATGCCAAACCCACAAATCAAAATAACAAAACCCTTTTTCTCATTCAAAATAGGACAGGAGTATTGTAATGAATGCCAAAACCCTATATAAATTATATTAGCCCAAACAAAAAACATTTAACACTGTATATCACATAATTAATTTCTATCGTAAAAAACTTACCGGCATAAAAAAACACAACATCACCTCAAAGAACAGTTGCATGCACTTAAGCGCTTCGAAAACTATGATGTTCTCTAATAATAAACACAATAACAACGTAGCCGTGTATGTGGCGCGATCTATTGAGTATTGTCCAAAATACTTAGATTAGGCATCTTCCCCCTTTTGGCATCTTCCCCCCAATTACCTTAATTATTATTATCAAACAGTTGGGGCTTCAAATATTTTCTTTTTGTTTTCAGAACGAACACAATCCAGACGTAACATCAAAATCTGGTTTCACACCTCTTCACATAGCTTCACATTACGGAAATCAACAGATAGCCAACCTTTTGATCCAAAAAGGCGCCGACGTCAATTATTCCGCCAAACATAATATAACTCCCCTTCACGTCGCTGCTAAGTGGGGTAAAAGCAACATGGTGGCCTTACTTATAGAGCACGCAGCTACAATAGACGCTAAAACCAGAGATGGATTAACGCCATTACATTGTGCGGCAAGGAGTGGGCATGAACAAGTCGTAGATATGTTATTGGAGAGAGGGGCACCTATCAGTTCAAAAACCAAAGTAAGTAATACATATCTTTGATACGTTCAAAATGCTGGAACTATTCTTCTTATTTTGTTTTTCTTCATCTTAGAATGGATTAGCACCACTTCATATGTCAGCTCAAGGTGATCACGTTGACGCCGCACGCATTCTTCTTTACCATCGAGCACCAGTAGACGAAGTAACTGTCGATTATCTTACTGCCCTTCACGTGGCGGCTCATTGCGGTCACGTGCGCGTTGCAAAGTTGCTTTTAGATAGACAGGCAGACGCGAACGCGCGCGCGCTCAATGGTTTTACACCGTTACACATAGCTTGTAAAAAGAATCGAATAAAAGTGGTGGAGCTGCTGCTCAAACATGGAGCAAGTAAGTATATTCAGTTTTTAATTGATTAAAATAAAAATAACATGATATTCTTATATGATAAAATATCATAAATTGCAAGAGGATAATACATTCATGTGTTAATGCGTTGTAGGACAGTCATAACATAATTACGGTAGTTGGTCCAAATTCAGACATGTTTCTAGTTATCTGCTTAAAATAAGAAATCTACATCATTTAAAAACGTTTTGAGGCATCTTTTGACAAAACGCAATATTATATTCACCATTCCAAAATCGCTTCTTGTCTTACCAATATTACAGTGATCAATTTATAACCTGGAAAGTGGTCAGTTGCTGTGGCTTGGGCTATTTTATGTTATACTGTAGGATACACATAATTAAGAAAGTTTTAATTACATCCGTTTAGGCCGAATGAAAAGTGTAATGGTTATTAACCCCGAAGGTTAGAAACAATGCATATGAACTGATATGTACTCAGGTCATGTCAAGGTTGAAACAACTCAAACAATTGTTTAATTGAATATAATATTGTAATAAACAAAACATATGTTAGAATGATATATTTTCAACTAATTGTAAACATACTTAAAAACATTACATAAATTATTTACTATAAGAATAAAAATCGTGAACAACTAGGAATCAATTAATATTCTGTTCTATTTATCGATAATAAGGAATGTATTATAATAAAATAATACCAATGAATAAGTCAAATAAAGAACTACAAATAAATTATATGAAAAAGCAATTGTCATTCAACACCCTATATTATACAATTTGATACAAAAAAATTCAACAGTGCGCGAAAATAAAAGTGAATAGTGACCTGACAATACGAAAACTATTCCAAAACTTTTATAAAAATCAAGACACTGATATATTTATCAATTTACCCAAGTACATAAACATAGCAACGGAGGTAGCAATGAGTGTTGAAAAACAATTTAAGGGAATTCAACAATAACTTGAAAAGAAAGCAGACATATACAATTTTGTAAACTTTACAATAGAAATTATTCAGTAAAAAACTTTGAAATAGTGTGAAAAAATATGTTAGAAGCTTTGAAAGATAAAAATGGTAATCTAAGAAGTGAAGATAACACATTACATCGTATGGAAATACAAAATACCTGGAATGGAGCTGTGATCCAGACAAATACGAAGAATGTTACTAGTTAAAGAATATGGAATATACGTACCAGAATAAAAATAGATAAGTACTTTTCATTGTAACGTTTTTTTTATAAAATTATTTGACAAACATTAATTGAACTGAACTTACTCGTACAAAGCCTCGTATGTTTGAACGTTTACAAACATGGTATAAATGTATTTATAGTAATCAAAATGGTTGTAAATATTAACTCACCTGTAAAGTTAGCAGGGCCGGCTTAAGACATTAGAGCGCCCTAGGCTGACATCAGTTTGGCGCCTCTAAACTAGGAAAGTAAGAATATAAATACAAGTAAAATAAAACGCGTTTCACAAAATATATATGTATTTGTGAAAATGTACAAATCAATTATTTGAAGGTGAATTTTACGACAATTAATACTTGAAATTTTTTGAATGATATCGTCAAAATTTCTTTCGTTTAGTGCTTCACATTCTATACATAATATTGAGAGGTCAGCAGTTTTATCGTCTGTTAAAGAATTTCTTAAGTAATTTTTTACTCGTTTTAACACGGAGAATGACCTTTCGCTTGTACAATTCGTCACTGGAAGATATATTCTTAAAATAATGTCCATGCTGGGAAACGTACAAATTAAATTTCTGCTGTGGAGTGTTTGCAACCATGACATAGTTTTTGATGTTTTTTTCTCAGAGTTAGAATAAAATATTTGAATTGTACACATTCATTTTCAAAAATACAATCCGCAAATCTCTAGTATAAATTCTTTGAAGATGTCTGAACTTTTCTTTTATTATATTGTCTTCAGTGTTTTCTAAGTTTGTAAGAAAACCAAAAGATTCATTTATTTCATCGTATGAATTTTTTCGCCTCTCGAGTTCTGATACTATATTATCTACAACCACGTAGAACATATTTAATTCCATATCTGTCCTACCATCAAAAGTAGTTTCTCCAACATCACTCTCTCCTGGCAAACATTTCCGTTTTTTCTTCCTTTTCGAATCCAACGTATAGGTACTACATTTTGTTAACAATTTACCGCTTTCCTCGTATTTATTATAAGTTGTTCTCATTTCCGTAACAAAGGGAATTAATTATTTATAGAGTTGAACGGCTGTCACTATATCCATATTTTACGTTTGAAAAGACTGGCTTGTTTTGTGGAATTGAATTAAAATATCTATCCAGAAAGGGAGTATTATACCAGTCTCCAAGCTTACCATTTTTTGCAATATACCGTTCCCCTCAGCTTTTGTTTTAGGTGCTTGCGAGGTATCATTCACAATAAAATTCAAAGCTTCTTTAAAAGCATCGTAACTGTCATAAAGAGCGGTGCAAGCATCGACTCTAGCTGACCATCTAGTAGCTGAAAGTTTTTTAGGCACATGTAGTTCTGACCCACTCACAGTTCTGTTACGTATTAAACACTCTTTCATTATTCCCCACCTATATGTTGATGCTGAAAAGAAAGTGTATATTTCTTCCACAAATAAGAAGAAATTTGTTACAACAGGAGAACACTCTGCAGCGCAGGTTCCTACTA
This sequence comes from Galeruca laticollis, assembly GCA_963921935.1. Lineage (NCBI taxonomy): Eukaryota > Metazoa > Arthropoda > Insecta > Coleoptera > Chrysomelidae > Galeruca > Galeruca laticollis. The sequence goes on along the minus strand of OY998177.1, from coordinate 220,086,786 downwards.
AATTCAGTGAATGGGCAGCACATGGTATACATTTTGCCAATTTTGTTCTTTTCCTTGATTCTAGCTTGCAAATCAGAATATCGACCAGACATGTTGCTAGCGTTATCGTAAGATTGTCCTCTACAGTTCTGTATGTCCAATGACATATGTTCTAAAAGTTTCAAAACTGCTGTTTCCATACTTGAAGGTTTGTACCCTACCTTAGCAGCAAAAGTAATAAATTGCTCTACTACCGAACCATTTTCAATTATATATCTGAGAACAACAGTAAGTTGGTCAGTATGGGATATGTCGGGTGTAGAATGTATGATTATTGCAAAATATTTCGTGTTTTTTATTTCTGATGCAAATTGTTCTCTTAGATCAACCGCCATGAGTTTTATAAATTCAACACAAATAGTGGATGACAAATAAGAAACATTTCCTTTTTCTGGATTGCCTTTTGTTTCAATATGAGTTTTCAGAAACGGATCGAATTCTGTTAAAAACTCTAACGAACCTAGGTAGTTGCCGTTATCAATAGCTCCAAACATTTCACTAGAACTGCTTATGAACTTCGGTAACTATTTTCCCTCAGACATTTGATTGCGCGATATACGCCTTCGCATTTTCACAGTGTTCAGAAGAGTTTTCATGTTCAGAAATCCGAGGGGTATTTTCTAGTCGTTGAATCCAGTCATGAAATCATTCGTTTTTGTCCGGTTAAATAATTTACAATACAAACAATAAACATTTCCTGTTAGTGCTGAATATAATAGCCATTGACGACGTACAGTTTCCTCGTTGTGCAAAGTTTTGAAAAACATATTTTTTGAAGCAAACCTACTATGAATATCATAACTTCGTTCCGATTTTTGGAAATCCATTTTAGAAATTTCTTGTACAATTACAGATAGGTTCATTACAATGTAATTTATGAAACTTTCGGTTATAACCCATTCAGCTGGGTCTGTGAAATTGACTTTTGAAAATAATTGTGACGTTTATTGACGATTGCTTGATGAAGATGCACAGTCCTGAACTTCATCAGTATCAGAATTGCATGAGTTTATTGCGGTTTCTAGAGGATACAAGAATAAAAATTACATTCTTACACCGCGTTATTCAATTATCTGCTTACCTCTATCCATAATATCATTACTGAGAGTTGATTGTTGTTCATTATCTGCATCGGCTTCCGTACCTCGAACAGGTTGACAAAAAAAAGAATTTAATTTGTGTATTTTTTTGATAACTTCTCCATTTTTCCTTGCTTTTTTTTCAGCCTTCTTCCTTTCCCACCCACTAAAGTTTCTACTTCCTTTACTTCCACTCATTGTTTCCGATAAAATGATAAACAATACAAAAATACCGCAACTGATAGATATTATTTTAATTGACGATTACTCGATTACTGCCAGCGATTGAACTAACTCAACTGACTACCTTCAATTTTTGAAATAAATGTTTCCAATGTTTGCTGATTTTTTTTGTAAACTTTGATGTTGTGTTTCCAATCACCCTTTGTCGTTTTTTTTGTTTTGGCGAGCGCAAGGCGCACGTGGCGGTACTTTGAATATTAGCATATTTATCTCTGGCGGCATCCCGTCACTGCCGCAAATCACCAAAAAGAGATATTTCTATAGTTACCACAATACTGCATTGATAATCAAAATATATGGATGTAAAGCGGTGCTTTTCAATCTATCCAAGTATTCAAACCCGGCCGACTGAAATAATGATGTCTCTATTCACTAATGTCAATAACATTTTCTTTAATATTGGTGCCTTACAACACATTCGATCTCCACGAAAAAAATACGTATACAGCAAAAATGATTTGCACGAATTGTGACTATCGTTAGTGGTTAGTCCGGTCAGTCGGCGCCTATTTCTTTCACGGCGCCCTAGGCTATAGCCTAGTCAGCCTATTGGATAATATGGCACTGATAGTTAGTTATAATTTCCAAGGATATCTTTGAAAAACCTTGATGATTTGTTACCATATAATTAATAATGTTATAAGTTTTTCTTTCTTTTCGAAATAACGAATTAAATTAATCTTTTCTTTCACAGTTAGTAGTATAAACATTTAAAAATATTTCACTAAACTGTAGGGGAAAGTCGGGAAAGTTCGGACACTTTTTTGATTTCTGCAGTAGTAAGCAAAATAGTCATCCATAAATTACTTTTTTTTAGACTGATATCAAAATTTGGTTATTTATCTAGGTAATACATGCATTGAACGGCAATAATTCTGCTCTTGTTTAGTTCTAATTAAAACATTGAATCAAGATTTAAATCATTAACTTCAATAAAATTATCTGAACTTATCTTTAAATCGTTAAAATTATATAATGATTAAATGCTGTAAAAATATACCTTTTAGGTTAAGTTTGTAGAGGGATAGGCACAGAAGAATAGTTCTATCGTAACACTGTGTTTTGTGTGTTGCCTAATACACTATAAAAACAAATAGTTGTAATAAGTTTACTACCAAACTACACACACCACATCTTTCAGCCCCTGAATGTAGGACTATTCAAGTCATTGAAATCAAAATGGAAAGACAAAGTTAAAAATCTTGAAATAAATTATAACTATAAAAATTTAACTTAAGATACAGTTGCCCCAGTTTTAGACAATGATCTAAAATCCATCTCAAACATGGAAAATATCTTTAAAAATTATTTTAAAGCATGAGGTCTTTTTCCTTTTTATGCGGATAATGTAAACTACAGTAAACTTCTTAATATTGATGACACTGTTAACTTAAGAGAAGAAAAGGAAGACGGTACTGCAATAGTACAGCATCTACGATATCTTCAACCTAATATTTAACCTGAAGTTCTAAAAAATACATGTTATGATTTAATTGGTGCAGAATGGACAGGTAAAACGAAGATAAGAATTTGTACGATATTGGGCACAAAATGTATCGTAAGTCTGGTTCATCTTATAACAAAGAAAAAGTTCGGAATGTTCAATAGATTTAGAAGAGGGCTTAATTTCAGAAGCAGGCTGAGAAAATTTAATAGTATTCCATGATAATGATGAAAATCATAATTTGGTAACTGAAGAATTACCTCCTATAGTATGTATTGACATAGTGAAAGACGTTATGACCGAAACAGAGATGTAGAGGATATCCCAGATATGACACATGAAAAGGCGCATATCGAGCATTTTAGACAAGCAGAAGTAAAATGCTGGATAGGAAAGGAAAATGAATCTGCCGAAACAGAAGAAATTGGAATAGCTATTACTAGTGAATTCGAAAAGGCATCTGCTATGAACGTTACTGAAAAAGAAAGGAAGGAGAACTTTGATTTGTTAGATTCATGAAGTGAAAAAGAATCTGCTATGATAGAGGTTGTAAATACAATATCTAATGTGACAGAACTATTGGAGAATGATTGGAAAATATTCAAAATATGCTAGAAAAACGCATAAACACCATTCTAAACGAGACACAAAAAGAGCAAACAATAAAAAAATGCGGAAATGGGGGATCCCTGCTGTAGTACTAAACCTCTAACGTTGCCTTTAGGAGTTCTTATACCTAGTCCTTTTAAGAAATAATTATTCTGACCTGAATCAACTAAAAAAGTAAAATCAAGAAGAGTCCGGTTAAAGTCCTTCTGTAGGCACCTCTGATAATTGTAGAGTATACTTTTTGAAAAAAAAGCAAGAGCAGAAAACAAGCATTCAATAAAATGTAGAAAGAAAGCAAACAAGAGAAGAAAATAACAAATTACGTCAAGAAATAAATAAAAAACCCCAAAAAATGTCATCCAACAAGATGCAGAATTGAAGAAAATATTAATGAATCATCAGGAACAGAAGAACACTTAGCTCAGAATGTATACGGAAAATGAAATGGCACTTCTCTTGAATTACTAATTGGCCATTTTGTAATTGTAAATTATATGGACGAATATTATGCAGCACAAGTTACTGATAAAAATGATGAAACAGTTTTAGCTAAAACAATAGCTAAAGATGGTGGAGATAAATGGAAATGGCCAAATATTACGGATGAAATTTGATTCGACTATTACGAAATTATTCAAAAAATTGAGTTTCCGGTGGAAATAAATACTTTTTTTCGTCAAAGATTTAAGGAAACGTATCTAAAGCCAAATATTTGTTATGTTAAAAATTTAAAAAAAAAATTTATACACTTACTTAATAAAATTTTATTGTTTGGTATTCTCTATAAATAGCGTCCAACAAATGTCTGATTTAGGATCGGTGTCAGAATTGCATTTGTTGACATGTCGGATTATAGAACAAATTGTACTCTTCGTGTCAGAATTTGGTGATATTTGAAAGATTGGAATAAACTATGAATCATATTTATTTCTACAAACATTAGGCATAAATTAACAGTCAAATGCCCTTAAAAACCATCATTAGTTTAACAAAAAATACCCTGACCTGCGTCATTGTATAAATATAGCTTCGATGGCACAAAATGTAAGAGAAGTTCCTTTAAGATGTCTGAATTTGGGTCACCTACCTTAGGTAATATTATTTAAATAACTCCAATATTCATGTTATTGAACTCTTCCTTTTTTCATTTGAAATGAGGTCAAATATGTCATGAAAAATTATTGAACGAAAGAGTCTTTCTTTGTTCTCCAAGTACAAAAGGGTTTTGTACTTTTTTATCCACTCACTACCCCCATAATTTAAAACAAAAGATTCGAGAAGTGGGTATTTTCCATTGAAAGGTGCACAAAGAAATTGGTGGAATATGTTCAAGCGTCGTTCGAATTCGAATCGATTGTGGTTCAAGAATAATTGTCAATGAGAATATGTTTCTAAAAAATCTATATTATTCAATGCGATTGCACTAAGAACTTCAAAGAAGATACCGAATTAGAACATAATTACTCGTCTTCAAAGTGTGGGAGAACGCTCTATCAACTTTAAAATTTAGAAAAAAAAATAGGATCACAAAATATATTATTAACAAGATTTTTGATAATTTTTAAATCAATACAAACATTATTTGAATACTTCAGTAATTTTACTGACTTTTATAAGTACTTAAATGAGTGAATTCATAACACTTCTTTTTTGGCTATTCCAGCTATCTCTCCATCATCTTCTATCTTACTTCATTATTCCACGTTTCACGTTTCTCTCAATAGCTACCTAGTTCACATCCTCCAACCATAGTATTCTGGCTCGCTCCGAGTATTCTTCTGCACTTCAAATATCTGCCTCATTATTTCATCCGTAATTATTGTCCTACGATTTCCTCATTCATCATGTTTTCTGTTTTCCATTCCACGTTTCTGTCAATAGCTACCGCGTTCACTTCCACTAACCATACTCTTCTGGATCTTGCGATTCTTCTTCTGGAGTTCAGGTGATATGTTCGAAGAAGTTTGGTAATATAAATATTATTATAAGATGGTTCAGGGTTTGTTTCATAAAATTTCGGTAGGGGCTGCACTTGCAAAGGCTCGTTAAAATTTATAGAAATATTATTTAAATATTAGCGTCACCATCTCGTCGGTAAGAGTTGTCATTTGTTCTCCTACGATTTCTTCAATCATCATTTAATTTTTTTTCATTCCATGTTTCTATCAAAAGCTGCATCGTTCCCCTCCTCTGACCATACTATTCTGGGTCTTCTTTAGTTTTCTGCTGCACTTCGTATAACTGCCTCACTGTAACTGTTATCAGTTGTTCTTCTACGATTTTTTCTTCTTTCTAGTCACTTGATTAGCATGTTCACTCTTTTCTACTATCACCTAGGTACTGCAATTCTTTTATCCTTTGTTCCTTGTTACCTTCTGTGTATTTTTATTGCTTTCATCTATTCATTCGAAAGAGTTATCAAAAAATTTTGTATCGGCGTTAACTCGAAATATCGTAGATCCATATCACGTTTACATAATTTCCTTTTTTTTTATAAAGTATTCGAATATTCTGCTAAGTGAACATATTTTTCCAAAAAATGACATACAATAAATCCTGTCTAAACGTATATAGAATATTTTATTTTTAATGTCCAGAAAACTTCTATGACTTCAAAAATGCTATAACATACACAATTTATCAACTAACAATTGTTTTAATCTTTCAGGTATCGGCGCCACTACTGAAAGTGGTTTAACGCCACTCCATGTAGCTAGTTTTATGGGATGTATGAATATTGTCATCTACTTACTCCAACACGATGCTAACCCTGATGTTCCAACAGTGAGGGGCGAAACGCCGCTACATTTGGCAGCTAGAGCCAATCAAGTAAGTAATGGCCAATTGCAAAGACAAAAATTTGACAGAAATGTATTCAAAACATATTTTTACCTAATATTTTCGTTTTTATTTCTAGACTGATATCATACGGATTCTACTCCGAAATGGTTCTCAGGTTGACGCTAGAGCTAGAGAGCAGCAAACGCCTCTTCACATAGCTTCTCGCTTAGGAAACGTTGATATCGTTATGTTACTTCTTCAACATGGAGCTAAAGTTGATAATACTACCAAAGATATGTACACGTCACTCCACATAGCAGCCAAAGAAGGACAAGACGAGGTATGCTATTTAATTGTATACTGACGTTCAATATTAACGGAGAAGATCAATTTAAATCCTAGTTATTGTCTACGTCTCTATCAATGTTACTTTAGAAAATACAGTACTTATTTCTCGTAGTACCATTCCTCTGGGCCTCGACAAAGATGCGACTGCTGTGATCCAAATGACAAAAGTGACCATTTAGTTTTTATTTTTATAGTATTCCAATTTGCCTCATTAACATTGTTTTCTATATAATAATTGTGAAGTTTTTCTATTAATGCTGTATATACCAAAGAAAAATCAATCTGTTGACCTTATATCGAGTATCAACGAATACCTATATATTGGGGAACATTTGCTACAATATTCGAGGAAGATGAGTCAGAAAGGGGGAAACTCAACTTAGCTATATGTTGGGTCTAAATCGACACCGATTTATTTTTGTCCATAAGGCTGTTGTTAATTTCCTCGGACACTGACCATAATTCTTTTGTCAATAAATCTCTTAGGGTTTGTAATGAACTAGATTGGTGGAGTGGACTGTTGGGTTTGTCGTTCACTACTGCACCTAAGTAGATGTGTTGTTTTTTTTCTTTGATAAGGTTGCGGAAAGAAGGACCAGTCGTAATTTTAAGTAACGTTCAATAAACACTTAAATACGACAATTTAAACACGTGAATCACTTCACAACAAAATAGTAACAAGATAGAGCAACAAGAATATCCACAGATCATTGATAGTTGGTTACTGTTTTCTTAAAGATACTAAATGCTCGTGAGGTAGTTATGTATATTGTTCCGATAATTCTCGAACGACGTCACAGAAAATGGCACGTTTTTATATTGCGTCGTAACGCAAGAGATATTTTAATACTTCAGGTAAATCGTAACTTTTCCCGTTCTTAAGTTCAAAATTGATATGATTCGTTGATCTAGATATAGTTTTAACGCGCACTGTATGTTTTAGAATATTTTTTTATGCCGACCGTTCGAGAGTGGTTTTTAGTTCTGTACTGTTTGAGATTAAGAATCTGACTACTTTTAAATTGGTTAATTTTTCTAGATATATCGCAAGTTTTTGGAGGTACAACTTTCTCTTCTATTTCCGTTGAATGGTGATATTTTTGACATAAAGTTAATTATCCACTTGACTATGAAGCGATAAATAGGGTCCTGTTAGATAATTTATGTCAATCCATTTCGAATAGCTGAGATTTCTCTTTTTACTTTGTGTCAGGGTTTGAAATATTTTCACGGTGCTAATTGAGGATCGTAATCACTCAACGTTATTTGTAGTAACATTTTAATGGTTTTGGAAAGTTATATAATTTCTATTTTATAAAAAAACATGAGGTTCTTTTGAACCATTTAAAACTTTAATTGTTGGGTTTCGAGTTGAGCAGGCACTTACAAGGCAAACTATCTTTTATTAATGGGCGTTTACGACCATTAAAGTAAATACTAAGGATTTAAAGTTACAATAGGCATTCAGCCAGTCCGAGAATTCAATATTATGCGAAAGCTCTCGTGATTGACTCGTCATCGTGATATATACATCATGCCATATCACAACAAAATTTATTAGAGCTAGAGGCAATTTGTTACTGTCAAACCAGATATTACTTTTCCGCTCAACCTATCTAATATACGAGAAAAGTATTGGTTAACCCACAAAAAAGTTGAAATTTTGAAAAAAATGTTTCAGCTCTTTTTTCGTTTTTCATCAAGAAAAACACGAAAAAATGGTTTCTAGAAAAAAAAATCCTGTGTGTATGTCGTCGTCTGCCACTTTTCGTTACATGTCTTGTTAGCACGATACAGCCTCCAGAGTGCAACAAATCACCAATGTTATGATTGAATATTGTTCAAGACAGATGAGCCCTATTGATTTACAGCTCACAATAGCCAGTACAACGGGTGCTATGGTACTTGAAGTACGAAATTTTTGTCACTTTTTGAGAAATTTCAATTTGTTAGCACGATACAGCCTACGGAGTGCAAAAAGTTACCAATTTTATTATTGAATATTATTCAGAACATCTCACAGATGAACCTTATTGATTTTCAGCTCACCACAGCCAGTACAACAGGTGCTATAGTACTTTAAGTACGACATTTTTGTCATTTTTGGAGAAATTTCAGTTTGTTAGCACGTTACAGCCTCCGAAGTATATACAAGTGACCAATTTTATGATTGGATATTATTCAGGGCGTCTCAAAGGTGAACACTATTGAGATTCAGCTTACTAAAGTCAGTATAACGAGTGCTAAGGTACTTGAGGTACCAAATTTTTGTCATTTTTTGAAGAATTTTCAGTTTGTTAGCACTATACAGCCTCCAGCGTGTATACAAGTGACCCATTTTATGATAGAATATTGTTCAGGGCGTCTCATAGATGAACCTTATTGATTCTTAGCTCACCAGAGCTAGTACAACGGATGATATGGTACCTGACGTGCCACATTTTTTGTCCTTTTTGGAGAAATTTCGGGTTGGTAGTACGATACAGCCTCCAGAGGGTATACAAGTGGCCAATTTTGTAATTGTATATTTTTCAAGGTTTCTCATAGATGTATCCTATTGATTTCCAGCTAACTATAGCGAGTACAGCGAGTATAGCGGGTCCTATAAATCCAGATACACTGCATTTTTAATTACTATTGGAGAAATTTCGGTTCGTTAACACGATACAAGTAACAATTTTAGAATGTTATTCAGGGCACCTCACAGATGCGGAAAAGTTAGTTTTAATCTTTAAGACCGTTTATTTTTTTATAGAATACTCAAAATGATGTGTAGGTCATAGGACAGTAACTCCTCTCTCCTAATATATAACAATTCATTATTCTTTAGATTTATTTTCAACATTTGACCCCCCATTGCAATTTTATCACCGTTATTTACTTATTATTCGTTCGGAATATTAATGGTTATGATTTTTGGAAGGTTGCTGGAGTTCTACTAGAAAACGGCGCATCTTTAGATGCCACTACAAAGAAAGGTTTCTCTCCACTACATTTAGCTGCTAAATATGGACACCTTAAAGTAGCCAAACTACTCCTTCAAAAAGAAGCTCCTGTGGATGCTCAAGGTAAAAATGGGGTAACTCCACTACATGTGGCTTCTCACTACGATCACCAGAATGTTGCTCTATTGCTATTAGACAAGGTAAACTTATTTCTTATTAATCACTTTCAAAATAGTTTTATTATTCGAAGAATTATTATTCAACATATTCATAAATATTTCATCAAACATTTTATTATGTTCTAGGGTGCTTCTCCACATGCTGCTGCCAAAAACGGCCATACGCCTCTACATATAGCAGCAAGAAAGAACCAAATGGACATCGCAAATACTCTCTTAGAATATGGAGCCAAGCCCAATGCAGAAAGTAAAGCAGGGTTCACACCTCTACATCTTAGTGCTCAAGAAGGACACGCTGACATGTCGGCGCTACTTTTAGAACATAAAGGAGATGCTAATTATGAAGCAAAGGTGAATATATAAATATGAATTTGTTCTTTATTCAGTTCTTATACGAAGAAATAATTGAAGCAATTATTTTTTGGTATATTTGATCCACATGAGTTGAATTATATCTTCATATTTGATTCAAAATATCCCTCAATTGAAAAATCAGTACAAAACGGTACGAAAAGCTTGCAAACGCCAAAACATTATTGGTATACGCTCTTTTATTATACTTCCGCTGCAGATAATAATGTAAATTTCCACTGAATTAGACGATTTCGTATATCTAGAGAATCCTAGTCAGCAGAACCAAAATCACAAGAGTGTTCACCGACAAAAAATACAGTTACTGCTAGAATCGAAATAGTCTGTAACAAGTTAATAACGCAACTATTAAAAAGTCGAACTAACAGTTATCATTAATATTATATGGTTTATTTCAGAACGGTTTGACACCTCTCCATCTCTGTGCCCAAGAAGATAGAGTACCTGTGGCGGAAGTACTAGTGAAAAATGGAGCGAATGTGAATTGTGCTACGAAAGGTGGCTATACCCCACTTCACATCGCCAGCCATTACGGTCAAGTTAACATGGTGAAGTTCCTTCTCAAAAATGGTGCTGATATTGAATCGAAGACATCTCTGAATTATACACCACTGCACCAGGCAGCACAACAAGGTCATGCGACTATCGTTAACATTCTTCTAGAGCATAATGCTGATCCTAATGCAGTTACAACGGTAAGAGTCAAAATAGGGAAATTGTCAGATATATTAATAGTCAGTTTCTACTCACAGTAGAAAAATCATGTAAGGGTTGAAATAGTTTCAGAGCTAAAGGTCGCGTTAAACTGAGAAACATGTTGACTAGCACATACTAAAGAGGAAGAAAAGTTGGTATACAAAATTTCTAAACTATATTTGGAAAATATCAAAACATTAATGTTAGGAGCAGAACAAGAGCAAATAAGATGAGTAGAAAGAAAATCAAGCAGAATTATTATGTAACATTCATTATAATAAGTGAACTATAAACTAGAACAGAAATTTATATGCAGACACATTGTTGAGTCCATAAGAATCCAGCATCCGTATTTTTTGGTTAGCTTATCTTTAGTTAAGTGCGGTACTCCTCAGATTATCCAACATTACACTGTTTTGTCTCCATATCTCTTTTACTGTTCTAGTTTTCCATATTACCTTGGCGAATCAATTTACAAACCATCAAAACTGTTATTCAATTTTTTTGTACCTCACTCACTTTTAATTTTTTCGTTTCTCATTGGATCACTCTCGTTAATTTTCTCGGTATCTTCATTCAATTCTCTGTTTGTTCTGTTTTTTTCAACCTTTTATTGATCTCTATTTTTCCATTGAATTGAAAAACTCTTTACAATACTTCTTTCCCTCTATTCAGTATTTGACAACCACATGTGGATATGCGCCTCTTCAATTTTTCTTCATCCCTCTCTGTTCTGGGATTTTACTATCCAAATTTTCGCTGTGATCTTCCTATCAATGGTTTCAATTCTGTTCCATCAATTGCGACTTCTTCTTCTTCTGGTTTATTGACCTCTTGCTTCACAGCATCCGGCCAGGTTCTTTCCAGAATGCAGTTTCACGAAGAGTGCACTGTCAAGTGCATCTGGTATTGTCCCATACTCTTCGGGAAGGATAAGGTATAACAAGACTCTTCTCGTTCTCTGGCGGATCCAGAACTAATCACAAAGGTTACGCCAGGTATACGGGATATGATGGTACAGGATTAGCTAAAAGAAATATCTCATTTAATTTGTTGTAAAATGTACTCAAAATATGTTTTATGTGAACTCGACATTTAAGAATATTATTAACGTGGGTTGGCCCTTTCGTATATTTAATTAATTTTTTATATAATTCTGAACTATTTCTATAATTTGGGCAATTAAAAATTGCATGAATGAGATCTCTATACAGTCTTTAATATTCATTTTATTTAGGTGGGCTGGTGTACAACAGTGGGTTGATCTCATTTTACATAGAGTAGGAATGTGGAATCTTGATTTGTAGCTAGTCTCATTGAACCAAGGCATCTTTGCTGGCATGAGGTTTAGCATAGTATAGCTCTGCCCCTTTTGTGTTCCCAATTCTTGGTACTTGAAAACCCATTCGCACCAGATCCTTTCCTTGATGTTATTAGTGATTTCTGCATAGTGTAGTTTATTACCATTTTCGGTTAACGTCCTTGCTTCTGCTGCTAATTTACTTATGTATTCCTGAAACAATCTGACATGTTCTGACGTGACCTGACGTGATCTGACGTGTTCTGACGTGATATGTTACCAAGTTTTGACGGTAGATGACTTAGACGACAATGTAGGTTAATAGTGTTGACGGCAGATTGTGTAGACGAAGGTTAACAGAATTGGCGACAGATGGCTTTATGACTACATCCTTTATAATAAACATATTCATGATCATATCCTCTATATTGAACGATTGATATAATGCCCTTTACCATCGAACTTATTCCTGACTACACCCTGTAGACTGCATCCCTCTACTCAAAATGCTGATATGATAATACCACGGGCATCCCTCCACATGCTGATATGGCGATACCCCATATCCCCTCAACGTTACATCCCTCCACATGCTGATACCTCGCATCCCCTCCCCCACTATGCGGGATTCTTTGGTATAATTCATTGTTTGTTGTAGGTTCACTACCAGGAAAGAAGAAGAATCGATCGTTCCTCTTCCGTGTATGCTCCGTCTGGATTTTTCAGGGACATTGTAGGGTTAGTTCCCCCACTTGCCATGACTTTTGTAGTCTGGCCGCTGTGTGAGTGGAATTGATTTTTTCACAAAAGGTTTAAAGGTTAAGCCTTCTGGGATTCCTAATATATTTATTGTACTAAGCTTCTCAGTATACCCCTGCCAATTTCCGCCACGTCACTGGAATAAAAAGCGTCCGTTATTGCCTCACTGTTCCAGGTCGTAGTGCTGGTGATTTACCTCATTTACTACCTGTTCAATTCAGATTGGTCTGGTAGACCAATGCGTATTTCTAGGATTTCGGATTGGAGGAATCGAGGTGGTATCTCCCTCTTTCTTAAATTCGATGATCCTATGCTCGGAATGTGATGGCTCGTTCATCCCCCTCCAGTCTTTTACATTTTTCTTAGCAGCAACATTCACTATTGTTACGTCCAGGACCTCTTCTCTTGCTCTCGTGATAAAAGTGGGGTTATCCCCACGTTTAAGGTCTCAAGGTTATTTGCTAAGAGATATTCTAATAAACTTCCCCATACGGTATCGTGTGCGTTCGTATCACAACCAATTATGATTGGCAGCCGTCTGCTGTTACAGTGTCTCACTAGCTCTTGTACTTCCTCTGGCGGTGTCATCGGACCGTCTTCAGCGCAGTAGGCACATGCAATGACGATGTCTCGGTCAGTACCCCCAATGTTGAGGTGAACCTTGATTGGAACAAAAATCCGTGAGACGTATTCTGAAACACATATATATTTTATGTTATTCCTTATGATTACACAGGCACACTGAGATACTTGTCGTTGATCATAAATCAATTTAGAATCCTTGCATGCCAAACATTTGATTTGGCCTTCTTTGTTGATCCATGGATCTTCGATTAGTACAATACCCAGTTGTAGTTCTGCGAACAATCTTGCAATCACGGCTGAAGTTTCCTTCGCGTGATGCAGGTTAATCTGAGCTACATTCATGAATGTGAAGGTGAAGTATTATGGATGAGAGAGGCCGAGTTACTCAGCATATATTCATACCCTTCCTTCATCTCTCCCTGTCCCTCCTTGACCATCATCGCAATATCTTCCCCAGAGCTCGAGCACGTTTCTATATCTGGAGTCAGGCTCTTAAACCCCTGGCAGCTTCGCCCAGTTTCCCGGGATGCAGTGGTGATCTCCGGATCCCTAGTTTCCCCAGGAGAGCCGGAGGAGATTTTAGGCTGACCTAAAGCCAAGCTTTCGCCCTTTTTCGGAGATTCCGGATATGGAGGGTATCTTCATGTCCTTCGATCCTCCGTGGGGTTCTCTTTTCTCCCAGCCCCGAGACAGGGGTATGCCCAAAACGGAAGTTTAGCTCGAAACTTCTTGCCTTCAGAGCCTCCCCAAATTGGTGATCGATCCCAATCTTGAGGATAGTTCCCTTTCATTATTTTTTAGAGTTCATGATCTTTCAAGCCCCAGTAGTCAGCTTGGAGTTTTGAACCTCGATAAGTTGGAGGATCTTCTCCGATTTCATGTCGTGGCTTCTTGTGAAGAACACCGTTATGGTGATCAGCTTCGGGATGTCGTTTCCAATTTAGGTCTATCAAAAAAGTTTTATTTCCGCGCCGACCTCATGAGCCAGTCTGCCGACTCTTAAGACCCATTGTCCATTAGTATCATTTCACAGCGGAAATGAATGCTTGAGACGTAGACCTCCTTCTCCTTACTTTGGCTCAGGTCTTCCACCAGAGTTTTTTCCCTGGTGGAAAGCTGCTCTGCTTTCAGCATTACCCTAGAGTAATTCTTGGGCCATTATTCCCACCCTGAAAGCTTTTTCTCCTGTAACAGCTGCTGCGTAACTAGTGAGTTGCCCGGTTATAGTTGCAGCGGTTTTTGGTTTTTTGCTAAGAGGATGCTGCGGAGGAGTGAATATTCTCCGGGCCTCTTTTCTGCTTTGCCTTCCCCGTATAGTCCAGTCGGCAGCGGCCGAAAAGTCAGTGTAAGTGGTATTTTCTCAATAACTCAGAAATAACTATGCAGACCTACTTTAAATGACAAGTACAATAATACCTTAAAATGCAGACAAAAAAATTTATCAGGAAAAAAAGTTATTAACAATTTAATTGAAAAGTTCGCGTTTTTTAGGTCATATTCTTAAATAAGTCAGCAGGATGACTTTGTACGAAAAATGCTTCATATATGATTTATTTGTAATAAAAATAGCTACAAAATGCCGGTGGTCCGATTATGAAATTTTCAATAACAAAGCCGTGAGATGGAAAAAACGGTAAAAGAAGTCAATTTTTTAAAGTTGCTGTAAACATCACAATTATAAAACAAAATTTATTAAACTTTCGAAAATTATAGTTCAATTTATATACAATAATGGTGCTAAAGCTGAAAATCATGAAAGCAAAACTTTTTGTTCTATGAGGTTTTATAAATCTACTGCATCGAAAACTCAAGGCTTTGCCAAATTGGTTTGAAGCATCGCTGATACTTGAAATTTGATATACAGGTAGTGTAAATATGCAGAAACAAATATCAATATGCAAAATTCAATTATCTTCATTTTTACAGCTTTCGTAAGGTTTTATACGTCACCCTACTTTTATACGCCACCGTTTTTCCCTACTATAGATTTTGCAATTTTCATCTTAGAGAAATCTCTTTGACGTAAATCGATTCCTTTCATTTTTTGACGTATTCTCAAAAAAATTTGTGCCACGACCTTCTGGACCGAAGATACGTTTTTTTTCAAAAAAATCTGCAATAAACACGTTACAGCACTCTGATTTTTAAAAGTTAATATTTAATACTTATATTTTCAATACAAAAATATTCGGATGTGATTCATTGATTTCTAGTGTTCGTAATCGAGTATCAAAGTGAAGCGCGAAGTATTAAATTAACAGCCAAAAATCAGAGTGCTGTAACGTGTTTATTGCGCCTTCCAGATTTTTTTGAAAAAATAAACATATCTTCGGTCCAGAAGGTCGTGGCACAAACATTTTTTTGAGAATACGTCAGAAAATAGAAGGAATCGATTTACGTTAAAGAGATTTCTTTAAGATGAAAATTGCAAAAACTTTAGGGAAAAAACCGTGGCGTATAAAAGTAGGGTGACGTATAAAACCTTACCAAAGCTGTAAAAATGAAGATAATTGAATTTTGCAAATTGATATTTATTTCTGCATATTTGCACTACCTGTTTAAGTTTGTAATTGAATAATGTGAACTGTAGTTAAGGCCTGGTTCGGCCACTTCTATCGTTTAATAAAACTTCCCTGTATAACTAAAACTTTAATACTAAACTTCAAACTTAGTTTACAAAGGAAAAGTAATATATATTTAAAATGAATACAGAGTGCAGAAATGCGTAAATTATTATTGTAACGGCTCGCTTGTAACGTGGTTCGATTGTTCTCTTGTACTGGTCAGCAAATTAACGGCGTGGTACCCACTACACTTCCCCACCACCGAGAAGGTTTAAAGGAAGAACAAACACAGCATTGTTTTACACTGTTGCAATGTTTATTCGTATGCGCGCACTATGGCATGTTGTCAAGGTACTGAACACTACCTGTATACCAAATTTCAAGTATCAGCGATGCTTCAAACCAATTTGGCAAAGCCTTGAGTTTTCGATGCAGTAGATTTATAAAACCTCATAGAACAAAAGTTTTGCTTTCCTAATTTTCAGCTTTAGCGTCATTATTGTATATGAATTGAACTATAATTTTCGAAAGTTTAATAAATTTTGGTTTATAATTGTGATTTTCACAGCAACTTTACAAAATTGACGTTTTTTACCGTTTTTTCCTGAGACCCTTTCTCAGTGGGCCGTCTATGCCATCCGGTTATCCCAATTTTGCCAGATCGAACGGCATAGGACCTTTGTGCCGTTCGGTCTTTTTTCTGTCTGAAGAGTGCCCGAATGAAGGTTTTCTCCACTACTTTTCTGATGGCATTTTTTTTTCTATCTCTGTCCATAGATGGTCCACCAAGAAGCTAGGGTCAAATCGGTTCACTGCTGCAGAGCCCCGCATGCGGAGGTAAGGGGTTTAATACAAGGTCGAAACCAGTAAGGACTACTCTTCTACAGTGCTATTCAAAAGTCCCCTCCCCCCTCGTATCTTTTGAACGGCTACACTAACATTAATAAAATTTGGAGGGTGAAAATAAAGTGTTGTAAACTTCTCTACGAATGGTAACAGGTGACGTAATAGTAATAGATGACGTCACAGTGCCACTCTGGCCAATAATTTTAAGTAGGACCTTATGGCAAGTGATATCTCGTTTGAAAGGCATTGACATTGGCTACATAGCCATATTAATTTTGTTTGGGTTTAAATTAATTTTGACAGATAAACTGAATAAATACCAAAATTATTATTTCACATTTAAATATTGAAAACTTTTCAGTCCGCCTCTGGTTAGTTTTCAAAAAAATTGACGTTTGTAATTTAATAGTAATTGTTGCTTTGCAAACTTTTTCTAAATATCTTAAATATTTAATTTTATTATTGTTTAACGAGACGTTTAAGAGTTTATAGGCAAAATGGTACGTACTCAAGCCGACAAAGTAGCAGCTATCTTAATAATTGGTGAATCTAGAAAGAATCTCCTTGAAGCGGAACGTTTATTTAATGAGAGATACTCAGATCGCCATATCTCGAGAACCTATTTTAGGGAGCTTCTTCACAAGTTTGAAGCAACAGGTAGTGTTCAAGATGCCAAACGATCTGGCCGACCAACATTTAGTGATGATAAAAAAATTGATATAGTTGCTGAAATGGTAGTAAACCCTACTTCCTCTTCAACTAAAATTGCGTCTATCTGTGAAGTAAGTAAAAGTACAGTACAGAGAGTATTGGCTAAAAGTAAATTTCATCCATACAAGTTAAAAATGGTGCACCACCTTTGGGATGACGATCCCGACAGAAGACGCGAATTCTGTGAATGTATGACAAATAAAATTAGTCAAAACCCACATTACACAAAAACAATTTGTTTCAGTGACGAAAGTACTTTTTGCCTCAATGGAAATGTGAATACACAAAATGTAAGGTATTGGAGTGACACAAATCCTCACACCTTCCATGAACAACATACCCAATTTCCAGAAAAAGTCAATGTTTGGGCAGGTATTTTGGGAAACCACGTAGTTGGTCCTGTTTTCCTAAATTCAAATTTTAGCGGTGAAGTGTTAATTCTTGAAATTCTGGAAGATAATCAAGATGAATTCGGCTATCTGGAAATAACATTTCAACAAGATGGTGCTCCTATACATTATTATGGTGCAGTAAGACGTTACCTGGATGAAGAATATCGAGGTAGATGGATCGGCCGGCGAGGTCCTATAGAATGGCCACCTCGGTCACCAGATCTGACACCGTTTTGGAAGAAAGAATTACTGAAGAATGCAAT
The DNA here is from genome assembly GCA_963921935.1 of Galeruca laticollis. Lineage (NCBI taxonomy): Eukaryota > Metazoa > Arthropoda > Insecta > Coleoptera > Chrysomelidae > Galeruca > Galeruca laticollis. Next base: position 220,068,631 of record OY998177.1, on the reverse strand, counting down.
GCTATTTCAGCTGACACATTCGAACGAGTACGACAAGAGTTTACTAATAGGATGTATTACTGTCAGGAAGTAGACGGAGCACATTTCGACCACTTGCTTTAAGAATCCATTGTTGATGTTTGATTAATTAAATTAAAAAAAATAATTTCAATAATTTTGGTATTTATTTAATTTATCCATCAAAATTAATTTAAACCCAAACAAAATTAATATGGCTATGTAGCCAATGTCAATGCCTTCCAAACGAGATATCACTTGCCATTTAAAATTATTGGCCAGAGTGGCACTGTGACGTCATCTATTACTATTACGTCACCTGTTACCATTCGTAGAGAAGTTTACAACACTTTATTTTCACCCTCCAAATTTTATTATTGTAAGTGTAGCCGTTCAAAAGATACGAGGGGGGGAGGGGCCTTTTTGAATAGCACTGTATATAGCCACGAATTCTTCGGCATGGTTCCCCACTTTGCTTTTATGTTTTTAATGAGGATGTCTCTTCTTGGTCTGGACAGTAAAGCCAACATCCCCTATCGCACTGGCCCGCGAGCCATGACTACAGACAGTCAGGAGACATTGGTATAACAGGTGATTTCGAGACAAGCTCGAAATTTCATCCGGCATCGTAACCCTGTGTGCAATCCCTTAGCCACGATACTACAGCTGGGATACGTAAAGTTGGTCCGTGGCAGGCCATTTGATGGCTACTAGTTGAGTTTTTACACACAACGAGCCTCCAAATATTTCCCTGCACATCGCCTCCTCATATAAAATCATCTCAGAGGCCCCTCCTATCCGTCACCTGGAGACACGCCAGGTTGGATACTGTTTTGTCAGATCTTTCAGACATGGCATCAAGAAGAATGAAGACGAGGAGCCAGAGGCACAATATACTAGTGGGCAAGGCAATAGAGAGCTTATATCGTTACCTAAGATTATTAGTTCAGTGGTTTGCAGAACATGGAAGGGTTTTTGGAATGCGAAGTGTTTATAGACGGATAAGAAGGTTTAGACTTTTTGCATAGTCACCTCAGTTGGCGTTACCTTAAACTCAGGAATATCGAGGAAATCGACTTCAGTGGTGCCCAGAACTGTTAGTGTGATTAATCCCCGTTTCACCTAGACATGCATGATGGTAGAGCGAAGGTGAGGAGACGAGGCCAACGTCATAAACCTCAATTTTTTGTTGAGCGGCATGTATATTGCACACTTGGATTTATGATATTACAAACTGACCTTTAGTTTTCATCGGGGGCAATGTGAATTCTCATCGATACAATCAAGAAAAATTGGAACCTCATGTGATGTATTACTCAAAATCCAACCTTTCAACAAGATAACGCCCGGCTAGATTTAGACTACTTTCACAAGGCTCAAATTCATCTCCTACCTTGGCCCCCAAAATCCCCGGATTTATCCACAATTGAATTTTTGTTGGACATAATCTCCTCAAACTCTGATGGGTCTTCGACATAAGATAGAGGAGACATGGAATGCTATACCCCAGAAGGATATTCATCACCTGATTATGGTATATCTAAACGCATCAGGGAATGTGTAAGAAATCGTGGAGCTTTAAGCCATTATTAAAGTTGGTGAGCAGAAACTTAGATTATCCTCATTCGATTGGAGTGAAATGTTAATCATTCACATATTACGAACTCCCTGATATGTATACCAAATATTACCGAAATAAAATAATTTTTACTTGGTGTTCGGTTTCTATGTCACTGAGTATACTCCCATGGACAAAAACAAAACAAAAGACTATCCTTTAAATGTGGCAATTACTTTGCTTCCTCTGTTTAATATTTTTCTTCAATCTTCCAACTGCTCAGATGGTTTTATCTATTTAAAAGGAATTTTAGTCTCTAACACGCTTGACTCCAAAATGGTTGTGATTACCGATTGACTTGTATCATGTAAAATATTTCTAATACTTTTCCAGAACGTAATTTTCGATATTTTACTTCAACATTTACAAATATATTAATTGATTGGAACATGTAGACTTTTACATATGCTCCAGCCCTGTCTTAAACGTCTATTACATGAACCAATTAAAGTTTACAATGTCCATTAAACGTTTGTTGCGAATAACTATTAATAAATTACTAATACGGTGAGTGCGTAAACAGATACGTGAACATCGAGAAAAAATTGTAGTCCAAGGACTTAGGATAATTGCAATTTAATGCAATTAATACGTTGAAATTGGAATTACGAATGTTTTGTTGTTTGTTATATGGCCAATATAAGTAATAAGATTTATAGAATTTATATAAGATGTAACGAAAATGTTATAAATAAGAAGGAATCTGGAATTGGAATTCTGGAAACTGTACCGTTAAACATGTCATGGCATCTAAAATTACAATGATTATTGAATACCAACGAAATTGATTATTGACGAGTCAACTTGATAAATTTAAATTTGCTTTTTCATTTTTGCAGAATGGACAGACTCCCTTGAATATCGCCCAAAAATTAGGTTATATTACTGTGATCGAAACCCTGAAGATTATAACGACAGTTACCAACATCACAACAACTACAACTGTCAATATAGAAGAAAAATACAAAGTACAAGCGCCCGAGCTGATGCACGAGACGTTCATGTCGGATTCAGAGGAAGAAGGTGGTGAGCTTTTGTATATTATTCCTGTTGTGTTGTGTGCTGCTATTGCTATTTTTATAAATAATGAGAGAATTCTTTTCAAATTTAATTACTTTCGCAGAAACAGTGTATTTTTATAAAATAACCTTAGTTTTAGCAAGATTTTGAATGCTGTTTTTCTGTTTTATTAATAATAAAACCAAAAAAAAAAATAATATACAAAAACTAGTTCATGAAAATATATTTAACTGATATTCCGCTTAGCTCTTAGCTTCATCACCAAACAACAACAAAATAATAAATAGTAGGTACCTTTAAAAAGTTTTAATGTTCACTTCCTCTATAAGTGTTTCGTGTAGCTCTTCAACTCGATATCTCACAAATCATTGGCATTTTATCCAGGAACAGCAATAGCTCTTATTCATTTCCAAGTATATTTTGACATTTGTACGCACAACTGATTATATGATGAACGGATAATAAAATGCGTTGCATAACAAGTTATTATGTTGTTATAGACGACCTTGGAAATCTCTTTTGTACTGTTTTAATTCATTCGTTATCCTTGACAGTAAATAAATAAATCTTCATTGAACTCACTCATTCGTAAAGAATTTTGTTTCGTTCTGCTGGAATTAGCGCATCTTGATAATTACTGAATTGTAAATAATATAAACTCTTCATTGTTTGAAATTTAATGCTTGAATTATGTAAAATTGAAAGTATTAGAAAATCCTACCAAAATATACGTAATTCATTTCCTTGGATATGAGTCAAATTTCGTAGTTTTTTCTGTAGCCATATTAATTCAATTGATCAACGAATATATATTACTGGAGTAACTGATTTTTAGTAATCTCGCCATTTATGATTTAGTAAATAACGCTACAATCACATCGAAAAATTGAATAATATCCCACTTGGTCACATGCCACAGTTGCCTAATTGGCCAATTATTCATTCTAACCGCTGCTTCAAGCTCTTTTACATAATTGGTCCACGACTTCGTTCCATCGAACGTTGGGGCCTTGACTAAGGCAAAACTGCCAATATCTTCTATCTTGGGGTGTATTTCGGGTTTGTAGGGTTTTATATATTTGATCTTCTTTTCTTTTGCTGGCGTGTCTTGCGTTCTTAAATTTGCTATATCTATCTCTAACTGCTTGATTTTCTCGTCCATCGTTGCCATCTCATTCTCCATTTTTTTATCCATCGTTGTCATCTTACTTTCAATTCGATTTTAGAGACGAAATTTTATTTTCAACGTCAGCACCAATGTTATTAATAAAATATCGGCAAAAATATTGTCCATGTTAGCAGAAATATCGTTCTTCATAGTTGACCTGTTCTCGTCCATATTAGCAGAAATATCGTCCTTCATAGTAGAAACTTAAGAGATTAAGGTTAAAGCCTCGTCTTTGAATAAAAATGTTTCTGGATCCAAGCCGTCACTTTCCAGTGCCACTTTGAATCACTCTCCTTTCCGGATGTGTCCAGCTCGCGATTTTCCAATTCTGCTCTTAATTCCGTCACTTTCAAGTCACTCAGTCACTTGGCCATTTTAACGTACCTTATTTTTATTTATATTACCCCACACCTGACTCCACTGTAACGTTTTTCTTTCTTATTTATATAGTTTATCCTGATGAATGGGATAAATGTATACACACGATATATTTACTTACTCTTAATCTATTTATACACTGTATATTTACTTACACACTTCACCATTAATTTACGTTTCAAAGACACTATTTATTAATTTATATCATTCACGTCTATTCGCGCACTAGATTAAACTGTAACTGACTTACTGGTCGCAGATAGTCGCATTATATATTAAAATCCCTTTCCAGAAAGATCGGATTTGTAGTATTACCAGAATTCGGTTCCCAATAAAAACAACCAAAAATACTTCCTTTCTCGAAAGGTACCGCTTTCGCCAAAATTTTAAGCATTCGATAATGTTCGATTAGACAGAGCTGGATTCGAGGACTACACCAGTATGCGATTCCGTAACATTATGTACCGTAGAGAACGATGCACGATAACTGCTGCACATAAGAAGCAACAGACAAATATAAATCTATTCTCTTACCGAACGACTGGGCATTCGCAAAGCAAATACTCTACAGTTTCAGCGACGTTCTTGTAGTATCGGCAACATTCATATTCTGACTTGCCCATTTTTTTGGGGTGATATCTCAGGGTGCAGTATCCAGTGAGGAGTCCAGTTAGAATTAGAATTAGAATAGTTTATTGTTCTTTTATACAAAGTACATCAACAAGGAGCCAGTTATATAGTAAATATAAATTACATATATACTCCTAAACTAACATGATAAATAAAAGGTATTACAAGAAACAATGACATAAAATTTACATGTTTTTAAAGACAGCGCACAACACATAATAGTCCATCAATAGAGAAGGGAAAAAATACAAGATAAACGGATAATTCCCATAACTAATCCTATACTATAAATTGTTTATGTAGAGATACTGTGGATAGCTAATCATTAATAATGAATGATCTAATTTTCATTGCTCCGCTGATAAAACTATGCAATTGCTTCAATAGTAAGAGATCGTTTGAATTAAGAAGGCAATCTAGATCATCTGAATGCTTTCGTCTTCCTATGACTGTATTTCTTAATCCAGCATACATTGGGCAGTCAAATATATGTTCTCGGCAATCATTGGCCTGCTGGTTACATATTGTACACATCTCGTCAGTTTTTATTGTGTGAGAGGAGTAATTCACATATAGGTATAAATACTGTGAATTAGCTGTGCGCAGTTGGGCTGTTAATCTTTTAATATAAAGCGGTGACGGTCCACTTAAATAATTGTAATTATTATTATTTTGCAGAAAGAATTTATATGTAGGGTGGTGTATACTAAGTAATATTTTATTCCAATCATTTTGCATGTTTTTAGCTAGATGTTCGGCTAATATAATATGTTTAAAATTTTCATTGATAGAGTCAGTGTTAAGATTAACATTATATGAACAATAAATACTGATAACATTAATTAACTGAACAAACCAATTGTGTTTGTGATGACCGTATCCAGAGTTATACAATTTTATTAATCGAAATAATGCTCTATAGGGGTACCTTGTGTGATTTTGAGATTTCACCCTGATGAAGTATTCAATTGCTTGTTTTATTAGATAATATTCTAGCCTGCATAGATTGGCTGCGACTCTTATTATATAAGCGGCAGTAGTTCTCTGGAGGAATAGGAGGTTTTTCCAAAAAGATGTCTGTATTTTCTCAGTTTGATCCAGATAACGCAGACCCCATATATTACTGGCATATGTGAAAGTGGGTATGACAACATTGTTATACAGAGTCTCAATAGAGAGAAGAGAAGATAATTTTTGCGAGTTTATAGTTGAAAGTACAGTACCTTGAGTAATTCTTGCTTTTCGTTCTCGTGATTTAAAATTATTTGGAAACAGTCCATTGAAAGTAAAGACCACTCCCAAATATTCATAAGTGTTTGAGATTCCTATTGGGTTGTTAAGGTATGAAAACGTGGGTTGTTTTCCAAAATTGGGGCTCCTTCGGAATATAACTAGTTTTGTTTTTTCTGTGTTTACCTGAAGCTTGAATGTGTTGCAGTATGATTCTAAAATCCTCAGGTTCTTTTCCATTTGTATTTGTGACTCTGCAAACAGTACCAGATCGTCAGCGTATAACAACATCCGTATGTTATCCCCTTCATCCAGAGTAATTCCCTTACTGCCTTGGTTCTGAAAATAAATGTCAATATCGGAAATAAATATCGCGAATAGTAGTGGGCTGAGCGGGTCCCCTTGTAAAACACCTTGGGTTATTTGTACTCTCTCTAAACTGCTACCTTCTTGTTCTATAAACAGTGCTGCTTGGTTGTATATTATTTTTAGTACTCTAGTAATTTTTGCACTTATTCCGTTTAAATATAATTTTTCCTAGAGTATATGATGGTCCAACGAATCAAAAGCTTTTCTAAAATCTACAAATAGAGTATATAATTTTCTTGAGGGGAGACGAAGGTAATTGTTAATTATAGAGTAGAGCACAAATATGTTGTCTTCACAGTTGCGTGTTCTGCGGAAGCCGCTTTGGCACTCTGGTAATATTTCATTATTCTCAACAAAGTAAGTTAGTCTTGAATTAATTAATTGGGTAAAGAGTTTAGTTTTGTGATTTAAAAGTGCTATGCTACGGTAATTGTTAGGGTTTTTAATATCGCCACTTTTGTGGAAGTGGATTATTTTAACATCTGCCCATGTGGGTGGTATTTGTTCTTCGTTTAAAATTTTGTTGAAGAATGTTTTCAGGTGTATTATAAAATCCAAAGGGAGGTTTTTGAAGAATTCGTTGCTAATGTTGTCTACACCGGGTGATTTATTATTTTTAGTGGAAAAGTTTATATCTAGATAACGGTGGATAATGACAAAATGTTGTGAATCTATATGTAAGTGCGTTCCATAAAACTTTTTGTAAAACTCAGTCATTGTGGCGGTATCAATTGTGGGAACTCTATTTTCAATTCTTCTAGTTTTTAGGAGTTCCCAAAATTCGGAGGGGTTGCTGATATTATTAAATTTATTCATTGTAACGTTTTCGTAAGCTAATTTTTTAATTTTGATAAGTTGTTTATACTCTTTTTCTAATTTCACTATATGATATTAGTGCATTCTGTACAAAGTTAGAGTTTTTTAATAGTTTTTTTGACATGTTTAACTTTTTCTTTGCATCCTTGCAAAAGTTATCAAACCATGGTTTTGAATTTGAAAACATATGATTAGTATTGTTACGGTTTTTTTCCATACCTAAAAATTTTGCTGTTAGCTTGATTGCCTCATTTATTTGATTGTCCATTATAATAATAGAACTCGAGTCTGAATGTATTTCAAAGATAGGTACTATATTTTTATATGGTTGTGTTCTGGCAGGATCCCACTTCATTATTGTTTCTTTATAGCTATTATATTCTGATTGTTTATTACACTCCACAAAATACGCATTTTCTATCTTTACAGTGCAACTCAGATGATCCGAAAACAGGTTTTTATTTATACAAAAACTGGAAATTGGGCCGACACTACTAACTCTTACCCAGACAAGATCTATTGTACTTCGTCCTGACCGCCCAATGTATGTATAAGCACCGTCATAATCATCAAACCTACCGTTTAACAAGAGAAACCCTAGATCTTCCAAAGCTTCTACAAGTAATGTTCCTCTAGTATTATTTAGGGAATCTTTTGACTTACGTGGTTTTAACGGGCGAATGATATGTATTACGTTTTCTGAATCAAAATCATTCAGACCACCTACTCGCATTAAAGTCTCCGTACAAAATCATCTCATCATTTGGGAATTTTACTGATATTTCTTTTACAGTATCCTCAAGCATCTCTACACATACATGATCATTTAAATCAGGTTTTAAGTAGACTACACCTGAAATAATAAAATTATTATTTATATTTATTCTGATAAAATTCCACATATTACATATATCGATCACATCTAACGACTTCACACCACCAAGGTTTTTTGATATAAGTATTAAGATACCCCCACTACCTCTACCCTTTTGCTTATCTTTTAAAGCTTGGCATGAGTAAGTATGATAATTATTTAAAATATTTGGTAAGCTATTTTGGGAAGAGGTAATCCAGGTCTCTACTAAGCCTATTATATCAGAGCTGCACAAATCATTAATTTCCTGTATTCCTAAATTATCTAAAGTGCTAATACCTTGGCAGTTCTAAAATGTTATCTTAAAAGGGACAATTCCGTCCACAAACATTGACTTTTTTACATCTGTGTTAATTAGTTTTTTGATGATGTCTCAAATTCTCTGTTCACTTTTGTTATTTTTTTTGTCGTTTCTTCAGCGCCTTCAGGAGATCTCTCACTGTATTTTCTTCCTTTCGCTGGAGTTTGTTCTGATAGTCCTGTCTCTTCTTCAATCACGATTTCAGTTTCACTTTGTACTTCTAATTCTGATTAGGTATATAGCTTATCGTTAATATATAATTTATTGTAGATGATCTTAGTTCTACATCCCTTGTCTCTTGCAGCTTTTGAGTATTTTATGAGCTGCTTTCTTTGCTCTATAATTTCTTTTGGGAAGTCTTCGTTAATATAGATATTTGTTCTCTTTAATCTATTTCTTCCTTTCAATATGTCCAGCTTTTCATCCCATTTCCCCATTTCTTAATTTTTAGTAATATTGGTCTATTTCTAAGTTTGTTACGGTCTCCTATTCTCCTCGACTCTATTACATCTGACTCTACATTTATTTTGGTGTTTACTCTTTTCAGTACTTCTCTAACCTTATCATTCAGTTGTTCCTCATTTTCTCGCATTTCTTCCTCGATGCCATTTGTTATCAGGTTTTCCCTTCTTAAATCCTTTTCTATTTGAATTACTCCTGCTTCCAGTTTTTTCGTGGCTTCTCTTAATAAATAATTTTCGTTTTTTAGAACTTGGTTCTCTTTTTTCAATATTTGTAATTGACTATGGATATTGTCGAGTTTTTGCTCGATTCTGGCATTTCGTTGATCCATATTTTCTAACTTCTGCAGTATCTCTTCGATTAAAAATTATTTTTATTTTCGGAGTTTAAGATTTAATTCAATTTTAAATTGTAGAAGCCTGACCTGTCTTAATGTATTCAACTTTATATCTTAACTAGTTTATGGAAAAAGTAAGTTTTTATTCCTTGTAATTTATTGATTTCAGGCGTATTATAACCTAGCTTTTTTCAAATTAGATCTTTTTGCCAGTTTTTTGATGTTTCTATCACATGTATATATACACTGTCTTCTTTTATAACACAGTTGTGAAAGTTGTAGGATTTTAATTTTTAAATTTCTCACTCAACTCACTTATTTCACTGGAGCGATTTAAAAGTACACTTTCTGTAAGCAACTTCAGAACCGGCTTCCAGTTACCAAATTCAAGTCTTTCTTGACTAACTCTAGAAGCTTAACGAAAAACTCACCCGCCCTTTCGCTTGTCTTCGTCCTATTCCACTAAGATTTCATCAATTCGTTTTCCCAGAATCAAAACTCTTCTTTCAAGTAAGTGGGCTTTAGATACTCCACAGAAGGGCCAAGGAATTCGGAGTTTACTCCTTCCTTGACGAGACTGTCTTCTTCCTCACTGCCTCTAACGCCCCTGTGACCAGGCACCCACATTAGAGTGTCCCGCTTGGTTGCTGCCAGTTGTCTTAGGGATTATTTACAGTCCCACGTTAGCTTACACTCGCAAGCGTATGCCTTCAGAACTTTCAATGTTACCTGGCTATCTGATAGTATACAGATTTCTGCTCTCTGGATGTCCCTTTTCAGGCACTCCTGGGCACAAATTTATATAGCATGTACTTCTGCTTGATGTATGATTTCATTTTCACCAAGTGGTTTTGAGAGCCTGAAACTAGGCCCTTAACCCCCTTTCCAGCCCTTCTATTCATGTTGGAGATAAGGGGTGTAGCTTAAGGTCTGGATCTTAGAATATTGGAACAAAAATCGGCAGGTTTCAGCATTTTCTTAAAGTATAATGAATAATGCCAAACTTCGGGATGTATTATTTTCTGTGACACACTCTATATATTGTCGAACATTTGAAACTACCGCATTTTTACGATTATATGTAATACAATACATTGTACGAATTGATAATGTGACAAAACATTAATATTAATATCAAATTTTCGATTTATTTGAATATTCTGTAATGAAAAAATTATGCTGCTGTGTTTTTCAAAACGGTGAGTTAAGATATATTTTCCATAGAGTGTTTAAAGTAGTAATCACTTAACGGATTGTGCAAAGGACATTTATATTAATTACAATTACAAAACAATATTTCAACAATTTATACTCGGAACAGTTAAAACAATATATTCTCATGAATGTAACTGCTCTTTAATATAATATTTCTAATTAGTAAAATTATGTGTTTGTATTGTTTAATTAATTTATCGGAAATTTCAATCTTTTTATTGTGTTTCTAATCTTATCTTTTTTTGTTACCTACTTCTTTTATTTGCCTTAGATACTTCATTCCATCCGCTTGTATTTTGCTCTATTGAGAAATATTATGTACCCAATATTCACAGCCATTCATTGATACTGGTCTATAAATACCTTCAATTTAGTTGTCCTTCAGATTTCCTTTCGATTAATAAACATTTATTCATAGAATAATATAATGGATTAAGTGTTTTTTGAACTATTCTATTTATTTCGGCTTCTTGAGTTCCACTCTTATCTGACTGTTCTCCAAGATAATGAAATGAATCATCCACTTGTTCTATACTTTGATCTTCAATATAAATTTTTATCTTCCATGTTTTTCCACCAATCACCAGAGCTTTAGATTTAATCGTGCTTATTTTCATACCATACTCCTTTAATGTTTCCTTCAATACGTTTAGGTTTTGTTGTAGTTCTTTCTCACTATGATCCTTCCATCTTCATACACAATTTGCGCAGTCTAGTATGATTGCTGCGACTTTTCTGTCTAATATCTGTTCTTGTTTGTACAGAGCAACGTCAGTCCTCTGTAGTTATTACATTCCTGTCTATCACCTTTTATGTATATAGGAACAATTGGTGCTATTTGCCTTTCTTTCGGTATATTTATTGTATATTTTAAGTAATAGTTATCCCCTTTTGTTTTTAATCATTTATCCAGTTATTTTATCGTATCCCAATGATTTCCCATTTTTAACTTATTAATTATTTTCGTGAATCCATGGATATATATTATAATATATCTAATATTATTTTATAGTTGCCCCACGTTTGGGTGACAAATTATAATATATTCAATTATACCTTCTTTTAATTATAATTGCCCCACGTTGGGCGCCAAATTATAATATATTCAATATTATTTTATAGTTGCCCCACGTTTGGGTGACAAATTATAGTATATCTAATTCTCTATGATGAATTTTAATTATTTAATTTTAATGTAAACCTTCCTATGAAGATAAATTTCAATTCACCCCACGTTGATGTATATTGTCGCAGCGACAATTCTTGTACATACAACTTAATAACTTTATGTAAGAAATTTCCACTTTGACAGTAGTTGTCAAAAATATGCCCGGCTCTAATAAATATTAATTTAGTATTTCTAAAAATGAATTTATATGTGTAATCGACCTATTACTCTTCTCTCAGGGTGGGATCAAACTGTTAAAAAACTAATTATTCAAAATTTGTTTAAATTTTTACGTATCTCCAAATTATCTGTTTCACTATCGGTCAAAACCTATAGTAACTGTATGTTTAGTATTATAAAAGGCACTTTAAATCTCTGATGACGTTTCCAATATTTCTGTCACTGAAAATTACCAACTGTCACTGATTTTATCGACAGTTTTATTTAATAAAAAATGTTTAATTTTCTGAAATAATGTTATAAAAAGACTATAGTGAGTAGGAATGCAAAATTCTATATTATACTACTAGATTCAAATACAAATTAACAAATTAATATTCCAAAAATTTTCACAACGAAACAACCGTCGTAATTTCTACGAAACTTAAAATTACTACAACCTATATGCTATAAATTAACCTAATGAAAAAGGTTTAATAAAAGTTCCAATTGTCGATCTAAATCTTGATATGGATAAATGTCAAAAACAAGCTTCACTCAAATTTTTCTAGTTCAAAACTTTTCTTCTCTTATGTGAATTTCCTTATATGATTTATTAATTTTATTTGCAATCAAAAATCTAATAGATGAATCTATGTCAAATTTAATTTGAAAATTGGCCTTATTATTTCTCGAGAAATTATTGTAAAAAAACTGGATCAGACTCACCAACTAATAACTGGACAACTCGTACAATTCTAATTGATCTTAGAATTCAGGAAACTTTCTAAATTTTATTTAGAAATCTGGAACACATTCACTACAAACGATGCAATTCTTATTCGAATTATGCTTTATAATGGAATGGCTTTTGAATCTGGTTGTATAAACATACAACTTCTACTATCTACCAAAAATTAAGACAACTCTAATTACGATGTTGCCTCTTCGGGATTTCAAACACAACTAACTAAACTTTCTCCAAATAAATAAATCTCCTCTCCTTTGGTTACGAAAAATTCCTTTTTTTAAAAAAATACTAATTTATGTTTCCCTATAACAAAGAGAGATTTGAATTATTTTATTATCATTGTAATTCTGATAGCAGAGACATCTGTATTTTAAAATTTCAAATATATTCTCCAAAATGTAATCTAATTCTGTCTATCATTAAATATATTCTACATAAACGTCATCCGAAAATTCAAATGTCACATTTGATTTGTATACCGAATTTTTCCAAATTATTGATTATACCTATAATACAGTGTGTATCGAAAGTATTGCATACACATATAAATAGTTTTCCTTATTTCAATGTTTCTTCTACATTTTAAATAGAGGAACTGTATTAATATATTCATTATTCTCGTCCTGTACTGTTCGAATTTTTGCTTTAATTGTGCTTTCTCCGTTATCCAATAATTCCATAAAATATTCTTTCCATCTTTCCATTATTTTTATACCTTCTGTCAATGGTTTTCCATTCCTGTTTTTAGTATTAATTATATCACAAACAGTATCTACCAAAAAAGTAGATTGATCATAAATTAAATCACTTAATCTGGCGCCAAAAATAGCTCAATTGAACCTCAAGTATCGACCTACAAATGTGCACAAAGAAGTTTTCCTTTGGAATTACAAAATTAAAATCGTTCTATTTCCTTTTCATCATAAATTGATATACTTAGTGAATTAGTTACATTACAATTTCCATTTACTTCTAAATTGAAATTATCGCCCATGCGTCGATCTTTATTTCATAAATTAACTACATACTACAAAGTCTTCCAGCGACCCACATTTACATTATTCAGTTAAAATCTCAAAGAACCACTTGATTTCTACGCCCAGAGAATAAAAGCAATTCATGTGGTTATTTATAAAAATGTTGATATAAAAGAAATATTTTATTAGCCTGTTATTATGAACAAGATCAGTAGAATACCAAGAAATGAGTGAGTAAAAATGATTTCATTTATTGAATATATTATGTTTAGTGTCAGTCAGTAGCGTTTCAAATAAAAAATACGAGAATAGATTGAAATAAATGAATTCACAACATTGTCTAATTCAAAATTTAAGTTTGATTTAATCGTAATGGCTTAATTGTGGTACGATTTTATGTTTTATATGTAATAGTGGTAATTGAAATAACCCCTGTTGGTACAAATGTTTAATATGAGCAGAGCACTTTCAGTTTAATTGCAAAACCATCCTCAGTGTAAGAAAATTGTTCACTTTGTACTATAAAACAAATAAAAAAGATATTTAAAGGTTTAGAGCCAGCTTACAGAAATATTTTATTGTAATCATTTAATTGATGAATTTATCCTAAATAGACTAATTTTTCTCGTTGAATTGAAAATGCTTGTCAAGAAATAAATAATACAAAAATTCATCTAGTTAAGGAAATTAAAAATACAATTGATGAAACAATATTTCATAGAGTAAACATATCAGGATAATCAAAGTTTCGTATAGCTATTAAACCTAAAAATTGTTGAGGAAAAATTTACACCAATAATTATAATAAAATTCAATTTTGGAATAAAAATTGTTTAGAGTAAAGTGGGCAAATGGCGGTCACTTAAGAAAAAGTTTTTTTCTAAGTAAAAAAGTAAGTCGTAATTTCAAATAATTCTAAGATAGCAATCATTAGTGCACTTAAAAACTGTTTTGATCTGAAAATCTTTCAAAATGTTTTCTATACTTTTAAGATAACAACAAAAAAATGTACATTTGACTGGCATTGTCATACAGATAGGGGAATTCCGGGCACTTATGCGGGCAATACCGGTCAAGCAGAAAAATGCTTTAAATATAATTAAGTAAACTTCAAATAAGCATTTTTTACCAAAATATCGTTTATTGAAATAAAAAGGAAATAAAAACAATCTAACTATCTAAGTAAGAGGCTGACATTCATCACATGTGTATCCTACAGGTGTGTCCCATCCACTGCATTCAGAATGTGCCCATCTTCCGCATAGGGTACTGCTCATTATTCTTTCCATAATCATTACATATCAAACATAAATATCCATCGACATCTTCATTATCATCATATTAAACATCAGAATCTGTTGAGTTTCCATCAAATAATTTTCATTTATGGGATTCTCTCTTATTTCTTAAATTATTCCTTTTTTCATCAAGATTCATTTTAGAAGGTTGTACCTTTAATTTCTTCTTTTCCTTTAGCTGTTTCTTGGCTTCCTTTTCTTCCAACTCTTGCTTCAATGGTGTAGCTGTGCGCGTACTGTTTTTGCCTGCCTGCTCACTTCTTTTTCTCTGCTAGTTTAGGAACGGGAAGAAATTGTTGAAAAGAGAGAAATCTTGAAGAAGTCGAAGGAATTTCGGGTTGCTCTTTATTTGTAGAAGTCTTTGGTAGAGCATCATCGCTTGCTACAGCTTGGGGATCATTGCTGAAAGACATATCAGCTTCGTTATCTTGTATGGCAATGACGTCCTGATTCAATAACACGGAAGGCAAAAAGTCTTGTTCATTAAAAACGTTGCAGTTATGAGGATAGATACCAACGCTTCTGAAACCAGCTTCTCCTTTGCTAATTGTAGCCACAGTTGAATAAGCTTTATTGAATAAAAACGCTACATCATATGGAGTTATATCAATATTGATTTATTTAATTTCTAAACTTACATGACAATTGACAATTTTTTTTTTGGTCGTTCAACAAACATCAATTTGTTTTTGATTTCGATTATAAACAAAATCGGAATCAAGATCGAAGTGTTGAATAGCACTAATGTATATATGAATATATAAATAAATTATGCAGAAAAAACCAAATAAGACATTGGTTCCCAATAAAAATATACAACTTAAAAACTAATAAAAAAAGTTGTCATTGATACTTACGTTTCTCAAGTTGTTGTTGTTACCATAGAAACTTTAAAAAACGCGCGTGTTTGAAAGTTCGATTTAAACACGCTGAGGCGTGCTTTGAAAAGGTAATATGAGGCATCAATAAAAAAACTGATTTACAAATATGAAGCAACTAAAGAACTATGATAACAAATCTACATGAATTCTAACTAATGATATATGATATGGTGCAGGTGCAGCGAATTATGACTTAGTAACTCCTCCGTCCTTAAGAGGCGAAAATAACGGAGTGATTTTCGTGAACTGTCTCCAAGGGAATTTCTCCCAGTGGCATAATTGGGGACCTGGGGCGGCTATAGATGGAGGGGCCCTCTATATATATATATATATATATATATATATATATATATATATTATAAACAAATACTGTATTAATTACTTACTTTTGATGTGAAATTTATTTAAATGTTTTTGATTATTTAGATTTTTTTTGTTTTAGTTTGGCTAGCTCAGTTTGTTTTTAATATTTGTTTAATAATTTATTTTAATTAGATTATTCGGGAGCATGAAATCCTTTTTCCCTTTGAGTCCTGGCAATTTATACTGTTGTAATAGTTGAAATAAAAAGAAAACACATTATTTGAAATCAATTTAATTATCAATGCAATATTTATTTGATAAAATAATATGCGACGCCAATGGTTATATTGTACCTATTTATTGATTTTAATAATATCATAAATGCGCATGCGTGAAAAAATTAGTCATGCGCTTTAGCATGAAACAAACAAGTATGATACGTAAGAAGCATCTATATTATACAACACAGTTTGTTGACGATGAAAACAATTGAATGGTTAAAACACATAAGAGAATTTATCTATAAATCATAGTTATATATCATACAAATTGCTGTGGAAAGAAATGAGTTATATACATGGATAGAAAAATAGAAATTATATACAAATGGACATAGTTATTGCATTAT
Source organism: Galeruca laticollis (assembly GCA_963921935.1). Taxonomy (NCBI): domain Eukaryota; kingdom Metazoa; phylum Arthropoda; class Insecta; order Coleoptera; family Chrysomelidae; genus Galeruca; species Galeruca laticollis. The sequence goes on along the minus strand of OY998177.1, from coordinate 220,052,051 downwards.
GAAATTTCAATCACTAGATTTATGCGATTACAAGATAGCGAGAGTAGCGTAAGTACATATTTTAATTTATATAAAATTCGGCCTTTTATTAAATTTAACGATTTATGCAATGAATACACTATACAAAGTCTGTTTCTTTCTTTTTTAGATCGATCATGTTTGCAAAAGTTTGTCAATTTATGAAATTAAGTACTTAATTGGTATTTTAAGTTTTTACACTGTTTATTGGCCAATAAATGATTTAAATACACTGACCTGTTGATCTTGAATTTGGAAGAAAGTCTCTGGATCCCAGGAACACTCCACTGAATCTCCAAAAAACCAAAGTTGTTGAAAATTTCACAGATTCTTGTCGGAAAACTTGTTACAATTAACTGTAAGTATTTCTAATATTGTATTTAATCGTACTTTAGGAGTTTAAATGTCTTAAACCGGGAATATCTTTAAATTTTTAGGAACACTATCCCACACACTCCTCGCTTCTTAACACTAGCTTCTGTTCTCCTTAAGCGTCCCCTCGATTTTCGACTTTTTTAAACAAACAGTCTTTTGTTCTTTTCCAGGTCACTATTCTAAAGTTTATTTATTGATTAACAATTTGTTATGTCATCTTTTATAACCAATAAGATATTGTCTTTTGTAATCAGATAATTGAAACTTCAATCACTTATCAAAACAATTTCATACATACAAATACATTAAAATTGGTTATACTTAGATACACTTACATGGTACAACATTCAATATTATTATTGATAGTATATCCTTGTTACATTCATATCAATTATAAATATAAATTCTCTTATGTTATTTGTCTATATGTCATTATTTGTTTATCTATGAAATCTATTGGATTATATTCTATTCAATATTTATATTTGTTCTTATTCTTAAATTAATGATTATAATGAATTAACTATAGTAATATTTGTTTTCATTTCAGATGAACAGCTGATTAAGTTATGGAAAATATTCTTCGTCTTAGGCAACTTTATTTACATCATTACATTGGTTAGGCAATATCTATATTTTATGTTATTATTGAGGTAATTCCTTATTTATTATATTGTTATAGGCTATTATTTAATATATCTTTATTTGATATGTTGTTTAAATTAAGAAAAGTGTTTCCTTTTTACTTCATATATGTTCTTTGTTAACTTATTTGCTTGTTTTGAAACTTCCGTTTGGATAGTTTTTTGTGAATTTTCTTCCATTTTGATTCCGCTTTCTTTTGGCTCTATCTTCAAGTTTTTATTTTGATCCTCCATATCTAAGTTAACTTTATCTATTTGCCTTCTAGATTGTTCATTCTTCTCCATACAATTCTTAATTCCCTTAATTTGCTGAATACTTTCTGGTTTCATATCTTCAATTTTCTTTTCCAATTTATTCATATTTCCATTAATTTTATCCATCTTCCCGTTTAAGCTCCCCTCTATTCTATTTATATTTCCATTCAAATTGTCCTCCATTTTGTTCATATCTCCCCTCATATTGTTCATAATATATATATATATATATATATATATATATATATATAGTGTGTGTTAAATGTGTTTTAAATGTATCGTTATAGTACCATTTTAAACAAAATTAGAGTGTAGAAAATTAATTACCATGATGGAGCACTCGCTGAGGTTTGGTTCGCAGAGCTTTATAATCAGATGAAGGTCAAAAGAATGAGCGAAACGTTATTTTAATATATATCTATGAAGAACACCTCACTTGTTTTAATTCATTAAGAACCAAAAATGCCCAATATAAATCATGAGCTCCAAGAAAAACCCCTTTATTACAAATTTGAATGTTCATGTTCAAGATCTTTTCAAAAATTGAATGTGTTACTAGGTTATTCAGGGTATTTTGTAAAATACGTTCAATAGTGTTCAAAAATTATCCCTAATTTATCACACCGCCAGTCACTAAATCTAGTAATGTGGGAAGTTTTTTTTCATTTGGTTATTATTTTGAGGTGATTATATTTTTAGAAAACAGGTTAGATTGGTACCTCGTATCTTTTGTGAAGCAAAACTCCAATTAAAGAATATTTCAAATTTTTTAAACGGAACACCCTGTATATTGTATTTTCATTTATGATGCAAAACTTTTCCTTTAACCTTTAACATTTCAAGTTTTCAAAGGTTGATTTTAATGCATCATGATGCACACTCCACATAGTAACACTAATAAGTCTTTTCACTGTCACTTCAACAGTTTCGATAACAAAAGAAATTAATATCAAGAACAATGAAGGTAACAGACAAAAATATGTGTATAATGATATTCTATTCTAAAATTACATAATACTATGTATGTTGTACAATATTGAGAGAAAACAAGACATACAGATTTCAAAGAAAAGTAAAACCAAGAAGCACATTAAAATGTTTTTTGCGAGCCTTGACTTCTGAAAATTGTTGGATTAATTCATCAAAATTCACATGTTTTGCAATGTCATTTCCAATTGATATTAGCTTGTCACACAAGACTGGCTCCTTGTAGAACGGAGATAGTTTTTAATCAATTTCAGTTGGGAAAAACTCCTCTCATAAGATGCCACGGACACACAAATAGTAAGAAACGGTTTGAGAGCCTCTGTTATGTTTGGCAACAATTCACGAAAGTCCATTTCAATAATAAATGTCAGAATTTGTAGTGATGTCCATGAGGTTGCATCATCAATTTTTATATCAGAAGCCTTCAAATGCCTTCTGAGCCTCTTCACTTCTGGCAACATTTCTTCTTCCTCTAAATCAATGAAAGTAGCTGTGAACTGATGTATATGAGTTATTAGGAGTCACAAACCATCAGAAACAGTCAGAATTCTGCGCAATACATTTCTCCGTGTTCATACATAAGTTTCTGTTTGTTTGAAAACAGCTGGACGATGATCACACATGTTTGACTGATGGTTTTCCAACTGTCCAACGTCCAGCTGTTTTCAAACAATCAGAAACTTATGTATGAAAGCGGAGAAATGTATTGCGCAGAATCCTGACTGTTTCTGATGGTTTGTGACTCGTGTGAGAACAAACATATTATCGTTTCATCATTTGATCTTACAATGTTTTCTGAGTGCACAACATTAAACTGTTCATATACATTATTCATCGATGTTACTCTTTTTTCCAGTTCTATATGGAAGTTGTCAGTACACTCTAACATAGAACGCTTCAATTCTTGCTGTGGAATCAAACCTGCATCCTAAGGCTTTTTCTCTTGGTATCATCTTTTTGACTCGCTTGCAATTTCTGCTTTCGACCTCAATGTCCATTTCAGCACAGGTGGTGGGCGCATATTCTAAAGCTTAAAATAATAATAATATTTTAGCAGCTGTCGGGTAATTTTCCGCTTCTTATCAGTTCGCTGGTACAGTTATCAGTGGGGATTGTTTCTAGGGTACAATAGTACATTTTCTCCAGTTTTTCGCATTCTTGGTTTCCAAGCTGCACATCTTCTTCGTTACGTGCCAAGAAAGGGTGTGAAGGGACAAATATTTTATTATCTTGGATAATAGGGTAAATACGGTAAAAGTCTAAGGATTTAGTTTTCAGAATAGGAATATGGACAGCAAAGATTAGTTTTGATTCGGTAAAGGTTGCTTGCGTTCCAAGAAAGGTGTAGTATGTTAAGACATTCTTGAATTTGGGAATTTGATTTTTATCATAAATGCTATGCAGATGTTCTATCATGTCAATAATTTCCTTACTTGATATCAAGGACGGGTGAAGAATATTCAGTTTTGAAAATAGCAAGGCGTTCTCAAGATTTTCTACGAATAATGTTAAATTTTAACAATCGAGATTGATTTGACTAATTGTTCCTTGAAAAGTTATATATATTTGCTTAGAGAATCTATTTGATTCAATATTGCGGCTTCAAACTTTACTAGATTATTTTTGAGAAGTTTTTGATTTTGTAAAACAACTGTTATTGATTGATTATAATGATCGATTAGTTTCTTAAATAAAGTGGAATGTAGATTACCTTCGGTAACGATATTTTGTTGATTCGTTTGCAGTAACCTAATAGCATTATCGTATCGAATGCCATCGTCTGAATCTAGATTTCCAAACAACCATTTATTGGCTTTTCCCATACCATTGATTAGACCTCTTTTTGAACGCATATGGGGATATAAATTGTCGAATTTACGTTCTAACGAATTAATAAGAAACTCTGTACGTACTAAAATATTTTCGCTAAGACCCTGATATGAAATGAGATTTGAACTATTAGTATCTAGAATTAATTTTCTTACTGTTAACCACTTCTCTTACATCTAAGTAATGAATAAAAGTATGTTTTGACTAAATTAACCTAGCTTTACCTAAATCTATCGGAAGAATAAGATTTTCTAAGGGCGTTACAGTTATTTCTTCCGTGAAACAATTAATACTGACTATGGCTAGGACCAGGTAAATCGGGATGGCTACCGTTTTCATCTTTTCGATGCTGGTCTTGTAAAATATTTGAATTAGGTTTCGGTTTTCTAACGATTCTTTTATGATAAGTTCCTTTCTTAGTTTTTAAAACTACGTTATCATCTCCAACTATTTCGGTTTTTGTGTATTTGAGCATTTTTTTATCTCGATGTTTCGTTCGAACATAAGCTATATGTTGGTTGGAAAAATCTGGGGGTTCATCGCATTTCTCGTTAGCTTTGTTTATACGAGTATTCCGTTCTTTCACTTTTTCATTCCGTTCTTTTATCATTCCATATAGTTGTTTACTGATATTTTTGTGGTTTCGAACATAGTAAGAAAGAACAAGATGATCGTCTAGATCGAAGGGGTCTGGACTTCCAATATGCCCTTTAATGATTTCAAATGGGGTAAATTTGGTAACAGAATGTATGGAGTTGTTATAGCTTAAAATCGAAAGCTTCATTAGTTGAATATGGGTTAGTTCCGGGTTTTGCTCTCGCAGGCATCTAAAATGCTCCATGAGGCTCGAATGGAATCTTTCTACAGGTGAATTTGAGGTGCTATTTTTTGCTGTTGTGAGATGTAGTTTGATTCTGTGTTATTTACAAAAGTCTTCTAGATCTTTGTTTTCAAATTCGCTACCACAGTCGGCTGTAATTTTATAAGGTAACTCGTGATGAGTTACAAAATTAAGAAGGGTGTCTACTACTGATATGCCGGTAACGGTTTAGATCGGATAGGCTTGGCCGTATCAAGAGAAAGAATCAATTATTGTGAGAAAAGGGGTATTTGAGATTCGAAAAACATCGATGTGAATGTGTTCAAATGGTATAGAAGCTATTGGGGTGAGATTAAATTTGATGACGGGTGGATTTCGGTCGTACTTATTTTTTAAACAAGTGTCGCAACTATTAACAAATTTCTCTATGTCCTCAGATATTTTGGGCGAATAGTAATTTTTTGTAAGAGACATTTTTAACTCATTGGTTCCTCTATGACCCTTTTTGTAAACGTGGTAATACTCTAATTTTTCGCATTGTTCTTCTAACGTTACTAAATCTTTAAGAAATTTTGTACAGTGAATTAATTTAAAAGCTGAATTTTTAAAGAATTTTTGCAAGATTGTAACAAATATTTCGGGTAAATTAGTTTGTCTAAAATATAAAGCATACGTAATTCTAGGATTTAAAAGTCTTTGGCGGAAGTGAATATGTTATATTCTAGATTTCTAGAGGGAAGAGTGACATTTAATCTAGTGTTATCGAATATTTTCTCTCTTCTCTTGTTTGCAAATGAAAGAGTTTATTTCTCCTGTTGTTGATATTATTTGAGTTTTATGCTGATTTACAGATTTTTCGTAAATTGGTATGGATAAAATCGGATTCTCTACGGAAGTATGAACCGTGTCTAGATCAGTGTCTTGAGTAATTCCGATATCAGGGGGGCAGATTTGAATATCCTGAAGAATTTTTATTTTATTGCTATCGTTAATTAAATTTTCTATGTCTAACTCAAGGAGATCGGGTAGGTTCTGATTGACTGAGGGAGGATTATCAATTTTTTGGATTTCTCTTTGTATTATTTCATCTATATCGTCGATATTAACATCTAAGGAACTAGTGTCTAATGCATTTACATCTAGTTTAGGGGGTGAACGAGAAAGTGCGTCCGCTACCTTGTTAAGCTTTCCTTTTTGGTATTTTATTGTATATTCGAACTCTTCTAGTTTTAGTCGCCAACGCATCAGGCGAGAGCTCGGTTCCTTAAGGGAAAACAACCATTCTAACGGCTTGTGATCAGTTAGAATTTGAAATTGTCGTCCGAAAAGGTAGGGGCGGAAGTATTTGCATCCCCACACAATTGCTAGGAGCTCCTTCTCTATAGTAGAGTACTTGATCTCCGCAGAATTTAAAGTTCTGGACGCATAGCAAATGGGGTGATTGTCTTGACTTAAGACAGCTCCAATGGCGTACATTGATGCGTCCGTCGTTATTTCGAAGGGTTTCTCGAAATTTGGATATGCTAAGATAGGCTCGGAAATTAATAGATTTTTACAGTCATTGAAACAGTTAATAAATTCTAGTGAGTGTTCTATTTTGTTATCCTTTTTGAGACAATTTGTTAATGGCTTTGTAATTCTAGCAAAATTGCGCATGAATTTCCTATAGTATCCTAAGAGCCCTAAAAATGATTTAAGCTCTTTTTGTGTTTTAGGTATAGGAAAGCGTTGCACGGCTTCGCTCGTTTTGGGATTGGGTTTAATCCCGTCAGGCGTCACAACGTGCCCCAAGAATTCTACTTCTCTACGCATGAATTCGCATTTGTCTAGCTGTAACTTTAGTTCCGCTTGTCTTAATTTTTCAAAAACTAATCTAAGATTTTGTATGTGCTCTTGCAACCCTGTACTGAAAATAATTATATCATCCATATACACAAGGCACGCCCTGTTCTGCAGATCTTTAAGAACTTCGTCAATTACCCTCTGAAAGGTACTGGGCGAGTTCTTTAGACCCATGGGCATACGTAAGAACTCGTAGTGACCATGGTCTACGTTGAATGCCGTTTTTTCTATCGAATCCTTGCTCAACTCTATTTGATAGAGTCCGCTAACAAGGTCGATGGTACTGAAATATTGGGCACGCCCCAATTTGTCCAAAATTTCACTAATATTTGGGATGGGATAACGATCGCTAATAGTCTTTTCATTCAGGTTACGGTAATCTACCACAAGCCGCCATTTTTGTTACCCCGATGCGTCTAGCTTCTTTTTTACAAGCCAAGTGAGTGAGCTCCATGGGCTTGACGACGGTCTTATTATGCCCTTGCCTAGCATATCATTTATTTGCCGTTGCACCTCTTCTTTAAGGGCATACGGGTACCTATACGATTTTACGTGTACTGGAGCTTCGTCGGTGGTTTTGATACAATGTTTAACTCTTGAAGTGAACGTAAGAGGATCGCTGGGTTTTAAAAATAATTCTTTATATTGTTTACATAACTTAATTATTTCCGACTTTTCTTCCGGATTCATGTGTTCTGCTCTAATCAAGTTTTGGATTCGAGTTTCATTTATTTCAAATTTATCCGGACTATTGAATGTTTCAAATTTATAACATTCGTAAAAATTAAGATTATAAGGGGTTGCACTTAAGGGTTCTAATAACGTTATAGCTAAACTTTTATTTGTTTCATTAATAAATTCTACTAGTGCTAAGCCATTATTGGCTATGGTTAGCTTCTCGGGTACATATATATATCACCTAAAACTATCTTATCAATTAATATTTCTCCGTTCGACACTGTAACAGGGACTTGTTTTACGATTCTTTCGCTAGGGCTAATTGATATTTGGAATTTAATGTCGGAAGGTTTTCTAAACTTAATTGGAATTACAGCCCTATCACTAACAAGACACTCGTTATTCAAATCTATATTAAATTTCATGGAAATTAGATCGTTGATACCAAAAATTCCATCAAAGAATTCGTGAGAATCGTATAATATGAACCTTAACATATGATCTCTGTTAAATTCTCTCGGCTTGAAACTGCACGTTTTTGGTTCCCAGAGAGGTTGAGAGTGATACATTTGAATTAAATATGCAATTGGGATAGAATTTTTTGGCAATGATAGGCTTTAATATTGATTTAGTACTTCCGGTGTCTATTAGCAGATTTAATGGGGGTTTACAAATACTGATATAGGGTAAGGGATTATTAGAGGTAATGTTCAGTTCGATTAAGTTATGGGGTTAACTAAGGCATTCTCTTGAAAATGTTCACTAACATAATCAGAATCTACATAGTTTTCTTGCTCGCGAAAATGGGGGTTTGCGTTGACGTCGCCATGCGTCGGTTCGCATTCAGTCCCAATGTTGTCGTTAGAAAATAATTCTTCAGGTATGAAATTCTACCTTTGGCCGTTTTTTTGAAAATAATTGTTTCTAACATTATTGGATCTTTTACTATATGATGGGGGTAGTATTGAATTTGTAGAAATAGCCATTGGCTCAGGTTTTGGAAGACGATGCATAGGATTAGGTTTGAAAACATTACGGGGAGGTCCGAAAACTTCTGAATTAGTTGGGTATTTTCTCGGTGGTAATTGTTGGGCTTGAACGTTAATGGGTTGACGGGGCCACGAAGGCTCTTGAGATAAATATGCATTAGAATTAGGGTTTGAGGGATAAAAAGAAGCTGACTGATGATAATATTGGTTGCCGTGGTGTTGATGAGTTCGGGGGCCGTAATTCTGATTTCTGAAATTATTTTTGCTTTGGTAGGACCTTTGATCGTTTGAATGAGAGTAAAGGTTTTCGAAATTTTCAAATTCGTTAACATAAGCGATAGCGTGCTCCAGTGATGCTGGTTGCTTTAAATGCATGTTGTTTCGTAAAGTACCGGTGCAGTCCGCAATAAAGGTATTTAATGCCGTATTGTCACAAAATTGCATATGTATAATTTTCTCGTTTGGTTAAGATTATTATCGTTACTAATTCTTTGTATGATGCTGCTCCTCAATAATTGCAACCTATTCCCGAATTCTATCAAATTTTCATTTTTATGCGGCCTGTTTCGCGTGAGCTCTTGCGTTAAACATTCTAAGTTCCGTTTGTCCGACAAACATTGCCTAAGCGCACCTTTTAACAGTTCCCAACTATTCAACTCTACTCTATTCCCGACCATTAATTCGGCTTTCCTGACAAGCTTACCCTGAATACATTCAAGAATATGATCGCTTAAATCTTTATCATTATAATCCTTATGCGTCGCGATTAGGCTATCGCAAAGAGAAATAAATTTGTTGAGAGTATTCGTATCCCCATCATAAGGTTTGATATTTGAAATTTTTGACTTAAACAACTCCCAGTTAATAGGACGAGGTTATAATTGACCGATTGGCATTTTAACTTTACAATTATCACTTCCACTGCTGATATTAAAACTCTTAACAGATTTTACTATGGAATCAGTATCGATCATGAAGGTTTTAATTAATGACAAATAAAATTGTCTTAACAACTATCCTTCCCGAATTAATGAAAATAAGGAAAAGGCAAAAAGGAAACTTACCTCGATGGTTTTCTGGCTAGTTGTACCTTCCTCGAGTTTTTGTCCACCACGTAACTGTACCACTGGAGGGACGATTTCCACAGTAGGGATGATTTGCACTGGTTCCACTGAAGGGATGGGCTCCACTGAAGGGATGGGCTCCACTGAAGGGATGGGCTCCACTGAAGGGATGTAAGTTCGTATTTTGTAAACACGTTAGGACAACACGCGTTATCCTACTGACTGCGCCAGATATGTATTTCTAAACAGAAATACTATTTTTAAAAAGATATTTTATTTAACTTCCAATGATATATGATATGATGCAGGTGCAGCGAATTATGACCTCGTAACTCCCTTTTAAATACAGTGCCTGATTCACTTGAAATATGAATCCTACCAAATATATCATAGAAGAATTCCGATGAGAAGAATAATTTTTGGTTTTTTATTAATGTGACTACTTCCATGATTGTTCGTGAATATTCGTGACATTTTCATTTTCAGTATTATGATGTAAAACCCACGTAATTGATGACGTGCAATTGACATTTGTATAAAAAATCTCTTTGTATATAATTCATTAAAAGTATGTTTTGGAAACTATTCCATTTGTACTATAAATAAATTGTATATCAAGGATAGTCTGCCACTGACCAGACAATGATGTAATGAATTGATTACATATAATTAGTACGAGTAGATATCGATATTGAAATACAAGGCGTTTTTTCATAGGAATGAGTGTTAATGTTCTCTATAATCGTGCAGTTGTAAAACATGATTCTAAAACGTAATCTTGGGAATAATGCTATCAGTTTCAACGTCGGCATCGGCATGAATAACGAAACAAAAATTAGTGAAGATATAAATGAGAGTTTTATGAATAGAAATAATTTTTATTTATAAAATAACTAAATTGACGTTGCGAGGGCCGTTACTTAGTAAACAAAGTAGTTTAAAATGTCAACCTACAATATCCCATTAACCTTGTCTGGAACAGGCGTTTTATATAAAAAGTTTGCATAAGTGAGAACTCATTCACACAGTAAATACCTATGTTGTTTTGAAACTCCTAAAGTACATAAGTTTTCATTTATATAATCATTTTATTGTGAGAATTTAGCGGAGAAAAAATTGGAGCTTGACCTTGTGAGCTCACAAAAATAAACAATGCTGTAACTGGTTTTGATTCAAGAGTAGTTACACAGTGTGAATAAAAACAATTGGAATATAAAGTAATGATATGTGAATCAATGATTGGGAAAAATTTGTCACAATAAAATGTTGCCCAGAATAAAGTTACATGTTTTTTTCTAATAGTTATTTTTCAAACAAATTATAGTTTATTCATAAATGGAACGGAGTAATAAATCTTCTTGACTCTTGCAAAACCAATAGGTACAGGATGGACCATCCAAGTAATATTGAAATATTATCATGAACATTAATTTTTTTTATTTCTTTGTAAGGCAGGTGGCTTCGCCCAGCATCAGGACAAGTTAAGGGTCTTTTCTATCGTCAATATTTGCTCGAACCATTCCTCAAAAGCATCACCGATCATAACCTCGTGGTAGTCACCCGTACGTTTTGAAACAAAACTCAGTAGCTCGCTGTCAACAAAACCTTCTGAGCTTCCAATGTGTAAGATTATTAGTATTTTCCCTTTGCCTGATGGTGGATTTAGATCTGTAGATACACTGTCCAGGAACGCTTGCGTTTCGCTTGTAACTTTATCGTCTTGTTAATATTTTGAAACCGCGTATTTCGAATTTATCCACGATTGATCTAAATAAAATATGCGCCTGTTTTCTCTCCTAGCTTGCCGAATGTTTTTCAAATATGAAGATCTTTACAAACAACACATTTTAAATCAGAACGATTCATTATTAAACTCAGTAAATATGCCTAGGGAATTTGACCAATTGATTGATTTATTGCTCCGCCGGATTTATGAATAAACTATATGAAATCTAAATAAAAAATGTCCCAGTGGCATTATTGCAGACAATGATTATTACTTTAACGCATGGGATCTGAAATAGGCTTAATATGATTGATTAATGATTACTCACAATTACCTTCTTAGTACTTTTAACAGTGGAGAGTGTCTAATTATTGCAGAAGACACGACCATTTTGGTCAAAGAGGAGCTTTGAGCAGAGCATATCGTTAACTCAAAAGTCATGATATGACAGTAATAAACTCAAACTTACATTTCAACTTCTTGCAATTGAGAAATTTATCTTGAATCAGAAATATACCAAAAATATAACATAGCTAAAATAAACACAAAATATTGAAGTTTATTCTAAATTTCAAGTGTTTATACAGTTGAATTGTTGGATATTTACCCGTGCGTCATTAATATCTGATAACATAATCGACATAATGATTGAGTGGCATCTCTTTCTATTTATAGTGAAGAACAGAAAAAAATAATTTGTCATTTGTCGGTTATGTTATCAGATATTAATGACGTACAGGTAAAGATCCAATAATTCAACTGTACTTGACATTACTATAGAAAAACTAACGTTCTATAACTCTGTTCTGTAACTTTTTGGTAAATACCAAACTCAAGGGAGTTGGTTACATTTAAAAAAATTAACATATTCTAAAGACTAAATAATGCAAAACATTTTTACTGCTTTTGTATTTTTTGAGCTCTACCTTCTGCTTTTAACTCAACTTCTGAAATTTTTGTAAGAATCATTTATTGTTTAAAGTTTGATTTGGCATTGATAAAAATTAACCAAGCCTATCTAAATTTATTTGCATTCAGATTTACGTCCATTAAATATTTTAACGTTCACCAATATGTATTTGGCAATTATATTACATAATTATCGCTATAGAGAATTCTCTCATTCTTTTATGTGTTTACAATCGTATTCAAAAGTAATGCTTAACCATTAACAAATTGAGTATATTTCTTTACAGTTATGCCGGTCAAATATCACTTATAAAACCAAACAAGATCATTGAAATCATAAAACCAGATCAGACTGGTTATTGAAATATGATTCCTTTGAAGACTATGACCTGATTATCGAAACATTCCGTTGATCATGACTATCCAGTCTATAGATTGAATTAGAAAACAGGGAAAAAAAACTTGACGTACCGAAAACCTCCCAAGTAAAAACGCAGATTCTCGTGAAAAAAGTCTTCTTCATTTTCTGGTTTTTTTGACCTCTTGCTTTACAGCATCCGGCCAGGTTCTTTCTAGAATGCAGTTTCATGAAGAGTGCACCGTTAAGTGCATCTGGGTTTGACCCATGCTCTTCGGGAAGGATAAGGTATAACAAGGGTTTATAGACTCTTCTCGTTCTGTGGTGGATCCATAACTAATCACAAAGGTCACGCCAGGTATACGGGATATGACGGCAAAGGAGTGGCTAAAAGAAATTTGTCAATTAATTCGATATCAAATTTACTCAAAAAATGTTTCATGCGAACACTTCATTAGGTAATTAAGCCAGCAACCATAACACTTAAGCTTAATATTACTATCAAGCAAATACTTGGTAAGTATACAAGCTTTCTCAGAATTAGGGTATCTAAGAATGTTATTAACATGGATTGGTCCTTTTATGTATTTGATTAATGTTTTATATAATTCTGAACTATTCCGATGATTTGGGCAGCTAAAAATTATATGATTGAGATCTCCATATTCCCCATAGTCGCATAGAGGGTTGTCTTTAATATTGATTTTATTCAGGTGGGCTGGTGTACAGCAGTGGGTTGTTCTCATTCTACGTAGAGTTGAAATGTGGAATCTTGATTTGCTAGTCTCATTGAACCTAGGCTTCTTTGTTGGTATGGGGTTTAGCATAGTATAGATCTGTCCTTTTTGTCCTCCTAATTCTTGGTACTTGAAAACCCATTCGCTCCAAATCCTTTCCTTGATGTTCTTTATGATTTCTGCATAGTGTAGTTTATTGTTGCCTTTTTCAGTTAGTTTTCTTGCTTCTGCTGCCACCTTGTCCGCCTTTTAATTTCCTGGTATCCCCGAGTGCCCCGTAATCCATATTATTTGTATCCTATTGCCCTCTTCCTCCATTCTGTATATCAGTTCTTTTGTTTTTATTGTATTTGCTTTTCGAGTCTGAGAGAATTAACATTGTTTGGATATTTTTCCTTTCTGCAAAATTCACTCTTTCATTTATAGCTAGAATCTACGCAGTGCAAATGCAAGTGTCATCTCTCAGTCTTTTTTTAAATCATGTTTGTAAGCTGGGACAGAACATCCCAATTCCACATTTCTTGATTATTGGATCTAATGAGGCATCTGTGTATATTGTAGTAACATTCTTAAAATTCGTACGTAGTATGTCTGTTAACTTTGTTTTGTATGATGAGTCACCTTTTGTTAATTTTGAATCGATCCATTTCATCTTTTTTACTTGTGCTTCATATGTTCCTTCGTAACAGGGTAATTTATTCGTTCTTTCCAAGTCTCCTATGAATATTAGAGCAAGGTCAAATCCTTCTATTAATGTTGGTGGAGATCGGTTTTGCCAATATCCCGGAGATTCATTATATAATTCATAGAATTTCATGAGGCTAGCAGCTGGTGTGCCGTTTTCTTGTGCCATCCACGTCAGTGACGATTTTGCACATATCTATAATCTCCTGTCCTGTAATGGAATCTCTGCTGTTTCTCCCAATAATACATAAGTGGGGGTGCTTCTCATGCATCCTGTTACTATACGCACTGCTTGGAATTGTATTTCATCTAACTTTGCCATGTTTTGTTGAGAACATATAAATATTAGTGTAGATCCATAGTCAAGATGAGATCTAACAAATGTTTTATATATGTTCAGTAGAATTTTAGGATCTGCGCCCCACCAGACACTGGTTAAGACTTTCATTTTGTTGCTTTGTTTATATAATATGTTCTATATGTTTTGTCCAATTTAACCTGTTATCAAATATTATTCCCAGGTATGTTGTTTTCTTAACCCATTCAATAATCTCTCCGTTTATGGTAAAGTTTGGTGGTGCCCTTCTTAGGTCTCCTCTTGCAAACACCACGGCCTTTGATTTGGTGGGCGACACTGAAAATCCATGTTCAATTAGCCAATTCTTTATTTTATTTATCTCCAAATTCATTCTGGTTGCTGCACCATACCAAAGTGTCATCTGCAAATTGACATATTCACTTCATCTTCCATGGTTTCTACGAGTGTTGCTGTATACAGGTTGAAAAGTATTGGGCTCAGTGGTGATCCTTGAAGAAGTCCTTTGTTCGTCCATTGGGGTCCTACTGTTTTATTCGAGTGTGGAGACCTAATATAGATTTCTCTCTTTTTAAGAAGGTTATGAATGAATGTTATGATATCTGAATTTATCTTGATCTTGTTGAGATATTCCACCATTTTGAGAATTAGTACGTTATCATACGCTGCTGAAATGTCCAAAAATACTGTTACTACTTTCTTGTTTACCGTGATATTGGAATATATTTCAGTGGTTAATCTCGCTGTACATTCTTGGACCCATTTGCCTGTTCGGAAACCATATTGCTCTTTTGCTAGCAACTCTTTGCTTTCTATATGGTATTCCAACCTCGATTTGATCATTGCTTCCATAATTTTGCTATTTTACTGTAATTGGTATACAGGTTTGGCGCTTTTCCTGACTCCAAGATGGGTACCACCACTTGTTTTCTCCAATCTTCAGGTATATCCACTTTCCCAGCCAGAATTTTGTTGTAGATATCAAGTAATTGATTTTTAACTCCTGTACGCATATTTTTGATCATCCTGTATGTTATTTCGTCCAATCCTGGTGCTGAGTCTTGTTTGTTTCTGAGTATGATATTAAGTTAATTTGTTGAGAGTGGTTTGGATGGTGTTATATTACTGTACTCTTGTTGATCTTCTGATGGAATGTATGATAGGGCAATTGCATCAAGCGTCTCGATTATCCAATTCTCTTCTAAGGAAGCGTGCTGAGAGTACTCTTTTTGGTTAGAGAATTTTCGAATTATTTTCAATATTTTATTTATTGGTGTGTCTGTTTAGACTTTCTGTAAAAGCAATAAGGCTGTTTTTTTTTGTTTTAGGATTCTCCTTGTTCTTGCAGCTGTTTTTTTATATTTTGTATAATTCTCTTCACTTGCTAGATCTTTATAATCTTTTAGTGCTCCATTCCTTTCCTCGCTTGCCTCTTCACACTGTCTGTCCCACCATTTAGGCTTTCTTATCTTAAGTTTTCCCCTTGACTTTGTACTGGTCTTTTGAATAGCTTGTTCTGCTGCCTTTTCTATTTCCTCTTTGATTTCTTGATATGAGTTATATTTTTTCCCAGTATCAAAACATTAAAAGTATTGCTTCCAGTTAGCTTTTTTGATGTTCCACTTTGATCTTCGCACTGTTTCATATGCAGGTAAATTGTTGTTTATGCTTAGCTCTGTTAATGTTGGGACATGATCACTTGTATCTACATCCTCTATTGTTCTCCAGTGACAATATCTAGCGATACGATTTGAACATACAGTGATATCTGGACAACTCTTGTCTTGGTATGGAGGGGTAATACGAGTTCTTGTTACATCATTTAAATATACTAAATTTAACTCATTAAGAGTTTCCATTAAGTTCCTTCCCCTTGAGTTTGCAATTGTTGGGTGTTGGGCATTCAAATCTCCCATTAAAATAAACGGTTGCTCCAGCTGGTTAAAAATTTCTGCATATTGCCTACTATTAATAGATATTTGTGGTGGGTAGCACATTGTAACTATTGTTAAATCATTGATCTTTGTAGCTAATATTTGATTGAAGGTTAATGGAATATGGAATGCACTTATTTATGAGAATTGCAATACCCCCATACCCATCATATCTATCCTGTCTTATGGTTGTGTAATTTACAATATTCAGTCTCTTTGTCCTGTCCAGTAGTGTTTCGTTTAATATCAGAATATCTGCCTGATTATGAGAGAGAAGAATTTTTATTGAGTCTAACCTTGCAAGTGCACTGCAGATATTCCACTGTATAATTTTTATTTTGTTTAGCTCTATTGAAATGTGGATTCCGCGCCATCTGAGACAGCGGGACTTTTAGAGTTTTCGTTAGATTGCCTGGTATTGTTGGTTTCAGTGATGTTATATTCATTAGTTACCATTGTCTGTGTTGCTTCTATAACTTTATCAATTTCTAGTTGTGTTAGCGTTGTCTGTCTTAACATATTTTTTTCAAAATTCGATGATTGGTACTATTTCTGTCATTTCTTCATCCATTTGTACTTTATCCTCTTGATTTGTATTCTCTTGTGGTGTGTGACTGTTATCTCCATCGTTTGGAGTTTTACATGAGAATAGGCAGTTATTGTGAGCTATTTTATCATATTGTATCCCAGGAGATGTGGCTATACATTTTCTTGGGGATTTGGCCATACGAAAATATGTTTTTGATGTTATGCTGTGCTGTCGTCTCTCTGCAACTGTGATTATATTATTTTGGTCATTACAGTTTCTAGGCATGCTAGGAAAAGCGTTTCTGTCATACACGAATTCGTTTTGTCTTTGGTTACCTGCCCTTGGGATTCTTTTACTTGCTTCATAGAAAGATATGTTTTCATATGTCACCAGTTCTTTGATCTCTTTTTTCCTTTTATATTCTTCGCAGTTTATTCTGTCTATTGCCTTGTGTCCCAGTTTGCAATATATACATTGAATTTCTTTCTTACACTGTTCTTGGCAATGATTATCTCCATATATATTACACCTCTCTTTGCCTCTACAAATCTTTTGAGAATGACCAAATATTAAACAGTTAAAACACTGTATTACTGGTGCACCTTTAATTCGTAATAGTTTATTTCTATGGTCTTCGGCATATTTCTACATTCAAAGGTGATTCAAACTGTTTCACTTGGTACATATGTATTTTCAGCTATCTTTGTATTCAGTCTCCTTGCTCCTAGTATTCTCGTATTTGATTTGCCTTGCTCAATTATTTCCTCCATCGTTGTGTCTAGCTCTACTCCGCTTACTATGCCTCTACATGAAACGAATGTTGCCGGGATCAGTCCATTCCAGTTTTGCTTGACTAATAATTAATTTTCCATAAATTCATTAGCTGCTTCATGACTCTTGAAGTCTATGCCTATCCGGTTCGTACCTTTCCTTGTTACTTTTATTACTCCATTAATTTTATTGTTTTTAAGAATTCTGCCGACTGCGATTGGGTGTAATGCTGCTACTTTTTTATCCTTACTTTCAACAATTACTATGTAGGGTGGTGGGTCTAGATACCTATATTTTGTTGGAATGTCAGGTGGTTTAACACGTGGGGGCCCCGGAGGGCCCCCCGAGTTATCTTCCATTTCACCTTAAAGCTCTAATCTAATTCTTTGAAGCGGGTTATAGGGTAAATAGATAAAAGGTAAATTTAATCAAGTTTTACTTACGTTTGGTTATCTAAAGATTTTCCTTCACCTGTGCCGGAGCCTAAACAAGATGTCGTAGCTTGGAAATACAAATTAATCCTAAAATAACTAGCAAGAAACTAGTATAACTCAGGCTTAAGAAGGAAGTTTCAAATTATTTCTTTTAAATGCTGTGTTAACACCCGTAACAGGTAATACATCGATAGGAATTGAAACGATTTTTGTTGAACGTTTTTATGGCGTAACATTGGTATCGATATATAGTATTAAAATTCTCATATTTTGTGTAGTCTGTTACTGTTTTCTTGATGCCATTAAGAGAATAGTACCGACAATCAGAGCCCAACAGAAAATAATAGAGTAAGGAATCACACCTGACTCTCAAAAAATCATTTCTAATTGAATAATAATCAAAAAATAGTTTTGTCGCAGCTGAAATTCGAATTATCCACTGCTCTATTCCCTTAGCTACCCAGTTTATTGAGATTAGCAAAGCAGTAAATAATAGAGTAAAGAATCACACCTGACTCTCTAAAAATAATTTCCGGATGGATAATAATTAGAAAATATTTCAGTCACAACTAAAATTAGAACTATTCGGTGTTCCATTCCCTGAGCTACCTAGTTTCTGGAGATCAGCAAAGCTGTAAATAATAATAAGTAATAGTTCAAACACTTAGAAATATTGCCATGGATTAAGTGAAATGGCAGAATTTAAAGACTTGATACAGAAGGAAACGTATCTAACAACACATTTATATGCTGGATCTGACAGACTAGAACATATACAAAGTTATACATACCTAGGAACTCGTGTGAACGCCTTGAAGGACCACAACCTAAAAATTAAGATGATAATTGTCAAATATAGAGCCAGTTTTGTCATACTGAACAAAATTCTTATGTCCCGGGATGTGAACCTGGCCCTTACAACACTATATTGTTGAAATGCTACGAATTTCCAGTCTTACTTTACGAAG
Source organism: Galeruca laticollis (assembly GCA_963921935.1). NCBI lineage: Eukaryota > Metazoa > Arthropoda > Insecta > Coleoptera > Chrysomelidae > Galeruca > Galeruca laticollis. The sequence continues at coordinate 220,033,183 of OY998177.1, read as the reverse complement.
CGGCAGCCTGGACTTAACCAAAGAGCCTATGTGAGAAGAAACTTCAAGCGTTGGAAATATGGACATATTGAGAATATCTTGGACAGTCATGTAACAAATGTTGAACTCCTTAGAAGGACGAGAAAAAGACCAGAGATCGTTCCAGTGTTCCAGAAGTGAAAACAAGAGTACTTCGCGCACATTATGAGAGGACCTAAATATGAACGCCTACTCCTCATTATTCAGGGAATAATTATAGGAACATGTTTAATAGAGAGACGAATACTTTTCTGGTTCCTAAGCTTAAGGGAGTGGTTTAACTGCTCCTCGAGTGAAATATTAACAACATTCAAATCGTCTACATGATTGCGAACCTCCATAATGGAGACGGCATCGAAAAGAAAAGAAGAAAGACTTGAAATCATCTTGGACGTGATTCCCGAAAGTTTGACGGGGCAGGTATAGCCTAGACCAGCCATGTCAAACTCAAAGTCACTGGTTGGCCAAAAGCATGAAGACCATAGACTAGGTGGGCCGCAAAACCTAATCTTAAAGAAGACAAACTACTGAGAATCTTAACGAAAAAAAGTACTATTATGTTAGAAGTATATTTATTAAATTTCCAATAAAAAGGACATTACAAAAACTTACAAACATTAACTTCTTTTGCCAGATATTTGACATCTTTTGTCTTTAATTAAGTTGTCTATTTGTGGCGTGAATTTATCGCCGGAAGTAACTTTTAAAACTGCGTCCAAGTGTGCGTCCGTCAATCGCGATCTTGCGGGAGATTTGTTTCCTTTCATCAAAGAAAATAATTGTTCACACTTATAGGTACTTCCAAACATTGACAGGATTTTACAGGCAAGTTTTCTCATTTCTTGGTATTGAAAAGGCAAGTACTTATAAAATTCGAATGTACCAACACTATCACATTTTTCTTTTAAATGGGTTTGACACTGAATCTCAATCACTTCCATCTGAAAGTGAGGGGGAACTTTATCAATATCGATTGTGAAAAGACCAGTATATAAAGGAAAATTGTTTTCTTGGGACTTAAAATCCTGAAAACGCTTTTCAAATTCTGACAGAAGGCTTCCCATTTTCTCTGTATACATTTTGTATGATATTGGGCCACTTGTACTTTCCTGATACGCCTTGCAAGTTGGAAAATGTGACAGATTATCCACCGCTAACTGGTTTTTCCACAGCATCATCTTACACTTGAAAGCTTTAACATGATCATGCATATCTGTTATAGCTTGACGTGGTCCTTGCAATTTCGTATTTAAGTCCGACAAGTGTTTTGTGATGTCTACCATAAATGGAAGATCTTGTAAAAAAGGTACGTCGGATAATAAGCTGACATCTTGTTCGTTCACTTCCATGAAAAGGCGTATTTCTTCTTTGAGTTTCCAAAACCGATCGAGAACCATAGAACACGAAAGCCATCGCACTTCTGCATAATAAGGTAAACCAGTGTACTCACTTTCTAAATCACGTAAAAATGCAGAAAACTGTCGCTGATTCAAGCCACGTGACCTTGAAGTTTATCATTTTTTTCACTGACTTTAAAACGCTTTCCAACTTGATCACTTTTGGGCATGAAACTTCTTGGTGGATTATGCAATGAACATGATGAAAATCTGGTTTGTCACTACCCGTTTCTCTGATATTTGTTTGTAATATGTTAATGAAGCCATTATTTACTCCAGTCATTGAAGGAGCTCCGTCTGTTGCAACGGAATACAGTTTTGACAAATCTAAATTGTACTTTTGCAGAAGTCCATAAACAGCATTGAAAATATCCTCCCCAGTTGTTGTATCATGCAATGGTACTAATTCCAGTAATTCTTCATAAACGTTGATATCTCTATCAACAGCACGAAGAAAAACAGCGAGTTGCGCCTTACCACACACATCTGCACTTTCGTCACAGGCAATAGAAAATGCAATGAAAGAGTCTGATTTTGTTTTTATCTGTTCGCTTATATTGGCAGCCAACTCGGTAACTCTTTCAGCGACAGTATTCCGGGGCAAGGATATATTTTGAAAAGCCTTCACGCTTCCGGGAGTTACAATTTCCGCGGCCTTTACAAGGCACTCTTTTATAAATTCACCTTCAACAAATGGTTTTGAGTGTTTTGCGATAAACTCCGACAGTACGTAGCTCGCTTGAACGGCAGATTCATTTTCTTGCTTTGGACGTGTAAACATAAGCTGTTGATCTTTTAACCGTGATTTTAACTCTTTTAACTTTTCGTTTGTAATTATGCCTGTATACTTGTCAAACTTAGTTTTATGACTATCATAGTGACGTTTTATATTATATAATTTTGGGACACCGACTGTACTGTTACAAATCAAGCAAATAATTTTGTCTTCCACTTCACAGCAAAAAAACTCTAATTCCCACTTTTCTTGAAAGATACCGATGCTCATCTCCAAGTTTCCTCTTACTTCCACTTGGTTTTGAAACAGACATGTTAAAAACTTTATCCGAAATAAATAACAATAAGTACTGTTACGTGTTGTAACAATAAGTACGCAACTAAACTCGCAATTCTATCGCAACTGAATCATAACTGACTGAACAACTGAACTCAATCGAGCGGTATTGGCTTATATACGGATTGTGATTTCTCGACAGTTCTTTCCAGAATGTTCAGGTAGCGTCATCTGTGTTCTCGCGCGATAGAACTTTCCGGAACAAGCCAGGCTTTTAGGTTGAGCGCGCATCTTAGTTCATCATCACAGTACTTTATTTTCGGTTTTTAACAGGCTCGCGGGCCGCATTACATGGCTGTTTTCAAAATTGATTCGGGGCCGCAGGAAAATGCTCAGTGGGCCGCATGTTTGACATGGCTGCTCTAGATGCTAGGAGACACTTTTCTAAACACTCTTCAATGCAAAATATCATGTCGACTCTTTCGTTTAACGGGTATTGCTTCATTTTTAGTACCAGTAAAATTTGAAACTAACACAAGATTGTTCAGAGAATTAACGGAAAAATGTCATAGAATGACATTAAGTTTGGTATCGACTAGATTATGTATGCATTTTTTGATTTAAAATCGATTTACCATACAATATAAGAAAATTGTAAATTGCACGAAAAGTATAATTACCTTGCTATAGGACACCCTTATACCATTCGAAAAAAAACATTTTTTTAAACATGGTAAATTATTAAAATACAGGGTGTTCCATTTAAAATAAGCCCAATATTACACATTGAATGATCTAAGAATGAAACTGAAAATTCTGAACACCCTGTAAAGAGATGTTTAGCACTCAATCGTTGAATACATTCAACGAATGTCCAACTATTTGGATGCAAGAGAAAATTTGCTAGAATTTGTTATATCAATGAGTTATTAATTTTTGTTCAGGTAGCGTCATCTGTGTTCTCGCGCGATAGAATTTTCCGGAACAAGCCAGGCTTTTAGGTTGAGCGCGCATCTTAGTTCATCATCACAGTACTTTATTTTCGGTTTTTAACAGGCTCGTGGGCCGCATCACATGGCTGTTTTCAAAATTGATTCGGGGCCGCAGGAAAATGCTCAGTGGGCAGCATGCGGCCCGGGAGCCGCATTTTTGACATGGCTGGCCTAGACGATTCAATGTTCGTAAAATATTGCAGAAGATGATCGTATATTTGTTGAACAAATTACTATGTCACGTTTGTAAAAACAGTTTTATTTTTCTAGTACCGAATTAACAACGTTTCTATGGTTCGTCCTCCATTTAATTTCGTTATTTTATTTCCAACTTAAGGTACTGCTTACATATTTTGTCAATTTCTGTCACAGCCCTTTAACTCATATTAGCATAATTTTTTATCACTTTGAGAGAAACGACGTCGGGTTTAAAATTTTGTTTTTCAACATGCTATGAAAATGTTGAATTAACTATTTTCCTATTGACTAACTACTTCGAAGCATTTTGATACAGTATTTACTTTATTTATTTCAATTACACACTTTGTATGATAAGTATTACAAATATTAAAATAAAATTCACTTCTAAGTACGATGATGCATCGTCTATTTTTTACCAAATAATAAATGAGCATTACTTTTGATTACGAGATTTTTCACTCTGTAACATGCGGCCGCCAAACCTCAAGATTGATTCCTCCCGTCGCCCAGCATGCATGGTCGAATAGCACGATTACTAAATGTAGGCATATAATGGCAAGCTTATGCAGAACTGGCTTTTTCTCTAGAGGAATCATTTTTAATAGATACACAAGGTTCACTAGTCAGTATGAATCATCGCCATAATTAAACACTAACCATTACCTTAGAACGAAATTATAAACAATTTGTTTATGTTCGCGTGAGGTTTTAGTTTCGCGATTTCGTCAAGGGGAATCTGAAGCGGTTTCGAATATAGGATTGTGCGCATTTTGAACCGAATTATATTTTTTCAGTGAATATTTTTTCGATATCGAATTGTTTTTTCTATAAACGTCAACAAACGCAATTTTTAATTTTATTTTGTTGATTAATAAACAATTTAGTGTTTCCAAGTTTTTCATATTATAACTTTTGAATGAGAGTGTGGATTTAGTGTAATCGGCTTCCTTGGCGGAATATAAAAAAAGGAAGATGGTGAAGAAAGCGGCGAAACAAATACATATTAGAAGAGTTTTGAGTAAGTTTATAGGTATTATGTAACTCAACAGAGGTCTACTTACTAATTGTTTCATAAACCATAATTACATATTTCGGATATAACAAATACTAAGCAATATGAACAACTGCGAGATATTGATATAGATGTGAAATAGGAAATGGGCATTCACTAGTAAAACAACTAAATAAAGTTAATATAAATAGAGTACTATTTTATTTATTATTACGATAAAGCATATGTCATAAGACTTAATCTTAATATTTATATATTAAAGTATATTCATTTATGTTTTCATGAACAGTTTTCGATAATGAAAGCATGCATAAACAAAACTCTTATTTCTCCTTTTTGTATCTAATAGAAACACACGTACTATATACATAGGGTGTATATAACAAGTGACAGATTAAACACACTGATACGCCCCGATTTGGACATATATATTATCAAAGTTGAGGAATACGTGGATTAATCTGTCATTTTTTATATTCAAAATGCAGTGTTACGATAATTTATGACAGATTCTTTGTTCGTAAACAAACTTGACTAAATGAATTTGCGAATAAACAAATCAGGAAAAACCTGTCGTAAAGGAAATTTATCAATACATCCAAGTCAAATAATCCAATTTAATTCATGAACTAACCTACTTCCAGTTAGTTCTAAGAGACAATAAAACAATTTTTCGTAAATCTGTTTCATATATTGACTCAAACTAACGCTCAAATAAGTAAGGCATAGCTTCTCCTTTCTCCTGTTCTTCCTCTTAGCCAACCTTCTTCCATCCAGTGTTGCATGTAGGCCTCTTATAGCTTCTTTCATGCTTCTCTTTTTTTAGCTGTTCTCATCCACTGTTTTCTGACAACGGCGGCAATATCGTCTACCCATCTGATTCAGGGTCTTCCTATTCTTCTTTTTGTTTTTCGAGGTCTCAAAAATGTTAACATGTATGATAATTTCTCTGTATTTTGCCTTGCCATGTGTGCCACCCACAGCCACCGAAGGTATTAACCCTAGACCGGTATCGATATTTAATCATATGTTACCGGTACCGATACGTAAATTTTACGTAAAATACTTTTTATGGCATTTGAGTATCTAAATATTAACCTTAACTAATGAAACACAATTGGTCATTGAAAAAACATTTATTTTAAAGAGAATAATATATGTTAACATTAATGGTAACTATAAATACATTCAGCAAGCAATCAAAAACATTTTATATTTTCCTAACGGAAACAATGGTAACTAAAAAATGCTCTAAGCAAACAAATAAAAAATACAAATAAAACTTTAACTACATTTTGAACAGATTTTATTTTGATGCGCACCGCATATGGGTTTTTTGCACTTCAAACAGTAGGTCGTGGTCATGCTTCTCTTTGCTGATGGACACATGTGACAGTAAGTTCGACGTCCTTTTTGAGACTCTGGACGTTCCTGTAACGCAGGTTGCTGCCTTTCTCCTTCTTCTATCATAGTGCGCAAAGGGATGCTAAATCTTGGATTTTGAGCCAAACGTGAAGATTGCCAAGGCTGAGTCAACCTGATGTGCAAATTCTGCATATACTTGTCTCTTGCTATGGGGTTGCCGCCATGCGAAATAACGTTATGGTTGTAAATCACAAACGAATTGATGCACGTCATATTCAGTAAATTGTAAAAAATACACATTGGCCATCTTTTGGTTTTACGATTACAGTTCATGTTTTGACACATTTGGTCAAATGTGTCAACAGCACCCTTCGTGGAATTGTATGTATGTATTATTTCTGGTTTGTGTGTTGTTTTATTTACAGTTCCCGTTTCATGCATGGTTGACAGTAAAAGCACATGTTTGTTAGCTTTGGACTTATATGATACTAGAGTCGCTTTTTCATTGTATGCGAATAAGGAAGTATGTACCCTTCTATCTTTATCTATTTCTATAAATTCCTTTGGAACCTCTTTTTTGTTTTTCCTTAGAGTGCCAACTACAGTTAGTTTATAAGGATTAGTCAATAACTTTTCAGCCAAAGGAATATTGGTAAACCAATTATCCATGGTAACATTCCTGTTTGTTCCGTGGATTGATTTGGTCAATGTTTCAACATAATAATCTGCCAATGGCAATCCATTTGTTTTTGTGGATTTTCCGACATAAGGAGATGCATCTACTAGATATTTCGTAGATACATCACATAACAGAACAAGTTTCAGGCCATATTTAGCTGGTTTGTTTGGTATGTACATACGAAACGCACAGTGACCCCGAAATCCTACCAGCTGTTCGTCGATAGTTACATATGAACCTGGTTTGTACGAGCTTCTACATGTATGTAAACTTATTCCAAATGTCTTCTATTGGTGCAAATCTAGATTCTTGTCTTCTTTCCTCGCGTGTATTAGCGTCATCAAAACGTAAGCAGGCTGTCAAAAACTCAAAACGCTTTTGAGTCATTGTTGCTTTATATCGAGTACCACAAAAGGTGGTATTGAACATGGTGTCGGTCGCCAAGTGTTCAAAGTTCAAAACTCCGGCCAAAATATATAATCCAAGTAATGCTTTTAGTTCTTCCAAACTTGTTTCGGAAATAAACGCTAGCTCCTTAGCGTAATTTTGACTTGCTGAGCGAATCTTTTGATTAGTGTATTCCACTATTATATTCAACGTATCATCCGAGAAAAATATTTGAAATGCGCGTACTGGATCAAATATATTTCGTAATTCCGGCGAAGGTCCTGGTTTTACATATATAATATTTTTCGAAGAGTTCTTGCGTTTCTCCGTGCCGGTTGGTTTGGAAAACCACTGGTAGCCATTTTTTCCATACAACTTGTCTTTAGCTGGGGTTACCACAAAGCTAGGTTCTTCATTGGCAGGATCAGTCTGAAAAATAATAAGGCAATAAAAATGCTCATACCTCACACGTATATAATATAACTTACCTGAACACTTGTTATTTCTTGTAAAGTTGTATCATCTTCTGATCTATTTCCGGGTCCTGACAAAGTTTTCCTTTCTTCTGTTCTTTTCATATTGAGTTTCGGACGTTTTGGAATATTTGACTTTGCGATTTCCAAATCCTGTTTTTTCCAAATTTTTCACAAATTACCCAACATCTGAGATTCCATTTCCTCATGTGGCAACCATTTTGGATCATCATCGTTATCCCCAGACTCGCTTTCCGTTTCAGATTCGGCTCTAGTAACAACATTTTCGGTTTCACTGTCACTACTTTCTAACAGTGCTCTCTCCAGCACTTCCAATGATAATTCACGCCTTGACATTATAGACCCTTCCTGGTGTTGATACGTAAAAAAATCGTGGTGTAAAATGCACCTATCGGTATCGATGCGTAAAATTTACGTGCAGTGTTCTGGAAAACAATGTGTGGTCACTACATCGCTGACAAATACGTACTGGCTATGTATTGAATCGATGAATACCAGATTGGAGCTAGCATAGCTGGAAGGAGGGGATCAAGCGCACGCGAATAACTGCAGTGCTATTAAATTTGTAATTTGAGTGCGTAAATTTTACGTACGATACCGGTCTAGGATTAAGTCCATGTTGTTGGTTACTTTGGTTCTCCTACGTATTCCAGTGTTCGGAAGAATATACCCAGCATAGTCCTTTCCATGGCCGTTGTGAGTTCCTGTTCTCCAATTTTTTTTGTTATTGCCATGGTTGCTAGACTATAAGTTACCACTGGCAAGAAACAGTTAACATTTTCCGTTTTAAATGAATTGGAATATGTTTATCCTTAAAGATGGAACTGAGTTTGCCAAAAGATGCCCACGTTAGGGACATACTTAATTTATAAAGTTTGGTTTTCTTTTTCATTTTTAATTATTTGTCCGAAATATATATGTTCTACCTATTGGTGGTCGTATCTATGATAATGTCTTCTTGGACTTCAGTTATTATTTTCGTTTTGTCAAGATTCATCTTTAACCCTATTTCTTTTGATTTTTTATTTGCAGCTTTGATTTTTAATTCATAGATGTCTGTGTTTATCAGTAACATGTCTTCGGTAAATATCAGATGGCTGAGATGAGCTCCATCCATTTTTAGTCCATTTTCGTCTCAAGCTAGTTTTTTAACACATTTTCCAAGGCCAGAGTAAATAGCGACAGTGTCACCCTGTCTAACAACTTCACCCTGATTTATCTTAACAGTTATTAGGTCTTCGCCTATTTTACGTAGAAAGTAGATCCGTTATAGGTATATATTCTTAATGAGAGCGGAGTACCTAGAGTCAATGCTAGCATCATCTTGAGCTGTTAAGAAAGCCCATGTTTCAACAATCTCCAATGATTTATGATTATCGACTAAGACTAAGTGTAAGTTATATTGCATTTTGTTTTATTGTTAAACCCCGTTTCACAAATGTTGAAGTCACCTGAAGTTGCAGTTGTAAATTGAAAATCAGTAGCGTAGAGATTTCACATTTTGTAGGTTAACACAAAATTAGTGTATTAATAATAATTTATTCATCACAACAGTTCCTTTGAAGATCGATGGTGTATTTAAAGTTCTATCGATGTTGCTAATAGGTTATGGCTAAGAAAAACAAACACTACTAAAAGTTTAATGACGTGTAGTATTTAAATTAAATACAAAATAATTTGCATCCCTGCCTCAAGTCGTAAGTAGGTACATAATTTAGATATCAACACTTCCCCAACCAGTCATTCATAAATTCGATTTGTTATGAAGTCAACATCAAATAGCCGGCCAAGTGGGGTACGACGAGAAGTGAAGAGGGAATAATCGCTAGGGAAGAAACTTCACAGAATATGATATATCTTATGTTACGACGTCACCTTTAGACAAAAATTTGTTTCTGCTTATATAACTACTACGCCGGGGCAGCCTTGAATGAAAATAAACTTATCAAATGTGAAACACAGTTGCCGTGTATTCGTTCGAATCTTGGACTTGCAGGATTTATTATAATGTAGTACGACCCGTATTGTGTTTATTAGCTATATTAGTATGTAAAAAATCAAAGGAAATAATAATTAAAAGACCCTTATACGTGCAAAATCTTATTTAAAAATTTGCCAACAGTAGATATAATACTACTTTATCCTGCTCCCCACTCGATTTTTGCTTAGAATGTGAAATAATTTTGGTTACAAGAATAATGTAAACAGTTATATGTTTTTCATTTATATATCAAGGGTATCGAAAAAGGTGAAAAACAACAATAAATAGGAAGTTATAAAAAGCAAACACAAATTTTAATTATAAACGAAATACCCTTATACAAAGATTTAAATACACATTCTATTTTTCATTAAGATAGTATACCTGTTACTCAGTTTTTATTATTTTACATACTTCCTCTTCTTCTGGAATTTGCATGACATATTTTTTTGTTTTTTCAAATGCCTTGCCAATGGTTCGTAGTTTAAATGGTTGATGCAATCATTAATTGACGAAATTTCAATTAAAAATATCTTTTTTATTTCTTCTGAGCTAAGTGAAGTTTGTGTGCTGGACCTTTCCTCAATAGGTTACTTCTTGTTGATAATTCAATTTAGTTACGGATGTCTCATCTATATAAAAATCATCTTCTGATGTAGTGCTGGCAGTATCTGAAACAAACTCGCTCTCCTGCAAAATATTGTCAGTTGTAACACCTGCTGGTAATTTACTTTACTATTTAGAGTTATTCCTTCAGTCTTTTGGCATGTATTTCATATTTCTTTCACATATGTGTTTTCGTGATTTGTACCATTATATTTCCTTTAAATTATAATAACAAGTAAGTTGAAATATAATATTCAAATTATAGTTGTAGATACCATCACTTTCAATGTAAAGTTCAATTCTTGATGGACATATTCCACAAATATGGATACCTCCTCAGATCTTCAAATTGCGTTTCTTATACGACGAAAAAAATCCTAAGATAATAGATACATAAAAACTAAACAATTGTAATAAAAGGGCTGTACTATTTAAATATGGATTTTTTCCCATTTGCAAGTTTTTTTCTGCCCCTACAACAATAATCAACTTCTCTGTTCTGTAATCCACTCCAAGCTGTAAACTCCTGCCATATTCCTGTTACGAACTCGCACACCGAAGCAGATACTAAGTACGGCCCTGTAACCTTATGTTAACGGAGTTGAGAAAAAGGCAAGCGCGCCGAATTCTGAGAAGGTCTATTGGGATCTATTGTGAACCGTCCTTTCTAAACATGTTCTCGAAAGGTATTTTAAGAAATATCGCGAAAGGCATGTCCCGTCCCGAATGTTCTAGTAAAGAAGGTTTTTGATATAAATACAGGATCGATCAGCGGATGAGTTCAGTTTATAATTTGCCATAGTGAGTTAAACAGTAATTAAGTGAATATAAAAGTGTTATAAATTAATAAGTTAGTGACTAGTTAAGTACATATAAATTAGTGTTAGTGAGTTAGTGTTTAAATAAATTAGTAAGTAGCAATACCGAGTGTTTAAAATTTATCCCACCCGTTTACGTTTCAAATAAATTAGAAAAACATTACATTCCTATAATATTAAACATATTGATTGATATCAACTTCGTGAGAATTAATGTCTTCTTATAGACCTGTATTCTTAATTGTTTTCAGAGTCACTAAGAAATTCGATAACACAAGTAGATTTGTCAAACGATCCTGTATTTAGATTGAACTACGAGAATCTATAGTATCATCAAAAATGTGTTCTTTTTTAATCCATTTAGATGCGCAAATAGAACGCCATTCTTGAACAGATACTTCATAAACTTTCTTCTTGACTAATTTCAAACCTTTTCCTGATATATCGTATCATCCCTTGGATTGCACGTGCGAGCTGTGGGTCTATGTATCATTAGTATACACAATATTCCAGCCTTCGGTTCTGTACTTGATAGGGGAGAGTGGTCGAATATCGACCACTTAAGCAAAATTGTTCATAACTGTATATGTAATATATGTATAAAGACGCTTTGTATATAAAATTACCTCAAAAACTATAAGTAACGTTATGGCAAAAAAAGATAATGGAATAAATAATGTGTGTTCTTTTCTAATGTACAAAACTCATACCGGTACTTTTCTGGATAATATCGACCAGTCGGATAAAATCAACCATAAAGTCGGGTAATGTCAACCATATCGGGTAATATCAACCAAATTTTTTAAATTTAGTTTATTCAAAAAGTAAGGTTACAACAAACTTTTTAACATTTACTACAAACATAATCTTTAGCATTTTCAATGATTGTGCAATCTGCATGCGTCCACACGGCACATGAACGGCATCTCCACCATACTTCATTTGATTTTCCAAACTCTTGACAAACAGAACATATGTCGGCATTTGTAGAATTATCTTTCTTTTCGGGAACTATACGTCGTGAAGCTTTTTTCAGCTTCTCCTGTTTAATATCTTTTTGTTTTTCTAACTTCTTCAGTTTTTGTTGCTTTTTCTCTTCTTTATTTTCCAATTCCTCTTTTAATGGCGTTGAGGTCAGTATCTGGGAATGCTTGGTTTTTCGCGATTTGGTTCTAGTTGTTACTGTTGGCAAGGGTAGAAGTTCTGCAAAGCTTCTATTTTCCACGGGTAGCTGAAGTGTCGGATCATCATCGTCGGTCAATTCATCGTCTACAATTTCTTCAAGCTCTAATTCTGAAGATTCACTACCAAAGGAAGGTGTACGGTGACGTTTTGTCTTAGATGGTCCAGGGATAGGCGACGGAGCTTTTAATGGAGATGGTTGTTGAACTGTGGAGGTAGGTGATATGGGAAGTGCTCTTTTCATGGAAGGTGGATCGTGTTGTTTTATCTTATATGGTCCAGGTACAGGATGCAGTGTTTTTTCTAATCGTGTTATTGCATTTGTTTCAGCAATTATCGGTTCTTGATTCTGCTCAGCATTTGGCGCTGGATCGACTAGTAAGGTACTGAACTCTTCATCACTGAATACAGATCGGTTAAATGGATAAATGCCAGTAGTTTCGAAAGCCTTCACCCCTTTTTCTACAGCTGCCACTTTATTAAAAGCAGTTTTAAATAACTCCGCAATATCCGTTTGCAGAATCTTCTCGTGTTTTCTTGCTTTGATATATCTATCGCATTCTTGATTGTATTCACTCTTTAATGGTCCGAAAAAACCAACATCGAGCGGTTGCAACCGGTGTGAAGTGTGGGGCGGAACTGAAACAACTTTAATGCCATTATCTCTGCAATAATGATATGACCTTAAAGTTGAATGAGTGGAGTGGTTATCCATTAATAACAGGACCGGATCATCTTTACTAGCTTTTGTAAATTTTGCAAAATGTTGAATCCAGTCTTCAAAAATCTCCTCAGTAATCCATCCAGACTTAGAGCACCTATATACAGCACCAGTTGGCCCGTTTCTTTCTAGAGCTTCTTTCATTCTCTTTCGTTTGAAAATAAACATCGGTGGAACAAACGAACCTGCAGCACTCATCGCTACAACAACAGTTACAAGTTGGCCCCTCTCACCACTTGTGACAGCTCCTACCTGTTTTTGACCTTTCTGGGCAATAATGCGGCTTGGCACGTGAACGTTACTAATCCCTGTTTCGTCTACGTTGAAGATGCGATGAGCTTCAAAAGTGTGTTCAGAGTAGAGCTTATCTAAATTATCATAAAATATCGTAACTTCATCTTTATTGAATGCCAACACACGGCTCAGACTTGTGGCTTCCGGTTTACGGCAGCTCAATGTCGGGTTGCGCCGCATAAATGCATAGAACCAATCTTTTCCACACATTGCTTTCTCTTTATTAAAAGTGTTTTTTATTTTATTGGTTTGTGCAAATTCAAATGCAAGTTTTCTTATGGACGAAGATGTTAGTCCATAAAAAAGGCGAGAGAGGTTTATAACATGTTTTGCGAGATCTTCTTCTTGCTGAACCGTAAAAACAGATTTTCTGCCCATTTTGTACTTTTTTGTAGCGAAGCGACCTTTTAAACGGTTTTGTAATGTTCCATATGGAATATTGAACATTTGTGCAGTTTTTCGTATGGAAGCAACTTTGTCATGTATTGTCTTAAGCGCACGTTCCATATCCTTTTCAGACCACGAAGCGCGAGAAGTTTTGCGTGTATACTTGTGACGAGGCATCTGTAAAAGAATAAACGCCATTGGTACAATATCGATCACAGTAGGAAAATATCGATCACCCCGGTTGACATTAGCCGACTGCACGTGGTAGACAAAAAAGATGAATTACAAAAAAAATCTGTGAAAATGTAACGATAATTCATCACACATAATAAGCACATATATATCTAATTACCTTACTGCACAAAAATCAAAGCTACAATCAAATTAAATCATTACTTACTTTCGTATCGGTGTCACAAATATAAGGAATAAGGCAAAATTTAACATCAAGCATTCACTACGGTCAAACATCGACTAAGTGCGTAGGTGACTGTATACATAGTAAATACCATCCCAGCGCATGCGGTCTCGCTCTATTAAGAAGTTGAAAAGCTTCAAGAATTGGGTTGGGGTGTGTGATCGATATTGGACAGCGGTTGATATTCGACCACTCTCCCCTACTATTTTATAAGAAAATAATTCTTTTAATGAGAATATCATGCGATTCCATAATCACTTTTCTGTTGTGTTGTGTGTGCTGCCATCTATAGTAAAAACCAAATAAAGTTGCGGTTACGTCATCATTGTGAACATTTGTAGCGTTGTCAGAGTGTTCACGAAATATGGAAATTAATAGAAAATAACTGAAGTCAACAAAAAACGTAAATGTAGAAAATTTCACAATATTATAAATGAAAACTACAAAATTATCGATAGTTTGATAGTTTTCGTTTAATATACGAGGTTTGGAGTTTTTTCATTCACGTTTTTTGTTAATTAATGTTAATTTATGAATAGATTTCACAAAGTAACGAATTCTAGAATAAAAGTGGTAAGGTTATTACTGACTTACCAAATCTTTTAATAAATAAATATAATAAAAATACAAGCAATCAATTAAAATATGTTTAATAATGAACGTATTATCAAAGACAAAAACTAACATTAAACAAATCAACATATTGTGTGATGAAACTAGGCAGATTCAAATTCTTGTTCATTTTCTTCATCTTACTCAACATCAGTGTCACTCTCTTCACTGTTAAAATCTATCGGACTAATTTCTAGACGATCAAATATTCTTTCCCTCTCATACCGTTTAAATATCTCTCTTTCAGTATGTTGTATAGAATTTGTCCACATATCAGGAGTTATCAGGTGCAGTGCCTCGTGCCACTTGTTCAGGCAGTTATTCGCACTGTTACCATCCCTACCAGTATGCCTATTGTAGTAATTTTATGCTATGCCCCAAATTAATTCGATAGAGTTGAATATGCAATGGTAAGGAGGAAGACGTAAAACTTTGTGTCCATACTGTTCTGCCATATCGTCCACTTGATTGGTGGCTTATTTCTAAAAAAAAAACAAAAAAATGTTTAAAATAAATAGCAAAAAGTAAAAATGTGTCTGTATATTTACTGAGAAACGATTTGCAACAGTTCTGTTTTGAACATCATGTGAGAATAGGGAATGTTTTTTTCTGTCAACCATTCCTGAATAGCACATTTTGACCATCCTGTATTTGGAGTTTTATGCAATAACATGCTGTGATGAGGTGGATTATCAAGTATAATTAGAGAAGGATTCTCTAAATTTTGCAGCAACTGATATTCAAACCATTTCAAGAAATTTGCCTGGTTAATTTCCCCATGATAATCATTAAGTTGAGTTTTTGAACAAAATATTGCTTCAGCACCTTCAATAAATCCGTTTTTATTTCCAGCATGGAGCATAATATATCTGTAATAATATTATTTAAATAATGTTTAAGTAACCACTTATGTTTTGCAACACAACAAACCTTTTGCCATCCGTTTTAGTGGTTTTAACACTCTTGATATTTTCATTTTGCCATGAATGACCTATGATGCTATTTTGAAATATCCAGGTTTCATCGATGAACACAAATTGGTATATACCTTCGTCCTTTGCTTCTTTATAATATCCTAAGAATTCTACTCTTTTCAAAACAATATTTGGTAATTCCATAAATCCTCGTCGTGGATTATCCTTCATCCACTTAAACCCAAGTCCTTTGAGCAATCTATGTAAAGAGTGGTACTACCATTAAATAATTATTTTTCTCTTAGTTGGGACCACAATGATTGAACCGTTATGTGCTGTTCTAAAAGCATACAGAAATAAAAATATGTTAAATATACAATTGTCGTAATTATACTTACTTCTCTAGTACATGTTGTAAATGGTATCATGAATAGAGCCTGTATTTAAAGTTTCTGTATTTGTTACTCGTTTATGAGAGCAACGTTTTATCTTTGGTGACTCAAACTCTTCACCTTTTTTCTTTGTTTGACAAATTTTGCTCACTGTTCTTACACTGATTTGCAAAGCAGCAGCTACACGCTAAATAATAGAAATTTTCGTAAAGTAAAGTAAGGATATTTTATTCACGTATTACCTACCTCTTGTACAGCATTTAAGGGCAACAAAGGACCATTATTATTCCTTTCTTGTTCAAAATAATTTACTAATGAAGCCACAAGTTCTTTGAATCGGCTATTTAGCTGTTTGGGCATTTTAAAAATCACAGAAGAAAATGTTTTGTTGTTTTGAAAACAAAAACAGTTTTGATTATAAATATTTCTCACTATAAAATTTTATAAAGCACGTACGAGTAACTATAACCTCAAAAATCGATGACAATACACGAGTAGAAAAGTCACAAACAACGCGGCAACATGATATTATTTCTGGCAGTGACTATTTTACCGTCAATAATTGGAGGCTTCTTTATGAAAATTTCAACACAAATGTTTACATCGAGGGACGTCTAAGCCCCTATATTGCTTATACATTATTTTGGTACAAAAGTTTTTTTATTGATTGGGTTATCTTTAGAACCGATTAATTAACAAATTTAAGTATATGCACTTTTCGATAGAAATGTAGCCACCTATGCGATAGAAATACGCCTTTGGTGACGTAAACGCAACTTTATTTGGTTTTTACTATACAGTAAAAAGCATTATATTTAATGAAATACTTATGCATGTTACATATTAATATTTTAATTTTCCAATATTCATTGTAGTTTTATTCTAATTTTGGTTCTGATCATGACTTTGTTCCACTCAGTTCACAATTCATTCATAAAGTAATATTCACTTTTAAAACTTGCATCTTCAATGACTAATAAAAAATACTTACCTTAAACTAATTCTTTTTAGCAGTCGCCACAAAGAAGTTCTGCCTATAGTAAACTCTTGTAAAGTAATATGCACCTTGTGGAGAATACCTGGAAAAAGATTAATATACTTCAATATAAAACAATTTTTTTCTTAACACTATTAAAAGTAATTCTAGCTTAAAAAAACTTGTGTTAAAAGTAAACTGACAGAAGTTTTTTGTAATTAATTTTAGTATCTTTATTATTTAATTTTATTAAACTTACATTTTAAACTGAGATCCCTTTTCTCCAGGATGTAGAAATTGTAAATGATATCCCGAATCCTTTGCAGTTATCCAAATTTTAGTGCCTCCAGTGCCTTGACTATGGATAATATGGAAGTTTTTTAGAAAATATGGTTTTAAATTAAATAAAACACACAACATTCACTAGCTAAATATCTTAAAGGATTCAAAATCAAAAGTATTCAACAAATAAACAATTGCTTCCTGTAACCAGAATGATAACCCTCAATGTCAAATCAGCATAAATCATCATTCTACGCCAGTGGTTACTAAGCGACGTAGATAAACAAGACATAATTCGGTTTCTGCGATTGTCAATGTTCCAACTTACTGTGGCGTCAACTTTCATGAAATGGAGTCTAAGAATGAAACGAACTAATTCTAAACAGTTCCACTATACGGGGGGTTCCAAAACTGTTGGGGCACAGAGCTGCCACGTGTAGTAGTGGTGAAAATGAGTCGATCGGACCCAATTTATTTATATAACAAAATGTACCATTTGCCTGTGAGAAAAGTTCAAAGTTTACATAAAAAACACTTTTTTGTACACTGTACAGAAATGAGTGAAACAAATCGAATGAAATTTGACACATGTGCATTTTAATAATACATTATATTACTAGGAGTAGAAGGCTATCATTATTATTGAGCCTAGATTCTTGCACTGCCGAGGCGTTAGCCGAGGCTGTGCAAACTGGGCGAAACATATAATGGATCTTCTGCTCCGAGTGACATATACTATTTTTTCTTCAAGCGTAAAAATAATGCAATTTATAAGTAGAAAAAAATTGAATACATAGTTTATATCTCACAAGTATTTATGAATACAAATATGAAAAAAACCGTTATGGCTTGCATGAGCATTACCTATTTATTAATTGTAATATTAAAGTTGCAGTTTTGTATACTGCAGTTACCCTTCAGAAACACTGGTGGATTTCCATCCACCATGTCGTTTTAAAGCAGTAATGTCCCGTCCGTTGTCAACTAAAATAGTTGCTGAAGTCCTACGAAGGCAATGTCCCGTATATTCTTGAGGATTTGTTAATTTTGAAAACATAGCAACGTCTTTTATAACGTTTGTAATTTTATGTATACCCATTACCATACGGTAACATTTACCGTTTTTATATTTAATAAAAAATCGCTGCAGATCCATATAATCCGGACGAAGTGCCGTATAGTGTCTGATCAAGTTCAAATAAAATTCGCCAAAAATAGTAAACGACCGTTGTTTTTTGTTTTTTGTGTTTGTAATATTTACTAAAATTAAATTACCTATATCTTGGATTTCGCTGTACTTCAAATGAACCAGTTCATCGCATCTACAGGCTACTGTGACTCCAAATATTAATATGACCTAAAACAAACGTTGAAATAAGTAAAAAAAGAATCGGCCGGCGCTGAGAATCGAACCACAGACCTCCGAGTCGGAACACAAAAGCTCTACCACTGAGCTATCGTGGTATAAATGTTTTAATCGAAATACATTAAATGTTGTCAATTTAAATATTAATCTTTTAAAGGATATTATTTTCAGCGATTTAATAAATGTAATAATAATAAAAAAAATAAGAAAATACCTACTTTTGTTGCTAAATAAACATTCTTCGGTGCATCCTGAAGAAATTTATCAAATTGGTCTGTTAATACTTTTGATTTTTTCGGGGTATAATTTTCTACTTGTCGCTTTAAAAATGCAGCTAATTTGGTATACTTTTCCATTTTTACATTATGTTTGGTATTTAATTGAGTTTTAATCATTGAATATTGTGCCCATAGTGTCGAACTTTTAAATTTTCTTGACAAATACGTAAAATAGGCAAGCATAACATTTTCTGTGTATCTTCTTACAATATTTTCTTTGCGCCATTCTATAAATTTTTATAAGCAAAATCATACACTTTTCGTGACTTCGTCGGAATTTGTGTTTCAATAGTGGAATTAGCTATTTCGACTAATTCCGGAGGTGTACATAGAAATTGTTCTTCTTGAGACATTTTTACAATTCACTTTTCAAAACTGACAAACATCAAATTAAATGAAAATTAAATGACAGTTCCTACCTACTGCGTTACAACGGCCATAATAAAACGTTGCTATCGTTTCTCATTATTTTGTTACTAGTACAATAATGAACGTCCATTATTTTACTACTAAAAGAATAGGTTATTTCTACGATCTGTATTGCCGAAAATAATATAGATATTCGGGTACCCAGGGGGTTTCGAGGTCGCTGATCACGATTATGATGTTCAAATTGACCCCCCGAACACCTGGAGCTCAGGAACGCCGCCGAACGTCATCTCCGTGGGACTATCCCGAACTTCATGCGAGGAAGGAGAGAAACTCGGCACCCGGATGTTTTTTGGGTCGCTGAAATCAAATATGCCATCGGCGAACACCCCACGGACACCTGGTGCGCCCTAACCTGGACGCGGACGCCATCTTCGAGAATTTTCCTGGAAATAAAGAGAAAAGCGAAGCTTAAATCGTTATGGGGCCGTTTTGTGTGCGCTGAATTTGAATTTCATGTGGAGAACGACCCCCCTAATACCCGGTGCGCCCAAACCTGGCCCTGAACGTCATCCCCGAGGGTTTTCCAGACACAATTGAAGATGACGAACCGAAAACCGTTACGGGGGGTTTTTTGGGTCGCTGAATTCAAATATGGCATCGGCGAACACCTCACGGACACCTGGTGCGCCCTAACCTGAACGCGGCCGTCATCTTCGAGAATTTTCCTGGAAATAAAAACAAAAGCGAAGCGAAAATCGTTATGTGGCCGTTTTGTGTGCGCTGAATTTGAATTTCATGTGGAGAACGACCCCCCGAATACCTGGTGCGCCCAAACCTGGCCCTGAACGTCATCCCCGAGGGTTCTCCAGACACAATTGAAGATGACGAACTGAAAACCGTTACGGGGGGTTTTTTGCGTCGCTGAATTCAAATATGGCACCGGCGAACACCCCACGGACAACTGGTGCGCCCTAACCTGGACACGGACGTCATCTTCGAGAATTTTCCTGGAAATAAAGACAAAAGCTAAGCGAAAATCGTTATGTGGCCGTTTTGTGTGCGCTGAATTTGAATTTCATGTGGAGAACGACCCCCCGAATACCTGGTGCGCCCAAACCTGGCCCTGAACGTCATCCCCGAGGGTTCCCCAGACACAATTGAAGATGACGAACTGAAAACCGTTACGGGGATTTTTTGCGTCGCTGAATTCAAATATGGCACCGGCCAACACTCCACGGACACCTGGTGCGCCCTAACCTGGACGCGGACGTCATCTTCGAGAATTTTCCTGGAAATAAAGACAAAAGCGAAGCGAAAATCGTTATGGTGCCGTTTTGTGTGCGCCGAATTTGAATTTCATGTGGAGAACGACCCCCCGAATACCTGGTGCGCCCAAACCTGGCCCCGAACGTCATCCCCGAGGGTTCTCCAGACACAATTGAAGAAGGCGAACCGAAAACCGTTACGGTGGGTTTTTTGGGTCGCTGAATTCAAATATGGCACCGGTGAACACCATTCAAACCATTTCAAGAAATTTGCCTGGTTAATTTCCCCATGATAATCATTAAGTTGAGTTTTTGAACAAAATATTGCTTCAGCACCTTCAATAAATCCGTTTTTATTTCCAGCATGGAGCATAATATATCTGTAATAATATTATTTAAATAATGTTTAAGTAACCACTTATGTTTTGCAACACAACAAACCTTTTGCCATCCGTTTTAGTGGTTTTAACACTCTTGATATTTTCGTGGTATAAATGTTTTAATCGAAATACATTAAATGTTGTCAATTTAAATATTAATCTTTTAAAGGATATTATTTTCAGCGATTTAATAAATGTAATAATAATAAAAAAAATAAGAAAATACCTACTTTTGTTGCTAAATAAACATTCTTCGGTGCATCCTGAAGAAATTTATCAAATTGGTCTGTTAATACTTTTGATTTTTTCGGGGTATAATTTTCTACTTGTCGCTTTAAAAATGCAGCTAATTTGGTATACTTTTCCATTTTTACATTATGTTTGGTATTTAATTGAGTTTTAATCATTGAATATTGTGCCCATAGTGTCGAACTTTTAAATTTTCTTGACAAATACGTAAAATAGGCAAGCATAACATTTTCTGTGTATCTTCTTACAATATTTTCTTTGCGCCATTCTATAAATTTTTATAAGCAAAATCATACACTTTTCGTGACTTCGTCGGAATTTGTGTTTCAATAGTGGAATTAGCTATTTCGACTAATTCCGGAGGTGTACATAGAAATTGTTCTTCTTGAGACATTTTTACAATTCACTTTTCAAAACTGACAAACATCAAATTAAATGAAAATTAAATGACAGTTCCTACCTACTGCGTTACAACGGCCATAATAAAACGTTGCTATCGTTTCTCATTATTTTGTTACTAGTACAATAATGAACGTCCATTATTTTACTACTAAAAGAATAGGTTATTTCTACGATCTGTATTGCCGAAAATAATATAGATATTCGGGTACCCAGGGGGTTTCGAGGTCGCTGATCACGATTATGATGTTCAAATTGACCCCCCGAACACCTGGAGCTCAGGAACGCCGCCGAACGTCATCTCCGTGGGACTATCCCGAACTTCATGCGAGGAAGGAGAGAAACTCGGCACCCGGATGTTTTTTGGGTCGCTGAAATCAAATATGCCATCGGCGAACACCCCACGGACACCTGGACAAAAGCTAAGCGAAAATCGTTATGTGGCCGTTTTGTGTGCGCTGAATTTGAATTTCATGTGGAGAACGACCCCCCGAATACCTGGTGCGCCCAAACCTGGCCCTGAACGTCATCCCCGAGGGTTCCCCAGACACAATTGAAGATGACGAACTGAAAACCGTTACGGGGATTTTTTGCGTCGCTGAATTCAAATATGGCACCGGCCAACACTCCACGGACACCTGGTGCGCCCTAACCTGGACGCGGACGTCATCTTCGAGAATTTTCCTGGAAATAAAGACAAAAGCGAAGCGAAAATCGTTATGGTGCCGTTTTGTGTGCGCCGAATTTGAATTTCATGTGGAGAACGACCCCCCGAATACCTGGTGCGCCCAAACCTGGCCCCGAACGTCATCCCCGAGGGTTCTCCAGACACAATTGAAGAAGGCGAACCGAAAACCGTTACGGTGGGTTTTTTGGGTCGCTGAATTCAAATATGGCACCGGTGAACACCCCACGGACACCTGGTGCGCCCTAACCTGGACGCTGACGTCATATTCGAGACTTTTCCTGGAAATATCGACAAAAACAAAGCGAAAATCGGCCCCATAACAATTTTCGCTTCGCTACGTATTTCCAGGAAAATTCTCGAAGATGACGTCCGCGTCCAGGTTAGGGCGCACCAGGTGTCCGTGGGGTGTTCGCCGGTGCCATTTTTTGAATGCATTTTTGACTGCAGCAGTGCAACTTCCGGTTTGTAATAGGTAGAAAGTAGGTAGGAATGGTATAAATAATTTTTGAAAGCGAATGCAAAAAACCGCATTCCGATCCGTGCTGTACTAAAAGATTTCCTAACATAATCCTTCATCGCCTCGACTTATAATTTATTCTGGATTTTGTTTTTGCAACAAGGAATTGAAATTATAACCAACCGTGGAGAAATGTATATATCGAACAAAAATGGAACCAAAACCACATAATCATCTTCGAAGATCATTTGAAGGTGTACACATTATGAAACACACGACTGCATCGTATGATGATATTAGGATTTAAATGAAATGCTAAGATAAAATAAGACGACAAATGTAATTGATGACATCTACATACCAAGTTACGAATGATGAAAAAATAATTAGTAATATATCAACCAGCCCTTGTAGTTTGAACTAGATATGTTTACTATATTTATTAACGAGATAAATGGGTGCACCGTTTCTCAATACAAGTCTTATCCGATAGTGCAATGCCTTACTTCCGTAAAAAAATTGTTATTGTAGATAACACATGGTAACCTTATACAAAATATTACACATAGTTGATTATGTGACGGTGCAATTAACAAACTACGTTCATGCGTAGCATTTTGATCTAGTGTTGTTGATATTTCTGGAAAATGGATCATCCTAACGGACACACAAGACATCGTTCATGGGGAGGGGGTACGTAAAAGATAATAAATTTCAACTATTATTTTGTGGAATTTATATAAAATACCTGCTAGGTAAATGTTTCATAAGGTATTATAAATATTCACAATCATACAAAAATGTATTATTGTAAATATTTATCAATTGAAATAGACCAAAAGAAAATAAATATGAAGAGGTCTAAAAAGCTTTTTCTCCTTCGTCTCCTCGATACTTCCAAGATCTTCCTTGCAGGCTTGTATACAGTTTCTTCTGGACCTACTTCTCCTCCTGTAATATTTTCTCTGACTAGAACGTTTTTTGCCAATCTTGTGTCTGGCAACCTTATGAAATGGCCTAACCTAGTCTATGGCTACTCTTACTTTCAACAAACGTCTAATTTCCGGTTTCCCATATGCCTTACTTCTACATTCGTTTTTCATCTCCAGTTTCCATCTTCTGCCTTCACCCCTCCAAAGATTTTCCGAAGCAATCTTCTTTCCCATCTGTTGACTTTGATTCTTCTTTTTTATTCAGTACCCAACATTCACATCCATACAGTCCAGTGGGCAGGATTACCGTCCTGTATAGTCTTAGCTTAGCAGCTCTTGATGTATTTTTCGTTTTCCATATTTTCTACATAGCTCCAATTGCTCCACTTCCTCTTTCCAACCTATTGTCCACTTCATTCTCCTCGTCGCTCTTAATCGTTACATATTTTCTGCATAGCTCCAATTGCTCCACTTCCTTTTTCCAACCTATTGCCCACTTCATTCTCCTCGTCGCTCTTAATCGTTACATATTTTCTGCATAGCTCCAATTGCTCCACTTCCTTTTTCCAACCTATTGTCCACTTCATTCTCCTCGTCGCTCTTAATCGTTACATATTTTCTGCATAGCTCCAATTGCTCCACTTCCTTTTTTCAACCTATTGTCCACTTCATTCTCCTCGTCGCTCTTAATCGTTACATATTTTCTGCATAGCTCCAATTGCTCCACTTCCTTTTTCCAACCTATTGTCCACTTCATTCTTCTCGTCGCTCTTAATCGTTACAGTCACCTCCAAATATTCGACTTTTTCAACCTTCAAGATGCAGAATTAACCGCCTTACTTAGTTTTGATTTTTTATTAATGCTCATTCCATCTCACATTTTCATATACTTGGTATTTTGCTCGTAAATGTACAATCCGTACCTTTTTGTTGTTTTTTCAAATAAAGCAGAAATCCTTAGCATTTCCTTATTTGATCTAGCTAAAAGCACTACATCATCTGCATATGGCTTTTGTTGTCAAAAATTGTCCCTCTTATCCTTATTCCAGTCTCTATAAGTATGGGTTCTAGAATAGAGTTGATGTTGAAATACAAAAATATTAATATGGTTAATTATCATGGATATTTACTGAATTGAAACTTTTCTGACTAAAATTATTGTGTCTTTAAACAAAACTCTTAGTGTGAAAATCACATGTCAAAGTTTCCCCAGGTTATCAAAATACTTAATTATCTGGCTAGTGACGCCAAATTGAAGGATGTGATTAAAGTTTCTAAACACAAAATTGGAGCCCATGAAATTATAGGTCGTTTTTGACGGCCATATCATTTCTCAATTTAGTTTAATTTCAGTTGTCAGTTATATGTACGTGTAAACACAAAAAAAGAAAACTAAAACTGACTCGATGCTATGGCTGGATTTGCCAAAAGTGTACGTTCAATTTTCCGTTAAACATTTTCTTAATAACGTTACTATGGTTTAGGTTAAGTGTTTAATATATGACAGAAGAAATTACAGGTTAGTTTTTTAGTTTAAAATTCAGCACTAGCTGCAATTTTTAGATTTATTGTATCAGTAAACCATAATATTACTGGTGCAGGCATCTCAATATATTGATTAATAAGAAATCTGGTTTAGTTATATTTATTATATTAACTAGGGTAAAAAATAAGAAAATGTGATCAATGCCGAGACTGGTGAACAGTTAACTCTATATTACGTACGTGTTCACCGTTCTATACCAGAAGGGACATATTTGCCCTTCCATATTTTGTGGCCTATACCTTAATAGTACACTGAACACATGTTCTTAT
Organism: Galeruca laticollis; assembly: GCA_963921935.1. Classification (NCBI taxonomy): domain Eukaryota; kingdom Metazoa; phylum Arthropoda; class Insecta; order Coleoptera; family Chrysomelidae; genus Galeruca; species Galeruca laticollis. The sequence goes on along the minus strand of OY998177.1, from coordinate 220,007,842 downwards.
TTTTTATCCTAGTTTATATAGTAAATATAACTATAACCATAATTCTTATTAATTGAGATGCCTGCACTAGTCATATCATGGTTTTTTAACAAGTGAAAAACAAACATGGAATTTCTTCTGTCATATTTTAATAGTATATTACACACCGAGGTGGGAAGTGATTAATTCCTGTAGTGAGATCAGTTAGTTAACCGAGACGCAAAGCGTCGAGGTTAGCTATGATCTCGAGACAGGAATGAAACTTCCTACCGAGGTTTGTATACTATTTTATTTACAACCATCATATTTCGATTAAAATTAATAAATCTCTGTTTCGTTCTGAACATTCCTAAAATATCACATTTAACGACAAATTACCAAGAACGTGGTTTCTCAGAATAATCAAGTAGATATATTGTTACCGTGACTACGGGGTATACAATTGTCACCAATATGAGTAAATGTCAGATAAAGTCAATAAATGTCAGATAAAGTTGGATATTAAATTCCGACGAAGAATTTATGGATTGTACCCCACCAGAAGTACGACAGGCTGCTCACGCAGCATCCAGGGCTTGGTGCCAGAGAAAAGTAAGCATCGGGTCCAGCGCTGCTACAGACCTAAGTATTTCAATAAACGCTTACAATAATTCAAATTTAACGATTAATATCAATAAGTAGTTTGTTGTATTTTAGTTCATTGTTGTTTTTTATTGTTTGCCATTAAATAGGTATTATAAAATATGTAAAAAAAATATGCTGTTTTTTTAAATATAGAAAATATTTATCTAGAATAGATGAAATGAGGGCGGGAAATGAGGGCGGGAAGTGAGGGCGGGAAGTAGAGGTGTGTAATGTGACACTTCCCAACCTTCAATGACGTTAGTAATGACAGCATTACATATATGGTTGTAAATAAACACTTAACCTAAACCGTAGACGTCAAATTAAAAAAATACTCGTATTTATGAAATAGTGTGAAATTGATATCTAAATTTATATTTGAAGTGTAAACAAACTTGTCCACTGATGTCTCATTATTCGCAGAAGATTTGTCGACAGATCTAGTAAATATCGCTTTGTCGAAATACGACTTTTTGGCACGATTTATTGATCTTTGACGACCACATTCATGCCTATAGAACAAAGAGGAACAGTCATAAAAGAGAAACTGCTTACAATATTTTGTTGAAAAACTACTACAACTGAATAAAAATACGAGTGTGAAAATAGTGAAATCGAATATAAATACTTTACGTTGAGCTCATAATAGAGAAGTGAAACAAGTTAAGAAGTCCACTAAAAGTGGAGCCGGAAGCGGTGACATATAAACCATTGTTATGGTTATTGTACGCTTTTCATGATCAATGATAATACAATTAGGGGATGAAATTTACTGTTCCAACCCTTATTGTGTAGAATTTACTCACATTACTTTTTTAAATGAAACTAATTGATTCTAAATAATTGCACAACATGAAGAAAAATGATAAAAATAAAAAAAACATTGACAATTGTTTCGTTATTACTAAATATCATAGGCACAATGACAGAACTTACATTTCATGTGATGCCTACCTGATGTTTAACAATTATTTTTGACTAGACTAAGATGTATATATATATATATATATATACGAGTATATATGAATAAAAAAAATAAGAAGCTATGATATTACAAACATTAAAGCTTAGGTATTATTAACCATATGGAGGAGGTCCTGAATTTAAGATCAGAATAACCGTACCATGATAAAGGAAACTAGGAAAAATATTTCTGCTGATCTTCACAATTATTACTTAAGAAGACAGTATAAAACTCCCTAGGTTTATCTGTTCATTGAGGACTTCATATTGTGGGTCTTTTAAGGGTCTTCTAATTTCTAATTCTTCAAGGAAATCTAGTTCTTGTCGCTTACCACAAATATGTACTACTTCTAGTTCTGTGTTAGGTATTAATGGAAGTTTGGTGTAAAGTAGATGTTTTACGTATTGAGATTTCTCTGGTTGTTTTAATATGTATGCTCTTGAGTGTCCACTGTGTCTAATTTCAAAATTTCTATTTTAAAAGAAATTGTTGTATTTGTTGCTAAAGATACTATTTCTGAAATATTATTAGAAATATTACCAGCATATGTGATGGTTCTGTAATTTTGTACTTCTTTAGTTTAGGAAATATTAGTTGTAATGCCACTTTTTCTCTTTTTTATTAAATAATTTATGTATTTTATGTAATAGATAACCTTTGGATGTGGCTGTATGTTTAATTTCATCAATTTCTCTACCAAAATTATATTTGTTCATAGGAACTGAAAATGCTCTATGTTTCATTGAATTATATGCGGTTAATTTATGTAACATGTGATGATTCGAATGATATGATATAGTAGATTTTCTGTGAATGGAATAATCAAGGACATTAGTAACTCTTCGAGTTTTTAAATCAAGAAAATTGATTGAGTTATTTTCTTTGACTTTCAATGTTAATTCAATTTGTGGGTGTAAATTATTAATATGATTGAAAAGTACATCTTATTGTCGTTCACTACTTATAAAACAAGCTATTATGTTATCGACTTATCTATACAAAAATAAGATATTTTTTGAAATGTTACATTCAAACATTTTTCTCTCTAAACTGTCCATAAAAATGTTGGCCAAAATATAGGGCTTCCCATTGCTAAACCTTAATTTTGAATACACTGGCGAGCAAAAAATTGATAAGGACGTAATAGTAGTAGGTGTTGAATAAATTTTTTCCCGAGACTTGATAGCTGTCATCAGCTGTCATTCGATTTATTAGAGTACGACTTTTATGAAAAATGTGCCTTTGCGTTAATTGAGCATTCACATTTTCCTTGCCTGTTTTCCAATTCACTGTTGATTCTTTGTGTAAAATCTAACCATTGCAAAGTGTAGTGATTTAACAAGCCTATAATGCCTTTAGATCCGATTGTTGTGGCAAGCATTGTTGCGCTGTTACAAGATGGTCGGGGTCAACGTGAAACTGCAAAAAATTGTTGGTGCCAGTCTTTGTGGTGTGCAAAGCGCTTTCTGGAGCCTGGCCTGATCACTAGAAGACCAGGGTCTTGGCGAAAAAGAGTTACCACTCAACGAGATGACCGTTTTTTGGTGTCACAAGTTTGCGGAATAGGACAGCTACTGCGGTTTCACTGCGAAATCAGTTGGAAGAAGTGAGAAATTTCAACGGTAGTGAATGGACCGTTAGAAGAAGACTTCATGCTGCTGGACTATCATCCAGAAGAATGGCTACAGGTACCCCGTTGCAACGCCAACATCGGACTGCAAGATTGACATTTGCCAGAGATCACGTTCGTTGGAATGATGGTGACTGGAGCTGGGTATTGTTCTCAGACGAGTCGCGTTTTTGCCTCACTGGGTCAGATGGACGTCGACGAGTGTGGAGAAGACCTGGGGAAAGACATGCTGAAGTTTGCACTGACGAGCATCTTCCACTTGGCAATAAGTCAGTTATGGTTTGGGCGGGAATCACTGCACACGGTCGTACAGAGTTGGCCTTCATAGAAAATGGCTCCCTAATATCTCACAGGTACATTACGGAGGTGCTAGAAGACCATGTTATCCCTTTCATGGTGACTATGGGGAAACGTGGCATTTTTATGCAAGATAATGCGTGGCCACACACAGCCAGAATTGTCAGGGAGTATCTGGATGAGGTAGAAATTAGTCGGTTTGACTGGTCAGCCCGCAGCCCAGACATGAATTCCATAGAACATGTCTGGGACGAATTGGGACGACTGATCCGCAGACACACACCAGCACCAAGAACTGCCCAGGAGCTGAGAAGATTGCTGTTGCAGGAATGGGATAACATCGACCAGAATGTGATCCGCAACTTAATTCAAAGTATGCCGCGCCGACTTCAAGCAGTCATCAATGCAAGAGGAGGGAGTACACGTTATTAGTGTCAAGTTTTTTAATTTTGTTCGTTCCATATTTTCCCTAACAACAAAATGTTGAGAATTTCGCCCAAAATGTTGATTTGTTGCTTTTTCGGAATAAATAATGAAATCCAAGAATAAAATGCATTGTTCTTTAGTATAGAGTATCACATTCAGCTTACAAAGTACAGTTTGCGAATACGATGTGAAAACGTAAAATTTCAAAGAATATGAAAATTTTAAGGTGACCTCAATTTTTTGATCGCCAGATACCTTATTGTCAAAAGTGAAATAATTCTAATTAATACGTACATCAAATAAAATAAGTGTATTCCTGGAATTATATTTTTATCTTCTAGTAATTTTCTTACAAGTATTATGCATTCATTAGGAGGAATTTTAGTGAGCATATTGGTAACATCGAATAAAATGAGTTGAGAGTTGTTTTGTAAATTGAATGTTTTTAATTTTTGATTAGATCTAAGGAATTTTTAATTGAGTATTTCGATATATATCAATAATTATTAAATTGACACCAAACACTTATTAACACCTAACATAGAACTAGACTAGAAGTACTGCATATTTCTGATGAGAAATAAGAACTAGGTTTCCTTAAAAATTGAAAGAAACTTAAGAGACCCACAATATGAAGTCGTCAATGAACAGAAAAATCTAGGGAGTTCCCCACTTTTAAACTGTCTTCTTAAATGGTAATTGTAAATATCAGCAGATGTAGTTTTCCTGGTTTCCTATATAATTGCTCGCGAGGCTAATTATATCTATAATAAAATATCTTCTTTTTCCTAATCATATACATTGAGTAAATCACAAAGTGACCTTTCTTGGTGTAGACAAAAATAATTATTAAACATCCGGTATGAATCACATGAAATGTAACTTCTGTCATTCTGACGATGATATTTAGTAATATCGAAACAATCCTAAATGTATTAGAATTATTATAGTTTTTTCATTATATTGTGGAATTTGTTAGAAACAGTTTCATTTAAAAAAGTAATTAGGGGATATTCATACATCACTGATGTCCAGGAGGAGTGAAAAGCGATTGTCTAAAAAGACAGCGTAAATATAGTAATAACAATGAAATGGATAAATTGCATATATTTATTCAACATTTTAACTGAAAAGTTGAAGTTCTTTCTAAAGATATTCATAAACGGTTTTAAATTTTTTAATGAATCAACAAGTTAAATTACACTTCATTTTTATTCAGAACAAAATTATTTATATTATATATACGTGATTTCACTTTTTATTCTATATTTGACTCATTTTCCTGGCAAATTAAATGCTTATCTAGCGATTAGTAACTGACGTTTCCGGAAAAGAGATTAAATAATAAATAAATGCAAAAATGATGAAAAACAAAATGAAAAATGATTTTAAACACCTAAATAAATAAAGAAAAATTGTGTATTTATAAATAGTTTTTCTAAACATATTTGAGAATTCTAAGACGTTTGAGGCCAGTTGTTAAAACAACAAACATGATTCATTTCGATGCTTCCAGTGATTACGTTACCTTCACTAGAGTTAAGTTTCTGTTCAGTTTTTGGAGCTCACAGGTGTGTTACAAGTAATATGTTCAAGAAAAACAAATATTGTTTAACTCTAGAAAATCTACAGAACAAAAAAAGGCTCCATCTGTGAAGTGCATCTGCATAATATTGTCACCTAATTAGAAATCTTTCAGAATTACGATCAACGAACGAATGAAGACTTTTCAAACAAATCGAAAGGAGTGAGCGCTATAGCAAACGTGATGGAAGATCTAATTTTTCTGATATTCTCAGAATTAACCTCTTTGATACCCCGTGTGAGGGAAATAGCTGTTATTGACTTCTTGCTGTTCGGAGTTTCGCCGATTTAAATCTTTGTTTAGTTTCTCTAGATTAGAATATTTCCTCCGTTATTTCAGCAATTTTCTTTAAGAGTTTATCTTCCTAGGGGGGGTGGGGGGTTTATTTTATGTAGTATTGGAATTTTATTAGGTTTGGGTTACGAAATTGAACATTTTGCTAGTTGATGAACGTTTCATATATTAGAATCAACTATTTAACTCTAACAATTCAGGGAAAGATCACTTACGTGCTATTACCCAAAACTCTTCTGTCCCTTGCCTTTTCTCTCCAATTAGTAATATGGCTCTGTTCTATGACCCTAAATTACTTCGTCTTTCCAGCTTGCTTCTCTTCTCTTTCTTTCTCTTTCTTTCTCCTATTCCGATGTGATGATGATGATTTTCTTTGGTATTCTATCGTCATTCATTCTCATGATGTAGCCTAGCCATCATTGTCCTTTAGCAACTGCGATTATGTTTGGTTGTTTAAATAAATAACTCTAGTATTTCTTTATTTGTTCTTCTTTCCCATCCTTCCGTTGTTCTCTTTCCTCCATATATTTTCTTCAATATTTTCCTTTCCCATACACCTAGCGGCTTCTATTCTTTTGTCCCCAATGTCCATACTTTACTTGAAAATAATATTATACTCGTAGGTCTAATAATTGTTTGGTTTAAGCCTATTTTGAGATTTCTGGAAATACTTCTACTATGTATTATTCTTTTAAGAGAATGAACTCACCGATTCCCTGCCATTATTCTTCTTTGTATTTCTCTGTTTATTTCTGGTTTTCTGTAGAATTCTGTCCCTAGATATGTAAACTGCTCTACTCTGCGAATTTGTAGCTTTTTCCTGTTTCTGTTGTTATGTTGCTGATTGTATTCTTTTTCTGTCCATGTCATATATTTCATCTTATTTTCATTCATTCCTAATGCCACCTGAAGTGTCATCTTTTCTAATTCTAATATTACTTTCTGTAATTCTTTTTTCCTTCTGGTTACGATTACTAAATCATCTGCAAAGGCTATATATTGATGTTTTTTATTATACAATAACCCATTTCTGTTAATTTCGGCTTTCCTTATGACATATTATAGTGCACAGCTGAACAATATCGACGACAGGGGATCGCCCTGCCTTAGACCTTCTTGCATGTTGAACTTGTCGAATGTTCTTGTTCCTACCCTCACCATATTATCCGTTTTTTTTAATGTTAGTTTTACTAATCTAACGAGTTTCCCTTTTATTCCTGGTTCGTTTAAGGCTATATATAGTTGTTTTCTCTTTATTCTGTCATATGCCTGCTTAAAGTCGAAGAATAGCACATATGTTTAATTATTATGTTCGTAGATTTCTGCCTGTAGCACTCTTAAGATAAATATCTGATCTATAACTGACCTTCCTTTTCGGAATTCACATTGGTATTCACCTATTTCCTGCTCCAATTTCGTAGAAAGTTTATTTTTGAGATGTGTGGCTAAGATTTTGTATGCAACATTTAACAGAGCGAGACCTCTGTAGTTTTTACATTTTTTCTCCTTTTTTAAAAATAGGAATTAGTACCGCTTCATTCCAGTCTTTGGGAAATCTTTCATGCTCCCAAATTTTTTCAACCAGATGGTGTATACACCTGCTTCTGGTTTCGCCTCCATATTCAAGCATTTCTGCTGTTATCTTGTCATTCCCTGGACTTTTGTTGTTTCTTAGCTTATTTATATTTCCTCAATTGCGGTTAAAGTTGGTGGGTCTTCTATATATTGGGTGTTTTCTTCTAGATCTTCCCATTCTGTCTCATATTCCACGTTTCTGGCAGAACTTAAGAGTTCTTTAAAGTATTCCTTCCACATTTCTATATTCTCTTGCTCATGTCCTATTAATTTCCCCTCTTTATTTTTGTAATACACCGGTCTCTGTTGGTAGCCTTTTCATTCTCTTCCCTGGTACAGACTTCTGATTTATTTATTATTGTAACTTTCTTCTATTTCTGTAGAAGTTATTCTGTATACTCTCTTTTCTTATCCCTTATTAATTTTTTACAGTGTTTCCTCCGTTCTGTGTATGTTTGTTATGATTCTTGTGTTTCTTTCTTTATCATTTCTAGTCTTCTGGATTTTCGTATCTCTATTTCTTTTTGGCATTCTTCATCGAACCACTTTTTCCTTCCTGATGGAGTTTTTTCGTGGATGTGTCCAATTGCTACTTCTGTGCATTTTTTATGTTTGTCCAGATACTCTCTATGTCATTTGTATCATGAGCAGTCCGTATAGCATAATTATTTATCATTTCTGTATACAGCTTTCTTTCTTCGTGTTTTGTCAACCTACTCCTTGTGTTTTGTTTCTTCTGATTTCTTTTTCGATTTCTTTGCTGTGGTATTTCTTGTTTAAGCTTTATTCCTACCAAGTGGTCAGTGTCTGCATCTGGCCCTCTTTAAGAAGTTAAAGAGGGCCAGATAAAGATATCTGTTAAACACTTTTCTTCGTCTTCGTCTATTGATACATGGTGTATTTGATTGGTGTATGATCCGTCAGGTGATCTCCAGGTTCCTTTATATATTTCTTTCTTTTCACAATATGTGCTTTTTATTCGCATACCCTTTTCTTTTGCAAAATGGATCAACAGTTGGCAGTTTTCATTTGTGTGTTCATGTCTACTAAATCTACCTATTGTAGGTTTGTATATCTCTTCTTTCCCTACTTTTGCATTCGTATGACCTCGGATTATTTTTAGGTCATATATCGGGATTCTGTCAAATATATTATCTAGTTCATCGTAGTAACTTTCTTTACCTTCTATATCCGTTTCTTCCGTTGGGACGTGTATATTTATTAATGATATCTTTTCATATTTTCCTTTTAATCAAATCCAGCATAGTCTTTCAGAAACCGGTTCAAATTCAACTATGGCATGTTTAATTTTCTTACTTACTAGAAACCCAGTACACAACCTTCTGTTATCTCCCCCACTGCTAAAGAATATGTAGTCGTCTATTTCAATAACTTCCTTTCTGTTTTCTCTTGTAATGCTATGAGATCGTAGCCATACTTCTTCATTTCTCCCGTTACTTGTTTCATTGCTCCCATTTCACATGTTCCCCTGAGGTTCCATGTTCCTATCCTTAAATTCCCTTTTAGTTTATTCCCTGATGTTTCTTTATTCACTCTTTTATATTCAATTTCATTTTCTTTCTCGTAATTATTTTCCATTGCTAGTGTCATTTCCAAGTAATCCGGTTTTCGTGACTTTTGTATTTCTAAAGCCTTTGCTTCCTTTTTCCATTTCCACACTTCTTTGTCTATTATCACTTTTTGATGTCCCACCTTAATTCTGTTTCCTTTGTTCAATTCTTCTTTTGCAATTTTTCTTATCTCTCTCTGTATTTTTCTTTCCTCTTTATTCGTATCGTTGTTAACAAATACTTTTTCCCTGGTGTTATTTCTGAGCTTGTATTTATGTTTTATGACCATCCAATGTATTTAATTCTACTAAATAGGTTGTATCTGCCAATTGTATGGTATTATTTATTTTTACTTCTTGTTTTATAAGATTCCTTTCCTGTACATCAAGGCGTAATCCTTGTATTACTATATTCTTCCATCTTTTGTCATCTTCCAATTTTTCGATTTTTTCATTTGCTTTCTTTATTTATTTTTTGAGGTTATCTATTTCTTCCATCGCATTTTTGTTCAAGTTTTTTATATTTTTTAGTTCTTCTTTCTGTTCTTTTGGCAGTTCCTCATTTTTTTTTGTAATAGCTCCATGTTCTCTCTATTCTTTTTTGGATCTTCTTTAATGTCCTTTATATATCTTGTGAGGTTTATCATCATTTCCATCATCTTCTCCATCATGTCCTCATTTCTCTTTTCCTCTTTATTTGGTGTTCTAAATGTTTTCTTGGATGTTTTAAATGATATATCTTCATTTTCACCTCTTTTTTCTTTTTCCATCATCAGTACTGTAATAATCGCTATACATTGTATTTCTTTTCTCAGGTCCCCACGTTAAATGAGTAGCTCGGGCAACCCCTCGGAAGTAACTCACATCTTGGAGTACCCTGTGATTGTCTTGTAATTGTGCTATTTATTGGCGGCTTGGCAACATCGTATATTTCTTTGTCAAAGTTTCAGTATCGTTATTACTTTCCGTTATCTGCTTATCAACTAAGCTCTAATGGAACCACTATTATTTACCTCGGTTTTTTTGGTGTCCGGATGTTTATTGCTTATATTTTCCCACTTTCGTTGCGTATTTTGTATTGTCTTTATTGCCTTCTTACCGTTATTTGTATTTAATAGTCACTACACGACTCGAAATTTCGGGTTTGATGTAGGTGAAAAATCAAACACCATTATCCGCCGATTTTAAGAATACATTCATAAAACAGTACGGTTCTATATGAAGAATTACGGGCAATGGGGAAAAAGTATTGTAAACTATATAAGATTTTATTTATCTTATTTACAATTTCATTTTGTTCTGATATTCCAATATGTTGCTCATCACTTAAAGTAGGATATCACCATTATATGCCTGATGTTACTGTGAACAAATTTTTATAGCTATTCTGTTTTCTAGAATCCCTTCTTAAACATTGGATCCCAAACTTATCAACCTTACACCATGTTCGTTATATAACCAGAAACATTTGATTTTTTAGATTCTTTTTTCTCTAAAACCGTTTTGTTACTGAACCTAATGTGCTTCAATTTCTGGAATTAGCCTTTATCCTAGAGTTATCTCATAAACAATAATTGAAAGCAGTATTTCCCAGTCATCGGAACAATTAATCATGTCTTCATTCGAAAGTTTTTCATAAGCGGGATGTGGAAATAATCTAATTACCGTAATATCAAAATATTCTACGCGTTTATTAATGCGCAATTAATGTCTAAACTTCAAGGATTCCAGATTCCTGTTGCGTCTAAATAAGATTTTAAAATAACATAAATATCATTACAAATTCAATATTTGTACACCCATCAAATCCTGATGCTGTTTATAATTAATTATTGCAAAAACATGACATCACAGTGAAGATATTTGCTTTTAATGTAAATATCCCAGAAAATGTTAATTGTTAAATAATAAAACTGACACAGTTCGAGCTGATACGTTGTAGTTTCAGCAGGATAGTGGAAATAAATAGGTTAGTGTAGTGGTATCGTCTATAAAACGAAAAACTGATTAATCAATTGAAAATTGATCAGTGTTCATTGTGTATTCAAGGGAGCACCTGTTTATCTTGTCGAAATAATGACATAGAATCTCAAGGTAAATGTAATGAATAAGAAATTGTGGAACAGTAGAACAATTAAACTCTTTTATTATACAAGGTATCAATAAAGATATCGTATAAGTTCCAAATATTCTTTAATTTCAAACAAAATAAAAATAGAAAACAAGGCATTAAGGAGCTTTTTTATTTGCTATTTGCCTTGTAAGTTAGAAATTGTCTTATAACTCATATAGGTATATAGTTTTCTTGTGGTTTAGCATTGACATATATTAACAAAATCGGTCCTTAATAAATCATAAAAAACTATTATTGATCGGATACTTTAAAAAACAGATATAGTGTAACTAGACTGAGTTGTTCTTTTGTTATTAAACGTAACACATGGGCTGCAGATTCTAATGTAGGTAACGAGTTGCAAATATCAAACTTTTATGTGAGAAAACTTTTGTTCTATATCGGCTCTATTAAAGTTACATACAACCCACAGAGATTTAAATATAATCCAAATTTATGCCCCAACAAATGACAAACCAGATCAGGAAATTGAAGAATTTTATAACAGAATAGATGAAGTAATGCGGCTCACAAAAAAGGGAGAGATAACGATGATAATTGAAGATTTTAATACCAAGATTGGCCGTGGTGCTGAGGGGAATATCATAGGGTCATACGGTCTTGGCGAAAGGAATAGTAGGGGTGACAGACTTGTGCAATTCTGTGTAGAAAATAACCTTTTAATCGCTAACACCTTTCTTAAACAGCATCCAAGAAGACTATACACCTGAAGGTCACCTGCAGACAGAGGGGAAAAAATTGTCAGGAATCAGATTGATTTCATTTTGATTAGCCAAAACTTCAAAAGATATATGAAATCAACAAAAATCTATCCTGGAGCAGACATCGGCAGTGATCACAACCCTGTCGTGCTGGACTTTAGACTCAAGAGATTCCAGAGAGTTGGAAGAGAAAAAACGTTAAAAAAGATAGACATCGCACGATTGAGCAATTCCGATAAAGGAAAGAGATAAGCTCTAAGATCGAAAAAGAACTAGAAATGGTACAGGTATCCGTACGGGAAGAGGATGTTGAAAAGACATGGAATGATTTGAAAACTAAAATAACAAGTATACAGGAAAAAGACATTGGATTCATGGCAACCAACAAGAAACAGGAATGGATGACGCAGGAAATATTAGACCTCATGAATGACAGACGGAAGTACAAGGCAAATCCGACGGAATACAGGCGATTAAATAGGATCATTAGGAGAAAGTGTCGGGAAGCGAAAGAGATCTGGATGTCGGCAAAGTGCCAAGAAATAGAACAATTACAACAAAAACATGACACCTTCAATCTTCATAAAAAAGTAAAAGAGCTTACAAACAGACACAGAAAACATCAAGGAGAAATCTTGAGATATGATAACAACGAGATAATTCTAGGAGTGGAGGCTAAGCTTGCAAGATGGAAAGAATATATCGAAGCACTTTTTAATAACGATAGATCTTGCTCCCTACCACCGATAGATCACATATTGAATGAAAAGGCTCCAGAAATAACCAGAGATGAAGTTGTTCATGTAATAAGAACACAGAAAAACGGGAAAGCTACCGGTCCCGATAAAATCAACGTTGAAATACTTAAATTCATTGCAGACAATGAAAGTAAAAGCCTAAATTTAATAACAGCACTATTTAACAAACTATATAGCTCAAGCAAGATACCGTCGGATTGGCTTAAATCAACATTCGTAACCCTGCCAAAGAAACCCAACGCCTCACAATGTGATGACTATCGCATGATAAGTCTTATGTCCCATGTCCTGAAAACCTTTCTTAGAATCATCCACACACGAATCTACAAGAAGTGCGAATATCACATGGACAATATCCAGTTTGGATTCCGAAACGGACTCGGAACGCGTGAAGCGCTCTTCTCCCTGAATGTATTGACACAAAGGTGTAGAGACATGAATGTAAATGTATTCGCATGTTTAATAGACTATCGTAAGGCGTTTGACTGTGTTAATCATCAGAAGATGATCGAAATTCTGAGAACAACCGGGGTTGACGAACTTTACTGGCATCAAACGATGGTAGTAAATATGGAACAATCAACATCGGAGGATCTGCAAATTAGACGAGGTGTCCGACAGAGGTGTGTCTTGTCTCCACTCCTCTTTAATCTGTATTCCGAAACTATATTTAGAGAGGCACTGGATGGGGCCCAGGGTGGAATCAAGTTCAATGGAACCCCAATAAATAATATCAGGTACGCCGATGATACGGTTATATTGGCCAGCGATATGCAGGAATTGCAAAGCATCATGGATTCCGTAGTTCACTATAGCGCGATGTTTGTATTGCATCTCAATGTCTCCAAGACCAAACTATTAATCTTGTCTAAGACTCCAATAAATGCAAACCTGCGGGTCAAGGGACAAACAATCGAACAAGTGACCTCAATAAAATGTTTGGGAGCTAACATCAATAGTCAGTGTGACCCGAAAAAGAAAATACTTTCAAGGATTGAACAATCAAGAAAATCTTTGTGAGTATGAAATCATCTTTTGCAAGATTGGACAGCTTGGAATTCGGATGATCAGATGCTACGTGTTCTCTGTCCTACTCTATGGATGTGAAAGCTGGACACTAAATTCACATACCGGAAAGAAAATAGAAGCCTTCGAAATGTATGTGTATAGACGGACGCTGCGAATTTCATGGGTACAAAGGGTCACCAACGATGAAGTACTCCAGCGCCTGCACAAACAAAAGGAACTACTGAACACCATCAAGGAAAGAAAAATGCAATACCTGGGTCATGTGATGAGAGGTGATAAATACGAAATACTACGCCTCATAATAGAGGGCAAAGTGCACGAGAAAAGATCAGTAGGAAGACGCCAGAACTCATGGCTAAAGGACTTAAGGAGATGTTTCGACCGCTCGTCTGCAGAAATCTTTCGTGCTGCAGTCTCCAGAGATACAGTTGCCATTTGGATCGCCAACTTTCGGCAGGAGAGGGCGTGATAAGAAGAAGATACCGTAAACTGGTACCAGATTGATAGTTTTCAATGTATTTTTTCAAATAAAAAATGTCACCAATATTTTTTAAATATGAAAAAAATCGGGTATATAATATGAATCGTTTAGTATTTATACAAAAATAAGTGTAACAAAAAATTAAAAGTCACGATCAAACTCATGCTCTGCATGGGGCGACTTTGACATCCCCTCTGAAATTGCGCTAATGTATACGTATTGGACTGTAATAGTCCAATATTGCCCCATTTGCAATTTTACCAAGCAGATATTTGTCTATACCTTTCTCTGTTAAATGAGGTGAGATTGATATGTGAGACAAGATTAATAGTTTGCGAAAAATTAATTGAAGGACAACAATGTTGCAATATTTTTAGTGTAGACAGTTTATTTGCAAATAAGCATAAAAACTAAATACGAAGACACACTTTACAGTTCCTTAACATTCATTATAGCAGGAAACTCATGTTATTTTTCATGCAGCTCAATAGGAGTTGGCAGAACAGCTATTATATCAATATCCGGTACTATATTTACATCATGATATACCAATTTAAAGGTAGTATTTTTTGCATATCAGGAGCTTCATTTGAAACCTTATAGGCATTGAAAGGGTATACTCCAGCTGCATAAAAACCATTTATTAAATTTCTTTTCACACCAGTTTCTTGATCTCCAAGTTTATTTTACGTTTAAGCCTGTATAGTGTTCATTTTCTCTATTGCAGATTTAAGTAATCCACGTAAAACTTCTTTGGAAATTCCATAGGAATGGTTTCTCAGTTTGTAAGTCGTAAAATATTTCACCATGCTACCTTGAAAGATTTGAAAAATGCCACATTGAGCGGCTAGTAAATGTGGGTAGAACTATGCATTATTAGACAGACAAATGAAATATCGTTTTCTTCACACAAGGCCAGAAGTGGTTCATGGAGCTTAAGTTGTCGCCAATAAGTATTTTTTTACCATCTGGTCGCTTGGCGGGTGGAAGAAACGATTAGTAGAACCAATCTTCAAACGTCACAGCGTCCATTCAACCATGAGAAGTTCTACTGAATCTATACCCGCTAATCCAGCCTTTTTTCCATGTTTTATAGAGATGTTCGCTTTTGTATATCACGTATGGTGGAAGTAGTGTTCCGTAGGTAGCTCCACAAATCATTATGGATGTGCAGCTTCGAGTGATTGACTATTAGTCCAGGAGGAATCGGCGCATGAGTACCGAAAACTATTCCACCTCAATTTTTTTATGCGATCCTCTTTGAATTGCCCTACTGATGATATAAATGCATGTTGCCATGGGGCAACCTAGTGCCATATTGTTTAAACCGAAATTGTTTAAACAATTGAAAGAAATTGTTATTTTTCAACCGGACAAATTTTTTTATATTCTTTATTGAAATAAAAATAAAAAAGGTCCTATGACTTTTCACGATAAAGTTAATATTTTTAGAGATATGAATTTTTAAAAGTTCGAAAAATCTCAAATTTGGGTACCTTTGACCCATGAAAAATATATTAAAAAAATATAATAAAATATAAATAATAATTTTTTTAAATTCTTTATACAATAGTTAATAATACTCTCAATAGAGATTTAAGACAATTTCATTGTTTCTACCTGTTTTTTAATTGTTAATTTCGCGCGCTCACAAGTATGCGTCGCTACCTTTAAGTATCGCCGTCTCTCTCTGACTCATGCGCTACATCAGCCTCTCTGTGTCCTGAATCATTATTTATCATTTATCTTGAGAACCATTAACTTTATCAAGATTGGTAAAGAGAGCAATGTTATTAATAATTAAATTGTCTACAATTTGTTTTTAACAAAAGTAATTTAAGTATGAATCGGAACATGTATTTAAAATTACTTTTTTGTTATTATCATAGTGATTTATGCATTTTTATCAACAATAATAAGATTTAATAGTAATTGAAAAAATTTTGGAATCACAGTTATATATAAATAATAAGCTTTTGCTCAAACATACATTTGGAAAAATGCATTGAATCCGGAATATAAAACATTAGATTTTGATCAGTTGGAAATGGGCTTTTGTTTATAAATAAAGGTATTAGCAAAGTATCATTCTCTAGTTTGTATCCGAAATTCGTAAAATCTAATGTTTTTTATTCCGGATTCAATGCATTTATCCAAATGTATATTTTGAGCGAAAGCTTATTATTTATATATAATTGTGATTTCAAAAAATTTTCAAATACCATTATATCTTATTATTGTTGATGAAAATGCATAAATTACTATGATAATAACAAAGAAGTAATTTTAATTACATGTTCCGATTCATACTTGAATTACTTTCGTTAAAAACACATTGTAGACAATTTAATTATTAATAACATTGCCCTCTTTACCAATTTTGATAAAGTTAATGGTTTTTTAGATAAATGATTAATAATGATTCAGGACACAGAGAGACCGTAAACAGCGCATGAGTCAGAGAGAGACGGCGATACTTAAAGGTAGCGACGCATACTTGTGAGCGCGCGAAATTAACAATTAAAAACAGGTATAAACAATGAAATTTTCTTAAACCTCTATTAAGAATATTATTAACTATTGTATAAAGAATTTGAAAATAATTATTATTTATATTTTATTATATATTTTTAATATATTTTTCATGGGTCAAAAGTACTCAAATTTGAGATTTTTCGAACCTTTAAAAATTCTTTCTTTCTCTCTTTCACTTATCCTTATGCCTTCTCAGGCGTCGGATTGGAGTTCTTCATGTACCCATTTTTTCCACTCTTTTCTGTCCCTGGCCAATGCCTTCATCTCTCCTAATGTTTTTCCCTTGCTTTTTCCAATTTCTTCAATCTGATCTATCCATTTCCTCCTGGGTCTTCCTCTTTATCTTTTTCTTGATATTCCTATTTCCATAACTTTTCTCGCAATTCTATCTTGCTTCATTCTTACTGGGTGGCCATACCAGTTTAATTGTTTCTTTTTAATCTTTGATATTATTGGTTCTTGATTAGTTATGCTTCTGATTTCTTCGTTCCTTACTTTATACTATTTTGTTTTACCTGCTATTTTTCTTAAATATTTCATTTCCATTGCATTTATTTTTGTTTCTTGTTTTTTCTGCATAACCCAGTTCTCACTAGCATGAGTTATAGTTGGGACTGTAATTTTGTTGTAGATTTCCAGCTTTGTGTCCATATCAATGTGTTTATGGCTTAATATTGTTCGATTTGAGGAATAATATAATCTAGTTGATTTATTTGCTCTGTTATTAAGTTCTGCATCTATTTTCCCTTCTTCTGTTATGATACTTCCTAGGTAATTATAAGTTGTTACTCTTTCTAATGCTAATTTCAATTCCTTGCAGTTACTCTCCTCTCGCTGTTTTTCATTACTTTGGTTTTTTCTGTATTTATTGTCATTTTCATATTGTCTATTTCTCTTGCCAATAAGTTGATTATTTTTTGCATTTTATTTTTTTGATTTTGCTATAAGTACAATATCGTCTGCATACAGTAAATTACTTAATCTGACCGGCACCATGTTTCTGTACCCTATTATCGTGTCCAGATTTCCTCCTTGTCTTTTTATTTCCTTCACTATTTTGTCCATTATAATTACAAACAACAGTGGGCTTAAGCTATCGCCTTGTTTTATACCGTTTTTCATTAGAAACTCTTCCGATCTTTGGCCTCCTATCTGCACTCTTAATTTGACTGTCTCGTATGTGCTTTTAATTATATTAATTAGAGCTTTCGGTACTTCCAAATCTTCCAACACCTTCCAAATTTTTTCTCTTTCCACTGTGTCAAAAGCTGCCTTCAAGTCATGGGTCAAAAGTACTCAAATTTGAGATTTTTCGAACCTTTAACAATTCATATCTCTAAAAATATTAACTTTATCGTGAAAAGTCATAGGACCTTTTTGATTTGTATTTCAATAAAGAATATAAAAAAAAATTGTCCAGTTCAAAAATAACAATTCCTTCCAATTGTTTAAACAATTTCGGTTTAAACAATATGGCACTAGGTTGCCCCATGGCAACATGTATTTATATCATCAGTAGGGCAATTCAAAGAGGATCGCATAAAAAAATTGAGGTGGAATAGTTTTCGGTACTCATGCGCCGATTCCTCCTGGACCATATGTCTTCCGGATACTTGATTACTCGCCTATAAATAAGCCTTCTACTACCATGTTGTCACCAACATTGTTCTAGTCATAATTGATTATGTTGCTTGGAGCAACATTTTCAAAAGTTTCCTCCAAATTATTAAAATAGGTCGTCAAAGTTTCCGTAGTAGGTATTCAGATAGTCTTGTGGCGACCATACACGAACAACGTTTTGAGGTCGCATCGAACACAATTTTGCAGTCGCTTCCCGGCGAACTGCAGTTCACCATAAGAAATGCTAAGCTCATTGTATAGGTACGGATGTTAATGAAGGCCGAAACCGGCGCCTGAGGTTGCCTTTTGGTCGGCTACCACCGAGTAGTTGCGTCAGTAGGTGATCGGTACGGCCGTACACGATCCACAAGTTTGCACTCGACTCGACTTGACTACATCTCCACATCACGATTTTGAGCAGACAGTTGAAATAGTGTCGCATTGTGTGGTCGATACCACAGATAACCCACAGATAGATGAGACACTGATTGTGGCGTCATCTAAAGAGCCCATCGAGTAAACAACTGAGTGATGTTGGAAAGATTTCTGTAATTTTAGGTTTTTGGCGGATTGGCGGTGTATTCAAATATACTGTATTTTAATTATTTTATTTCAAAATAGCCATTCATAGTCCATCATTTGACAGTTCATTCAATTTAACTCCATTAACTAAATAATGATTAGATGTTGAGTTAAATTAAATGAAATATCAAATGATGGACCATAAATGGTTAATTAAATTGGAAAAAATAAAACAATAATCATATAAACAATTTATTTTGGTATAAAAATACACAACAAATAATTTCTTTCACAAAGTACTTTTCTTAACAAACATAATGACAACAAATAAATTAGTGTAAAAACCATGCAATAATTAAAAAATAATTTGAGTAACATACATTCTAGATTGGAGTATCATTAGATTTTCAAATGATGTTAAATTAAGATGAAAGTAGAAAATTATGTATGATATGTTTATATTAATTTATTATTACACTCGTATTAACACACAGAGCTGGACAAACTGCAGGAGTATAACTGCTACTTACCTTATCAAAAAAAGTATTAGTAATAAGTTGTTAACTACTATTTTTGGCAACTTTCTGTGAAAGAAAACATTTGAGTATAATTACTGTGAATGTTAGAACAAACGTAATTAAAATATTTTAATAGGAAAACTTGTTAAATACTGCCCAGCACTGTAAATACAAGGTGCCAAGCAATTACATATAAGAGTGATAAACAGCACTTGTGACTGTACAACATTTAAAATAATATATCTAACATTTCATTTCCACTTAAAACACATCATTATTTCTTTACTGGAAGTATTAAATATGTTTATAATACAAGCCTAAACCTAGTATATTGCATATTTGTATATTTCTACATTTAAAAGCATTCCGTTCTTATGAAACCATTGCATAAGGCAGTTTAAGTTACTCTGCAGCTCCTGGCAGTCCATGATTGTTAAAAACTTCCTTAAGGGCTCCTAAAAATCCCACCGTCTCATGGAGTCCTTTCTCGTTTCTGGTTGAGGTTCTACAAGTAAACACACAAAATTCTTTCTTCCCTTTTTTGAAGCTTTCGATTTTTTTAGGAATTCTTGATTTTTAACTATTTTTTTATTTTTGGTCTTTATTGGATTTTTGGTTACCGCTAGACCAAATACTTTTAGACGTAATGCCTCAACAAAAGTTAATACTCACTTCCATTTTCCATAAATTGTCACACCATGGGCTATATATGAAAATCGGCAAGGGATCAATACCTTCCATCCCATAGCTGGTAGAGGGAATATAGCTATAACATAAAATAAAACCCAGACTATTATTTTTTCAATGGATACATTTTAAAATGGAATTGTCTGAGTATGGTGTACACACTAGATATAAATTGAGTGAATGAAAAGACGAGTACTGAGTATGTCATTTGATTAAAATTCCAGCTAAGCGCTTTCAGCCATTAGGCATTCTCAAAGCTGTCGACTAGAGAAAAACATACAACAGGTACAATGTACACACAATGAAATAGAATGTTTGATATTTCATCATTATTTAAGTAAAATTTGTTAAAATTACCCTATAAAGAGGGTGTGCACACATATCATTTAGTTGGTAATCAAATTAGACGTTTCGTTATGTGAATTACAATTGTACACACTCTTTATAGAGTAATTTTAACAAATTTTAGTTAAATAATGATGTAACATCAAACGTTTTATTTCATTGTATGTAGCAATTACAGGGTTTGATGTTTTTTGACACCTTCTATATATTTTTTTTTGACGAGAGCTTTCAGAATGGTCTAATGGATGAAAGCGCTTACCTGGAATTTTAATAAAATTACACACTCAGTACTCGTCTTTTCGTTCACTCAATTTACATTTTAAAATGTCCAAAATTATAGCATGCTATATTGAATACAATAAAACTTACCATCAATTTTTGTTAATTTCCACTCATATGGGAAGGCAAATCAAACTGTCCTAATAACCTCTCTTCGTCTTTCTCAAATCTAAAGAAACGCTGTTTTTGAAAATGAAGGGATCATATCCTCCATCGTTTCTTCGTCGACAAATTTAATGATTTATTACCACTGCTTTTCAGCCATATTAATTTTATTTTCCTGAGTTGGAGGAACAAAACTGTAGAAAGAAATATTTACTTTATTAATGCAGCAATTTTCAGTTTAGCTAATGTAAAGAACAACCATGATCTCTAAAGTTGTCGATTAAATTAGTAAAAATTCTCTGTGTTTTATAAAAATGAAGATAATGGTTGTTAATTGTGAAAGAAAGAATGCTCAAATTTTTTTAATAAAACTTACCGAGTATACCACTTATTAAACTCCTTCAGAATACACTTTGACATTGTCTTTTCAATTAATAACAATCAAGCAACGAAACAACAGATAAATATTACACTATAACAATTAAAAAATACACCAAAGTACCGTAACCTTAAAATAACCTCTACGCTTGAACTAAGAAATGATAACAGTATAACATATATCATGTGGGGTTGGGGACGAGCAATATGATATCGCGCATACGCAGTAATAAAAATCAATAAAATTTCATTACTAACGACCTTACAGTTTTCGTTAATTTTTTGGAATTATCTACCGATTTTAGTTACTCGACGGGCTCTATAGATGGCACGGTCTGCAGTGTCCCTAGCCTGGTCGATACGACTGCAAGTTTGGTCGACCCAACGTCGACCCAAGTCGACCACAAAAATGTTGCTGGGTCAACCGCGAGGTGCAGTTGACGTAACAACAATCTTGTGGTTGTCTCAAATATGTCGAAATTAATTCGATTATCTCAACTGAGTTTTTATTGACGCCCAAACGACTTGGACCGGTATAAATACCAACAAAACAAGTGTGTCTCTTTTGTTTACAAACAATGTCAACAACATGTTCTTTCGTGAAATTCTTGTTTTAGAAATGGTAATCAAAATTTCATTTATCCTTCTTGAGTAGTAGTTTAGTCTGCCATAAATTTCCACATACTTTTTGTTTGTTGCGAGTGGTAATTGGCTATAGTCTATAACAATCACTAAATTGGGTTGGACAATTAATCAATCAACAGTTTTCAAATCAAAAATAATAATCCGCTAATTTCGTATCTGTATTGCTAATAATAATAATTTTTATCATAGTTCTTCAATTGATTCTAGAAATACTATAACTATTAATTCATAAATACTGATGTAAAATTGTATTTTTCTTGTATTGACATATTGCGTTTATAATTTCACTTCTAGATTGTTTCACCTCGTAAGAGATTGAGAAAGCATAACAGACCCATATTTTCATAGAGTTTAGATTAAAACCTCAATAACGAAATTTATTAGGAATAGTTACTAGAGACTTTACTAGATCTACATAAGTTAGTTATGACATAGGTCCTATGAAATAGAAACAGGAAGATCTTTAATATGTTGCTTGACGCTTGTTGTGCTTGATGTTAACCCATAACATAAAAAAATGTTCCACCTTCAGCAGAAATCGTAGAAATTGAACATCCAATAGTGTTCAAAACCTTTGTTTGGATGAATCATCAACAAATTTGAATTGTATAAATTATGTTAATACGATTTCCGCTCGAGTTGAAATAATCTCATAAAAAAGAAATATTTAAATTGAAACAAATATTGATTCATATACATTTATGCATGATTTGAAAAGTGGAGGTTATTGTTTCTTATGAGAATTGAATATATTTTTAATTATTGTGTGTGTCAAATATAGAGCTTTCGTAAATCAACCTGTACCGTCATTTGGGGTGGAATTGATCAAAAATAAGTTAGTTTTTTATATTCTGCGCTCGTTATTAGAAAAAATACGCCAAAGAAGACGTGGATATCTAGTAGATGTTGAAAGGAATGGAATTGTAAAATATCACGAACATCAACTTTGAAATATAAAAATGATACAGAAATAAAGTTGTGAACAATCTCATACACGTCTTGGGGTGAGATTGTTCACACACACACACACTATATTGCACAGGCTGCAAGCAGGCTAGACCATAGATGATCAATCACAACCACGCTACTCTACGTCAAGTACTTTCGAAGTTATAGCTGTTTATATTGTGGGGGGTGAAATTGTTCAGTAAGGGCGAGATTGATCATGAGAATTATTTATCATACATTTCCCTTTTTCACCAAATTAAGATAGTTTTATCATTGTTATGAAACCTTTTATTCCATTATAAAAATGGAAATACATAAACTTAAAAAAAACTGTTTCTCCTGTGTTTCAAAAGAAAACTGAACTTGTCAACCTAATTGAAAATCACTAATTCTTCTCAAAAACGTCAATTACTTTTTCGAACAAGTACTTAGTACCATCAAGTTGTTTTATTGTCGGATTTGGTAAAATTGCTAACACATCAGATACATCTGACATGAATTCGTCACCGTCTTAAACTGCAAAAATCTTCTTGGATGTGTCCAAAGACTTCATACCCAATAAATCAATTTTCTTTCTTCCTTCTTCGTTCACTCTCACCTTCTGTACAATAGCTGTGTACCGATAGAAACTTTTTTTCCTTGATCCACCGTAAACCTTAACCAATACAAATTTTTCCACCGTAACTTCATTGTCATCTGGTTCTAAATACCCTGTTTCTGCTCGCACAGCATCACTCTCATCTTCCAGTGGTTCGTTGTCGGAGTTGTCATTGGTTAATCGATCATCTACATCTGAATCACTAGAATCTGCATCAGTACTTGCTGTAA
The DNA here is from genome assembly GCA_963921935.1 of Galeruca laticollis. Taxonomy (NCBI): domain Eukaryota; kingdom Metazoa; phylum Arthropoda; class Insecta; order Coleoptera; family Chrysomelidae; genus Galeruca; species Galeruca laticollis. The sequence goes on along the minus strand of OY998177.1, from coordinate 219,984,385 downwards.
CGCTTTTGTCAGGTTGTACAGATAGTTTTTGTCTTTTAATATTCCTTCCTGATGGTCCTGCTGTAGAATGTTGCTGCTGCAAGTAATTCACAAGAATGTTATTCACAGAGCCATCGGTATCATTCCCAATATCTTCAGTTGGGATTTTCTACAAGACTCGTTCGGGATCAAAAGGTACAATTCTTGTCGCTTTAAATGAAGCTATCAGATCTTTTTTCATAGCATTTTCCAATTTGTTATTCATTTCAAGAAGAGTGGGAGCCAGTAAATGGGGAAAATATTTTTTGTCAATAGAGGTTTGCTGTAAATGGATCTTCTTTTTTGGAAGGCAAACAAAAGCAATGTCATGTTCTTGGCATTGTTTTAAGACAGCGTCCGTGAAATGGGACGAGAGGTTATTGCCCAACAGCACTTTCGACCTGGCAAAGGTTTCACGTGAGGTAAGTGGTGGGTACGATTGTAACGAGAACCTGAACTAAAACACATGTCCGTGCAACAAGGCTCTCCTTTTGGACCCAATTCTGTCCATTACTGCAACATTTTCTCTGCCTAAAGATGACGTAAGGAGGCAATGGTACTCCAGAGACTGAACCGCACATAATAATTGATATTGATGTCTTGGTTAAGTTGCATATTCGCTCTGGATATTTTGTTCCACGACGAAACCACAATTTTTGCTTGCCAATGTCATCTTGCATATTTGTTTCATCGTAGTTAAACAGGTTACAGGCTAATACATTATGTAGCGTTTCCCTCAGATTATTAAAGTATTCCACCATGAATCTCTTGAAATATTAGGTCGAGATCTTTTAATATTCGCCGACACTTTTTGACTTATCTCTCCTTTGTGTCTTTTTAACAAAGAACGGGCCCAATCTATCCCAGGCATATTTGATTTAAACTTGCTGATATTACGACCTTGGCTATCTAAGTAAATTGTTGCCAAGTATCGTAAGTCGATTAGTGTAAGAGGGAATCCTCACTCTCCACAGGTTTGCTGCCCTTATGAATGCTTTTTCTTCATTGAGTGTAAAAACTGTTTGACTCCCGCTTTTCTTAATACGGCTGCTAATGTACTTATTGCGGAGCGTGCCAAATGGAATTTTATATTTAGCGGAAGCACGACGAATAGACGAATCTTCTTCTGTGATTTTTTGAAGTGCCAATTGAAGGTTGGCGTCTGGATAATCCATGTATAAACGTGCCCCTAACTTTCTTTGGGACTTTCTAGGCATCGCTGAAACAAACAAAACATATAAGACGAATGAAGTAAATAGAAGTAAATAGATATATTCTATTAGGTATGTGGGGCGAAATTGATCAACGAGAGTAATAAATCCGACCTCACATAATAAAATGGTGAATATTATGAAATTGGTTGAGCCGACTGTTAACATCAAAACACACGAAGGTTAAAAAGCATAAATACACATGTATATTTATTGGAAATTTAACAAAAACTAGTTGAATTCCGACTTACCGAACAAATTTCTGAACGTTCATTTTCACAGAAAAACAATAACTATTAATGACTTGCAGTTTTCTCACTATACAGGCAACCGTTATAGTTCACTTGCTCATATTGCCGTATGCCATCTTTGTACTGTCACTATTGGTCGAAAGAAGCGTGTTTGAACGGTTTATTTAGGCGCTAAATTCAAATATGTAAACGGATGATTTAGTGAACAATTCCGCCCCGGATGATCAATTTCACTCCAAATGACGGTAGGGTAAAGTGGGCAAATGGCGGTCGCTTAAGAAAATTTTTTTTTTCTAAGTAAAAAAATAAGTCGTGATTTCAAATAATTTTAAGATAGCAATCACTAGTGCAATTAAAAACTTTTTTGATCTGGAAATCTTTCAAAATGTTTTCTATACTTTTATGATAACAAAAAAAACAAAAATGTGCATTTGACTGGCATTGTCATACAGATAGAGGAATTCCGGTCACTTATGCGGGCAATACCGGTCAAGCTTCTGCTTTAAATATAATTAGGTAAACTTCAAATAAACAATAAACAAAAACAATCTAACTATCTAAGTAAAAGGCTGACATTCATCACATGTGTATCCTACAGGTGTGTCCCATCCACTGCATTCAGAATGTGCCCATCTTCCGCATAGGGTACATGTACCACTGCTCATTATTCTTTCCATAATGATTACATATCAAACATATATCTTCATCGACATCTTCATTATCATCATATTGAACATCAACATCAGAATCTGATGAGTTTTCATTAAATAATTTTCTTTTATGGGATTCTCTCTTACTTCTTAAATTATTCCTTTTTTCATCAAGATTCATTTTAGAAGGTTGTACCTTTAATTTCTTCTTTTCCTCTAGCTGTTTCTTGGCTTCCTTTTCTTCCAACTCTTGCTTCAATGCTGTCGCTGTAAGTATTTTTGCGTGCCGTTTTTGCCTACCTGCTCTCTTCTTTTTCTCTGCTATTTTAGGAACGGGAAGAATGTGTTGAAAAGAGAGAAATCCTGAAGAAGTTGAAGGAATTTCGTGTTGCTCTTTATTTGTAGAAGTCTTAGGTAGAGCATCATCGCTTGCTACAGCTTGGGGATCATTGCTGAAAGACATATCAGCTTCGTTATCTTGTATGGCAATGACGTCCTGATTCAATAACACGGAAGGCAAAAAGTCTTGTTCATTAAAAACGTTGCAGTTATGAGGATAGATACCAACGCTTCTGAAACCAGCTTCTCCTTTGCTAGTTGTAGCCACAGTTGAATAAGCTTTATTGAATAAAGACGCTACATCATTAGGAGTGATACAACTGCGTCTTCATAAATAAATTGCACTGATTTCTGTATTCGACTTTCAGGGACCCGTAGAAGACCACATCTAATGGCTGTATTTTATGTGAACTGTGTGGTGGAATTGATACCATAACAATATGATTTTCTTTGCAAAACTCGTACGACTTCAAAGAAATATGGCTGGAGTGGTTGTCTACAATTAATAAAACCGGCTCGTCTTTCGTGGTTTTAGCGTGATTTCTAACATGCGTTAACCAGTCACAAAAAATATTTTCATCGATCCAGCCATTCAGTGAACATTTAAAAAGAGCTTCTGCAGGTCCATCTTTTTCCAGGAGAGGGCTTAGTCTCTTTCTGGGGAAGATAAACATGGGCGGAACAAATCCCCCTGCAGCGTTCATAGCACACATGACGGTAATATTTCGGCCTCTTTCGCTGCTAGTTACCATACCAACTCTTTTTTGTCCTTTGGTGGCGAGTATCTTTCCTGGATCCTGGACAGTTGTGATTCCCGTTTCATCTGCGTTATATATTTTGCTAGGGGAAAAGTTATATTTTGACATCACTTCTTCCACCAGTTTATAAAATCTAGCTATTTTATCCTTGTTGAAACCAGTCAGACGATTTAGACTGGTAGCCTCAGCTTTTCGCACTGACATGGTGGGATTCCGTCTGATGAAACTTCTCAGCCAGTCTTTTCCAGCCAGCCTTTGCGTTGCGTTAAAATTATGTATAATATGGTTTCTCTCAGCAAACCCAAAAACAAACCTTCTTAATTCTTTTGTGGTAACACCGTAATAAATGGACGCCATGTGTTAAATTTGATTAGCAATTTCCAGTTCCTGTTCAGTTGAAAGCACAGGTTTTTTTCCCATTATAGGTGCTGAGTATTTTTTATTTTTTACCCTTTCTTGTAGCGTTGAAAATGGAATTGCGTATTTTTTTGAAGCTTGTCTTATACTCGTTCCATTTTGAATATCTTCTATCGCTTGCTTCAAATTATCTCTGGTCCATTTTGCTTTACCAGTTAATCTTTTTCGATTTCGAGACATCTGTGAAGACAATTAAAAATGAAATAACCATTAACATGAACAGTGGGTAATGCCGGTCACTTGACCGGTAATACCCACCTGTGTTGACCGGCATTACCCGCCTGTAACAATTTTTCTTATGGGTCATTTTTTATGAGAAAAAAATGCTTTTTATTCTATCTTTTCATAGGACACTAAAGAAAAGAAGTCAACCTTTATGTATCAATAAGTTTTTATGAAAAGAGAGAAGGATTTTATCTCCAAACCTTATTTCACTTACATCAGAATTGCCGAAAACACATGGTGATCTGCACTAACCAAAGTTTTAACACAAACTGAATATAAATCGGCTGTCGAAAATCGTAGATCAGCTGGCATATTTGAGGCCACATTGCATTGTTCCCAAACCTAGTAATAATCATTTTTAAGGTCTGACCGGCATTGTCCATCTGACCGGTATTTGCCCACCTTACCCTACTCATAGGTCAGGCACAATGAAGATAATAAAACCGATCTAGAAGTGCCAAAAATTTTAGACCAAGAAAATGTAGGTGAAATCATCAAAGCAAACAAGCTAAGGCGGTATTAATACTATACTGATTGAGTTGAATGGAGTAAGAGAATTTTGTAGATTTTTTAACGATCAGGAAGTTTCAGCATGATCGGAAGAAACGTCGGAGGAAAAAATTGCTTTACTTGGTCAAAAAGTTCAGTTAAAAATGACTATACCTTTCGAGTCAGATTAACCGTTTAACATATTTTCTTTAAGCTTTTCTTTAGGCTACTACCGTTCAGGTAGGCCAAAAAGGATGCGTATGAACTTCAATATCCTATTTGTTGCTTATTCGTGACAGCACATTACCAGTACCGATACCAAATAAAAATCTATATATTCCTATATAGTCCTATTTGAGAGCGAGCTCCTTGCCTTTTTGGGTCTATATTCATAATTCATTGTTGAAAATAACCTTCCGCATTCAAAGCTCACGTGTTAATTTACCATAACAGCATTTAATTTTGAAAAAATTGGGGATTTTAAAAGAACCTATTGGCTATCTTAGTGAATTTTTACGCGTTAAATTAGAGCGATGTCGATATGTTGTAACAATGGATGAAGGTAGAATTTGAATTGAATAAAAATAATTTGCGTTGTACATCAAAATTAAAACATCAATCATTAACAACAGGGGAGGATAGTTTGGAGATATTTGGGGGTACAGCGCCACACGAACGCCACGTCTATCTGCCATATTTCTGCGGTACTTCAGTTTTAAATCGTAAGTGACACTATGAAAAAAATACTGAGTACTACTTCTGTCTCTACCTAAAAAAACACAAATATCATAATATTTACACTAATAATATGACTGGTTCATACTAGAAAGTTAGGTTAACCTTGAGACAAAATAGCAAATGGCGCATGCTATATTTACAAAAAATCCAAGGTAACATCTTGAAAAATGGTAAACAAAGTACATAGACGATATCAACCAAGGTTTTATTCCAAAATTTTAGGGACTTTAATCACAATCCAAAATTATTTTAGGTGAATCTAAAAAATGGCTAAAAATGAGAAACAAGTTTAACGTAAAAATCCTCTAAAATAACTAAAATACTAGTTGCAAAATGAATGAGCTACTTTAAAATTAATACCCTGTAACGTTTTCATTTAAGAAACATTCAATTCATTTTAGTTTCTAATTTTAATCATTTGTATAGTCTCCAAGCATGAAATCAACAATATCATTGTGAATATTATTGGAAAATGTCTTTTTCATAATTGTTATTGATGTCAATCTCTTAACCTAATTTTTATCACGATATTTCTAGTATGAGCAACCATCTTGTTGATGTAATTTTCAAAAACTAAATAACATTCAATAAACTCTATAATAAATTGATATAAAATTCTCTTTTAATATATGAAATGTGTTGTTGAAATGTCATTTTTTTAAAGACGATCACTATAAAAACTTATTAACGTATGTTTTTTATCCGATATAAACTTGCAATATACATTTAATGAACATGTACTCCATGCCCATGACATAAAACAAATTGTCATCAACACGTAGATTTGTTGATTGTAGATAATTCAAGATATGATATATTTGTCATGAATAATGTTTTGAAATGAGAATGAACCAGTCATAATATTATTTATAACATCAACTACAGATTCCGTCGCCCCTAATGAAAATTCGCAGCATGAATGGAATTAATTTCCAAAAATATGAGACAGTTTAATAAACATTTGAAGCATTAATAAAATATATGTTTCCGCCAGAGAGAATTTTGTGGAAAAACTTATTTGAAAGCTGCAAGCTGTATTATTCTCGACTAAAATCGGCCTCATTTTTATATATATTGATATAAAATTTAAAAAAAAAACGAAATTAGAGAAAATTTTGATATGTGACTGTCGTGATTCGGTTCATACTGATTGGAGTTTAAACTCTTCTATTGAACTCAAGTTTAAGGTGAACAATTGAAATATGTCCCTAAAATACATATCTTGCCATAATTTCGATTATCAATGTTTTCTTCAAGTTCAAAAATATTTATTATTGCCTGAAACGCTTAATAGAAAAGTTGGGTGATTGAGACGGGATATTTATTAACTGCTAAGGAAAGTATAGTTGGCGTAAAACATATAGTGTATCAATGTAATCGTATATCTCCTTTAAGTTATTAAGTTATGTTGCGGAGCTAAACTCTGGAGGGTATTGATATTTTGTCTACTCACCAATTTGTTACGGAATTATTGACAGGACGTTCGGTTTAATAGGTATACCATTCGTGAGAACTGAGCCCTTTTTGTATCCCAGTCGATTATTTATGGACGAAACTAGATAAATTCTATGAAAAACTAACAGAAAAATAAATATAATATAAAGTAATTCTTTAAAAATAATTATTATGTCTAACTCCTGTTTCTTACCACAATATAAGTAACATGAAAAATATATTAAACTTAATCAAGTTTCTTCTTCCAAAAATTCTATTAATCCTTTCCCGATATCATCTGCTTCACTAACACTATCGTCTTATAAATCAATAATAAATTTATTTCCCCCATTTATATGGACTTGCCCAATATTCTTATACTCATCTTCAATTTAGATTACTTTTTTAATCTGTTTTAATTGTGCCCAAATTAACTCGATGGGATTGAGAATACAAAAATAAGGAGGAAGTCTCACTATAGATTTCTTTGTCTGTAAAAATTCAATAAGTTGTTGTTTTGTATAAGAATCTTCTAAGTACATTATTATCCATTAAAAAATTTTGTTGTTTGGTCTTCTTGTAGCTTTTACTTGGTATTTTATTGAGCTGTCTTGAATGATAAGGAGCGTTGTGAAGAACTACAACACTATTTGGCTCTAAGTTTGGGATCAATGTGAATTCAAACCATGTTCTTATGATAGTTAGTGTTGCAATATTCCATTTTTTCCACATATTTTTAAGGCATTTGGAACCCATCCTTCATTTCCACCGCAATGTACAATAATAAGTCTGGATCCCTTGTTTGCAGGCATTGTTGGCATATAAATGTTTGATCCATCTTTTCTTAACCGTGTCGTTTGTATCATACCAAGTTTCGTCCAAATAGACAATTGGTTGGTTTTCTTCTCTATACTTAGTTACTTGCTCCAAATATGTATGTATGTATGTTTGACGTTTGTTAATGGTCTTTAATTTGAATCCCAATTTTTTAATCCAGATTTCAATAGTTTTGCCGGCCGGCCGGCATTTGTCAATGTATTTCTTATTGTTTCAATTGTAGGTAACTCATTACATAACAGTCATATCTGGTGGTTTTTAATAGTTTTATTACAGACACATCTAAAGGTTTGATCAATCCCTTATCACGTCGTTTCGTGGGTTCATAAGGCCCATTCTTGGCTATTTTACGTATAGTTGACTGGGGAACTTCTGTTAAATCAAACCAAACTTTTCCCATATATTCTCATTTCTTATACACATTGAAACATATTTCCACTTCATCTTATTTTAAATGTCGTTGAATCCTGTTTTCACTTCCATCACCATCATTTAAATTTCCGTCGTTTAACACACAATATTTTGGAGAACTCGATATTTTCCAAGGACGCCACATTGTAAATATTTAATTTTTATCTAAAAATATAATTGCTATACTTACCCAAATTCCTCAGAAAATACTACACTCTTTCTTGATGTCAGACTACCAACTAAAAAGTGGACACCTGTGCTCATATAAAAAACGCACTCTCAAAAATATTAGTTATAGTTCAGTCAATGATGTGAAAACTAATAAGTTATTTGAAATTTCTATTTCCAATTCTCCTTAGATTATGTGGTTGATATTCTTCTGAACCTCTTTAACCGCATTTACGATGAGGGAGAAATTCCTAAACAGTGGCTATCATCCACTTTTGTGCTCATACCAAAGAAACCGAATCCAAGAGAATGCTCAGATTATACCGAACTATCGTACTTGTGAGCCACACCTTGAAGTTGTTCTTAAAGATCATTCACAAAAGAATTTACAAAAGACTAGAGGGTGACATAAGCAACACACAATTTGGATTCCGCGAAGGACGTGGAACACGAGAGGCGCTTTTTGGGATTGAAGTTCTTTTCCAGCGCTGTCTTGATATAAACCAAGAGGTGTATACATGTTATATCGATTTCGAGAAAGCCTTTGTCAAGGTGAAACATGACAAGTTACATCAGCTGCTCGTCAGCAAAACCATTGACTCCGACGACGTTAGAATAATTAGTAATCTATATTGGGGCCAAAAAGCTAATACAATGGTAGGAAACCAACCAACAGAAGAAATGGATATTCGTCTTGGTGTTAGACAAGGTTGCATCCTATCACCGCTTTTATTTAAAAACTATAGCGAAGCTATTTTTAGGGAAACCCTAGAAGATCAGTCAGTGGGAATAGTTATAAATGGAGAAGTAATTAATAATTTAATAATATGAGGTATGCTGATGACACCGTCTTGTTAACGAGCAACCTTGCAGACACACCTTTTAGAAAAATTAAATGATCAATGTAATGAATACGGTCTAAAAATTCACTTTAATAAAACCAATTTAATGGTAGTTACAAAATTCCCTCAAGATCTGAACCATGCGAACCTGATGGTGGCAAACACCACGATAGAGAATGTGTCGCCATATAAATATCTAGTAACCTGGATAGAACAATCGGGTGACCAGACAAGAGAAATAAGAACGAGGATAGAGACAGCCAGATCAACATTTGCAAAGATGAAGAAGTTATTCACGAGTCGAAGTATTAACATGGGACTTAGGATGAGGATGCTGCGTTGTTACGTTATTCCCACTCTCTTATAAGGGGTTGAAGCATGGACCCTCAAGAAAAACAACATCGACAAACTACAAGCATTCGAAATGTGGTGTTACCGTAGAATGTGGCGCATTCCCTGGACCGATAGAGTTACTAATGCCGAAGTGCTGAACCGGATGCAGAAGGAGTGTGAAATCATTAACACCGTGAAAAAGAGAGAGCTTCAATACCTGGGTCATATAATGAGAGGACAGAAATACACACTTCTCCAACTGATAGTTCAGGAAAAGATTGGCGGAAAGCGCCGTGTGTCCTGGCTAATGAACCTGAAGGATTGGGTTAACTGTAGCAAAGTTCAACTGTTCAGAGCTCCAGTAAACAAGTCCGGATTGCTGTGATGATAGCAAACCTCCGATAGGAAATGCACTGTGAGAAGAAGAAGTCTTCTTAATAAAACGAGATATAAGGTAGTGTTAATTGTCTGGTGTTTAAAATGGTTTTAGGTAAAAATAGGTTACTATTGTTTAAAGCAATGTATTTTGTTCTATACATTAACGTTAAGTATCATGAAAAGTATGATAACTGCGGGTTAAAAATAATCGTTAGACAGTCGATAAATGTAATTAATAATTATTAAATACTTGAATAGGTGAGGCTTTTACTTGATGAAGATCCATACTGAACGATGAAATAAAATAATATAATTTGTTTAAAACTTCATTTATTTGAACTAATGTTCAATTTAAACTGGTTGACGCGTTTCACTAACTAGCTTTGTCAAAACGAATGAAGGTATAATATAAAAATGCTTTAATATATGCAGTGCATAAATACAGAATTCTATTTACTAATGTTAATAAAGGTATTGAAGGAAACTACCTGGAAATTCATTCACTACAAACATTCCTAAGCTATCTTCTAGGTGAAAAGGTTTAATAAAGGAGAGTGATTGATATCTATTTGGTCGTTAAGAAGATTACCTGAATATTTATTTTTGTTAATCTCAAGGGCCTCCAATAAATTTAAACTAAAAGATTTACTGACTAGATGGAGAATTTCAAAATTTGGGTCGAAAATGTGTTGGTTTTCTAATAAATGATTTGAATAGTTACAATCTAATTTTTTGTTGTCATAGCTACGTTTGTGTTCCGAAATTCTAGTTTTAAAATTTCTAAAAGTTCTACCGATATAAATGTTATCACAGTTACCACATTTCAATTTATAAACTCCTGATTTGTTTAATTTTGAAGATTCAGATTTATTATTTTTAATGAGTTTGGATAAATTGTAATCAGTTTTAAAGGAAATATTCATGTCTAAAGTTTCTAAAAATGATTTAATTTTTATGGATGGTGTTCCAAAGTATGTTAAGCTTTTAAATTGTTTATTATTATTTTTATCAGGGAAGGGAATACTTGTTCTAAAGTCTGTTTTTTTTTATCTTTTTATTTATGATATTGTCAATTAAATGTGGATCCGAATTGTGATTTATTGCTATTTGTTTTATAATATTTAATTCTTTGTTATAATTATTATTATTTAATGGGAATGTTAAGAGTCTGTGTATCATACTATTGAAAGCTGCTAGTTTATGATTGAATGGGTGGACCGAACTATTATGAATTGTTATATCTGTATGTGATGGTTTATGAAATATAGAAAAATCATGTTTATTATTTATATTTGAAATTGTAACATCTAAAAAGTTTATAGGCTTATTTTGTTCAAGCCCTACGGAAAATCTTATATTGTTGTGAATTGAGTTTATGTAAGTAATGAAGCTCTCTTATTGTCTATTTGTACCGATGAAGCTAGCTAAAATGTCGTCCACATATCGGTGCCAGTACATAAATTTTTTACTAAGGGGGTGTTCATGAATTATTTTTTCTATGTTGTCCATGAAAATTACTGCTAGTGGGGGGCCGTCTTTACTGCTATAAACCTCTCCATTGAAATGAAAATAATTTTGATTCAAACACACTTTTAATAAAGTAATGATATTAGAGTGAATTATAGGACTAACATTATTGTATGTGAACAAGTTATCAACAAGAGTTATAATTTCTTTAGGAGGTATACTAGGGAATATATTTGTTACATCGAACGATATGAATTTAGGATTATGGGGTAGTATTATATCTTCAATATTATTAATTAATTCCGTTAAGTTTTTAACTGAAAATCGAGGTTCGAATGAACAATATTTAGAAATGACATCTATGGGAACCTTTGAAATGTTGAATGAATGTGCTGTGAAATAAGAAACAACTGGTCTGATTGGGTACCCCTCTCTATGGTGTTTAATTAACGAATAAAGTTCAGGGTGTTGCGGATTGGGTAAAAATAATTTATATTTTTCTTTATCAGCTATTATTGACTTAGCGTTATTTACTGCTAATTTTATTTCTTTCTTAAATTTATTAGTTGGGTCTTTTCTAAGGGTCTCAACATTGCTTGCCTGAATAAAATTGTTGGTTTTTAATATATAATCTTTTTTAGGTACTGCTATTACCGTATTTCCTTTATCTGTTTTTGTGAAAATAAGACTATTTGACTTTGATTTTTGTTGAATTGATTTGGCGACTGATAATTCAAAGTTGGGTTTGTTAAACTCGACAAATTCTTTTTTAATAACTTCTGAAGCTTTATGTTTTAGATTAGAATTATTTGGAAAATTATAGGAATTAATTTCTGTTTCTATACCTAGTTTGTTGAAGTTATCAAATGAACATGTGGGTTGAATATTAGAGAGTTTTTGAGCCTTTTATTTTGTCACGTAAGTATGGTTATCGTTATTCTGAGAATGCGCAGTATGAAAACTTGGAGACCTTAACTTTAATAACGATAACGGACTTCGTTAATTACGGAGAAGGTTTTTATGCTTATAGTTATTTTTCCACTTACAACGTTGTCAAAATTGATATATTTTGGTACACGCAATTGTTAAAACCTATTTAATTTCTTCATATATACAGGAAACTACTATATTTCTTAATGTTTTAGAAGACAATAGTTTATAAAACAATATTTTTTTTATCAACAAATGTGTTACATATTTTCTCTGAGAAAATCTGACAACATCAAGAATTTATTGTGCCAAACATAAAACCTAACCTTTATTATTATCCATGATTAATTATTATTCAATCTGTAAGGATGCATCTAACAATAACATTTTGTAAAGCTTGTTCCATTGTTAAATTTATAAAATATTGATCCATTTACTATTTAAATAACATGGGGTTACAACTCCAATTCGTCAACTGTCATTATAATTAATCTGTGACTGTTAAACAAAATATGTTATTTTTAGATGGCTTAAAAACACCTTCTTTTCTTGTTCAATGTAATCGTTATTGTTGATAAAGTTAACCATAACTACACCCAAAATCTCCGTTACCTTTGTGAACTTAAAAACTCTCTATTATGTTTAAAACCTTTTTGTTATAATTGAACTTCTTTATCTGAAAAAATTGTATTTGAAAGATTGACAAATCTATTGTCTATGTATGTTCTGAGAATTTGGTTTGTGGGTTTTTTGATACTGGTTTGTTGGTTAATAATGACTTTAATTTACGTGTTTATTCTAGGTACTTTTCATGAATTATTACTTCAATTTTATCTCTTATATCCCTATCTAAAATGTCAAACTCTATGGGGTGTAGTATATGTGATAGTTATCAATGGATTACCTTAACATACTAAAAATATATCTCTTATTATACTGAATGTTCTTTTTCGTGCAACCGGACGCAAAACAAGCATTTTGCAGCCGCAGCAGAGGCCGCAAAATGATATTTTGCGGCCGTTACCCAGAGTGACGGCCGACAAACATTTTTACGGCCGTTCCCATAGTGACTGCCGGCAAACTGAACGCCACTACAGCATTTAACATTTCTGAAATATGACAATAACAATGTATTTCGAACCATCTAGTTCAAATGTAGTCAATCGCAAAATGTTAATGTCCAAAGAAAATAATACGTTTTTGTCTAATGTAAATAATGATTGTTCAGAAACAATAGATTTAGTTGCTTCATCTTCAGGGATGAATATCAGTAATAATATAAACAGTACAATCAATGTTAATATATATCAAAAATAAAGTATGTTTCTGTCGTGAATTTGGAAATAGTTTTTGGTAAGCCGAGATATTTTGCAATCATACTAGGTATTTTTCCAATCGTATGCACTCCAACAACCTGTGCCGAGCACTTTCCATTTTCATATCTCAGAAATAGACGACGAATAGCAGTATGTTTTGGTCGAAGAGTTACATATTTATAGTAAATTCTTATATAATCTTGATTAGTAATGGTAAAAACACGCTTTTGATCAGTTTTAGTATCAGGAACAGTTACTATCAATACAGTTTTGTCTTCCTGAATATCTTCGAGGGTCATTCTCACTAATTCATCTCGTCGCAATACTCCTGATATTCCCATTATCAAAACTACCTATAATAATAATTATTATGAATAAAACATCATACTTCACTTTTTTTCCATATTTATATACATCACTAGCTTGTTTGAGGAATGAATCAATTTGCTCGTGCGTAAAAACTTTTGATTTCTTTGCTCGATAACCAACTGACTTTTTCTTGAGGAACGGTACCAATTTTAAAAACTTCTTTACGTCAATTCCATCTCGTACGTTAAGCATAGTCTTTAACATAGAATGAATGCTCCATAAAGTTGAACTCTTCACAACTTTTGATCGCTGCATCAAATATCCTAATAATATGTTGTCTGACACCGTCTTGACACTTTGGTTGACACACCAATCTTTGAAGTTGCTGTAACATTTTTCATATTTCCGTTTAGATTTTTCGGGTATCAAATCAGAAAGTGCTGAGTCTATGAGATCTCTCAGCTCAGGAGGAGTGCAAGTAACTGAAATATCACTATCGCTATCGGACATCTTCACGACTTCACGAGAAATGTCAAATTGATTTGTATTGCTAAATATTTCATCTCCATAGAAACATTGTGATATTGACGTGTAATTTTCTCTATTCGCGTTGAAACACCTAAGGAGACATAATGTTTATTGGAATTATGTAATTTTCACGGTTGCACGAAAAATATTGTGTATACTATGTTTTCGCGACCTCGAGATTATCTTGCCTCGGCCGGAGCGGCCTCGGCGATAATCTCTCTCTCGGAACGCGAAAAAGCATTTTGAGGCCTTAGTATACAAATAACTATTCTTCTTTTAACCATTTTTTTTACCATAGATACTTGCTTTGTTGGCTGGACTGCTCTTGTTGTCTGTCTTTAATTTCATGTATCTAGGGAATACTTGATTTCTGGAACACTGTCCGAAAAAATACAAATTTTGCGTACACACTGCAATTTTTAAAAGTAATTTAAAATACCATATAGCCAAATAGCTGATATCATCTTTCTTCAAAAATTGAATAGATGAGGCTTTTACATGATGAAGATCCATACTGAACTATGAAATAAAACAATATAATTTGTTGAAAACTTCATTTATTTGAACTAATGTTCAATTTAAACTAGTTGACGCGTGTCAATAACACAGTAGCTTTGTCAAAACGAATATTAAATATTAATAATTATAACAAATAATTAAATATCATAAAACAAATAGCAGTTAATAATAATTACGATCCAAATTTAATTGACAATATCATAAATAAAAAGATAAAAAAACAGACTTTAGAACAAGTATTCCCTTCTGATAAAAATAATAATAAACAATGTAAAAGCTTAACATACTTTGGAACACCATCTTTAAAAATTAAATTATTTTTAGAAACTTTAGACTTCAAAATTAAACAAATCAGGAGTTTATAAATTAAAATGTGTTAAACTGTGATAAAATTTATATCAGCAGAACTTTTAGAAATTTTAAAACTAGAATTTCGGAACACAATCGTAGCTACGACAACAACAAAAATTAGATTGTAGCTATTCAAATCATTTATTGGAAAACCAACATATTTTCGACCCACAATTTTGAAATTCTCCATGTAGTCGGTAAATCCTTTAGTATAAATTTATTAGAGGCCCTTGAGATTAACAACAATAAATATTCAGGTAATCTTCTTAACGACTAAATAGATATCAATCACTCTCCTTTATTAAACCTTTTTACCTAGAAGATAGCTAAGGAATGTTTGTAGTGAATGAATTTCCAGGTAATTTCTTTCAATACCTTTGTTAACATTAGTAAATAGTATTCTGTAGTTATGCACTGTATATATTAAAACATTTTTATATTTCACCTTCATTCGTTTTGACAAAGCTACTGTGTTAGTGAAACGCGTCAACCAGATTAAATTAAACATTGGTTCAAATAAATGAAGTTTTAAGCAAATTATATTGTTTTATTTCATCGTTCATTATTAAATACATTTAACGATTATTAGTTGAAATTATAATAATAAATGAATTTATCGTCAACCCCGCATTTTAAATTATAATATTGACTGGACTATGACGATATCCTCGTATCCCAGTCAATCGAAAAGCCGATAGTTTAAAGTTCGCACTATATCTTTTACGCCAACGATACATGGGGATAGCATGTGGCATATGTTATAAACTGGTTTATACTGACTCGCATACTATTATCAGCATTTTTTAGAAATCTTCTTAAAAATGAATCCAAAGGGATCAAATCTGGATTATTTAATGGCCATTTGTTATATCCATTTCTCTTTCTATTATATTATGTTAATTATGAAAAAGTCAATATTATTATTTTTGATTATGACTAATTTGTTTTTAGGTTAGACACAAATTATAACGCATAAAATATTTTCAATATTGTTAATATATATTTATAAACGGGTCTTCACTGACTGGAATATTATTATCTTCAGCGTTTTTTTAGAAAACCTCTCAAAAATGAATCCAAAAGGATCAAATCTGAAAACTATTTATCGACTGTTTGGTAGTTCCATTATTCTTTCTATATATTTGGGAGCGCATTATAAAAATGAAGGTTTTACATCCAAATAATATTATCACTTGCTTAAGTGTTTTTAGATAGTTAACTTAATTTTAAGTTTAATCATAAAATTTAGGCCCCTTCAGTCATACTAGGATCTCATAAATAAACGAATAAATATTAACGGGCTTAACTTAGAAATGAAGCAGTACATTGAACCTTTTCTTCAGGTTTGTTTGCTTGTTTACTGAAACTGTATTTATTGTATGATTTATCTCTAAGTAAATATTTTTATAATCATTTTTCGATATGATCTTTTCATTGGGCTAATTCCATACATTTTCTCACTGTAAAGCATTTTAATAATTCCTCTAATATGATACACAGTATGTCTATGTTTAATACCTTAATAAATATGTTTAGAATCTGGAGATTCCCGTTAGATGAATTATACAGAGTGGCCCAAAAGTCTGGAAACGGCCAATTATCTCGTAAACTGCTAGTCCTAATTGTACAAAATTTGGAGTACACCTATTTTGGGATACAAAGATCCAAGATTTGATATTTGCAATATTGCCAGATTTGCCGTTTCTCTTATATTATTAGTAACTTTGGTTTTTCAAATTCATCACACTGTATATTCAGTCATTTTTGGAATCTACTATTCAATACGAGTTCAAACATATGTAACACTTATGATTTTATGTAGTCTGGAAGGTCTTAAATACATAAAACAGAAGTCTGGCAACGCCTAATTGTCTCATTAAATGTTTTAATATAGTTTATTTACGATAAAAAGACGATGACGTTGCAAAACAAAATATTGTGATGTTGCCAAGATGTAGTTTTTTCCTTTACTTAACGAAAACTAGAAAAGCCAATCTGATGTTAAATTGACAGTTCTTCTTTTTCATTGTTCCGTGCCTCGTAGGCAAAATATTTATTTAAAAATATAAGGCTTGTATGATAGGCTTGATTAATTTAATATAAATATTTATTCATGGAAAACTATGGATAAGATACAAGAAACAGTAACCAATCATTCTATATTCGAACTAACATTTAATTATTTTACATAGAAGAGGGTTAAATGACGAACTGTAGGTCCTCATACCTTATTCTATGCTCTATAGAACCATTTTCAAGATCACTGGAAGGGTTTTCGCTAAAAGGAATCAATACAAGCTGTAATCATCTTCATGTAAATTTAAATATTGTTTCTTTATACGATATCTATTATATTTATTATAATAAAAATAGAATGGAAAATATAGATACACAAAATAAAATTTTGTTACAAGATATAATAAAAAATCTCCCATTTTATCAGTATTATTTATGTAGGGATACTGTGGTCGTTGTTTTAATTTGTGTATTATAAAATAACTGTACCTAATTAATTTGATAATACTTATTAGTGATTTTGAAAAGGTGGAAATAGAGCAAATTGGATAAAAATATACAAAAAATAAAACACAAGATTTCCAATATTCCACTACAAAAGCATCACTATCTTCATCGTCACTGTCAAAATTAAGATTAAGTGAAGGCACATTCTGTCTATCAAATACTACTTCTCTACCCCACCCATCTTGTATAATTTTTTCAGTGTGCTCTAGTATCTTTTACCGAATATCAGGAGTCACTTTTTCTAAAGACTTTTTCCATACACCTATTGCTTGTTCTGTTGAAGAACCATCAGTTCCCACATGATCTCTATAAATGTTTTCAACTATATCCCAAATATGTTCAATTGGGTTGAACATACAGAGGTAAGGGGGAAGTCGAAGCTATTTGTGACCATATTTTTCAGATAATATGTCAGCTTTATATACTGTTGGTGGTTTAGTCCTACAAAAATGCATATATTTAAACAAAATAAGTTATCTAAGTATTACCATAATATATTGAAAAATGTTTATATTCAATAATTGGGTTTTGAGGAAAGTATTTTCAAAAGGAATACCATTTTGTATCAACCAGTTCTGTATATCAGCCTTTTTGGTAGCTGTTGTTGGTACTTCATTGATCACTGTACTGTGATAACTTGCATTATCCATTACAATTGTGGCAGGTTCTTCCAAGTTCACTAAAAGCTCGTATTCAAACCAATGCAAAAAAATGTCTCGGTTCATTTTACCGTGGCAATCACCATCTTGACAGCCCTGCTCCAGGAATAAATCCAGAAGAGGAACCAGCATGCAATACTATATACCTACAATAAAGAAATAATAAATTACTACTAGGTTTCCTATATAGACTGCATAGCTCAAAACAACTATTAATAATTATATAGATTTAAATAAAATAGTGTGACTAGTAAATATTTGAAAAGGTCTTAAAATGGCAAGAATGTTAGTACATCATAAATTAATTGCTAAATTTTATTATTCAATTACCTTGGACCACCAATTTTGGTTTTTTTCACGCTTCTATGATTAGAATCTTACCAAGAACGTCCAACAGTACCGTCTTTAAATATCCAGGTTCCATCCAAAAACACAAATTGATATAAACCTTCCCCTTTTATGTTGACATATTCATGTAGAAAATGTACACGTTTCAATGCAATATGTGGCAACTCCATTAAACCACGACGAGGATCATATTTTTGTTATTTGAATCCAATATTTTTCACTATCTTCCAGAGTGATGTTAAACAACCATTAAAGAGTTCACGCTCCTGGAGTTTGTCTCTTAATGTTTTCAAGGTTATGTGTTCCTCTGAAAAAATATTGTGTTAGTTAATTGTGAATAAAATGAAACAGTAAATTCAATATACTCACTGTTTCCATACATTTCGTATATAACATTTCGGAAGGCATTTTGATCAAAGTTATCAATTTCAACAGTAGGTTTTATGCGTTGTCTCCTTTTAGGTGTGCTTTTAGGCTGTTCACCTCTATGGCAGCAATACGGTTAACAGTGGTAACGCTAAGTTGTAAAGCTTCTGCAACTCTCTACAATATAATTACTTCAATTTATGAAAGAGTAATATATTATCAAGTCTAATTAACCTAACCTAATATTAAAAACATTTAATCATTTACATTTAGATATGTAACAATAATATTAACAATGATGAATACAAATAGCGAATACTATTACTTACGTCTCATACAGCAGTGAGCGGGAGAAGCGGGCCCCCATTTAGGCATTCTCGTTCAAAATAGCTCAACAAAGATGTTATCATCTCTTGACATTTTCTGTTCATCTGCCTCGGCATTTTATTGACCACACACTGCAGATTTGCCTAAATAATTAGTTATGAAAATAACTGTTTTTTTAATCTTAAAAAAGCAATGAATTCAAAAGCACCAAAAAAACTTGTAAATATTAGACGATGATCGAATGTCAATAAACGTCAAAGCAAACTGGGGAATTTAACCAGTTGATTTGACAACGTCTTGAAGTTTTGCCAACCCGTTAGCTGTAAATTGCCCTGGCTGTTGAGGATAAATTGTATTCACGGTTGGTAAATTAATATTTATTCTGATAAGCAGGAAAGTAACTAAAAATGACATCATCGTCTTTTTATCGTAAATAAACTATACAAACTATTTTCAACTACATTAAAACGTAACAATTGAAAGATTGCAACATTTTTAACTCAAGGGTTACTTTATCAATTCTTCAAAATGTGCTTCATTTGTGAGTTGATAGTATCCTAATCGATGGTAGAATGCATCTACTACATTTCTCTATCATTGTCTAGAAATTAATCGAGATTCATCGAAAATTCGTTGCCTTAGATCTGCAAGATTTGCTGTTTTAGTTTTGTAAACTGAATTTTTCAAGTATCCCCAATAAAAATAATCTTTAGGATTGAAATCAGGTGAACGTGGAGGCCATTCAATTCTACCTCGTCTACCAATCCATTGTCCGGAAAATATCCCATCTAAATAACGCCGGACATTTACACCAAATTAAGCTGGAGCTCCATCTTGCTGAAGCCACATCTGATTAAAATTGGCTCCAAACAAGTTTCTCAGTGTAGGTACAATTCCATTTCTAAGTAGCATTTCCTAACTATCAGTTGTTAAACTTCCTTCGATAAAGAATGGCCCAATTAATTGAGTACCTAATATAGCTGACCATACTTTAATTTTTTTGATCTTTGAGTATGATTTTCAGGCACCCAGTGATGATTTACGTCATTCCAGTACCTTAAATTATGTCGATTTACACTCCCACACAATGTAAAGGTTGCTTCATCGGAAGAACATAGTCTGTTAACCAAATTTTCATAATTTTCAATTTTATCCATCATTACTTCAGTAAACTCTAATCTACGATCTACGATCTTGACTAAATTCTTGCAATAAGTGAATTTAAGGTTAAAATTTATTCTTATGTAATATACGTAAAATTGAAGAACGACCTACATCATGTACTTGTGCAACCCTGCGTGAGGATGTATGTGGATCTTCAACAAAACGCATTTTAACTGAAGTTTTGTTGTCATTCATAAATCTTTTCGGTCTACCTGATCGGTATCTATCATTCACTCCTCCAGATTCTTCAAAGCGCTTCACAGTTTTTTGTAACGTTGCCTTATGAATAGGAGAACGGTTTGGGAAAGTATCGTGGAACAAGTTAGCTACTTCACAATAAGATCTTTTTCTGTCGCCGTACCCTCTCAACATTAGAATAGTAATTCGTTCTTTTTCGATAAAAGCCAATTCAGAGAAGCAATTTACCTTGCAGAACTTTCTAAAATACATCAAACTACTGTCAGTTCTAGTTAATAATGTAAATGGTGAACAAATGTCAAATCGCAGAATTCTACATTTGAACATTTAACCCTTAGGTGGTCGCTATAATTATTCTAACATAATTAGGCGCCTGGCGTATTTTGTACGCCACCAAGGGAAATAGCACTTTAGCCTGTTTATAACAGTCAAATGCTGATAAAAAAAACATTATTTTGTTTAATATTCAATGTACAAAGCAGATCTTTTCATACATGAGTATATGAGTAAAACTCGAAGAATAGAGCGTTTAACTATAAAAACAAAATGTTCAAAATTATCAAAATATATTAATAGCATTATTCTATGGGGTATTTTCTGGAGTTCCATCATTTTGAGCAGAGTTACAAATCAAGCAGAGGTGTGTAGTAATGACATGCTCTTTGCATGCGGGCTTTTTGCAGGTGTTGCATTTTATGGTAGTTGTTCTGTTCTTTTTTCTTCCACATTGGACACACCTTCCCTTAAATTTTTCATCAACTGTAGCTTCTTCTGAAGCAGCTATTGGAGGCCGATATTGTTTTAGAAAGTCTTTCACATTAAAAGGTAGATTTCTTATACTAGATCTCATCGTCAAAAATGGTTTCATAAGAGAGATTGATATAAGTTTTTTAGGAAAATCCTTCTTTCTCCTCCTTCCGACTGAAATGCGTTGAAAATGATGTTCGAGTTAATTCCAGCTATATTCATAATTTGAGAAAAGGCGACTAACGGCCATCGTGTGGTTCGTTTTTGAACAGTGTAATTTACGCACATATGGTACACGGTGTCCACCCCACCTTTGGTTGAGTTGTAAAATAAAACTATCTGTGGTTTCAGAGTATCGGGGTCGATGGAATCGTCGTTGTGCATAGTCGAGAGGAGAAGTACAACCTTATTTTTTTTCGGACAGTATGACACCAAAGAAGTTTCTTTAGTGAATGCAAATACAGACGAATTTATGCTTCGAGATTTTGAAGGAAGAAGCTCCAATGGAATTTCTCTTTTGTTTTTCTTCAAAGTCCCCACAAGTGTAATTTTCTTTTCAAGCAACGTTTGAGCCAATGGGTAACTGGTGGACCAGTTGTCTCCTGTTATATTCCTGTTTTTATTTTTAAATGGTTCAACCAATCTGAGCACGACATCAGTGGGAAAATTCGAAACTTGATATAATCCTTCCAGTTGCTTTCCGCAATATATTTCGAAATTAGAAACGTAAAATATCTTGGAGTCACAAAGTACAAAAACCTTTATACCATATTTAGCTGGTTTGTTTGGTATATACTGTATGAAACTGCACCGGCCACGAAATGGAATAAGCATTTCGTCAATTGTCAATCTGTCACCAGGACAATAGTTGTTTTTGCACTTTTCCACAAAATCATCATAAATCTCCCTTATCGGAGCCAGCTTGTCAAGCAATCTTCTTTCTGGCCTGTCATTTTTATCATCAAATCTCAAAGCTCTCAAGAGAAACAGAAATCTTTTGTAACCCATGCAGGCCTGAAAAATGATCAACCCAGTACCATCAGTTATCCATATTACGCGAAAATTTGTGTGAGTCAATTTCTTTAGCCCTTATAAGTATAACATGCCGAAAAGAGCTAATATTTCTTCTATGCAAGTTTCTTTTGCATCTCTTTCCCTTTTGAAATTATCCTGAACAGATGTTATAAATATGTTTGTATATTTGACTATTTTTTCGATTTGCTCACATGTTATGAATTTGAAGAAGACACTTAGTTCATCTGTGACGCTTTCACGCTTTAGTAATGGTCGAGGAAATATTTTTACAATATTCTTTGCATCTTGCTTGGCAAACTTACTTCTTAGAGGTGTCTCACTTCAATTTAGGCCTTTGTCCTTACTTTTGAAGATGCTACGACCCACTTCCTCTTCTGAAAGAGTATCATCGCGTTCCTGCAAGTCATTCTTATCAGCTTCTAATTCTGAGCAGGAATTGCGGTCACTTCTTTGAATTTCTTCGTCAGAATCGTCTTCATCAGAGCCTCCAACAATTTCTTCGTCATCAGGTGACTCCAATATTTTGAGCATCATTGCTTCCATTCCATTTTGCGTTAAGTTCTTAGGGTCTTTTACTGGGATGGAATACCTAAATACAAAAAAAATAATAGGCGTAGTGAATTAAGGAAAAAACAAAGAAACGAAAAAATATACTTACATAGTCGCTTGGCGTATTTCATACTCCGCTCGGAACTAGTACCACTTCGTGTTGCTGCTTGAGTAGCGGAAAGAAGACTTATAGGTGGGAGGTTACATGGGCGTTCGTAAAGTTTTGATGATTACTAGTGATTTCAGGTTGGTTTTTGGTTAAGTGGCGTACTTTTTACGCCAAAGCGACCACTTAAGGGTGAAGTTTCTTGAAATCTATATATTACTTTTCCGCCCAACCTATCTAATATGCGAGAAAAGTATTGGTTCAGGGTAAAGTCGGGTGAGATGGCCACCGTTTTGCATAGTTATTAGTAGGAGCCTGTAAATTTTTGGTGAGGGTTAAGCTCCATACAATATTTATTTGTCATTGTTTACCTATCATCCGAGCATACTGGTGAATAAATACATTGAAAACACTTTTATTTTTTATTTATTATTATTTATAAAAATCAGTTGTATATGGCCATCTATCCCGGTTCGGTGGGGTCAGTTGGCCAATGCAATAAGGGATAGATGGCCACAATATAAAAACGCGAATAAAACATAAAAATATGAAAAAACAAACTACTTATTAAAACAAAATATAAAAAATATCCTTAACTACTATCTTGCTTCTTTTTAAACGCAGTTTTACCACAATTTTGGCATGTGTTTAAATAGGAAGAGCAATTTTCATGAAACCACTTCTGGCAAATTATGCACTGCAACCAATCTTCTTTTTTTGTGATGTTATAACTTTCTCCGCATCCTACACATTCAGTTTCATCCACCTCATAAATGGCATCACTTTCCTCTTCATATTGAACTTCAATATTCTCTTCCTCATCATAACTTGGCGGAGGCGAACGTTTCTTTTTTTGGCCAATTGTTAGTTTTCGAATTTTAGTTTTCGGGGTGTCCCTCTTAGTCTGTTCAGATTTTTTTGTGGACTTGTTTTTCACAGTCGCTATATAGTCAGGAGACGTTAATAGGGTTGCAACTGTCTTTGCTCGTTTTTTTGCAGAAACAAGTAACTTAGGTGTGGGATTAATTTGATCTAAGAGCTTTCCAGGCGTCAAATCTGGAACAGATGTCCCTTCCGCTGAAGTTGAACATCGAGGTTCTGTACCAGCATGGCTACAGGATGGCATCGACTCATCCATTATGATGACTGGGTGTCTCTTGTGTTGCTTCAGCGTTCGATTGTTGAGTGTTCGTTACTTGTGTCTGTGTGAGGGTTCTATGGTATTCCCCAGTTTCGCTGTTTACTATTCGATCAGCAACTGTGTAAGAATGATCGGGTATGGAATCGGGATTCTAGGGAAATATGCCAGTGGCCCTGAAGGCGGATATAGCATTTCCAGCGGTCGCGGACTTGCTCCAGCTTTTCGTTAAAAGTTCTCCAAACTGGAGTCTCCCCAGTTTCCTTCCGGGGTGACTCTGCATCCACTCTCTGCAGGATTGATAGTAGAAGGACTTGAGCGACTTCAAAAAAGCTCTGTCGAGCGGCTGAAAATAATGGGTAGTATGCGGAGGTAGACACAATAGAACGACATTGTTTGCTTCAGCGGTTTCTAAAAGTTCAACACAAGAACAGTGAGAAGCATGACCGTCAAGAATTAATAATGCCTTCCCTTCTCCTTTACGTGGCAAGAAGTGGTTTTTAAACCAATTCCAAAAAATCGTTGCAGTAACGTAGGCTGATTTTTGAGACATTACAATATGTGAACCAGGCGGCATTGAATCAGTCCACTCAGTCTTTAAATTCTTCCCTTTAAATACAACAGACCGGCGGCAGAAAAAAACCTTCAGCGTTAGAACAAGCTATGCACGATATTGTCTCACCCTTTTCCCCTGATGTCACTGTGACAACATCCTTTGCTCCTTTTTGGGCTAAGACATGGCCAGGACGATTATTCCATTGAAGGCCAGTTTCGTCGGCATTATAAATGCATCCAGGTTTGTCGAAAAGCTCATTTTGTTCCAGTACTTCTTGCAGTAAAGTGAAATAATTTCTCACATCTAAACGGTTCGTGCCTTCACCTCGCCCTAGAGATACACCCTCAGCCTTGCGAATAGACAAGTCTGGATGTCTTCTCAAAAAAGACCTAAACCAATCGGAACCGGCAAATCCTTTTTCTTTGTTGAACTTGTGATTGATTTTTAGACTTTCCGCAAAATTATAGGCAAGCTTTCGAACATCTGGAACTGTCATAGGAAAACCGCATTTTTGTGCCTTCTTAATATGTTGCACCAATTTATTTTCATTTGTCTCCCCCAACATGCTATCCGGCCCCATTTTAGCTGTCGTCGACACATTTTTTTTCAATTTCCCTTCAAGAGTTTTCCTAGGAATGCCATAATTTTTTGGAGCGCCGTTCACAGGAGAACCGTTTCTGACAGCGTCCATTGCTCGCCGCAGATTTTCTTCAGTATAGTTTCCACGATTCGAGTTCCTTCTTTGATACTCCGTTGGCATGTTTTCGCAGCAGAATGGAAATGATGCCAAACTGTAAAGAAAGAGACGTAAAATTATATGGCCAGCTGTCCCTACTATTGGTTGGTCATCTCTCCCAAATGCTAGGGAGAGATGGCCAACGTGACAAACAAAACCCACCGCACATTTTTAACTGTTGTTTGAGGTTAGAATTATCTAATGAACATTGTACTCACCTAATATGTTGAAATCGGCACTAAATTTCCTCACAAACATTCACAGTAGAAGGTGACACAAAACTAATATAAAATTTTATAAGGAGGTGATATTATTTTTATTGTTTTGACGCTTTAACGTGACCTCGACTTAAACGACAACACACTGGCTGTGCTTATGAATAATCATTTATTGTCGGAGAGGACAGGCAGCACCATCTCACGACCCGTTAGTCAAGTTTTAGCTGTTGGCCATCTCTCCGGACTGGCCATCTCACCCGACTTTACCCTACCCCCAAAAAAGGTGGAATTTTGAAAAAAATGTTAGAGTTATTTTTACGATTTCCATCAACAACTACACGGAAAGATGGTTTTTAGAAAAAAGAATCCTGTGTGTATGTCGTCGTCGTTGTCGTCGGCCACTTTTCGTTACATGTCTTGTTAGCACGATACAGCATCCGCAGTGCAACAAGTCACCAATTTTATGATTGAATATTGTGAAGGACATGTCACAGATGAACCCTATTGATTTTCAGCTCACCAGAGCCAGTACAACGGGTGCTATGGTACTTGAAGTACAAAATATTTGTCATTTTTTGAGAAATTTCAGTTTGTTAGCACGATACAGCCTCCGGAGTTCCACAAGTCACCAATTTTATGACTGAATATTGTTCAAAACATCTCAAAAATGAACCCTATTGATTTTCAGCTCACCAGAGCCAGTACAACAGGTGCTATAGTACTTTATGTACGACATTTTTGTCATTTTTGGAGAAATTTCAGTTTCTTAACACGATACAGCCTCCGGCGTATATACAAGTGATCAATTTTATGATTGGATATTATTCAGAGTGTCTCAAAGATGAACCCTATCAATGTTCAGCTCACTAAAGCCAGTACAACAGGTGCTATGGTACTTACAGTACCAAATTTTTGTCATTATTGGAGAATTTTCAGTTTTTTAGCACGATACAGCCTCCAGAGTGTAAACAAGTAACGAATTTTATGAT
This sequence comes from Galeruca laticollis, assembly GCA_963921935.1. NCBI lineage: Eukaryota > Metazoa > Arthropoda > Insecta > Coleoptera > Chrysomelidae > Galeruca > Galeruca laticollis. The sequence continues at coordinate 219,957,807 of OY998177.1, read as the reverse complement.
TGAATATTGCTCAAGGTGTCTCATAGATATACCCTATTGATTTTCAGCTGACGAGAGCGAGTACAGCGGGTCCTATAAATCCAGATATACTACATTTTTGGTTATTTTTGGAGTAATTTCAGTTTGTTAGCACGATACATTCCTCGAAGTGTATACAAGTGACAATTTTATGATTGAATATTGTTGAGAGCCACAGATGCGGAAAAGCGTTTATTTTGCACTGTTTTATGTATTAAGACCTTCCAGACTACATAAAATCATAAGTGTTACATATTATTGAACTCGTATTGAATAGGAGATTCCAATAATGACTGAATATACAGGGTGATGAATTAAAAAAACCAAAGTGACTAATAATATAAGAGAAATGGCAAATCTAGCAACATTGCAAGTAATAAATCTGGAATCTCCGTATCCCAAAATAGGTTTACCTGAAATTCTCTATAATTACGACTAGCAATTTACGAGATAATTGGCCGTTTCCAGACTTTTGGGCCACTCTGTATACTATCACGAATAAATATTATTTTTGAAGAATATTAACCAACATTTTTAAGGCAAAACCAATTTAAAAAGATATTGTACTAATTTTTGGAATTATCCGCAGTGTTTCTCCAAGTATTACTAACATGATTCTTGATCATTCTAGTATATATCAACTATCGGATTTTTTCATGACGGGATCTGTACCAAACCCATAATGCCAGCTGTTAGGTTGCTTATTATATCAAAATTAATTCTATTTTACAAGCAAATCTCAAAACTGAGGATATTTTCATAAATTTTGTTTTGGAAAATTGGATTCGGAATATCCTCAACGTGTAGAAGAAACAATCGCTAATTTATCTTTTGTTTTAAATACTTTTGAGTGATTATATATTTTTGTGAATATTTTACTAATTTTTATTCGATTAGATTTTAACAAAGTCATCATTCTTCACTATCAGTGGTATACAATTTGAATTTTTTCATTTGTGAGCTGCTGTCTAGATTACCTATACTAACTACTCATTTAACTTTTTTAATTTTCTTGTGTACTTCAATCTGTCTTTGAATATTTCTACTTTTGCGATCGTAAAATTTTATAAAATCATCATAGAGTCATTCAGTTTTAGGATTATGGCTGGTCCTCGGAAAGAGTTTTGAGAAATTGTTCTATTGTAGATCAATCCTTCGTTTATCAACTACGCGTATAGCTTCTGGGGTTTTTCTTCACCTACTTCTTCTTCTTGATCATTGTGAGATACTTTATGTTGATTTTTTCTTGGTCAGCGAATTGAACCTTTCTGTTTTGATATATCTTGCTATAATTTTTTCTCCAACGTCTTATTCTGGTGATTTCTCTACGTTCCTCTCCCCTTCTACTAATACGTTTCATCCTTAAATTGTTTTCACTCTCTTTTCCCAGGGTTTCCATTCATGCCATAATGTTGCATTTTTGAGTTTCTGTTTTCTTCCCATTTCCGCATACTTTGTTATTTCTACATTGATAATTCACTCGATATTATCTGTCTAAAATTGTTATTTTGTTGATTGCTTTTAATAGTTATTTTACGAATTTGTAATTATATATGTATGTTACTACTTGTAATTTGTTGGTAGATATGTTTTTATCCTGTGGTCTACTCATAATATCTACTAGTAATATTTTAAATAACACTTGAGAGATTCGGTTATATACCTTGTTTTGCGTTCTTTCCATTTTTTCTGGTTGCTTCTTTGATATTACTTTTTGAAATCTTACACATATTGTTGTATATAGATCTTCATTACATCTGTTGAATATTTATAGATATAATGTCTGAAACATCTATTCCTGACAAAAGCTCTAATTTGACGAAATTTAGCAACATATTTTATATACGCCCTAACATCTGGCATTGAAACAAACACACTCATTCTTAATTTACTTTATTTTGCTACGCCACATGCTTTTTGTGTTATTGTAACAAGTTTGTTTCATGTAGTTATTGTCAATAATATCTGAAAAACTGTTGAAATTTGAATTTTGTGATAATTAATAATGATAAATATTAACGCTTAGCTTTCTAAACAAATGTGAAAATGCAATACTACAACGCTCTCGAAATTATCTGTTAACTTGAATATATTTCACAACAGTTCTAGGTGCTTACTATAATAATATTCATCTTTACACGAATATAAATTACACAAAAAATATTTCTTGGTCTCAATGAGATTCAAATATATTCCAAGCATATATATTTGATAAGAAAATTGATAGGTATTATAGAAAAACAAATACAATTACATGGAACAATCTACTTGTACTTCTGAATTAGTTTATTTTCTCCAATATAAACTGAATTTTTGGTTTTGTTTTTTCTAGGCGAGGACACCGTTCTAGGTGACCACACATATAGGTACCTCACTGCAGATGAAATGAAATCATTGGGAGATGATTCCTTACCAATCGACGTCACTAGGGACGAAAGGATAGACTCCAACAGGATGGTTTCTAGTTCAGATTCGATGCCTCCACTCATTATAGAAGATGCAATTAGTCCTGAACACATTACACAGAATTATGTGGAGTACATGAAAAAATATGCACCAGATAATGTCGATATTAACAGGCATCCGATAAATATAGGGTGAGTTAACTATACTTGTGAAAATTTTATTTGTATTTCCAACATAAGGAGTTTCAATAGATGCATGTAACTAAATGAGTAAGATTTTGTTTTATGTATATTTCAAAAAAATGTCTGTTTCTCTCACTTTCTACTTCCCTTGCGTTCCCTCTAAATCTACCTCTCTTCATTTTTCGTCTTCTAAACAATAAATCTTTGAATAAAACATCTCCAAAAGTTGCTGCTATTTTCACGAAATTTCTGCATCAATGCTAAGGGTGGGCTCACTTTTGTCTGATAGCAGAAATTTACAGAAATACGGATCTGTTCTTCGTACTGGTACATCAATAAAAGTCTTTGTGATTGTATCATTGCTATAATTGAATTATGAGATTATTTCTTTAGACAATCTTATTTTGTAAATCCTTTATGTAATTACATTCGAATCAATACACGTACACATGTATGGAAACTCCTTTTTTTAAATAATGCATCATTTTGTTTTGCTAGTGTGTATAACAAACTGAAAATAATGATGTTTCTTTTGTTTTTTGTAATGCTTCAGGAAACTTCACTGGAAAAAGTAAGTTATACTAATTGTTATCGAAAGATATAAGAGTTATAAAAGTGTGAAACATTACCTTACATTATGCATGTTCGCATGCAATTTCAGGTGGTGTACATGAAAAATCACTACAATCACTTTCTTCTTCCATTTTTGCTGTTTCACGCTCACATACGATTATTATTTACGAAATATTTCACTCAAATGAAAGATGTCATTTAATCGTTGACATTGGAGACTTTGAGCATTGCATTTTTGATTTATAGTAAATAATTGGGAGAGCGAGCGATTTTTTAATTTAGTCGTTTATACGCGACAAAGTGACATTCCTCAAAAAAGATGACGTTTGCGTTGTCAAATATGATCGCAAATGTCTACTTTGGATATCGATTGTAGAAAAAATATATATAATATTCTCTTAATATAGTATCGAAAATTATTGGAAATGATATGAAAATTCCTTTTTGCTTACATATTTCATTTGTGTCTTACATACTTATTTAGTTTATTACTACTGTTTTAAATGAAACTTACTGTTTTCCGAAACCCTTTTTATGCGTTTCTAAATCTTTAGTTAGTGTCTAGAGATTTTCCAGAATTGGTGTTCATCATATTGAACTCTTGCCCTTCTTGGCAATCCTGCAAGATCTGCCACTGATTTCTTTTAGGCCACTTGCTAGTTCAATAAAGAAATTGTCTATTTCTTGCGGAGTTTCAATCGCCAGTTGGCTTAAGCTTTTGAGCTTCGGCATCAAGTGTCTCTATGTTGACTGTTCTGATGTTATATTTTGGAGTTTCATTCTCGTGTGTGACTGTTTCAAAAATGACTATAATGTTTCTGTTCTCTGTTCTGATTGGATTTCGCATTATTTTATTTCCCAGCTTGTTCATGAGTCTGCCGGTTGCTAGCGTGATGTTTATGTTGCTTTCCCCATTGGCAGTGGAGCCATAGGTTAGTTTAAAGTACAGTAAAAGCTTGAATAGATGAGGCTTTTACTTGATGAAGATCCATACTGAACGATGAAATAAAACAATATAATTAATTCAAATCTTCATTTATTTGAACTAATGTTCAATTTAAACTTGTTGATGTGTTTCACTAACACAGTAGCTTTGTCAAAACGAATGAAGGTAAAATATAAAAATGTCTTAATATATAATTTTAGAACTAGAATTTCGGAACACAAACGTAGCTATAACAACAAAAAATTAGATTCTAACTATTCAACTCATTTATTAGAAAACCAACACATTTTCCACCCAAATTTCGAAATTCTCTATGTAGTCGGTAAATACTTTAGGTTAAATTTATTATAAGCCCTAGAAATTAACAAAAATAAATATTCAGGTAATCTCCTTAACGACCAAATAGATAAAAATCAGTCTCCTTTATTGAACCTCTTTACCTAGAAGATAGCTTAGGAATGTTTGTAGTGAATGAATTTCCAGGTAATTTCTTTCAATACCTTTGTTAACCTTAGTAAATAGAATTCTGTATTTATGCACTGTATATATTAAGACATTTTTATTTCATCGTACAGTAAAAGCTCCTTATTCACTGTTCTTCTATTCACGGAAAACAAATTGGACTCAATTCCTGTATTCGTTGTTAAAGATTTCTTTATGTGCGGATCTAAGCGGTAGGTACATATATTAATAGGATTCAAAACCCTTTGTTAACGCGGCGAAAAATGGATTAATATTGAAGTACAACAGATATTATCACTACTAGGCCTAAAGTATGTCAAATACTATCGCCTGTAATATGTTCTGACTGCGGAAAATGATGAAGAATATGTACAAAATCAAACTTCAACTGCAAACGTTGCTGAAATTGCGAATGGTTTAGAACAGATAGAATCAAGTGCTTGAATCGCGAGATGAAAATTTTACCGAAACTGACTTGGAGGAAATGTTAAATCCGCAGTCTGTTGAAGAAGAAGCTGCAACAAGCACTGAAAAGGTGACAATTAATATGAAAAATCTGAGTGAATGTTTACGGATTGCAAATGGGCTTTGTGATTATGGAACAAACACTTATTTTTAGGAGAAAAAAGTTGATTCCACTGCTGAATATCAATGTGACTCTAAAACTGCAGAATAAGCAAAAATTGCTAAATTCATTAAACCCTTGCCTAAGTCTATCGATAACAATTAATCAATATTATCAAAAATTAAATTGTTTTTTATTTTGGTACCTAGGAACGTATCCCCTATGACTTATCATTCCTTTTTTCCGGTTTTCGTAGTCGAAGCATATTTACGAAACATATACCTTGCGAATAAGGAGCTTTTACTGTATTTAATTCAGAAAACACACGTTATGCGTCTATTAGCAAAAACCTCATTTTCACACTAATAATTTCGGTGGTTAATGATTGTTTATTCACTCATGTGGTTTTAATAAGAATGTTATTTAAAAAGAAAATGAACGAAATAACGATTGAGGAAAAGACGAAATACAGTGCCTTCATTCTTATCTTTTTTATGTGTAAGTGTTGGTTAACTAACACTCATCATGTGAAAATATTAATCAGCAATAGTTTGTGGTTTTTAATTGTAGTAAAACAGGGATTCCTATCGATGAAAATAATATGAATGCAAATTTGAAACAGATCAATATTTTTTCTATCGATAAAATCGCAAAACACAATGAGTTGACAATAATTGTGAATAAACTAAATGACAGATAACTTAGAGTGTAACGATATTGTGGTTGAATTAACAAAATAAGTAATCTTCCGTCAACAGCATAATATGATTGACAAAAGAGATTTGTGAAGAAGAAACGGATCAAAAGCAGAGTCGATAGAATAATAGTCGAATAACCTATTGTTAAAAGATTATTACTTCCTTTAGAAACATACAACAACGAAAAACCTCAACCGGGACTACTTTTCAAAGAGCAACAACCAAAACGCTATATTTGTAATGAAAACCTCAGAGTAAAACTTGTAATAATTGTGTGTCGTTTATATATAATTGAGAGAGAAAATCACAGTAAAAAATATGTCAAGTGAGGAAACGGATAATAACAGTAAATTATAACATTCTTTTTAACGTTTCTTCTTCGCTCGACTAGAATTTATCCTATTTGTCTGCCTCTTACTCTGTTGCTGTTGATGGCAAGTTGTCTACCCACATTTTCTTTGGTCTTCCCGGTGGCCTTCTAGTGTAAGGTTTGTTGTTAATACATATGTAAGCTAGTCTGTCAGGTTCTATTCTATTTACGTGATCGTCCCATTCTTTTCACTTGTTTTTATCCATTTATTAATGTTCTGAATGCTGTTTGCGTATGCTTTTAACTATTGGTTATTCTGTCCCTGAGTGTTACACCCTTTATTGACCTCAGAACTTCTCAGAATTTCTATGCTGTTTATGGTTAATGTATAATTGTTCAAGTTTTACAATTACAAGGTGAGTATCTAATACCCAAAAATAACGATAAAAATAAATTATATGAGTCATATCGGACTCCACCATAAATATGTCAAATAAAAGCAAAAATCATTAAAATTTATATGGCGTATCGTCGACGTACGTACAGTTGATATACTAATATGACCATAAATGTAATACGCTATGTCATTATTATATTTATCAGCAAAAATTAAAAAAAAATATAAGTTGAATTCAACTTAGTTTAAAGCGACAAAAAAATCAAATTTATCGTTTAAGAAACTATCCTCCAGATGAACTGGTTTGGCAAGAAAAATTAAATAATAAAAATTACAATGTTTAATAAAAAGAGATGGTTAACAATCCGTAACTTTTACAGGGACAAGTTGTACCATCTAAAGATAGCAAAAATGAATTTTTCAATCGATGTTTTTACAAAAAGGTACTCTTTGTTCAAGTCGATAAAATTACCTGAATGGTCAGCGATAGTCAGCAACTTTAAACTCAGAAATTAGGGGTAGTATGAGAATTTTTTTTATGTCACAGCATTATTTTCACGTCACCTACTCCGGAATGTTTTGCATCAAGTCCTGGAACACGTTGTATGTACAAGAAATAAAAATAGCGAAATGCAGAATTTTTCAAATATTTACGGCAGTTAATAATAGTCGAATTCCCTCAATGTGGCGATTTCTCTAAATCCAGTTCATTTACACTAATTTCATTATAATAAAATAAAACTCGCATTTATTCATAAACTTCGACTCTTAACAGTATGAAATTCGAATCTTATACTTTTTTACTGTTATTTTTGAACAGAAGCGGTAAAAAAAAGTAACAAAGCATACTGTAATTCATCCTTCAAATCTAAAAATAGCTACACAAACCCACGTGATATGATAATTAGGGAAATAAAACCAATTATTCACTATATTCCATAACTATAATATTTTAAACGATTACTTGCAACTTATTAAAATGTAATAAATACTTAGTTACCCAGTTTTTCGAGATCCTAGGCTGAAAATGTCCGACGAGTTGGAAATTTCCGAAACCGTTCCACGGCACTAATAGCTAGTTGCTCACGACATAAATCAATTCTCCCCTAACCAGACTATCGGAATGTCTATAGCTTCCAGGAGAAGAAATTCCATGACAAGATGGCCTCCGGCAGTTATATGAAAACTGACACCTTCTTCGACTAACAATTGAATAGCACTCGCTTCTTCATCAATTCAAAATATCACCTCCCATACCAGAAATCGTTCGTGACAGCGTTACCAATAAAAATTTCTAGCAGACTGGCGATTTTTCGCTTGGACAAATTTTTACCGTTACAATGTATTTATTTTTCCAAACTGTCTCTTTTAGACACCCACTAACTTTCGCTTCTTTTGTTTTCTACTGTTTTATTTCTATTGCTGCTAATGTCAATCCCCAGGTATTTAAATGTCATTACTTGTTCGATGATTTTTCTTTCCACTTCTAGCTTGCACCTGCGAGGTTCTTTACTCATAACCACATGCTTCTTGTTTTTGCCGCTGATATTACCATATATTTTTTAGCCGTGATGTTAAAACCGTGGAGTTGTCATTGTTAGCTATCAGGAGCGCGTCCTCAGCATAGCACTTTATATTGACCTTATGAGATCCCCTTCTATATTCTTCTCGCTTTTTTACTTCAAGTATTACATATTTTATTCATTATTATGTTAAATAAAAGTGGAATTTGTGAGTGTCAATAACGTATCACTCTTTCAGCGATATGTGGCTTGTTTCGCCTTTTGCCTGACAATGAATGTTGGATCAATGGTGCTATTGTTCTTTCTAAAGCCTCCGCCGTTTCTATTTGTTTGCCTAATTTGCCCTTTATTATTGCCGTTAGTAGTTTCAGCGTAGTGTTCATTAAACTAATACATCTATAATTTGCTGCGATCCTTATTTCTCCTTTTTTTTCAGAATGGGTAATAGTAAACTATCTTTACATTCTATTGGAACTTTCCCTATGGCTAGTATATTGCTAAACAGTTGAAGGAGATATACGTACTTGTAGTGTGGTTCCGTACTTTATAAGCTCATTGTGTATTCCGTCTCGGCCTGGCGCTTTTCTGTTTTTCAACTTATTTATTCGTACTTTTGTTACCTCTTCTTTTATTTGTACTATGTCAGTATTGTCATCGCCCGCTCCTTCTCTATAATTTTCTTCTTTCTCTTCTGCCTCCCCATATAGTTTTGTAAAATCTTTAATACATTGCTTCTCTGTGATGTTGTCAATACGTATATATTCATTCATGCATTTTCTTAGCCTGTTTATCATTTTCCGCACTTTTCTTTGACATCCATATATTTTCTTATTCCATATTTTTTGTGAATGTTTCCCAATTTTCCTTATTTAGTTGGTCTATTTCTTTATTGACTCTATTTCTTATTTTTACATACTCCTCTCCATATTTTAGTGTTTGGCTTTTTTATGTGCTAAAAACGTTTGCTTTTTTTCTTTTGCTAATATATTTACTCTTCCGTCAAACCATGGTATTATTATTAATTTTTGTTTCCCTAGGGCTTCCTCAGCTGCCGTTTGGATACTTTCTTCAATGGTTTTCCAGATAACTTCAATATCTGTTACTTTTGTGATTTCGTGCTTGTTTAACTTATCTGTTAGTCTGCTTTGGTAAAGTTTCTTAGTCCCATCATTTTCTAAGCTTTCTATGTTTAGTCTATCTTCTTTCTTCGTATTTTTCTTGTTTGTGATTTTTTTTATTTATTTTTCCCAGTACTAGTCTATGGTCTGATCCTACATTAACTGACCACAGAGTACGTACATCTAGTATGTCTTTGGGTTACATTTGTCTGTTTATAATGATGTAGCCAATCATGGAATTACGGCCTCCTTGAGTCCGACAAAGTAATTTTATGTTGTATAGGGTGATGGAAGTTATGTTATTAATTCAAATGATGTTCATTAGACAGTTTTTCTCCGTTTTCTTTGAGTCTCTTCATTAAACCTTCGTTTCACTCCTTTCAGGGGTGTTTTACATACTTGTTCATTGAGATCCCCCAGAATAAATATTTTATTGTTTATGTTTGTAGTGTCTAGGAGGTATTGTAGATTTTCGTAGAAGGTGTTTTCCTCTATTTTACTTTTTGTGATATTAGTCGCGTAAGTAGAAACAATATTAAGTCCGGTATTTTCTAGTTTTAGTGTTACCATTAGCAATTGCTCATTAATATATTTCATGTGTGTGGTATTATTTTCATATTTTTTGCCTCTCCCTGTACTCCACTGTATCAGTATGCAATTAATTGTTAACGTGTATACTTCCTTTTACTCTCTTTCTTGTCTCACTCAAGGCACATATTTCAATTTTGTGGGATTCCATTTGCTGCAATATTTCCTGGTCCTTTTAACTTCCATGTTAGGATTCTTATTACGTTCCGTCTCATTATCCTTTTTCGTGATGTGGTTATTACCCCGAGAGGCTTTCCGTTTCTTCTTTGAGCGCTTTAGCAATTTCACCCCAGGTAGTTCACTGGCCTTGCCTGGGTAGAATTTATGTTCGACCTTTTCTGGTCTATATCCAGTATGAGTGCGATAGAAGTGGCCCCTTGGGCAGGATGTGATTCTTCATCACGCATACTAGTCTTGGTTTAGAGGAAGCTCCGGTACTATGTTCGCAATACTAGATCCTGATGGTGAAAACCACCCGTGCCCACCGTTTATTGTCTACAATTACAGTATCCGCCAAAATAAACAGTACCAAAAATAAAAATAAGAATTATTTTTAATTCTGTAATGTAAATCTTCAAAATGCTCACCATTTCGACGCAAACAAGCTTCATATCGATTTTGTAAGTCAATAAACATATTTATAAAAAGTGGTTGATGTAACTGCCGAAAAATATTTTGTATTCTTTCCCGTAGTTCGGCAATATTCGCCAGCGGATTTACCGAGTGAAATATTTTGTCCTTCATTATGCCCCAAATGTATGCGTCAGGTGGCGTCAGATCAGGTGAATGAGAAGGATATTTGAAGTCTGTTCCCCGACAAATTATTCTATTATCGAAATGCAGACGGAGTAAGTCTAAGGTGCGCACAGCTGTATGGCTCGTTGCACCATCTTGTTGGAACCATTGTGTGCGAAACTGTAGATTTCGTGCACGGCAAAAGTTATTTAGATCTCTCACAAAAGGTATAATAATTTTCTCTCTATAACGCTCTTGGTTGACAGTAAGTGGATTCCGATTATCATCTTCAACGAAATAAGGACCAATCATTCCATGACCAGATACCGCGCACCAAACGGTAACTCGAAGACTGTGGAGTGGTTTCTCTACAATGACATCAGGACGTTCAAATCCAAGGAATCTGGTTGTTTGTCGATCAATATAGCCGCTAAGATGAACGTGACTCTCGTCTGAAAACCATATGTTTTTCAAAAATTCGGGATCTTCGTAAATTAAACTCAACATGCGACCACAGTAAATTTCTCGTGCACGTTTGTCCGCAGCATTTAGTCGTTGTCAAACTTGAATACGATATGGATAACCACCAATTGATTTGAACATGCGATGTAAAGACGTTTCACTAATGTTGAGTTTACATGCAGTTCTTACAAGACTTCTTTGAGGTGATTGCACAACTTGGTTAGAAACACGTCCTTCATTTTCGTTAGTGCATACTGTTTTTCGACGACCTGAAGAACCTTTACATTGACACAATACACTACCAGTGCGACGAAATTTTTCAACAAAAGCTAACATCACACTTTTACTAGGAGCTGCTTTATTAAATTTTTGTTGATATTTTATTGACACCTGTTCTAAGCTTGGACCATCATTACGACCTTTTCCGTATAAACGAAAATAATGCTCTACCAAAAAAACTTTTTCTTCCGTTGTTAGAACCATTTTTAAATCAAATTTAACTGCAGCGTACTATTAATATATCAACTAATGACAATTAAGTCAAATATGACAAATCCATATTACATAAACAACTCCACAGCACTTTCTGTTTCGGTACTGTTTATTTTGGCGGATACCGTATTATATATAGTTACTATACAGTAATATAGAGCACGTAATACATCCGTTTTTTAGGCTACGTAGGTTATTTTTCTGTAACTCGTTATCACGCATTAGTGGCTCCTCACTGTCGTGGACCAAAATCGGTTATAATTCCTTCAGATATTTTGAGTGTTGTCCTTGCAAACCCTGTAAAAAACAAGGTCATCTATTCTTAGTTTACTGAATTTCTATAAACAGTCATTATTGGCTATTGACCCTCAATGCTAGATAACTCTATACTGTGACAAAAAAACAATACAATACTCTATTGTTAAATAACTATCGTATGTTGAAATCGCAAAATATAGACACATTGACTAATCAACATTAATATATTCAATCAAAACAAATTAGTTACATTCATACACAACCTCTAAAAGTAACCGATTCCTATTACTATGCTAATAACGTTATTAATAAGATTCTTGATGATTCAGCAATAGCATCATTGCTAATCTAACTACGATCTTGTCACTATTTCTTCAGTTTTCTATTGCAAACGTTCGTGGACGGTGAAAAGTGGTTTTGGTTGTGTGTAGTTTCCGCGTACGAAAAGTGTGGTTTTAGTAATAAAAGTGTGATATTAGGAGTGCTTACCGAATTATAAACAATTACTTTTGTTGAGTTTACGAGAAGTTAATTCTAAAAAATTGTAAGTTTAATTTTATTTAGGTATCCAAAAACCATAAAAATAATAATAAAGATAATGTGGGATAAGCAAATTACGTTTTATTTTGGAAATATTATTCAATATATCTAAAAAGATTGCAAGTATTTTTAAAAATGGAAAATTACTTGAGTTAATTTTTGGTTAGAATATCAATTTTATAACTCAAATTTAAGAGTTGATTAGCAAGATGTTTTACTATTTTACAAATTCCAGTAACTCATTGACACCATTATCCCAGTTTAAAACTAAAATGAAATCCAGAAATATTAAAACTTGTTTATTCTCAGTAGATATTATGTGCAATCTGGGTGAGTTTGCAAACCTCTGAATTTATGACCACCACCGTTTGTTTTTCTATATATGATATGAGTTTCGAACATTTTTGTTACTAAATCATTATCACTTCAGTTTTGTGAAAAGTCTTTAGAAAATTCCAAAATCTGGTGAAAGTTTGTGTAATTGTCTCATTCATTGACATTTTCACTGTATTTTAAGAACGATTAGGCTGAAAGAAATGAGATGTAAATGGTGGTTTATTGGATAAGAGAGTTTATGAGCTTGTCAAATTTATAAAAGTCTACTGTGAGAAATACGTAACAGAAACTTAGTGGTACCCGTTTGCCCACTTCATTGGAAAATATAAATTTAAAACATCGTATTCCTGCTCGTGGAATATTTGTGTAATGAATATGTCAACATATTTTAGCACACTTGAAGAGACAGACGATCTACAATAGCAAATAAATGTCAAAATTGGGAAAGCTTCGCCACATAGCTGCTTGTCGCTGTTTCATCCTCAATATACTACTCCTATCTGCCACTGTTGTTCTCTGGATTGGATCATTGATCACAATTCTGAATAAATTTATTTTTACAACTCAGACATTTTTTGGTGAGTGAGTCAATTTTTATTCATTTCTAGTTCTGCTTCTTTATCCAACATCTATTAGGATACTCCAGAGTCTGTAAGTTTCAGTTTATATTAATTACAAACTATCACATTTTATGTTGAGTCACATTTATATTATGTGACTTTTCCCTGATAGTTTTTCTGAAGATTTTCTGAACGATTCACAATCATTTTCTTGTGTACATTGCTTCCTCATTCCACTCTATAATTTTCGTTTTTTTGTATTTTTATTTCTTCAATACATTCTATGTTTGGCGTTAACTTAGGCAACCTCAATATATTCAATCTTTTTACATGTCCCAGTCATCTTATTCTCCACGTTTCACAAATATAGAAATTCTCTTCCACTTTCTGGTTAGCTCTTCTTTACTAATCCTCTCTTATAGTTATTTTATGATTTTTTTCTTCTGTTATGTTTAGTCTTGTAGACATAAGTAAATGCAGGTCTAATAACTGTTATTTACATTCTATTTCTAGTGTTTCTCTATAAGTATTCGGATTTCATAGGATTTTTCCATCCGCCCATTGTTTTTTGCAATTCTTATCTGTATCTGTTCGTCCTTCGAATCGATTTTCTCGAATAATTTTCCCCAAAATATACGAATTAATTTGTTTTCTGGGTTACATTTTCTTTGTAATTATTAATACTTCGAACTAAAGTATCATCTTTTTTATGGTTTCTTTTGATTATGGTTTATCTCCATCACAAATTTCTTCTAGTTCTATTTTCTTGATCTCTAATTTATCAACTGTTCCAGTCAAAATGTAAACTAATTCAAAAACGCTGTGTTCTGTTCTGTTGATATTTTATTCTCTCTCATTGTTACTTTCATAGTCAGATTTTTTAGAATTAGTAACAGCGGATTTGAATTAAAAACAAATATCGTTATCAATAATTAATCAACATAAGTGATAAATTTCATTTTTTTCTCTGCATTCTCTTATCACACTTTCAAAGTGCAATAAAAAAGTTTAAGTAAGAATTAGGTAATTTATGAAAAAAATGTCGTAAAATTGGTTCCTTATCAAAATCGTATTTACTCCGAATGTATATTGTGTGATTAAATTCAATAAATGTTCACAAACAAACAAATTCTGGTGTCTCAGAAGTTATAAAACACCTTCAAATTGCTTTACTATCCTTGATGTGCACCAAGTCATGATATCATCACCCAATTCATGTATTTACGTACACTTCCAACAAATGCGACTATTTGTTGTTTCACAAGGTTATAATATTTATCGAATACTCACACAGAATGAGAGACGATAGCTGGTTTTAGAAACGGACAAAAGAAACAAAATTCACTACAATATTAAAGATTTTTTTTATATATTGTTAGCTTATGAATATGAATATTTATGAGAACTGAATTTGCAATTTTGCATTCAAGGAAAATAAATAGTGATACAGCTTCGTGAACTGCCACTATCAAAATTCACATAAATATTTTGGTAGATTTTATAAAGTCGTTGACTAATTTTACATTTGCCGAAATCATTAATTTGCTAATCATCAAAGCGATAAAGAACCTTCTGATCTTTTGTCGAATTCTGTATTTGGACAAAGGAACGAAAACGATTCAGATCTAAACATATTGGTAAATTTCATCCATTACAAATCATACTTATAGACACTTGTCTTCTATATTTTTCTACTATCTGTTTCCATTACTTCCTGTTTGTGGCACCATTTTTCCAATCCTCTACATTTTTTTTAAATCATTCTGTACTTTTTTTAACCATTTTTTTCTGTGTCTTGACGTAAACAGGACCTTCTTGGTGCATCTACAGTGTAGAATTCGTACTATGTGGCTCAGCAGTCTGGCTCTATGTGATCGGATTTTTCTAGTTATGTATGTTCTTCCATATAAGCTCATTATCTAATTGTTTGTGCTTGTTCTCTATTCTACTTCTGCTATTGTAACTCCTCCAAATATCTTTCTGAGCACTTTCCATTCCCACATTTCCAGCTTTCTTTCATTCTGCAGTGTCGCAATCTATGTTTTACATGCGTACATTGTTATTTTACGTATGGTTGTTTCGTAGATTCTATTTTTTGAGATTTTTTTGCTAGCAATCCTATTACTTTGCTCCATTTTAGCATTCTATTGTCTATTTCGAGTTCCTCTTGACTTTTTATTTTTGTAATAGTCACTCCCAGATACTCGAACGGAATCGGAATTTTTTTTAAAAATGTTGAACTTTGAAGTTTGATTTATCGATGGGAAGTTGGTGAAATGTTTTTATAATAGTATGAACCCTCCTTTTTTGATTTTCACCAACTTCAGTCTTTCCATTGCATAGACGTCGTTACTACAAATTTTTTTAGGGTAATTCTTTACAAAAATTTCTATTAAAACTGAAAATACAAGTACAAAATTGTTAAATGTAGAAACAAAAATATCCCCATTAAGGAAGTCTGGTATATATAACTTAAATGTCCAGAATGTAATACTGTCTATTTGGGTCAAACCCTTAGAAATTTTGAAATTAGGTACAGTGAACACTTACGAGCATACAGATTAAAACAACCAGAAAAAAACTTATTACGCAAAACATCTACTTGACATCAAACATTAATTAACACCTAAAACAGAACTAGAAGTATTATATATTTTTGCCTCCTCCTGAAATCTTCCAAACGCTGTTTTTACGGCTTCTTTCTTGATCTTGTCAGGAGCATGACAACGTCAGTATACGCAATCCATTGTAATTGGTGAAGGTGGATTCACCCGGTTCTTTGGATTCTATTTTTTTTTATTATTTGTTCCAGTACTAAGTTGAATAGGTTATTGGAGAATGAGTTTCCTTATTTTAAACCTGTATCTGCTAGAAATGCAATCTTCTCATAAAATTCTATTTTTCGTTTCTAACAGTGTCATTTTTATAAGTTTAATTAGTTATTAGGATTCCTAGTTCTGCCTCGTATAGTTTTTCTCTTATAACGATGTCGTAGACTTGTTTAAAATCTATTAAGAGCAAGTGTAGGTTGCGATTTTGTTCACAGCTATTGTTTTGAATGCTTGTTATTATGAAAACTGGTCTATTGTTGAACTTACCGATCTAAACCCTTCCTGGTAGTCTCCTTCTTTATCATTCGTTTTTAATCTGTTGCGTATTAATTTGGCTAGGATTTTTTATACCACATCCAGTAATGTATTCCCTTGTAATAGTGGCAAAGTATTTTTCGTCATCTTTCTTGAGTATTGGGCATATGAGTAGTACATAATTGCATTGGCTTGGCATTTTTTTCTTTCCATATTTGTAATACCAGATTATAAAATCTAGTAATTATTCCCCCTTTCTTTCCAAATAACTGAAAGGTTGTCATTTTTGCCAAAACTTTTATTATTTCTTAATTATTTTGTTATTGTTATAACTTCTTCATTATTTCCTACGTAGTGTGTCCCTACTTTTTCATTTCAAAGTATGGCTACTATCTTTCCAAATTGTCGCCATTCTCAAAGAAGTAAACCATCTTCATCTCTCCAGTAGTTTATATTACTCATTGATTGTTCCAGTTTTTTCGAGTGTTGGTACAAGTTTCTTATCTGTTTAGTGGTGTAATAGTTTTCTGCTTCTTTGAGTTGGTTTTCTAGGAATCCCTTTTTTCCGCCTGTAAATTGGCTTCACTGCTTTCATAGATTCATTATTCGTTTTTAATCTGTTGCGTATTAATTTGGCTAGGATTTTTTATACCACATCCAGTAATGTATTCCCTTGTAATACTGGCAAAGTATTTTTAGTCATCTTTCTTGAGTATTGGGCATATGAGTAGTATATAATTGCATTGGCTTGGCATTTTTTTCTCTCCATATTTGTAATACCAGATTATAAAATCTAGTAATTATTCCCCCCTTCTTTCCAAATAACTGACATGTTGTCATTTTTGCCAATACTTTTATGATTTCTCAATTATTTTGTTATTGTTATAATTTCTTCATTATTTCCTACGTAGTGTGTCCCTATTTTTTCATTTCAAAGTATTGCTACTATCTTTCCAAATTGTCGCCATTTTCCAAGAAGTAAACCATCTTCATCTCTCCAGTAGTTTATATTACTCATTGATTGTTCCAGTTTTTTCGAGTGTTGGTAAAAGTTTTTTATCTGTTTAGTGGTGTTATAGTTTTCTGCTTCTCTGAGCTGGTTTTCTAGAAATTCTCTTTTTTTCCGCCTGTAAATCGGCTTCACTGCTTTCATAGATTTACTGTAATTGTTTCTTGTGTTCTCTTTCTGTCCATCTTGTTGATTCTTTTTTCTATGGCTTCTTTGTATTCTTTATCAAACTAATAATGTCACTTTTTATTCTCTATGTTTCGTATACAAATACGTGCTGCCTCTTTTATTACTGCGTCGATCGATCTCTTCCCATTTTTCCTCCATAGTTAGGAATACTTCGGTTACTCATATTATTACATTTGTAAATTTCGTGAACATATACATAAAAAGTTAGAAAATGTATATTATATTTTTTAATAGTTCAATAAATGAGGCCACTTCATCGTCATTACCTCAGGTACCATTCCAATAAAATCTGATTTATTCATGAACGATTTTATTGAATTTATGTTTGTTTTGTGAAGATGGAATTATCACAGGTCCGATTTGTTCGATCAAATCTGTTTGGTTGTGTTTGGAAACTTCATTTAAAAATAAAAACTGCATCAAATCCTAATCTTCGAGATTATAGCACTTGAATAGTATTTGCAAGGAATTACAGGCTCTGGCAACGATTTTAAAGTTTCCATGAGAGCCGCGTTCACATCTACGGCTGAGTAAATTTCAAGTGGTAGACATTGGTTATGCTTGATCATCTGTGTTATTGCTACCTTCTTGTTCATTTGTATTGCCTTTAACTTCAACGTGTTTTAAAATAAAGCTGCACATATCGTGTATGTGCTCTGGTATATACAAAACGTGTTGGGTTTTTAGTTTCACAGGTTTTTTTGTCATTTTCTGTAGAGTTGACGTTTCATTATCTGGATATTCTCTACGTTTTTTACTTACGTTGAATTTTGAATTTTCAAGTGGTTTTTGTTTAACTAAATAAATAGTTACAGATAGAGACAAATACCCTAATGAAGCCACAAAACTCGTTATAATATATGACATGATATAAATTTCAAAATAAATTTCTTCAAAAAGCTCATCTCTCATATTTACTAAAAAGTCATTTTTAAAAGATATATCACGCTGATTAGATTACTGCGAACGATTGATTCTCTTAAATTCATTTCAGCTATTGTTTATTATGCGATATAATATGAACCTACATAACACTTACGAAATTTTCTTTTCAGTTTTCTCGTTTCGTTTCTTGTTGATGCTCGTGGGGGTGCGATGCGTGGTTGCCGACATTCGGGCGTGAGAGTGATAGTGCCGCCAAGGTGCGCCCCAAGCCCCACAAGAATAACATGCAGATATGTGAGACCTCAAAGGACGCCTCATCCGCCGCCGCTGATGGAAGGAGAGGCACTGGCGAGCAGAGTTTTAGAATTGGGGCCTGTGGGCGCCAGATTTCTGGGGTGAGTTTTATACATATAAAAAATCGTATTGTTGATATATGGGTGAATATACAGTATTTATTTGCTTTTTTATGTTCCTGAAGGAAAGGTTATCTATTTAGTTAAATATCAATAATACCATACTTTGACGTTATTTTTACCCTTATAGTAATAAGGCAATAAGGGCCAGAATATGTTTAGATTATTCTTAATTTTATAAGCAACAGGATAAAATATGTTATTAGGGGAGTGACAGTATATATGCAGAGTAGTGGCAAATTAAAACAGGGAAGAGACACACCACTGATTATTAGTTAAAAAAGGGGAAGAATACAGGGTGTCCCGGGACTAATGGGAAAAAAGTCAGGAGCGTATAATATGAGCCAAAATAATGTAAGTACTTCATATATATATTTTTCTATGCAGGCCCTCGTTTTCGAGTTATAGGCCTTCAAAGTTTTAATTTTGAATTTGGTTTCTATTTTTATTTTTTGTACTAGTTATTTGATCTTTATGAAATTTACGTGTATGTTTATTTTGGAAAGGTAAACAGATTTACAGTAATGCCTTGAAGCCTGGGACGGACTACTCGCAAGGGTTAGTGATCCAAAAATTTAACAGGGATGGCACACCCTATATGAAATTATCGAAATCGACTTCCCCACACATTAAGCTAACGAAAAGGTACTCCTGTTGGAATTCGATAAAATTAGCCGTTTGGCTAATATTTACAGTTTTATTAATGCACTACGTACCAATTTACCTAACTAACTTATTAATACGATGTCCAAGATTTACCTACAGTACTACAAAAAAATAATTTAACAATAGCAGAAGATAAAAAACATTAACGACTTATTATTTCGGAAGTTGGTAAAAACTTTTTAAAAGTGTTTTTACCGTTTATCAAGTAAACATCATAGGATTAGTTGTCAAACGTTGTGTAGAATAGTTCGTAGTCAGTACTTGTCAATAATTCATAAGTCCTTAATTTAACAGTTACAATGGCAGAATTCACTTTTATTAAGTACGTAGATATGAATTTAATGTATGGACTGGCTTCTCGAAACTGTTTAGAAGGCAGAAGGCTTTATGCAGAACATTTTGCAAACAGAGCATTGCCAGACAGACGAATGTTTGAACGTATTGATCTCAGGTTACGAGAAACAGGTATGAATAAGTAAATGTAATTTTCCATGTATACAAAACAAAATTTTAAATTTTAGGAAGTTTTTTGCCAAAAAAGATGGAGAAGGTCCAATACGAAGCGTACGTACTGTGGAAGTTGAACAAGACTTCTCGAAACTGTTTAGAAGCCAGAAGTCTTTATGCAGAACATTTTGCAAACAGAGCATTGCCAGACAGACGAATGTTTGAGCGTATTGATCTCAGGTTACGAGAAACAGGTATGAATAAGTAAATGCAATTTTCCATGTATACAAAACAAAATTTCAAATTTTAGGAAGTTTTTTGCCAAGAAAGGTGTAGAAGGTCCGGTACGAAGCGTACGTACTGTGGAAGATGAACAAGACTTGTTAAATGCAGTTGATAATGAACCATCAACGAGTTCACGAAAATTATCAAAAGAACATAACGACTCGAAATCAGTTGTTCATCGCGTCCTAAAAGAACAGCTGTTATATCCTTTTTAGATGAAAAAAGAACACAGTATGACAGTGGCTAATTATCCTGCACGAATTGAGTAGTCAGTGGTTTCTGCGACAACAACAAGCAGACAATACATTTATTAGTAACGTTCTCTTTACGGACGAATCTAGTTTCACCAGAGATAGAGTCATTAATTCTCATAATATGCATTTATGGGATGATGTGAATCCACATGGCATTATCCAAAATAGGAACCAGCATAGATTCATGGGTAATGTTTGGGCAGGAATAGTTGGCAATCATTTGATAGGGCTATACTTTATTTACGGTACTGACAGGTCAGAAATATTTGGAGTTTTTGTAAAATGAGTTATGGAACCTATTCGATGATAAGCTACTACAAACTCGTAGGAATTTATGGTTCATGCATGATGGGATCCCTTCTCATTTCAGTTTAGATGTACGACAGCATTTACACACAAGGTTTCCTGATAGATGGATTGGTCGTGGAGGCACTTTTCAATGGCCACCGCGATCAGGAGACGTTAATCCTATGGATTTCTTTCTTTGGGGTTATCTCAAAAGTAAGGTATACGCAACACCTGTGCCAACAAGGTAAGATTTAATAGACAGACTTGTGTGTTACACTGCAATGTTATTAGAAATAATATGGGATTGCTCTTTCAAGTGCAAAGAAACAACCTTCGTAGACTTAGAATGTGCGTGGAAGTGGAAGGTGCTCATATTGATCATTTATTAGAATATCGTTAGTTTTTGTTGTTGTTTAGAAATTAGTTTTAGTCTAATGTTTTATAATTTGTGTTTTTTGAGGTTTTCTTAATGGGTTAATAATGTTGTCTTCGTAATTTTGATTAAAAGCAACTAATTACGCTATTTGCGTACGTATTTAATCCCCAATCAATAAGTTATTAATGCTTTTATCATCTGCTATCAACAAATTATTTTTTTGTAGTACAGTAGGTAAATCATGGACATCGTATTAATAAGTTAGTTAGGTAAATTGGTACGTAGTGCATTAATAAAACTGTAAATATTAGCCAAACGGCTTATTTTATCGAATTTCAACAAGATTACCTTTTCGTTAGCTTAATGTGTGGGGAAGTCAATTTCGATAATTTCATATAGGGTGTGCCATCCCTGCAAAATTTTTGGCTCACTAACCCTTGCGAGTAGTCCGTCCCTGGCTTCAAGGCAGTACTGTAAATCTGTTTACCTTTCAAAAATAAACATACACGTACATTATAGCTTTGCCGTAAATTTTATAAAGATCAAATAACTAGTACAAAAAATAAAAACCAAATTCAAAATTAAAACTTTGGATGCCCATAACTCGAAAACGAGGGCCTGCATAGGAGAAGTTTATATAAAGTACTAACATTATTTTGGCTCCGATTATACGCTCCTGACTTTTTTTCCATTAGTCTTGGGACACCCTGTATTGAAGAAAACATGTATCAATTACAGTCTTTGAATATTTGAATTAATAATATGCATTAAGTTTTAATGGTTACTAAATGCTGACTTAATTTTACCCGAATCAAATAACAGAATAAATAATTTCTGCTTATCAGTCTCGTCTGAGATCTTGACAAATTAAGTAATTATCTAATACAAAAATCACAACACAACACAACACTGTTTATATTATAAAATTATCAAAAATTTAAAGTTACGTTTAGAGCGTATCTAGATGAATACCGTATATTCACCCATTTCCCTTTCCGTCATAGAAGAAGTATTTTTATTAAATTTTGTTAAGATAATTTCTCATTAAAAACATTTCTTTGTCTTCACATATCTTCGTAATACTTCATCACCTCATTTGCTCTATGTAATTAATGGTAATTAAGAATCACATTCCGATAATATTTTGCATTGAATTTACATATTTTAGCATATAAATGGCAAACGCACTGGTATTACAAGAAATTTTTAATTGGAAATTAGTTAATAAGCCGTACAATGTTCAAATATGACTAATAATTTGAAGAAAGTAGTAGTGGAATAAATCTATAATTATATCTACACTAATACGTATAAACATATTAAAATTTTATTAAAAACTAGTAGAAAAACGATTACAGCAAATATCTGCTTCTATAAACTGAAGGAGACTACTTTCTTTAACGATCTAGATGCAGATTTTTCTTCGAAGAATCATCCAGTTTCCTGGTGTGACAATTCCAGGAATCAAACTAATCATTTTCAGATTTTTTCGCTTTGAAAAATGACATGTTAACCCATAACAACTTTTATAAGAAAAGGCTAGTGGGACGCGACAATACTCCGTATACATTAAAAACTATCGTACTCCCCATTCGCAAACTACTGAATTAAATAGTGAAGTACAGAAACTTCTGAAACTGGGAATCATTGAACCTTCAACATCGGATAATAATAGTTCGGTGCTATTAGTAACTAAGAAATTTACAAGCAATGAAATGGCATAGAGAATAAGCATACCCACTATGCAAATAAATATTACAGTTATGTTAATTCAACATCACGTTGTGATAATGTTCTTCCCTTTTTTCCTCTTGTTTTCATCACATGCACATCTATACAACCGCTTATGCCCAGCTTGTGGCTGGTAACTTTTGTGATGTTTCAACTTAACTTCTCAGCGATGTTAAAGCGCTGCCTTTTTACATTAATGTGATGTTACTAGAACTTCCTCAAAAGGAAGTCTTTATAACGAACTAAAAACAACATTTCTGTTACATTCTGAAATGCCTTTTAACATCTTGTCGATGTTAATGCAATGTCTAAAAAATAACATCTTATCAATGATCTAAATGCGACATTTCAAAAACAATACAGTGTATTCTCGTAGATTTTATATGGACATTACATAAACCTCTAAATAATATACCTTGAACATTCTGGATGACATCCTATAGGTGTTTCTGTGCCTAATCAGCAAATATAGGGTGAACAACTAAGAACGCTGGCTGTCGGCCATATTTCAAAAAATAGTCATAGTACAACTTTAAAAAAATACCTTCAGGAAAATGACCCTGAAAAATCACTGGAAAATATTTTTGAGTTCCTAGAATATCTGCTATGGGGTTGAATCAACACTTAAAAGCATAATACTGTGATTATCTCCAAAAAAGACATACTAAACGTATCCTAGAAATACAATGTTTGATATATTGTTGAGATTATGAAAAAATGTAGTTAGGGACTTTTTGTCTTTATTCTTCAAGTAAGGGGGGGAAGGTTCAACCCAAACAACAAATGTCGTAACACTTTTTTTTTAATCGACATCCATGTTTTTGGCTTAATTTGAAAGAGTTTTTCCTTTTTGATAAGAAATGCTTAACAAAAATAACAAAATTGGACAAATTTGTCAACGCTTTGTGAAAAAGTCCACAATTTTCCCATTTTTCTCGGAAATTTCAAATGTAATGAGGCATTTTTCAAATTCTGATGAAAAGGGGTTAAAAAAATAGGAATCTAATCCAAGATATAAGATTTACAATATCAGATATAAAAATTAAAAAAATGTTTCAATTTACATTTGAAATTTCCGAGTGGATACAAAATTATCTAATTTTGTTATCAATCTTATTAAACAGAAAAACTTTAAAATGCAGCTAAAATCATTAATATCGGTTAAAAAACGAAATAGTTATACATTTGTTCATAAGTTTGAACCTTCTCCACCCATTATTTGAAGAATAATGGCAAAAAATCTCCTTAATTAAATTTATTCATAATCTCATCAAGATTTCAAAAATTGTATTTTTAGGACTCCTTTAGTATGTTTTTTTGGAGTATTATGTTTTCGACTGTTCATTCCACCCCTAGCGGATATTTTAGAGGCTGTTAAATATTTTCTAGCAATTTTTCAGGATCCCTTACCTAAAGGTAATTTTTTTGAAAGTTGTACCATGATTCTTTTCTGAGATGTGGCCTACAGTCGTTCTTAGTTGTTCATCCTGTACATTTAAAATAAAATAGCAGAAAAGCAATAAAGGATTTAAAACGTGTATTCACTATTATTGAACAGTACAGTAAATTTGAAAAAAAAAACAGGTACAAAATTCTGGAGAGTGGAAACTATTGAACACATTCAGTGAAAGCAAGAAATAAAAAAGGGTATATTAATCCCTAGTTACCATAACGTAACATACTTTGAAACTGAATTAATAAAGTTTAACGGATACACATACATTACAGCGAGTTTACAGAATTTATTAGAATAGTTTTTTAATTATATTAAAACTAATAAAAATTTTACACCATAAAGATTTAATGAAACATTATGTTACATCAACAGAAATCCAATCTAATTAAAGAAAATTCTATCGTTTACTTACGGCTACTTTTTTCGAGTGCCTCAACCATTCTATAACGTACACTTCAAAATCCTTATCTGTGAAATATTTGAAGGTGTTCTGAACAACAGCTAATAAAACAATTACTTTAGATCAAATTGTGCCCATGGAGACCTTTGATCGATCATCATAAACTACATCAAACTTGATTTTCAGCCAATTGACTGGGACCCACTTTCCATAAAATACATGCGGGGTTCTTCAAAGGAATAATAACATATTTTATTTCGTGAAGTGACTTTTCATGATTTACCTTCTATTGCATGCCTCACTCCATTTGTCAGGTGAATTCAGGTGTGCTATGAAAATTCATACTTCTTTTCTGTATAAAATAATATACTATTCTCATCTTGTTATTTTCATCCTGGAACAAATTGTATATTAACATCGTGGAATTGTAACTTAATGAAAACTTAGCATTATTAATACACTGTATACAAAAAAACTACTTATGAAGAAGAGATATGAATACATTATCAAGTTAAATGAGTTTATAATTAATTGTATCCAATTGAGAATCCAAAAGCTGTGTTTCTACAATAATAAATAATTGAATGCTGTTTGTTGACTGGAGCATTCAGTATAATAAGTAACATATTCGTCAACTAGATTAATATAGGTACCATTGTAAGGGACAGCTACAGCTTATTTATTGTATTCAGTGAATTTTCAAATAGAAATGAGCTTTTTAACAGAAATTTCTGTTTTTGAAGTCTTAAACAGTCTCTAATTGTTCACAAGAATTGTTAGTAATAATGTTAAAATTTTCTAAACCTGCAAAACTATATTGACGGCTAAGACTACTACTAAAAAAACTAGAACTAGAGATACTTGATTCAATATTTTTTGTACTGTTTAATACAATGTTTGTATCATACTATCTGAAATAGTTACTCCCATTCCATTACATAATTACCAACTATTTGTTTTTTATTTTATTTGTGTAAGTAGCTTCTGAAACATCTTGAACATTGAAAATATTTTTTTCTAGATTCAAATATCTGCCAACATATGAGCATGTTTTATTATTAATAATAATATCTACCATATTGCAATATCAAGTTTTTTATAGGGTATAATGCATATCTTGGATTTGAAATATTGTGAATCGTTTTCAAAATATACTTACTAGGTAACTAAAATATTCTAAAAATAGAAAAAACCCTTATTTTGTAAACTCTATTATATAATGTCAGTGAACAATTCCGCCACCTGGAATTTCAATGTATAATAGCCGATTAAAGTATTGAATGAGTATTAAGTTTTAATAATTATGATTTTGGAATAGGTACTTACCGATAACAATTGTTGTTCGTCCATTATAACAAGAATTATAACTAAGTGTAGAAACTGTAGCTTAGTAGGAACTAACGAAAACGAAGACCACTTTATTCAAGTACTACTTGCAAAATATGTGCTGCCTGCAAATAAAATATAACACATAACTGAAAACCATCCGCCATTTCATGCTTGTCATTTTTGTATCCACAGATAACTACTGTATGTTTCGTTCATCAGTTCCTCTTCTATTTTCTTCTTTTTTATGTTACTGTGATGTTTAATATGAGATATTACTGAGAGTTTTATGAACTAACGTCGTACAGACGAAATAAGTACGATGTTAATAAAAATTATTTCGAAAGATGTAAAAGTAACTGCAACATGTGATCATCTTAGAAACATGTTAATTTGTAATATTACAGTAACGTTCTGTATGTGACATTAGTGAGAAGTATACAAATTAACATCGTATGAATGTTTCCTATAGGAAGTTACTAAAAAGAAGTTCATAGGATGTGTATGTAACTGCGAATTCAAGTATTATTGTGTACATCAAAAATATGTTTTATTTACATGACATGGATGTTAATAGAGTTGGTAATAAAATTAAGACATCTAGGAGATATCTTATAAACGTTTTAAATAAACATCACGAAAAGTCTCTAAAAAGAACATCACAAAAAAGACTTGTTATGTTTCTTGTTTAGTGGGTAGATTTCAGGCAATTGAATAAGATAAATTTCCTTAACCCAGAATAGATTCAATTTCAGATCAGTTAGGCAGATCAAAATGGTTTTCGGTTTTAGATCTTATATTAGGTTTTCATCAAATCCCTTTGGAACAATCTAATAGAAAATACACTTCTTTTAGTACAGAAAAAATTTGTTTTCAATGTAGGTTGCCTTTCGGCTTAAATATAAGTCCTAACAGTTTTTCACGAATCATGTCTATATCTTTCTCAGGCTTAACTCCGGAAAAAGCATTTCTTTACATGGATGATACAGTGGTTATAGGAATTTCGGAAAATCATCATCTAGACAATTTCAGAAAAGTCTTCGAGGCTTATCATAAATTCAATTTAAAACTAAATCCACAAATATGCCAATTCTTCAGACGAGAAGTCACTTATTTAGGTCATAATTTGTCAAATGAAGGAGTCCTGCCAGACAAGGTAAAATATTCAGTCATAGAACAATATCCAGTTCATAAAAATGCAAATGAGGTTAAAAGATTTTTTGCATTCTGTAATTATTACAGACGATTAATTCCAAAATTCGCAGAAATATGTTTACCACTCAATAGAGTATCAAGGGAAAATGTACAATTCGATTGGTCAAAAATGTGAGGATTCATTTCAAACTCTTAGATCATATTTAATGATACCACCAATTTTGAAATATCCTGATTTTATTAAACAATTAATCTTGACTACAGACGCTTCAAATAATGCGTGTTCGGCAATATTTAGCCAAGATTACGATGGTTTTGATCTATCCATATCATTTGCATCGCGGGGTTTTGTAGTACAGTAAATTGGGAGAAAAATAAGGTATAACCTCCGAATTTTTTACACCCGCTCCGATTTTGATGAAAATTTGGAAATAAGTTATTTTCACCCTCTAGATCAAAGTTGATATGCTCTTGAGTGCGCTTTTTATTTTTAGGGGGTAAAAGCCACCCCTTATGCTAAAAAAATAGAAAAACCATAAAAACATAATATATATTACATTGATCTAAATCAATTGAAATACGTATAATAAATATATTTGTAGGTTGTGAGTTCAAATTAAGCAATAGTTTCACTCTTTCAACCCTTAAAAACCATCCATATTGTCGAAAAAAAGAATATTTTCAGCTTAAAATTTTTGAATGGCGCATAAATTTTAAATAAAAATGTTTTTAATGTTTTACAATATAATAAATATTTAATTACATTCATTCAACCCTTAAAAAATCTCCCTAATAACCATCCCTAATTAAATGTACACAAAAAAATAGTTTTTGAGAAATTGAAATAATTTTATACACATAAGACAACTAAATATTATTTATTCTTAACTTTTTGATAGCTTAAGTTATTCCATTGTTGTATTTCTTGAGATTCACCCTTGCTTTAAAAAAAGTCATAGTCCATAGGGAAAAAAATTAAAAACAAAAATAAAAGCAATTTGTGTTTATTTTACAAAATAGATTTATAAATGGTACATAATGTATAAGATTATTCATCGCCACTATCAGCTTCTTCGTCCTCGTCTTCGTCTGTGATTGGCGGACAATTCTGGCAGCTGTTACCTGAACATGTCCCACACGTGGCGTTGCAATACAAACCAATTTTTCGACAACCGCAAGCTGCACCGCATCCTTTTTTGCAGTTAAGAAGATCATTTTAAGTAGTTCTTGTGATGCGGGCTGGTTGGTCATTTTAATTGGATTTAATAAGACGTCCTTGCTAATCCATCCCCAATCTGTTGCATTGATATTTTTATTGCCTAGCCAAATCTGTACTTGTAAGTACACCCTTTTTATATGACGGTTCAAAGCGTCAATGTTTGGGACAACGGATGATAGTTTTACCGTGCTACTTTTAGTTATGTTACTTTGTTCTAAAACTTAACAGAGTAGTTTACATTTGCCATACAATTGAATATTAGTAACGCATTTTTTATCTCAGTAATGTAAAAAATTCAAAGAGTTGTTACTCGTTTTGAGGTTATCGCAATAACAACTGTTAATATTAAATAATTTACTGTATTATTATGAAATTTTAAAGCTAATATAATGATCCAAGTCTCATTTAAAAGGAAATTTTAAGAGCTATAAGCTAAGTAAATTTTAATATTTTTTAACGAGTAGTTTTCAAGATTTTTGAGGTTAAGATGCGTCAGACATGTGACTATTTCCCTCAAGAGAAAACTTCTACTAGCCATAACTCTGTCGTATCATACAGAAATGAAAAAAAAAATATTCTGTAAAAAATAAGCTACATTTTCCTCTTTTGAATATTTTTCGTATCTTCAATATTTTGTAAGTTATTTTCAAAAATATCAAATTTTTCTTAAAATTTGAAAATTTTTTTTCCATTTTAACATTTCTATTTTCAAAAATATGTACTCTAAATTTCTTAAACTTGCAGAACACATAGTTAACACATAAATAAAGTAAATTGCAAAAGGATATTTTTTATTTTATTTTTATCAAAAAATTCAGAAGCTTAAGTGTTTATTTTTTTTTTAGAGAAAGTGAAAATTCGATTTTATTTTCATCAGAACTTCGTTAATTTTTATGCTAATGACTTCAAACTGGATGCATTTTAAATATTTTTTGAAGTTCTTTCAAAAATAAATGGTATACTTTACGTTAAATGCATTTAATTTAGTGACTAAAAATATATTTTTTTCTAGCATCCGTATCTTGGTAATAATTGCACATATGTCATTGATAAACCTCTCAATCTTTTCCTTTTTTTGTAAGTTTTATTTTAGTTTCGACATGTTTTTTCGTAGCATGTCAAATTGTTGACTTATACAAGAAAAATTGGTAAAAAACCTGATTTTTTTCATAAAAAACGAGCATTTTCAACCAAGAATAACTCAGTAAATATTGACTTTACGAATATTTATATGGAACTTTTTGCTTAAAATTAAACCCTCTATCGATTTCCGAAGTTATTTTCAACATTTTATTTTCCACCCCTCGAGAAGGGGTGGTTTCTACCCCCTGGGAAAAAGCGCACTACGGCACTGTATCAGCTTTGCTTTTTATGGTATTTTATAGTTACCCTCCAAATTGCAGGTCAATCGGACCGGGTGTTTATTTTTCTTAGCCAAAACCCCCCATTTACTGTACTATTAAGAAAAGTGAAATAGACAAACAAAGTTTGAAAGAATTATTAGCAATTTATTGGGGTATTAATCATCTATACCCCTGTGGGCGCTGCAGCCTTTTAGGGGGGCGGTAGCGGATTCAGAAGCAAATAATAAGCAGTCAAGAGGAATGGTGAAATAAAAATGATTCAATAAGGGTTAATAAGCAGTTTTAAATTAGCATTAATAATAATACTAATAATTTCTTTTAGTTCAGAATAGAAGTATATGACTTGTCCTTGCACGTTGATAAGCGAACGCGCGATGTTCATACAAAATAACATGTTTCGACATGTTCGCACACAGACAAGTTGAATCATGCACGAAATGAAAAGTATAAAAGCAACAGCTCTACGAATTTTTTGTTAGTTAGTTATATGTGCTTGGCCTCGATATATAGTCGTGAATCATAAGCTCTGCCGTAGTAAATAATTACTACTATGAATCTACTGAGAATTTAATTTTTGTATGAAAATGGCTGAATCTACTTCTAAATTAAAAAAGAAATGCCGGCAATACAGTATGAATATTTAAAATATGAAATTAACTGTCTCGACCCTTACTTCGTGAAATCTGCTCATATTAGTGTTTTAAATGAAACTCACGATGATATTGATTTATCTAAAGAATTGTCAATTTTTTAGAATTTTTAATAATTTTTATTATATTGTGGAATTAACTAGAAACCGTGAGTTTCATTTAAAACACTAATTTAAAATATGGATTTGCGGATTCTTCTACAAACAAATCATTACCTATGTGTTTAATTTGCCGAAAAGTTTTTTCAAATGAAGCTATGAAACCTTCTAGGCTACAAGAGCATTTACATAAAATGCATCCTGATAAGAAGAACAAAGATATATTCTATTTTCAAGAACTCGAAAAACAATATTTAAAACAACCTAACCTAACCTAACCTAAACAACTAACTATATCAAACCTTTTTGCATCGTCTTCTAAACGATACGATGATGGGCTACGAGCCTCATATAACGTTTCATTGTTAATCGCAAAGTCAGGAGAACCACACATCATTGGCGAGGAATTAATTTTGCCGGCAGCCGAAGAGATATTAAAAACTGTTCTCCATTATAAGACACCATTTGATATCATTAAAAAATTCCTGTCAGTAATAATTCAGTGCAAAGAAGAATAGATGAAATGGCAAATGACGTTGAAATATCATTATGCGATTACCTAAAGACTTGCAAATTTTCCATTCAACTCGATGAATCAACTCTACCAAGTAACGAAGCTCAACTCTTATCATACGTACGATTTGACGCTTATTTGACGGAACTGTTTAAAGTATTTAATCAAGTTAATCTACAATTGCAAGGTAATGATTTAAATTTAATTAAAACTAAAAACGTCATAGCTGCTTTTGCAGGAAAACTTCTTATATTCAAAAGAAATCTAGAGGTGAGTACATCCATTTTCCCACATTATCAACAGTGTCTGCAAAACCGGAAGATTTACTTACTTACTGCTACCACTTGGAAGTTCTTCATGTTGATTTTACAGAGCGTTTCCAAGATATTTTAAACATGGAAATACCAAGTTGGGTCATAGATCCTTTCGCAGACACAGATACTGAAGGCTCATCAAATTTGGAAGAGGAGCTATTAGAACTCACAACTAACGAAGAACTGAAAGTAAAATTCAAACGTGGATATCAAGAGTTCTGGCTTCAAAAACCAATACCAGTTCTCTGTCCTGGATTGTGGACAATGGTACAGAAGTTGTTAATTGCATTTCCTTCGTCCTATATGGCTGAGCGTGCATTCAGTGCAGTAACTGATTTGCTGTCAAAGAAGAGGAACAGACTTTTACATCACTGAACGTGGCGATCTGCGATTGATGTTAACGAAATTGGAACCCGATATTAACAAACTGGTAACACTCCACCGGCCTCAACCGTCTCATTGATTTTTTCTTTATTATTAATTTTGTATTTCTTATTGTATTGCATTTCTTATTTCTATTGTGATTGTATTTCTTATTGATTCTGTGTTTATAATTAAAAGTTTAATAAACAATTTTATTGTACATTTGGTAGTCGTTTAATAAATTTCTACTTCATCATTCCTCTAAAATAAAATTTAGACATTGACTGAAATTAGAGCTAAATACAGATCAATTGGGACGGTACAGATGATATTCAAATAAAATTAACTACTTTGGACTAACCAGCGACTGGAGAGGGGGGCGGTTAAATTTTTGTTCTCTTCTATAGGGGGCGGTGGTCCAGAAAAGGTTGGGAACCACTGATCTATACGGTACTCATCAATTCATAGTAAAAAATATCATAAACCTTCAACTTTGTTGCCTATCCTCAAACTGATCCCAAGTTATTGACATTAATACTGCCAAAAGATAATGCTACATACATACGTGGGTACAATTCAAAAAAAAAATCTATGAGAATTAGTTCAGAAAAATAGATTGAATGTTCTAACTTACAGTTTATAAGCGCGTAGTATCCTTTCCGCTTCATGCTCTCAAAAAGAGCAATCAAAATCAGTGTAGATGATGTAACCATCAGAGGCTTGGTTGTAAAAGGTTGTCCACAGGGAGGGGTGCTCTCACCACTACTATGGAACATGGTCTTAGACTCCTTGGTCAGCCACCTCAATGATAACAACTACTACACAATAGCATACGCAGATGACTTAGTGATTCTGCTAACAGGAAGATTCGAGGAGACACTCTGCGCTTTAATGCAGGAGGCCCTCAATATCATAGAACAATGGTGCAGAGACCATTCGCTGTCAATAAATCCAAAAAAGACTGAGATGGTCCTCTTCACGAAAAAAAGGAAGCTTGCAAAACATCAAGCCCCAAAGCTCCTAGATACCAAACTTAATTTCTCTTCAGAGGTGAAATATTTAGGGGTCACCTTTGACAATAAGTTAACATGGAACAGAGTTAAAAAAGCATATATTTCTTATGAGCAGTGTCGTAGAACCATCGGCCGCACCTGGGGAATGTCACCTAAGGTTGCTGCCTGGATCTACACTGCCATCATCAGACCTATGCTAACGTACGGTGCGATTGCCTGGGGAGCTAAGGCAAACCAGCTGACAGTCGTCCGTAAACTGGACCAAATCCAAAGAACAGCATGCCTCAACACAACAGGAGGTATGAGAACCACACCAACAAGAGCTATGGAGGTAATCCTCGGTCTCACTCCCCTTGACATATACATTAAGGAGGTTGTTTTGATGACCATGGCACGTCTGCGCTCTACTGGTATACAACCTGATGTAGGATCCGGTAAACTGAGACGTAACTTGTGGCATGAGGCCCTCAGGGAGATCCCACTGCTGCAGGCCAATACGGACTCGATTCCACCGCGATATGCCTTCAACAGGCCCTACAAGGTAATCTTTAAAAACAACTCACAAGACCTATTGGAAGAAGACGCAATCCGCATCTTCACAGATGGGTCTAAATCCAATGTAGGCTCAGGATGTGGTATTTTTTCCAGATCCCTGAATCTAAACATAAAATGGGCAATGGGCTGCAATGCAGGTGTTGCTCAAACAGAGCTCACTGCTATCTGCATCGCTGCTAAAGAGATTACCAAAAGGAAAACCGCAGGTAATAATATATACATCCTTACGGACAGTAGACAAACACTACTAGCCCTGAACAGACCACGTATTACATCAGGCCTAGTACTAGAATGTCACATGGCCTTAATCGAAGCCTGTAACAACAACACGGTCACTTTAGGCTGGATCAAGGGCCATGAGAAATCGAAAGGAAACCGTATTGCATACTCGCTAGCCAAGAAGGCAGCCTCCCAAAAACTCTTGGGACCTGGCACTTTCATTGGTCTATCGGCGTCAGCAACGGCCGACCTATTAAAGGAACACTCCCTTAATAAGTTTAAGGGTAGATGGGACGACGCAGAAGGCTGCAGGCTTGCCAAGGAACTGCTACAGTACCCGGACAGCAAAGTAGCCAAAAAATACGTGACTATGAACAGGCGGAACCTACGAACAATCACGGGAATTCTGACTGGTCACTGCCACCTACGAAAACACCTTCACAGACTGGGTTTATCTAACACCCCACTTTGTAGAGGATGTGAACATGAAGATGAGACTGTCGAACACATTCTTTGCGAATGTCAGACACTCTCTCAATTTAGATTTTTACATCGATGTCGACTTTTTTGGTCCTCTTGAAGCACGAAGTTGTTGTTGACTGCACCATTCTCCTGAAATTCTTGTTTCGTCCATTTCCGTCAGCCGATTACCAATTTATACAAACAATGTCATATATACTTTAGTTCGCAGAATCGCCATGTGGTATGTGCAGGTACTTAACCCCAAGGTGGACTTCTGGAGGAATCGAGCCATCGAATATTTGTTTCACTGGTATTAATACAAAGTAAATAACGTTTACAAGTAACTTACTTACATTAGGAAACATACATCTTATAACAATTAATACACCCGGTACATTGCTGTACTCGGATACTTCTGTCAAATGCAATAGAGTACAATTCCATGAGGTCTAGAAGGCATCTATTAAATACTAAAAACTGATCTACATAAAGTTCATAACAACTATGTTTCTTTAACTATTTTCGTATATTTAGTAAATATATATTAAATTATTTGTGTGTGACATTTTAGAATAATTAATATTTGGTGTTACAAATAGCTCAAAATATATATATATATATATATATATATATATATATATAAAAAGCAAGAACAAATGAACTGTAATTATTTGTTGCCTTGAACTTTGCCCACTAACCTGTAATAAGGTGCGATTCTTCTTGCTTACCAGTACTGGGAACACATAGGAACACATGCCGTCTAAGCCAACTCGGAGTTGTATCGGAACTAACTTAATTTCCACGAATAATTGACTAAGGCGATATAAAGTGGCGCGTAAAAGCAGCAAGCAATAGGCAATAACAAGAAGAATTAAAAGGGAATAAATAAATTGTGGATAGATTCGTAACATTTGGTATAACCTGAATTTGTTTTGTAATAACATCATCACAAGGTTTATTTCAGCAGGGTCTATATCGACTACATTGAGAAAATAAATTAACCGTTTTTTATGTCTTCAAATAACAATGGGAAATGTAAACAGGATTTTATATTTTTTCTACCAATTTTTCAATATTATATTTCTTCTTGTCTGTCTGGTAGAAACACGTGGAAGTAAAAGAATAGAGCTGGAGAATTAACGTACTAGTTTACTATGTAGTGGATCAAAACTGAATAAAATTCTGTTAAAATTCGAAAAAATACTTAATTGGCTGTGAATAATTTTGTAGCTGGACGTTAAGGCAACCAGATCGTAATATCAGATAAATTTTTTAGTTTGGATAAAAAATTTGACTAAAAGAATCATCTTTTTGATATTTAAATGACGTTTTATTTCAGGCCTGTAATAATAGAAGTACCTCACTTTGCTGCTCTGCGCGGCAAAGAACGCGAAATTGTGATACTTCGATCCGACAATGGCGAGTCATGGAAAGAACATTCGGTTGATGCTAGCGAAGAAATCCTAAATCAAGTCTTGCACGATAGCTTTGAAGCAGATGGTAAGCTTTAATTTGAAACTGATAGAATTTTTCATTATATAGGAGCGCATGGAGGGAGACCTTCAGTAAAAATATATCCATATACCTGAGTCAAAATATATGTCATAACGTCGTTTAAGATGCAATATCTGGTGAACCACGCAGCGTTGTTTTTACAAGATAGTAAAAAACTTTCTGTATTCAGAAAGGTAATGTTTTTTTTATAAAAAAGTATTAAGTATTACGGCACAGTATATAACAGACATATTTGTTATATAATGATATAATTTTATTTATATTTTGTCATTTAAGGTGGGTTACGAGTTATTGCTGTAATAATTACACAAAGAAAACGTAGGTTAAGTGTTATTATGCTTTTATTATTATTATAAAAATAATTCGAGAACGAAAGGTTTTACAAAAACAAATTTTAAATGTAAGACTGTCATAAATAAACGGTTTTAAAGATCAAAACTAACTTTTCCGCATTTCTGAGACACCCTGAACATTATCCTATCATAGCATTGTCACTTTTATTCACTTCGAAGGCTGTATCGTGCTAACAACCCGAAATTTTTCAAAAAATGACCAAAAATGTGGCCCTTCCATTGCCATAGCACCCGTTTTACTGTCTCCAGTGAGCTAAAAATCAATAAGGTTCGTCTATATGATACGCTCAAGAATATCCAATCCTGAAATTGGTCACCTGTGAACACTTCAGAGGCTGTATTGTGCTAACAATCTGAAAATTCTCCGAAAAATGACAAAAAATTGGTACTTCAAGTAGCATAGCACCCGTTGTACTGGCTATAGTGAGCTGAAAATCAATAAAGTTCATCTGTGAGACGCTCTGAATAATATCCAATCATAAAATTGGTCACTTGTATACACTCCGGAGGCTGTATCGTGCTAACAAACCGAAATTTCTCAAAAAATGTATTATATCTGGAGTTATAGGACCCTTTGTACTCGCTCTAGTGTGCTGAAAATCAATACGGTTGATCTGTGACCCACTCTAAAGAATATCCAATTATAATATTGGTCACTTGTATAGACTCTGGAGGATGTATCGTGCTAACAACCCGAAATTTTTCCAAAAATTACCAAAAATGTGGCCCTTCCATTGCCATAGCACCCGTTGTACTGTCTCCAGTGAGCTAAAAATCAATAAAGTTCATCTATATGATACGCTCAAGAATATCCATTCCTGAAATTGGTCGCCTGTGAACACTTTAGAGGCTGTATTGTGCTAACAATCTGAAAATTCTCCAAAAATGACAAAAAATTGGTACTTCAAGTAGCATAGCACCCGTTGTACTGGCTATAGTGAGCTGAAAATCAATAAAGTTCATCTGTGAGACGCTCTGAATAATATCCAATCATAAAATTGGTCACTTGTATACACTCCGGAGGCTGTATCGTGCTAACAAACTTAAATTTCTCCAAAAATGATAAAATTTCGTACTTTTAGTTCCATAACACCCGTGGTACTGGATCTGGTGAGCTGAAAATTGATAGGGTTCATCTGTAATATATCCTGAACAATTTTCAAAAATAAAATTGGTGACTTGTTGCACTCTGGAGGCTGTATCGTGCTAATAAGACCATGTTACGAAAAGTGGCCGACGACAACGACGACGACATACACACAGGATTTTTTCTCTAAAAACCGTTTTTTCGTGTTGTTCTTGGTGGAAAACGTAAAAATAACTCAAAAAAAAATTCCAAAATACCAACTTTTTTGGGGGTAAACCAATACTTTTCTCGTATATTATATAGGTTGGGCGTAAAAGTAAAACGGTGACAATCCGCAGGAACGACTGGTTTAACGTCTTGTAGATGCTTATACTTCTGAGCCTTTATTTTTCTTTTTTCGGAGTTCAATTTCGGTAATTCTTAGCAAACTTCTTTTCGGAATCGTCGTTGAGGTAGTTCTGCTCACGAGTCATCTAAAACAAGCTTATACAAAATTGTTTCGTCAGACGTGTAACGAAGATTTCGGATATCTGTTGCGTTATTTATAACGCGACAAATCCAACCAACATACAAACCTCTAAAGTGTCCGTTAAGATGTTGGATTGCCCTGGAGGACAATCTGTGCTATCTGACGACTAGCTTCGAGTCAAAGAAGGGGTGCATTCCTCAAATAATAATAAAGTGTTCGCAAAAGGGCACCAGAAAAGTTTTGGGAAGCACCTAAGACTTCAAATTAACCCACAACCCTTCAGAGGATTAAGGACACTGTCTCCACACTTAAAGCGTTAACAAGTGAATTTTTAGAATAAAGCCAACAAATACCCCCTGATTGAAATATAATTGTTTCGACCTCGAGTCTCTGTTCTAATATTTAACAATTTACAGGATAGAAAACAACCAGAACATTACCTGAAGGATAATGGTTCCTTAAATATAAATGGGGCTGAATGACTTAAATGTATATATATATATATATATATATATATATATATATATATATATATATATATATATATACATATATATATATATCTTTTAAAGACTGTGTTAAGAACGAAGTGTATTCTATTTATCACTCTGCCGGGTTGATTCCTTGTGATTTATTGCGTCTGTAAAATAAGCAATAGCTATATGCGGTGGTCTAAACACATAAAGATGTTTTTGTCTTTGTGTCGATGACAATGCCGGTTGTATGGTCCAATAACAATTAGATAATTCGGCGGAGTCGAATTGTCTCCCAAAATAAAAATATTACCTGCTCTCAAAAAGGTGACGGTCGAATTGTCTCCCGGATGATTTTAATCCGTAATTAGCATAAGTACTTATAATACCTTAAAATCTAAACGTTGTTGCCAAATCGATCTTACTTATATCTTGACGAAATATTTGGAATGGTATTTCCTAATTTTGTTAAAATAAAACAGTACGTAGGAAATTATAATTATTTTATTATAATAAAACAAAGGAAAATATACAATGGTTTACTTATATATATATATATATATATATATATATATATATATATATATATATATATAATAAGCAACGAATAGATTTGTGGGTATTGCACGCATAAAAAGATGGGGCTACTGAAAAGAGTGGTAACCGCAGACATGCATGTTTCTGGCTCATTAGCCGTCATCGGTACGGTACAACCAAGAAAAGATGTGAAACATGGGAGCAAAGGTGTTGAATGAAACATGGGAAAATATAACAGAATTCAGCAGGATAGTCAAACACAACATTTGTGTCAGTAATATTAGAAGATCTCGGATATTCGAGACAACAACCAACATAGACACGGAGGTGCATATAACACTCCCGTCTGAAAGCCATTTAGAAAACATGAGTTAGAATTTCAAATGATACTGATTTGCAAAAAATGATATAATGTAGTCAGACTGGAGCCGGGTTTTGAATCCATTTGAGGATAGACTTGTCGCACTTTCACTACAAGAAGAAGAACAACTGATACATGTTTCATTAAGTATCTTACATAAAAGTCTACTTTGTTAACAAATCTTTAACAAACTTCTGTACTGAGCTTCCGAACGACTACTCAGTTAAAAAAGCCAAAGCGCTTCGGAAAATCTATTCGTTACTTATTGTTCATATGTCACGCACTATTCGTACATCTTGTTATTATTTCATTATTCTGGGTCGGAAGTTTCAGACGGGAGTGTTATATGCACCTCCGTGTCTATGTTGGTTGTTGTCTCGAATATCCGAGATCTTCTAATATTACTGACACAAATGTTGTGTTTGACTATCCTGCTGAATTCTCTTATATTTTCTCATGTTTCATTCAACACCTTTGCTCCCATGTTTCACATCTTTTCTTGGTTGTACCGTACCGATGACTGCTAATGAGCCAGAAACATGCATGTCTGCGGTTACCACTCTTTTCAGTAGCCCCATCTTTTTATGCGTGCAATACCCACAAATCTATTCGTTGCTTATTGTTCATATGTCACGCACTATTCGTACATCTTTATATATATATATATATATATATATATATATATATATATATATATATACTTATATATTTCAAGACAATAATATTTACAAAAATGATATAAAAACGTTTTCACTCTACACACTTATAATACAAATTAGATTCTGCATTTAAAAGAAATATTTTTTATAAATTGAATATTGGTAATCCTGCCGTCTTGTAATTTTTCTAAATTATCTTCCAAAAACTTTTTTTTCATTAATACTTTTCGATCATATACTTTGACCACGGTATCAATACTTTGAAGCTTAATATAGGTTTTCAGCCCAAATGTTAGGAGGAAAGGTAGAAATTTCATCTATGTAAGTTTCAACTAAATAGTCATTAAATTTAATCACCCTCTCATCATCTGGTTGAATTGCAATGAGATCAAGAACAAAGCAATCGCCAACGTCTTCTGCTTTAAGGAATGGTAAACCAAAAATATAAGTAAGGTATTTAGTTATATCTGTTTCTAAATTGTCTTTTAACTGATACTCGGTAGAAAGTCCTAAACTTTGAATTTTTCTATACCAACTTTGACCTAGGTGAAATAGACATCCCTTAATTTCTGTTTTTGGAAAAATTTCGCGAATTGCTTTGTGTATTGCTAATTCAAAATCTGAAGTTATAGTTTTTGGAAGAAAGCCGTGACCTGTTGTAGATAGATATATTTCTTTTAAATATTGTAAAGCTAATTTATACGATACTGTATTTTTATTTTTTAGAAGAAAGAAAAC
Source organism: Galeruca laticollis (assembly GCA_963921935.1). NCBI lineage: Eukaryota > Metazoa > Arthropoda > Insecta > Coleoptera > Chrysomelidae > Galeruca > Galeruca laticollis. The sequence goes on along the minus strand of OY998177.1, from coordinate 219,917,709 downwards.
CAAAGGAATATAATGATTATTTTTAAAGCCATGAATGGTAAACAATTGTAAAAAAATTTAGGGCAATAATCGAAAGTGCCATCAACATATAATTCACTTATTTCTTTTAGAGTAATAATATTTGTTTTACATGAAAACATGACTATATTATTTATTTCATCATTTTTAAGAATAAAATATTCGTCCCTATTAGTTTTTAAAGTAACAGAATTTAATAAACTATGAAATTCAACTATATTAGTTGGAAGTTTTGATGCAATTTTGGACCTAGCAGTATACATATTTTTTCTCATCCTTTCAACGTCATGAGTAGTAATAGTTTCACAATGGGATTCTCTTACCTCCTTTCTAATTAGGCCCATTGGTTTTGCCGAAACATCTTCTATTGCTTTAATTTTCACAGCATTGCTTAGAGTCTGCCTATTTAGAAGTTCTTCTGATAATTTCTCATGGTTGTGGTTTAAAGAAGATTCGATCACTTCTGGACGGTCCAATTTTGTTTTAACAAAAGCTTTGCACTGCGTTTTCCTGGACGCACAAAGCCATCTTTTTAGAGTGTCTCTTGCTAATAACTTGTGGAATGAAAATTTAAACCCATCGATCACTAACAAATCTTTGCCTTTTTCACTTTTAATTATTGTAGCCTCCATTATACGTATAGTTTCACTGTACCACTTTTAACTATTCAACAACTTCGTAAACAAACTTTACAACCTCTGAAACTTGTGAAGAATATGTGAAATATGGTTTACTATTTTTAATACCACCCTTTATAAGGCGAAGGAGGCTTTCAAACGATAATGTGAAATTAATGGTACCTACCTGTTTTTGGATTTGTAAAATGTTGATGGATTAACTTAACATTCTTTTAATGTAAATTAAAGTAGATTTTAATGCAGATTATCACTAAAATAATCTAAGGAAATTTAATTACTTATTTGTTAATGACAATTTAAACTGCAGGTTATCGTTACAAATAAATAAATGTAAGGATTATTTTCTTACTTTTCTATTTCAAGGTAGTTAAATGATTCTCATATCCTGAGAGACATTTTACAAAAAGAAAAAGGTATCAATAGTTCAACGTACTTTTAAAAATAAAAATTTTGATTTGGCAACAACGGTGTACTTTGTGAAAATTAATACCTTTTAATGTAAGTAGTAGCATGTAAGTAGATAAGAACAGCCAGTCTAATGATGCCCAAATCTCATTTTAGCGAAAAGTGTGAGTTACAAGCTATTGCATCCTAAACGACGATAATTAAACAAAAAACTGGAAGAATTCTGCAATATATTACGAGCAACAACTTAGCAATGATTGGCGAATGCTACCCTAATTCAATTATTTTTCCAATACAGTGGGAATATAGTTGAAGACAGCTTAAAAAGATATTTCGCTTTTAGGCTCTAGAGATTTTTCAAAAATTGATTCGTTTTCAGATCTAAGTCAGCTGGAAGACGTCTCTTCAGGAAGAATAACAAGGATAGTGACTCAAGATTTCCCGCAATATTTCGCTGTGGTTTCTAGAGTAAAACAAGAAGTTCACGCTATAGGCCCCGAAGGAGGTATGGTGTCAAGCACGGTGGTACCTCAAGTTCAAGCAGTCTTCCCGGAAGGGGCTCTTACAAAGAAAATCAAAGTTGGCCTTCAGGTAAATTTATTCAAACCTCGTAAAGGTGTACCTTTGGACAAATTGAGAAAAATTACTGTTAATCATATACCAAAAAGGAAACGGTGGTCTTTGATTTGGTGAATTTTTTTATTGATGTTTGATACATTTTAGGAAAATGTGGAAATGAGAAAAAGTTACCACTAGGGTAATATCCGATAATGATATCAGATTAAAGTAGACTACTGTGATTAAATATTCATTTTTTTCTAAAAACTGGGTATAACAAACCAAAATTTTAAATACTAAAAAAAATTCAGAAATGACAGGGAAAAATTTTAAGTTATAAATTTAGGTATTAAGAAATAAGCACTTAGAGTGTGGATATCAAAAAACTGTATCAAACATCAAAAAAACTTTATTTTCTAATTTTTACACAGGCCAAATTACATATGTAAATACAATTTGTTAATATTTTTTCAAAGAAAATTGAAAAAAGAAAGTTTTGAACACGTTTAGAAATTTTATATTTCATATTTTAACTGATAAAGTACAACATATTTTTTTAATAAGCTAGTGGTGAGTGTTCTAGTCATTTTTCAGAAAATGTATGCTCATGTTAATTTTTCTATCGACCTAGCTACGTGAAGTTACTTAAATTATTACAAAAATTTCATATAATAGCGGTATATTCAATATATTTCATCCAATAAACTGTAGTTGCAATTACAGGGTAACTTTAATTCATGCTGAACAAGCACTTTTAAATTTCTAATATTATTATATAAATAACATTCAAAACACTTGAAAATGTGTGATAGTTATTTTAAGAATTGAAAATAACTAAAAGGTTTCTAAAAAAGGGAACTTAACACGTTGACTGCGTTACAGGGCTAATATATCATATAAAGCACATTGGTTACGAGTATGTGTGGTGAATTTTAACTGTAAAATGTCAATATTGCGAAGCTTGTAAAAATTTTGTTTTTTGAGATAGAAAAGTCTTTTTAGCTGTATGAAAAACCTTTTTTTGGCAGTAAACATTACGACCCAAATGAACCTCGAAACGCAAGCTATTTTTTAATTTCAACTAGCTTGCGACACGGAGTCCATATACGCATTTATTTATAAATCCATGATACCATGAAGAAGTTGTTTGAAAATAAAACAGTACATTAAAAATAAATCAGAAAAATATGGTGCCAAATTATACAAACTCTATAATGTGGATGGTTACGTTATTAATTTTATAGTTTATTTTGGTAAAGAAGATATAAGTCAAAACATTAACCATGCAGTGTGTGGTCGTATTTTACTGTGATCATATTTATAATTCTTATTAACTTTTAAATATTTGATGACCAATATAACCAGAATTTGCGGAACTTTAAGAAAACATCGTGAATCTACACTCAATGACAATATTTCTCAGAAGCTTAAAAGGGGTTAAATAGCTGGCAGAGTTCTAGGGCATAAAAGTTGTGGGTGTCAATAAAAGACCTGTACTAATGCTAACAACCTGTGAAAATCATGATGATTCACTAATTGATATGGGGAAAGTAAAAAGAGGGAACGTTGTTAAAAAGCCTCAGTTTGTAATTGACCACAATAGAGCAAAAATGGGGTTGATTTCAGCGATTAGATAGTTTTTGACCAGAACCCTTTTATGAAAGAATGATATAAAAAAATTGTACTGAATTACTTTTCAATGCAGTTATCGTAAAAGTCTCGGTCATATTCAATAACCAGAATCAAAATAATTACTCATCTTATCTTACTAGTAGGCACTAAAGCCCGGGATGGGCTTTGGCCTCTTCAACAAATAAAGCACCTTGGTACCCCAACGGGTGACTTTCATTGTCCTCAAGTCACTCAGCACTTGGTTCTGCCATCGAAGCCGTGGTCTTCCTCTTTTCCTGGTAGCATAGATCTTTGCGTTTAGAATTTTCTTTAGCATTCTGGTGTCTTCCATCCTCTAAATGTGCCCAAACTAACAGAGTCTTTGGGATTTCATAAATTTGACAATATCTTTACCATTCAATATGTCTAGGATTTCCGTATTTATGCGGATATGCTTCATTCATTTTGATTGCTCTATAGATTCTTCTAATGGTCTTACTGAACCTTCTGATCTTCTCTTGGTCTTGTTCTGTGAGTGTCCAGCATTCACTCCCATAATTTATTACTGGTCGAACTAATATGTCTTGTAGATTTTCAACTTCGTCTTTCGGGAAATAAGCTTGCTTTTTAAGAGTTTTAGGTTGGCAAAAGGTACATAAATTGTGTTACTCCATTGAATAATGAATTATTTATTTGAATGTCGTGAACTGTTCTTTGATCTTTTGATGCTGACATTTTCATGCAAACTGTCTTCTTTTGTATGACAATTAGTCCCAGTTCTTTCCCGTTTCTTTCTATCTTTTTGTATACTTCGATCAGTGAATCTTTTATTCTGGCGATAACTGATATATCATCTGAGTAAGCTCATTTCTGAGTAGATTTGTTGAATATGGTTCCTACCTGGTCAATGGGATGCATTGCTTTATGCAGTACTATGATAGTGTTGTGGAGAGACTATTTCCTTGTTCAACGCTAGAAGTTATGTCAAATGGACCTCTCATCTTTTGGTTTATTTTCACTATACCTGTCGAGAGGGTCATCGTCATTATAGCAATGTTAATGAGTTTAGGTGAAACTCCAAGATCTTCAAGTGCGTCTGCGCGTTGAGAGCGTATTAAATTGTCGAAGACTTGTTTCAAATATTAAATAACATTTGCAGATTTACTGTTTTAAATTGATCTTACTGTTTCTAGATAATTCCACAATATATTGAAAAAAATGTTGAAAATTCTAAGAAATTTGACAATTGTTTCGATATTAATTATCATCGTCAGTATGACAGAAGTTACATTTCATTTGATGCCTACCTGATGTTTAATAATTATTTTTGACTAGACCAAAAAGTGACCTTTCTTGTGATTGACTTAATATATGTTAATAGAAAAAAGTAGAAGATATGATATTACAAAAATTAAAGCTTAGATATTATTAGCCCTATGGGGATATCCTGGATATCTTTTTCCCAATTAAGATGACTATAACTATATATAGAGAACCAGGAAAACTATATCTGCTGATCTCAGTTATCACTTAAGAAGACAGTTTAAACGTGGAGAACTTCCTAGATTCATCTATTCATTGACAACTTAATATTGTGGATTTCTTAAGTGTCATCTAATTTCTAATTCTTCAAGGAAATCCAGTTCTTGTTTCTTATCACAAATATTTAGTACTTCTAATTCTGTGTTAGGTGTCAATGAATGTTTGATGTCAAGTAGATGTTTTGGGTAGTGGGTTGTTTCAACCTGCATGCGCGTAAGTGTTCACTGTATCTGATTTCAAAATTTCTAGGGGTTTGACCCAAATAGACAGCATTACATTCTGGACATTTAAGTTTGTATATACCAGACTTCTTTATTGGGGATATTTTTGTTTTTACATTTAACAATTTTGTAATCACATTACTCTTTGTTTTAAAAGAAAGTGTTGTATTTGTATCTAAAGATGATATCTTTGATATATTATTAGAAATATTACCTGCATATGTGATGGTTTTATAATTTCTTTTTTCGATAGTTTGTTCAGGAAATATAAGTTGTAATCCCACTTTTTCCTCTTTTTTGTTAGTTAATTTATTTAACATATGTTATGGATAACCGTTGGATGTTGCTATTCGTTTAATTGTATTAATTGCGCTATTAAAATTACATTTGTTCATAGGAACTGAAAAAGCTCTATGTATTATTCAATAATATACTGCTAATTTATGTGACATGGGATGATTGGAATTATACGGAATAGTTACATCAGTGTGTGTTGGTGTTCTGTAAATTGAATAATCATGTACATTGTTTACTCTTTGAATTCTTAAATCAAGAAAATTGATTGAGTTATTTTCTTCAACTTCTAATGTGAATTTAATTTTTGGGCGTACATTATCTAGAAACAAAGTCTCATTTAAAACAATAATATCAGTAGATTCCACGAAATAAGGGTAGAGACCGGTGTTTACATTTGTAGATTTATATCTTACTCATAACACCTTTCCATAATCCGTCTCATAACAAAAGTTGGGCCCCTTGATTCTCGAAATCCACATCACCAATCCTGTTCACAATTTTCTTTATTCTGCTATTTAGAATTGTTATAAGGACTTTGTAGGCAGTGTCTAGCAGTGTTATGCCTCGATAGATTTCTAGGTCAGCCTCAACTCCTTTCTAATGTATCGGGCAAATGATTCCCGTACTACTACTATCAGGCATTATTTCCTGCATCCAGATGTCTTTGATTGTATCACTTATATATTCTTCTAAATAATTTCTACCAAATTCCGTAGCAATACCATCTACTCCAGACGCTCTATTGTTTAAGTGTGTCCTGCACTTCGTTCAAAGTGGGTATTTCCTCTTCCTCTGGGGCTTCGTTTGGTACATTCTGAACATGACGGGTTATATTGTCAGGAATATCCTGTTTATTCAGAAGATTATTGAAGGGTGACGCCCTTCTTTTATTGTTTTCTTCTCATCTGTTGTGTTGTCCCACTTTCATTTTCACATCCTACTGTCTTCGGCTGGAATTCTCTGGTGCTTTTTTCCATCGCTGCGTAAAACTTTCTGTGTTCACCTTCTTCATTCAAATCTTTAATATCTTCTATTTATATATTTAATATTTCCCTTTTCTTCTTATTCAGTATATTCTCAACTTCTCTCCTTAGATTACTGTAAGCTTCCTTGCTGCTTCGGGTGTTTTTTGCAATCATAATGTTTGTAGCCTAGTTCTCTTTCATAATGATTTCTCTATATCAAACCAGGTCCTATTTCGTTCCTTCTTTTCTTCACGAAGTATTTCTTTTGCAGCATCGAGAATTGCTTCTTTAGTTTCATGTCATTTTTCTTCTATGGTGGTGGCCTCTCTCAAGTTCAAATTTCGCTCAATGGCATTCAGGTATGCTGTAAGTATATCATTATCCTTCTCTACCAAATGTGTGTCCCACTTTGTTTGCTTAATCGGGAGAAGGAGAGGACCACATTTAGTGTCTCGTAAAATCTCTCTTTCTCCTCATCCTTTTTCTCATCGGTGGTGGCATGGATTTATACTATTGAGACATTTCTAAATTTACATTTATATCTGATCTTACATATGCGATCACTTACTATTGGGTAATTTAACAGGCTCCCTCTTATCGACTTCTTGATCCAAAAATTCAGTGCCAAACAATCAGGTATTCATGCCAGGTCCACTGTAGATAAGGGTGAAGTCCTTATTGTCAATTCTCCCTTGTCTTGATCCACCAGTTTATCACACTTGTATTTGAGCACTGCGTCTGCTATCTCCTGCATTTTCCCAGCATGTCGCATAGTTAAAGTGCCCAGGTTTAATTCTGTTGCGTCAAATACAATCCGTTGTCCAGTATTCTAGTCTAATTTGAGTTTCCGTTTCGTCTTGTCAAGTCCAGTCCGGTTCCGAGGCGCGATTAGAGGATTCGAAGTAGTGTCTTTTTACGTGGATGGGTAGCAGAACCAACGCACAACCCTACTCCTTAATGCAGGCTTGAAACTGGTAGAGGCACTTACAGAGAAGAAGTTGAAGTAGAAAAGCAAGGAATTCCTAAAATCATACACTCACTAACGATAAACGAACCAGGAAATCAAAAAAAAACCAATGGCACAAGACCAATTGGACAGACTTGTTTGAAGTAACATTTTGTATCAAATGAAAAACAAAAAATACGAGTTGTCTAAGGACGTTTTAGGAAAAAATGTTGAGTACAAAAGTTGTAGAACGTGTTAAGGTCTGTAAAAAATCTTAGTAAGTCTTTTGCGTCAGAACGAAAACAAAGGATATGCGGGTTTTTTCAATTTTGATATGTAAACAACAACAACAAAGAGATACATGGGTAATTCACGGAAAAAGAAAAGGGCTACTGAAAAAGAGTTGTAACCGCAGATATACATGTGTCTGACTCATTTGCCGTCCTCAGTACGGTATAACCAAATAAGGGTATAAAACATGGGAGCAAAGCTGTTGATCGAAACGTGGGAAAACACAAAACAACGGATTTCAACAGGGAATTTTTTTTGGCAAGGGAAACATTTTATTAAATTCGAACAAGAGTTTTATCGAGATTTGAGAAAGTGTGGTACAGATTTGAGTAGGCTTTACAATGAAGAAATTGTTAATAGAGAAACAAACGATTATTCTATATTTATTACTCACACCGACGAGGATGAATTTAATCCTGTTTTAATATACAAAATTATTGCTGTATCCACTCATGTAAAGATTGCGCAGTTTTTTATTCATTGCACATTTGATCACGTAAACAACATGCAATAATTGAATAGCTGATTTGCCTCTGAATATATTATTCTGTATTTGAACATGGTATTATATACAAACAACGCCTGATTTACCTCTGAATATTTTATGCTGTATTTGCGCATGATATTATATGAAAACGACGCCTACAAATTGACGTAATAATTTAAGTAACGATGCCATCGTGTTGTAACCAGTTATTAATTTTCATCAATTGGCATAGTACAAGTATATTAGTAGATATTAAAAAATGACAAGAAACTTATTTATTTTGAATTTTTCCAATCTAGAAATGGTTTTTCCATTCTTACAGAGTTTTAATTTGAAGATTGTATCAAACCTTCCTTCAAATATTCCACTTGAAATACATACTATTCGCAATATATTTTATTTATTTGATCATTATTGTACCGGGTGTCCCAATAAGAATGGCTCTCGGCCATATCTCGGGAACCGTTTATAGTACAGCTTCGGGAAAAAAAATTATAACAAAAGTGACCTCGAGAAAAACCTGGAAGTTACTTACAGAGTTGTAGGTCCACCGCCAGAGGGCGTAATTAAATACCAAAAATTACAAAATGAATAATTTACAAATTTTGCCTAATTAAGATGCAATTAAATTATGATTATCGTATTCTTCAAGAAATTCAGCGTATATTTGATTTTACAAGTTTTAGTCTACTCTTCAAATAAGAGGTGGGGGGAAGCAGGAACTTTATTATGAAAAACGCCTGTAATTTCAGTTCTACTTAACCTATCTATGCAAACTTAGTCTTTTTGAAGAGAGCTCCTTTCTACCAATGTAAGAGTTATAATTTCGAAACAACCTAATGAGTAACGTATACGCTAGAGGGCGCTATTTATTTATTTTTTTAAATCTAGCTATCCTTGAAAAATGTTGAATGGAAACATGCAGTTTTAATTAAGGAATATAAAAGTTGACCAAATTAGCAACAGAATAGCGAAAACCGCATGTCGATATCTTTTTCGTATTACGAGAAATGTGTAAATTTCAAGCATTTTCCTTTAAACATAAATTACTCCGGTTCGACTGAACGGATTTTAACATTTTTTTACTCCTCAAAATTGTCTTTCTTGTTCTATTAATGATAGTTCCGATTATTATGTCAATATTACTTATACTGTCACCGGGAAACTGCGTTATGGAAGTTAAAATGGAAATATAACTTAAGGTACCTCGCTAGTGACGACCTAAATGTTCAAATTGTCGCCCACCATTTTCGATACAAGCGTTTATTCTTTGAAGAGTAGATTGAACAACAGTCTCAATTTCAGCTCTCGAAATACTCTGAATGGCGTTTCGTATTCTTTCGGTCATGTTAACTCTAGTAGTGGGTCTAATTGCACCAACAAGGTCTTTAATTTGGCCTCAGAGATAGAAATCTAAGACGGTTAAGTCTGGTGACCTGGCTGGCCAAAAAAATAGGCCTCCACGTCCTATCGAACTATCAGGGTAAGCATTATCTAAAAATGCTCTAACTTGTCTGGAGAAATGCGCTCGACACCCATCGTGCTGAAACAACATAGACCTACTAGTTGCTAGTGATATACTCGTATCTTCTAGAAGAAGTGGTAATTCATCCCTTATAAAATTTAGGTAGCATTCCCCGTTAATTGCGTTATAAAAAATAAAAGGTCCAATTATCTAACCATCCACAATACCACACCATACATTCACCGTCCATCGCCCCCATCACTTCTTCCATCCAGCGTGGATTATTCTGTGATCAATAGTGAATATTATGCCGGTTAACTGTACCATCACTACTAAATGCAGCTTCGTCTGGTCACAAAATACGTGACAGTAATTGAGGGTTGTCATGGCATATACCATATGTAGTAACCAGTTGCAATAATCCAACCTTCTGTCGTAATTACGATCAACCAATTGTTGATGCAGTACTATATGATATGGATGAAATCTAAAAGAAATATAATGTCCTATTAAATACCTTTCCGGAATGATAACTAAATTATTATGTTAACATATAACCATGCTCACAAATATTATTATGCAGGTATATTTTGTTTAAGAAACAAATCTTTTAACATCATAATTTACCTGTGTCCTGTCAAAATACGTTGAACGATGGTTCTGCTTATTCCCAAGTCTCTACTTATTTCTCTAATACTTAAATGCGGATTAAATTGCACATATGCCACAACATTTATTGTGTTTTCCTCTGCCGCGTTTTCTAAGTACAGGAAGATTTACATTTCCAGTCGTTCTTAAACGGTGTATGAGTCGACGAAAAACTCTGCTACCGAGATGACGTCTTTGGGGATATTGTATGGCATATACCCTAACCGCAACTATTGTATTTCTCATACATTCAAAGTAAATGCCCATCATATCAAATGCTTCTTCGTTTGTAAGAATCATCTTAGATATAACTTTTAAGTAAATTTTATATCGAATTTAATGCACACAAATCGCAATGACACGTAAATGAACAAATTACTAGGTTTATTAATTTGACACAAGACATATCTTTTTGTTTTGTTTTTTTGATGATTCACTACTTGTTTCTATACAGGGTGATTCATTACTAATTGGAAATAATTTAATAGTAGAATCCTGACTTCAAATTATGAAGATTTAACCCAAAACACCTAAATAAAGTGTAGCTGACTACTGAGTTACAGGGTGTTTTGTTTAAAAATTTAAAAACTATTTGTGCTCAGTACTTTAAAACTGTTCTACCTATTCATTTCATATTTGGCAGAAAGTGCAGACACCGTACACCCTACCAAATTAGAATAAACAAACGTTTCTGGCTACTACCAGAGGCGTACGACAGGGGCAAGTGACAGGTTAATCGTTTCCAAATTCTACGCTACTGGCGGGATAGGAATTTAAGTACAATTTTTTGATTCTCCAATACTTTTTACGTAAATAAAGTACTCTTTTTTCATAACGATAAAGTCAATATTTCTCGAGATATTTCAAGTTAAACACGAAGCTCCCCAATTTTGATGTGTAATAACTATGTCGATGTTTTGGACCAGTGAATTGCATTAAATACGCAAATGAAACTTTAATCCGTGTCAACAATAAAGAACACAACTATTAAATGAACGGATGAATTGAAAACAAATTGCGGTTCTGAAAATTATAATCTAAATAAAAGTAGGTTCCTACAATTTTAATAACAGAAACGAAAAGTACCTAAAAACCTTTTATAACAAATGTTCTATGTGACCCCCGTTTACTTCAATAAGCTTATTCCTTCTCTGGCTAACTGATCTCTTTACCTTGATAAATATGTTAGGTTGATTGGTAATAAAATTAGCCGAATTTACAATTTGCTGCCAAAGTTCCTGACGAGTGTTTATTTCTTGTGAATGTACTAATGATTTCATATGGCGCCAAAAATAAAAATCTAGGGGATTACATTCGGGAGTTCTAGGCGGCCACGTAAATTCGCTACCTCTGCCAATCCAACGATGAGGAAATTGGTTATCGAGATAATTCCTCACTATCATCTGATAATGAGGTGGTGATCCATCCTGCATAAACCACATGTATCTTCTTCGATTAAGTGGCAATTCCTCGAGATGATCGAATAGAGTTGTTTCCAAAAATTGTAAACATGAGTTACCATTCAAATTTTGCTGGTAACTCATATGGACCCAACAAACTATCTCCAAAGATACCGCACCATACATTTATTAAATTCGTGCTGATAATGTGATTTTCGGAATACATGGGGATCTGCAATATCCCAATTGTGTCTGTTTCTCCAGTTAAAAACTCCTCTGCGAGTGAATGTGGCCTCGTTCGTAAAAAGAATTTTGTAAACAAAATTTCGATCTTCATTTTTTTGATTTATCATCCACCGGGCGAAGTTCATCCTTAGAGGATAATCTCTAGGCAATAAGTTTTGTACCGGTGTAAGGTCGTGAATTTTCCTTTTTCAAAATTCGCAAAACTGAAGATTGACTTACTCCAGTCATTGCTGCTAAACGCTGAGTACTTAATTCCGGATTATTAGCAACTCGTACTAAAATATCGTCCTCCTGATCCACAGTTATTATTTTCGGTCGTCCCATACCACTATTACGCTTAAATTGTCCACTTCCTCCTAATCGACGAAAAATATTGCTGAAAGTTTGCCGATTGGGCTGAACTCTGTTTGGATGCGTTTGTTGATATCTGCGAGCAGCAGCAACACAGGAATAATTTTCTTGTACATAAACACAAAGCATGTCTCGCAAGATTAGTAAAATTGTTGTGTCGAGGCATTTTCACTTAACCGACTTTAAATTTTACAACAATCGCAATTTCATGTGATATTAGCAACAACTAATAGCTATGACAGCACCCCAAAAGATCGAAGCAATTAATTCAGACCAGATCCAACTGATATTGAAAAATTATCCATCAAATGCGATTCATCTGATTGTAATTAAAAATAGAGATCAGTTTATTTGTTTGAAAATATTCTTAAATCATTTTAATATTATCAATAATTTTAATATCTTTATTCACGGATTAAAGTTCTATTTGCGTATTTAATGCAATTCACTGGTCCAAAACATCGACATAGTTATTACACATCAAAATTGGACAGCTTCGTGTTTAACTTGAAATATCTCGAGAAATATTAACTTTATCCTTATGAAAAAAAAGTACTTTATTTACCTAAACAGTATTGGAGAATACAAAAATTAGGCTAAAATTCCTATTCCGACAGTGGCGTAGAATTTGGGAACGATTAACCTGTCACTTGCCCCTGTCGTACGCCTCTGGTAGTAGCCAGAAACGTTTGTTTATTTTAATTTGGTAGGGTGTACAGTGTCTACACTTTCTGCCAGATATGAAATGAATAGGTAAAACAGTTTTAAAGTACTGAGCACAAACGAAACACCCTGTAACTCAGTAAGCAGCTAAATTTGATTTAGGTGTTTTGGGGTAAATCTTCATAATTTGAAGTCAGGATTCAACTATTAAATTATTTCCAATTAGTAATGAATCACCCTGTATATTTCCATTTTAACTTCCATAACGCAGTTTCCCCCGGTGACAGCATAAGTAATATTGACATAATAATTGGAACTATTATTAATAGAACAAGGAACGAGAATTTTGAGGAGTCAAAAAATTTTAAAATCCGTTTAGTCAAACCGAAGTAATTTATGTTTAAAGGTAAATGGTTAAAATTTACACATTTCTTAGGATATCTCGTAATACTAAAAAGATATCGACATGCGGTTTCCACTATTCTGTTGCTAATTTGGTCTACTTTTATATTCCATAATTAAAACTGCATATTTCCATTCAACATTTTTCAAGGATAGCTAGATTTAAAAAAATAAATAAATAGCGCCCTCTAGCGTATACGTTACTCATTAGGTTGTTTCGAAATTATAGCTCTTACATTGGTAGAAAGGAGCTCTCTTAAAAAAGACTAAGTTTGCATAGATAGGTTAAGTAGAATTGGAATTACAGGCGTTTTTTCATAATAAAGTTCCCGCTTCCCCCCATCTCTTATTTGAAGAGATAAACTAAAACTTGTAAAATCAAATATACGGTGAATTTCTTGGAGAATACGATAATCATAGTTTAAATACATCTTAATTAGGCAAAATTTGTAAATTATTCATTTTATAATTTTTGGTATTTAATTACGTCCTCTGGCGGTGGACCTACAACTCTGTAAATAATTTCCAGATTTTTCTCGAGGTCACTTTTGTTATCATTTTTTTTCCCGAAGCTGTACTATGAACGGTTCCCGAGATATGGCCGAGAGCCATTCTTATTGGTACACCTGGTACAGCTACCGGTAGGTGGCGGGCGGTATAAATATAATACATCACATTATAAATAACATTCAGCTTCATTTTATGATTGTTCATTACTATATTTTACACATCTCTTCCAAACATTCCTATTCTGCGCTAATAGTCTAACCTTTCCTCTGTGTCCCCCGATTTTCTGCCTCTTCTGGAACTTGGTTTTCCCATATCATGCATGACCGCCTTGCCTTGTTCTTGCTATGTATTCTGGCTTCATTGTTATTCTATTTTTATCGATACTATGTACACCTGTCGTCGATTCTTATTATTTTGTCAAAAAACATTTTCAAATATATGAGGTAAATGTGCATTTCTTTCCCCTTCCTCTCTAATTTTCTCCTATTTGTTTCAGTATAAATACTAGACCTTGAGTGCTACTTCCCTTCCTAAATCCAATCCATGTTGAAATTCTTCCAACGTTGTCTCTAGTATTCTAAGTCTGTTTTTTTTATTATTGTTATCTCTCATTTGCTTCCATGTACTTCATCGTTTCAGATGTAATAACATCTTGTCCTGAAATTTTTCCTATTTTAAGTTTCTGTCTGGCTTGTGTCATTTCTTCTAAAGTGATTGTTTATAGCTCATTTTCTTATTATTCATTATCTTCATTGCTGTTTTAATATCACAGAATTTTCAGTGCTTTGCAATCGTAATATTAAAAAAATATTCTGGTATTATGTAAGATGACAATAAAATAGTAATAATATTTTTGCCATCAATCTATCCATCTCCATTAATAATATATTATAGGTTAATGTGTTTTAGTGGAATCTGTTTGAAGAACAAGGTTTGAAATAATCTTATTTCGAAAACCGCGACAATAAACAACTTCATTAGCAAACTAACGTTAACCATATACATAATTAGGACAAATAGTAAATTACTTGTAAACCAAATCATGTAATGCTACATTAAAGTAACGTTGTAGCGATTGCAGTTAAAATTTTAAAGAGGACATTAAACAGTGTAACATATCGAAATCAGATGTGTAACTTGAATTACTAAATATTTACAGTAATAAATTCCACAGAAATTTTATGAGGTCTAAAATAAAACACTTGAGATATTATAGGCGTACCTAATATACAGGATGTTTCTAAATTCTTGCGAAAGAATTCAGGAGATAATTGCGCGTATGAAATTATGATAAATATTTCCATTAACAAAATTTCCTAGCTGACCCCCATCCGAGATATCACCCCAAAAAGAGGTGTTCAAAATGTTTTCCTAGAACCAATAGATTCGGAGAAAAAAATAAAATACAATATTATGATTTTTATTCTTTATTAAATAATAAACTACGTACTAAGCGGAAAACAGTAATGATGTGGAATGCAAGAATAAAGTACGATTCATAATAGATGTTCGAAATTACCGCTCCCAGCCAAAATTCAAGAACGTACCCGATGTCTCATCGATCGTCAAACACGTTCAAATAATTCAGGCGAATTTCTTATAGTATCACACGTTATTTGAATCCGATTATTCAAATCGTTGATATCAAGTATCGGTGTGTTATAAACTGATGATTTAAGGTAACCCCAGAACCAGTTATCACATGGATTTGATTCTGGAGATCGAGGAGGCCAGGGTTGCGGCGCACCTCAACCAATCCAACGGTTGGTATAAGTTGCATCTAAGTATTGCCCAGAAGCCTGACTAAATTGTACTGGAGCATCATCGTGTATGAACGATATGTTCTGTCTAATATTGAGTGGGATGTCCTTAAGTAGTTCAGTGAGAGAACCGGTGAAAGAAATTCCATTTAATGCCTGAGGCAGAAAATGTGATCCTATAATTCAAATCCATTCGTTAACTGAAAACACATTTTCAAAACGGTGTTCTATAATATTGTGCGGATTTTCGTCCGCCCATACGTGATTATTATGAAAATTTATTATGGATACTCTTGATAAATATCGATGTGAACAATATGTTATTTATAAATTAGAATCTCGAAGTAAAAGAGCTTGAACACTTTGGATACGGTAAGGGTGTGGCTATGAAAGTTTCCCGATACGTCCTGAAGTTGCGAAATACTGTAAACTCTATAACCTGGTATCTATACTGTTTGTACACCTAGATTCCTATCGTGACACTTTTATGCGGACGTTTACCCTGGTTGTTATTTGGTAGGAAAGTGTCTGAAAATGAAAGTATTCGCACGAAGTAAACCTTGTCTAGATACGAAGGGTTTGAAGACTTCCACAGTAAGTTAGAATTTAAATTAAAATTTCATCCATATAATGTACAGACAAGTAGCTAAATTTGACTCGAACTCAAAAAATTCTTTGGTGTCGAATTAAATTAGATTTGATTTGTTTGAACGGAGATTGCGCCGACAAATCCTCCACCACTGCAACCCCATCGGATTTAATGTGATTTCTCCTATCTCACCTGAGTGTAATGTCTAGGCCCATCCTTTTGATTAGACTCCGCAGCTGTGACACTGGCCACTCCAAATAGCTTGCCGGTATGAGTTTTTCCTCTCCCAGCCTTGCAAGCCTAGGCCTGCATAGTGCTTCGCAATGGCACTATGCAAGTAAGGCAGCCTCCTCCGCCTCCTGACAGAACCTACATAAGCTATTCTCTTTCAGTCCGATTCTATCCAGGTGCTTGTTGAGTCTACAATGCGCCATTAGTTGACCTACCACTATCATTACGACCTTTAGGATGTGGCTAAGTATGTCTGATGTGAACTTGTTCAAGCAATGTTTAATGAACTACTTTGCTTGTCGTTGTCCTTGTGTTTGCATCCACCATACCGCAGAATGATTCTGGGTCAATCATCTCTGTGGCCGAGCCAGCTTTGGCTAAGTTATCGGCCTCTTAATTTCCTAGATGACCTTCATGGCCTGGTACCCACGCTATGGTAAGTTTATTAGACAAGCCCACTTCCTCTAGGGCGTGTATGTAGTCCTTGACCAGTTTGGAACTGATCTGGGAGCTGATTGTCTTTAGGGGCACTTGGCTGTCCGATTAAATTACAGCGTTTTCACTATTGACTTCTTTTTGCTTTATCATCATGGCACAGTGCATTATTACGGCGATGTATGTTCTGGAACACATTGGCGTGCTGTCCGAGGTTTATGGATACCCTTACCCTCAGTCTGTCTCCGTAGGTACCAGTTCCGACCCCCTTGTTGGTCTTGTAGCCATCAGTATACCAGATCAGCTCTACTTTCCTTGGAGGGCCTTTCTTCCAGTATTTTCTGTCCAGTTTGGCAGTCCGAAAGTGCCTACTGAAGATGAAAACAGGAGTTGTTTTGACTAAGGACACCTGAAACAAGGAGTTTATCTCCTGATCCTCCTCTATCTTCCGGCTCATGGCCCTTTGGTGCTCTATAACTGGCATTGTTTGAGTCTGTACAGTACCGTCTTTACTTCTCCTTGTATGCGGCAGATTTAGCAGCACCTCTTAGGCTGCAGTTGGGTTTGTTTCCATGGCCCCCGTTATACATACGCAAGCCAGCCTTTGCACACCTTGAAGTTGTCTGATTGCTACGGTCTGCGTAACCATTGCGCACCAGGCAACCAAACCGTGGGTTATAATAGGTCTTATTACCATTTTATATAGCAATAGGTTTATCTTTGGGTTAAGTCCCCAGATTTTTCCCCAAAACCTCCTACATCTACCAAGGGCAATATTTGCCGTTTGGATGACCTTATTAAGGTGTGAAACCCAGGTCAGCTTTTGGTCGAAAGTGACTCCCAAGTATTTGACCTATTTTGAGAAGGGAATTTCCTCGTTGTTGTGCTTGAAGACCGGTATAGACCTTCCTCCCTGCACCATTTGTCTATTATGTTCAGTGCGTGTTGCGTTCTTCCTATCCTATCCTATCCTATCACTATGTCATCCACATAGCCAAGATAGTAGAATCTCTCCTTGGCTAATTTCACCAGGAGAACGTCAACTAGGAATACCTATTATACTGGCGATAGAACGCCTCTCTGTGGGCAGCTCCTTCCCACATTTGCTTCTACTGTGTCCTCGCCCAGAGTGGATATTATGATCCCTTAGACTGACCTCTATCCAGTTACATATGGTGTGCGCTCTGCATATAGAGTAAGGTCCCTAATATGTTTATCCACAATTTTTTCTAGTGCTTTATGCAGGAATAAGAACAATCATATAGGTTTATATAACAGGGGCGTTTAGTCTGAAATTCGGCCGATCTTTTGCAGATAGACTACCGTCGCCTTTTGCCATACTACTGGTATATGACCACAAGCGTTATATGCTCTGAAAATGTTGCTTAGGTGCAGTAATATATCCTGACCTTTCTGGGGCAATGCTGGGTAAATTTCATCTGGGCCTGGCTATTTGAAGGAATAGAACTCGCCTAAGGCCCATTTGATTCTCACATTACCAATTCATTTATCATGTTCCCGTCCGTCTTTAGCAGTCTTCCGGGCCTCTGCATTTGTTCTATAGGCATAGACTGATCAGTTATGGATGATCCTGGAAAGTAGGTACTGACTAGCAGTCCTAAGCTTTCCTTATTTGTGCTCGTATATGACCCGTCCGATCTATTAAGCACCGGGAGCACTCGCAGTACCTTCTTTACAATGATTCTGTGAACCCTGGTGCACTCTGGCGTTTCTGTAATCTCCTCACAGAAACGATACCACGATTTCCTCTCTGCCTTGCGGATCTCCTTGTTGTACTGCGTGAGTTTTTTCCTTTATGTATGCCACTCCTGGTTGATTTTCGCTTTGTTGAATAGCCTTCTTAGCCTCGGATCTGAGACCCTCCAGTTTATTGTTCAACCAGACCCTCTTCTTTCTTTGTTGCCTTGTTTGTTCCGGACAGTTGTTCCGATAGGCCATTTATATTGCCTCACTCAGTTGTTCTATTGCCAGGTCAAGGCCTCGTTGTGGAAATGGAATCCATACCCCCTCTAAAGAGACTCCTCACGGGCTGTTGCGTAGCCTTGCCATTGTGTCCTCCTTGTGTCTAGGAATTTCATGATTTCCAGTTTCAATATTGTAATGTCGACATGCCAATTCGTAATATTATCTCTAACATCGTGGCTGCAGAAGGTGAGGTCCAAAACCTCTTGCCTGACTGAGCGAACGTGAATTGTGCGCCTATATTAGCTATTTGTAACTCTTCTACTATAATAAATTCATGCAAAGGCTCATCTGTACCATTGGTGTTGGGCGTTTACGTCGCCTCCGATTATTATTTGTTGTCTCTTCCTAGAGTAGGCCACAGCGTCCTCCATTAGCCGTGAGGAACAGGTACTCTCTTCTCCAAGGAAATAGATACAGCAGGCAACCCATGAGTTAGTCCCTTCTTCTGCTGTTTTTACCGTTGCTTGCAATGTAACAAAGACGCCGAAGCAGATGGTATTAATAAGTTGATTATTCAATAACGATATTTAACCGAATTAGTTTAAAGAGTGAATGATAGCTAAAATTACAGCAAAATTTCAACCAACTTAAATGTCTTTGGAAAGTTGGTAGCGGCACCTGGGGCTCAGGTGGTCGACAAAACCTAATAGGTACTGTTTACATTTTAAATTTATTACCGTATTATAAGAAAAACGGGTTTAAAGATTAAAACTAACTTTTTCGTATCTGTGAGACACCCTGCACAATATCTATTCATAAAATTGGTCACTTGTATAAACTCCGTACGAACAAACAGAAATTTCTTCAAAAACGACAAAAATGTGGTTCTTCAAGTACCATAGTACCCGTTGTACTGCTGGTGAGCTGAAATTCAATAGGGTTCATCTGTGAGATGTCCTGAACAATATTCAAGCATAAAATTGGCGTCTTCTTACACTCCGGAGGCTGTATCGTGCTAACAAGACATGTTACGAAAAGCGGCCGAGGTCAACGGCAACGACGACATACAGAGACGATTTTTTGCTAAGAACCGTTTTGTCGTGTTTTTCTTGTTGAAACCAGAACCAGCCAGATTCAAAAACATCAATTGTTTATGTCGAATTTGCACTTCAAAAGAGTTCACGCTACAAGGTTAATAATTGCTACTTCTTAAAACTCGCCACTCGGAAGTGTGGCTGATAGTATTCAAGCTGTTAGCAATTTTTCTAATGATTGTGTCTGGGAATTAATCAATTTCATCCAGAACATCTTGTTCTACTCTTACATTTCTAACTATACCGGTACGACCAGTGTTGATTGATTTTCTTCGTAAACTTCCAGTATCTTCTAGACGTTGGTGAAAACGTACAAATACGAAATAATGAGGAGTCACTCGTTGCGGATATTCTACAGCATAAAGACGTCTAGCTTCAAGAGAGTTCTCGTTTGTCAGACCATACACAAAATGCATATCGGTCTTCAGCATTTGTAACAATCAATAACAGAGTTTGACATCGGCCTACTAAAATTTTGATAAACTTTCTTCACCGAATCTATTGGTTCTAGGAAAAAACGTTAAGAAATGTCTTAAAATAAACAGTTATCTTAAGAAATATTTTCATTTTACAAAATTAAATTTCGAAAAAAAGATTTGGTATTAAATCAGGTGAAGGATGCTAATTTCAGCCCCTAATAATGTAACAGCAATGTAGGAAAAATATCGATGATTAGTCCTTTACGAGGGCGCAGAAATTTCTATATTTACTGGGGAGAAAAATTTCATACCTCCTGAATTCCTTCGCATGAATTTAGAAACACCCTGTATATAAATACAATTACAATTAGATTTTTACAGAATAATATTATTTGAAATCTTTTTTCAATGATATATGGTAGAACTTATTGAAAATTTTGAGAACTCGTAATTAAAGAAGAAACTGAAAAATTAATATTTTAACAAAAAAAAAACAATAAAATCGAATTCTTTATTAAATTGGAAATTCCGTACAATGTTTTTATAAATACTGTGTAAAATTAAAAGTTTCCAGTTTCTAATTTTTGGCTAGATAATTAAGAATTCTGGAAGATCAGAAATTTAAATTAAACTGCAATCATCTACAACCTACTTTTTGTCATCCCACTAAAGAGTTACCATTCATGTATAATTTTCATTTAACCGTCAGCCGTTAGCCATTTATCATTATGTATGAAAAGTGTAGAATACTTCCGACCGCATCAAAAAACTCAAAACTGACTTAAAAACGATCAGTGGTTTTTACAGTGAACTGCAAATATTGCGTGGTAGTAACGGAAATAGCAGTGTATTCACTTTATTATTGATATGTTTCTAGCAACCTAGCAACTCCTAAAAAATTAAATTTGTGTACGTTAATTTCACACCAAAGTGCTATTTTCGATAAATTACCCAATGTTATTACAATTTTAAACACAATGGCATTCACCTTTCTCTCTGGTTCATCATCTCAGATTTGTTTATACAAATTCACAATGTTTTGCTTCTCTGTAGTGGCCTAAAATTATTGAGCTCTTTTGTCTGGGGGGCGAATGATGTCTGGTAGTATTTGGAATGTAATCTGAGTCCATTTTCAAATTAGTCCTGACAAGAACAGTTTTTATATTTTAATAAAACAATAACAAGAACGCAAGAAAGAACAAAATGGACACTATTTGTTTACAATTTATACAATTGTCAATCATAATATATGTCAAAAGTGCTGTGTAAAACCGGCTGCGATTTGTCCAATCAGGAATCTACAGAATTGCAAACTTAAACTTAAATCAGTCCTTCTAGTTTAAAAACAGAGTATAGTTTAAGAGTATAGTTTATATAATATGATAAATTCCTTATTTTAAATTTGTAGGTTCGAAAATCCGAATTAGATTTAACTCATGCTTAATCCTCCATTTCTGGCTACCAACATTAAATCCCCAAATAGGTATCATGGCAGGGCAGGGGACGGGTTAATAAAAGCAACTAGTTTGATGATTGTCATTGGTCAGTTTCCTGCAAATCAGTAACTTCAAGTGATTGATACAAGACATAAGTAAATCCATAGTTTAAAACATGTGCCAAAATACGTTTTATGAAGAAAAAAAAAGTTGCCTAATATAAACCTATCATTTAAAATATGTTTATTGAACTTACAATTAATCTAAGTAAATTTTTATGTAATAAACGACACTGCGGGGAATAAAATAATCATTTCATCTCGTAATTTTGAGGACCAAACTACTGGCTTGTTTTCCTAGAACGCAGTTTCATTTCCCAATCTCTTGAAATGTCTCAGAGTTTGCACTCCATTATGTTTAAAACAACTGAACGAAATTGTAAGTAAGGAATGGTCTTAGAGATTAAAATACCTATAGTTACTTATTATCAACAAATTAAATTACGTTCGTCCATTCTACAATAAACAAATAAACAATTGGGTTAATATATTACATAATAGCAACAAAGAAAAAAACTTCAACTTCCTATTGATTAATATGTTGCATAGAAATTTACTTATCTTCGGTATTCAAAGTCTTGAAAGTAATATATAACGTATTTAATTGGAAGATCGGCTGTTAAGGTTTTTCTTGGTCGAATTATGAAGTATCGTCACTAAATTATAAGGCTTTCCTACCTGACTAGTACAGCACTGTCAGCTGGTTTATGAAAGTTGATCCGGTTACAAAATATTAATTAAGCAGCAACGAAAAAACTGAACGTTGGTTTCATGTGTGTGTTGGTATCAATGGCATCAGCTCTCGCTATTTGCCACATACTACTTAAGGTTTTATATTTGTAATCTTAAATAATTTGAAAAGGTAATTTTATCTTGAAACTGCAACATGAAAATTTAATCTACTCTGTAAAAAATAAGCAATATTATATATTAAGCAAATCTAAAGTTTTGGGATAAAATGATATTGAGATGGTTAAAAATATAAATCTGAAGTGAATAGAAAATAAACTGTTCCTGCTCACGAAAGCCAGTACAACGGGTGCTATGGTACCTGAAGTACCAAATTTTTGGGCATTTTTCGAGAAATTTCGGTTTGTTAACACGATGCAGACTCTAGAGTGTATATGTTGCAAGCCAAACTGTTTTTTAGGACAAACTAGTTTGTGAGTTCGGGGATATACTAGTTTATTCTAGGAAAAACTGATTTCGTAGTGCTTGATGCAATTGATGCACACTTGCCGGTACCTCATCTCTCTTGTCTGGCAGTTATTTTTTAAGGTTTGTACGATTTTACCGGATATAAATAATTTCAGGCCAAACTGGTTTTTCCCAGGGTGAACCAAGTAGTTTGTTCTTATGTTTTTGAGAAAAGGAAATGAAAAATAATAATTACTGAAAATTTCATTTATTACTGAAGTAATAAATTAGTTTTTTTAAATGGCGTGATAGTCAAAGAAAGTAAAATCAAATAAAAAGTTATCAATATAGAAATACGTAGTACCAGAAGAAGCCACAACTTGTGATGTGCTCTTGTGACATTTTGAGTTGCACAAGATCTCCTTTTTCTTGCATAGGCATCTATTAGTTGAACAACTTTTCACACAGCTACACCTGATGAATGCTTGCACTGACGCCACATAATTTTTACTTACTGCTGTTCGTAATGAAATTCCAATTTCATTGTTGACATCTTCTTGCAGGTAGAATTTTTGTGGGCAAATGTCAAATTGAGATTTGTAAAGAGACAAGAGATAAACATACCACATTATTTTATGTTATATATTTAATAAGGATGCTAGCGGCTGTGTATTGAATATCGAAGAAATGAATGAATATTGTATTATTTAAAAAATTTAAATTTATTCATGAATGCATTAGTTGTCAGAAAGTAGAACACGTCAAAAGCAGCATTGCTCAAAAAGTAAGTAGACGAAACGCATTTAAAAATATGAGATGCCAGCGGGTTTAGCTTTTGTTGAAATAGCATCTTGTATTTTTAAATGTGTTTCGTCTACTTAATAGATCAAACAAACTTATCTTAAGTGATGTTCGATCTTGATTATATCACGGTCTCGTTGAAGTAGATAATAAATATGTAGTACCCCCGCTTCGGCGCTCCTGAACCACAATATTCAAAGAAATCGGTTTTTATTATCTATTACGACCCAACCCCTCGCTTGTTCCATATACCTGCTTCAGTCATTTTAAAGTTGTTGATGCAAGGGGCTTTTAAAGGGTAGGAAGGGACTTATTTACTTCAACGAGTCCATAATATAATCAAGATCGAACATCACTTATGGTACGTTTATTTGATCTTCTAATTATATTACGGTCTCGTCTTGTAAATAATAAATATGTAGATGTTTAAAGTATATTGCAACAACAGATGAACTCAAAACTTCATTTTAAACGATATAGTTAACAGCGGTAACAACTTAATCGTAAACTAACAATAAAGACGTTAGTACAGTTTTCGCAAATTCTTTATTATCTATAATAAGGCTACATGGGAAAACCTAGATCTTGCCACTTCTGGGAAAAAAGCAGTAGCCTACCGCATAGCCTACTAACCTCTAATATCTGCGTCTTCTCTCGACGCTGATGTTGCACCGATAACTCTGAGGATGATTATGTAACTTGGACGTGGACGTCATCGGTTTGTTGTGAAACATCGGAGTGCCTGTCTGGAATCTGTAGCCCGCCCGCAGCACTCCTTTTGCAGATGGGGGACAGTAGTTTCCCTGTTTAGAAGATGTGCCAAAGGTAGGAACAGATAGCTTGTTCTTCTTATCTCTCAAGTGTTCGCTTGACTTCTCAAGCTTTTTTTGCAGCTTCGATGGTGGTATCCAGCTCCTTGCGAAACAAGTACTCGGAAATCGTGATATTTTGTAAAGTGTCTTTAAGGTTTTTATTCAAATTCAACAGCAAAAGCTCTCTCAGAGTTTGCACTCCATTATGTTTAAAACAACTGAACGAAATTGTAAGTAAGGAATGGTCTTAGAGATTAAAATACCTATAGTTACTTATTATCAACAAATTAAATTACGTTCGTCCATTCTACAATAAACAAATAAACAATTGGGTTAATATATTACATAATAGCAACAAAGAAAAAAACTTCAACTTCCTATTGATTAATATGTTGCATAGAAATTTACTTATCTTCGGTATTCAAAGTCTTGAAAGTAATATATAACGTATTTAATTGGAAGATCGGCTGTTAAGGTTTTTCTTGGTCGAATTATGAAGTATCGTCACTAAATTATAAGGCTTTCCTACCTGACTAGTACAGCACTGTCAGCTGGTTTATGAAAGTTGATCCGGTTACAAAATATTAATTAAGCAGCAACGAAAAAACTGAACGTTGGTTTCATGTGTGTGTTGGTATCAATGGCATCAGCTCTCGCTATTTGCCACATACTACTTAAGGTTTTATATTTGTAATCTTAAATAATTTGAAAAGGTAATTTTATCTTGAAACTGCAACATGAAAATTTAATCTACTCTGTAAAAAATAAGCAATATTATATATTAAGCAAATCTAAAGTTTTGGGATAAAATGATATTGAGATGGTTAAAAATATAAATCTGAAGTGAATAGAAAATAAACTGTTCCTGCTCACGAAAGCCAGTACAACGGGTGCTATGGTACCTGAAGTACCAAATTTTTGGGCATTTTTCGAGAAATTTCGGTTTGTTAACACGATGCAGACTCTAGAGTGTATATGTTGCAAGCCAAACTGTTTTTTAGGACAAACTAGTTTGTGAGTTCGGGGATATACTAGTTTATTCTAGGAAAAACTGATTTCGTAGTGCTTGATGCAATTGATGCACACTTGCCGGTACCTCATCTCTCTTGTCTGGCAGTTATTTTTTAAGGTTTGTACGATTTTACCGGATATAAATAATTTCAGGCCAAACTGGTTTTTCCCAGGGTGAACCAAGTAGTTTGTTCTTATGTTTTTGAGAAAAGGAAATGAAAAATAATAATTACTGAAAATTTCATTTATTACTGAAGTAATAAATTAGTTTTTTTAAATGGCGTGATAGTCAAAGAAAGTAAAATCAAATAAAAAGTTATCAATATAGAAATACGTAGTACCAGAAGAAGCCACAACTTGTGATGTGCTCTTGTGACATTTTGAGTTGCACAAGATCTCCTTTTTCTTGCATAGGCATCTATTAGTTGAACAACTTTTCACACAGCTACACCTGATGAATGCTTGCACTGACGCCACATAATTTTTACTTACTGCTGTTCGTAATGAAATTCCAATTTCATTGTTGACATCTTCTTGCAGGTAGAATTTTTGTGGGCAAATGTCAAATTGAGATTTGTAAAGAGACAAGAGATAAACATACCACATTATTTTATGTTATATATTTAATAAGGATGCTAGCGGCTGTGTATTGAATATCGAAGAATTGAATGAATATTGTATTATTTAAAAAATTTAAATTTATTCATGAATGCATTAGTTGTCAGAAAGTAGAACACGTCAAAAGCAGCATTGCTCAAAAAGTAAGTAGACGAAACGCATTTAAAAATATGAGATGCCAGCGGGTTTAGCTTTTGTTGAAATAGCATCTTGTATTTTTAAATGTGTTTCGTCTACTTAATAGATCAAACAAACTTATCTTAAGTGATGTTCGATCTTGATTATATCACGGTCTCGTTGAAGTAGATAATAAATATGTAGTACCCCCGCTTCGGCGCTCCTGAACCACAATATTCAAAGAAATCGGTTTTTATTATCTATTACGACCCAACCCCTCGCTTGTTCCATATACCTGCTTCAGTCATTTTAAAGTTGTTGATGCAAGGGGCTTTTAAAGGGTAGGAAGGGACTTATTTACTTCAACGAGTCCATAATATAATCAAGATCGAACATCACTTATGGTACGTTTATTTGATCTTCTAATTATATTACGGTCTCGTCTTGTAAATAATAAATATGTAGATGTTTAAAGTATATTGCAACAACAGATGAACTCAAAACTTCATTTTAAACGATATAGTTAACAGCGGTAACAACTTAATCGTAAACTAACAATAAAGACGTTAGTACAGTTTTCGCAAATTCTTTATTATCTATAATAAGGCTACATGGGAAAACCTAGATCTTGCCACTTCTGGGAAAAAAGCAGTAGCCTACCGCATAGCCTACTAACCTCTAATATCTGCGTCTTCTCTCGACGCTGATGTTGCACCGATAACTCTGAGGATGATTATGTAACTTGGACGTGGACGTCATCGGTTTGTTGTGAAACATCGGAGTGCCTGTCTGGAATCTGTAGCCCGCCCGCAGCACTCCTTTTGCAGATGGGGGACAGTAGTTTCCCTGTTTAGAAGATGTGCCAAAGGTAGGAACAGATAGCTTGTTCTTCTTATCTCTCAAGTGTTCGCTTGACTTCTCAAGCTTTTTTTGCAGCTTCGATGGTGGTATCCAGCTCCTTGCGAAACAAGTACTCGGAAATCGTGATATTTTGTAAAGTGTCTTTAAGGTTTTTATTCAAATTCAACAGCAAAAGCTCTCTCCTTGTAACAGACTCACACAGTTAGCGTAACGCGTCATTTGTAGTCTATATACTTGATCTCCTTCTCCCCTCCTTTTTTAGCAAGATCAGATAAAAAATTAGTTAAGGCTGAAATGACTGCTGCAACTTGTACTTGCAGGTTGGATAACCTTGTACCTCTTTTAAGGGTGTTTTCCTGTATGGCTACTTTGACTTATGGGTTAATTAAAGGAAGCACAATCGCTTTTAAGTTCTCAGGAGAAAGAAATTTATTTATGAACTCCACTCCAACCTCCTCATTTAATCCATTTAACAACACATTCTCATAACGTGGGACTAATTCTTGTAGAATTGGTTCAGAAACACTTTTTATTAGCATCTCTGCTCCCAGAATCAAATTAATGTTGATTATATCCGGTGTCGCCTTATCTGCAGCCCAGAGAAAAACAAGGTCATATCCATCTAGCCACTCTGGGCTTGACAAAAAGAAAATAATATCAGATAACATAATAGGTATATTTTTCAGCATGAGTTACTCCTAACTCAACCTGATTTTTCTTTTAAGGTCTTTCCACTCTAGGAAATTCCAAGTTTGTGAGCCATGTCATTTTCTACTCTAGGAATTTCCAAGTATGTGAACCCATGTCACTCTAGACTCTAGTAGATATTTTAATTGAATATAATATGAGCACTCTTGCTAGTTTTGCTTAAGTAATTTGCCTATCTGTGATTACCGGACTGGAGTTATTATCCTGAACAGTCGCCTCAACTTCGGAGGCATCTTCCTTCGATGAAGAACAATCAGAATTGAGCTCGTATGTATAATCCGAGCGGCTACTGTTATGTGAATCTTCCGAAGAATGGTTTGGTGAACGACGATAATGCTTTTGCTTTTGTTCAATCGTATTTAACCTTCGCATAACTGATTTGAACATTGTTTTGATCTCAGAATTATCCAATCCTCTATTTTCAGAACTTCTGGATCTTTTCTTTTCCCCGCCCGCCATTTCACTCGATAATAGAAATAGTTAATAATAAAACACGATAACTACGCCGCACTATAGCTAATCGACAACCCCTGTGGTTTACAAAGCACAAAAACGAAGACTGAAGCAGGTATATGGTACAAGCGAGGAGTTGGGTCGTAATAGATGATAAAAACCGATTTCTTTGAATATTGTGGTTCAGTAGCGCCGAAGCGGGGGTACTACATATTTATTATTTACTTCAAGGAGACCATAATATGATTACTTTTTTGAGCAATGTTGCTTCGGACGTTTTCTACTTTCTGACAAGTAATGCGCTCATGACGATTCTGCATAAAGAATCGAAAACGCGTTATGCCTAAATAAATTGAAATTTTACCCGTCATACAAAATTCTTTCATTCCTTCGAGGTTAACTATTTAATATTTTACCTAAAACCTAGCATACAAAATCTGCAGAACGCCATGTATTGTGCCTATTTTGTAAAGTCCATCATCATTCACTTGAAGTACAATATCAGTGATATTTCTAATCTCCCCTCTTCCTTTGTCTACGTCGAATATAGGTGATTGGTGTAATTTATCAGAGGATTACTTCATTCTTTTAGCTTGTTTCTCTAAATTCTCTTGAGCTATTTTGCGGGCGTTTTCAATACGTTCTGCTGCAGGGTTATCAGTATCATAGTTCTTCTTCTCTTCAGTGTCATGATGATCGTCAATTATTACTTGATCGTCAATCATTACTTGATCGTTTACAATATAATCTTCTTGATTCGACTCTTCTTGATCCACAAGTTTTAGTAGATCCTCCTCATCATAAATATTTTCAATTGTTTCAACTGGGAATGAGCTGGTCTTGAGTCCAATTCTAGATGTAGACGTAGGGGTCGATTGGCCTATAGCTGGCCTTTCCACACTGCGACCTGAAAAGATCTTTTTTGTATACCCCCCATCTATTTTTTTCTCAAAGATCAAGGCTTCTAAGGAATCCTATTATCCGACTGGGAGCTATTTTTATTACCTGGTCAGGTCTCAAGAACAACCGTTCCAGGTACCTGTGGCGTTGGCGAACAAGTACTCCGCAATGGCAGATTATATGTTCAGCCGTTTCATCTGCACTATCGCAGAATCTACATGTTCCTCTGTCCACTTTTCCCATCTTGCAGAGGTGATATCTGAGTGGGCAGTGTCCCGTAAGGAGTCCTGTGATTGCTCTGAGATCAGACTTCTGAAGCTCTAAGAGCGATTTAGCATAGCGAGCAGAAGGTTGTAGCAACCTTTTTGCTTGTCTTTGGCCTGGAACATTTTTCCAGTAGGCTGCACTAAGTTCCTTTTCCCATTTCCGGACTTCTTCCACAATGTGGCTTTTAGTAATGCCACAAAACGGTTTGGGTCCGATGGAAGGTGTGCTAGCTGCTCCTTTGCAAGACCATCGGCAGTCTCATTTCCAGCAATTACATTGTGCCCGGGCACCCATAACAGATATGGTTTGTTATGTCTAGCCAGTAGCTTAAGAGATTGTTTGCAGCTCCAGACTGTTTTGGACTCATAAGTTATAAAATTTAGAGCTTTCAAACCAGCCTGGTTGTCGGAAGCAATAAATATTCTGGTTGCGTTGAGGCGCTTTTTAAGGCACTCTTGAGCACAGAAGTCTATCGCTAGTATTTCTGCTAGGAATATTGTAGGAGTGTTACTTAGGGCTACTGATAACATAAGATTAGGTCCTGTAGCCCCTATTCCTACTCCTTCGTTTGTTTTTGACGCATCAGTATAAAATGTGAGGGCAGCCCTTGTTATTTCTGAGATTTCGTTTTGTGTTAACTCACTATCGTTAATAATAACATATAGAGTAACTTCGAAATCGTGTTTAGCAGGCATTATGTCCCTAGGCATCATTATAGATTGGGTTGATCCAACCCTTAGTATCTCGAGATGTCCTGTCAAATCACCGGGTTTTAGAGATTTAGCTTGTGTTAACCTATAGGCATTTTGCAGAGCAATCTTCCTTACATGTAAATTTAATGGAGGGAGATCTAGCATTACCTCCAAGGCCGCGCCAGGGCATGATCTCATTACACCCGTTACTCCTAAACATGTGAGTCTTTGCAATTTTTGCAACTCTATTGTAGCCCTTTATTGCGTTGATTTCTTCTACCATACAAGCGCAGCATAGGTGATGATAGGTCTGACAACCGTTATATATGACCAGTAGATCATTTTTGGTTTTAGACCCCAAGTTTTTCCAAAGAGCCTACGACAAGTCCAAAGAGCCCTTGTTGCTTTTGAGGTGATGTGTGCGAGGTGTGAAATCCACGTAAGTTTCCTATCAAGGATGACTCCAAGGTACTTAACCTCTTCCGAAAAAAACAGGGTTGTACCATTCAAGCTTGGAGTATGTATACTCAACTTCTTCCTGTTAGTGAATGGAACAAGTGTCGTTTTATTAGGATTGACTGAAAGTCCTTCCTTCGAACACCAGGTAGTTATGAGGTTCAAGGCACATTGCATGCGATCGGCAATGACGCCCTCGTGCTTACCTACTATAACTAAATTGTCGGCATAGCCAAGAGCACGAAATCCTTCTCTTTTTAGGTTTGTTAGGAGGTCGTCAACCACTAGTGACCACAGTAGAGGTGATAGCACTCCTCCTTGAGGACAACCTTTCACCGCTTTTATAGTAGTCAACTGGTCTCCGAGGTAGGTGATTATTTTCCTAGTATTTAACATGGACTGAATCCATTTGATTATGGAAGGTGGAATACCCTTTGCAGTTGCAGCAGCGCTTGTTGATTCATATGAGGTGTTATCAAAAGTCCAATTCTAGGCTCGATTCCAAACATTGCCGTTGATTCCTGAGTGAAGAGCTCTATTTTTCATGGACTGGACATATCTCAAGCCTTCAGACCAATTGGTGGAGTTATTGTCTTCCAACCAGACAGCAATCATGTTTTCAAGATCTTGATTGGCACGCTCTACTGAGACTCGGTTTTCTATGAACAATTTTCAGTTCTGGCCATAGACTGGCTAGCTCAGTTATATCATGGTTAACAAATTATTTACCGTTATCAGATTGTAAAATGCATGCGGCTCCAAAAGTTAGAAAAATTATCATTGAGGTGGTAGGCTACCTCTTCTGCCCCCTTTCTTTCTAATGGGCGAAGTAATACGAATTTAGTCAAATGATCCTGGTAGACCATGATGAATTTGAATTTTCCATCTGGTTGGCACTGAAAATCAGTTAAGTCGACCTGGCATCTACTTTTCATTTCAGAGTGAAGAATTGGTTTGGATAATAATTCTCTCTTCTTCTTTGTTCTCTTTTGTTGGCATGTCTCACTCATTGAAAGATGAAAAGGAATCATTTGTTTGGTGATATTTGCATATTTCTTAGATGTTTTTGCCAAAAGTCTGTCCTACAGCTACGTGTACAGCATCAATCACGTCATACAACTCATCAACTGTGAAATTGGGTTTGATAGTTCCTTCGGATCGTGAAACTATTTTCTTGACGTCTCCAATGCTAAGCACACCAAACTTCTGTATTCTCCTCTGTTGTATTGGAGTCCTTTTCTCTGAGTTCTCCTCCTCCACTTCAGAAATAAGCTTTAAGTACTTTTCATTTGTAAGTACGTTATAATGCGTCTCTTTCAAAGAGTCGTCTAATCTCAAAACTTCTTCTAAAAATTTCTGCCTCCACTGCTTTTGATCCATATTAGTTTCAAGTGGAAGGTATACTGGTAAAAAATAATATAAAAATTAAAATTCTAAATTAAAATGAATGCCAAAGTGATATTTGACAGTTAGATTTGGTATTTTAACTCTTTGAATCCAAATATGTAAAAATACACAGAGTGTCATATTTAAAAATCAAAAATTCCACTCATTTCCGGTTAAACCAGAAGTCGGCCATTTTGAATTTTTATGAAATAATTGCAAATTTTATCAAGTATTACCACCCCGATTTCAAAAGCTATCCAATGGCTCATTCAAAAGTTATAGAAGTGTCCCTAGTGATCAACTTTATGATTGAATCCTGTTTCACAGATGAACCCTATTGATTTTCAGCTCACCAGAGACAGTACAATGGGTCACATAAATCCAGATATTTTACATTTTTGGAGAAATCTCAGTTTGTTAGCACGATACATCCTCTTAAGTGCGGAAAACTTAGTTTTATTCTTTAAAACCGTTTTTCTACTTCCGCTACTAAAACCGTACTTTGAACACGGGTTTGACATGCACAAAACGACTCTTTAAACACTAGTGTTTAAAATGCGAAGAGTCACATCTCGTTTATCTTTCGTTTTTTAAACGTCAAATCAAGTGTGTATCTTTTGTATGTTAAATTTCATGTTTCGTGATCATTTTGTTATTCTGCGTCCGCCCGCGGGCGAAGAAAAAGTATAGTAAGCACCTCGTGTTAAAAACGTCTTTAGTCACTCGTTTCACAAGGAACTCGTTCCGCTTCTCTCCACTCGTGCCTAGTAAAACTCGTGACTAAAATAACCTTTTTGAAACTTGGTACTTAATATACTATTATATTTCTAAAAACCCTTTTTTCGTGTTTTTCTCACTGAAAAACGTTAAAATAACGTCAACACGAAACACAAAACAATTTATTTTATTATAGAAAAAAGTGGCATGTGTAAAATCCGAGTGCACAGAGAAAAAGAGAATAATGAAAGTGGCGTAAAAAGTAACGAAACAGGTACATGGAGAACTCTAAAATGGTGCGGTGATAAAAATATTCAAGATTAATTTAAGTAATCTTCTTTCGAACATAATTTATTAATTTTAAAGTTTCAGTCCTTGCGGACAAATATCTACTGTTTTAGTTTCTTGGTACATTATATATAAATGAATACTCACTTTATAATATTGAGGCAGTATCGAGATGTTCTTGTTCTAATTGGTCGCACAGTACTCTACACAATTCATACATTTGTGTTAATTTGGTTGAAGTAAACTATTTCTCTGACTTTAGTTTGATGTTGTGATGTATGAATAATAGATAAAATGTTTTAATGGTCAAGTTTAAACAGCGATTAGATAATGCAGTAAAGAAATAAGTTACAAAAACGGCGAGTAACGATTACATTGTAGTATTAATACATATAATAAGTTCATCACTGGTTTTTTTAACACTGATTCTTCGATGTATACAGTATGAGTGCCCAATAAAATTTCAGTTATACTAATAAACTAACGTTTCATTTTCGAAAAACCGTCACCAATATTGATATTTGGCTACAACATTAAGTTTAAAACAGTACGGGTCCATCTTGAAAGAGTAAATTATATAATATATACATTTTTCATAGTAAATATCATAAATTATGTCATACATACAATAACATAAATTATGGAGGGTGTTTTATACAACAGGAATATATTGAAAAACTTTCCAGTGGTTTCCCATTGGAAAAAAATGCATCATTGGCTTTATTAATGAAATGTAATTTTCATTCATTCCATTATAACTCCGTAATCTATAATATTTCATTGGATGGATAAAGTCACACATAACAAATACTTGATAATATCTTACATATATAAATAAGGAACACATCTCGTTAATTATTTAATTTTGGAGAATCATTATAATAATCTGTCGAGTTAATCAAGTTCAACAATATTTCGAGATAGTGACAAAATGTTTTATTAGCAAGACTTGTAAAATTGAAATGTTTTGATTATTTGTTGAATAAAAGAGATTCTGGTTAGGTTGGGAATTAAGTAGGTAGTTTCTCATTGGTACTGGATAGTTCTATTACTGGCTTTGATTATGTATAAATACATAAAATATCTGTCATTGGTTGACAATATTTTTGAACGTTGTTAGCTATAATCCAATAATATAGTTATCATATATTACTGAATGTTTCTTATTCAAATTTTATTCATAAAAAAGGTAATATATTGTTCTTATAACTGTAGCTATTGAAATTCTATTAAAATATATAATTTTAATTGGAATAAATATAAAATGTGTCTCCTTTGGAGAGAAACTGAATTTACATTTATTTTCTTGATTAATTCCTCCATTTCTATGATCTTGTACCTAGAGAAAGTATAACCAATCATTCCGGTTATTGTTAGTTATAAAAATACTTCACAAAATATAAAAGTGGAGTATAAAATCATTCTTAAAATATTGTTCAATCATTGGTAATCGTTTCATAAACCGTAATGTAAATAGATGGAAATATAATAATACACAAAAATTAATATTTATTATATAATCACTCTTTTAACTCGTAATATGGTCAATAGAAACATTAATACGACTTCATTGTAATCAATCCAAAGAGACAAATCCACTTTAAACGTATAATATAATAAATATTACCATATAAGCACTTATTGGGGAGAGATATATAGATGAATCAAATCAAAAATCAAATTACTTTGCTTCATATATTTTCACTCGAAATGAGATTTATTTAAAGCACACAGGTAACATCGAGGTGGACCAATGTTGTGTAGCATTGTTAGTTCATTTAGGGAAACTGTCCATATATAATAGGAATATCGTTCGAAATCAAACAACAGTCGCCTTTGTGTTTTTCTTAATTGATTTCTATACTTTTTTAGTACAGTATTCACATATCGATGATTACTTGATATACTGTTATTTTCTTAGAAGTCAATACTAACCAATCATACACTTTTTGAGCATTCTGATCATTGTCATATTTCCATAATCCGATCAATTTGAATTGTGTTTACTACTTCATCATTGTTCGTTATTTGCACTACTTCATCATTTCCATCATAGTTTTGTTAAAAATCCATAAGAGAGTAGAGAAAAAATTCGTCCACAAAATATAAAAACTATTATATTATAGATTTTCTTTCTTGATGCTCCGTCCTAAGAACAAGGCTTTTTAATTTCAAGTCTAAAACTGAAAAGTACATAATGTTTGACATCTCTGACTAATATCTTACACTGAAAGTGGCATACAAAATAAATGCAAATATAAAAATAAAAGTGTACGTACTCTGACAACCATCTTCTTTGATAGTTCATTAACGTTTTGTTTTATGTATTGGTTTTATTTTTTTATTTTTAATAATAACGGCTATTTCTAGTTTAATCTTAAATTACATTAAATTGAACTACAAATAGCCGGTATTACTAAAAGAAAAAAAATAATAAAAGGTAAATACATAAAACTAAACGAACCATCAAAGAAGATGCTTGGCAAGGTACGTACTCTTTTATATTTGCATTTATTTTGAATGCCACTTACAATGTAAGATATGTCAACCAGATGTGTCCAACATTATGTACTTTTTACTTCTATCTACAATAGTTTTAATACTAAACCTATCCCATGAAAATTACATCACAATATATACATAGTAATGGTTCAAGAACATTCTTCCAATATATAAAATAGAATCCTCTTCTCCTGTCTATTATTCTCCATTCTACAGAGGTATCCAAACCATCTAAATTGTTGTTTTTGATTGTCTTCAGTACAGATTCTATGTTTAAGTCTTCCGTCATTGTTTCATTTCGTATTCGATCTTTTCCGGGAATACCTTTAACTTTGAATACTTCATTTTTGTTGTATTTTACATTTTAGTGTATTTGTTTGTATCCAACTTTCACTACCATGCATTCTTAGTTTTAATATCTGATTCCATATTATTAAAGTATGTTTCATTTCCTTTTCGTTTCTAGCGAACAAAAAAATGAATCTAAACTGGATAAAAGTTGTTAATGACACAAAAACTTATTGATAGAAAAATCTAAAACAAAAAAAATGTAGATGATAATTGTGATAAATATTGAAGCAATGAACCAACACAAGATAATTATTAGTTTTTATTGATAAAATTGTATTACCAAAAGTTGAAAATAGGGGGCAAGAAACTTCTTTTTCGTTAATATTTAACAGAATAATCTAGTTATACATTCTGTTTCATGTTTTTAAAATGCAATATTCATCTAACGTGAAACAATCTGTAGCCGTAAAGTTTATTGTGGATAACTGTTTCTTAAGTAAATGTTGTAGCCAAAATCTGACAAAAACAAAGCACGGTTCGCAGATGTTCTCGCAAAAACTTTTAGAGATTTTCAACTATTTTATTGGGCAGTCTGCTCAAAATAATACCAAATTACATCACACCATCATTTCATTTCATTTATTTACATTTTCTTTTGCACGCCACACAGCTATTTGTATTTTGTGTTCGCTGTCGAACCTTGCTTTGTGTCGCACCCTTCTTCCTTATCCTTTCTTCCTTTCTCTGCTGTCTTGCTGTTTCTCTTTTAAGGTGAGTATACGCTTTTGCTGTTCTCGTGTCTATCTGCTGAGACATCATTATCATCTTATATATTTTTTTATTATTACACAGAAAAATGTAAGTAAATGATTTTGTTTTCTATCAACATATTAGCCTAGTAAATCTAGACATGTAGCCTCTCAAAAAATACAGAATGGGAGGAAATTTTAATTTGAGTAGAAAAACCCGAAAAATTAACCCAGCTAGTTTTTCTGTTTTCCGGAAAATATGCGAGTTAAAATTGTTTTCAGTTTTCTTAATGTAATTGTTTGAATAATAAAAATAAGGCAAAATGTTCATATTAAAATTTGTAGACGATATATTTATGTATAAAAGTTGTCTGAAAAGTTCTTTTGTGAATTAGAAATTATACGAGATATGATTGATTAAGAAGACGGCCAGTTAATCGTCTTTTTTATGATTCGATTCATAATTGAATAATTTGGGATTTATAGAGTAAGTGTACATACTTCCGACAGTGTCCATAAAGCCTTCGGATTTCAATAGTATTGCTTGTAATAGGAAAACTAAA
Source organism: Galeruca laticollis (assembly GCA_963921935.1). Taxonomy (NCBI): domain Eukaryota; kingdom Metazoa; phylum Arthropoda; class Insecta; order Coleoptera; family Chrysomelidae; genus Galeruca; species Galeruca laticollis. Next base: position 219,880,767 of record OY998177.1, on the reverse strand, counting down.
CCACAAACTAGTTTTAAAAGACATCTAATGGAATCTTCCAATATTAATGAAGATTATTTTGCCGTGTCTCTACTTTACCGACTGGACCACCATTGTTTAATTATAACATTAAAATGTCAAGTCACTGTTCAATAGCGAAATTGATTTTGTGAACTGTACACGTTCTTGGGTAAGAGGAAAATTGCTCGTTTCTGAACTAATATAATTTGGGGTCTTGACTCGATTTTTGACGAAATTATATGTTGGTATCATTTCATACATATGAAATATTATGAAAAAATTCATGGCTTTCATAAAATTTACTAATTTTATTAAATATTGGTGGTGTCGGATTTAGGTTCAGAAATAAGTATGTTGTTACAAATCCGACATCAGGTGTCGAATTTATGGATAATACCAATGAATCTTTGAATAGATGTATTTAAAAAAAATGACGTAAAAAAATACGACACTTAGATTGCATTCAGTCCTCAAATTGGGATAAGCGAAAGAGCTAAATCCGACAGTGTGTTTGGTTTCTTAGATTAATATCATTCATCTGAGGAGGTCCGTCAAGCTGTCCCACCCCCGGTTAGATTTTTTCTACCAAAATGCTAGCACACATGAAGGGCACCTAGCACAACAATTTTTATAGCTAGCACACCAACTGCCCACAATAAAAATGCTTTCGAATTCGGGTGGGGCCAGGTTAACGCTAGCCCCCCCCGGTAGGAATTTTGTCGCTAAAATGCTAGCACAGATAAAGGACACCTAGCACAACCTAGCACACCATTTTTTATAGCTAGCACACCAGCAGCTTACAATAAAAATGCTTTGGAATTCGGGTGGGGCCAAAATGCTAACACAAACTAGCCTATCACAAATTTTTTATAGCTAGCACAGCAACTACACTTTTAATTCTGGGGAGTGGGACGGAGGTCAGTGAAATAACGCTATACTTACTCGATGAATAAATAAATGGATAAATGAATAGGTTGAATATATATGTAAAACGGCTGGTTTAATTGTTTCTTACTGTAGTTACGAAAATTTTTCGGAATATTCCACTCATATGGTAAAAATTCCAAATGATGCAGGATCTTTTCGGAGATAAAACTTCTTTTCGGAGAAAACTCTCCGGCAATGCCGATAATTTCCTTTTTAAGTCCGTATCTAAGTAACATCTAAGTAACAATTGTTGTTATTATCATAATTTTAATTTAAAATATCATAAAAATGTCACGGTTTGAAAACGATTCTTCAAGTTTAATCCAAAAATAAGTGATTGAAAATGAACCAAAAAGGGTTATTGAATACCATGTAATGTTGTTTAAATAATATAAATTTCGCATTAATACAGTTTTATGTCGTCTAATCGAGAAATTTTCTATCGAATTACACTCATGAAAATAGTTAGATCATTAGTTTTACTTATATAGTCCATGTTGCTTGTAATATTATTAGAAAGAATACATATTATTAAAACCATCAGCCCTTCGGGGAAACCCTTTCTTAACCCGAATATCTGATTCGGCCAGCTTGGATGTACCTACAACAATTTTATTTACTCCCATAAAAACGGCATTATAAAAATGATTCAAATTTTAACGATAGACTTGGTTTAACGACTCTTTTAAAAAGTCCGATGAGAACTTCAGATGGATTATACCTAGTTTTTAGAAAAATAAAAATACCTATGTCATCAATTTTGCTGCCTTCCATTTAATACCCATATTGTAAGAAAGCAAAAAAATTAGTCTACTTTCTTTAGTCCGCCAACTTTGGTGATCCGCCATGTTGAATTTAGGATGACGTCACATACCTAATCATGGATTGGCATGCAAACTAGACGTATATACAGAATTTCAAATCAATCGGTTGAAGATATCTGCTTCAAAACTGAGCTGAAAGATTGCAACCGAACAAACATACATTGCCAGTTACATACTAAAAACTTTGGAAAATACATAGTAGTGATGATATGCCTCAGAAATATTTGAAGCTCTGATTAACCGGCTCTAAGAATTAAAAGCTGCACGTTCAAGTTAACTTGAGAATTTAAAAAAAATCTGATAGTGAAATGCAAAATTTGTTATCATTACAATGGTTAATTAACCATCAACTTCGGCAATAAATATTCAGGCAAATTTAAATATAAAGTTTGATTGTTTATTTTAAATAAGGACTACAGTGAACCACGATCAGTATAAACCAGGTATTCTCAATATATTGGAACATTTTTAGGGATCTTAACCGCCCCTTCCCAGATTGCACAACTTTGTCCAAAGGACATATCCAACACGGCTTTATTTATCCAACATGTCTGTACGCAAACGTTTGTCGTTGCCTTTTTTATAGTGTGACGTAATTTGCAACTTATTCGTGCACGGATTGTTTCTGATTCCGTGACTAAATGGTTGAATTTAACTATTTTGTTTTAATAAAATTACTATTATTTTAATGAAATTGACTGTATCGACACTTACTTCGTGGAATATGCTCATATTAGTGTTTTTAAATGAAACTCAAGATCTCTAGTTAATTCCACAATATAATACAAGTTATTGAAAATTCTAAAAAATTGACAATTGTTTCGATAAATCAATATCATCGTCAGAATGACAGAAGTTACATTTCATTTTATGCCTACCTGATGTTTAGTAGTTAATTTTGACTAGACCAAGAAGTAACCTAACTTGTGATTGGCTTAATATATGTTTATAGAAAAAAGAAGAAGATGTGATATCACAAATATTGAAGCTTAGATATTATTAGCCCTATGGTGATATCCTGGATATCATTTTTCCAATTAAGATCAGTATAACTGTGAAATGATATAGACTAGCGGCATATAATTCAATGATACATAGAGCTTTTCCAGTTCCTATGAACAAATGTAATTTTGATAGAGAGATTAATACAATTAGACAAATAGCAACATCTAACGGTTATCCATTAGATATGATAAATAGGCTAATTAGTAAAAAAGAGAAAAAAGTGGCATTACAACTAATATATCCTAAACAAGCTGATGAAATTAAAACTTATAAAACCATCACATATGCAGGAAATATTTCTAATAATATTTGAAAGATAATATCTTCAGCAACGAATACAACAATTTCTATTAAAACAGAAAGTAACGTTAGTACAAAATTGTTAAATGTAAAAACAAAAATACCACTATTAAAGAAGTCAGGTATATATAAACTCAAATGTCCAGAATGTAATGCTGTCTATTTGGGTCAGACCCTTAGGAATTTTGAAATACGATACAGTGAGCACTTACGAGCATACAGATTAAAACAACCAGATAAATCCCACTACGCAAAACATCTACTTGACACCAATCATTCATTGACACCTAACACAGAACTAGAAGTACTGCGTATTTGTGAAAAGAAACAAGAACTGGATTTCCTTGAAGAACTGAAAATTAGAAGACATTTAAGAAACCCACAATATGAAGTTGTCAATGAACAGTTAAATTTAGGGAATTCTCCACTAATAAACTGTCTTCTTAAGTGATAATTGTGAAGATCAGCAGATATAGTTTTCCTGGTTTTCTATATCATTGCACAGTTATACTGATCTTAATTGGAAAAATGATATCCAGGATATCACCATAGGGCTAATAATATCTAAGCTTCAATATTTGTAATATCACATCTTCTTCTTTTTTCTATAAACATATATTAAGCCAATCACAAGTTAGGTTACTTCTTGGTCTAGCCAAAATTAACTACTAAACATCAGGTAGGCATAAAATGAAATGTAACTTCTGTCATTCTGACGATGATATTGATTTATCGAAACAATTGTCAATTTTTTAGAATTTTCAATAACTTGTATTATATTGTGGAATTAACTAGAGACCTTGAGTTTCATTTAAAAACACTACTATTATTTTAACAAAATTAGTTTCAAAAGTGAAGGTTTTTTCTATTCTTTCGTTTTTTAGCATTAGTTGAAAATAAATAGATAATTATCAATTAATCAAATACCCTGCTAGATGGGAAAATATAGATATCACGCACAATCTGGCAACATCTGTTTAGAGGCCATTTTTTATAGGAATATGATGTTTAGGGACAAATACATCCAATATTTTCATTCATTCGTGTAACCATAGCATTATTTTGCAGACGCCCCCCACCCCCCGAATTCAAAAGCATTGTTGATGTACTAGCTATTAAAAATTTTGTGCTAGGTTGTGCTAGGTCTCTTTTCTTTGTGCTAGCATTTTGGCGAAAAAAGTACAACCGGAGGTGGCTAGCGTTAACCTGGCCCTACCCGAATTCAAAAGCATTTTTATTGTGAGCTTTTGGTGGGCTAGCTATAAAAATTGTTGTGCTAGGTTGTGCTAGGTGCCCTTCATGTGTGCTAGCATTTTCTTCTTCTTCTAGTGCCTATCCGGTCCGGATGTTGGCGATCATTCTGGCTATTATGATTTTATTTGCTGCTGCACGGAATAGTCCTGTAGTAGTTGTTGAAAACCATGTCCTGAGATTTTTGAGCCATGAATTTCTCCGTCGTCCTGGGCCACGTTTACTAGGGATCTTCCCTTGCAAGATATTTTGTAATAGAGTGAACCTTTTCTCATTTCGCATTATATGACCGAAATATTCTAGCTTGCGGATCTTTATCGTTTTTATTAATTCGGTGTCTTTCTGCATTTTTCTGCAGACCTCTACGTTGGACACATGGTCTGTCCATGAGATTCTTAATATTCTACGATAGAGCCACATTTCAAAGCTTTCGAGTTTTTTTGTTGTTGCGTCGGTCAAGGTCCATGATTCGACCCCGTACAGTAAGACGGAGAAAACGTAGCAGCGAAGGAGTCTTATTTTGGTAGTTAACGTCAGAGATCGACTTTTAAAAACTGATGCCATTTTGAGAAATACGGCCCTTGCTTTCTCTATTCTACAGCGGATTTCTTGTGAGTGGTCCCATTGGTCATTGAGTGTAGTTCCTAAATATGTGTATTTACCGACCCTCTCAATTTGTAGCTGATTTAGGGTGAGGTGCTCCTGTGGAATCTGACTTTTGCTGATTACCATGTACTTCGTTTTGTTGACATTTATATCGAGACCGTATTCTAGACTAACTGAATACACTCTGTTCATTAGTTGTTGTAATCCATTGAGGTCTCCAGCCATAATCACTGTATCGTCAGCGTATCTGATGTTGTTTAATCTTTTACCATTTAGTAATATTCCTTCATCTACGTCCTCGAGAGCCTCTCTAAATATGTATTCTGAATAAACATTAAATAATAGAGGGGACAATACGCATCCTTGCCTTACACCTCGTGCGATCTTTATGGCATCTGATTTTTCTCCTTCTACGGACACATATGCTGACTGATCCCAATATAGTCTCGATATTATTTCCAAGTCTCTTCCATCGATCCCAACAGTATTTAATATTTCCACTAGTTTGTGATGTTGTACTCGATCAAAAGCTTTACTGTAGTCTACAAAACAAGCATATACGTCGCAGTTGACGTCTCTACATCTCTGGAATAATACCTGTACACTGAATAGTGCCTCTCTAGTACCTACCGCATCTCGGAAACCGAATTGAGTTTCCGACATATAATCTTCACACTTTTTGTATATTCTTCTGTGAATAATTTTCAGGAATAGTTTCAATAGATGACTCATGAGACTGATAGTTCTATGATCTTCGCATCTCTTTGCTCCTGGTTTCTTTGGTATTATAACAAATTCCGACAGTAGCCAATCTTTCGGTAGTTCGCCTTTTTCATAGATGAGATTGAACATCTCTGTTAGTTGTGTGATTCCAGATTCGTCGAAAAGTTTGAGAATTTCAGATCTAAAGTTGTCTGGTCCAGGAGCTCTTCCATCTTTCATTTGTTGCACCGCTGATTGCACTTCATCGACGGTGATGGCAGGACCTGATTTATCTATTATCTGTGGCCGCTGCGGTCTTGCATCTTTAAATAGTTCTGAGATGTAGTTGCTCCATACCTTTATCTTGTCTTGTTTGTCTATTACTAGATTTCCTTGTTTGTCGGTCAGTTTACATATTGTTCTGGGCTTGATCAACCCAGCCGTTTCTTTAACCTTTTTATACATGTTAAAACTATCATACTTTTCCTGTAGGGCTTCTATTTCCTGGCAATCTTCTTGTAATTTCTTTTCTTTGGCATCCTTGATTTTTCTTTGTATTTGCTTGTGAATTGCTGAATATGCGGGTGTATCTTTCATAAGTCGTCTTTGTTCCATCATATGTAGAATTTCGTCTGTCATCCATGTTTTTCTTTTGATGTTTTGATCTGATTTTAAATATTTTCCACTGACGCTTGTAGCAATGTTTTTTATTCTGTCTAATTCAAATTTCACATCATTATTGATATTTGTTTCTTGCAGTTGTTCTGCTAAGTGATGTCTTACTTTTTCCTTCGTGTCCGGGTTTTTTAATTTTCGCATGTCATAACGGTCTTTCTTTGTTGTCTTCTTCACAGCTTTTAGTTTTAGCTTTAAGGTGCCAACTAATGGGTTATGGTCTGACATTATATCTGCTAGCATTTTGGTAACAAAAATCTAACCGGGGGGGGGGGGGGGCAGCTGAGCTCATCTGAGGTCTGTTTTACGTACGCAAAGTGTCGGATTTAGGGTCATGTTTCGTATACCTAAAGTATAAATGAAGATAAAATATTAGAATTTTAATTATATGAACGTATTTATTTAGGTAAGATGCCACTTATGAAATATGGTTCCTTCTCCAAGGAAGATTTACAAAATGCTTTACAAGCAATAAAAAATGGAATAGCATGCGCTGTTGCCTCACAGTTGTACAACGTTCCTAGAAAAACATTAATAGGGAAAATGGATGGAACCCACCCCGAAGTATGCAAAAGTGGAGGGTGAACTGTATTGACATCTCAAGAGGAAGATATAATAGTTAATTGGATTTTAAACATGGCGAAAATGGATTTTCATATCAACAAAGACCAATTGTTGCACAGCGTAGCAAATCTTGGTAACGAATTGAAACGACCCAATAAATTTATTGATGGACGTCCTGGGCGCCATTGATATGAGGGGTTTCTTAAAAGACATCCCCAAATTTCTCAGAGGTTGTCTGAAAACCTTACAACTTCTCGTTGCAGCTGTCACCGAAGTATAAATAAAAAATTGGTTTGATGAAGTTCAAAATTATTTTATATCTTCGAATACATTTATAAAAGATCCCAATAGGATTTTCAATGCAGACGAATCCGTATTTTTCTTGTCCCCTAAGGGTAATACTGTTCTTGCCAAGAATGGAAGTGAAACTGTGTATTAAATGGGAATGATAAAGAATGTCTTACTGTCCTGATTACAGGTGAATTAGTCACATAATTTTACGATTATTCAAACTTAAAATACAGTATTTTCTATTTTAGGCAATGCAAACGGAGTTTTAGCAACACCAATGGTCATGTACCCATATGACAGAATTCCCAAACATATTGTTATGCAAATTCCCAATGGTTGGTGGATTGGAAAATCCGACAGTGGCTGGATGACTTCCGAGTCATTCTTCGAATATATATTCAATATTTTTAATCCTTGCGTAGTATCTATGAAGAATGAATTTACCATATTGCTATATGTGTATGGACATAAATCCCATATTACTCCGAGTCTCAGCAAATTTTGTACCGAAAAACAAATTATTCTAATCTGTTTACCCCCCAACATGACTCACATTCTCCAACCGTTGAACGTAGGATTATTTAGGTCTTTAAAACAGAGTTGGAAAAAATGCGTCAACCACAATAGGGTCGAAAATGGATTCAAAATATAAAATAGGGAAAATGTTGCTCCAGTTCTGAAGTGGCTATTGAATATGTTACCAATTTAAATAATATATTTCAAAATTAATTTAGAGTTTGTGGTTAATACCCATTCGATAAGTCTAATATGGATAATACAAAAGTGGTACAAAAAGTTGTGAACATCTAATATCACAGAAATAAAATTGGAATTTATTCAACATCTGAGATACATAGAAAACCACATTAAAAATTCAACTCTAGAAAAGTTTTATTTCTTGAAAGGCAGTCAGTGGGATGGAGATACGGAAGATACAAATTTATATGAAGTTTGGATAAGCATTTTCAATAAAACTGAAATAAGTTTTGAAAATACTACAACAAATGCTACATTAGAAGATAATGTGATAATTGAAGTGGGGGAGAAGATTGATTTAGAACGGGATTGGGAACCATTAATAGTGGAAATACCTGAAAATTAAATTAATCAAGAGATATTTTTAGGTAAAAAAAGGAAAAGATACCCTGTGTAACAACTTCTGACGCATGGAAAGAGATTACTCAGAAAAAGAAGATGAAAAAAATAAACAACTTGAGGAAAGTAATATTTCAAGAAAGAGACCTACAAGAACACAACAAGTGCAACAAAATTCAGGCGAAAATGAAGAAGTGTTGCCTAGCGGGGGTGACGGTGAATTGTGTATTGAGAAAGTAAATGAAAATATAAATGTTAAAATTGGGAACTTTGTGATAGTAAACTATGAAAATAATTAATATCTTGGAAATGTGACTGGAATTGAGAAAGAGAAAATATTATTTAATACCATAACTAGAACTGGACTTAATTGGAAGTGGCCAAATAAGAGAGATGAGATTTGGTACGACTCTATAGAAGTAATAGAGGTGTATCACCACCAAAAAAAATTAACAAAAGAGGCTATTTTGAAATTGACTAAATAAATAAATATGGTTCCTTTGCGCCTAGATTACCTTTAAGTTGATTTTAATTGAAATTCATTATTAAATAAAGTAAACTGAAAACCTTCTTTTAATGTGTCGGATTTAAAAACTCGAATTTATGTATTCACTGCCGGAATTTTGGACAGAGAAAAATGTCAGGGGTGGAATTATGACCATTTGCAGGTCAATAAAAAAGTATTTTTTTTTCTTGATGGAGCAGTAGATCTCTTTACTGGAAACAACTTCAGAAATGGACAAACTTGACTATTATATAAAGTATTCTACATTCTACACGATTTTTATTTTATCATGGTGTTTTCTTTAGATTGCTTTCTTACAGTGTTGGAATTATCTACACTTACCCTACTGATCAGGAAAAATAAAGCTAGTAATGTAAAATGTAGAGAACGAACTCAACTTTTGAGTTATTATAATTTCAATTTAAAAAAGGTATAATATCTAACTGTAAAATATATTTATTCATAAAAAATAAGTATTAAAAAGACAATCAACAATTTTAATTCATATTTGTTTAATTGTTGTTGAGAGAATTACTTTTGGATTTACTGTTTTAAACATTTATCTAACATTATTATTACAGAAAAACGGGATAAATATTACGGGAGAAAAATTATCGTTCAATTTTACGGGTATTCTTAAGACTATTTAAATCATAATCTTTCGAAATTATTGTATAGTTTTCCTAAAAATACTAAATTATTACGTAACTCCCTGCGAGCTTCCAGAATAATGAATGTAGAAACGATTACGATATACATGAATACACCTATGGCTCAGGTAGAAAAGAGAAGGGAAAAACTCCCAAAATTTTGTATCGTAGGCGCGAGCATTTGAAAAATTCATATTTTTTCAAGGAAAATGTAGATACAAAAAGAGTTTTCAAAAAATTTTGGAGGTTAAATCATAATCTTTGAAATAAAAGGGATTGCATAAAAACATTTTTTTAGAATTTATAGTGAAAAAAAATAACTTATTAGAGGTGTTTTACGTGAAAAATCGCTGATATTTTCGCGGAAAATCAAAATCTTCATAAAATTTTTAAATGTCGTTATAGATAACTTATTTTACTGCAAATTTTATTCGACACATTTTATTTTATATGTCACTGAATAATTACTACAACAAAAATAAAAACTTCAAAAATGATAATAGACAAAAATGGTATTTGGAAAATTCCGTATATCTCAAAAACTAATTCAGATATCAAAAAATATGTTGGACAAATTTTATAGATAAATGTAACAGCTAGACATTTTAATTTGAACATTTTTCGTATTTTCATTATTTAAGCAACTACAAAAAAAATGAAAAAAAAAATTTTCACTCGCAGATTTTCCGGACAAACGAAAAACGTAGCTGAATAAAACTTTCGGTTTCTTCAATCTGACCCTTCGAAGTACTCAAATTCAAATTTTCTCTCAGTTTGTATATTTTGCGGCATTTCACGGATATTGCGTTTACTTTTACTAGGCTATATGGCCCAAGCGACAGGGAATTTGTTATGACATGAATCGATTCAGAAAACCGACTGTGCTATCAAAATAAACAACATCCATTATTTGTGTGTTTTTTTGAATAGCTTAATAATATTCATCAATTTGTTTGTTCAAACGATTTAATCAGAAAACTTCCATTGACATAAATTGATAATGCCTAGACATTCAAGTTGTTTCAATTTTTGTTCTTGCTTCTTATATTTCTTGTGTCTGATTGTGCTTTTCTCTGATTTTGTTATCTAATCAGTGAAATACTACTGAATGTAGTTTGAACGTGAATTTAGAATGTACAAATTTTGTATAAATATCTAAGGAGTTTCTTATATTAAATAATTTTCTACTTTCTCCTTTAAGCCAGATTCGTTTAGCATATTTTACTACTTTTTGGCCTTTAGGTGTTTTCGTATGGCATTTTATGTTTACATAATTTGATAATAGATATTTTATAAGACAATCTCGGTTAAATCAGATGTTTTGGGATGCTTTGCAACGTTTTTCTAGTAACTTCTTGTTTGATCGGGTCAAGTTTTCTCTCAAAGATGTTTTACTCAAAGTTACTGTTTCAACACGTATACCTCAATCGGGAGTGCCACAAAGGTCTTTGTCCTATTGATGTCCTTCCCTAGCCAATTTTACTATCCGTGTGTCAGGTTGTCTTTGCATATGCCCCGACCATTGCAGCCTTCTTGCCTTTATTTGTTTCTTAATATCTATATCTTTGTACAATTCTGATATTTCTTGGTTGGTTCTTACTCGGTACTATTGTGTCACTGGGCTCGCAGTGGCCCAAAAATGTTGAGTAGAACTTTTCTTTCAAAAACTCTCAATTTCCGTTCGTTGTCTTTGGTCAGAGTCCAGGTTTCGCTAGCATACATAACAGTCGGCCGTATAACGGTTTTATAAATTGTGATATTTGTTCTTCACAAAATATTTTTCGATGCTAGTACTGACTTTAGCGCATACAAAAATTTGTATTCAGACTCTAATTTTTTCTGTTATCCTGGGCAATTGTGGCTCCTAAATACTTAAAAGTTGCGACTCTCTCGAAATTGTATTCCCCCGTAGTGCTATTTTGGCCCACTCTATCTCTACGTCCTGTTCTGCTGGTGTGCATAGTTTTGCATTGTTATCGTTTATTCTGAGCCCTATTTGCTCAGCTTGCATTTCTACCCTCGAAAAGAGGTCTTTCACAGTCAGTATTGAATTACCCACTACGTCAGTATCATCGACAAAAGCCAACAATGATCTCGGGCCATCCCGACCAAAAAGTTGCAAGCTTATTTCGGCGGTTCTTATAACTTTCTGAAGAGTAATGTAGAATAAAATTGAAGATATCGTGTCTCCCAGCTTAAGCCCGCTGTTTACCCCAAAAGAGTCGGAAAGTGTATCACCGATTTGTATTCTACTTCGGGAACCATTTACACACGTCGTGGTTATATTTATAAGTTTCTTAGGGAATATGCTTGTCTGAAGTACACAATTTTTCCAGCAATTTTCTTACAGTGAAAATTTGGTCAAGCATTGATCTGTTTCTTTAAAAGCCGACTGATAGTATCCAATACTTGCTTCTGTAATCGGCGTTCCAGGACTATGTTGGCTAGAATTTTATATGCAATACTAATGAGGGAGATTCCTGTGTTATTGCTGCACTTCTTTTTTATCCCATTCTGGTGTATAGGGACGATTATACTTTCCTTCCATTAAATTGGTACTGTTTCATCTTCTCATATCAATAGGATGAGCATGTGCAGGTGTTTGTGCAATAACTCTCCCCCATTTTTGATAAATTCAGAAGGAATCATATAATTTCTTTATTTATTTATTATTCTTTATTATTTTAAGCTAATTTATGGCTTTTATTTTAATTTAATTTAAAAAGGTTTTTATTCGCAATAGTTTATATCCCTAATTACATGTAGCTCAAAAAATATACAATAAGTAAGTAATACCGGATGTTCTGGCCATTTCAAAACCACTTGTGTACATCGGAGGGTATGAGTTGGCTCCATTTTTTTAGTCACGACGGGGTTAGGGTTCGGGTGTCCTAATGGTTGCCGCTCAGCCATTAATTAGGCTTATTGTGCACCCCCATTCGCAGATATTAAGCAGAGCCCCATCCTAATTTCTTGGCGAACAGCGAGATTCTTCGGACTATACCTTCTTGCAGTCTCTCGTCATTTGTGTCTAGGAATATATCTAAACAGGAGGCTCTATTTCTGCACAAACAGGACAATCGCAGATAACGTGCTTTGCGGTTACCTCTACCTTTCCCCATATCCTGCAATGGGAGTTTGTTGCGTCAATCCCCATCTTCGTTAGGTGTGCATTGAATATCCAGTGGCCAGTTAGGAATCCTACCACTTTTCGCAGTTCTTTCTTGCCCAGTGTAAGAGCATCTGCTGCATTGGGACTCGATGGTCCTTTGAGCATTCTTTTGGACTGAGCGTGTTCCGCAACTCTGTTCAGCGCTTTTGGTGTTCATGCGAAACCCAGTTGGAGATAATTTTTCGTACGACGCTATAGGAAATACCGAATGCTGGTTCTAGTCCCATGAGGGTGAGATCAGCTCCATTCTTGGCGCACTTATCAGCTCCCTCATTTCGAGCTACCCCTGTACGGCTTAGTATCCAAGTGAGAATTACCCTATTGTGGCGTTTGCCAAGTTTCCAAGGTATTATAACAGTCCCACACTATCTATGTATGAAATCATTATGGCGCTGTTGATGTCGCATGCCATTCTCTCAACCCCTTGCCCTGAGACTGGGTCAAGTCAGGCTAGATTGATTTCCGATTCCTTCCGGAATGCTTCCCAATCTGTATTCTTGGGGTTACTAAAAGTCTCTTTCGTGTAGGTCGACTTAATCGTAAAGGATATATAGTTATGGTCCGACGCAGAGGCTTCGCCCAGTACCTCCCAGTCTTCAATTTTGCTAGCCACAAAGTGGCTGGCCAAAGTAATATCCAGGACTTCTGCCATAAGCAAATTCCCCCTTCTTTGTTGGAAAGTAGACTTACGGCCCTGATTCACTAAAGTTAAATTTGACTCTATTAGATAATTAATAAGGTACTCACCCCGGTTATTGGTGTTGGAGCTTCCCCAGGTCAGATGGTAGGCATTGGCGTCCATTCCCAAGGTGAGTTGATTCCCCGTTGTTGTCCCATGTTCCACAATCCTCCTCATTTCCATGGACGGAGGTGCTTCTGATGAGTCGTATGGCAGGTACACTAATGCAAGCAGGATTCTGATGTTTCCATCACCTGCCTGCAGGTGTACCTCAGTCTCCGTTATTTTCAACGTTCTAATGTTAAACCTGATAAAAATACAAGCCCTTGGGTTGACATTATCAGTGTCGTAGATTAACTTACCCTTCGCAGTACTCATTCCCAATACTGTGCCTTTTACGGTCCATGGTTCTTGAATAAAAACCACTGCTATGTCATTAGCCAGGATCTTCTGTCAGAGCGTCGCCGTCGCCGCTCTACTGTGGTGCAGGTTGAGTTGCAGCACTGCGATCATCTTTGCTATCTTTGTTTGGTCCCCCCTGCAACTTGAAGAGAACTCTTTATGCTCCCACGAATGGGCACTTCCCAAGTTTCTGCAGGGATTCGTCGTCTATGGGTATGACCAGAAACTGTCCTTCTGGCGTGCCATTGCCACTCACGACAGCCCAGTGCTCGGTATTTACTCCACTCTGGCTCTTCAGACCAAGCATTACATCTTCCTTAGTATCCGCTCCCGTGGTATAAAAGTTGTGAACTTGCACGTCTTCACCAGGTTTTTGGCTGGGCCTAGTCTCAATTGAATCTTGTTAAACGGATTCAGCTGCTTGATCTGGGCCTCCAGCCACGCCTTGGTGGTTGAGTTTGCGCAGCCTACAGCTACCACACCGTTCTCAGGATAGCAGCTGGATATTCTGACGTCTAGCCCCGGAGGGCACGTTTCCCCGGCTCCATTTTGATCTTTAAGGATGTATATTTTTCCAGCCTTGTATCTGGATGGTTCACATGGACGATTGCCATCTTTTCGACCATCAGTTTCTCGCCTTTAAAGTTCTCACTGAGCTTCTGAGCCTTGGATATTTTTGCTATCTTTGCAGTTTCCTTCGGGGTCACCTGCGAGGGCAACCTCTGCCCTCCTGAAGTTGCCTGTTTGGATGATGCCGGTTGGGCTTCAGGTTTCGCACCTTGCCTTGGCTTCATCCCAGCGCCCAGGGTTCCAGAGGAACCGGATTTTCTTGAGGGTTGTTCGGCCGGAGCACCGTGTTACTCCTTCCACGCCAACTGTCTTTCTTTCTTGGAGTGAATCCTTTCGCCTTTGGCGAGGGCTTCTTCTCTCCTTAGTCGTCTCAGTTCACCTCTAGAGAGCCTCTTTTTTGTTCTTCTCGCTGGCGACTGCATTCCTAGTTTTTTTGAGGTGTTACCCTCCTCCCCAGAACTTAGCAACTTATCCTCCTCCATCGCTGTAGGAGAATTGGTGCCGGTTTCCTGAATAGGAATGCCTGCGGTCTCTTGGCCACATTCCAATTCAGGGGATTTTTCTTTTTCTATCATGTCATTCTTCTTGGTCCCACGAGTACCGGGTTAGTACGGTTCATTCCCCCAGTAACCCATTTGGGGGAATAAGACTGATTCTCTGTGAGGTCGCCCGGTATCTGAGAGGCTCCGTTTGCGACGGTGCTTCGCCACTGCCATGCACCTATCGGGACGGGTCGCTTGACGTTTTGGGTTGGGAGATGTTTATCGACCTCCCGGTCTAGATACGCTGAGTTCAGGCTCACCCCGTGAAGGGTGTAATCTATGATCACACAATCATGTTGGGAATACCCAGCGATCTTCGGACAGTTTAAAGAGGTGCCATGTCTTAGGACTCTCCATGCAAAACATGTCCCCTGAGCTCTGCCTCCCTTCCCCGTTCAACTCTACATCGATTGGAAAAGGAAACAGAGCCCTCGACCCCAGTTGGCTCCTTACTCTAGTGGCATCATCCAATAATTGTTTCTGGGTGGGGAAGTCAATTTTTCCCTGGTATAAAATTATGACTTCCTAGTTTTTTTCCGACTGGTATATCCCAGAAAAGCAGCTGTAAAACAGGGTTTCAAAATCGAACGTTGGTTTAGGTTATGTGAGACGACAACTTGGCTGAACTTGGTTATGATGATAGGTTCTCGTAGCTTTTCAATATCCCATTTTATTGTTAAAGTGGTCTTTTCTTTCCTTGGACTTGATATTCGCTCCATAGCTTTAGCACGCAACAAAAAGACGTCAGTATCTTCATATATTTCTCTACAGCTTCTTACGTCGATAATATTGTTCCCGTGTGTGGCAATAATCAAAATGTGATCAATATGGTTTCTTGTAATTCCGTCATTTGACATCCATGTTCCTATGATCGAATATAGTGAAGTTTACCACCATATTATTAGCTGCTGCTAGGCCGCCCAGTCTCATACCATTATCAATGAATATGTCATCTGGTTTCAGGAAATCTTCCTTACCGATCTAAGCGTTTAAATCACCACATAGTACTAATTGGTTTTGTTTTGGGACGTTTGCAATTACTGCTTGCAACTCATCGTAGAAAGCATCCTTGTCGTCTTCACCATGTTCTTCGGTTGAATTGCCCACAAAAATTAATAAGCAGTATTAGCTTTTCCAAAACATTACGCAAAGTACTTTCCTTCTAATGGC
The DNA here is from genome assembly GCA_963921935.1 of Galeruca laticollis. NCBI lineage: Eukaryota > Metazoa > Arthropoda > Insecta > Coleoptera > Chrysomelidae > Galeruca > Galeruca laticollis. The sequence goes on along the minus strand of OY998177.1, from coordinate 219,864,837 downwards.
ACAGTGGGTTTTTCACTATATGATGATCATTTCAACATCAAAATCATTTTGTAATAAGCGTTATTATATCAAATATACAACGCGCTGTGGAAAATCGTTTTGTATTTACCATTTATCTAAATATAATATGTGATTTCGGTAACTCGCATATCAAGTATAACTTGAATTGTACTTCACCGTAGATATTTGGGAAAAAAAATAATTACAGTAAATGCGGACAAGAAAAATAACTGGAAAATATTCACAAGTTCGTAATATGACCACTAGGGGGCGAAACACTACTAGTAAGTCAGAAAATAGGGGGTAATGAATATCTCCGGTTTGAAAAGAGATAGAGACTTTGGGTTTTCACTATTCGCATTGACGTTTAACCTGCTCTATACTAGTGTAATAATATCATTGTCATTGCATTTAAATTTTCTGAGAAAAATCATGAAATATTTTTATAAGGCGCCATCTAGCGACTTTATGAGAAATACTAAGGACATTTCGTGAAGTGCAGCTGATAGAGCAAGAAAAACTCTTTCATATGATACTGATTTGAGTAATTTCCAATTAAGTTTTCCCAAGATATTTTTTTCCAAATTAATGCTCGCTTTGCACCCACCACTTTATTTGAAGAGTGAGATACAAAAGAGTTAAACCAAAAATGTTCATAACAAACACGATATTTAGTGCAGCTAATCTTGGCAAATTGTAGAGAAAGCTGGTGAACGGTTTCCAAGATACACCCGCTTACCTAGCTTAGTAGCCTGAATGCAGGGTGTTCCAAGATGTTTTTAGCAGCATATAACTCAAAATGAATGCATTCATTTGAAAATTTAGAAATGTGAATTGGACGTACAATGCTCATTTGAGGTATATTTGAGATCTGTAACGTCATCTCAGGCGTTGTGACATCATCACCATGAAAAACCTTAATTGGATCAGGGGGTGAAAATTAGCTCAAATGAAAAAGCCTTTCAATCCTTATTCAACGACATACCACAATGAGGTTAATAATGTAAACAAATTTGCCAAATTTTTAATTTATTTGGTGTTTTTAAATGAAACTCAAGGTCTCTAGTTAATTCCACAATATAATACAAGTTATTGAAAATTCTAAAAAATTGACAATTGTTTCGATAAATCAATATCGTCGTCAGAATGACAGAAGTTACATTTCATTTTATGCCTACCTGATGTTTAGTAGTTATTTTTGGCTAGACCAAGAAGTAACCTAACTTGTGATTGGCTTAATATATGTTTATAGAAAAAAGAAGAAGATGTGATATTACAAATATTGAAGCTTAGATATTATTAGCCCTATGGTGATATCCTGGATATCATTTTTCCAATTGAGATCAGTATAACTGTGCAATAATATAGAAAACCAGGAAAACTATATCTGCTGATCTTTACAATTATCACTTAAGAAGAGTTTATTAGTGGAGAATTCCCTAGATTTAACTGTTCATTGACAACTTCATATTGTGGGTTTCTTAAATGTCTTCTAATTTCCAGTTCTTCAAGGAAATCCAGTTCTTGTTTCTTTTCACAAATATGCAGTACTTCTAGTTCTGTGTTAGGTGTCAGTGAATGATTGGTATCAAGTAGATGTTTTGCGTAGTGGGATTTATCTGGTTGTTTTAATCTGTATGCTCGTAAATGCTCACTGTATCGTATTTCAAAATTCCTAAGGGTCTGACCCAAATAGACAGCATTACATTCTGGACATTTGAGTTTATATATACCTGACTTCTTTAATAGTGGTATTTTTGTTTTTACATTTAACAATTTTGTACTAACGTTACTTTCTGTTTTAAAAGAAATTGTTGTATTCGTTGCTGAATATATTATCTTTGAAATATTATTAGAAATATTTCCTGCATGTGTGATGGTTTTATAAGTTTAGGATATATTAGTTGTAATGCCACTTTTTCCTCTTTTTTACTAAATAGCTTATTTATCATATCTAATGGATAACCGTTAGATGTTGCTATTTGTCTAATTGTATTAATCTCTCTATCAAAATTACATTTGTTCATAGGAACTGAAAAAGCTCTATGTATCATTAAATTATATGCTGCTAGTCTGTGTGAAACAGGGTGGTTAGGATTGAATGGAATTGTTACATCAGTTTGTGTTGGTTTTCGGTAAATTGAATAATCAAGTACATTATTAACTCTTTGAAATTTTAAATCAAGGAAATTGATTGACCTATTTTCTTCAATTTCTAATGTAAATTTAATTTTCGGGTGTAAATTATTGATGTGGTTGAAAAATACATCTAATTGTCGTTCTGCAACGAATACAACAATTTCTTTTAAAACAGAAAGTAACGTTAGTACAATATTGTTAAATGTAAAAACAGAAATACCACTATTAAAGAAGTCAGGTATATATAAACTCAAATGTCCAGAATGTAATGCTGTCTATTTGGGTCAGACCCTTAGGAATTTTGAAATACGATACGGTGAGCACTTACGAGCATACAGATTAAAACAACCAGATAACTCCCACTACGCAAAACATCTACTTGACACCAATCATTCATTGACACCTAACACAGAACTAGAAGTACTGCATATTTGTGAAAAGAAACAAGAACTGGATTTCCTTGAAGAACTGGAAATTAGAAGACATTTAAGAAACCCACAATATGAAGTTGTCAATGAACAGTTAAATCTAGGGAATTCTCCACTAATAAACTGTCTTCTTAAGTGATAATTGTAAAGATCAGCAGATATAGTTTTCCTGGTTTTCTATATCATTGCACAGTTATACTGATCTTAATTGGAAAAATGATATCCAGGATATCACCATAGGGCTAATAATATCTAAGCTTCAATATTTGTAATATCACATCTTCTTTTTTTTTCTATAAACATATATTAAGCCAATCACAAGTTAGGTTACTTCTTGGTCTAGCCAAAAATAACTACTAAACATCAGGTAGGCATAAAATGAAATGTAACTTCTGTCATTCTGACGATGATATTGATTTATCGAAACAATTGTCAATTTTTTCGAATTTTCAATAACTTGTAATATATTGTGGAATTAACTAGAGACCTTGAGTTTCATTTAAGATTACTAATATGAGCATATTCCACGAAGTAAGGGTCGAGACAGACAATTTCATTTCAATTTAATGGTGCATTTATAATTTCCAAAGTATCCTGAAGCCTGGCCTATTAATTTAATTTAAAAATATCTTTATTACAATAGTTTAAAATATCCAGTTACAAAGGAGGTGAAAAAATAACTATAGTGTAGCCGATGTTCTGGCATTTCCCACCACCTTGGTGTACTTCTGGAGAAGGATGTGATTCCTTGCCAATGGCACTATTCACTTGTTATGACTGTGTTTACCAACCTTGTCCCGAATATACAAATATGACTCCCCAGAATTTTCGAGTCGTCCCTGAAAAACGGCTGAAAAACAGGGTTTCAAAACCGAAGAGGTTAGTTTATGAGAGATGTTGTTTGGATGGGGTATATTTTGTGTCTGTTGAGAGTGACTGTTGTGAATAGGGGTTGTTTGGGTCCCTATATCGATGCATTGGGTTTTTGTGAGGAAAGCAAGTTATTATGCAAATAGTGTACCATGCAGAAGCCTACACCCACTATCAAGGGTGTCTTCTGCGCGACTCACGAAGATTTTTGGGGAGACAATTGTTATAAAAATTCGTTGATATTTTAGTTATGAAGTCCTTGATAGTAGGTAGGTTTGCTTGTTCATGTAACCAGGTGTTTTTGGGTAGTCTTGGATAAATTATTGAGTGTTTTATTGCCATACGTAGACACTTATTTTGTACAACCTGCAGTGTGTTAAAATTATGTTTAGTGAATGTGTAGTAAACTGGAGCGGCGTAGGTTAAGATTGGGCGTATTATGTGTTTGTATATAGTGATTTTGTTTGTGGTTGAGAGATTACGGTGCTCACAAATTAACGGATACAATTGGCTCATTGCAATCTTAACTTTTAAAACCTGTTGGGCAATATGCGCGTTGGCGTTTGTATTGCCATGAACAGTATAACCCAAGTATTTTATTGTATTACTAGCGGATAAGTATTCTAATGATTATACGATCAGATAGATAGATATCCCACCGCTGTCACCACTCTAATAATATACGCTGTCACCACTCTAATGATATACGATTATGATATCACTATAATCCCTATTATTTACTGATGTCACCACTCTAATAAATGGGTATTTTCTTTTTCGTTCTTATGGTGAAGCCGTGATAAACTCAGCCGATGTTGCTGATATCCCAGGCTGTCACCAATCTAATAAACACCACTATGTAGCTACCAAAGATAATAATCGCTGTCACCAGTGTAATAACTTGTATTGTATCGAATCGGTATTATCCTATAGTTCCTAGTAGTATCCTATATCTGGGGTAATGTATATAGTAGTTCTCTGTTACCAGTGTAGTCACTCTATCTATCGTCCCTTTTTTCTCTATCTGTACAGCTGCTGTCACCAGTGCCTGATGGCACAAAAAAAAATTATAGAACCCGGGATTCTCCCTGCGGAATTTCCTCGAGGAAGGGGGGTTGTTCCGGGCTCGAGCGGTCGAAGACGTCGTGGGGCCCCTTGGGCTTATACAGTGTGCCAAGCCCGAGTTCGTAGTGCAGGGTTAGCTGGTCCGACCTATTTGACGGGTATGGGGTTGGTGAGGATTGAGATAATTGAAAGGTTAGAGCATATGATAACAATATATTACAAAAAAAAACAAAACTGTGTCAAATAACCTCCGAAAGTAAACTAGTATTAGCGGTACCTGAACTATGACCTCTATTTCTAGTATAAACGTCTACCAAACTCTATGATCTAGGATTTAACTAAAATTCTCAAGTGTACAATATAAAATATCTCTGAAATGGTTTTAACTTATGGATCTCCAGTGCAACGGAGAATATCAATATGTTTGACTAAAATCCCTAGTGTAACGTAAATAACTCTAAAAAAGATTACATATAGTGGAAAAGATCTCTAATGTCGAATTAGGTATAGTATCGAGCCAAATGTAGTTATATCTACGTAGTTTGATTAACTAATTAGATGATAAAGAGACAATATGCACAAAAAAAAATCTCTGAATATAACTAGATAAAATGCCCCTATACTCTTGGGCCTTAGCGGTAGATGAAGGGCGCTGATGTATAAGAACACTCGATATGACTGAACACCTTGTAGAGTCCCTTAACTTTCTTGGGTTACCCGATTTAGTCAAAGAAAAAAAAAATATAATAACACCAACCAATATTCAATATAATAAATGAATTTGAACTTTTAAAAAAACTTACGTTTTGACAATCCCACAGGTCACATAAATATTCACACTATTACTTTTTGAGGGTGAGGGTCCGTCAAGACTCAGACTTGCCTCACCAGGGGAGAGATAATACCTATCTCGCCGACTGACTGACGGACTGACTGTCCCTTTTCCTAATATTTTTTCCATATTTATTTCCGTAATTCACCTTCAATGAAGGTTAATTATTCATATTTGTTTTATTTCGTGGTTTACCAAACTGACCTGTACGTGATATCTAATATTGTGTTAACCTTTGTTTTGTTTGTATATTTTCCTTTGGTTGAGGTCGATAATTAATAACTATTTTGAATTAAAAAACGAAATTCTATAGTGTTAGCCTTGTTTTGTTTAAATGTTTTAATTTATTTGAGGTCGGTAAATTTGATAACGATTTTGAATTAAAAGAAATTATCTATATAGGGTGTTTTTAGAACCTCTGTCATATCTCGTGTTTATTACAGTATTGTCCATCGATACACAACTGCAACTGCAATGAGTTTTTTCTTGCTCTCCTCCTGAGTAACAAGTACTCTGTTTTGGAGGTGTTAATTGTAAGTTTGTTATCTCTCATGTATGGTAAGATAAGCGTGTTGATGTTTGATTGAATGTTAAGTAGTGCAGTTTCTGATGTTGTAGCAGATGATACAAAACAGGTGTCATCAGCGTACATGGCGGTAAGGATGTTCTGGGAGGTAGGGGGATCATAAGTAAATAATGAATACAGCAAAGGTGATAAAACTGATCCTTGGGGAACGCCGGCTTGGATCAGGAATGGCCCCGCCAGTCCTTCGTTCACCTTGGAGTAGAATTTACGATTTTCAATATAGGATTTTATAATTTTAATTAAATAGTCTGGCAATTTAATTTTTATTAGTTTATGTAATAATCCCTCGTTCCATACGGAGTCAAAGGCTTTCTGTATGTCTATGGTGACCATAACAGATTTTTGTTTAGCAAAAAAACCTTCTCTTATGAAGTTGAATACTCTAATGATTTGGGCTACAGTACTATGGCCGCCCCTAAAACCGTATTGCTCGAGAGGTATTATATTATTTTTGTCAACAAATAATTGAATTCTGTTAAGAATGATTTTGTCCATCACCTTTGCTATATTATTTAACAAGGAAATGGGTCTATAACTATCTACATAACAATGTTGCTTATTAGCTTTGATGATGGGTATGACGTTGGCTGTTTTGAGCATATCCGGGTAGTTACCTGTTTTAATTATATAATTAGCTATATATGTTAGTTGAACTATCGCTTTTTTAGGTAAATTTTTGAGGAGGATGTTAGGTATCCCATCAATCCCCGGCGCTGTTTTATTTTAAAGTGTAAAAATTGTTCGGTAAATTTCATGCGTGGTTACTAAGTTCTTCGTGTGTAGAATGGGTGTATTATTTAAATGGTTTTGTACTGTGTGCGAAATATTGTAATGAACTTGAGTGTTTGGAGCATTGTTTGTGAAATTATTTTGGAAATACTCTCCAAAGGCCTTTGCGATGTCTGAGTTTTGAGAGTACGTCTTACCATTAACAATTATTTTTGAAACGTCTTGTTTATTACCTTTTAGTTTCCTTGTAATTTTCCATAAAGAGTTATCTTGAGGAGATAATTTGTCTAAAAATGTTTTCCACGTGTAATTGCGGTATTCTTTTATTAATCTATTTATAGTGTTTTAATAGTGATTGAGAATCTCTTTATCTAAGTGATCTCTAGAAGTTTGCCATCTACGCCGGATTGAGTTCATTTCTTTTATCATTTTGGTTATGTATTCAGGAAGGGAGTTAAAGTTTTGAGATTTAGCTTTACAAGTTGTGGATTTATCTCTCGCAGTGGTAACTATTTCTTGCAAGTTAAGTGTTGTATTAGATAATTGGTTAATGTCTTTGATATTATCTGTAATAATTAGGTGTTCGTTAATGAGATTGCTAAATACTTTCCAATTAGTGGTTGTATAATCGTATGTTTTTTTGGTTAAGGAATGTGTGTTATGTGAAATTTTAAGTACAAGTAGGATGGGATCATGATCGGAATTCAGGTCAGGGATGGTTTTTAATTTGGTGATAGTATTGACATTACGGCCAATAGCTATATCTATTGTGCTGGGAGTGTAATTATTGAAGGGAAAGTGGGTAGGGTCGTCCGTGCTGTAGATATTGCAATCCGAGTTATCACAGAACCTTTGAAGATTATTTCCATTTGTGTTTGGGTGGGTGGCATAAGAATCCCATAGCGGGTGCTTGCAGTTCAAGTCTCCCACTATAAGAACCTTGTTATGAGTCTTTGTTATATTATAAAAGTCAAGCTCAGTTAATTTATTAAAGGGGTGGCTATACGCACCTACTAATTTGAGTTTATTATCAATTAATAACGAGATATGCTCAATTAATGAATTGTTTGGTTGCAAGAGTTGGAAATTTATGTATTTTTTGTTAAGTACTGCGATACCGCCTCCGCCGACATTTGCAGGGCGATCTTGTCTAAGTAGACTATAATCGGGGTTTCTGAAATTCACGAATTTATTAGGTTTTAGGAATGTATCGATAAGAAAGAAAATATCTGGTTTCTGAGCATCGAGAATATGTCTGATAAGATGGAGCTTGTTCATAATTCCATGAACGTTACAGAAAATTATTTTGAGAGAATTTCGTTTTTGAACTCCTATTTTTCCACCTACCTGTTTAGATGTCATATTTGTCTATTCCTTGTACAAAGTTGTTATACACCGTAAACTTGTCAAGTTTGGTTGTGGCTTTTTCCATTTCTCGAATTAGATCTGATACTGCTCTCGTCAATTCGTCTATGTTGACCATGTTGTTAAGTTCTTTAAATAGATAATTTAAATGCGTGAACTTAGTAACTGCTGTTGTCTGTAGGGTGGTTACTTGTGATGGCCGGGCCTGGGTAGAGGGCTGTTTGGCTGCTACTGCTGACCTGGAGGGGGGTAGTGTCGGAAAGTCTTCTTTTCCAGCTCTTACGTTTCTATTCCATGGGTTACTTGGAATTGGGGCTGGGATGAACTTGGTTGTTTCATTTTTGTTGTTCGTATTTTTGTTTCTCCTAAGTTCTAGCCATTCGCGACGTTTTATATATTCGGGACAGATCTCGGCATTTGCAGGGTGATCGCCACTGCAGTTGGCACATTTTGCGGGCTTCGATCTGTCCTTAGGGGATTCGGGAAAGAGATGCGGTTGTGCACATTTCAGGCATTTGGGGGCTCTGCCGCAGTTGGAGGTTGCGTGCCCCCAAAGCTGGCAGATATGGCATTGTATAATGGGTTTAGCTTGCCTTATAAACTCCCATTGCACTCGTGTGTACTCAATAATTTTAACGTTTTTGTTCAAATAATCAAGTGTGATTTTTGAATCAGTAACTACTAAATAAAGAGGTCTGCCTTTAGTAGTCATTCTGAATATATCTTTGATTTTGAGGTTGTACGTTGTTGTAAGATCTTCCTTGATTTGTTGTATGCCTTCGGTGAGCCCTCTGAGTATGAAGGCATGGTTTTTGTCCTCCCTTCTGGAGTGAGAATGAAATGGCATTTTTTCCATTCTTAGGGCTGTTTTCAAGTTTTCAAAATCTGTAACATCTTTCGTGAAGATAATAGTAGAATTCGCAGTATACTTCATTTCGAATTTATTTTTGAGTTCCATTTTTAGCCGATTTACAATTTCTCGGTGTGCTGAGACATTACCATCTATCACTATCGGAGGACAAGCGACAGTAGATTTTTTGTTAGTGTTAAGAGCTTCTTTTTCTTTGGGTCGCTTTTTTTGTTGATTAACTGCCGGTTCGTTTGATGATTCAGATATAGGGCTAAATTTTTTGAATCTTGTCTTTTTCCTCTTTTTTTGTGCAGGGGCGACACATTGAATTTCGTCCTCGGATGATTCTGACAGCGACTGATATATGTTGTCTGTTGTTATAATATCTTAATTTTTGGTTGCTTGTCTAATGAGATTCGTGAATTTCATAACTTTTCTGGGCTTGACAAATCCTGGTGGCGTGATATCGTTTGTTTCCATCTGGCTATTCTGGGGGATGCTCGTTGTAGCGTTAATGTCTTCATAGGTTTTTTTGGTCATATCCAGTGTTTTGGCTATGACTGGTTTGGGGTTGATTGGCGGGGGTGCGTTTCTCTTTGTCGACCTATTCCGCCCATGACGTTTCGTGTGTGTGCACCTGGGCCTGAACCGTTGTTGTGTTTACCTGCTGCCTAGCTATTTGTGAATCCTATGAATTCGCCTCACTCAAGTCTCCAATCGCATCATCCTTCATATTTTGAGAGAAATTTAGATTTCGATTTAATTCTGTCCCGTCTGGGGTAGACAATCCAAGTTGAATTCTGTTTCTATAAACTTTTCTGTTTCAGTTCCTATACACCTTTTCTCAGATTTTTCTATACAGTCGCTTACTAGACACTTGTTTTCAGTGTCTGGTTTCTTACTGTTAATGTTAGTCTCTGGTTTTGAGGAGGATGAATTTGTATTTAATGTATTTTTGGTGTTTACTATACACTTTTCTGTATCGGATCCTATACACTTGTTCTCGGAGCTTTCTATACAGTTTTTAATTTCACTTACTAGACACTTGTTTTCAGCATCTGGTTTCTTGGTATTAGTCTCTTGTTCTAAAGAGGATGCGTTTGTGTTTAATGTATTTTTGATGTTTTCTATACACTTTTCTCCCACGTTTAGAGCTTTTGCGAATTCTAGTCAGTGTCTACCAAATCTAGACACTTTTTATCAATATTTATCACGTTTTGACTGGGGATTGTATTTGTATGTGTTTCACCTGAAACTTCGTCTATATAGACTAATTTGTGATAGTTTAGATACTTTGATTGCAATTCGAGTTTTCGATTTCTAATTCTCTTAATCTGTTCAGCGTATTTATTGTGAGTGTCATTCTGTGGATGACCGTGGTTCGTCTTCTACATTGGCTGAATTAATTTTTAACAAAGGTTTCCGTTCAGTTTTTTTTGGTACTATAGTTTGTTTGTCTGTATGTTTTTTGTGTTTAGTTAGAGATTGTGGCTTTTTATTTTCTTTTTTTGCGAGGTTTTCAATGTCACAGGGTATTTTTGTTTATGTTTAACACTAATATTATTGTCACTATTTAAACTTTCTGTGTTGAAAAATTCTGGATTTTGTAACTTGGTTTTTTAATTTTTTTGCGAAGCCGACGGGTATATTCCGTTACATACGGAGTACCCGTAATTGGGGGTGAAGATCCCGGTGAGAAATCTATGAGGGTTGGATCAATAGTTTTCTCTGAACAAAAACTTTCAATTTATAAACTTTAAAATATGGTTTTAATAATACTTATTAGACAAAAATTCAATAAAGGCACGTTGAATATTAGCAAGGAAGTGTTAAGCCAAGCCTATTTTTACTTTTAACTAGTTTTTACAAATTCAAAAGAAAAGCAAGTTGGCCTTAGGATATTTTTTGACAACTACAAATAGTATACTAACACCTAAGGTCATATCATTCTTCCTAATACGGATATTACACTTTTAAAACAGAATTTTAAAATATCCTAAATTCAAACTAGTAAAAACGCCATTCGTATTCACTCCTAATGAATACTATGTTGTTAATTTATGGCGAATGTGGAGAAAATGCACGAAATGCTCAATTCTTATACGCGGCGCGGTTTCCCGAAAGAAGAACGCCGTTTTATGTAACCTTTGTTATTGTTGAGGAGAAGGTGCGGCAAGGTCCATTTCCGAATACTAAACATAGAAATAATGAAAAACCAATACGCACCGAACAGAATGTGGTGAATGTTTTAACATATGTACCTATGAATCCACATGCGTCCACAAGATCCATTACTGCAGAAACTGGCGTGTCTTCTACAACTGTTCATATGATTTTTTAAAACCAACATCACTATACATTTAAACTATGTTTGGTTAATGAATTACGACCTACGATTTGGACCGAAGACCCTTATCGCCATAATGCAAGTTATGATGCAAGACACTCCTGACCTTTTAAGTAGAATGTTATGGAGTGATGAAGCTCGTTTCGATAATAATGGGATCGTAAATCGCCATAACTGTCATTATTGGTCAGTGGAAAAGCCGCACTAGTTAAAGGAATTAATGTTTGGTGTGGGTTATTTAATGAGCGTTTAATAGGTCTCCGGTCCTGGAACACTAACAAAAAGCAGTGGAAGTGTACTCTTATCGTAAAATTGTGGTACATCGAGAAAAACAAAAATATGAATTTGGAAAATTGCACTGATAAGTAACAAAACCGAGAGGGTGTGTGTAAGTAGTCAATAAAAACAAACTTCGTAACATATTCATCGAAAAACAGTGAGTAGAAAGCTTGACTATCAATTAAGTCAATTAAAAGAAATCAACAAAAACAATAACAATTAACCAGAACAAGATATATCCAACAAAGTTGAAATAAAAATAACAGAGTCGGCTTAAGAACAAGTTCTGTAACTGAGAAGTAAGCCAGCTAGAATAACTGGTCTGAGGGTGAATATAGAAAGTTTCACGAAACAGTGCTCGAGACGCAAAAAGAGAAGTTATGGAGCAGAACATGATAGAAATTAAAGGAATGTTTAAGCAGATAAATGGACAGCTGAGGAAAGTAGAAGAAAAGCTGAATATAAATACAGATGCAATTATAGAATTAAAAGGAGGAAACGGAAAATTGAAGGAATTAATCTCATAACAAGAGGAAAGAGTATATTCAATTGAATATGAGATTGGGAGAAACAACTTGGCAATCCAGAGAATTGATGACAAAGGGGGAAGGGTAAATGAAGGAAATGCACCTTGATGGTAACGGGGATCTAGTAGAGACCAAAAGACTGGGACCGTTTAAGGCAGGAAAGAAGAGACCAATACTTATCAAACTAAAATCACGGGACACAAAGATGAAAATATATCAACACAGTTCAAGAGAAAAGAAAATACCTCATGTCCAATATGAAGGAAGCCAGAGAACAAGGGCATAAAGCCATACTAAAATACGATAAACTTGAAATCAATGGCATTAAATATGGATGGGAACATTTCAAAAGTCAGGAGACGGATACTCAAGAGGGATCGAAACGAACAGCAGCTGAGAGGTCACCGGAAAGTGTATATGAGCAAATTAAGAAAATTACCAGGGCATACCGAAAAAACTAATAGAAAAAGATGAACGGACGGACAATGCGGCGGAGAACATGGCAATGAAAAGGATAATAGCAAGCAATAAAAAAATACAAAAATGCAGAAAAAGCGGAATTTTATAAGAATTGGGACGTGGAACGTTAAAACTTTGTTGGTTGCAGGAAAAATGGAGGAGGCCTTTAGACAAATGAAGGAATACAATATAGCAGTCATGACATTACAAGAAATTGGATGGAAAGGAGAAGGGCTAATATATAAGAAAGAGTATACGATGTTTTACTTTGGAGAAGGAAAGCAAGGATACAGGGGAACAGGATTTTTAATAAATAAAAGGTTCAACATAATTGTGATAATGTACAAAAAGGTAAACGGTGGAATATCATATCTGAGATTGAAAAACAAAGCGGCCAATATAAAATTAATAAACGTATATGCCTCCACAGAAGATGTGGATGAGGGAGACAAAGACATTCTATGAGAAACTTGAAAGGATGTGCGAAGAAACCCCAAAACATGATACGGTTATATTACTGGGAGATCTCAATGCGCAAATCGGCAAATTTGGTACTTCAAGTACCATAGCACCAGTTGTACTGGCTTTAGTGAGCTGAATATCAATAGGGTTCATCTTTGAGACGGTCTAAATAATATCCAATCATGAAATTGGTCACTTGTTTATACTCCGGAGGCTTGTATCGTGTTAACAAACTGAAACTTCTTCAAAAATGACAAATATATCGTACTTAAAGTACTGTAGCACCTGTTGTATTGGCTCTGATAAGCTGAAAAGCAATAGGTTTCATCAGTGAGATGCCCTGAATAATATTCAATCATAAAATTGTTGACTTGTTGAACTCCGGAGGCTGTATCGTGCTAACAAACTGAAATTTCTCAAAAAATTACAAAATGTCGTACTTCAAGTACCATAGCACCCGTGTACTGGCTCTGGTGAACTGAAAATCAATAGGGATCATCTGTGACATGCCCTTAACAATATTCAATCATAAAATTGCTGACTTATTGCACTCCGGAGGCTGTATCGTGCTAACAAGACATGTAAGGAAAAGTGGCCGACGACAACGACGACGACGACGACGACATACACACAGGATTTTTTTTCTAAAAACCGTTTTTTCGTGTTGTTGTTGATGGAAAACGTGAAAGTAACTCAAAAAAAAATTTCAAAATTCCAACTTTTTTTGGGGTAAACCAATACTTTTCTCGCATATAGAAAGGTTGGGCGGAAAAGTAAAAAATATTTGTTCCGAAATTTACATATATAACTACATCTACAAATATATTTCAAAATAATAAGACACCTGAGAATAAAAATGACTCACATTAACTTAATAATATTTTAACCAAACTATTCAAGGAATAATCAACAAAACATCATAATTAAGTAGTGGAGTCCAAATAATTCAATCAGGTACATCAACAATGTATTCCAAAATGATAGGCACCTAAGTACTTTGAGTATTGCTTACTACAAGTGTAATATTTCGACCAGATTTCCTAAACGATATATCAAAATATTACATAAACAACAACAAGCCAATAATAACAAAATATCTTCTACAGAAAGACTCAAGGAAGAGATAAATAAGAAGTTGTCACTGACGTAGATAAGTATTACCTAAGACAACGATAATGCTAAAATATTAATAGCCTAAAGATAACGTTCGGTTAACGATATGCCTAAATATTCAAAGGTGGTTCGGAATAAAGAATGAAGGATCTTTGAAACGATACCGTGAAAATTCACTACCGCTTCACAATGAGGAACGATAAATAAATTGAAGTTATATATAAGCCAGAATACCGATTCTTAATAATTCCAGGGATATATGAAATCACCATATATCGAGGTACTACACAAAGGAACAGTCAAGAGTTCGTACAACCACCAATGATGATTACAAGATACGATAAACTTGTTGGATTCGTCAATATAGCTACATGGGATGGGTGGATTTAAAAATGATTTGAGCAGAACAATTCTAGATATAACTAAAAGAATAAATGGATACAGAAAAAATTCTAAACAAAACAAATATATTCACCAACTACAGAAAAGACTAGGTGCTACCTTATTCTTATACCAAAACGTTAAAGACCAAGACGTAATGATCGAACTACATAACTAAAAAATATAAAAAGAAATAGGGGCAGAATGAGGCAATAGTAGAATGGACAGGAAAACAAGAGGATAGGACATGAACTTATCTCCGGTAAAGGATTGAGAGAGACTCAAGGCTCGCGTTGGCAGGATCGCAGGACCTAAAGTAGCAATTCTTGCTGGGGTGGAGGAAATTGCAAAGAAGAACTACCGGCTACCCTAAGAAGCAAAAAACGCCAGCCTTAACCATCAACGTCCTCGTCATAATCGTCCAACTCTGGTAAATTAGTATTAAAATCCGTAAAGTCTTTTCTAAGATCAGAAACATGAAAATGGCCAACATCATTACCCTTCAAATCTTTTCAATTGTAAACCAATTTAGAAATGACCTTATTGACAATACACTGAATATATTTTTCAACAAAGATTCTATTAGCTCTTTCTTGATTTAAAAGACCAGACAAAATTCTACCTTTCTGTTCTACTGTATTAGGAACCTCAACATCACGAATTAGTAATTCATAATCTAGCTCTTTCGATTCAAGATGCGAAGCCTGCATCATGTAATTTATTATAAATCTAATCATTGAGAATGAAATTTAAAAAAAAATTAAGACCAAGTTTACCTACCAGTTTCCTAAACTGTAATTCAAAATTTTAAAAGTTAATACTGCAAAAAAGTTGAAAAAGTAGTACTATTTATAAAAATGTAAAAAATTGCAAAAAACCAATACTAACAACGGCGCCATTTGTAACCACTTGTAACCGCTAAAGCGGGATCGATCTTAATCTAAATTTGCTTAAATTACTAAATTACAATAATTGAAAAAAACGATGTAGCTTCCTTGAATTGTTGAATGAATCCTAGCATGGTCCGTGAGATCTAAGAAACCAACCTCGGCGAAATCGGAAGTATCGGGACTCGAAATCTCAATAGTGATACTCTCACATTCCGGACTCCAAAGCCCGATTCTGGCGATATTCTTGAACTTGTGGCCAAAAATAAATATTTGGACAGGCCTACAAAATTTAATTGTTTCAGGAACTCAAGGTCAAGCTATTCGGATTTCGATTAATATACAAAAAGCACAAAATATCATAATATATTTTTTCTACTTCCGTTACTAAAACTGAATTTAGAATACGAGTGTGACATGCGCAGAATTACTCTTTAAACAGTGTTTAAAATAGAAATAGTTACATCTCGTTTATCTTTTGTTTTTTAAACGTTACATCAAGTGTATCTTTCGTATGTTAAATTTCATGTTTTATTATAATTTCGTTGTTCTGTGTTATTTGATTTGTCAGTCAGCCGTCAGCCATCGTCCGTCATGTTATGAATAAAATTAAAATATAATTTACTTTGTTTATTGTTCATTCCTGCGGACAAAGAGAAAGTATAGTGAGCACCTCGTGTTAAAAAGGTCTTTAGTCACTCGTTTCGCAAGGCACTCGTTCCGCTTTGCTCCATTCGTGTCTATTAAAACTCGTGACTAAAGTAGTCTTTTTGACACTTGGTACTTAATGTACTATTAAAAGATTAATTCGAAATTGAATGAAAAATATTTGAATCAAACGATACTAAATTTTGATCAAATAAACAGCGATAACTACTTACAAAATTATAGATTGAATAAAGTATTATAAGAAAATGTTATAGAAAGTAAAAATCATTTATAAATTTAAGACTTACAAGAAATTAATAATTCGAATGACATACCTCAAAATCTTTCTGGATGTTTACAAAACTTTAGAAATCTAGGTACTAATTAACTTCTTATGCACAACTTCTACTATACTGTAGGCAGAATTAAGAGGTCGAATTGACTTATGAAGTGCTCTAAATACAAATTCTTATCAGATTATCAATTACAGTTAACTGGTTTTTAAAAATCAACTCGTTACAAGGGCAAAATAAAAACTTTACTGTAATTCGATTCCTGCATTATTTGGTTACCAAAAAAATATCGTTTTGATACTGTAAAAGTAGTATTTCCGATCAGGGGGCATTTATACCTCGATTGCAATCGAAACATGAGTATTGAAAATCAAAAAGCATACACTGAGTTACCAGATGACTGGAGATACGAATTAAAAAATTGCCGTGTAAAATTAACACCATTTGAAGTCATTGATTGTGGCGAAAACTTTGATTTTCAAAATATATGGCACTATCACAGCTTACATTGATGCACTATGATAAGAGGTCATGCGTTTATTTTATAAAAAGTAATCTCGGGTACCTCTTTGCAGATAGTTCTAATCAAATGAATCAAGTACAACAACCAAAAAAAAAGATCAATATATTTTGCCGTAAATTGCAGAAAATCCCAAACATTTTCAACTAACAATAGATTGAGTATTCCTTAGCTTAAAAACTTTATCGGGTTTACTCAAGGAATACATTTTGCTCGATTCTTGAGCAAGGTTTGATATACAGGGTGTCCCGGGACTAATGGGAAAAAAGTCAGGAGCGTATAATCTGAGTCAAAATAATGTTAGTACTTCATATAAACTTTTTCTATTCAGGCCCTCGTTTTCGAGTTATAGGCCTCCAAAGTTTTAATTTTGAATTTGGTTTTCATTTTTATTTTTTGTACTAGTTATTTGATCTTTATAAAATTCACGGCAAAGCTATAATGTACATGTATGTTTATTTTGGTAAGGTAAACAGATTTACAGTAGTGCCTTGAAGCCAGGGACGGACTACTCGCAATGGTTAGTGATTCAAAAAATTTGCAGGGATGGCACACCCTGTATGAATTTATCGAAATTCACTTCCCCACACATTAAGCTAACGAAAAGGTACTCTTGTTGGAACTCGATAAAATAAGCCGTTTGGCTAATATTTACAGTTTTATTAATGCGCTACGTACCAATTTACGCATTCGCCATTTTTATAAGTACACAACGAGGTAAAACTAACTTATTAATACGATGTCCAAGATTTACCTTCAGTACTACAAAAAAATAATTTAACGATAGCAGAAGATAAAAAACATTAACGAGTTATTAATTGGAAAGTTGCTAAAAACTTTTTAAAAGTGTTTTTACCGTTTAGCAAGTAACCATAGGATTAGTTGTCAAACATTGTGTAGAATAGTTCGTAGTCAGTACTTGTCAATAATTGATAAGTCCTTAATTTAACAGTTACAATGGCAGAATTCACTTTTATTGAGTACGCAGATATGAATTTGATGTATAGACTGGTTTCTCGAAACTGTTTAGAGGCCAGAAGGCTTTATGCAGAACATTTTGCAAACAGAGCATTGCCAGACAGACGAATGTTTGAGCGTATTGATCTCAGGTTACATGAAACAGGTATGAATAAGTAAATGTAATTTTCCATGTATACAAAACAAAGTTTCAAATTTTAGGAAGTTTTTTGCCAAAAAAAAGGTGAAGAAGGTCCAGTACGAAGCGTACGTACTGTGGCAGTTGAACAAGACTTGTTAAATGCAGTTGATAATGAACCATCAACGAGTTTACGAAAATTATCAAGAGAACATAACGTCTGGAAATCAGTTGTTCATCGCGATCTAAAAGAACAGCTGTTATATCCTTTTCACATGACAAAAGTACAAAGTATGACAGTGGCTGATTATCCTTCACGACTTGAGTATAGCCAGTGGTTTCTGCGACAACAACAAGCAGACAATACATTTATTAGTAACGTTTTCTTTACGAACGAAACAGGTTTCACCAGAGATGGAGTCATAAATTCTCATAATATGCATTTATGGGATGATGTGAATCCACATGGCATTATCCAAACTAGGAGCCAGCATAGATTCATGGTTAATGTTTGAGCAGGAATAGTTGGCAATCATTTGATAGGGTCATACTTTATTGACGATACTTTGACCGGTCAAAGATATTTGGAGTTTTTGCAAAATGAGTTATGGAACCTGTTTGATTATGTGCTACTACAAACTCGTAGGAATTTATGGTTCATGCATGATAGGGCCCCTCCTCATTTCAGTTTAGATGTACGACAGCATTTACACACAAGGTTTCCTAATAGATGGATTGGTCGTGGAGGCCCTTTTCAATGACCACCGCGATCAGGAGACGTTAATCCTAAGGATTCCTTCCTCTAGGGTTATCTCAAAAGTAAGGTATACGCAACACCTGTGCAAACAGGGCAAGATTTAATAGACAGAATTGCGTTACACTGCAATGTTATTAGAAATAATGTGGGATTGCTTTTTCAAGTGCAAAGAAACAACCTTCGTAGACTTAGAATGTGCGTGGAAGTGGAAGGAGCTCATATTGAACATTTATTAGAAGAACGTTAGTTTTTGTTGTTGTTTAGGAATTAGTTTTAGTCCATTGTTTTATAACTTGTGTTTTTTGAGGTTTTCTTAATGGTTTAATAATGTTGTGTTCGTAATTTTGATTAAAAGCAACTAATTACGTTGTTTGCGTACCTATTTAATTCCCATTAAATAATTTCTCAATGTTTTAATCATCTGCTATCATCAAATTATTTTCTTGTAGTACATCGTATTAATAAGTTAGTTAGGTAAATTTGTACGTAGTGCATTAATAAAACTGTAAATATTAGCCAAACGGCTTATTTTAGCGAATTCCAGCAAAAGTACCTTTTCGTTAGATTAATGTGTGGAGAAGTCAATTTCGATAATTTCATATAGGGTGTGCCATCCCTCCAAAATTTTTGGATCACTAACCATTGCGAGTGGTCCGTCCCTGGCTTCAAGGCACTACTGTAAATCTGTTTACCTTTCCAAAATAAACATACACGTACATTATAGGTTTGCCGTAAATTTCATAAAGATCAAATAACTAGTACAAAAAATAAAAATAAAAACCAAATTCAAAATTAAAACTTTGGAGGCCTATAACTCGAAAACGAGGGCCTGAATAGAAAAAGTTTATATGAAGTACTAACATTATTTTGGCTCAGATTATACGCTCCTGACTTTTTTCCCATTAGTCCCGGGGCACCCTGTATATTAGGGTACATTCCGAGAAATGTGATAGTCACTTGATATGACCATTGTGTGTATTTGAAGTAACATTCTAAGAATGCTTTAAAAAGCGTATTCAATAGGAATATATCATTAAAGTGAATAGAATATGTTCTTGCTTTTACTTCCAAGTATATTCATGAAAATAGCGGAATACCAAGAATCATATTGGAATATGACTCCATTTTAGGTCAACTAAGGAATATTCTAAGAACTTTTATATTGTATATGTGATTAGGGGGTTTCTTGAATTTTCTATTTAATAACAAGAATCCTTCAAGTCCTAGATAATTTGTTTTTATTACATAAATAAATCTCCAGAAAGTACTACATATTACAATCGTCCAATTTTTCTTTAGGCCCAACCAATAGATCCAGAACTAACGGCGAAACTTCTCGGACATGGCGTAGCTGTTTCTCCCGTTGTAACGGTGGAACCGAGAAGACGAAAATTCCACAAAGCCATCACATTAAGTATGCCTGCACCTCGTGCTCATTCTCAAGGGATGATCAATCAATACTCTGGATCTGCTCCCACATTAAGGCTGCTTTGTTCAATTACCGGTAAGTATCATAGGGAGGATAATTTATTTAATATATACTCATGTATAAATAAAAAAAGGGGATTTGGATCCTAAAATTTAAGAGAAGAGAGATAATGAATAAATATCAGATAAAAGTTTGAGATGCATTTATTTGAACAATTGAATTAAAAAACTTTTTGGAAACATCGGATGAATTTTAGTTGAATGCCTGGCGTTAGAGATTGTGTTCGGCTATTAAAGTATGAAATAAATTTTTAATATTAACTAACCTAGCTCGTCCACCAGTTTTATTATCAGCTCATTCGCCATTTTTTTAACTTTACCTTTATTCAGAAAAATATATTATTCGCTTCAAGATTTGGTAATAACCAAAACTATCGAAATTTGATCAATCCTTAACCCGAACGTTTAAGCCACAATAATTTGTTCGTTCATGTTTTCGTTTCTTGAAGTGAAATAATAGGTTTTAAAAAACATTATGGAAGTATTTCCCTAGTTTCAACTAACATACCTATGAAGGGTGAATCAATTATTGAAATATTTGTAGAACATGTCGAAGCAATCCATTTAAATTACAAAATAAGATTGTTTCTAGCTCTATATTCAATTCCCTCCTATTATATTTGCAGCTCACAAATATTCAAATGAATAACTATATGCGACACAATGTTTTAAAGATCCATTCAATCTTCACTCAAAAATGTTATCGTTGCAAAATTCACTGGATAAATTAACAATAAAAATATTTCATAAACTAAATTGCCTGCAACATACATTACAGAGGTAATAAGTAATACCAATCAGTTAATAAAAGTAATACTAGGGACTTAGTTAGTTATGGATAAAATTAAAAACAAATAAGAACGAATTTTAACGTGGGCGATATTCAAAATATTTACCCCTAACGGTTATTTTTCACATAAGTATTAGATCAGGTGATTGGGCTCCCCGTTCTTTAGATTCTTAGTTTCCTCTTATCTTTTACTCCTTTCTCAGCTTCCCACCATCCACTCCTGGATGTAAGCCTCTTCCATGCTTTTCCATCATTGTCTATTCCCAGTTTCTAGCCGCCTACATCGACTTCTCTTTGATTAGCGTGATGTCCGTTGAAGTATCCATACTTTCGATATTTCTGGATTCTGTCTGGCTAAATGGCCTGCCTACCTCTATTTAAGGCCGGCTATGGTCTTCATTACAACCTTCAATCCAGTTCATCCCCTCAAATCCTCAAATCAAAGTATTGCTGGATATGGATTTCACCTTATCGCTGATATTTATAGGTTTTCTAAATTAGTATGTTAGTTGGAGAGAACTAGAAATCATCTTAATTCAAAATATAGCTAATACATCATTTGATGTATAGCAGCGGTTCTCAACCTGGGGTATGCGAACCCCTTGGGGTTCGCAACGGTTTAGTAGGGGGTTCGCGGAACGAAAATATGTAATGGCATATATAGGTAGGAAAATACTTGTAGCTAAATAATAACCTGCTACATCCGTTTGCTGTAGCAACGAAGCTCGTGGAAGAGTCCACTGTGTAGGAAGCGAGGAAGTAGATGCTGGCAGATACACCCCTCCATTCTTTAATATTAGACTCGCCCAGGCTACTGTACTGTCGCCGTCAGTCATCTTGAGGCATGGGCAGGGTGCAGATGTAAACACAGTGCTTTTGTATTTATCTGTAGTTGTTAAAATAGTTGTTTGTTAAAATACGAGTACTATAAAACGTGTCATGGATAAGTGGTTGAAAACTGGTGGTAAAGTAATAACTTCTTTGCAGAACAAGACCAACGACAGTCAAGTACCGAGTACAACAACGGGCAATAAAATGCCCTCACAGGTTAGTGATAATACTGAGCGAAGCTTACATAAAAGAAAATGTGAAGGAACTGACACTGTCACTGAGAAGAATACTTTGATGAGTATTTAAAGTACGGATTTTATTTTGTCGGTGAAAATGACTGTCCCAAACCGCAATGCTTAGTATTCGGCGAGCTGTTAGTAAATAGTAGCATGAAGCCTTCACATCTAAAACGACATTTACAAACAAAACATGCTAACTATGAAAATAAAGATCGTAGTTTTTTTGAGCGGCTTTCAAAACAAAAAAATGTAGTACCTTATTTTGAGACAGCTGACAAAGGCAAAGAAAATGAGCTTGAAACGTCATATAAAATAAGTTACCGTATTGCTTAATCTGGAAAAAACCACACCATAGCAGAAAATTTAATAGTTCCGTTTGCATGCTTGGTGAAGAAAGTGCGAAGAAAATAGACATATACCTGTTTCTAATTCAACTACTCGTATATCTCGCAGAATCAGGGATATGTCGGACGACGTTGAAGAAACAGTAATTACGAGAATTAAGAATAGTAAGTACTTTGCTATTCAAGTTGATGAACGTACAGATGTATCAAAACGTGCTGTGCTGCTTGTAATTGCACGATATATCTATGAAAATAATGTTGAAGAAAATCTTTTACGGTGTCATCAACTGCCGGAAACAACGCAATGCTATTAATGCGTATTTTATTAAACATGACATTACCTGGGAAACTTGCTGCGGCATGTCTACCGATGGTGCAAAATCTATGTCAGGATGTTTCACTGGTCATCAGGCGCGTGTTAAAGAAGTGGCGTCTCTTTTTCACTGGACGAACTGCTGCATTCACAGACAAACTTTTGCCTGCAAAAACCTACCTGTTGGATTGAAAACTGTAGTTGACGAAGCCGTTAAAATCGTTAACTTCATCAAATCACAGGCCTTAAACTCAAGGCTGTTCAAATATCTGTGCGAGGAAATGGATAGCGTCCACATTAACTTGCTTTATCACACATAAGTCAGATGGCTCTCCCGTGGTAAAGTACTCCAAAGATTGTTTGAGTTAAGGTTTGAAGTACAGCTGTTCTTTCGGCATCATCCGTTCCATCTATCATCCAGATTACATGATAGCGAGTAGCTGCAATATTTGGCTTACCTGAGTGACATTTTTAACCAAGTCAACAAGCTTAATCTGAGTCTCCAAATAAGCTCAATAACAATTTTTAGAGTAGCAGAAAAAATGGATTATATGACGAAAAAGATTGATTTTTGGAGGCATCCTTAATGGCCAGACAGAAGTGTTTGAAACGTTGCACGACTTTTTGAAAGAGAACGAGTTACAACTCTCTAGTGCTGCCAAACTGGCAAATTCAGAACACTTGAAGGAATTGAAATCTTCATTCGCGAAATACTTTCCGAAGCTTGATGAAGGAATTAAGTAGATTCAAAACCCTTATTCTGAAGATAATTTTCAATCTGCTGTGTTGGAGATTGCAGAATAAGAAAGTCTGATAGATATATCTACTGATAGTACGTTGAAGTTACCTTTCAAGACTAAACCTCTCGTCGACTTTTGGTTGGACGTGAGCAATGAATATAAACGTCTGTCTGATCTGGCAATGAAGGTGTTGTTACCTTTTCGATCCACAGTATTAGTGAAAAGAGCCTTTTCATTATACGCTTTCATTAAGAATAAGTACAGAAACAAGTTGGATGCTTCACCAGATTTGAGATTGTACCTGGCTTATTTCGAGCCCAACTTCAAAAAGCTGTGCGCAATGAAGCAAGGGCAGGAATCACATTACCTTTTTATATTATTCTGTCTTTTTGTCAATAGGATGAATCGAAGAAACTTTTAGATTTTAGGTAATTTTTATCAAAATTGTATCCTTTACCCTTACATGTACCTACAAAATACATGACGTTGCTTATAATGTTTTAATTGTATATATGGTAATCCTAAATTTCCCTTTTTACAATTGTCTCTGGACAGTGAATGGGCTTCGCACCATTATTCTTTTATATTGAGGGCAGAGTATCTCCTCGAATCTTCCTGTTAACATAATCACTAGGACATCTACATAATCAATTGTGTTGAAGTTGCCATTGAAACGGCTGACCAAGGAGTCTAAGACCACGTTTCACAGTAGTGGCGAAAGTACCCCTTCCTGTGGACAACCTTTTACAACCAAACCTTTGATGGTTACATCATCTACGCTGATTTTTATTGCTCTTTTTGAGAACATGTTATATATCTAGCCATTTATGGTTTGAGGTATATTCTTGTTATCAAGTGCGTTTGTTAGTTTAGGAAAAATGGTTTTGTTAAACCCACCTTCTATGTCTATGAATACACCCAGGATGGACTTTCTATATTCCAGCGATCTCTCGATACGGCCCGCCAGGAAATGATGATCCGAATCGGTAGATTTTCCTGTGGGGTATGCATATTGAGTCGGATGTAGTGGATTTTGTGTTATCACTACATCTCTTATATATCGTTCGCACATCCTATCCATGGTCTTCATTGAATACAATGATACAATATCAATTAATTCCACGGAAAAAATTTCACACATCACATGTTAAAGCTTCCTCTTTTTTAAGCATATGATGTGAATATCTAAAGTATTCAGTCCTAGGGCATGATAATATTATTTGCGTTTCTAATTACCTTAGCTTGTTCCAAAATCTACTTTAAAAGTTTTGCCATATTTTTTAAATAAGTCTTAAGATTACCGTAACATATATATTCTTCATTTTTCATCCTAGGGTAGCTGAAGCACACAGAAAGTACAACATTTTTCTCGTTAAAAATTCTCTTATATGTTTGTGACAAGAAGGGTTTGAATAACTTTGAGCTATACTTTGGAGTGGACGTTGGGTTTAATTCACTCTTAAACATTTTTAAGTACATGTTGAAACTTTTTAACTGATCCTGACCTACTTATTAATAATCTAGAGGTTGCAGTTTTCGCTAGATGAAAGTTGAATATTTAGATGAAGTATCCAGTTGGATGTTTTTATAAATATGTATCGATTATAAGTAATACAATATTGAAAATTTAGAATAATATTTATCCATTATCTTTTCTCTCTTATTTTGATAGGTTGCTAAATTCTCAAATTTCTGATAACATGTCTAATAGAGTTGATGTCAACAAGAATATATAAAAAGTTAAAAGGTGTATTATCTGATAATTGTAGAAACCCGTTTATTTCAATCTATATAATGGGACAAGTACTAAAAAAATTGACGTGAACAAAACATTTTACAATAAAACTACTTTACAGCGAATAACTTTGAATACTAAATTATGAGTACCTATATCGCTATATTTAAATCCAACAAAAGTCGATCCAATATTTTTGGCGGATTTATTGATAGTATATAATAATTTTTTGAACTATAGAAACAAAATATAAAGTTTGATGTACTCAAAATGATTCAACCCATTCCGTTTTTATACATATAGTAAAGATATTTTTAACCGATTGTTGTTACTGTAATGTTTTTCTTATTTATTTAAACAGTAAACGGGTGGTATAAACTTTAAACACACGGTATGGCTACTTACGAATTAATTTAAACACAAAACTACTCACTAACACTTAATTTATATACACTTAACTACTCACTTAAATTTAATTTATAAACGCACAACCTTAATTAATAATTTATATCAACAATTTACTGTTCGCTATTTTGGTGTATTCTTGTTTATTTGTCGAGATCACTCGCTGGTCGGTCCCTTATATGTTAGTGCCTTTTTTACTAGATAATACTAGATTGCGGCCTACACAAAAAACAAGTGGCTCTCTGGCATTTTCTAGATAAGACTGGTCGCAAAAACAATGTCTAGATAAGACTGGTCACAAATCAATGTCTAGATAAGATAGTCACAATTGTAAACAGTTCTACGAAATCCCTGCGCCTCCACCATAATTTTAACTTTCATACATGGAATAGACAGAGTCTGATTCAGGGACTATACCAGTGTGCTGTTTCGTAACATTACCCCCTCCTTAAATGGAAGTTCCTCCTGTAATTTGTGTGTAGCCGAGACTGGATGCTTGAATCATCAACTGGTCCCATTTCTACACTTTCCTATCTTATGGAAATAGCAAGGCACCGTCTTCATCGGATACTGATAACGGGGGTTGTAGCTGCAAATTAATATCTGGACACCGGTATCTCGAAAGATAATCTCTACCATGTTCCTGATAACTCGCTAATCCAACTGGTTACTCGCTATCTTAGGTATAGCCAGTTTCTTCTCGCTGGATTCTAACACATGGTCTCGGAGGTTTCGAAGTGCTTCCCACACATCGCGGTAGGTAGATCGATCTTGCAATTAATTTTTAGTTACCACGTAGAAGACGTACCGCGAAATATGTTTCAGTTTCAGTGTCTTGTCAGGGGCTGGAATCTGGTCTTCAAGTTTTTCTAAGTGCCCGAAAGACGGATGCCAACAACACCTGATTTTCTTCGGCTTCTTGTCTACCATACCTTTCAACATGTTGACGATCTGGTCAAGTTTGTCATCGTCACCTTCTTCCTGTATGGTCCTACCTTTGTTGTATCCCAAAGCCATCGTGGCTGCTTCATATTCAAGAGCAGCAGTCAATGCATAGATCAATGTTTTAGGATGGGCTAAACGAAGCGTCTTCTCCATATAGTGGTCACATAAGCCGTCAATAAAGGCCTAAATGCCTAAACATTCCATCATGTTATCTGGTGCTGACGGATAAGCAAATCGAACTAGTCGGGCAATATCCACTTCATACTCTTGAAGGGTTTGGTCACGTTTCCGCCTTCGGTTCTTCAGCTGGAATCTGTACAAATGTTCCAAATGTTCGTGACCGTATCGCATGTCCAGCTTCTTTTTCAGCTGCTCAAAGCCATCCGTTTCTTCAAGAGGCATCGTCTGAAGTACATCTAAGGCATCTCCCCGAAGCGCGATGGTTAAGTTCACTGCCTTCTCCTTATCGGACCAATTATTTCCTCTAGCGGCTGTTTCAAACTGTTTTATACAGGGTGTCCCAAATAAGAGTGACTGATTTTAAACATAAATGCCCAGCTTATTAATTGCTCCAAATAGATGAGGTTTTCACTAATTTCACTAGCTTATCAAAGAGATTTTTTTAGGCTGGGCTGGCATATCAGCTCATCAACACAGAGTGTTTTACTAATGTTGGTCAAATTCAAAGGGGAAAATATGTATTATTTTAAATGGAACACCCTATAATTGTATAGTTTTCTATCTTTTGTTTCATTAACAACAGAGATATTTGAGGTTTCATGTTTGACGCATAACAACAAAATCAGCAATTTTGACAATAGTAATTTTGTTAAGTCATAAGTTGGCTTCGAAATGATCTATACAGTGAGTGAAAAAGCTCAAACTGTAATAATTTATGCAGAAACGAAATCAATAATTCAAACAAGGAGGATATTCAGAAGGAAATTTATGAAAAATCCGCCGTCAGTGAATATTATTAAAAAATGGTATGTACAATTTATCGAAACTGGTTTCATTACACACTTAAAAAAACCAAGAAATAATGATGGTCTTTTAAACAAGTTGATATCAAATAATGAAGTGCTACATGATAACAATCATAAAATTTCAATTAGAAAAATTGCTGGAATTTTAGAGCTTAGCAAGAGTGACGTTCAAAGATGTTTAAAAATTTTAATACTAACTCCATACAAAATTCATACTTATCAAAAATTGTACGAGTCAGATTACGAAAAACGTGTAATGGTATGTGACACTTTACTTGACTTATTAAGATACGAACCCAATTCATTATTAATTATGTCTGATGAAGCACATTAATGGCATGTGTAACAAACATAATTGTAGAATATAGGGATCTCAAACACCAATTTCTTTTAATGAATTTCAGAGAGATAGTCCAAAAGTAAACGTTTGCTGTGCATTATCTCGGCGAAAAATCTATGGCCCCTCTTTCTTTTCGGAACCAACAGTGACGGGTACTAATTACACGGATATGTTGGAAACTTTTTTTTATCCGCAACTAGTTCAAGATGGAATTAGCGACGACGTTTACTTTCAACAAGGCGGTGCACCGCCACATTATTCGTTAATTGCACGAGATTCATTAAAAACGTTTTTTAATGATAAGTGGATTGGTCGAGCTGGAACGATTGAATGGGCACTGCGGTCTCCTGAATTAACTGTCCCAGATTTTTTTCTCTGGGGATATGTGAAGGATAGGTGCTACCATCCTAAGCCTAACAATTTAGCAGAACTAAAAAATAATATCAGGAACATTATTGAAAACATTCCGCAAGAAATGTTAGAAAATACATTTGAAAATTTAAAATTTCGTTTACAGTTATGCATAAACGAAGAGGGTAGGCATATGCAGCATTTATTGTAACTTTTTTGTTCTTCGTTCTGTATATGTATTGAATAATGTTATTATGTTTTTTCTTACTAAATAAACTGTTCGTCAGATTTGTTGGCAATTATTTACGTAATTAAAACTGCATACTACATGAAACCAACTTAAATGATTTTGTTATGCGTTAAACGGTCACAGCATGAGTAGATTTTAGGCATCAAAATACGTTCATATAAAATTACTAATTAAAAATGAACTACTACATGAAACCTCGAATATATTTGTTGTTAATGAAACAAAAGATGAAAAACTATAAATTTTTGGAAAGGAGAATGATTGCTCGTTCGAATGAGATCAAAAATTATAGGGTGTTCCATTTAAAATAATTCATATTTTCCCCTTTGAATTTGACCAACATTAGTAAAACATCCTGTGTTGATGAGATGAAATGTCAGCCAAGCCTAAAAAAATCTCTTTGATAAACTAGTGAAACTAGTGAAAACCCCATCTCTTTGGAGCAATTAATAAGCTGGGCATTTATGTTTAAAATCAGTCACTCTTATTTGGGACACCCTGTATAATTGGTCCACGACATTTTTCCATCTAACGTTGGGTCCTCGACTCGGGTAAAACTGCCAATGTCTTCTAACTTAGGGCGTGTTTCTGTCTTGCAAGGATTCGTTTGCTCGGTCTTCTTTTCTTCCGCTGGCATGTCTTGAGTTCTTATATCTGTCATCTTTTTTTTTAACTCCATGATTTTCTCGTCCATCGTTGTCATCTTAATCTCAATCTTCTCGTCCATCGTTGTAATATTATTCTCAATCTTTACGTCCATCGTTGTAATCTTATTCTCGATTTTATCGTCCATCGTTGACATTTTATTCTCAATTCTCTCGTCCATCCTTGACATCTTATTCTCGATTTCAAATTTTAGAGACGAAATATCATTTTCAACGTCAGCGGCAATGTCGCTTAACATTAATAAGATATCGGCAGATATATCGTTCTTCAAAGCAAAAATCTTGTCAATAGTAGCAGAAATGTCGTTCTTCATAGCAGAAATATTCTCGTCCATGTTCTCTTCCATCGCAGAAATCTTCTCGTCTACGTTAGCAGAAATTGACGAGATTAAGTTGGAAGCTGTCCCTTCAGTTCTGTGAGCAGTATGTTTCTTATTACGCTCTTGGCACGCTCATGTAAGAAGAATAGAGGAGAACAGACTGCTACACATCGCACTTGAAGGGAAACCAACAGGGAAAAGAGCACCCGGTAGACCACCAAAGAGATGGAAGGACAGTTGGCAGTCCACCTCCCAGTAAATGATAAAGAGGAACCTTCAAAACTAACAGATCGCAAGATCTTAAATACGAATAAGAAGAAGAAGAAGAAGTTGGAAGCCTCGTCATTAAATAAAACTGTTTCTGGATCAAAGCCGTCATTTTCCAGTGCCACTTTAAGTCTTTCTACTAATTCACTTTTCTTACCGGACGTTTCCAGCTCACGATCTTCCAATTCTGCTCTTAATTCCGCCACTTTCAGATCACATAGTCTCTTGACCATTTTTACGTAGCAATTTATTTATATTATCCCACTTCTGACACCAATGTAATGTTTTTCTTATTTATTTAAACAGTAAACGGGTGGGATACATTTTAAACACACGGTATGGGTACTTAACGAATTTATTTAAACACTAAACTACTCACTAACACTCAATTTATATACACTTAACTATTCACTTAAATTTAATTTATATACACACAACCTTAATAATTATTAATTTATATCAACACTTTACTGTTCGCTATTTCGGTGTATTCTTGTTTATTTGTCGAGATCACTTTATAAACTAAACTAACTTGCTGGTCGGTCCCTTATATATTAGTTCTTTTTCACTAGATAATTCTAGATTGCGGCCTACACAAAAAACAATTGGCTCTCTAGCGTTTTCTAGATAAGACTGGTCACAAAAACAAGGTCTAGATAAGATAATTACAATTGTAAACAGTTCTAAGAAATCCCTGCGCATCCGCCATAATTTTAACTTTCATACATGGCATAGACAGAGTCGGATTTAGGGACTATATCAGTGTGCTGTTTCGTAACATTACTATGAATTAGAAGCTGATATATCGTTCACTATTTCTACAAAAACAATGAATACCTACAATGAAATTATTTCATAAAATAACACTGGTAAATAAACGTTCATATTTGTATTAATATAACTTATATTCTGTTGTTATGAAATATATGTAAATAACAGGGTAGTTTAAACGCGTTGATTGTAACACAACAATGTTTACAATAGAATTAATTGTTAATTAATTTGTTTTAGCTTATTGATAAATTTGTAAATACAAGTTCTAGCATAAGTAATGTGGATACGATAGAACAATAATTTATTTTAAAATCGGCTAAATCTATAAATTCGTGAGCAAAACTATATATTAGTAAGTAGTAAGTATTTTAGGGATATATCTCAGATATTCAATACATAGGAAAAAAAGGAACAATCATTTTTTCATAACTTATACGATATCTGAACGGAAATTCTAAAACACGATATTTTTGACAATTTATCTTGAATTAGGATAGCATATAATACTTTCCAGCTCTAAGCGAATATATGCTCACCACTTTTTTGGTATATTCTGCTGGACTATCCATTTGCATCAAAAGAATCTAATTCACATGTCAACTCAACAAATAATTACTTATTATAAAAAAATAATTTGAAATTGTACTACTTGACCCATTATATAGTTGAATTAATCAGACTAAAATTAAAAAATATATATATATTCTTATTGCCAGTAAACTCTAAAAACCATGAAAAATCTTATAGCCAAACAGAACAGTGTATCAAATCCCCAAATATTTACCTTCTTGTTTTCTTTTATTTTATTTTCCATTACCATCAAACAAATTATTGTCTTGATGTTGTGTTGTGCCCTGTATTTTTGTAAATTGTTTTTTGTTGTTAAGGGGTTGGCAAGCTTTTGTTACAAGCGGTAGATGAGTGAAACCGTAGGATAGATTTGTAGATCTTAATAAGTATTTATAGAATAGACATTTTTTATAGTATAGTGTCTAGTCTGTTCTGTAAATTGTTGCGGTATAATTGGCAAAGGAGCGTAGATTTGTTTTGATTTAGTAACTGAGAAATAAACGATCGAACAATTTATAGTAACGTAGTAATATTAATCATTTAAAACACTCTCAAAAACACTTTGGAACTTCATATTTTTATGAATCGCAAATACTGATACACGCTTTCATTTTTTCACTTCGAAAATACTTAAATTCCATTATTTTTAAATAAAGTATGTTTAATTTGGAATATTTTTATTTGTTGCAACCCTGATTGCATACATTATTTCCATGATTTGGGAATTCAATTGTGTAATAAAATGAATAGACTACATTTGTGAGAACAAAAGCTATTTTGGAATTTCTATGATCTTACCTTCCAAAATATACAAGATAAATCGCAAGTGTGGTTCATATTTTTTTAACTGAGAAAACCCCTGTTATTATTGAGATCCCAACGGTCTTATTCATCGAAGGTTTTGTATATTCAACATTAATACTATCAACTAATTACAGATTACTGACACTTTTTTGTTTGTTTTATTGAGGAATTGGATTGACCAAACCCTCAAATAATCGAGTAGTCACTGTTACAAAGTTTAATCTGTTAATTAATTCCTGTAAGTTATTGTTAAGCATATTATACAAATGTGCATCCTCTATCTCCCTTAATATTCTGTTCTATAACATGTATACTTCATTCATGCTTCATTAATAATTAGACATATTTCAATGATTCAATCTTGAGCTCAGAATCTTGAGATTTAACCTGAAAATTTTAAAAATATTTGTGCACAGTACTTTAAAATTATTGGACGTGTCCTTGTGATATTTGACGGGACGTGTAGGTACTGTACACCCTACTAAATTATGTTAAATGAACATTTCTGGCTATAACCAGAGGCGTACAGTTGTATTAAAAAAAGGGTACAAGTATTAGAAAGAGACGCTAACGTCATCCTATTTGCGTAAAACCGGATATGATTATTCCAGGTTATCAAATGTCATAGATAGAATAAAACGGATAATGTTTAAATAAATTAGAATTCTGATAATAATACCCTTTTATTGAAGACATGTAAAATTGTTGTGTCCTGTTCATTCTCTCGACCATCCCATCTCACTGTGGATGTAATGCAACAGTCCTGGTCTTCTTCATTCCCAGCTTGTCGCAAATCTCCTGGAATAGATGGCTTTCGAAATTTCTTCCCTGGTCACTGTGGACTTCCAAGAACACTCCATATCGGCTGATCAATTCTTTCACCAATACATCCGATACAGTTGTGGCCTCTTGATTCGGGATCGTGTAAATTTCCACCCACTTTGTGGAACAATCCATTAGAACCAGTATGTATTTGCTACCATTTTCTGTCGTCGGAAATGGTCCAACGATGTCTAAAGTAATCCTTTCGAATTTCTTCCAACATTATACTGTTTCATAGGTGCCTTTCTCTTGCGATGTGGTCCATTACTGGTAGCACAAGTCGTGCATTTCCTACACCAGTCCTTCACATCGTCGGAGCTGTTCATCCAATAAAACCTTTCACGGAGTCGCTGAAGGGTTTTCTTCACTCCCAGATGGCCTCCCGATGGAAAGTCGTGTAACTTCTTCAGTACCTCAGCTACTCTATTTCTAGGAATAACTAGCTGAAGCAATTTTCTATGAATCCATCGCCACTCCTTCATTGCTCACTACATGACCTAGATTTTGGAACAGCTGACATTTCTTCGGGTTTAACATGAGCTGACCAACTTGGAGTCGTTTCAATACGTCTTTCAAATTCTTCAGGTGTTCGTCAAATGTCTTCCCCAGTACTACGATGTCGTCCAAATAGACCAGGCATGCCTTCCAAGACAACCCTCTTAAGAAATTTTCCATGAGTCCTTCAAATGTCGCAGGCGCGTCACAGAGCCCGAATGGCATGACGTTGAATTGCCATAATTCAGATCCGGTGGTAAAAGCAGTCTTCTCTTTGTCTTCTGGGTCCATTTCCACTTGCCAATAACCAGACTTCAGGTCCAATGTGGAAAACAGTTTGCTGCTTGCCAAAGTATCTAGCGTATCGTCAATTCGAGGCAGAGGATAGCTGTATTTCTTTTTCGCGTTGTTTAGCTGGCGATAATTCACGCAGAATCTCGTAGTTTCATCCTTTTTCTTGACTAGCACTACTAGAGACATCCATGGACTATTACTTTTTCTTCTGCCATCTCTCGACTTATTCTTTCAGCTTCCTCTCTCTCTCTTCGCTCGTGAAAGTCTTCGAGCCGATTGCCCAATTGGCTTAGCATTACCAGTATCGATTTTGTGTTTGACGGCTGATGTTCTACCAGTCTTTCCTCCTTTTGGTACGAATAGGTCTCGATATTGCAGGAGAAATTCTCTCTGTTTTTCTCAGCTTGATTCAAGGATTGACCAGCTACTGATAATATCATTTCGAATCTGGCATTAGAATTGTCAGTGGTTGTTGTTTGACGAACTATAGACGTCACTGGTATGCAGGAACCAATCCTGGTTTCCTTCTTGATGGTAACTGGATAATAATTCACGTTTATCACACGTACTGGGATCTCCTTCGCCGGCGTAACCAATCCTTTTCCAATTAGTACTCCTTAGCCAACCTCTTTGTCGTAGTTCATTGGCTCCATCATAACCGGTGTACCTTCCTCCATGATTCCCTGTAGCCGTGCTACTATCATGGTTTCGCTTCGTGCTGGTAGAACGTTATCTCTCCTGTACAGCTGCCAACACCGCGCTGCCTTCATATGGATGAAGGAATCCTCCTCGGAACCCACTTCAAATGTTTTATTTCTTGAAGTCTAATTGGAAACCATCATACTTTTTATTAAAATGACGAACTGATCAAATCTGTCTTCGTCACTTTCTCCTTCGATGGTCATAATTTTATTATATCCCGAAGCCTTCGTTACTGCTTCATCTTCAACAGCAGCAGTCAATGCATCCACTAATGCTTTGGGATGGGCTAAACGAAGCGTCCTCTGCGTATCGGGGTCACGTAAGCCATTAATAAAGGCCTTGATGCCTAGACATTCCGTCATGTTCCCTGGTGCTGATAGATAAGCGAATCGAACTAATCGGGCATTATCCACTTCATACTCTTGAAGAGCTTCGTCACGTTTCTGCATTCGGTTCTTCAGTTGGGACTGGTACAAATGTTCTAGATGTTCGTGGCCATATCGCATGTTAAGTTAACTGCTTTCTCCTTATCGGACCAATTATTCACTCCAGCGGCTGCTTCAAACTGTTTTACATAATTGGTCCAGGACATCTTTCCATCGAACGTTGGGGCCTTGACTCTGGTAAAACTACCAATGTGTCCTAACTTAGAGTGTGTTTCTGGCTTGCAAGGTTTTGTTTGCTCGGTCTTCTTTCCTTCCGCTGACGTGTCTTGTGTTCTTATATTTGTCATCTTTCTTTCTAATTCCTTGATTTTCTCGTCCATCGTTGTCATCTTATTCTCGATATCGAATATTAGGGACGAAATTTTATTTTCAACGTAAGCAGTAATATCATTTTTCATTTATAAGATATCTGCACACAGTTTGTCCACGTTAGCAGAAATGTTATTCCTCATGGTTGAAACCTTCTCGTCCATATTAGCAGAAATATCGTTCTTCATATTGGAAATATAGTTCTTCATATTAGAAATATCGGTCTTCATAGCAGAAATATCGTTTCACACATTCGCTGGAATCTTCTTTTCCATGGCAGAAATTTAAGAGATTACGGTGGAAGCCTCGTCATTGAATAAAAATAATTCTGGATCAAAGCCGTCATTTTCCAGTACCACTTTAATCCTTTCTACTAATTCACTTTTCATACCGGACGTCTCCAACTCACGATCTTCCAATTCTGCCCTTATTTCCGTCACTTTCAGGTCACATAGTCTCTTGGCTATTTTCACGTAGCAATTTATTTATATTATCCCAATTCTGACACCAGTGTAATGTTTTTCTTCTTTATTTAAACATTTTTATTACGGGTGGGTTAAATTTATACACACACGTTATGTCTACTAACTTTATTTATTTATTCACTACACTATTCACTAATTTATATTTTATACACAGTATATTCACTTACATCAATTTATATAAACACTTCACTACTTAGACTATTTCGCTGTTTATATCACGAGATCACTTTATAAACTGACTTCTCCCGCGGGTCGGTCTTTTATATATTAGTGCCTTTTTTCTAGATAATTCTAGTTTGCGGCTTACACAAAAACAATCGCCTCCCTGCAATTTTCTAGGTAAGACTGGTCACAAAAACAATGTCTAGAGAAGATAATCACAAAAAATAGTAAACAGAGTCGGATTCAGGGACTACACCAGAGTGCCGTTTCGTAACTATATATACATAAGGCGAAGTAAAAATTAGGGTAATTTGCCTAGTTTACTAATGGACCCCCTTGTATACATGAACATAATTTCCAAATGTTTGATTTTAATTACCCTTAACGTATACCTTTCAAATAAATATGTAAGTTATACACAATAAGAGTTATAGAACTACGACAGAGGTTTGCCGGACCCTGTATATATAATTACAACTTGTATATAAAGTGGTGTACCCGGGTGCCTACATCGTCACTAGAAGTTGTCATTTTTCCCATTCACATAAAGTTTGAATAAAATATCCTGTAACTCAGTAAGGAGCCACATTTTATCTAAGTGGTTAAATCATTAATTATTAATGATACACCTGTATAATTTGAACATCATTTTCGGTAGCAAATTTTGAACTTCATAATGTCCTCAGAATTATTGAAATAATATCAGTTGAAAACAAATTGTTGTTAGAAATACATACAAAATAAAAACTAATCATTTAGATTTCTTTTTAATCTCGCTATTTTGTACAGAAAATCCGTTTGTGACTTTGGGACATTTTTTTAGTTCTAATTGAACTAAATCTTAAATAAATCTACCCTCAGTTGCGATAAATGATTTACAGAACCAACCTTTAAGCATGTATATATGCTTAAAAACATAGTTAAAATATTTGATTAAATATAGGTGTAGATAAACTTTCATAAATATTACTTGTAGTCAGCTAGTCCATGTACAGATTTAGATGAAAATCACGATTTTCCACGAAAAACTTGCAGGATCATAAAAGTAAATCGAATAATACCTAAACTCAGGGACAGAGTTTGCCAGCCTCGTGCTTTGTGTTTTCAATCAAACGAATGACGTCATTGTGACGTCACAAAGAAAATGACTTCAGGCAATACAATCATATTTAAATAATAGTTTCAAAGTAAAAACTCGTCAGTAAAAAACTATGAAGAATAGCATTGGAGTTTATTTAAAGATAGGGAAATCGTTTAAACTGACTCCATACAGAATTGTAAACTATATTAACAAGCTACATTCTATATTCGAAGGTTTGAATAGTAATATGCTGTTGAAATAATCCAGATTCCACGTTTTTTGAGGGGTTTCCTATCATGGTCCAAGATAAATATTTTGAACATGTCTATGTGGTCTGATATCAATTGAGGGAGTGTTGAAATCTTCTATTGTGATTAGAAGAGACTGTTCTGATTTGTATATTGTTCTAAATACTGAAAAAATGCATTTTAGTATACAAGGTTATTGAATAGGGGGATGAGTAAAAGGTAAAAGATACATTTGTACTTGTGGATAAGAATGAGTGAACATCTTCTTCTTTCTGAAAATCCAATATTTAATTTGGATATATTCTCGCAATTATTGACATAAAATTCAAATTTGTAGTGACAGGTTTTCTTTCTTAAAATCAACATGTTAAATTCAATAACCACCTTCTTAGCCATATTTTGTGCATGGTTGATGAATCCGTATTTTTAGTGATACCTTTGCCCAAAACTCAATTCCTTATATAAAATAGACACAAAAGTCTCAAACACGCGCAAATGGCAGATAACTGGGGTTAAGTAAAATCCTTTGACAAGAAAATATCACATAGCTCAGATTTGCACTTCATGAAACATGATAATTTTGGAAACCGATCATATCCCAACGACTGATAAAACGCAATAAGAGTGCAAATGGTCCAACAAATATTCATTTGAGTTAGAATTGCCCATTATAGAAGTATAGACGTTGATACGTTACACTGGCAAAAACCTGAATAACTACATATGCTCGTTACTAATATGCTATTGAAACTTCTGATGTCTCAGCCAAGATAACCATTCCAAATAAACTGTGTGGAATATTATATATTGCCACATCCCATGGTATATAAAAAATACTATTTCTCAGGAGTCCTTCCGATTTAGCAGCAATAACCCTGTTTCAATTTTTTTATGTTTATCACTAACATCGATATGTTCTTCAAAAAAACCTGTGGGATTCATTTTTGGTTCAAATCGTTCCTCAAAAGAGCTTTAGGAATATATTGGATAATCTTGAAATGGTTTTGCATTCCTAAAAGAGAGCCTCTCATATTCTGAATATGGGAATGATGGAAATGGAAATTCTTATTTCGAAATCCAATATTAAAGTATTTCGTGTTCTCGAAACGTATTCATCAAATGTGTATACAAAGTAACTCAACTTGCCAATATTTCGATTCCTGATAGGTCAAGCTATAAGAATAAATCAGTTAGAAATATACAGGGTGCACGTTACTACAAAATAACGAACTTATTCATTTTTTTCAAATAGTACACCGTACATATTTTAACATTATTCTGAAAATATATTAAATTAGCGATACAACCGTTCAAATCGCGTGTTTCTAACTAAATTCGTTCAAAATTGGCAGTGGTTTGGAATTAAAACGATTAAAATATTAGTAAAGGAACTAGGCGGATTCTGGATCATTCCAATATATTAAAAAGGGAGGTAACTGTTAAGGTAAATGTAGCGTTCGGGGGTGAATTTGAAATACATAAGAGATATGAGTTTAAGTATTTTACACCGATCAATTCTCCATTATATAAAGATACGACTATTGATGATTGAATTGAAACTAAAGTCATTGCACCTATTCTTAAAGATCTGGAAGAATTTCAAGAACGTGCTTGTGTTTGGACATTGAAGAAGGTGGTGAACTTAGGCGTTAAGATCAAGAAATATATCCCACAAGTGGGATCCTCATATATAGATTTACCTGTAGAAATCAAAAAGAAGGCGTGTAATAACGTCAATAATGGGGATGATTCTTGCTTGGCGTGGGTAGTTATGGCTCTACGTGTTTACCTCTTCTCTATACCCTGTCTCCTTCGTAATGCTGTTTTAAAACTATGACGAATTCATTTTCCAATGTCCACCAAGGAGATCCCCCAATTTTGGGAAGCAAATTGTATGTCCGTAAATGTTTATATTCCGTAAAAATATGAAATCCTTCATTAATCTACTAACTTACCTTGCAAGAAACATGACATCCTTTTCATAGGCGTAATCTTTATATTGACAAAACTTATATTATTTCTGCAAGTTGTACTAGCATCTACCAAACTGATCGACTCCGATGTGACTCTGATGCGTCTCTAATACATCTCTAAAGTGACTCTGATGCGACTCTGATACGTGTATGATGTTACTCTGATGCGTCTCTGATACGTCTCTGATGTGGCTCTGATATGTCTCTGTTACGTCTCTGATGTGGCTCTGATGAGTCTCTGCTAACCCTTTGGTACTTGTCTGCAACCCTTCTGCTACCTCTTTGGTGCTTCTCTATAACCCCTCTGCTACCTCTATGGCGCTTCTCTGTGGTGCATGTCTTTACCCTGTCTCCTTCATAATGCCGTTTATTCCGCTTCAATCTGACCAATAAAAACGGAGATAGATGCTAGTGCCTTTGTGGCTTTATTTGTTTACCTCTTATTTTTACCCCATCTCCTTCATAATGCTATTTGTCACACTTCGATCCGATCAATAATAACGGAGATATGTGTAATGCCCTTATGGGTCTACTTGTTTTCGTCTTGTCTATAGCCCATCTGCTTCACTAATTCCGTTTGTTCGACTTCAATACGATCAATAATAGCCGAAATACATGCTAGTGTCTGTTTGCCATCGTGACTCATTGCTGACGTGGCGGATGACGCACGTGACAGTACGCCTCCATTCGACGCATGCGCAGCGGGGTTGATGATCTCACAGCCATAATAACCTTGGTTTGTTAAAAAAACTCCAGAACCGATCCTAGGGTTTCCCCATGTTATTTTACATAAGGTATGGTTGAGCAGATTTGGTTTTGGTCAAAAAAGTGGTTTACCCCGAAAAACTGGAATTTTTTGTTATTTTTACCTTTTTCAGTGAGAAAAATACGAAAATCCGGTTTTTAGAAAAAAATCCTGTGTGTATGTCGTCGTCGTCGTTGTCGGCCACTTTTCGTGTTAGCACAATACAGCCTCCGGGAGTATACAAGTGACCGAATTTATGATTAGATAATGTTCAGAGCATCTCACAGATAAACCCTATTTATTTTCAGCTCAGCCAGTACAACGGGTTCTATAAATCTAGATATACCACATTTTTGGTCATTTTGGGAGAAATTTCGGTTTTTTAGCAAAATACAGCCTTCGGAGTGCGAAAAAGTTTGTTTTAACCTTTAAAACCATTTATTTTGTGTACATAATTTTTTGTAATTTTATTTTCAAACCCTTATACCTTTGAAGCGAATGAAGCTAGATATACGCGGTTTTAACGGTTGTATTTAAAATTTAAAGGATTTTGAAAATGTATAAAAATATATTGAGTATACCATTTAAAAAATGTGCCATTACGTTAATCTGGAGTAATGATGCACCCTGTATGTTTCTGACTGACTTTTTTTGATAACTTGATTCATTTGGTATGACTTTTATTTGAAACTTTTTTTTGTGAACCTATCAGAAATCGAAATATTAGCAAGTTACGTTACTTTTAATAGTTGATGCTGGTAAAAAAACCAAAGAGCTTGGAACAATACAAAGAGACTATTATATACAGAGCGTTCTGACATGAAAACAATATTTACTCCTCCTTCAAAAGTTATGGTAAGTTTCGACTGCTACTAAGACTTAGAAGACCACAGACGATTTTTCTTTCAACTTAATTATTTTGGAATGAAGACTAGTTTAATTCAATATTGCCATAACTCAGTACCTTCAGAAACTAAGAAAAAACTCAAGTAAAAAGAAATTTAATAATTGGGTTATGTGATACATAAATATAGATTGGAATCAAATATTCTGCATCCAATACTAAAATCGAATCTAACTATTAACATTTATGAACCCACCTATACAGAGTTGGAAGTGGAACAGTATATGACAACAAATTGTTGACGAAATCAAACAACTACTAAAGACATGTATGCTTGAAATCCTCATTTAGACATCACGTGTTCGTTTCAATAGATTCTGCAGAAGATCAGGATTTGGAGCTTGTCTTTTACACAGACAAGCTCCAAAGAAGTAGAATTTTCTAGATGGAACTGCTACTTTGACTTCAGTTGAAGAGAGCTTATATTAATAATCTTCGCATATTTTATCAAATATTTCATGGTAGGTAATTTTAACTCCGAAAGGATCTGATCAAAAAAATCTTTGATTTGGTAAAGATCATAAATTACGATCCTAGTTGCTACGTAACAATAAACTTGCCAAGATTTTAACGGATGGAGTGATTCTTTTCGATGTTTTGAAACCAAATTAACGCTCTTTCTGAATTCAGAAAGCTAGACCAGCAAGACTAAATACTTTGATTCATTTACCAATAATCAATGAAAGAATTAAAAACCTTGTAGAGGTAAGTCACTTGGTAAATCAGATTTATGTAAAGCCAACACTTCGATTCCTAGTGAATTTGGACAAAATTAGCTAAATATACATTGAGGTTTCCTGAACAGAGGTATTCTGAAAAATATTGTTGCTGTAGGGACAGTATTCGTCATTTTCTTACATCATCATGTAACGTTACTTGGTAAATCAGACTTAATGCAAAGCCAATATCAAAAACACTTCGATTCCGAGTGAATTTGAACAAAATTAGCTAAATACACATTGAGGTTTCCTATATAGAGTTATTCTGAAAAATATTGTTGCTCAACGGACAGTATTTTTCATTTTCTTCTATCATCATGTAACGTCACTTGAAGAAACAAACTTAATGCAAAGCCAATACCAAAAACACTTTGATTCTGAGTGAATTTGGAGAAAATTAGCTAAATACAGATTGAGAATTCGTGAATAGAGTTATCTGAGAAATATTGTTGCTCTAGGGACATTATTCTTCACTTTCTTCTATTATCGTGTAACGTCACCTGGCGAATCAAACTTAATGCAAAGCCAATACCAAAAACACTTTGATTCCGAGTGAATAGGGGCAAAATTAGCTAAATACACATTGAGGTTTCCTGAACAGAGTTATTCTGAAAGATATTGTTGCTCTAGGGACAGTATTCGTAATTTTCTTACATGATCATGCAACGTCACTTGGTAAATCAGACTTAATGCAAAGCCAATACCAAAAACACTTTGACTCCGAGTGAATTTGGAGAAAATTAGCGAAATACTCTCTGATGTTTCCTAATAGAGTTATTCTGAAAAATATTGTTGCTCTACGGACAGTACTCTTCATTTTCTTCTGTCATCATGTAACGTCACCAGGTGAATCAAACTTAATGCAAAGCCAATACCAAAAACACTTTTATTCCGAGTGAATTTGGAGAAAATTAGATAAATACAGATTGAGAGTTCCTGAATACAAATATCTGAAAAATATTGTTGCTCTATGGACAGTATTCTTCATTTTCTTCTATCATCATTAACGTTACCAGGTGAATCAAACTTAATGCAAAGTCAATACCAAAAACACTTCCATTCCGAGTGAATTTGGACAAAATTAGCTCGATACACGTTGAGGTTTCCTGAACAGAGTTGTTCTTAAAAATATTGTTGCTCTACGGACAGTATTCTTCATTTTCTTCTATCATCATGTAACGTTACCTGGTGAATCAAACTTAATGCAAAGCCAATACCAAAAACACTTCGATTCTCAGTAAATTTGGACAAAATTAGCTAAATACACATTGAGGTTTCCTGAATAAAGTTATTCTGAATAATAATGTTGCTCGAGGGATAGTATTCTTCATTTTCTTTATCCTCACGTATCTGAAGATCAAATGTAGTTCAGAATTGGAACGAAATGAGAGTTTATTTAGGACGTGAGTTGATTTATTTATAATTTTGTATGGAAGTCGTTAAATTATAAAATTGAAAACGTAAAATTTTCATAATGACGTCATGGTGTCACTTTTCTGTTAAAAACTAATGCGCAATTGTTGAAAATTTTCACGTGCGTACCCAGGGGTGTTTCGGAAAAGATCTCTCAAAGGTAACTAACTGAAAATTTTGTGGGCTGCCCCCCTTTTAGAATGTCTTATCTTGATCATTTTATTTGTTAGGTATTTTTGAGAAATGAATGTACGCAGTTACTGGATATACAAAATATAATTGGTATCTAATATTTGCTTGAGTCCAAACGGTATTTGTCCTAGAAGTATGTTTTTTCATCTCAGCATGACCATCGAA
Source organism: Galeruca laticollis (assembly GCA_963921935.1). Classification (NCBI taxonomy): domain Eukaryota; kingdom Metazoa; phylum Arthropoda; class Insecta; order Coleoptera; family Chrysomelidae; genus Galeruca; species Galeruca laticollis. The sequence continues at coordinate 219,821,892 of OY998177.1, read as the reverse complement.
GTTTTCTAAAAACATTACTATCTGATTAATCAAGTTCTGCAGAAATTTCCTCTAACATTATTTTGGTAATTTTGATTTTGAATATATTCATAGAGGTGATATATACAATACTTGAAATAGTCAGATAAGCACTGTAAATATTCCCTAAAACTGTGTATCTTCACTTCGATATTTTGAATCTATGAATTCATATATATATTTTATTTTGCCTTTAGTCGTTACTTTTATGTTATTTTACAAACAGATGATAAAAATCACGAAAACACAAATTGCAATATTCACATTATAGATTTGCTGCATTTGTTCGTTACAATATTTTTTTATTTTATTTTATTTTTTGACCCTCCTTCGTTAGATCAGTCGTTTAAATTGAAACTATAATTAAAATCGACAAAATTGAGTTTAAAGTGAGACTTTTATTAAATCCTAAGTTAGTTGCCATTCGACTGGTCTTTTCTGAAACAGTTAAAATGAATGCTTTGCTTATGCTGCTTTTGACCACTGCATTGCTTCACTTAGTTGAAATAAAAAAATTGATTGCCGTAGTGAATGTTCAAAGACGCTTATAGCTTTTTAGGCTACGTTATTATGGTCTCTTATCTTAACTATTCAATAGAACTTATCAGTGAATAATTTAAGAAAATATCATGAATATCACCTAGAGAGAAATTTCATTGTATCATCGACTACTATAATTAAATGTATTCTTGAATAGTAGATAAATAAGCAACTAAACTTACACCCAATTTTGATGAATTTAAACTCAGACCAAAAACCTCTTACCGAGGTAAAAATAGGTGTGGCGTAAGTACACCCTTTACAAAAGATTTTATATAGAATCATTCGATTTATAGGGTAACACAAGTACTATACCTACTCATAATCTTTTGAAAATAAAGGTAAGTTGTGACTACATATTTATTCCCTATTAATTTGAAAGTTTCAATTGATTGATGTACTTGCTTTCAGCCCTCTTTAAATACTGTTAGTGTTTGTTTGAAACTGACTTGTTTTCTTCCTTTAAATTTCGCTATATATCATTAAAATTTTTGTTTATATTTTAGACGTGCAAATTAGGATCCATTGAATTCATACTACCAACAATATACACTGTGTTATTTATAAAATGGGACATAGGGTTCCTGTACAAAACTGTCAAACGCGAGCTAACTTTTTTACCAAATAGCGCTCGTGAAAAATAATAACAGATTTGAAAAGGTCGTTAAAAAATAAATTCAAATGCACTTTTCATTTTCTTAAATTCGGTCTGGTTTACTAAAAAAATGCATATTCATGTTTTTAAAAGTCGTACGCCATTCTTATATCACTTTCGAATCCAAACATCCGGTGCCGATATTGCCGAATTGGTGTATGGTACGCGAAATTTGAAAGTTGAATGTGGAGGATGACGGTTCGATCCCACGCTGTGACAAAGTTTATTTTATAATACATTGCATTGACCCATATTATAACCATGAAAATTCACCGAAAACTTTAAAAAAGAGCTAGATCCTGCTGTTCCAACTTTTTTCTCAGGAGCTGGCAATTTTCGCACAATATCGTTTGCAGAGATATGACTCTCGTCCTGCAGATCTGGAAACACAAAATCTTGACGTGGTGTAATTTTAAAAAAAATTTACTGAAAATTCTGACTTCGCCAGTTCATCTTCAATCTGAGAAACAAAGAACTTTAGTGTTTTCTCTGTCGCAAATTTAACAAGTACGAAATCTGCTTTCTAGATATTAGTAAGATCCCAGCCAAAATCTTTGTTTTCTTCGGTCTCGATTTCCATAAGACTATCGTCTGATTCTTCGCAATAATTCTCAACTTCGCTTTCTGAGGTTTCCCCAGCAAAAACTTTTCGAATATGAGATTTGGATTTTTTCTTTTTCATATATCTTGCCTTTTTCTCTTTAGCCAGTTTCTGTTTTTCCTCTTTTTCTCTTATTTCATGCTCTAATCTATTTTTTTCTGGTATTGAAGTCAGGATGGTTAACACTGTTTTCTTCCTTCCTTTCTTATCACTTACTCTTACAGCCTTTGGGTACGGACGAACCTGTTCCGGAGTAAGCTTCACATTGGAAATAATTATAATTTTGGAACTTTGTTTTTCGGTAGTTAAAGCAGGGGGACAACTGTTGACTTGTTGCTGGTGAAGTGGAAGGTATTTCGTCATTTGGACAAACATCATTTGTGTTATCCTCTTGCGATACATTATTGACTTCCGTAACTTCAGCTGCAACGAAATCTTAAGAGGAAAATATATTTTTATCAAACGGATAACAACCAGTTTTTAAAAACCCCGAAATAATGTTTTTTTCTGATAAAAGCTTCATCAAAGGCTCCAGATGATAGATTTGCAATGTCATAAATTGTAATAGCTTTTCCTGGATGCTCAAACATCCATAAGTTGAATGCTGCACGACAACCAGCTTTAAAAGGTGCAAATACACACACATCTAGAGGCTGTAAACGATGTTTTGTGTGGGGAGGAAGCGTTAAGAGTACTAAACCATCTTCTCTGCAATACAATATAGCATCTAACGTTGCATGTGTATGATGATTATCCAAATGTATTAAGGCAGGGTTTTCCTTAGAAGCATGCATGTATTTTTTGATATGTTTTACAACTTCTAGGAATCCCTCGTTGGTCATCCAACCGCTTGGCAATACCAATATTGCCTTTTGGAGCTCCAGTTAATAATGATTCTTTAAATCTCACTTGTGGGAAGATATAAACATGTGGAATTGCATTTCCATTGGCAATGATTATTCCAACGAACGTCACTTTCTCTCCTCTTTCTGCCCCAACTGCTTCTCCCGCCTGCTTACAGCCTTTATTTACTACCACTTTTGGCATTTGTAGAACAGTGTTCACACTGCTTTCATCTACATTCACGATTCTGTCACTAGTAAATTTGTATTTGTGGTAAACACTCTCTAGGTTCTTGAAAAACATATCTACATTAACTTTATTAATATTGATGTTTCTGGCTAGACTTGTGGACTTTTGAACTTTTTTTTCTAGTTTCAAAGCATATTCATGGGAAAATGTGCGAATTTGAAAGTAGGTCAATCCATATTGTAACTTCGAAGATTGAAAAATATAATTCACTAGGCTCTCCTCTTCTTTAGTAAAAAAAATCTGCTTCGTTGTATATTTTGTTGAAAACTTTATATCTACTATTTCTATATCAGTTACATTTGGCTGATGAATTTTTTATATAATAATAATAATAAATAAAAAATACTATTTAAATTGTTTTATTATGGAAAAGCATATAGGACACAAGTGGACACTGTCCACTTGTGCCCCAACCTCGATGTCCACAACTGCTCCGTATGCATGCATTTTACAAGAATGACAAATATTTTTTTAGGTTATAACTAGAACAGAACTGTAGAAACTTACCTAATATCAAATATGGGAGTATTCAAAATACGATACATTTCAGTAGAGCACACAGAATGTGACTAAGTAATACTAAAATCTCTAAAAAAACTGATATTTACTTTTACGCCAAGAAAATATCATAACCTCGTGACACATACAGATTGCAACCGACATTAAACCAACGCGGGAGTCAGAACAATTCGCAAGGAAACTAAACAAAAGAGACCAATTGTCCACTCGTGCCCCTGTCCACATGTGCCCCCTCTCCTCTACTACTAAAACACATTAGAAAGAAAGGGCCCCATACGATTGATACTATTGACACGCATTACAAAGAGAAGGCCCCGTCTGTTCCTCTCGAGTTATGACAAATACAAAGCAAACAAAAAGTTCATTTAATCTGTACTGCAGTAAGACCAGTTGAAAAAGAAAATACATTAAAATGACACTGGGAAGCACACAAACAAACAATCACATTATTTAGGGACTGAACGCAATTACAAAAATTATTTGAAACTTTCAAATTAATAAGGAATAAGGTGTGAATATATAGCAATAGCTTACCTTCATTTTAAAAAGATTATAAGTAGATATAGTACTTGTGTCACCCTATATATCGTATGATTTGATATCACATCTTTTGTAAGGGGTGTACTTGCGTCAAAGAGGTTTTTGGACTGATATCAGTACTTTTTGTACAGCTATCAAATTATATTCTCATATACATATAATATAGATTTTATCAATAATTTAATATTTCATTTCAACTGCCGTTGCCTGTGATTTCAAATATCGTTTGATGCATTCTTCTAATTCTTCGTTCAAAAGAAATGTAAACGAACAAAAACAGGTTAATAAACTGCAAAATGCAGTTTTTTGTCCGGATCATTGAAGCGTTAATTAGTCTTTGGGTTTTCATATAGCATCTGTTCGACACATTTGAAATAGCACTTTTCTCTCTTCATCCTTTATCCCCGCAGGTGACAGTGATTGACATTATATACTAATTGCCAGGATCGTATATCTCCATGTTTCTCTATAACTGACCACTTCATGTAATTGTGCATTCATCTGATCTACCTATCATCTTGGCGATCTACATCTTGGTTACTTCAATCTTTCCCTCTAAGATAATTTTTCCTAAGACGCCTGTTCTTCTTGAAATATACCCAGAATACCTGAAATGTGACTGACTGATTCTTGTCGATACTCGATTTGATACTTTGACATACTTCAGTATCGATACATTTGTATGCTGGTGTGCCGATTGGCATGACACTATTAAGAATTGAATGAGAGATTAAGCGTATACGGAACGATTTTAACAAACTAGTTAGAAACTCAAACTGATTTTAAAGAAATTTGGTTAACTTTTGTTGTCTCCACTCTTAAAAACGTGATAATTTCTGAAATTTTCATGAAAAAGGGTTTATATAATTTGTACTCGTCACAAAAAATATCGCATAATTAGTAAAATATCGGAAAGATTTTGAAAATAGTATTAATTTCTTTTAGAACTTCTAAATATGCCTTTAGATATATAAAATTCCTGAGATAAAGGTACCTTTAACAGAAATTAGACGATAAGAAATGACAGGTATAATTCATTCCTACCATTTGTGTTCTGAAACTAGTTTAATGCAGTACGTTTGCTTGATTTTCCATCTAAAGGCTCTATTGAGAAGTAATATCGAAAAATGAGTAATTGGATGCCAGAACAAGCGGCTCTAATAGTGGCTTTAATCGAAGATGATCGATCACAGTAATATGTTGCTGCAATTTTTGGGAATCAAGCAACCCAGCGTATCCAGAGTGATTAGTAGGGTCAGAGAAGGAAATTACAACAGTAGTCGGTTCCAGTACGTCCCAGGTGCACCAAACCTGTAGATGACCGTTATTTACGTTTGCAGTCTTTGCGAGTACGTCATGCCACAGCCAGGCGGCTACAAAATGATCTTCTTATAATTCGCAATGTTCGAATTTCCGTCAATTCAGTTAAAAACCGTTTACAGGAAGTCGGAATCAGAGCCAGAATGGCTGTGAGTGCTCCATTGCTTACAAGGGCATCCCGCGTGGCACGATTGAAATTTGCTCAGTGCAACATAAGAGCAGCAAGAAATGTGGGTGATGATTCGATCATGATTTGGGACGGTATCTGATTTTAAGGCCACATAGAGTTGACGGTCATTCGAAGTGGATCTTTGACAGCTGAACGGTATATAAGGGAGCTTCTTGAAGAAAATGTTGTAATGTTTGCTACAATTATTAGAGATACTTTTTATTTTTATGATATGGCTCGCACGTTGCCAAAATAACTATCGAATATCTTCAAGAGGTTGGCATTCAAGTCTTAGATAGGCCTACACAGTTAGTCCTGATCTAAACCCAATTGAACAAGTCTGGGATCATCTTGAGAGACGAATTAGAGCTCGCAATATCCTTCCAGATAATTTTGATGAGCTGGAGAATACTTAGATAGAAGAATGGGAAAATTTAGATTTGGAATACGTCGGAGGTCTGATAAGAAACCTTCCACAACGTATGAAAGATGTCATCAGAGCAAGTGGAGGCAATACCAGATATTAAACCGTTGTTTTTCTCTTCGAATTTTTTTATTTTTTGGTCCATATTTTTTTTTGTATTGATTTTTGGTAACTTCTTAATCATGTCGATTCAACTATAGTAATGAACCTCCATGCTTCGTTACCTGTCATTTCCAAACACATTTACGATACTTTTTGTAACGTGTATATTTGGTACTTGGTAACGGATGAATCTATTTTCAATCCTATTGTTGTTTGAAGTGAAACTTCCCCGCTTACCAAATAAAAATTCTTTTGAGAAGAAAAATTTCCTTAATGTTTAGTTCGAATAGAGACTCGATAGACCTTTTAAACGTAGTAACGCATGGCATCTCTTTTTAATAGAAAAATTTGAGAAAGTTGTTATTAGATCTAGGAATTTGAACAATGAAGATAATTTTGTTTTTTATTTCAAAAAGTGCTATGAGAATTTTTCATTTGAGCTAATAATTGGATAATTCTATATACATCAACAAACTATTTGAGTGGGACATCTTATACAGGGTGTTTCTAAATTCATGCGACAAACTCAGGAGGTAATTGCTCGTATGCAATTAAGATGGATCTTTCCTCAGCCCACCCCTATCCGAGATATCACCCTTAGAAGGTGGTGACTAAAATTGAGTTTTCATTTATTTTTTCTCAAATTTCAGTAAAGCTAGAAACTTGATATTCTGTAATTTTCGTGCACTCGCAAAGAACTAGCCACGGGTATTTTTTCAATATGTTACATTATACAGGGGTGAAATTAGCAACTCTTACTTTATTTCATATCAAAACTTTCATTCGAGATCAAGTTTTATGAATTAAAATTATAACTTCAAATCTTTGATTCATTTAAAAAAAAATTATTCTAAAACTGTTTCTCAAAACCAATAGCTACAGATAAAAATAAACACCATAATTTATAATTTTTTTAATAAATTGAGTGGACAGCAGTAAATATGTAAAATGTAATACGATTCATAATAAATGCTGGAAATGACCACCTCTAGCCAAAATACATGAACGTAGCCTATGTGTCATGGATTGCCGTATACGTTCAAAGATTTGAGGTGTATTTCTTATAGTGTCACACGCCATTTGAATACGATTTTTCAAATCGTTGATATCAACTAGAGGTGTCGTGTAGACTAATGATTTAAGATAGCTCCATAAACAGAAATCACAAGGATTTAACTCTGAAGACGAGGAAGCCAATGTTCAGGCCCTCCTCGACCAATCCAACGGTAGGGGATATGTATGTTGCATCTAAATGTTGCCTAGCAGTTGCCTGAAGTGTACTGGAGCACCATCGTGCAATGTCTTTAAGTCCTTGTTACCACCAACTTACTTTTTGTTACCTGTTGTTCGGTTTAATTTTTTTGTTTGTAGCGGCTACTCAGTTATAGAGCATCTCAAGTGAAATTCCTTGCCAGCTAAATATCGATCTAGGTCTTACCGGTTCGCGGGTAATACTACTTTATTTTCTGATAATGATAAATATTAATTTATAAAGAAATGAAATCATTTGTAGAAAAAGAAGAAAATAAGTTAAATTAAGATGGGATAAGAAATGAGATATTTGTAGAGAAAGAAAAAGTAAGTGAAGTTAAATTAAGATACGATTCCTTACCTTCAATCGAAGTTATACTGCGTCAACTTCGAGACACTCGTTATATATCTAGTATTGCAGTGGCGTAACTACGGGGGGGATAGACCCCCCCCCCCACCAGAACACGAAAAATAAAAAAAATCCAATACATAATCACAGAAAACCTATATGTTATTGAAATGTACTAAAAGCTAAGAACTGTAGACAATACTTTCATAAGAAAAACAAAGCTAAAATGCAGTTTTAGGGCCTCAAAATTTGAAAATTTTGTCGACACTCAGATCTCCCGGTACTTCACCCCCCACCCCACCCCCCGAGCTTCATCCTAATTACGCCACTGTAGTATTGATTTAAACAAAGCAAGCTTTCTATCAAATTCCTTTGGAGAAGTCGTCTCGAGAAAAAATTTAGTCGCAGCCCCTGCTAGCATGTGTCGCTTAATAGACTTAGCTATTGGTCCTTCTTTAGAGCCGTATTGTTTTTACTTTTTGGATGATTTCATAATTTGTACTAATGATTTTAATAAACATCTGGAAATCCTTCAGAGAGTTTTTGAAAATTTTCGAAATGCTGGTTTAACGGTTAATCTAGAGATATGCCAATTTGGTCGTCCTTCCCTCAAATATTTGGGTAATGTTGTGGATGAAAATGGTCTTCGTACCGATCCTGAAAAGGTTTCTGCTATTTGTGATTACCCAGTTCCAAAAACAACCACACAAGTGCGTATATTTTTAGGGATGGTTTCTTATTATAGACGCTTCCTAAAACATTTTTTTCTTATCTCACACTGTCAATTCTCTCTCATTAGCAGTAATTAATACAATCCAGGATGTTTCTCACTTGTCTCCGGAGTAGAGACGTAGATTAGTTCAAATTATTGAAACTTTCAAAACTATTAGTCCTTCTAACAGAATTGGCAGAACCTCTCTCGTTGAACATTTTATTGATACAGGAGATTCTCTTCCCTTTAACCAACCTCAATATCCTCTACCTCAAGCTATGCTATCTAGAACAGGAAGTAGATAAATTACTTGACCTGGGAGTGATTTAGGAAAGTAAATCTTCCTATTGTAGTCCTATCTGGTTGGTTCAAAAGAGTGACGGTAAATATCGAGTTTGTTTTGATGGGTGTATACTTAATAGTGTCACAGTAAATAAAGATGCATATCCCTTACCTTCAATCGAAGCTATACTGAGTCAACTTCGAGACACTCGTTATATATCTAGTACTGATTTAAAGCAAACTTTCTATCAAATTCCTATGGAGAAGTCGTCTCGAGAAAAAACTGCATTTGCTGTGAAAGGTAAAGGTTTATTTGAATATGTAACTACTCCCTTTGGTTTAGTCGCAGCCCCTGCTAGCATCTGTCGCTTAATAGACTTAGTTATTGGTCTTTCTTTAGAGCCGTATTGTTTTCACTATTTGGATGATATCATGATTTGTACTAATGATTTTAATCTGGAAATCCTTCAGAGAGTTTTTGAAAAATTACGAAATGCTTGTTTAACGGTTAATCTAGAGAAATGCCAATTTTGTCGTCCTACCCTCAAATATTTGGGTTATGTCCTCAGTATAACTTCGATTGAAGGTAAGGAATCGTATCTTAATTTAACTTGATTTCACTTACTTTTTCTTTCTCTACAAACATCTCATTTCTTATCCCATCTTAATTTAACTTATTTTTTTTCTTTTTCTACAAATTATTTCATTTCTTAATAAATTAATTTTTATCATTATCAGGATATAAAGTAGTATTACCCGCGAACCGGTAAGACCTACTCCTAGATCGTTATTTAGCTGGCAAGGAATTCCACCTGAGATGCTCTATAACTGAGTAGCCGCTACAAAAAAAATTAAACCAAACAACAGGTAACAACATGTAAGTTGGTGGTAACAACGATTTGGCGCCCATTTTCTAGAAAAATGGTGTGATAAATTCCATTTAATGGCTGATATCTCCGAAAGGCTGAGGAAATTTTGTTATAGGAAAGACCCATCTTAATTTCATCCGTGCAATCACCTCCTGAATTTTGTCGTACGAATTTAGAAACGCCCTGTATATCGTTGATTGATTTATAACATCGACGATGGATTGTGCTCCTTTTCAGCACTTTCTGAGACCATTAACGTAGAATGAATTCAATGTAATATTTTATCAGGCTCATAGCATTTGAATAACATATTCGCGCCTTGTGATGTACCATAAATCCTAATCATTGAAATATTTTACGTTTGTAATATGTGATCTTTAACAATGTTAATATAGGTTTACGTCCTCACTTTCTAATACAAATACAACCGCATGATAAAAATCTAGAGAGTAAGCAAAGATCATTCCACCAAAGCATGTGATTTTTGAATTGAAATAATTATCCTAAATAATGACTCATTTCCAAAAAACAGCATGACCTACATACTTTTTAGTCTGAAGATCAAAATTGGAAATACAAAATAATTTATTCGGTGTTGTGTTACTAGTTTGATACCTCACAATATCCCTTGGACAATTTAATTATTTTTCAAAATTAAATTAAAAATTTAATTGATAATGTGGAAGGGATAATACTTCATTATAATATAAGGAAAAGGATGCGTGGATAATAAACCTTAGAAGTAGAGCTTTACCGGAAGATATTGGAAAGAAAAACCTCACCGATATTATAATATTTGAATAGAATATTAACGGTCGTTTAATCAAGCGAGTAATCTAGCCGACGAGATTACACGCGAGCGAAGTCAATAGCCAACTAGCTAGCGAGGGGAAACTACCTACTACGTCAGTACCCGGTGTTGTGGAATATAAAAGAGAGAGATTATTGCAACACAAAATTGAAGGATGAAGTTTTTCAACAACCTTTCTTGCGAACTCGATGAAAAGCAATTACTTGGGGGAATGGACGTGAAGTATATAATAAATTCCTCTTCTACTTTAAGTGTAGAGGGTAAAGTTGTTTTTCCGTTTTATTTTCCATTTACCAATGTCCTCCACATTTTCCTGTCTTTAGACACTAATTCAGCTTCTTTCCATGACATTCCTTTTTCTTTCAATAATTATCTCATTTCGGTGTCCCACGTCATCTTAGGTCTACCTCTCCTTATTTTCCCTATTTTTGTTGCAGTCCACACTTTGTTCACTTATCTGTTTTCGTTTAATCGGTTTAACTGACTCCTGCCCCCCCCCATATTAGTTGTGATTCTGTTATATGTTTCCGAACACTCTCTAATTCTAGCCTTTTTGTATTGCATCGTTTCTTATTTTATCCATTATTGTCACATTTCCATAACTTGCAGCCCATTTTTTTGTTTTTCTGTAAGTATCCATGTTTTGCGTCCATATAATAAAGTTGGTAGGTTAACTGTTTTGTATATTGTAAGTTTTGTTTTAGTACTAATTTCTTTTTTATCTAGAAATACTTTCCTTAGTGAATGGTATAGTTTTCTTGTAGATGATATTCTACTGTTTATTTCCGCATTATAGCGTCCTATACTGTATATAACTGTTCCTAAATATTTTATGTTGTCCACTTGCTCTATGTGTAGTCCATCAATTTTTGTGTTGGTGTTTCTTGTTTTGTTTGTTATTAAAGTATTACTTTTGATTTTCTCACATTGATTGTCTGAATCAAAAGCTTTTTCAAGATCTATAAAACGTAGGTATATTTCTTTATTGTGTGTTAAGAATTTTTCTGTTTGTCCTAATGGTAAAGACATGATCTTGAGTACTGTACCCTGGTCTAAATCTGCTCTATGTTTCATGTAGGTATCCTTCCATTTTGTCCCTTAATCTTGTCTCCAATATTCTTTCATATATTTTACTTGTACTACAGGTAAGCGTTATGCCGCTGTAATTCCCACAATGAGTTCTATCACCTTTTTTATATGGGTATAGTTACTTTTGTTGCCCATTCTTCTGGTACTTTTTCAATTTTCCATGCTGTATCTATAATTTGGTGCAGTATTTCAAGTTCTTTATCACCCATGTACTTGTACATTTCTGCTTTGATGTTGTCAAGTCCTGGTGCCTTTCCGTTCTTCAATCTTTTGACCGCTTGTTCTAACTCCTCTATCGTGATTCCGTCGTCTATGCCGTTATTTGGGTTTACTGTTTATGTTTTATATCCTGTATCTCTCTCATTTGTTGTCCCTAGTACTGCTTGGGAGTGTTCTTTTCATCTTGTTAGTATATCTTCTGGTTTTGCCTCTCATATTTTTCAGAACTTTGTAAAATAGTTTTTGGTTATTTTTGCTATTGTGTTCCATCTTTTGTCCGAAATTCTCCCATTCTGTGGCTTTAGCTTCTATAATTTTTGATTTGACTAGGTTTCTGATTTCTCTGTATTTTTCATATGTTTCGCTCGTTTTTTCTCGTAAGAAGTCTTTCCATGCAAGTTTTTTGTTCTCACAATTATTTTTATTTCTTCACTCCACCAGCCGATTCTCTTTTTTGAGCCCCCGACTATTGTAACTCCGCGGGATTTGCTGGTAGCTTCAGTTACGATTGTATTAAATATTTTCCATTTTCTCTCTAAGTCTGCTTGTGTTATTTCGTTGTTTTATTGGTATATCAGATTAGTTACTAGTTCCCTGTATTTCTCCTTTATTCGTGCTTCTTGTAATTTGTATGTTTTTATGGCAATCTTCTCTTTATGTAGATTTTTAATTTCGTCGGTTTGCTTTTCAGAAATGTTTTGCTTTATAGTTGCTGCTACCAAGTAGTGATCTGTTCCTAATTCTGCACTTCGGTATACTTTTACGTCTTTTACCGTTTTTCTGTTTATTTTTTCAGTTATAATATAATCTGTGATTAATTTCTCATCTTTTCCTGGTTCTTCTCTTGTGTATTGTGACAGTCTTTATGCTAGAAGAATAAGTTTTGTATTACCAGTCCATTTTGCATACTTTGTATGCTTACCATCACTCATTCTGTTTCATTTGTGATGTTTCCTATTCTAGCATTTAAATCTCCCATATTTATTACAGAATATTTAGCCTCGTCATATATTTCTTGAAGTTTGCCCCAGAAAATACCTTTTACTGCTACTAAATCATTTTCATTGGGTCCACATGCAATTATCATTTCAATGCTTTCTTTTTCTGTCATCTTTAGTTTAATTTTCATAATTATTTCATTAATTCCTTGCCATTCTATGAGTTTTCAACACTTTTGGAACTTAATATACACCCCACTCCTGCCGCTGCTCTTTTGTCCTGTTCTACTCCGCTGTATAATATTCCACAGTCCTCTATTTTCATTTCTCCTCTTCCTTTTTTCTTGGTTTCTGTTATGGCGAGGATTTCTAGCTTTGACTTTTTGAATTCTTGTATCAATTCCTGTTCTTTTTCTGCAATACTTTTTACATTCCATGTGCTTATCTCATATTGTTTGTATTTTCTTACATTCTTTTTGAGTTGAGTTAGATTTTGTGTGTTGAGTATGTATTGGTTGTTGTATTCTTTTTACCTTATCCGTAGCATTTTTCCTGTTTTCCTATATTCCCTTTATCTGTCTTTTTAGTTTTTTGTTGCTTTATTTATTCTCTTCAATTGCTGTTGATAAAATTCATTTCCTGGAGATCTCTGGCCAAATTTTCTTTCACTATAGGTTTTGTTTTCCACATTCTCGTTTATAGGGATATCCTCTAGTTCTTGTAAGCTATATGCTTTGTCGTTTATTATTAGTTTGTTGTATTTTAGGACTGCTTTTGTTCCGTTTTCCCTGGCCTCCTTTAATTTTGGCATTAACAGTTTCCTTTGTTCTAGTACCTCTTTTGAGTAATCTTAATTTATCCATATATTTCTACCTCTAAGGTTTTTTGTTGATTTTAGGATCTCTGCTTTTTTAGTCCCCTTCATCTGTTTGATCTGTATGGGTTTTATGTTTCCGGATTTACATCTTCCCAATCTTCTGGCCTCTTCAATTTCAACTCTAGTTAGTTCGACCCGCATGTTTTTTATAATATTAGTGACTTTCTGTTCAGTATCTTCTATTTATTTATTTTTATCAACTGCCAATCCCTGTATTACCAGGTTTTCCATTTTACCTCCCTCTTCAACATTTCGTTTTGTTTGTCTTGGTGTGTAATTTTTTGTTTCAGAGTGATATTTTCATATCTTAATTTTATTATCCCATCTGTTATTTTCCCCAGATTTTGATACGTTGTTTGCAGTTTGTTATTTATTTCGGAAAACATTTGTTCTATCCTCTCCATCTCAGCAGATTGTGTGAGCGTTAAATTCACTACCTAGATCGGCTCTTCGGAGATATGTGAATTTCTTTTACTACGTTTTGCTTTTCCTCTATTGTGTTATCATTTTGCTCTTATTTACACTATTTTATGCACCAGTTGGCAACGTCGCAAAATATTTGTTGCAACCGTCGTCTTATCTGCTGTATTTATTATAGTAATCAGTTTTTTGTCATTCACTGTTCAAAAATTGACACAGTTTCTCCGCAGAGGCAAACCCCTAATGCGTATTCTCGACTGATCGACTTTTTATAAATTATTTTTCACTGCAAAACCCGTAAACTTGAGATTTTTGCTGGTGAAAAGCTCTCTACAATATATCTCTTCACCTCACTGTTGCCAAGAAGTGAAGCAATTAAAGTCTAAAATCAAATCAGAGATTTCTACAGAAAAAAACTATAAAAAATTGAAAAAATAACTAGCAACTATGATGACTCAAGGCTTTTCAACTAGCTAACAATCCCACACACCAGCGAGTAGATAGTAAAGTAGCTGGGCTTGTGTGCAATCCGCTTCTTAGCTAGCCAACATGATGACACTATGCGAGTTTACTATCAGATAGTAAATTCGCTTGATGTAATGGACCCTTTACAGAATGGTCACAATTCTGTTAATTATTGCCAAAGCTGTTTGCGTTCATCTGTTCATCCTCACGCATCCCCATAGTGAATAATTCACTGTTTTCATTGCTTCACCATAATATCTTCAGTTCCCATTAACTACCTTACCCATGTTGTATGAATGTCTGCGAGAATTCACTAACCAGTGAGCTTGCAAGTAAGCAATAAGCTAATGCTACTTTCTTGATTGCAACAACCTCTCCAATTGGAAATAATGAATGTAGTAGTACTCATTATCAATGTATTAATAAATTAATGTCGCAAAATATGCTATAAAATCAGTTTATAATAGCTTTAGACTTTGATTGTAGCAGAAACCAGTTAATTAAATTAGCTAAAGACCTCTAGTGCTCATTCGCTGTTTCAAATGATATGAAAACAAGTTTTTCCTGAAGCTTACGAAGTCTAACTGTCTTGTTCTTAAAGCTGCTGATTTAGTCGTAGTTTCCATTGGAATATATTTGATGGCCACTGTGACCTTATCTGGACTATTTGTTCGGAATAGCACTTATAGACGCTTCTCTCTAATCTCCTTAATTATAGTTTGGGATAAATTTTTGTATTTGTCTGTTTTCGGAGTTACTGTGATGATAATTTAGTTGTTATGAAATGTAGATAGAACCAAAAAACTGAGGTAGTAGTGAAGTAAAATTGTTGGTAAGGTTGCTATTCAAATGAATAACTCTTAATGTGATTCTCGTGCCAAACAATTTTGTTCCAAAACTCATGCTTGAATACGATAATTAATGAATTTTGGAATGAAAAAAGTGTTAGAACAATTAATTTAAAATGAGGTCATTACTGTCCTCAGTCAATATCAACAACAATTCTAATGATTTAGTGTGTGTTAGTTGACAGAGGGCACTTTGTTTTTTATTATGTGCTCTCAGATAATTGTTGATAACTGATGTTCACTAGACAAAATCGCTAAGGAATGAAGAGTTTTTCATTCTTATCAAATATCTTTCAATTCAATTTTGTTATCCAAAAATGGCGAGAGCGTTTTTATTCTCTTGGAACCACACGATATAATAAATAAAACCTAACCACAATTTAAAGCATGTACACTTATACCCAAATATGCAAATTATAATAAGTTTTTGAATTGGAAAATCTACATATTTTTGTGGGATGATCAACGTATTTAAAAATTGAAATACGAATTTATGAAACGTAATTATTCGATTTTCTTCAGGTGGAACAACAAGAGCGCAGTGGGAAGATGTCACTGGATCCACACCCTTAACATTCGTCAATGACTGCGTATCCTTTACTACGACTGTGTCAGCTAGATTTTGGCTGATGGATTGTAGAAATATAGGGGACGCTACGAAAATGGCAACTGAATTATATAAGTAAGTACATTATGAGCAGAAATAGAGTTAAAATATTATTCACCGACCTATAAATATTGACAGATTTAACACCGTTTTGTTAGGCTCTAAACGGTCTTCGTGCTTTCGTACCACAATTTAAATTGAGGTTGTTACATAAATCGCGACATTGCTATTTTTTATTGTAGGATGGTAGGGAGTGGGCTGAGTGTGAACATCACTATTTTCATCTAGCCCATATGTAGGCATAGGGATGCGTTATGTCCGGACTTCGTGGAGTGTTTTTTTTAAGAAATGGGTGTGTCGCCAGTATAATCCCTAATAGTTTTCAACAACTATCAGCAATTCTCTGACCACTGTTTACAAATCTACAGGTTTCTTTGTCTACAAAAGCATCTGAGGTTTTATGAAAAATATATCAAAGGTATCTTTCAGACGGTAACAGCACGTCCTTCACCATTAGCAGTGAAATAAGGACCAATCATTTTCTTTGTGAAGTGGGGATTCAATTTGTCGGGAGAAGTAAGTCAACACATCTAAAACAGTGCTAGTTAACGCTACCAGATAGTGAAAGATTAAACATATCTGGAAACCAAACGTTTCTCAAGAAACTTGATAAATTTTAACCAGAATACCAGCAGTTTCAGGCTGGATGCAAAACAAAACGCTACATACTTTACCATTATACGCAAAGATAACCAGTTTGAAGATCATTCGTCCTTTATCAGCGATTGTAAGACAATTTTTCTCGAGATTATTGTTTACTGTAACTAGTTCTTTTCCTGATTTGTCTTTTAGTTCTATGTAAACATTACAACTAGTTTTGAACATTGATGGTTTAGGCTTTTGAACTTCTGGTGAAGTTGAGGTTCTTCCAATTATATGTTCGCCCCATCAATTCTGATAAATCTTGTAATCTCCCATAACCATTTCCTACACAGACGGTTTATATGTCCTAATAGTGAGCAACAAATTTAAATGAATTTGACAGAAGAGTCACTTACATATCAATTATAATTAGAGTTTCATTATATATGTACATATTAGTTTTACTACTTATGCGTCTATTTATTTTTTTAGGGAAGCCATACACGTGCCGTTTATGGCTAAATTCGTCGTATTTGCGAAACGAGTTGATCCTTTGGAAGCAAGACTGAGAGTATTCTGTATGACCGACGACAAAGAGGATAAGACTTTAGAGCACCAAGAACATTTCACGGAAGTAGCGAAAAGTAGAGACGTAGAAGTGTTAGAAGGGAAACAACAGTATGTAGAATTTGCTGGAAATTTGGTGCCTATTACGAAGAGCGGCGAACAATTGTCATTTTCCTTTAGAGCGTTCAAAGAAAATAGGCTTCCGTTCTCTGTTAGGGTGAAAGACCAGCACGCGGAGGCTGTCAGTAGGTGTTTGTTCATGAAAGAACCAAAGGTGCGTTGTGCTATAAAATAGTGAAAAATTCGATACCATTTCGCCTCAAAAAACACTGACAAAGTTGAATTTTTTGAATGGCTTAATGTGAGGCAATAATAGTTATAAAAATGCTAAATGCTACTACCAATTTTGTGACAATGTATTTGAAGAAAGTTCTACAGAGATTGGTATGTTATTAGCTTTCATTCAAACTTCATACTACTTCACAACAAACAATTTTTTTCTATTATGTTTGATCATATAGAAGGTGGAACTCAAAAAAACAGTAGATGTAAAAAGTAGTACAGCATATTCACCATCAAAGTGACCTCTACCTTGACGTCATACTCAACAACCGCAGGAAATGAACCACAATAATAATAATAAGTTTATTTGCAGAAAAAAAAATTTCAATAAAATTTAGAAAAAATTGTTATAAAGCAACATTTGGCAAAAAAGAGATGACAACAGCAGAGCTGATACGTGGGGCATCTCTCAGGAGTATGTACATTTACAAATTATGTATAGTATGATCTAAAAAATGATACATTGTAAAAAAGAGCTAATAATACAACATATTAAATAAAATTACAAAAATACATCAAACATCTTTTAATAAACAGTTAAAAATAAAATAAACGAAAATAAAAATTGTCCAAAGGCATGTAAAATGAATAAACACTACATTACAAATAGATAAAATACAAATTGTATATACATTTTCCCCAACCTCAGTATGCGCTCATTTCTAATCACTGTCATACAGTACACTCTTGTATTCATATTTAAACGCTTCCAATTTCAAATTTTTCAAGGAGTGGGGGACCTGGTTATAAAGTTTAAATATCATGTAAGGAAAAGAAGATTTGAATTTGAAGGTTCGATGAATTGGAGGTGAAATATGTCTTCTGAAACGTGTATGTATATTATGTATGGTGGATGTTTGTTTATTATGATTTTGTTATTTATTTACAATAAATCCAAACAGGCACTCTGGCCTTTTTACATGGATATAAATATGTTTTTTAAAATTAATCTGGTGACTACAGACATCTTAAATCTATACTAATACAACTGTACTAAATGAAAAGAAAAGTGAAGGTAAAGAAAAGTAAAGGTAAAGGCATGAACACAAGAACTTTCGTGAGTTGGGAACGTTAGAGATAAAAATTCTGGAAATAGCTCTCTATTTTTCTCATAAACTCGTTAAATGCAAGGGTTCAATCTAGTCTTGCATTGCGTTTATATTATTTGCTAGTTGTAGCACTGCATGCAATCTGGAATTTGACGATGTTTGTTGTATTCTAAACATCAAAGAAGAACGAGTGCGTTTAGGTGGTACATTTATAGGTATGAGAGACAGTAGATTATTTGATGAGAATTGGTTAGTCATCAGCTTAAACAAGAATTTCATCATTGTTATCTTTCGTCTAACATGCAATGATTTTATTTTAAATTCTTTTCTTAGCACTTCGCTTCTTATGACGTTGTAATCGGGCCAGTGATGAAATTTTTTAAAATAGAGATGGCGCAAAAACTTATTCTGTATTTCAAGTAAATTTGTGGTTGTTGCTCCCTTATAATAGATGCAAAATCTAATTTTGGCAAAACAAAGGTATTGTACAGTAATTTTACTGTATCCAAATTAGAGAATGTTGAACTTTGTCTCAGAATTAGGCCCAAGATTCTATTGCAGCTATTTACAGTGTTTTCTATATGTGTAGCAAATTATAGTTGATTATTAAAAACGACTCCTAGATCTCGCACCTCATTAGTTCGGCTTAAAGTATGTGTGTGTATGATATAATCAAAAATAAGTGATAGACATGACATAACATTTTTTAATGTTTAGATACAATTTATTATTAATACTCCACGTATATAGACTATTAATATCCTTCTAGAGTAGCACACAGACTCTCACCGTTTGGATTCTTCTAAATATTTTAAAGTCGTTAGCGAACAGTAAACAAATCGAATACTTCACATTTGACGGGATGTCATTTACAAAAATCAAAGACAGCAACAGTCCAAGATTGGAGCCCTGTGGCACTCCAGAATTCGCATCTTTTGTGTGGAGATATTGCCGTTATACTGCACCAGAAATATTTTCTAGGTAACTTTTAAGTAATTCTATCAAATAGCTGAAATTCCAAAATTGTGTAATTTTCGTAGTAAAATGTCATGGATCACCCGATCGAATGCTTTACTAAAGTCTGTATAGACCGTATCCAGCTGCAATTTCTCATTTAAAGTTTTATTCGCCTGCTCCATATATATTAATAGATTTGTATTTATCGACCTACCGTTCACGAACCCATGCTGTTCCTCTGCGATAACATTTCCGATGTGGTTATATAATTTGCTGTAAATTATAAATTCTAATAATTTGGAGAGAGCACATAAAATTGCAATTCCTTTGTAATTTTCAATTTCATTTCTGTTTCCTGTCTTATAAATTGGTGTGTATTTTACCACTTTCCATTGTGTAGGATATTCTGATTGTTTAATAATTAAGTTAAATATGTACAACAAAGGTTTTTTAAGTAATTCTTGTCAACCCTTCAAAATATAGGGAGGTAAATGATCGGTACCAGCTGATTTCTTTGGTTTTAATCTTTTTACGGCCTTGTCATAATCATCAGAACCTATTTCATTTAAGTTATATGTATTGAATTGACATATATTTGTATTTACATAATCTGTACTATAATGAGATTTTTCATATGAATGAACAGAAGCAAAAAATTCTGAAAATTTCTCCGCTGCATTTTCATCTGTCACCGTATCACCACCTAAAGTATATGAATGTATTTGCGATCTATTATCTTTTTTTTGCCCAATATAATTCCAGAAATTATTTATATCCGCTGCTATGTTCTATTCAAAATTACTTAAATATTCCTTATGTTTATGCTGGATTTATAAACTCTGTTGTTCGTTATTGGTTGTTCGTGATTCCCGCTGCTCGCATTGAAACATTGATATCACATACATGCGTTTATAAACCGTTGTTGCCGTGTTGTTCGTCGTTGCTCTCAAATAACCAAATTTTATATCTTGTTATTCGGGTAACGCAGTTCCACCAATGAAAACTGAAGTTAGTGCCACGTGACTTGATTTCTACCAATCATTTTAAACTCAAAACTGACACTACTGTTTTTACGGTCAGTCAAGAGAGGCACTACATTCAAATAAGCTACTATTTATTGATGCACTTCGGCAGCATGAAATGAGGAAAACTATTGGTGCTACCAGCTGTCGAGTTATAAGCACTAATCAGTTTCACTCTTGTGAAGCGCGATTTCTACATGTGAAGTTGACATTTCTTACTTGACGTGGCGCTGTTTACGATACGAGCTTGTGGCTTGGTTTGGTTGTGACCAATCAAATTTCAACAACGCCAGCAACGAAAACCGTTATAAATTAGTCGACTCGGGAACAACTGTGAATAACGAATCGCCAGCAACTTGGAAAAGACAGCAAGCAACGAACAACGGGAACAACAGAGTTTATAAATCCACCTTTACGCCTTATCAATGACGTTAATTGCCTTCTAACTTCAAAATATTCATCATTATAGTACGTGAAGACATGCTTCATTTTCCTATAGTTATTTTTTGCTTCTAACAAATCAACAATTTCAGTATCAAACCACGGTGGAAATTTTCCGTGCAAAATACTTATGCGTTTTATAAAGCGGTACTGCCCTACTGAATATATTATTGAGATTCGTATAAAAATAATCCACAGACAAATGTACATTATTCTCATTCGTTACATTTTCCCACTTCAAATTCCTCATTAGTTCATATAATAAATTAAAATTGGCCTTTTTAAAATATTTGTTATCGATCAAGTTATTTGCAATTAACTCTTCCTGTTGTTTTAAATTTATATTAATCATTAAAGTGGGGTGAAGAGCGCCTTCCTGTACCAAAGGAAATTGTTCTATTTCTACAGTGCAATTAGTACTATTTAATTGTGACTAATAACTAGATCTAGTGTCTTTCCTTGAATATTTTTGATATCATTGTACAATTCTAATGAAGTAAAATTTAAAAAATCTTTTAGTGTCAGCATTTTAGCACTAACATTTCTTGAATCTAAACTTTTGCAATCCTTTATCTCAGGTAAATTAAAGTCCCCCGCTATTAACGTTTTATTAACGTTTCTTAAATAAGTTTGCAAAAATTGAAAACAATCACTATATTCACTTAAAGTGGCACTAGGGGGTATGTAAGCCCCTATAATGGTATAAATATTGTTTTTTGAAAATTTAATATCCAAAACTAACACATCGCACATGGAAACTTGCCGATTTACAATTAAAATTTCATATTTTTTCTTAATTGCCACAAGCACTTCCCCTCCTTTAGTTTTACCTGTAAGTTCAAAATTTCTGTCAGCCATTAAGACGTTGTAGGTGTCGGTATCTATTAATTCCCCATTGCATATCCCACCCTTTAGCCACGATTCTGTTACTATTATCACATCGTTATTACCTTCCAAGCTATTCGTATTGTTATATATTCAATCTTATAATTGTAATTGCCCCGCGTTGGGTGACAATTTGATATACTATACTATACCTTTAATGAATGGATATATGAATATAACACTATGAAATATTATTTGTCAACGTTTTACAATCTGTGATTGTAGCGACACTATTGCACACACACCTTTAGCAGCGTATGCAATATATTTCAATTTTGACAGTAGTTGCCAAACAATGCCCGGCCATGATAAATATTAATTTTGTATTTAGAAAGATGAATTTATTCACAATCGACTTAATCACTCTTGTCTCAGGGTGGGATCAAATTGTTTAAAAAAATAATTCAAATTTCATAATTTTAACGTATTGTCCTAATTAAATATTACTCCATAATTCAGAATCTCGAGTAACTGTTTATTCAATATTATAAGAGGCACTTTAATTATCTTATGATATTTACGATTTTTCTGTCACTGAAAATTAACCAATCTGATTAGATCGAAAATTCTATTGAATGCAAAACGGTCAATTCTATAAAAATATGTGTTGAATGAATACCACAGGGATATTATACTATCAGATACCAAATTTCAAAAAAATTATTATTCCCCAAAAACATCATGAAAGAACAAAGATCGTATTTTTTAACTAACCTTAAAATTAGAACAACCTATATGCTAGAAAACAATCTAATTAAATATTTTTACCAAAAGTTTAAATCGTCGAATTTAAACTTGACGTGTGTAAATGTCAAATAACACATTCTCCGATCAAAATTGTCTATTCAAAAACATTTCTTCGCTTGATATAAAATTTCACAGTATAACGTTAATCTTGTTTGAATTCAAAACTATCCTATAGATGCATCTATTTTAAATTTATTCAAAGGCCTGTTAATTCTCGAGAAATAATTAAAAAAAAAACTGGAGCGGACTCACCAACTAGGAACAGGAACAACTCGTACTTATTCTAAACGAATTTAGAATTCTGGATACTTTCTAAGTATATAATTTAGAAAACCGGAACCACTTACACTATATACGATGCAATTCTTCTTCGAATTATGCACGCACTGGCCTTATAATGGATGGCTTTATGATCTGATTGTATATTTGAATAATTTCTATTATATTCTCAAAAAAATGAGACAACTCTAAACGTGTTGTTGTCTCGTGGGGGTTTCAAATTCAACTCACTAAACTTTTTTCAAATAAATAAATTTCTTCTCCTGTGGTTACGACATTTTCTTATTTTAAAAAAAATACTAATCTATATTTCCCAATAACAAAGAGAGATTTGAATTATTTTATTACAATTGTAAGTCTGCTAGCAGAGACATCTGTATTTTGAAATTTCAAATATATTCTCCAAATTGTAATATGATCTATCTATCATTAGATATATTCTGCATAAATGTCATCAGAAATTAAAATGTCAAATTTAATATATATATATATATATATATATATATATATATATACCGAATCTTCCAAAATTATTGATTCTACATATAATACAGTGTGTATCGAAAGTATTGCATACAAATGTAAATAATTTTCCTTATTTTAATGTTTCTTTTAAATTTCAAATAGAGGAGCTGTATCAGTATATATTTCTGATGTATATGTGCTCAACCCTCTACAGTTTTGGTATATTATAGATAGATGGAACATACTGTATATGCATGTCACGTGAGAGTTATCCTGTACGCATAAATATACATTAAAATATTGCGGCAAACATAAAATAATCCAATTAATATTGCACAAAAACTATAACTAAAAAATAACTGAGATTATAACTAATGTTCGATTACCAATAAGACTAGATTAAAATACTCAACATTATTGGCAATTCAATATCTCATTTAAATTAAAAATAATCGATAGTGCAAAGATATAATCGTTTATGTACTTTAGAAATATTCGATTACATATCGAAAAGAATTCCACCTTAATAATAAAGATAAAAATTGATTAAATACCTACAGTACAATTATTGTTATCAATACCTAAAACAAAAAGTAGTTCCAACAAAGAAAAAGAAGAAAAAAGGCAAACATAAAGTTTAAATAGCCAACTAATACTCTACTGCTTAAATGTGTCCATATACTATTAGACAAAGTCAGCTTCTGTAGAAATTTTCTTCACATTGTTATTTATTCTGGCAAATATAATTCCATTCAAACTCCCAAGATTCTTTTTTGCCATGTTTTTGTTGACATTTTCTTAATAAAGCATATCTATTTTTCGTTAGAAATTCATTTACAGTCTGCTTAAGGGTACCCTTAGATTTGAAACTTAATTTCTGTTGAGGATAGATGCAAATTCAATGATTATTGTTCTAGGCCTACCTTGTTGTGCATTTAGATTGCCTAATCTGTAAATATTGGATATGATGTCCAGATTTGTACATTTAATTTTCATTGTGTTGTTGGCCAGATTTGTAGATAGCGAGATCAAGTTTTCATTATGTGCCTCTTTAAATCCATCAAATCTTAGCATATTACGCCTTTGGTAGATTTCAGTTTCATCTAATCTTTCTGATATGGCAATAATTTCTTTTTCTTTTCTGTTTATGCACTCTTGTAATTCTTCCCATCTGTCACTAATAGTGACCATTTAGACTCCATTTTGTTAAATTTGTCGGACATCTCATTCATCTTGGTCTCAATTCTATTAAATTTCTTGTCGAGTTTATCTTCTATTTTATTTATATGTTTCTGACAAATGTTAGTAATCAGCTGTTCGATTAATTTTTCATCCATTATTTATTGTCTACTTTAATTTTCTTGATTATAATTACGTGTATGTTTCACTTTATTTATATTTTTCAAAATTTCTTTGCAAGTTTTCTTATTTGATTTTTCTGCACTTTATTCTTCTCGAACTACAGATGCACATAATCACTTTTCAGATAATTTCCCTTAAATTTCACCACAATTTAGCATAAAACTATCAGGAGCTCCCACAAAACGTGTTTAGTCTGTCGCCATACGAATGAATATAATTATAAAGCATACGAATGAATATTATTATAAAGCATTATCAAATGTAACTGCCTTCTCTTTTCCATGTTTAAACAATTAGCGTCTCTCAATTTGTTACTTATCCTCTGAAATTTCCGTATTCCATATATATATATATATATATATATATATATATATATATATCGTAGACAAGAATTTTATGTCCTCTGAATACGTAGAGAATCAATATTGTTCAAATATGGACCATATACTGTGTCACAATAATTGAAATAACTACGTAGTATAATATCACACAGCATTATCTTTGTCATTTGGTCCAATATATTATGTCGATGAGGATAAAGAGTTTTCAAGTTGGTATATGCTCGTTTCATACATTTGTTAACTTGTTCTTTGAATTTTAAATCAGTGTCCAACTACCTCCACAGACTGGATAAACGTACCTTCAATAGATCATATGTTCCTGTATTTTATTTTCACTTTTTCCAAAAAGCAAAATTTGTGTTTTGCTTGAATATTTTTAACTGATGTCTTTTTACATCTCGAATGATTCCTTACTGATTATATTTGAAACATTTTCATCGAATGTTGAAAAACTAAACATCAATTCTATATCATCGGCATACATGTATGCTTTGCTGTTCCTTATTGCTTGTGTATATACTAAATAAAATTGGACCCAACACAGAACCTTGAAGTGTAACGTGTAACGTAGTGTAATCTCGTTTCATATTATTTTCTTTGGGAACTCTAGTTATATTCTTTGGGAACTATAGAACCTGCATACAAACAATGCACTGAAGTTTATTATTATTGTTCGTGATTAATTAGTTTGATTCCCAACGGCCATTATAAACTCGATGTTCCTTCATTATTTTTCTTTTCTGCGAAGGCATTATTCACCTAGTATTTCACTTAAAAAGGTTTTAGAATTGGTGCGTACCGCACACTAGAACAATAATTAACTACCTCTTCCCGTTCCGCTTGACTCATCCTTCTTATATACGTGCGCCCGCCTTCGTGAGTATTCGAGGTTGATCGAGTAAGATCGGTCCGATTTCCAGTAACATCACTGCGACCCTCTATCCGTCGCCAGTAGCGTCACACGTTATTTAATTTGTATTTGTATTTTATCGTTAATGTAAGAATTGTGCATATTTCGAATTTGAGAGAAATTTACTCATTTAGAAACCCGCTCCGCGGGCTGCAAAAAATAACGACGCGTGCCTCATGTTGGACAGCCCTGACTTAAAACACATACGTATCGTAAATACCTATGAGTTTCCACTGTCAATAGAAAAGGATAGAATGTATAAAGTTTGTTTTTACTCACGTTTATTGTTAGTGACGTCAGGGTAAAGGTCATATTTATACTTTTTTAATAAACTTTTTTTCTCAATAAATTATTTCAGGTACCGAAAGGTGAGCAGCCACAACAACCGATTTGCATTCTCAACATAGTCCTACCAGAAGATATAGTAACAGATACTATATCTCTTACTGATAGCGACTCAGTAAAACACTACAGGTTCTTATCAGAAAACTTCGATTACTACAGACCTGACCCCAGACTGGCAGATATGAGCAATTTATTAGGTGAAGACTGGGTATCTCTAGCTAACCAGCTTGGACTTACCACCTCAGAGATCAACGTAATCAAATCCGAGTATCCTGATAGTGTTGCTAAACAGGCGCAAAGCATGTTGAGGTAATTATGCCTTATTTATTCAGACTTGCGAAATTGTGAATTTTTTTTCACATATATACTTATTTTCAAAAAACGTTTCATGAATAAGAAAGAAACTAATACGAAGGTACTTCAAAATTCTAATGTTATGTCAAACATAGCTATGTTTTTGTTTCACGCCGCTCAGTATATCAAATTAATGTAAAGAAAATTATGTTTAAGCGAAATAATTTATTTCAGAATGTGGTTGTCACAAACCGGCAACAAAGCGCAGACGAACACATTAGAAAACGCCCTTAAGAGGATAGGAAGAGAGGACATAATACCCCAGTGCCTAAATGTCGACCAAGGCGGTCAAACAATTACTAGGATAAAACATGAGGAGATAGGAAAATATAGACTGAAAAAAGATGTAGATAGTATAGACAAAGAAAAAGGTGCTGTGAAAGATGACATTGCCCCAAGGGCAGTAGCTGACACGCAAGAAGGTAAGTTACACATTACACGAATTCATAATTTTATCTTGCCAACAATGACTAAGAGCTTTAGGGTAAATTTGGGATATATGCCCTACCTTAATGTATGCCACTATATCATTGAATATATTCACAATTACTCACTGGATTATGTTATGATTGCAATGAATTGATGCTCACAACAAAATGATATAATTGTAAACAGGTAAGACTGAAAAAAATAATTGAAAATTTTTACAAAGTGGAATAAACGCCCTCTTGATGGGATTTATACCCCGTGAGTTGAGGATTAATGCCCCTCATAGGGATATATGCCCTGGACACAGTTCAGTTAGAGGATATAATTTATTGCCTTCGATGATAGATACTAAATCAACTTTTGATAGAAAATCGAGGGTCAAGAAATCAACATTTATTATTCAATATTTCGAACAGCACTAAATCTATTACAAATCGATGGTTTTTTAAACATTTTTCATTTTATTCTGTCTCTTCTTCAATCTACCACAGTTATTGCAACTGTTGCCATACATGGTACAGGTTTCGTGCAATCATTTTTGGCAGTCGATACAACGAATCCAGTCCACAGATTCTTTTGTGTCATAGTAGTTTTCCAAACATTCTACGCAACCTGCATAATCATCACCTTCACCTGATGAGCTGTCATCATTTTTTTAAGGGTTTCATTCGTCCAATATCAGAGTTTTTATTAATTTTTTTTACCATTTTGGCTCTACTCGAACATGTAAGTACGTTCTCTTCATCTTCTTTTCCCTTTCTCTTCATCTTCGTCCCATCAGATGATAGGATTTTTGCTGATTGTTTCCTTGCATTCTTTTTCTTACAAATTATTTGCAATGGCGCAATTTCATGCAAATATTTAGATGGTGTTTCTTCCGTATCTCCTGATATTTGATTGTGAACAGGTGAATTGCGGCTCTTCATCTGAGACTGTGAGTCCGATTTGGAACAACTTGCAGCTTCCTTGGTGCCAGAAATTGGAAATTCATCATGCATAGAACTATTATTTTTGTCATTTTCCATGCCTACTACTGTACTAGGTTCTAGAACAAGCAAATCCTCGAATTCGCACACGTAGCTATGATCATCTAGAAGGAAATTTTCATCTAGTACTGATTTTTCTCTAATTGTTCATCGGGTTCTTTTTCAGGTTCTACAGTTAGTTATTTGACTTGCTCTTCAGACTGAGAATGGTCAGACATTTGAAAAAAATAGTCGGGTATTGCATTCTCATTGAATGGGTAGATTCCACTAGCCAAGAATCCAGAAGTAGCATTAGTTATAGTTGCAGCTGCATTCCAAGCAGGGCCGATTAGTTTTCCAACAATGTTCCTGTTAATATTCTTATCCTTACTCTGGAAAATGTAGGGATGAGATTCCCTCTTAAAAAAGTTTGAAGAATGATCTATCGAGTGGTTGTAAGGCTTGTGTGGTATGACTTGGGAGAGATAACAAAATAATATTTTTTTCGGTGAATTCCAGCATGTCGAAATTGTTGCAATGAGATGCGTAACCATCAAGTATTAAGATAACTGGGCCACCTGGTTTCTTAGGAGCGAAAACTTCCTTTAACCATTTGAGAAATAATTCTGAATTAATGAAAGAAGACTGCTGATTCATGTAGAAATCAGATGCAGCAGGCATTCCCTCCAAGGTCATCAGATTTTTTCGAACCCCTTTTAGAATCAGAGCTGGTGGTAAAAAAGTTCCTTCAGCACTTGTACATGATATCAAGTACACGTTTTCTCCCCTTTCTTTGGAAGTGAGAACATGAACACATTTGCTTCCTTTCATAGCCACCACTCTATCTGGTTTATTATTTATTTGTATGCCACTCCATCCATATTGAAGATGGCCCATGGTTTCTGCACCAGGTCATACTTCTCCAGAGTTATTTTCAACAATTCGTAAAACTCATAAAGTTCTGCTCTATTCATTTCTTTTGCTCTGGCAAGTGACAATTCTTCACTTTTTCTTATGGTAAGTGCCTTTCCATAAATGGATAAAACCAATGCATCCCTGCTGTTTCTGTCATTTCGCCTCGCTGCGAGAATACGTTTCCTAGACGTAGTTTCTTAGCAAAACTGAAAACAATTGATCTGACAGTTGTTCTTGTAGGAGCGAATCATATCTGCTGTTATCTTTTAATATGATTTACTAAGCGAATTACGTTTGATACTCCAAAAGCAGGAGGCTTTCCTAGAGGAACTTTTGGAGTTATCAGAAGTCAATCTTTTTCTGAGAGTTCTAGAAGGTATATTAAATCGCCTACTAGATTCATTGTTGCCCATATTTCCAGATTTCACATTTTCGATAGCTTCCCTCAAGTTCTGTTCAGACCACAAAACACGTGGTTTGATATTCTGCCTTCCAATATATTTTCTTGGCATCTGAAAAAATTGAGTCATTAGTAGAGATTCGTCTCAGATTAACTAATAAAATAGATAAGTTTGTTCTGATTTTTTCCTGCCCCAAACATTGAGTAACATTCTAAGCTCACTTGCGGACACTTCCACTGCTTTTGTAATAAATACCAAAATAAGAAACATGAGGAGAATCATCCTGTATAACAAATTACTTTTTACATTGTAACGTTTAAACTATAGAAAGCGGTCGTTCACATTGATACAATGAAAAAAACACTTATCTAAGCGTCTGTCTGGCTGAAAAAAAGTAAAAAATAAAATTTTAACCGGAAATAATAATTGCGTCAAAATAACGAAATTTTGCGGAATCAAATAAAAATTCAATTGTTAATCGAGGTAAAAAAACCTATGACACAATTACGTCGAACGATAAGTTCCAACAATCAAAAAGTAACAGGTACAAAACATAAAAGATTGCTGACCAAGGAAAAAATGCCGAAACTTCGAAAAGGTAACAATTGAGGGGCAGTTGGTAAAAACTCGCGGTCGGGAACGGTCCAGTGGGGTTTCGCGAAAAGCGGTTTTTGAGGAGTCCTGAGTTTCAGTAATTTATAATTAAAGTAGTGTTTTAGCAATCCGGAATAATTTTTTACGAAAGGGGGAAATAAGTTTACAAGGGAGCGTCTACTGTACGCGCTCTAAAAGGGTTTCTTTTTTGTTCGAAACGCGAATCGTGTCCGTCGGCGTTTTGTGAACACCCAGTCCGGGAATTGGTAAGTCTGATTTCAAATTATACTAACAGTGTATTATGATTTTTTTTTGTAGTTTGGTCAGATTATTAACATTGACATTCCGCATTCTATGATAATATATCTATATAATTTAGTTCGTGTTATGATAGTACATATCGCATACGAGTAATTAATGGTGATATCTCACCGTATGAATTAGGAATAGGGAGCACATTTGAGGTTGAATATTATATTGTTAATATCAAAGTTTCATATATAGGGTACGCGAAAATATTCAGGTTCTGGCGATTATTTTTTAAATAACAAATTTATTTTATTCTGCGAGTCATTCGCGTTGACTTAAAAGGGGTAACTCAAGTTTTCTCTCGATCCTATCACTGGTTTTATTCAATTGCAGTCACGGGACTCTATATACGATTATTCCTGACGCTTTGTAAATTTGGTGTAATTATTTTCATTTTTCTTATATTTTTTTATTAAACTCGTTTAAGAAATAATTGTCGGTTAATTTATTTTCTTAACCAGGAGAGCAGGAATACCTAACATATACACATGAGAGCTACACCTAAAACTTTTCCTCAACACACCCCTCAAACTGACGTAACCCCATAACACAAGACCTCTCATTACCAACGACAACTAGTAGCAGCGGAGGCCGAAGCCAGCTCTTTCGGAAATGGCTTACAGGAGTCGTCGACTCCTGTTTCCCACGGAATCGTGGGTGGTGACAGCCAGCTACGCTGGCTTCTCGGTCCATTAGGGACATTTTTGGACAGCAGAGTTTTTTTGGTTATTACAAGTGGTGATCGAATTTTTTTATTTATTTAGGATCATAGTGGAATCTATTGATTATTACAGTGGTGACAGCGGTACTTTTAGTTTTATGGCGAACAGTTTTTTTCAGGTTATCACATTTGGTGACGGAAGTACTCAGGTTATTACATTTTGGTGACAACGATTCCTAGGTTATTACAGTGAAAATATCATAGGGTATCAAACATTGCGATATTTACAAATTCTCTTTACTTGCAGGAAAAATGAAATTAAAAGTTTAATTGAAAATGTGTTAAAAAGTAACGCAAATAAAAAAAGTCATACTAATTTATGCATATGAGTCGCTGCTTTCAAAATTAATTAATCATACTAGAATTTTATTTAATAAAGGCATATTCTTCTATGAATTTTAAACAAATATTTGTTGTATCCTTAGATACCTTTATAGTTATAACTAAAAGTGGCAACATTACTCAAAATTTCAGTAGCTGATTGATATGTCAATAGTAATATATTTGGTAGTTTTGTCCTTGTTTAATTACCATATAAAGAGAGATGCAAATTTCGTCAGAGTGTTATCGACGATCATTTCCGATACGCCATAGTATTGTAGTAAATAATTTCAAACGTGGTTTGTTTATACTAGCGCCAATACGACTAGATAATAAACATTTAGTACATTCCTTTTGATGTGTTTTCAAGACTTTCACTGACAAAATGCACTTTTATGTCAATTAATTTAATATTTTTGGATTATCATGGTTCGTCGGTGCCAAGTTTGTAAGGAAAACAGCCGAAATGACGAAGGCCATGTATCTACAATACCATCTCCACTTTTTGTAATTCATCCAATATTTCACTACTGGCGTTTAGAATTGTTGGCCGCCAAAATAACCGTGTTTATGAATGAATAGCCCTCTCTATGTTCACTATTACTCTAAGTGATTCGTTTCAAATTGAAGGGCATATATCCTCTGCTTTACTGGGTCATATATCCTCCGAGTGTTATTATTATTAAAAAGGTACTTTATTCATATTTAGTTTCCCTAGTTACATATAACAAAAAGAAAAAAGTACAAGTGCCGATGGTCTGGCTTTCTTCCTGTTGTATGTGTACAACATAGATTTCCTCTTAAGGCTCCTTGCTCTTTCAGCATTATCCCGAAATTTTCGTTTTCTCAATAACTTTGTCCCCGGCATAGAGATTTCGCTCCTAGAATCTTTCGGCTGAGTTTTCCCTGAAAAACAGGGTCAAGTGTTATTTCGTATGGGATATATGCCCTAGCGAATTTCCTTGATATAATTGATCTATTCTACTAACTCTAACCTAGAAAACCAATTCCCAGCTTATATCAACATTGGAGACGAAAGATCCGATAGATAGAATGTTGTAATTCTTAAGAAAACTAATATTTCAGTAGTCATGCATGATCAGAATCGAGTGTTGACTAGCAATGGATATCGCACAACAGATCACCCACACTGCCGCGATAACGAAGAGAGAGCGACCATATGCGTATATTTCGCGAACTACGTGCTCGGGGCACATATCCTCCTAGGGCATATATCCTACATTTACCCTACAATCCTTCTGTCACATACTCAGAGTAGCACGTTCTTCAACGGGCACTTAGATTTGTAAATTTTCACTTGGAATTTCTATTATTGGAAACCAAATGTGCAGCTAGTAATGATTAACTTATTCTTTCAGCTAAGCGGTTTGGAATTAAAGATAAATATTCAGCCGAAGAAAAAGTATTTGTGAAATCCGACGAAGATGAGGAAGAAGAGCAATTTGATAAACCAGTGGCAGAACGGAGAGAGAAAATAGTAAAACGTCTTTCAGCCGAAAGAACAATTCCAGCGTCTTCACAACGCCGAGAAATAGTTCAAGAAATAACAACAATCAAAGAACAAAGCCTCGTCGAAGATAAAATAGCAGAGGTCTTAGGAAGAGAAAAAACCACAGACGAAATCACCACAAAAACGACGGTAACGAAATCAATAGTCACGCCGGAGACTAAGACGGTTTCCAAAACAGTTGAAATAAAAACCACACTACCATCTGAATCAACAGTTTGGGAACCTGCTTTGCCTCCAGAGGAAACGGAAATTGGCAAATCGACTGTAGTTACGGAGACACGCACAATCCAACTCGAAGAACCGCACAAGCTGTCCGAAGACGCTGAACTATTGGAGAAGGTGACGCAGAGTTTCGAGAAGAAGAAGCCGATACCAAAGTTGATCGCTGATGAAGGTGAGATTTCATTGACCTTTATTTAAATCTGTTTTTGCCAACTATTCCACAATGTTGATATATACTTCACATTTAAATGTCCACAATATATTGAAAAATGGTAGAAATTCTAAACAATTGACAATTGTTTCGATATCATCGTCAGAATGGCAGAAGTTACTTTTGTTATCCTGACGATGATAGTCATATCGAAACAATTGTAAATTTTTTAGAATGTTTACCATTTTTATTAGGGCAACTCGGTCAAATATAGGCACGAACTTTTTAACGGATCCTGTAATGTAAATAACACACGATAGTTTCTTTAACAAGCTATATTGACTATTAGTAATTAAACAATAAGTAAAAGTACAGTCAACAGTTATCCAGGGGATGTATTGTCACCCATGTTCAGGTTATCTTCTTTTTTTAAAGTCGGATGTGGCCTTTGCAACATAGCGACATTTATTACAGATCCTCTCCATTTTTATCTATTAGTATTGCGACACAATTGTAGTGTTGAGGGTCGTTGTTACCTGATTTGTTTCCAGGATGTTCATTTTCTTGACAATGTTATGTGACTATCCTGCTTTAAATAAGGATTTGGCGTTCCATGTTCCCCTCTTCAATATCTTTCTGTTTTGTTTTTCCACTTTCTGGTGGTGCTTAGCTATCTTCGTGGGGATTTTTAGATCCCCTTAACCATCAAAGGTCTGCCACGGATGAGGGGCCGAAATATGTATGCGGCTTGCCATATTTGTTTTCTTGGGATGTTCGAGTGTGAACCTTTAATGCAGTGGTTTATCCTTGCCTTCTGCATTCCCTCGCCGTTGATCATTTATGTTTCATCCGCCTTTAGAAACGATTTCTCATTCCAAGGGCAAGATATTGTCTTTTCCTCTTATTTGCTCCTCCGCCCTAAGATGTTGGCTATTAAAAGGGGGGCCGATTAAACCGGCAGTGACTCGGACAACAGAGCCTCGTTAGTTGCCTAGCAGGGTGCACCACGTGCAAGTGAGGTTGACATTTGGATTGGCTGTTTCTGTCACACCCCTGATATCCATTAATAATTTTTTATATAATTAAAATGAAGGAGTTTGTGGATCGGATTCATGTAATGAACGCAGGTTTACTTATTCACTATATATTGTAATATGTGAAGAAACAGATTACAAGCTTTTATGCCGCCAATATATATCTTAACCTCTTACTCGACTGACTCCTGTCAATCATACATCACTTGACAGCGCAATCAGTTAGGCAAGCTTTAGTGACTACCAATTAAGGTTTAAGCCATATATCAACACTCCTCCTCGCTGAAACTTGTAGGCATGAAAACCACTTAAACACACAATACCAAAACAAAATATAAAATGATGTTAAAGATGATTTACTCTTCGGTTGTTACTATGATTTTTAGTTATAGCTATTGTCCCTGGATTATCTTCAAATACTGTTATAATATCAACATTGAGCCATAAACCTTCACAAACAGCTGCCGCAAAAGTAATCAGTTCTGCATCAGAGGTTGATAAAGCAACACAATGTTGTTTCCGGTTGCCCATGTCACAGTGTTGTTAAATATTTCGAAAAAAAAGCCTGAAACTGATTTTCTCTCAATTTCATCATTGCCCTAGTCTGCATCTACATAACATATCAAGTTTGTATTTAAATCTCCCCTTTTATATTCTAATCCCATGTCTATTGTTGATTTAAGATGTCTTAGAATTCTTTTCAAATGACTATATATTTCATTTGTGGCTTTATCCTGGTAACGACTGAAAACTTTAAAGCAAAGCTTATATCTGGTCCGGTACCAAGCATCAAATACATAAGGCTTCCAATCATTTGCCTAAACGGTTTTGAAGTTATACTTTGATCTTTACTACAAATATTTTATTTTAATTTTGGATCTATTGGTATATTTGCACCACTACAGTTTTCCAGACTGAACCGTTCTAAAATATTTTTAGTATATTTCAATTGACTTAACTTTAATATCCCTTCTTCTCTGTCATATTGAATTTCAAGTCCGAGAAAATATTCCAGCTTGCCTTTAACTTTTATGTCAAACTTTAAAATTATTTCATTCATTACGATTAAATTTGGCCCGGTAATAATTATTTCATCAACATAAATTATTAAATAAGCCCTTTCCTCCTATGATAATAGAATATAAAGACAATAGTCATTTTCAGACCGTGTGAAACCAACGTCTAACAAATAATTATTTTAGTGTTTAAAATGAAACTCACGGTCTCTAGTTAATTCCACAATATAATAAAAGTTACTGAAAATTCTAAAAAATTGACAATTGTTCCGATAAATCAATATCATCGTCAGAATGACAGAGGTTACATTTTATTTGATACCTACCTGAGGTTTAGTAGTTATTTTTGGCTAGACCAAGAAGTGACCTAACTTGTGATTGACTTAATATATGTTTATAAAAGAAGAAGAAGGTGTGATATTACAAATATTGAAGCTTAGATATTATTAGCCCTATGGTGATATCCTGGATATCATTTTTCCAATTAAGATCAGTATAACTGTGCAATGATATAAAAACCAGGAAAACTATATCTGCTGATCTTTAAAATTATCACTTAAGAAGACAGTTTATTAGTGGAGAACTCCCTAGATTTAACTGTTCATTGACAACTTCATATTGTGGGTTTCTTAAATGTCTTCTAATTTCCAATTCTTCAAGGAAATCCAATTCTTGTTTCTTTTCACAAATATGCAGCACTTCTAGTTTTGTGTTAGGTGTTAATGAATGATTGGTGTCAAGTAGATGTTTTGCGTAGTGGGATTTATCTGGTTATTTTAACCTCTATGCTCGTAAGTGTTCACTGTATCTGATTTCAAAATTTCTCTGTCTGGGTCTGACCCAAATAGAGAGCATTACATTCTGGACATTTGAGTTTATATATACCTGACTTCTTTAATAGTGGTATTTTTGTTTTTACATTTAACAATTTTATACTAACGTTACTTTCTATTTTAAAACAAATTGTTGTATTCGTTGCTGAAGATATTATCTTTGAAATATTATTAGAAATACTTCCTGCATACGTGATGGTATTATAAGTTTTTATGTCATCAGCTTGTTTAGGAAATATTAGTTGTAATGCCACTTTCTCCTCTTTTTCACTAATTAGCTTATTTATCATATTTAATGGATAACCGTTGGATCTTGCTATTTGTCTAATTGTATTAATCTCTCTATCAAAATTACATTTGTTCATAGGAACTGAAAAAGCTCTATGTATCATTGAACTATATGCCGCCAGTCTGTGTGACATAGGGTAATTGGAGTTGAATGGAATTGTCACATCAGTCTGTGTTGGTTTTCGGTAAATTGAATAATCAAGTACATTATTAACTCTTTGAATTTTTAAATCAAGAAAATTGATTGAGCTATTTTTTTCAATTTCTAATGTAAATTTAATTTTTGGGTGTAAATTATTGATGTGGTTGAAAAATACATCCAATTGTCGTTCACTACCCATAAAACAAGGTAATATGTCATCTACATATCTATACCAAAATAAAATATTTTTCGAAATATCACTTCAAAGATCTTTCTTTCTAAATTGTCCATAAAAATGTTAGCTAAAATAGGTGAAAAAGGGCTTCCCATTGGTAAACCTTCATTCTGAATATATATCTTATTGTCAAAAGTGAAATAATTCTGATTAATGCATACATCAAATAAATTAAGTATATCTGATATTATTCCTGGATTCATATAACTATAAACTCATTTCTTTCGATGTAACTAATATGTTTACTATAATTCCTCCTAAAGAATGCCTAATACTTGTAAAAAAATTACTAGAAGATAAAAATATTAATCAAGGAATAATATCAGATATACTTAATTCATTTGATGTATGCATTAATCAGAATTATTTCACTTTTGACAATAAGATATATATTCAAGATGAAGGTTTACCAATGGGAAGCCCTATTTCACCTATTTTAGCTAACATTTTTATGGACAATTTAGAAAGAAAGATCTTTGAAAGTGATATTTCGAAAAATATTTTATTTTGGTATAGATATGTAGATGACATATTAGCTTGTTTTATGGGTAGTGAACGACAATTAGATGTATTTTTCAACCCCATCAATAATTTACACCCAAAAATTAAATTTACATTAGAAATTGAAGAAAATAGCTCAATCAATTTTCTTGATTTAAAAATTCAAAGAGTTAATAATGTACTTGATTATTCAATTTACCAAAAACCAACACAGACTGATGTGACAATTCCATTCAATTCCAATCACCCTATGTCACACAGACTGGCGGCATATAGTTCAATGATACATAGAGCTTTTTCAGTTCCTATGAACAAATGTAATTTTGATAAAGAGATTAATACAATTAGACAAATAGCAAGATCCAACGGTTATCCATTAAATATGATAAATAAGCTAATTAGTAAAAAAGAGGAAAAAGTGGCATTACAACTAATATTTCCTAAACAAGCTGATGAAATAAAAACTTATAAAACCATCACATATGCGTATTTCTAATAATATTTCTAATAATATTTCAAAGATAATATCTTCAGCAACGAATACAACAATTTCTTTTAAAACAGAAAGTAACGTTAGTACAAAATTGTCAAATGTAAAAACAAAAATACCACTATTAAAGAAGTCAGGTATATACAAGCTCAAATGTCCAGAATGTAATGCTGTCTATTTGGGTCAGACCCTTAGGAATTTTGAAATCCGATACAGTGAACACTTACGAGAATACAGGTTAAAACAACCAGATAAATCCCACTACGCAAAACATCTACTTGACACCAATTATTCATTGACACCTAACACAAAACTAGAAGTGCTGCATATTTGTGAAAAGAAACAAGAATTGGATTTCCTAGAAGAATTGGAAATTAGAAGACATTTAAGAAACCCACAATATGAAGTTGTCAATGAACAGTTAAATCTAGGGAGTTCTTCACTAATAAACTGTATTCTTAAGTGATAATTGTAAAGATCAGCAGATATAGTTTTCCTGGTTTTCTATATCATTGCACAGTTATACTGATCTTAATTAGAAAAATGGTATCCAGGATATCACCATAGGGCTAATAATATCTAAGCTTCAATATTTGTAATATCACATCTTCTTCTTTTTTCTATAAACATATATTAAGTCAATCATAAGTTAGGTCACTTCTTGGTCTAGCCAAAAATAACTACTAAACATCAGGTAGGCATCAAATAAAATGTAACTTCCGTCATTCTGACGATGATATTGATTTATCGAAACAATTGTCAATTTTTTAGAATTTTCAATAACTTTTATTATATTGTGGAATTAACTAGAAACCGTGAGTTTCATTTAAAACACTAATATGAGCAGATTCCACGAAGTAAGGGTCGAGACAGTTAATTTCATTAAATAATTATTTGTTTATTCCAGTGTTTAGATGAGTCTTTTAGACCATAACGAGATTTCTTTAATTTCATCCTTAATTTTTACATTCAAAAAAGCAGACTTCACGTTTAGTTGTTTAAAATAGAACGATCGTTGATTCCCTATAATTAGTAACATTCTTATTGTTCCCAATCTTGCTACTGACGAACATAACGAGTCATATTCATTTGTATCCTGTGCGAACCCCCTAGCTACCAATCATGCTTTGTATCTGTTTTCTATATCTTCTAACGGCTTATAATTGTATACCCATTTTGTGTCGATTATGTTCAGGTTTATTTACCCATTCCAAAGTCTCATTCTTGTTTAATGAATTAATTTCCTTTTCCATTGCCATGAACTAATATTCCCCATCTTCCCTTTTATCTAAATCTTCATATCTTAGTGGTATGTCATTCATATAATTTATTGCATAGAAAGACATGTACATTTCATAGTCTTGTTGCCAGCTAGGTGTGTGTATTGTTCGATTGCTTCTTTTGTTACCTGTCTGACTGCTTCTCTGGTTGTTTGTATGGTCTGTATTATTTTCATCTCCTTTTTCTCCTGTTGTCCCATCTTCAGAACTTAGTATATCGTCATCTTCACTTTGAGATTCCTTGACTTCAATTTCCAATTCTTCTACCCTTTTCTTATAATAAAACGTGTTTTCATCAAACTTGACATCTCTTGAAACAATGATTCTGATGCCTATCTATACTCCATAGTTTATACCCGTTATCTGTGTACCCTACAAAAATACATTTTTAACTTTCGAATCGAATTTACTTCTAAATTGCTCTGGTATATGACAATAAGCAATTGACTCGAATATTTTTAAATTCGACACATTTGGTTTCCTGCCATACCATATCTCTGACGGTGTGACTTTTTCAGTAATACTAATAGTAGGACTTCTATTTAAGATATAAGTTGTTACCCTGATACCCTCACCCCAAAATGTTATAGCATGTTTGCCTGGTTAACAATGGCTCAGCTTCGTTCTACTAATGTGCAATTCATACCTTCTGCTTACCGTTTAATTGTGAAGTGTAAGGTGTAGTATAGTCTAATATTATACCCCGATCTTTACGAATTCTTTAAATTGAGATGAAATAAATTCTCCTCCATTGTCACAGCGCAATTTTGAAATTTTTCAATTAAATTTTGAATTTACCATGTTTACATATTCCCGGAATTTAAGGAACACCTCATCTTTAGTTTTTATTAAATATGCTATGATGAAGTTAGAAAAATCTTCAATAAATGTTATAAGGTATTTATAGCCATAAAATGTTAATTGGCCCACAGACGTCGGTGTGTTTTATTTCCAAATACCGTGTACTTTTAAATCTAGTGCTAAAATGCAAACTGGACATTTTCCCTGCTACATCACCTTCACAAAAATCCAATTTAGATGTGCTTTCATTCTTATTGATTCCTAAAACCATATCATTTTTTATCCAATTTCTCAAGCTATCAAAATTAACGAGTGCAAATCTATTGTGCCAAATCGTTAAACTATTATTATTATTAATTATTTCTATATTTAAACATTCAGGTTTAATTAATTCAAATTTTATCTCATATAGATTATTTCTGAAAGCTACGCCTATTAAGCCCCGATTGGCTTCAATTAATTTTCATTTTTTGCTATAGCTACGTTAATTGGATTTTTTAAATATGCAAAATCAGTGAAATATTCTTTTTTATTAACCATATGATCCGTTCTATTGTCAATAATAAAATGCAAATCATTATTACCTTCTACAGTGCTACTCACTTCTGTCACAAACCTTATACTTTCTTCATTTTGCTGTTCCGCGTTGGGCTCATTCAACATAGCACTACCATTATCAAATATTCCTGTTACTTCTCTTTTTCTGTATCTATTGAAACTGTCCTTTCCTCTTCTACTCTGATTTCCATATTGGGCTTGATTTTTTTGACTGCCACTTCTTTGTCTATTACTAAAACATTCATTGTTTCTTCCAAAATTTTGAATGTGAATAACTACCTCTACGTCCCCTGTATGTTTAACATTCTCATTTAAAGTGACCTGGCTTTCCGCAATTGTAACAACCAGATAAAAACGCTGTATTTTCATTTCCATTTGACTCCATTGTTATTCTCGTACTTTGTCTTTTTTCTGCCTCAATTTTTAATCTAGCTTTGACTTGTTCATAACTAAGTTTGCCTTCTCAGTTTTCTATTACTATTACAACCATCTGGTATGATTTTCGGAGAGCTAACAGAAGGTTGCATATTACGTCTTCTTCTTCCAATTTTAGTCCCCTTGCTTTCAACTGCCTTACTATTTCCTCAAATTTAACCAAAAACTGATCTGTTGACTGACCTTCCTGCATTCTTATTTGCATCATTTTTTTTCAAAAATAATTGCCCTATTATTCCTTTCTTCTCATACATTTCTTCTAACGTTTGCCACATTTTAAAGGCGTTACCTTTGTCCCTTAGGTTTTCTAGTTGTGAATCTTCTACACATAGTGTAATTATACTTTGTGCTTTGGTATCCTTTTTCAGTACCTTTTCTTTAGCGTCTTCTTCTAACCCTTATGTAATTATTTCTGTTTTAATTACGTCTACTCTGAGTTCATCTAATATTCTTTCAATTCTAAATTTCCAACTGTAATTATTACGACCGTTTAGCGGTTCCACATTTATTCTTGAATTTGTACCGGCCATCATCACGGTTCCATTGAAATCTTGAATTTGTACCGGCCATCATGACGGTTCCCTTGAAATCTTGAAAATATTACTTTTTCTTATTTTTCTTTCTACAGACTCGGCCCATAATCTGATGGAGTTTGTGGATCGGATGCATGTAATAAACACAGGTTTACGTATTCACTAATTATTGTAACATGTGAAGAAACAGAGTACAAGCTTATATGTTTATATACTCGACTGACTCCTATCAATCATATATCACTCGACAGCGCAATCAGTTAGGCTAGTTTTGATGACTACCAATTAAGTTTTTAGCGATATATCAACATAAAATACTTTATTAATACAGTACTTGATTCCTTCACTTTTATTTCTTTCATATTTCTTCTGTATATTTGTCCATTTCGAAAGATAATTTTTTAACTTAAGTTTCACTGATTCAATATGCTTATAACAATTTTCAGATCCCAAATCACCAAAATTCTCGAAGACACCACCTCCGAGTCCAGCTGATTTTATAACAAGAGAGCAGGTTGCCTCAGTTCAAGGTGAGTTTAAAAATTTCGATTACGCTTGGATTTTTAACATAGTGCTTTTTTAGTAGTTCATGTGTATAGAATACTCATAATTAAATTAAAATAAAACAACTCTATTACGAATCTGGAGATGAGTATTCTGTACACTAAATGTGGCATATCAACCCCAAATTACCCGATTTACTAACAATTTTTTTAAATTTTTGCTCTTCTTGATACATTTTTTACTTTGATGACAACGAATAATATAAAATTAAAAAAAAAATAATGAAATGTACTTGGAATTCATTTTATCCACCATTGTTAGAATAAAAAGAGTGAACATTAATATGCTAAACAAATATCGGGTCTGAATAAACCAAATACAACATTCATTTCCAATACTGCTAAATCTGCACCTTACCAAAATCTTTCAATAACATTGGTTGGATCAAAACATAGTTTTTCCTGAATTCGGTTAAATTGCATAGAGATGTCTCAATAGTAGCAGAAGCAGATTTAATTTTCCGGATCTAATATGTACAGTTTTTTAAAGAAATCTAAGCAATATGATTGTCTGACTCATTGACTTATTCAACAAATAGAGTAGATTATTTCCTCTTTACTTCATTCGAGCGAAATCTGCTACAGGTTACTCAATGTTTTTTCTACTCTACCATCCCGAGGTCATCGGGAACAGACACTTCCTCAAGAATCCTTATTATAACTCAGAGATATTGGAGACCGAATACCCAGTAAATAATATTTCATTTCAAAAATATTTCACGTACATATTTATCATAAAAGTCTTAATACAAGATTCGAATGTGAGTGTTGAAGATTCCTGTTTATTTTTGACAAGGGCTATAGCAACTCAGTGGTTTGCAGAACATGGAAAGGTCCTTGGAATGCGAAGTGTTTATAGATGAATAAGAAGGTTTGGACTTTTTTCATACCGACCTCAGTTGGTGTTAGCTTTAACTCTATAACATCGAAGAATAGACCAAGAACGACTAGTATGGAATCAGGAATGGACTATCGTCTTCGGTGATGAATCCCGGTTCTGCCTAGACATCGCATTGTTAGAGTTATAATATGGGGTGCCATTGCTTATGGCTCAAGGTTACCTTCAATGGTTTTTAAATGGAAGAACAGCCTAATTTTACTAATGAAAAACTATTCGGAAACGTAAACTGCAAAATTAATTTTTATTGTCAAAACTTGACAGACAACAACAACAACTTAAAAACAAAAATATCACACAGAGAGATCACATCTACAAATCTGGCGATCTTCAATAATTCTTTCTAACACCCCCACTCGACGGATTATTCTGCGATGAGTCCCATTGATGTTTTGAGGCGTTGAAACTTTTCTTTGGGGAGAGGCTTTGTGAAAGCATCAGCAATCATATTTGAAGTTACACAATACATGAATTGAATTATATCACTGTCAACTAAATCACGTAGATGATGGAATCTGACATCGATATGTTTTGTTCTGCAACTAGACTTTTCATTGGTTGCTAGCTTGATACAACCTTGATTGTCTTCATAAAGTGCAGTTGCATTTTCACAAGGTATTCCGAAATCTTCTAAAAGTCTTCTTGACCAAACTATTTCCTGGCTTGCCAAGGCCGCTGATATATATTCAGCCTCTGTAGATGATAGGGCTACTGAAGATTGCTTCTTGCTAGTCCATAATATAGGATTATTCCCAAGAAATAATATAAAACCGGCTGTAGATTTCCTATCAGAGACATCGCCTGCCCAATCGGAATCAACATATCCGTTCAGAGTCAATTCAGTATTAGAACCAAATTTCAGTTTATCTTTACTTGTAACCTTCAGGTATTTGATCACTCTCTTGACTGCATCCCAATCCTTCTGACTTGGCTGACTTACTCGCCTGCACAAATATCCCACAGCAAGAGATATATCCGGACGGGTTGTAGTAGAGAGATATAGCAGTGCCCCCACTGCTTATCTATATTTTTCATTATTGGGTAATAAAGAGGAATTTGTATCGAATTTGGGGTACTTTGCATCCATTGGAGTAGCTACACATGAGGCATTTTCCAATCCATTATCTTTGAGAAGGGTATCAATTTTTGAATTTTGATCCAGTAGAAAGGTTCCATCTTCAGTTCTTTGAACCCTGATCCCAAATAATGATGAAATATTTCCTAAGTTCACCGTTTCGAAACTCTCATTGAGTTTATCTCCAATCTATTGTATCACTCCATCATTTTCATATAGAGGCACTGATCATTTTTACTCTGTTCAAATCCACATTCCAAAAGTTTTGCGCTTATAGTATCATTCCATGCTTTCGCAGATTGATTCAAACCGTATAATGCCTTGTGGAGTTTATATACAAGATGGGAATCATTTTCATTTATACAACCTTCTGGTTGAGACATATAAACCTCTTCATTCAACAGACCATTCAAATATGCGGTTTTTATATCATAATCCCTGATTTTTTATTCACGAACAGCTGCTATTGACAACAGTATTCGAAAAGTCGTTTGTCTCATCACCGGAGCGAAAATACTATCATAGTCCTCCCCATATTTTTGTGTGTAACCATTTGAATCGATTTTTTTCTTGAAAACCCACTTACATTTTATAACTCTTTTGTTCGGAAGTAGCTCGGTCAGCGCCCATACGCCTTTCTTCCTGAATGATTCCATTTCATCTTCTATAGCATTTAACCATTTCAATTTTTCATTTTCTGGTAATTTCATTATTTCGTACCAAGTCTCAGCATCATCATTTGTTTCACTCGAATCAAAGTAGGACAGTTTCTCAGGAGGTTTCCCCTTATTATTTCTTGAAGATCGTCTTAAATACTCCAACCGTTCATCATCCAAACGTGTCT
The DNA here is from genome assembly GCA_963921935.1 of Galeruca laticollis. NCBI lineage: Eukaryota > Metazoa > Arthropoda > Insecta > Coleoptera > Chrysomelidae > Galeruca > Galeruca laticollis. The sequence continues at coordinate 219,777,382 of OY998177.1, read as the reverse complement.
CTTCACTTTCAATATTAGTATTATTTTCGGCAATAACCTTTTCCTCGATACTTTCTTCCTCTTCGTTTATAAAAACTATTTCACTGTTTTCATCCAAGATTTTGATAGATTCAGATTTCATGTCAGTGTAGTTTTTATCTTCGAAGAATTTTACAGTTCTACTCGTACTTATTATTATTTTATTGGTTTTTGGATTCAAAACTGTATAACCATTGGAAGTTTCATATATATCCTACCAAAATCCCTGCTTGTGCTCATTTTGTTCTTGTTTCTTTAGGAACATAGGTATAGGCTACACTGCGGAAAGCTCTGAGATGATCCAATCTTGGTTTTTCTGAATTTCACAGTTCATATGGAGTACATTCGATAGCTTTTGTAGGAAGGAGATTTTGAAGATAATTCGCTGTGGCAATTGTTTCACCTCAATATTTATTCGGCAATCCTGCATGAAACAACATACACCTTGCTTCTTCGCATAAGGTTCTATTTGTACGTTCTCCTATGCCATTTTGTTCGGGCGAATACGAAATTGTATTTCGAAAGGAAATACCTTTCTTCTTCAGAAAACCTTGAACTGCTGATCCACAATACTCTCCTCCATTAACAAATCTGAACATTCTGGGTAACACTCAGAATTTATTTTCAACAAGTGCGACGAATTCTTCAAATTTCTGAAATATTTCATCTTTGGAATCTAGGACGTATAATATGATATAACGGGAATGGTCATCAATAAATGTAAAAAAATAGCGTTTCCTTCCTTTGGTTTTTGTTTTCATCGGACCACAAACATCAGAATGTATCAAGTCTAGACATTGATTTGATCGTTTGTCACAATTCTTCAAAAATGGTTTTTTTGTTAGTTTTCCTCTTATCCAACTCAAACAATTCATAATTTCAATGCAATTTTCGATTTTTATTCCTAAGGCTAGATCATGTGACACAAGTCTTTTGATATCGAACGGATTTTTATGACCTAGTCGTTTATGCCATCCGTGAATACAATTTTCATGCCGACTTTGTGTTGTTATATTTGCTCGCTCATCTGACTTCAAACATAATCTGTAAATTACATTCTCAATTATTCCCATAGCAATATTTTTCTCGCCCATTTTTACTGAACAATGTTGTTGATCAAAAACAACGTTGAATCCTTTTTCTGTTAGTCTCTTCACTGATAATAGATTACTTCGTAATTGAGGTACATATAAAACGTCAGTGACATGAACATTTTGACATTTTTCATCTCCAATTCCTGAACATACCATTTCTTGACCATTTGCAACAAAAATTTTATTTCCATCGGCACATCGGAAGTTGACGAAGAAATTTTTGTTGCTTGTCATATGATTAGAAGCTCCAGAATCGATGTACCATTCGTTCGAATTCCGGTTACCTTCACAAAAACAGAATTCTTCTACTGCAATTTTATCATTTTTCTGAGTCTCTTCATTGCTTCTTTGAATATTCTTTTTACGGAAATAACAGTCTTTCTGAATATGACCCTTCTTTTAAAAAGAAACATTCTTTATCGAATCTACTTGCTGTCTCTTTCTTCTGCTTGTTATATGTCTTCAATGCAGTTTCTCTACCTTTTTCACTGTCGTTTCCTTGCTTTCTATTGAACTCATCCAATAATTTTCCTTTCAAATATTCTAGAGTGAGTTCATCGTCGGGTCTAGCATCTAGTGCTGTAACTAAAGTTTCGAATTTTTCTGGGAGACCACCCAATAAAAGTGCTGCTACGTGAAAGTCTTTTATCTCTTCACCGATACCTCTTAACATTTCGACCATTTCCAAAGTCGTTCTTATGTATTCCGACATATTTGGTCAAGGTTCAAGTTGGACTTGGTATAATTTTCTCAGTAAATAAAGCTTATTGGATAAATTCGCTCTCTCGTGAACCTTTTGTAGAATATCCCACATATCCTTAACTGATGTACAATTACAGATGTGGATTATTTGGTTATTCTTTACTGATAAGGATCCAAACTTGACCAATTTTTATCTGAAGTATCTGGTTTTGTTTTGTCGACAACCTTCCATGTTTCCTCCCTAATCAACATCATTTTCATTTTAAATTTCCATGGTTGATAATTCCTGTTATTCTATTTGGTAATTCCAAATCTTGAATTGTCAAAGGGACGATTCCATTACTGTATGGTTTTACTGCAGCCTTATATTTCCGCTTCACTTTTTACACATTCTGTCTTATACAACTCCTAGGCCCATAACTTAATGGTTTTTAAATGGACGGACAGCCTAATTTTACTAATGAAAAACTATTCGGAAACGTGAACTGCAAAATTAATGTTCATTGTCAAAACTTGACAGACAACAACAACAACTTAAAAACAAAAATATCACACAGAGAGATCACATCTACAAATCTAGCGATCTTGAATATTTCTTTCTAACAACCTTTAGTCTTCGTCCGTGGCAATATGGAATGTACATCGATACATTCAAGAAATATTGGAACCTCATCTGATTCCTTACCTTAGGATACTTCAAAATCCAATTTTTCAGCAAGATAACGCTCGGTCAAATATAGCAAGACAAACCTTGGAATACTTCCATCGTTCCCCAATTGAACATGTATGGGGCATAATCGGTAGAAGGTTAAGAAATTTACAGCGCCCTCCTCAAACTCAGATGGCGAGGCGCTTCAAGTTGTTATTGAATAGGTAGCATGAAATGTTATACCCAGGAGGATATTGATCTCCGGGTTAAGAGTATGTCTAGACGTATTAGAGAATGTGTAAGAAATCGTGGAGCTTCAACCCATTATTAAAGTTGGTGAGCAGAAACTTAGATTATCCTCACTCGATTGGAGTGAAATTTTAATCATGCACATACTACCAACCCTCTGATGTGTGTGCCAAATATTACCGAAATAATGTAATTTTTACTGGAGTCTTCGGGTTGCTACGTCACTGAGTGTATAAGAGAATAAATTAATGATAAATAAACTTGCCGGAATTTCAATGCTCATGTAATTTTTAATACGCCTAGATACGATTAAAAAATGTTCATGATTTAGTATTTCAAAATTGATTACACAATATTTCTCTCTTGTTTTAACAGTTTTATTAGAACGATATATCAAAAACTGTACAAATTATGTGAAAATATCAAAAATTTGACTAAGATAACTCATGTTAAGTTGCATTATTTTTGAACAAGGTAACCAACCCACTTCATATTTTCACCTAATAATTGATTACAACTTTTGCCGAAATGGAATTATAATGATTAACAAATAATACCTATCAATGTATTTTATAAAAGTACCACACATTTTTATAGACAAGTAATATCATTTATATTTTTCCTTTATTTTCATGGATTTCGGTCAGAAATAAAATCACTTGCTTATAGTGGTTACGTTTCGGTGTATTTTATTTAAACCATTTTCAAACCTTTCTAAAAATTGTGAAAACACAATACATTTATTTAAATACATATAGTTAAAATATATTTTTTTAAAACTTACTTTTTGATTATGCCTCCGTAGAGGCTTGTCTACTACTGTACAGTAGTATTTCTTAAATTAAAAAAAGACAAATAATATACATAAAAACAAACAATATAAACAATGAACTATGTTAAAGATAGTTGAAATGTATATTACAGAGTGTCCTAATTAAATTATAATTAGATTTAGAGACCTATTCTTTAATTTTTTATAACTAAGTAAGGTGTAGATCATAGAGTAAGTAATAAGAGAGTGTTCGTTCCCGTACAAACAGCTGGCATCGCGTCGATCTGAGCGCACCCCTTGCGGAGTACAGAACTAATTCTTACAGGCGGGATATTTAAATTTGGTGGTTTGGATTATGGGTAGGTATATTTTACAGTTTTGTCTTAAAATTGTTTATTATATACTTATTTCATTCCAAAAAATAAAATTATGTTTCATTTTGTGTAATGAAATAATTATAATAAACAATTTTGAGACAAATAATTTAGATAAATAAGAAAACAGCACATTTAAATTTTTTATTAACCCGCACATAATATAAAAAAATTATTAATCACAATTACATATTTCTACTAAAATGACATTACATTATATTTAAGAAAATTAATCCAATATCACATCAAATTGCACATTAAGTTATTTTAAAATTATTGATAACAAAACCAACAAACATTTTAATAGAAAGAAGTTGAAAACTAGATTCTCCATATCCATAAAGACAGGAACAGGTCTGAAACAAAAAATAAATTAAAGTAGTATGTTTCAAGTTACAAAAAAATATTTTTGTTTGTTAGTCCTCTTACCATCATTATATTTTTTAATTAATAAGGGAACACAAACTTTGATGAGTTAAGAAAATATATATGATTTATGTTCTAGACAGGTCTATCAAAATTTTTATATGACATTTTGCAAAGTGTTAATTTTTTTCAGTAATATTCTCTACATGAACTAAAAGTGGTAAAATATGATAACAAAGTCATGCAGTATTGAAAGAAATTTAACGGCTGTACATAAATCAGACGTTTTTTATCATCATTTTCTTTGAAGGAAGTGGAACTATGGTAAACATCTAAAATATCTGTCTGCAAATTAGCCTTACATTCTTCGCAATTAAAAGTTGTACGAAACCAGAAACATAGCTTATTGTTTAAGTATCAACATTTGAATAATGTATCTAAAAACAGGAATTCATTTTTTTCCAATTCATTAATAGTTTTAGAAGTGAATGGTTTTGGTTAATTATGAACATTTTAAAAATAATTTAAGTTATCTAATATATTACATTATCTGCTTCACAATTTGTGTTGTAGTTCTCGACTAACAATATCACAAAAAATAAGGTTTTTTTTACAGAAAATACTGTACTTTAAAAAGCCGGGATATTATTATCATGTGGTGGTGCATGATGTAAAGATTGAAAAGGTAAAGCAAATTTTAGTCTTTTGCGACATGTATTACTAAGTGGATCATCATCAAAATGATCTTCACACAACATTTGATCATTAGATGTATGAGTTCTAAAATGTTGTACCACTGTTCTCTTTGATTAATGTCAGATGAAAATTTGAAAAATGTTTTGTTCTTAAAGCCAAATTGCGAAGTGGCCAAAAATATTTACTAAAAACAATTTTTTGCAATACAACTATGACGAATTATATCTGGTAATGACATTTTAAAGATTCAGTTCAAGTTAACTTACTTTTATTCACTTTATTAGAACGGAAAACCTAAATATATAAAAAACTACACTAATTTTACTCATCCTTAGAACTTGCAACCATAACCATATTTTTAGTAATTTTTATTTTTGACACTTTGACAAATACAAGCCGTATTCCCACAAACCAATGTAAGATTGATTTTGTATATTTTCATTTTTAATGACTTAAAAGTTGATATACTAGGATATTTTATAATATTTATTCTCAATAAAGGCAATATGTTGAAATTCAATGTCATTTATAATATTTTAAATTGTTCTATTCTATTTTGTTTATGTAAAACAGTCTTCTAGTTCGCGCGACTGTAGAGACTCCATGCGCGGGTGGCGGCGCAGAAACGTTGTGCCACTTACCGCCTACGCATCAAACCGTCTCTTATATTATTTGTCTATGGTGTAGATATTCGTTTATAATAGTAAGTTCGTATATATACAACTTAAGTTGTCTATGTCAGTTCTGACATTGACTGAGTCAGGATTCTTGTTAATATTTATCATTTCTTTTATTAATCTTTTACTATTATTTTTTTCTGTAGTTATTATTTCTACGTTGTTGAAATTAAAAGAGTAATTTTTATCAAGTGAATGTTTTGATAATGCAGTACATTCAATGTTATTTCGAACTGATTGCTGGTGTTGTTGAAATCTCTTATGTAAATATTGGCTAGATTGACCAATGTAAGTACCATTGCAATCAGAGCAATTTTATATATTGAGTTCATTGTGTTCTTATTATCTGGTTTGAGTTTAAAAAAAAGTTTATTTGCTGTAATACTATTATAAACGAATATCTACACCTCAACTAGTTATTAAAAATTAAAAAATCGGTCTCTAGTTCTAATTTTAATTCAATTAGGACACTGTGTAATATACATTTCAACTATCTTTAATATAGTTCATTGTTTATATTGTTTGTTTTTATGTATATTAATTGTCTTTTTTTAATTTAAGAAATACTACTGTACAGTAGTAGACAAGCCTCTACGGAGGCATAATCAAAAAGTAAGTTTCAAAGAAATATATTTTAACTATATGTATTTAAATAAATGTATTGTGTTTTCACAATTTTTAGAAAGGTTTGAAAATTGTTTAAATAAAATAAACCGAAACGTAACCACTATAAGCAAGTGATTTTATTTCTGACCGAAACCCATGAAAATATAAGAAATTTAGTATTAACGGCCATTCAAAATATATATGTTTAATACCATTCATACTTTTCAAAAACGATGGAATGACTTTGAACATGTCTTTTTATTTAATTAGGTCTATACGGCTTTTAAATAAAAATTAGGTCAAGTAAATAAGTGTCAGGAAGAGGAAAAACAACGTGTTAATATTTAGTTTGCAACGTGTAATTCGATTAAAATCCTAGAATTTAGCATTTAAGGATTCGTAGGGGAGAACATATAAGTGCACGGTGGTATCTAAAATGAAAGACGTTAATTTTTAACTATAAAGATAATAATATAAACAATTTCACTATTCATATAAGTCAATTAGTATAAGTTATGGATATATACAAGTATATTTGTGACGTTTGAATAATTTTCAAATGGGTTCTAGCAAAAAATCAATCGTGAAAGTAAGAAGCAAAAGGGGAGCAACTGTTCCTTATTTTTGATATATTCCAATAATATGGAAGTTTACTGAGTACTCAAATTGTGTTAACATTGTTAAATGTAAAAGATAAAAATTACTTTAGATAAAAATAAAATGTATCGAATTATTGATTTAGGCATGACTTAATTATGAGCATATCGTATGGCCTCTCTAGGACCAAATTGGATTATGTTTCAGTATCTACTTTAATCGTTTGAAATTCAGTTCACAAAAGACTTTTTTCGCGTTCGGTTAGTTGTTACTTCGAGTAAAATTGGTGATTCGATAAAATAAGTTGGATATTTTTGACATTTATTTGTGCTTGTAGAAAAATTGGTAAGTAAATTTATTGGTTTTGGAAAATTAAGTCAGTTCTATAAGATTAATCAATATTTTATAAAAGTTATATTTGTGGATAAAATAGTTTTTTTATCAGTAATAGTAAAGCACGTTCATCAAATAAAATGAGTAAAATTTACGCAATTCCCATTACCTGAATTTCCCCCGAACAAATTATTCTTTCCGAAAATAATGAATGAAGATTAAAAATGTTTTGAATAAAAGTCAAAAGTTATTTTGGCCATATATATTTATTTATAGAAAGTCTCATCGATATTTAATTCCATCAATACTAAATTCTATCAAAATGGAATGATTATTTTAAAAATTCAATAATTCGCAGATATATTTTAAGACCTGAAAATTCAATGCAGTGGTGTGTACATGTTTAATGCAAATTCAACTTACAATGTGAAGCAGGTCAGATATAAAGCTATTTCAGTTAATCTTGGAAATTCTTAGATATGTCAAAATAAAATTTGAGTAATATACAGTGTTGGGAACATTACGAGGGAACATACGTTTTACCGTCAATGTGTTAGAAAGAGACAAAATACATATAAATTCAGTGTATTACTCCTCTTCGCTAACAGGGTATCATAAAGTGAGAAACGAAATAACTGTGTAATGGAATGTCTGGCAGGCACCGCCTTCGAGAAGCGTGCAGTAGCTCTTATGTCTGGCTTTTACTTACAGTTTCAAATTAACAAATTAGAAATGCATTCAGGCTATTACTAGTCACTTTACCACAGCAAAATGTTGTATAAACAACTCATTATGTTAAAGATCGCAATAAAAGAAATTAATGTTAGAAATACAGATGTGTAATGTTTAGTTTATTATTTGAGAATAATAAGATTGTACTATAATGATAGCTTAATGCAATGAACAATAAAAACATCAACTTTAGTTTCGTCTATCCCTTCATGATTAATTTACAAAGAAATAATTCAGTAGTAATAAACTAAATCACTATATCAGTTCGGGTAGTACACGCTAATATGATTTGAACAATAAATTAAAACCTACCTAGTAGGTATTAGAAATAAATACCACTAAAAAATCACTGGAAGATAGCTAAAAAATTACATTCGTCGATATTGAGGGTACAATTAATGAATATAAGCATTAGTGTTTTTAAATGAAACTCACGGTCTCTAGTTAATTCCACAATATAATACAAGTTGTGGAATTAACTAGAGACCGTGAGTTTCATTTAAAAACACTAATATGAGCATATTCCACGAAGTAAGGGTCGAGACAGTCAATTTCATTGAATATAAGCATAATCATTTTCATTAACATCATAAGGAATAATCTATGGCAACAATACAGAGTCCAAAAGCGACAATATGTTGTAATAAAACAAGTGTATTCAGTGTATCACCATTTTCTTTAACAGGATATCATAAAATGAGAAATAAGTCGTATGCTAATATTTGTTCAACTGTATTCTAGTTTTAACAATATCTCAATGTAAACCGCCTGTTTCCTACGCTCGTGATAAAAAGATTTCGTTTGCATCTCTTCATTTTCTATCCACGTGTTAGATTGTATTGCCCTTAAACATTTCCTTCTTATTTGTGAGAGAAATCAGTCACATTTAATTTCAACGTAAAACGATAACCTCTCACGGCTAAAGGGAAATTATAATGGTCACATGGCGTTACCAGTGTGTTAGAGAAGAACGATCATGAGACAAAATTAAAAGCCAGCGTAGATTATTATACCAGACGAATACGAATCGCGCGTGCGTCTCTTGAAGATGTTTAGCTGTACAATCTGGGTACTTCACTAAACGTTTGTTTGCGAATGAGTAACGATCTTTTCCAAATCTTATTAAAATGAGTATGCAAGTACACCATAAAGTGCAAATTGTAAAATGGTACAACCAGGGTCATTCATATCGAGAAATAGCAGGAAATTTGTTTATTGTGGCATTCGCCCAACCAATTAGTAAAAAACAAGTGAGAACGGTTATAAAAAATTTTGAAGAGCATGGATGTGTCAATCCTACTAAACATGGACCGCGTACACAAAATCGGCAAACCCAACCCGAAAAACAAGAAAGAGATACAAGAAAGAGATATTTTAATTTGTGCCAGTGTGGAAAATAATCCCCTACAATCGTCCACTCATTTACCAAAGGATTTTGATGTTGATCCAAAAACGATTCGGACTGTATTAAAAAAAATGGGAAGGGAACAAATTCTACAAATTTGTATGCAAATAACACCTGAAATGCTCATACGTGTCCGTCAAGAATTTTATAACCATCTCGGTTACTGCTTAGCTCAAAACGGGGATTTATTCGAACATTTGATTTAAGCTCATTGAAGAATTAAGAAGTTTTATTTTTTAATTTATTACATATCATAATATCACTTTTATTTAAAAATTCTAGGCATTTTCATTAGAATACGATTTTCTTTATTTTAATTTGTACTGTGTGTGTGTTTACACAGAGAATTGGTTCTCATTTGCATACAAACAATAAAGATACCAAAATCTTTTTACTAACACATTCTAAACACGGCAGATGTTTCGAGACCAATTTCACGTTGCCAAATCTGAGAAAAAGTAGAGGTTTTAACCGCTTTCAAACTGAAAACTAGAACAACTTCCAGCATTACAATAAAATATTCAACGAATAGATGGAATTAATTATATCTTGATCTGTTACAAACTTATATCGATGATGAAAGTATGCATGGAGGGTACGCGATGTAAAGTAAGAGTGGGGCAGAGTCTCTCCGACTCCTTCAATATCAATGATGGTCTCAAGCAAGGGGACGCCCTCTCACCTCAACTCTTTAACATAGCATTGGAATATGTAATTAGGAACTCCAAAATTGAGAAGCCAGCTGCTATCTTTCATAAAGGAGGACCCAACCTGCTCCTGGTTTTCGCAGACGATATCGATGTGATTGGCAATAGCAGGATTGACCTCAAAGACACCTTCATAAAGTTCGAAAAGGAGGCAGAGAAGATAGGCCTCAAGATAAACGAAGACAAGACCAAGTATATATACCTCAGCAGAAAAAATCGGAACCGAGATAGAGTAGGACAAAACTTCTCTATCGAAGACTACAACTTTGAGCGGACAAAACAATTTAAATATCTGGGTACAAGTATTAGCGAAAACAACGACATCACAGAAGAGATCAATAACAGGATACAGGCTGCAAACAGATGCCTTTTTGCTCTTCAAGACCTAATTAAATCTAGAATACTTACCAGGAAAACTAAGCTGAACATATACAAAACAATTATAAGGCCTGTCGTAATGTATGGATGTGAGACCTGGACTCTAACGGTTGCAAACGAAGAACGACTTAAGGTCTTTGAAAGGAAATTACTAAGAAAAATATTCGGCCCAAATAGAGACGAAAATACAGGACAATATAGAATAAAAACCAACCAAGAACTCAAAGAACTCTACACTGATACCAACATAATAAACGAAATAAAGGCCAGGAGACTACAGTGGACAGGACACGTTAAAAGAATGCCAGATGATAGAATAGTAAAACTGGTGTGGGAGGAGGTCCCGGGGGGAAAACGCCCATTAGGTCGACCCCGCCTCAGGTGGAGAGATAATATTACAAAGGACCTAAAAGCCATGAATATCGAAGATGGACCCGATCGGATGCTAGATAGAAAAAGATGGAGACGTGTGGTTGAGTCGGCAAAAACCCACCCAGGGTTGTGAAGCCACTGATGATGATGATGATGTTACAACCTCTTGAATTGAAATCTTCTTATAACTTGTTCTCGTGTTAGAACAATGCATTTTACAATTAATATAAGTATACAATGAAAATTGGCAATACTGTTAGTAGCTACAAAGAATTTGTAAGAGGCCGGCGTTGTGACTTTTCCACTTATGAGATCCTGTTAGCGAAAAATGAGAATTGAGATATTTGGAAACACATATTATTATTAATACAAATTTTATTTCGCTCGTTATGTTATTTATTCCAATACTAACCGAACTAATATAGTGAATTAGATTATTACTGCTGAATTATTTCTTTGTAAATTAATCATGAAGGGATAAACGAAAGTAATGTTGATTTTTTTATTGTTCATTGCATTAAGCTATCAGTTTAGTACAATCTTATTATTGCTCAATTAATAAACGAAACTGTCCACATTACACGTCTGTATTTGCACGTCTCTCGAAAGCGGTGTCTACCAGACATACCTTTACACGTGGTGGGAGTATACTTCCACCACGCTTTCACACAGTTATTTCGTTTCTCACTTTATGATACCCTGTTAGCGACGAGGAGTAATACACTGAATTTATATGTATTTTGTCTCTTTCCAACACATTGACGGTAAAACGTATGTTCCCTCGTAATGTTCCCAACACTGTATATAACAATAAAATATGTGATACCTTGTATACTATCGTTATAGATGAAACTGACTGTTTCTAAATAATTGCCCTATATAATCAGAAAATCATAAAAATTTGACAATTGCTTCGATATTTTAAAATATCATCGTCAGAATGACAGAAGTTACATTTGATGTGTTGCCTACGTGATGTTTAATATTTTTTTTTGTCTAGACCAAGAAGTGATTGTGATATATAAATAGAAAAAAGAAAATATGATATTACAAATATTAAAGTTTAGATATTATATCCTGGATATATTATTCCCATATAACATTTAAGATCAGTATAACTGTGCAATGATATAAGAAACCAAGGAAAACTATTATTTGCTGATCTTCACAAAAACTACTTAAGAAGGCAGTTTCATATTGGAGAACTTCCTAGATTTATCTGTTCATTGACGACTTACTTCATTTTGTGGGTTTCTTAATTGTCTTGCCCCGTGATATGGGGCAAGTGTAAATTCGCGTCAAATTTAAACTATACACAATAATAACGGGGCAAGTGGAAATAAGAAATACACAGTTTTTTAAACGATATTTTATTGAAAAATACTTACTCGACGACGATATTGATTTATCGAAACAATTGTCAATTTTTTAGAATTTTCAACAATTTTTATTATATTGTGGAATTAGCTAGAAACAGTGAGTTTCATTTAAAACACTAATATGAGTAGATTCCACGAAGTAAGGGTTGAGACAGTTAATTTCTTTCTGTTGGCTTATCTTCAATAATTTCTTGGGCCTGATTATGTTGGTATCTGCTGATGATCATGAATTTTGTCTTATCGATGTTTATTGTAAGCCCATATTCCTTACTCACTATATTAATTCTGTTTAGAATGTGCTGTAGATCTTCCAAATCGGTTGCCAATATAGCAGTATCATCAGCATAACGTATGTTATTTATGGGTATTCCATTTATTTTTATACCTTTTTGTTGATTTTCTAGGACCTTCTGGAAAATCATCTCCGTGTATACGTTGAATAATAGCGGAGACAAAATACAGCCTTGACGAACACCATTTGTTATTTCTAGTTCTTGGATTTTTAATGAGTTGTTAATACGAAGTACTGCTGTTTGATTCCAATATAGATTTTGGATAATTCTAAGATCTTTTGTGTCGAGACCAATTTGCTGTAATATTTCTAGCATGTGTTCATGTTTAATGCTATCGAAAGCTTGCTGGTAGTCAATAAAGACTATGAAGACGTCTTTACGTTGGTCGTAACATTTTTGGGTTAACAATTGTATGAAGTACATAACCTCTCTGGTGCCAATTGCGTTTTTAAACCCAAATTGTGTGTTGCCGCTGTGCTCTTCGCATCTCTTATACAATGTCCGCCATAAAGTTGGAACCATATGGGATTTTTTTTTATTATTGTAGTTAAATAACAACTTTGGATAGCAATCACTTCTGCTTCTGAAATAACTTAAATTGCGCCAAGTCAAAGGTAACATCTGTCAATTGTCAAGTTCGTAATTTTGGAAAAAATGTCCTAAAAACAGGTCAATTTGTTAAAATTTCGAAAAATGTTACTTGGAAATTATGATTCTAATCATATTTTATGCTTATGTGCCGATTTTGAGAGAGAAATTTGGATCTTCAATAAATTTCAGATTTTCGTATTTTTTATTCACCCCCTTATCTGGCTACTTTAAAATCATTTAAAACTCTTGAAAGTAGTATTAAGGCTACCATTCCATTGCATATTGTGATCATAATATTCGTACGTAAGTTGGTTTTGAAGATTATTGATATTTTCAACTAAAAAAGAGGTAGTCTCTGGATTATTTTCCAAATTTCAAAAAAATCAGAAACTGTTTTTCAACTTTTTCTTTATTAAACTTTAGTTGGATAGTACAAAAATGGTTTTGATTATAATCTGAATATCTGAACGCATAACGACTACTTCAAAATTACAAACAATAAATAGAACACTTTAAAGAAATTACATCTCCGTGTGCCTCCCTTTGGTTTCCATACATTTTTCTGTTCGACGGTTAAATTCCCTGACAGCATTTAGTAAGAACTGCCTAGGTATATTTGCACACTCTTCCCTTATAACATCTCCCAAATGATCCACGTTTTGAAAAGGCCTCCTTTGTATACTTTTTCTTTTAAATATCCCCAAAGGAAAAAGTCCATTATGGTCAAATCGGGGGATCGCGCCGGCCAAAGAAATTCAGAAAACCTCCCGATCCATTTTCCTCTGAACAAAATGTTTAAAAATTCCCTGACTGCAACAGTATTGTGAATTGATGCTCCATCTTGTTGAAAAACCAAACGCGACCTTTCATTCAACGGCATTTCATCTACAAATGATGCCATTTCTTGTTGTAACAAGTTTAAGTATCGTCTAGCATTTAAATTTTGTCTAAAAAAATAAGGTCCAATTAACCTTCCCTTAAAAATGCCACACCACACATTTTAAAAGAATACTGATCTCTACACTCTATTATGAAATCGGGATTTACATCAGCCTACCATCGATAATTCTGAGAGGATACCGTTCCATGGGAGGTAAAAGTGGCTTCGTCCGTAAACATAATGTACCTTGAAAAATGTAGGCTGTCTTCAATCTCACCTTGTATTCGTGCACAAAATTCTAATCTTGAGTCAAAGTCTCTTTCTTTCAATGTATTAATAAATTTAGGCTTATATGGGTGATAATGGTGTTTCTTTAAAATTCTCCTTACAGTTGTATTTGCCACATTTGTCCTCTCCGATATTCCAGCTACAGAGGTAACTTATGCTCTACAACATCTAGCAATATTTCTTCTTCTTTGTCAGCAATTTTCCATGCAACATGCTGTTTTTTAAAAATATTATTCACTGAACCGCTGTCCTTGAATTTTGACATAATTTTGCCGACCGTCGCTTGGGAAATATGTCTTTCAGGATGTCTGGTATTAAAAATTTCGGCAGTAGTTCTATTTGTACGGTCTTCGCCATGAATTGAAATTATTTCAACCTTTTCAGCTTTTGTAAGCATGTTCACAAAATTGCCGACAATAACAACTAATATTTTCTAATAAACAGTCAATTTCGTATTTTGTTTTTAAAACTTTCATTCGGTTACTTATAGCAACGACATTCCATAGATGTTCTGATTTTTTGTACATAGGTTCCTTTAAAGTGATATATTAATTGTTTGTAATTTTGAAGTAGTCGTTATGCGTTAAGATATTCAGATTATAATTAAAACCATTTTTGTACTATCCAACTAAAGTTCAATAAAGAAAAAGTTGAAAAACAATTTCTGATTTTTTTGAAATTTGGAAAATAATCCAGAGACTACCTCTTTTTTAGTTGCAAATATCAATAATCTTCAAAACCAACTTACGTACGAATATTATGATCACAATATGCAATTGAATGGTAGCCTTTATACTACTTTAAAGAGTTTTAAATGATTTTAAAGTAGCCAGATACGGGGGTGAATAAAAAATACGAAAATATGAAATTTATTGAACATCGAAATTTCTCTCTCAAAATCGGCACTTAAGCATAAAATGTGATTAGAATCATAATTTCCAAGTAACATTTTTCGAAATTTTAACAAATTGACCCGTTTTTAGGACATTTTTTTCAAAAATTACGAACTTGACAATTGACAGATGTTACCTGTCAACTTTGACTTGGCGCATTTTAAGTTATTTCAGGAGCAGAAGTGATTGCTATCCAAAGTTGTTATTTAACTACAATAATAAAAAAAAATCCCATATGGTTCCAACTTTATGGCGGACATATTCTGCCGGTTGCAAACGAAGAACGACTTAAGGTCTTTGAAAGGAAATTGCTAAGAAAAATATTCGGCCCCAAATAGAGACGAAAATACAGGACAATATAGAATAAAAACCAACCAAGAACTCAAAGAACTCTACACTGATACCAACATAATAAACGAAATAAAGGCCAGGAGACTACAGTGGGCAGGACACGTTAAAAGAATGCCAGATGATAGAATAGTAAAACTGGTGTGGGAGGAGGTCCCGGGGGGAAAACGCCCATTAGGTCGACCCCGCCTCAGGTGGAGAGATAATATTACAAAGGACCTAAAAGCTATGAATATCGAAGATGGACCCGATCGGATGCTAGATAGAAAAAGATGGAGACGTGTGGTTGAGTCGGCAAAAACCCACCCAGGGTTGTGAAGCCACTGATGATGATGATGATATTCTGCCGTGAAGAATTTCTAGAAATGCCTTTAACGCATGACTCATAAGACTGTGGTTATCGCAGGTGTAGGCCTTACTCTTTTTCGGTAATGCTATAAATGTTGATCTGGGCCATCCAGTCGGAATAATGCCAGAGTCATAGATTTATTAAAAAGCCGACATAAACTTTTTGGATCCATTAGTTTTAGTACTTCGGCACGAATCATGTCCTCACCAGTTGTCCTTCCGTCTTTGAGGTTTGCGATAGCATATTCCACTTCTGAAACGAGAATTCATGGGCCAGTTATGTGTTCATGTTCAATTAGAGTAGGTATTGCTGGTCGATCATCTTGGTATAGGGTTTTTATATAATTTTCCCATGTCAAACATCAAATGGAGCTCACAATTCCTCTGTTGTAACAGCCTGTAATTTCCTTGAATTTTTTATGGGAGTTAAGAGTCGTGCTTTTCGTGTAGTATTTCCGCCTCTTGGCATTTCTCAATCAGCCACAGTTCCTTAGCCTGTCTTATTTTATTTCGTATATCTTTCTTTATTTGTTGTTAATATTTTCTATCTTCACTAGTCGTCTATCTTCCATTCTGTTAAGAATTTCTTTCGTCATCCAAGGTTTCCTAGCTTCTTGTTTACTGCATCCAACCACCTTTTCAGTAGCACCCTTTATGCTTGTTTCAATCATTTTCCTGTGTTCGTTTTCAGTTTGTTCATCGGATATTGTATTTATTTCAAAACTCTGTTTCAGTGCTTCGATGAGATTGTTCCGTTTATCTGGATTTTTTAAGGTTCTTATGTTATATCTTTTGGTGTTTCGACGTTCTTTTATTATTTTACCTTCAAAGTTAAAGTCCCCTATTATGGGGTTGTGGTCGGATCCAATATCCGCTTCTGAATATGCAGCTACTCTTGTAATGTTGTTTTGAAATTGTCTTTTGATCAAGATATAATCTATTTGATTTCTTACTACTCCTTTCCATGTGTATAAGCGTCTTGGGTGTAGGTCGTAAAAAGTATTTTTGATTGTTAGATTATCTTCTTTGCAAAATTGAATTAGTCTATCTCATCGATCATTTCTTTCGCCCAATCCAAATTGGCCAATAACACCTTCTATCGCTTCCTCTCGTCCCATTTTTGCATTGAAATCCCCTAATACTATTGTTATCTCTTGGGACTTCAGTGATGTTAGGATTTCGTGTAGTTGTTCGTGGAATATTTCGATATCTTGATCGGGTTTATCTGCCGTTGGGGCGTATGTTTGCACAATATTTATATTGAGTGGTTTAGCTGAAAGCTGCACCACCATGATTCTTTCTGAATAATTGATTATGTTTCTCACGGAGTTCTTCAAGCTGTTTCTTATTAAGATGCTAACTCCGTGTCTGTGTTAAGGGTCATTGGTTGTTGCTCCGGAGTAGTATATTGTTCCATCTTCCTTTTGACATATTCCGTTTTCAAGTCATCTAGTTTCCGCGATGCCTAGGATGTCTATGTCGAGTCGTAACATTTCCTTAGTAGCGTTGTCTAGTTTTCCAGCTTCGTACAAGGTACGTACATTCCATGTACCAATCCTAATCTTCAGCTTTATCATGGCAAGCCGGGAGATTATTCGCACCCTCGGGTGATTTAACACCTGCCCGGGACTGAGGGCCATTTCTTTCTGTTTTCCTGACATAATAAAAATATATTAGCCAATTAGTGGAATGACTTTCGAGGGGAATATAAGGATATTATACAGTCATGTCGTAGTTTCCCTTTGCTTTCGACTTATTTTAGAATTACATTTCCTTAATTCTAGTTCTTTTAGTCATACGTTGAATTTGAAATAAAAAGCCCTTTCATTTGAGCTAAGTTTGATCCCCCCTTCCATTGAATTTTTTTCATTGCGATGACGTCCCTGCTTCTATGATGACGTCACAGATACTCTTTACACTTCGGATGAAATTACTGTAGGTCCGAAAAACATTACCCAATTTTCAAATAAACCTATTCGTTAATTCCTGAGTTACAGCCTATAAAAAAATCTTGGTATACCCTGTATATGATCTAAGGGTCATAATAAGGCATCCAAAAAAACGTATGCCATTACTTAAAAGACAAGAGTACGTGTTGTATGTGTTTCTACTGTCAGTAGAAAAGAATGGAATGTATAAAGTTTGTATTTACTCATGTTTACTGTTAGTGACATCAGGCGACAGGTCAATTTGATGGACTGTATATAAAATTAACTGTTGCCTCAAAAAGTAGATATTTTACGTTTTTGAATACAAAACTAATATGCAAAGTGTTTTGTTTTAATTAAAAAAAGCAATTCGTATTATCTCTCTCTCTCAAATTTCATTTCGATTAGTCTAAAGATTTGAAAAGATTTTCGGTAACACTCAATGTAAAGTATATTTTTATAGAAAAGAAAATATATCAACGGATGTTGATGCCGTTACTGGCAGGTTTATATGTTAATAACTTTTACAAGAGAATAATTTAAAACGTCGTTAGTGTTGGAAATATTACTGATAAGGAAATATATTTTTATCCATATCCGTTTATTTTTTAGAATTAAATAAATCGCATTTATTTTTAAGGACTGACTTAAACAATTTATTGATCACTATGTATCCCCTACCGTGATATGCCACATTAAAATGGAGTTTGCAAGTCGGTTATACCAGTTAGATTTTGTTTAGTTATTGAGCGTTTGAACAACAAAAAATCTCAAACGCAGAATAGATATTTCTGACCTTATTTTTAAATATTTGTGTTAACATCCCCTTACCCTACCTTGAACAATTTATTGTACCTTTCCTCAAAATGACAACAACAAATATATTTGTTCAAATATGACAATTATAGCAGTATAGTAGTGTTGTCATTTTCTGGAACATTTTGTATTTATTCAAAACACTAACAAAACAACACACTATTAAATGTGCAACATGCTTTTGGTGCAAAATTGGCTTCAGCTATTTAAAAAATTAAAACCAAATTAATAACAACAACATTTTCCCTTGGCCCTACTAATACAAAATTAATGTTCATTGCTAAAACGATTAACCAGAAAATAAATCATTTTAAGGGCTAACTAATAGTTAATAGTATATTCTAACTACTGCTTTCAGTTATCAGCTTCTGTTATACTCACCGCTTTCTGTAAATTGCCTTACAATATTACTGTCAGATTATAAAATAGATAGATCTTATAAAAATACCAGAAAACTTAGTTTTCAAATAAAAAGGGTTGTTTTAGAGATTCTAGTAAATTCTTTTTTATACAATTAATATTCAGAATATTAGTATAATTAAACATCAAATATGACAAAGTTTACAGGAACTACAAATTGCAAATTAAATAAAACTGTATAGCTTCTTGATTCAGTTTTTTCAAATTTTGCTTCGAAATAGATATATACTTTACAAAAATTAATAATTCTGTGACATTCATTGCTAAGTACACGAAAAAAGCATACATGCAAAGTTAGTTGCAACAAAAGGCCATTGTATTTTCTACCGACATGGTGGAAGCAGACAGAGAACACAGGGACATCTACCGTCAATATGTTGTGGAAACAATGGTCCGTGCATTACTGAATTTGTATTTCAAATTTTACGAATCTTTACATTTTTTGTATCAATTTACACAAGAAATCGTTCAAAATTTTGAAGGAAAAACTGTATAATGATGAATAAATAATAATTTGAATCTATTCGCTTATCAAAATAAAAATGCAGATGTATAGTTTTTTTATTAATATTAATATATCCAAGAACTTTACTTTGTAAATAGTATAGTATAGTTCAAGCCACAGCCTCCTTCCACTACATAATTAATTAATACAATATCGTGTTTTGGGAACTCAAGACTGACCCGAATCGTTTTCAGCCAAATATACTGTCACAGCAATAACATTCATTTTTCAAGTTTTATCTTTAATAAAATTGATTGACTCAAGAATAAATACTTGGTTGAATAGCAATTACAAAAGAAAACTGGTCAATTAAATGCTGTTATGGAAATTTGAATTTTTAGAATGCAGAACGTCAACCATATTTGATTTCTCAAATTAATTTACATGCCATCAACATTAGCCCATACTGTCCACTGCTGCACGTCTTAACATCTGATACATTCTAAAACATGTGAAGAAAAAAAAGATCCGGGAATTAGTCGATGAAACATAAAGTATCTTCCATCTAAATTTATTGTACCGCGTTCAAAGTGAACCCTCTTCGAAATAATACAAGCAATAATTCCTTCATCGAAACATTTTGAAAGGAATCGACGTTGGCTATTAATTCTCCTTTATATCTTCTATCGACTAAAAATTGGTATCTGGAAGTTTTAATTTGAGTTTAATTAAGACATAAATGTTAGTTGGAGCGATACCAGGATTATATTTGCGTCAACCCCTATCTACAAAGCTAGAAAAGTATTGGCTTTTCTCAGAAAAAGTTATAATTTTTTATTTCAGTTATTTCCGTGTTTTTCAGTGAGGGAAACACGAAAAAAGGGTTTATACGAAAAAGATACTGTGTATATATCGTCGTCGTCGTCGTTATCGTCAGCCACTTTTTGAAACATGTGTTGTTAGCACGATACAGCCCCCGAAATGCATAAAGTCGCCAATTTCATGATTGTGTATTGTTCAGAGCCTCTCACAGATGAACCCTATTGATTTTCAGCTCACTAAATTCAGTTTAACGGGTGCTATGGTACCTGAAGTACCACATTTTTGGTCATTTTTGGAAAAACTTCGGTTGTTAGCACGATCCAGCCTCCGGAATGCCTAAAATCACCAATTTTATAATTGAGTATTGTTTAAAGTATCTCACAGATGAACCCTATCGACTTTCAGCTCACCAGAACCAGTATAAGGAGTGCTACGGGACCTGAAGGGCTACTACGGTACATTTTTGGTCATTTCGGTTGTTAGCACGATACAACCTCCGGATTGAATAAAATCACCAATTTTATTATTGGATATTGTTCAGGACATCTCGCATACGAGCTCTATCGATTTTCAGCTCACCAGAGTCTGTATAACGGGTGCTATAGTACCTGAAGTACCACATTTTTGGTCATTTTTGTCTCTGGGATACATAAAGTCACCAATTTTATAATTGGGTATTGTTCAGAGCATCGCACAGATGAACCCCATTCATTTTCAGCTCACCAGAGCCAGTATGTGGAGTGCTACGGTACTTGAAGCACCAAATTTCGATTGGTAGTAAGTTACAGCCTCCAGAATGCATAAAATCACCAATTTTATGATTCCGTATTGTTCAGAGCATCTCGCAGATGAACTCTATTGATATTCAGCTCACTAAAGCCAGTATAAGAGGTGCTGTGGTACCTGAAATAACACATTTTTGGTCATTTTTGGAGAAATCTCGGTTGGTAGTACGATGCAGCCTCCGGGACACATAAAGACACCAATTTTATGATTGGGTATTGTTCAGAGTATCTCACAGATAAACCCTATTGATTTTCAGCTCACCAGAGCCAGTATAAGGGGTAGTTACTGAAATTATTACCTCAGATGTGACTGCTGGAGTTATATTTGATCATCTTCTTAATATGGTTGATACATGTTTTCTACTAAAATTGGTTAACAATAAAAGTAACGGTATCAGCTGGTAGAACAGACAGTTGAGAGAACTAAGGAAAGGTGTATTTGCCGCAAAGAAACAGTTTAAAAAATTAACTCCTATGATCATTGGCTCCTGTATAGAGAGCTGAAAATGACTTATCAGAAGAATATAAGAGATGAAAAACGCAACGCGTTTGCGGCTATAATCCAAAATTCTGATAATAACAGCTTGGAGGATTGTAAATTCTGAGAGGAAAACTAAAAATACTGTAAAAACAAGCAGCAACATTACAGCAGATAATTTTAATGCATTTTTCTGCTCCATCACGGATAGTATTGTAAATGGCATTGTTGATTCTAACATACATCCTATATCATTTATTAATAAGATGAATAAACCTACTTTTTATTTCATTATGTCCTCCATTCTGGAAACGGATGTTCGTGAAGCTATTTTAGGATCAAAAGATTCCAATTGCATCGATTATTATGGTCTTAGTAGTAGGATGCTGAAAGCCGCCATAAACTCAGTAGTTGAGCCGCTCACCATACTTTATAATAAATGCGTATCTGAAGGAAACTGGCCACGACTCCATTAAAATATCAAAAGTTCTACCAACATTTAAAAAAGCCGATAAAGACTTATTAGATAACTATAGGCCGATTTCTATTGTTTCTGTTGTTGGGAAAGTAATAATTAAGAATAAATTGGTAAGTTACTGTGAAAATAAACTAATTATATCACCGGCCCAATTTGGTTTTAGAAAAGGTCATTCTACTTCTAAAGCAATAAGTGCACTGATTGATTACATAGTTGAGGGACTCGACGAGGGGGAAAATACTATCGCTAGTATGTGTGAGCTTACCAAGGCCTTTGACTGTGTGAACAAGTATGTACTGCTACAAAAACTAGAATTCTATGGCATAAGCAATAAAGAACTTGATCTTTCTAATTCATACCTGACAAACAGAAAATAATAAGTAAGCTGCAAGGAATCGAGTCTGATGACCACATTGAATGGTGTACCACAGGGTTCTGTTTTAGGCCCAGTGCTCTTTCTGTTATATATTAATGACCTCCCTGAAATTTTCGAACAAACAGGGTGTTTCCTGTTTGCCGACGATACAATAATTGCAACAAAGCGTGGGGAAGCTTTGAATGCAGAAAATTTAATGAAAGCTGAAACATGGTTTTCAGCAAACAAACTTGATGAATCCTACAAAAACTCAGGAGATAATGTTTACATCCAGTAGATTACTCAATTTATCAGAACCGGTAAAGTATTTGGGTATTATACTTGATACATACCTTAACTGGTCACCTCACGTTGATGCCTTGTGTTCCAAGCTCTCATCACAAATTTTTGCGTTGCGTCAATTAAGACATTGCCTCAATAATGATGTACTAAGAACGGTCTACTAATACACAGTCATTTATCATACGGCATCATTCAATGGGGTAAATCAAGTAGTATGGAGAGAGTGTTTCGATTGCAGAAAACGGCACTCCGCATAATTGAAAGAGCCAAACCGAACACACATTGCAAAGATCTATTTATAAAATATAATATTCTTACTGTTCCGTGTATGTATATTCTAGAGATAATAAACCTTGTTCATAGGAAATTACCAATGTATGAAACACATGCCGATGTACATGCTTATAGTACTCGATCTACTAAAAACATTGTAAAACCTTTCTCTCGTTTACAAACAAGTACAAACAATAGAATTGATGTAAGTTTATACAATAGATTTGTTAGTTTTAATGCGGAAATTGAAATTAGAGATCTATCTGTTAGATCTTTCTATAAATTAAGTAAGCAATTTCTGCTAAAGAACTGTTTTTACTCAATATCTGTTTTTTATCATTTTTGTCCTGACTAAACTATGTACTCATGTACTTTTGTATATTATGTGGTGAATAAATGGTATGGTATGGTACCTGAAGTACCACATTTTGGGAGAAATTTCGGTTGGTAACACGATACAGCCTCTGAAATGCATAAAATCGTCAATTTTATGATTGGGTATTGTTAAGGGCATCTGGGATATGAGCCATATTGATTTTCAGCTCACAAAAGCCAATATAACGGGTGCTACAGTACCTGAAGTACACATATTTGGTCATTTATGGAAAAATTTCGGTTGGTAGCACGATACAGCCTCCGGAATACATAAAGTCACAAATTTTAACATATGGTATTGTTCAGGTCATCTCGGAGAAGAGCCCTATTGATTTTCAGCTCACCAGAGCCAGTATAACGGGTGCTATAGAACCTGAAGTACCACATATTTGGCCATTTATGGAGAAATTTCGGTTGGTGGGACGATACATCCGCCGGAATACATAAAGTCACCAATCTTATGATTGGGTATTGTTTAGAGCATCTCACAGATGAACCCTATTGATATTTAGCTCACCAAAGGCAGTATAAGAGGTGCTATGGTACCTGAAATACCACATTATTGGAGAAATCTCAGTTGCAAGCACGTCACAGCCTCCGGAAAGCATAAAATCACCAATTTTATGATTGGGTATTGTTCAGGGCATATCACAGATGAACCCTCTTATGTTTTAGCTCAGCAGAGCCAGTATAACGGGTTTTATTGTACCTGAAGTACCTGAAAACCATTTATTTATTATTTATTCACAAAATAAGACAACCTCAAAAAGTTGCACATATTATTCACTTATCACGATAGTACTATTAATATTTACTATAATAAACCTCTACTTCAAGAGAATGCAAATTAAAAATGTTGGCATGTCTTCCAAAAGCGCAGCTTCTGGCAGCACGGATTCGAATATAAGGTTTAGTACCTTGCAATTGATCAACCAAAAAACTATCATAGAACTAAAGACAAAGCTGTAATTAGGTATATATGATTCTTACAATTCTGTCACATTTTCGAGCTCATCTTAGAGAACAAGAAAGGAAGTTCATAGTGCAATTAGAGAACATTTTTTAATGCTTCCATAGGCTTGAATTAAATACCAATCAGTATTAATCCAATCCGTCCATTATATCAATAAATAGGAAGCCTGTATAGATTTTTATGTGAAGATAATACTATTTTAATAGTTTTTGAAAATAAGCTAAAGTATTTCGTGAATTCATAATATATTAATTATTCATCATTGCATTTTTATTTATTTTGATATACAAAAACGGCACATCTTTATCACCTACGTAGTCAACGAATTAAATTTGTACAGATAGATCAATCACTTCTTTTACTTTTCAAATAAATTTTAGTTTATAGTCAACTTGAAAACATTAGTTAATACGAGTGTAGGTTTTACTATATTATGATAACATAGTTCTCGAAATATTTTTAGAATCTCAATAAAACTTATTTGAATATTATTTTATAAACTGACATCTTGTTAAATAATTCTACACCAATTTCTTTCAAGCTTACAGAATAACAAATATTTGCTTGAGGGTGTCCCATGGTATATCTAACAAAGCC
Source organism: Galeruca laticollis (assembly GCA_963921935.1). NCBI lineage: Eukaryota > Metazoa > Arthropoda > Insecta > Coleoptera > Chrysomelidae > Galeruca > Galeruca laticollis. Next base: position 219,752,587 of record OY998177.1, on the reverse strand, counting down.
AATTTTCAAGCACTACTCGACTTACTTATTAGTTTATATGTTTTAAATGAATATAATACGAAAAACTTTGTCGATAGCTGATTGACACATCTTATATAGTTTGTCATCCCAACACCCATGGGACACTCAATATTGTTGCATGATATTTTTTCTGTTATTTCTTTTTTACAATCAATTATCATGCTACATTTTTATGGATGCTCAATATTGTTTAATGTTGTGATTGTGGTGTGGTATGGTATATTTTGTGTTTTTTTGTTCTTTCATTTCGTCACTTACATATTCAACCACCATTTTTTTTTAAATGATGAATGTTTTAATAGTGCGAAATACACAAACAGATTTAGTTGTAGTTAAGTATAACTTAATAATATATACTCAAGTTTATTTTGTATTTTGACTAGATGAATAGGTTCCGACAAAATCTACAACGTCGATATTCACCACAAAGTAATTGGATCCACCATCATTTTGATTGAATATGTTCGGGCTGTTTGTTTTGTTATTTACAATCATTTCGAGAGCAGCTATCTTTAATCGCGTACTCTTCTCAATATATTGACTGAAACAACTGGCGAACAGATTATCACAAATATATACAGGGTGGTCCTTAAGTAATTGTAAATAGAAGTATGGTAGATTCCTGACTTCAAAATATTACGATTTAAACCAACTTGCTTTAATAAAATGTTGCTAGTGAGAAATATACTGGATGTTGAAGGTTAAATTTTAAAATTTCTTTTTTGCAATAACTTTAACGTTTTTGCATATGTATACATAAAAATTTGGAAATAGAGGTTTTTGGGCACGCAAAATCATAATCTGGTATCTACTTCGATGTAATTTGTAGAGGGTGCTACATAAGCCACATTTGTGGCATTAATGTGCCCTAATTTTTTTTGCTGTTTAAGTATTTTAGTAAAAGAATATTAAAGCCACGTTATTTTAATAGAAAAAAAGTATAATATAATAATAATATAATATATAATATATTTTATTGTTCCTTTGTATACATATAATACATGAACAAGAGAGCCAGCTGGTACTACATAAGATATTCTACAATAAGCAATTCTGAGTTTGAGCATATAGGTACTGAACGATTGCTCTCTAATTTTGTATAAACATACCCACGTACTCATATATATGTACAACACATACGTATACAAATCATTTTTGGTTCATTATTCATTGATTATAAATGATCTGATTTTCATTGCCTCGTTCATAAATATTATTCCTTCAGTTGCTTTCTGTCTGTTGAGGTAAGTAGTGAGTCTAAGTCATCTGAATGGCCCCGAGGTTTAATAAAATGAGCTCTTATGCTCTGATACATTGGACACACTAAAATTATATGCTCAAGCGTTTCTGGTGATAGTTTATTACAGATTGAACAGATTAGGGTTGTATTTATTTTGTGAGACATATTATTTAAATATATAGACAGTACTTCGGAGTTAGCGGTTCGGAGTTGTGCGACGAGCCTTTTAATATGTAATGTAGAATCCCCCTGTAGATAATTGCTTGGTTCATTTAGATCTTGTAAAAGGTATTTATAACGATGTATGATGTGTACTGAGAAGTATTTTATCTGAATCCTCATAAAAATTTTTCTGTAGGTATTGTGATAAAAGTTTATTGATATGACTTGTGTTAAAACTATTTATATCTAGATCATAATCACAGTACGTCGCTATACCGCGGTATAATTGGTCGATCCAGTTATATTTTTGACATAGGTTAGAGTGATCTTTTAAGTGGATCAAACAGAGAAGTGCTCTATGAGTGTATCTTCTAGGGTTGTGATCCTTTAATTTGAGCAGTAGCTCTAACGCCTGCTTTATTATAAAGTAGCTTATTTTACAGATACCTACCTCACTTCTGATGATATAGGCTGCTGTTCGCGTTTGCAGAAATAAAAGATTTTTCCAAAAACTACTCTGAATTTTTTCAGTTTGTTCCAAGTATCTTAACGCCCAAATACTGCTTGCATATGTAAAGGTAGGTAGTACAACATTGTTATACAGGGTCTTTATTGAATTAAGAGATGATATACCAGCTGAATTTATTTTTCTCAGTGTTGCTCCTCGCTTCTTGTTCTCGTTGCTTTAGGTTGTTTAGAAATATTCCGTTAAATGTGAAAATTGTTCCTAAATATTCATAGGTATTCGAGAGCTCAATAGTGACATCTTTATAATTAAATTGTGGCTGTTGTCCCATATTAGCACTTCTGCGGAAAACCACTATTTTAGTTTTACTTGTGTTTACTTCCAGTTTAAATGTTTCACAATAGGCTTCTAAAATCTTAAGGTTTCTTTGCAGCTCTATTTGGGATTCTGCAAGTAGGACCATATCATCTGCGTACAGCAGCATATTGATATTTTCATTGTTATCAAGAGTTACTCCTTCAGCACCATGAGTTTTTGTAGATCTTTTTTGATTTCTTGATTTTCTTTAGTAGCATCTTGGTACATTTTGGACAGCCTATTTATCTCTTCGTTCATTTGTCTAAATTCCTTCCTATTTTCTTGCTGTTCTTTTCTTAGCTGTTGTAATTCGATTGTAGTTTGTGTTACTTGAGCTGTCAGATTTTGCATCATGCTTAATATTTGATCTATTTTTTCTTCGTTTTTAGGCTTAGTTTTGATTGGTGTCCTCTTTATTTTCTCATTTCTGTTGAAGACTTCATCATCTACCTCTCTTCCACGCTTCTTGCTAGTATCATCCGACACGTCATCGCTATCCACGTATGTATTCCTGTCTATATTTCACACTTGAAATTCTGTCTCACACTATGTTATGTATTGTGAGATTCTGTGGGATAAATAATATTCAGTTTCCAGCACTGCGAAACTGAATTGTCTTAGATCCGGACCTGTATTTTATTTGATTCTAACCAGTAATTTATTTATTTTATTTTCGTATATCACTTAACTTGTTTATCTGGTGTTATAGTTTTTTGCATTAATTAATGTGCTGGGAATCGTTATGTTTTATTTATACACTTTGGAATTACTTGCAGTTATAATTGTTTAATAAATATCAAAAAGTAGGTATTACCTGACTTCTTATGCACTTGAACTTGATCTTGCACGTGAAGTGAACTCACTTTACAAATTAATTTATGGGTTTTTACTAGGAAATTTTCGAATCATACACAGATCGATTTGAAGCACAACTATCATTTTTCATGGCAGGATCGGCTCTCAGAAAAAAAGTATACTTGTTATTAACCTTAAAACTTGACGGTTTACGATATAATCGCATTTTAGAGATCAGCTGCATCATTATTATTGATAACATTTTGAGAACAAATTAATAAAAACTCAGATAAATAACATTGTATCTTCAATTGTGTCACATTAAATGTTCGACATGTCCTCCATTCTCGTCGATGCATTTATCTACACTTCCATAAAAGATCGTCTCATACTAAACAACATCATTGGATCAAAAAAACCCGCTACTCTATTTATTTCTTCCCAAAGTAATAATTATCCATTTCGAAAACTATTAACGTAGTAGGCTGACGTCACGAATGATTTTGACAGCAAAGCATTCGATTTGTTTCAATATTATGTCAGTCTTGTAATATATAGTTTGCATTTTATTGGTTAATTTAAAAAAGCGGAAAATGCCGAGGCATAGTAATTACTCTAATACAGATATGAGAGATATGGTTCCTATTTATTGTCAGCAAAATTTTAATGGGCGTGCTGCGAACCGAGAATATTTGAGAAGATATCCAAACAGGCAGCAACCTAATCATCAAACATTTCTAATTATGTTTAGGAATTTAGGCGAAAGTGGTTCGTTTCGTCTCTAGGCCGACCAAGAATAATTACGCCTGATAAAGATGACGAAACAATGGTTCGCATTGAAGATGATCCTAAAGTTAGTACACAGCGTTTATCTGCTGCTTTAGAAAACGGTGAAACTTCTATTTTAAAAAGGCTACACCTCGAGAAGTATCACCCATACCATTTTACTCTGGTACAAAATTTATTGCCAGCAGATCTACCGTTAAGATACCAATTTGCAAAACAGGAAAAACCTTGATCACACCTTCGTCGACAGAATATTATTTACCGTTGAAGCTACTTTCAACCGCCGCGGTATTTTTAATTTAAGGAATCATCATCTTTGGACTATTGAAAATCCCCATGATAAACGAGTAAGCCATTTCCAATATGAATTCAAAATAAACGTATGGTGTGGTATCATTGGAAACGATTTCTTAGGACCATTCGAGTTACCTCGTAATTTGAATGGTGAGAACTATTACATTTTTTGCAAAATGATTTCATTAATCGATTGGAAGAATTGCCACTGAATATAAGACAAAATATGTGGTTCATGCAAGATGGTGCACCGCCGCATTATACGAGAGCAGTCAAAACATATTTAAATAACAAATTTCCTGAACGCTGGATTGGTCGTGGTAGCCATTTTCCTTGGCCAGCACGTAGTCCAGACTTGAATCCTCTAGATTTCGGTGTATGAGGTGCAATGAAACAACTTGTTTATAACGATCCCATAGATACCAGCGACCAACTTTGGGAAGAAATAAATAGAGCAGCGGGTTTTTTCGATCCAATGATCTCTTATGGAACTTGTAGATAAATACATCGACGAGAATGGAGGACATATCGAACATTCAATGTGATACAATTGAAGTTATAATGTTATTTAGCTTAATTTTTTTTAATTTGGTTTCTAAATGTTTTCAATATTAATCATGCAGCTGATCCCTAAAATGCGATTATATCGTAAAGCGTTAAGTTTTAAGGTTAATAATAAGTATCCTTTTTTTCTATTAAAATAACGTGGCTCTAATATTCTTTCACAAGAATACCGCTAACTTGAACATAAAAAAAATTAGGGCACATTGATGCCACAAATGTGGCCTATGTAGCGCCCTCTACAAATTACATCGAAGTAGGTACCAGGTTATGATTTTTCTTGATCAAGAACATCTATTTCCAAATTTTTATGTATACATATCCAAAAACGTTTAAGTTATTGCAAAAAAGAAATTTTAAAATTTAACCTTCAACATCCTGTATATTCCTTATTAGCAACATTTTATTAGAGCAAGTTGGTTTAAATCGTAATATTTTAAAGTCAGGAATCTACCATACTTCTATGTACAATTACTTAAGGACCACCCTGTATATAAGTTTATTGGAGAAGGAATAAAATACCTGGCACCCAAAATAAATTCAGCATTTTCCAAACTTAAAACATATCTGCGTCTCGACCATAATGTTTTTGGCATACAATAAAAATAAATATAATAACACTAATAGTGCTTCAACAGAAAGAAAGAAGCAGCACGTTTATTAAAGTTCACGCATATAACAGGAGCAGAAGCAAGAAACATATAAAATAAGACAAACCATACCGCCATTATGAACAGGCGTCAAAATTATCGTAAAAATAAACTTGCAGAATACGATAGAATCAACAAACACATCTTAAGACTACCTAGTTGCAGCCCAAATGTTTGAAAATAATAAGTAACAAAGACCACGGCATTATTACTGGTTTACATTTTTTGCTAACCACTGGGTATAATATAAATCCCAATTCACGTCACAACCGAAATTTCCTGTCATAACTGCATCTCGGTATATTTGAAATATAATTCAGTAAATGTAAAGTTTTGATTGATTTTCCATTGTATTTTCATTCTAGTTGACCCTAACCGGCATTTTCGAAATTCTTTATCAAAATCATACATTTTCGTACATTCATTCAAATTGAATGTAGCAAACAAATAAAACATTGTGTTTAAGAAATTATTTTTAGATGCTTCGTTTAGATCTAAAATAAATAACTCATCAGTAGTAATACTTTCATCGCCAGCATTGTTAAGTACTGGCAAGCAATTTCTTCTTTTTCTAAAATTCAATTCTCATTGATCCTTCGATGAAGAAGCTTTTAACGAATATACATACATATGTCACAATGTTTTTTTTTCAATAACGTGCATTTTGATTTATATTGTACCAGATACTGCGTGAATTGCTTATCGCAAAAATAAATAAATGTGTCAAAAAATTGGAGGATAGGCTACAATGTTTGCCTGTACATTTAATTAAATGTTCACTCATTTTTGACCAAAAAATTAACAAGGACCCAGAACGCACTATACAAATATGTCAAAAAATATGTTCGCGTCGTTCTACTACTGCGCTAGAGCACTAGAGCAATGCGTATTCGTATTGCGCGTTCCCTGTGTTCGAACTTATGTAATACAATACAGAGCATAGCTATATTTTAGCGCTAAGGTTCGGCGTAGTTACGCTTTGACGCGCGCTATAAACGCGTTATATTTGACGAAGCCTTAAATAAAAGAATATTCACATACTGACATTAGAAATACAAATCTTCTTGTTAAAAGACTTGTCACTAACAACTGGAATCACTTCTCTAGAATGGATGTAACTAACAGGCTCCTTTTTAGAAGTTGTTAGCAAAAAGTGGAAACTGAGCATGTCTAATCTGAAATCTTATTTCGACAAGTAATGGCTTGGTGGAAGAAAGTTGCCAACTTCTAAGGAAGACGTTGAATGACCCCATTTATATGTAGGCACCGTAGGTCTATTAAATTATGTCAGCAAACAAAATTTAGTCAAGAATTGCTGTACTGCCAAAAATTATATAAATTGATTCATACCAGGATCCATATTAAAAACTTTTCTTTTCGTAATGATACTGTATGTGGTCGTAGAACGAAACTATGGTCATTAAAACAAAAATCTATGTTGTCTAATTACAGTTTAATTTTGTCAACTTTAGTATCAGTACTAAGTATAATAACAATACAATTTTAATTACGTCTTTGACATCTACATCTGTTTGTGTATTTTCTACAATTTTAGTAACCGACTCAAATGAATATGGTGTAAATAGCAGATTAACAGTTTTTAATTTTATGTTAAGGAATTGTTCTCTACAATTTGAAATATACTGTAAGAAAAAAGCAAAAGTATGTGTTTCTGAGATGAACGTCAATATTTATAAAAAATGAATGTTTCAAATGTCAAGGTTCAACACAAGCTAGTCTAATGCGAAGCACATTGGTATACAGGATCATTTATCGACATACCTACCTCCTACAAATTATTTAGAATATGCTGAGCATATTTGAGATATTAACTTACAGAAATGTACTAAAGTACTATCACAGATCTGGTGCATCAGCAGATACTTTGTAGTTGCAATAAAAAGGGCGTTAGAGGGTTTTATAAACGCTAATTTTCATTACTACAATTCCTCTGATACATCCACTTCTTAATATTCCTCTATCTCATCTATCTCTATTCTGAATTCATCTCATTCTTCTATATTACAATATTTTTACTTTATTGTCTTAATAGATCGTATTTGAGGAGCTGTTTTTTTGTAGCCTTCGACAGTATATTTTGGGCACTGGGGACTTCTGTTGAACAGAATTTCTTCCGTGTCTTTTTTTCTTTCCTTATAATATCGTTAGAAGGTGATCTTCTGATCCTACTCATTTGTTACATGGAACTATTTCGAACGCATCCTAACAAAATGGGCGAAATTTTTGTACTATTACCAGTAGTTTCATCAACTATATTCGTTATGAAACATTTGAGTCATCTTTCATGGCCATGTTCTGTAGTTTCTCCCATTCGATCTTGCCATCAAAATCTGGAGTCGATTTGTTTTAAACTCTAGTAATAGTTTGGGTTTATGAATACAATTTCTTGATTAGCACTAAATCTTTTGCTGTCGTTAATATGATCCTAGGTTGATTTGGTCCATTGAAACTGTTGTGCCAAAAATCCAAAAAAGATATAGAATAAAATAGAATTTAGACGCGGTTCAGGATCTAGACAATAGAATAATACCAAGTGGTCACTTTCTCTACTCTACTACTTCATAACTTTGGAAAATATCAGAAAAATACGCAGTTCCCTCCAAAAGATTTCGTTTGTATCACTTACGATTACAGTTTTTCATTGAATGTTTCAAAGAAACACTCATTATATCACGGTATAGTTTTACAGAGCTCATCTTCATCTATTCAACGAAGCAAATTTTTTAACAGTTTCAATTTATCCGATTCTCAAATGCAACAAGACAATACAAACAATTTCTTCTGAAAAAAAAAATAATAATTAGATTGTGTTGACCTATTGAGTGTACAATACCTAAAACATCATAATAAAATCCACAAATACACCATCTTCATTGATTAAATATACAGGGTGTTCCATTAATAACTGGAAAAATTTTAACTGTTCAATCTTGAGTTCAAAATATTAAGATTTAACCTGAATCACTTAGATAAAATGTTGCCACTGAATGATGAGGCAGAATATAGTTGAGCTGCGTTATCTAATACTAGTTTCTCAGGCGGCCACTGCGAGCGAAACGAAACTAAGCTGTAATAGATGAAACTAACGGTTACTAAACTAAACTAAGTTTGAGTGGCCACTGGGAACGATTTTCGTTTAGTTGTCAGCTGTGTTTTTATGGGGGAGGACGTATAAATGTATTTAAAATGAGTTCTGTTGAAGCGAAAACTTCTTCCGATTCTGATACTAGTTAAATCGAACGAAACGAAACTAAGGTTTTAATCTTAGTTTAAAAATATTAGCTCAGCTTAGCTGAAATGACCGAGGGTATATTTAAAAGTATGGTAACTAATTTACTGAAATCTTATCTTCACTTAGCTTAGTTTCGGTCGCAGTTGCCGCCTGCCTTAATAAAGGAAAATGTGTTTTAAATATAAGATAACACTTTCAGAAGAAGTGTTGTTTTTTAAACATTTTATACCTGAAAATTTTTAATAATAATCCACAATGCAGATATAAAATAAACCATTTTTGCCATGCTCTTTTTGGTATTTCGTGGTTTATTAGGGCTTCTTTTGGGTATTATTTTGAAAAAATATCACAAGATACCTGCAATAAATGATCTTGTAAGGTTTGTCCCACAAGTTTCGCAAATTTGGCGATAGTCCACGACGAAGTTTGGGGTTGTACAGCCAAACCAGGTCACCAACCTGAAATTCTCCGGGATCGGCTCTGTTTCATTCTGTCGCTGGCACCCTGGATATTCAAACGGACTCTTTCGTGTATGTAATCCATGCCGCAGTTTGCTGACGTTATCTACCACCGCAGTATCTTGTCCAGAAGGCATTCCTAACTTCAAGTCACAGTAACGATAGGCCATCAGAAACAAATGGAGGTACTGGTCCCAGTCCCTCTGGTGGTCAGAGACTACCTTGGATAAGTGGCGGTTTATCGTCATGTCCATCTGCTCCACCATTTCGTCGGACTGCGGATGTAAAGCCGTGGTCCTCGCCTTTCGGATGTTTAGCATATGACACATTTCTTGGAACAGGTTGAACTCGAAATTTCTGCCTTGGTCTCAATGCAGTGCAAATGGGACACCAAATCGACAAATCCACTTCTTTTACCAAAAAATTTGCGACGGTGGCAGTTTTCTGATTGGGTAGGTGGTTTCCATTGTAAGAGACGGGGAATGGGCCAGCGATATCTATTGCGATTCGCTTAAATGGACTGCCTACGTTATACTGACGTATCGGGGTCTTAGGTCGGGTTAGAGGTCCTTTGCTGGCACCGCATACGGCATACTTTCTCCCGAAATTCTGCCTGCAGTCCCGAACATCTACTTGGCAATTGGCCAAGTGAAACCGTTGTCTCACTTTATGGAGAGTCTTCGTCACTCCCAGATGCCCTCTGGCGACCCCATCATGGATTTCTGCTCCTGGGTAAAACTATCTGATGTCTTACTTCCTCTCCAACATACGCTACAGTACTTCACTGGCCAGGGTAAGGGACCCAGTAGGACTTGACGACTGCTGAAAAACCTGTGATTTCTTGCCATGATGGCATTTAGTTATTCTTCTTCCATCCGACGACTAAGCCATGATCTGTATCTCCCTATTGATCTATCTGGATCTTTTTGTCATTCTAGTTGTCATCTACCGCAATTGTTCTACAAATTGTCTACTCTTTCTCCTCCGCTCGTCGGCAATGTGAACAGTCGTCTGGACATGGCCTCCGCAACAAGGCATCTGCATTCTTATGGCTCGTGCCTGCTCGGTGTTCAATCTCGAAGTTGAATTCTTAAAGCCTCTCTATCCTGCTGATTTTTTAACTATAACAGCCAATTAAGAGCGGCATTATCTGTTCTCAACAGAAACCTATAGGACTACACGTATTTGTAGAAATGTTCTACTCCTTTAACAACAGCCAGCAGCTCCCGCCTGGTGACACTGTAATTTCGTTCCGGCTTACTGAGGGTCTTGCTGAAATACCCAATGACCTCTTGTACTTCCTGGAGCTGACTCAGGACGGCCCCAGGTCATACATTACTGACGTCCGGGTTCAAAATGAATTTTCAATTGGGAAAGGGATAGCTCAGAATTGGTACATTCACCAAGGCTGCCTTCAGCTTCTTAAATGACTCCTGGTATTCCAGGGACCACTGAAACTGTTTTCCCCTCAGTTAGTCTGGTTAGCGATTTGGTTGTTGTTAGCAAACCCTAGCACATATCGACGGTAGTCGGTACACAGATCAAGAAAGCTCCGAAGCTAGTGGATATCTTTTGCTACTCCTTACCCAGAGACAAGGCGGCTAAGGTAGTGGACTTCTTTTCTGAAACACGTGGCATTTCTTAGGACTCAGTTTCAATCCGGAGTTCCTCAGGTACAGAAATACGTCTTCCAGGTTTCTCGCGCGGTCTTCGAACGACCTACTGACTATGATGATGTAGTCGAGATATACCAGGCACGTCTTACAGGAGAGTCCTTTCAACACTGTCTCCATTAGTCTGTTAAAAGTGGCTGGGGCCTTGCCAAGTCCGAATGGCATAACAGTGAACTACCACAGCCCTGATCCGACGGTAAATGCTGTCTTCTCTCGATTTTCTAGATCCAGTTCTAGCTGCTTATATCTGCTCCTTAAGTCTAAGGTTAAGAAGACGGTAGAGTTGGCCAACATTCTTCGTAGCCGGTAGCTGTCTTTCTTTGTCAGGTTGTTCAGTTGCCGGTAATATATGCAGAATCGTGTTGATCCGTCTTTCTTCTTTACCGTTACAACTGGGGATGACAATGGGCTGTCGTATGGTACAATTACTCCTTTTGTTTCCATACCACTGACTATTTTGTCAGCGTCTTCCTTCTTGGGAAGAGGGAATCTTCTGACTGATTGACGGATGTGTCGGGCATCCTCAGTATCAATTTTGTGCTGGGCCGCCTTCATTCTGCCCCCTTTTTCTTGTCCAGTGCCAAACACATCTTGCTCTTCCTCACTAAGTGGTGCAGTAAGGTATTCCTAAGCATAATTCCTCGTCCAATTTTCTCAGCATGAAGCTCGGGCTGGAACATGCGGGCTTCCAGAATGGCACTCTCGGATACACTAACATCTTCAGCCAACACGACCCAGTTCCTTTTTCACCTCGCCCGTGACGTCTTTGAAGTTCAGCTCGAACCCCCCGGGATTCATTATATCTATTTTAATGATTGCACCGTGATCGTTGTCCGCGACCAGTGCCCGGTGTTCCAGTTTTGTGCTGCCTAAAATCAAATCGATCGTTAGCTCGATATATACAGTAGCTGGATGCTTGTTGCTGTGTGCAACTTCCAGGATTCAATTCTTGCTGGTGTTTTGGCAAAGGTAGGTCGGAGGATTTTCCTCGTCGCACCTGTATCCAATAGCATGGTACAAGGTTTTTTCTTAATGAGGCCGTCCACGAATATGCCTTTTATTTTGTCGCTGAAGAGTGGCGTTATTAATTGGAGCTTGCTGGATACAGGCCGACGACTGCACCTTCTCATCGACCTTTTTTAATTTTTCCTGCATCGTTGTAAATTCTATAAATCTCTTGCCACAAGCCTAGCATCTTATTTGCATTCTTTCAGGCAGCACTTCATTTATCACCTTCTTTATGGTGGCCTCCAGGTCGGCTGGCTCCTATGGCTCTTGCTCAATGGATCGGATTTTGCTTTGTCTTTTGTGCGATAGTTTTTCCGTCTAGAACTCCAGGACTCGTGCCAGTGCATCTACGACGTGGGTTGGACGAGCTAGTGTCAATGGTTGCCGAGTTTCTTGGTCACGAAGTCCATCTTAGAATGTCTGCACCGCTAATCGCTCCATAAAATTTTTTGGCGTGGCTGGATCGGCAAGACGAACCATGCGTGCGATATCAGCTTCGAATTCTTGATTTTTAATTGTGAAGGTTGTAAATGGTATACGTGTTCTAATTGGGCCTACCCATACCGTAGTTCCAGATGTTTGATCGGCTGTTCGAAATTCCATTCTTGGGCTGTTAGGATTTGTAAAATATTCGTTGCTTCTACTCGCAACGCCAGTATTACTGCTACAGGTTTTTCTCCTGCATTCGCACAGTTTGCTTTGACCGCAGCTTCGAATTGTCGGCGATAATTTCCTTCGAACTGTGGCGACTTCATGGAAAGCTTCCCTGTTTCCAGGTTTTTGTTGACAGTTTATGTTGTGTGGATAGAATAAATTTGATTTTACATGTTACCGATAGTTTTCTATGTCCTATCGATTTCTGCCTCAATTATGTCGTTGACTTCATCCTTGATTTTCTCAGTCTCCATCTCGACAGTACCTATTCTCTGTTCCTACCGGTTTGCCACACCACAAAATTCTTCCTTAAGTTCTTTGTGTTCTCCAGAAATTTCTCTTCTAAGCACTTCGAATTTTGTTGGAGTTCATCTTTCAAATTCTCTAGAATCTTCTCTTCTAAACTATTAACGTTTTCTTCGAGTTTATTCATGATCGAACTTAAATCGATTCCAGAAACTTCGAACAAAAATATTTCGGGGTCTTTACCTTCTTCAATCAGTCCCTCTGCGAGTCTTTTCTGAAGCGCGGCCTTCTTACCAGTTGTTTCCGACTTCCTTTCTTCAAGCTTTGGTTTTAATTCCGACACCTTCAAATCGGTTGGGAGAACTCTCCTCGAAAACATCTTGTATTCCAATATATTTTAACGGAATATTAGTCTATTTCACACGAAACAGTTTATCAGTTTATTTTCCCGTAGTACAGAAAACTGTACAGTTCGCGAAAACTTATTTAGTTAGTAATCCCACTTCTGACACAAATTGTAATAAAAATGGTCTTAACGTTCTCAAATCTAATTTATTTTACAAACTATTCTTCTTTTTCTTTTCCTGGCCCTACAACTCTGTATGAGTCTTGGCCGCATCCACTATCGCCCTCCATCTTCCTCGATCTTGTGTTTCCATTTCCCACTGTTGGACGCCCGTTCTAGACACATCTGCTGCGACGCCATCTTTCCATCTTTTCCTGGATCAGCCTATTGATCTTCTACCATCTGGTCTCTCAAGGAATACTGTTTTTAACGATCTGTGGTCCTCTGTTCTCAATACATGCCCTGCCCATCTAATTCGATTAGCCTTTATGTGTCTATGTTTTCACTGCCATACAGCGCTGACAACTCAGCACTGTGGCGTCTTCTCCAGTGTCCTGTTGGCTCATCTTGTTGCGGTCTAAATATAATTCTAAGAACCTTCCTTTCAAAGACAAGAAGCTTATTTATTTCCCGTTGATTAAGGGTCCAGGTTTCACTGCCTTATGTAACCACCGGGCGAATAATTGACTTGTATATTGTTAATTTGGATTGTCTTCCTAACAGTTTAGATCTCAAGAGTGTTGTAAGAGAATATAGCGCCTTATTTCCCGCCATTATTCTTGCTGAGACATCTCTTTCTACTCGATTATCATTTGTAATTATCGCTCCTAGGTACTTAAATTCCTTAACCACTTCAAAGTTGTACTCATTAATGGGAATATTTTGTCTGATTCTAGGTCTTGGGTTCTTAGTTACTACCATGTATTTCGTTTTTTCTTCATTTACTCGTAGACCCATGTTACCTGCTTCCTCCTCAAATTGGAAGAACTCTTCTCTCATATCTCCTGTTGAATGAGCCACCGTATCTATATCATCAGCAAAACCCAACAATGGTTTTGAACCCTGCTTAGCAAAACCTTCAGTTAGTTCCGATGTTATTTTACCAACCGCATACTCCAAGGCCAAACTTAATAGCAACTGTGAGAGGGGATCTCTTTGTCTGAATCCTATCCTCACCTGTGCATATGAGTTTACCACACACATTTGTGTTAGCTCCACCAATTTCCTTGGGATGTCCATTTCTAGCATTACTACCCACAACCTGCTTCTTTTTATAGAGTCATATGCTTGCCGGAAATCAACAAAGATTTGGTGAACAACCCGGTTGAATTCCCAGTTTTTTTTAATAATTGTCTAATCGTGAATATTGGATCTATCGTTGACCATCCAGCACGAAACCCGCATTGATAGTCGCCGATTACGTCTTCCGCATAAGGGGTCAACCTTCTCAGTAGTATCGTTGCCAATACTTTGTATGTTGTGTTGATAAGTGATATTACTATTACATTAATTTATATTACCAATTCAATTTATATTTCACTGCACTCTGTCGTTCCTGTATCTAATCTCCGGCCCTCTAGTTCAGACTTTCTCCGCTCTGGGACACACCGCTTAGTTACAGTTTAATGGAAACTTCCGAGATGTTCTCGAATCGACAACGTCTTTTCAGAGAGCGTTTTCGGACAGCCTTGTATAGATTGTGGGCGAGCCCGCTGGGTTTGTTGGCAGGTTCGGCTTGAGAATCGTTACAATATATTTTCAACTAACAACACAATCTAAGTGTGGAGCGTATGTGTGGTCTATTTATAGGCCTATCACTATGAAGTAAACATAGGCAAGTCCAATATCGTAACAGTTTTTTCACCAGACTGGCTCTAATTTTATTTAGCAGTAAGTCGAATGTGTCTGGATGTTTTCTCAACTGTTTGTACAAGTGATGAAATTCTCCGTAAGCTTTTCTATATCAATTGATAGGATGTAATTAACTGTCTCGACCCTTACTTCGTGGAATCTACTCATAATACTGTTTTAAATGAAACTGTTTCTAGATAATTCCACAATATATTGAAAAAAATGTTAAAAATTCTTAGAAATTAAACAATTGTTTCGATATTAAATATCATCATCAAAATGACAGAAGTTACATTTCATTTGATGCCTACTTGATGTTTAATAATTATTTTTGGCTAGACCAAGAAGTGACCTACCTTGTGATTGACTTAATATATGTTAATAGAAAAAAGAAGAAGACATGATACTTCAAATATTGAAGCTTAGATATTATTAGCCCTATGGAGATATCCTGGATATCTTTTACCCAATTAATATCAGTTTAACTGTGCAATGATACAGAAAATCAAGAAACCTATCTGCTGATTTTTACAATTACCACTTAAGAAGACAGTTTAAAAATGGAGAACTCCCTATATTTATCTGTTCATTGACGACTTCATATTGTGGGTTTCTTAAGCGTCTTCTAGTTCTGTGTTAGGTATCAAGTAGATACTTTGCGTAGTGGGATTTATCTGGTTGTTTTAATCTGTATGCTCGTAAGTGTTCACTGTATCGGATTTCAAAATTTCTAAGGGTTTGACCCAAATATACAGCAACACATTCTGGACATTTAAGTTTATATATACCAGACTTCTTTAATGGAGATATTTTTGTTTTTTCATTTAACAATTTTGTACTCACGTTACTTTCTGTTACAAAAGAAATTGTTGTTTTTGTTGCTAAAGATATTATGTTTGAAATATTATTAGAAATATTTCCTGCATATGTGATGACATTTAGAAATATTAGTTGTAATGCCACTTTTCCTCTTTTTTATTAATTAGTTTATTTATCATATGTAATGGATAACCGTTGGATGTTGTTATTTGTTTAATTGTATTAATTTCTCTATTAGAATTACATTGTTCATAGGAACTGAAAAAGCTCTATGTTTATGCTTCTAATTTGTGACCTGGGATAATTGGAATTACATGGAATAGTTAAATTAGTGCGTGTGTGCAGTTATTTTCTTCAACTTCTAATATAAATTCAATTTTTGGGTGTAAATTATTAATATGGTTGAAAAATATATCTAGTTGCCGTTCACTACCTATAAAACAAGCTAATAATATGTCATCTACATATCTATACCAAAATAAAGCATTTTTTGAAATATTATTTTCAAATATTTTTCTTCCTTAACTGTCCATAAAAATGTTTGCCAAAATTGGTGATATAGGGCTTCACATTGGTAAACCTTCATTTTGAATATATATCTTATTGTCAAAAGTGAAATAATTCTGATTGATACTTACATCAAATGTGTATCTGACATTATTCCTGGATTAATATTTTTATCTTCTAGTAATTTTCTTACAAAAGTTAGACATTATTTAGGAGAAGTTTTAGTGAACATATTGGTAACATCAAATTCAATAGTACGAATCATAAAAAAGCATTCAACTTGCAAGATAACTCTAAACTCATTTCATTTGATGTTAACAATATGTTCACTAAAAATCCTCCTAAATAATGTCTAACAGTTGTATGAAAATTACTAGAAGATAAAAATATTAATCCAGGAATAATATCAGATATACTTAATTTATTTGATATATGTATTTATCGAAATTATTTCACTTTTGACAATGAGATATATATAAAATGAAGGTTTACCAATGGGAAGCTCTATATCACCAATTTTGGCATTTCTATGGACAGTTTAGAAAGAAACATCTTTGAAAGTAATATTTCAGCTTGTTTTATAGGTAGTGAACGACAACTGGATATATTTTTCAACCGTTATAATAATTTACACCCAACAATTAAATTTACATTAGAAGTTGAAGAAAATAGCTCAATTAATTTTCTGGATTTAAAAATTCAAAGAGTTAATAATGTACTTGATTATTTAATTTACAGAAAACCAACACACTCTGATGAGTCTATTCCATATAGTTCCAATTATCCCATGTCACATAAATTAGCAGCATATAATTCAATGATACATAGAGCATTTTCAGTTCCTATGAACAAATGTAACTTTGATAGAGAAATTAATACAATTAAACAAATAGCAACATCCAACGGGTATCCAATACATATGATAAATAAACTAATTAGTAAAAAAGAGGAAAAGTGGCATTACAACTAATATTTCTTAATGCAAAATGAAGAAATAAAAAGTTATAAAACCTTCACATTTGAAGGAAATAATCCTAATAATATTTCAAAGATAATATCTTTAGCAACAATTTCTTTTAAAATAGAAAGTAATGTGAGCTCAAAATTGATAAATGTAAAAACAAAAATATCCTCATTAAAGAAGTCTGGTATATATGAACGTAAATGTCCAGAATGTAATGCTGTATATTTAAGTCAAACCCTTTGAAATTTTGAAATCCGATACAGTGAACATTTACGAGCATACAGATTAAAACGATCAGATAAATCCCACTACGCAAACCATCTACTAGACAACAATCATTCATTGACACCAAACACAGAACTAGAAGTACTACATATTTGTGATAAGAAACAAGAACTGGATTTCCTTGAAGAATTAGAAATTAGAAGACACTTAAGAAACCCACAATATGAAGTCGTCAATGATCAAATAAATCTAGGGAGCTCTCCACTTTTAAACTGTCTGCTTAAGTGACAATTGTAAAGATGAGCAGATATAGTTTTCATGGTTTTCCATATCATTCCACAGTTATACTGATTTTAATTGGGAAAATATATCCAGGATATTCCCATAGGGCTTATAATATCCAAGCTTTAATATTTGTAATATCATGTATTGTTCTTTTTTCTATTAACATATATTAAGTCAATCACAAGGTAAGTCACTTCTTCGTCTAACAAAAAATTATTAAACATCAGGTAGGCATGACAAACGTTCCTGATGCAGACCAAACCATTACGTTTCATGGACAAACTATAAACAAAACACAATCATACATATATCTTGGACAATCAGTGACACTAAGTAAACAAAACCAAGAAATTGAGAGCGATAGGAGGGTCAGATTGGGATGGGCTGCCTATGGTAAATTAAAATACGCTTTCAACATGAAAATTCCCATGGCATTAAAAACTACAACGAATGCATTCTCCCAGTCACTACATACGGATCCGAGACCTAGGTCCTGATTAAAAGGATTATCAACAAACCATATAATACATCAGAGGGCCATAGGGAGAAGAATACTGGGAATATCACTGAGAGACCACAAAACAAACCAGTGGATACGAGAAAGGATAAAAGTAACCGACATCATACAGAGAATCAGTTCTTTAAAGTGGCAATGGGCACGACATGTTGCAAGACACAGAGATAATTGGAGTGGATACATCACTAGATGGAGACCTTGGTGAAAACGAAGATGTATTGGCAGATCACAACAGTAAATGGTACGATGATCTGATAAAACTCGCTTGGCTGAACTGGTACCAGAGAGCAAAAAGTAGGAGTGTGTGGTCAAACATGAGAGAGGCATATATCCAATGGATAGAAGATGGCTGAAAAAAGAAGAAGAAAAGAAAAGAAGGCATCAAATGAAATGTAACTTCTGTCATTCTGACGATGATATTTGATATCGAAACAATTGTCAAATTTATTAGAATTTTGTAACATATGTTCTCCCCCGGCTTGGGACTCTTCCTCAGGTTGTGGTATTCGACTCCAGTTAATGTATTCCTTATAGCAATCACTGGGATGGGGTGAACAATCGATATTAAATTGGACGTCACCAGCTTTTTAATTAAATTAAACAAAAAAACTAAGAAGGTTGAAAGCTGGAAAACCTTATATTTACTTTAACTAACAAACGAAATACTAAAAATATTTTAACGCGATGGTCCAAGTTAATGTAAATTGCTGAAGATCAAATATCAAATGTTCAGCAAATTATATTTATTAATAAATCAATAGATTATTCTCATTAACTGCATATCCAAAATATAAGACGAGTACGAACGCCCTTATACAATAAAAATCTCCAATTCTAGATTTCCATGAATTGAATATAAGACAAAGGACTTATCTTGGAGAGGTTCTGGAATTATTCAGCTCTCAGCTAGGTCCTAGTCGATGGAGATGGGGAGCTGAATCCATCCCGGCCGGTTTCCTGTTGTCTCTAGCGGTGTTGTCTATTCATAGGGCCTACCCAGGGGCTGCAGAGCTGAGGAAAGTAAAAAAGAGTAAAAATCAAGGAAAAATTCTGGAAAGGAAGGAATAAATAGAACAGATAGGAAGCTTATGCTTCAACACATAAAAAACTGAATCTAGTTTTTAAAATAAAACTAACAGAAGTCTGTTCTATCATATTCGCTTTGTTCCCTAAAGAAACAGAAAATGCGGATTTATAAAGCTAAAAAAGAATGAGAAGAAATTATTAAAAATTTGCTTCAAAAAGAATATAAAATGTTTCTTTTTTACCATAAAAAAGAATTAAACATACAAAATTCATCAAACGCCAGCCCATATTATAATTTTAAATCAAGCAGTATAAACATAGGGAAAAATGAAATTGACTGTCTCGACCCTTACTTCGTGGAATATGCTCATATTAAAGAAGTCAGGTATATATAAACTCAAATGTCCAGAATGTAATGCTGTCTATTTGGGTCAGACCCTTAGGAATTTTGAAATACAATACAGTGAGCACTTACGAGCATACAGATTAAAACAACCAGATAAATCCCACTACGCAAAACATCTACTTGACACCAATCATTCATTGACACCTAACACAGAACTAGAAGTACTGCATATTTGTGAAAAGAAACAAGAACTGGATTTCTTTGAAGAACTGGAAATAAGAAGACATTTAAGAAACCCACAATATCAAGTTGTCAATGAACAGTTAAATCTAGGGAATTCTCCACTAATAAACTGTCTTCTTAAGTGATCATTGTAAAGATCAGCAGATATAGTTTTCCTGGTTTTCTATATCATTGCACAGTTATACTGATCTTAATTGGAAAAATGATATCCAGGATATCACCATAGGGCTAATAATATCTAAGCTTCAATATTTGTAATATCACATATTCTTCTTTTTTCTATAAACATATATTAAGCCAATCACAAGTTAGGTTACTTCTTGGTCTAGCCAAAAATAACTACTAAACATCAGGTAGGCATAAAATGAAATGTAACTTCTGTCATTCTGACGATGATATTGATTTATCGAAACAATTGTCAATTTTTTAGAATTTTCAATAACTTGTATTATATTGTGGAATTAACTAGAGACCTTGAGTTTCATTTAAAAACACTAATAGGGAAAAATATTTCAAAAATCCAACTCACCAGCAAATATTTGAAACCACAACGATGTAGGTACTAACTTATGAATTTTACTGATAGGAAGAGAAACAAGTTTTTTAATTTCGAAACATTAGTACGACGAAATTAAAATACCATAGTCCGATAGAAATCGTAACAGGCGATTGGCTTGTTACAATTTTCAACATTTTTTTCAATATATTGTGGAATTATCTAGAAACAGTAAGATTCATTTGAAACAGTGATAGGATGTACACCATATTTCCTTTGGCATTTTAAAAATGGGTCTATTAATGGATCGTCTTCCAAAAGAAGGGCAATTCGACGCGATCGTGTGAGAGACATGACCAAAAATTGCCATTTTAGTCGCTTTTCTGTTGACAAGTTCTCGTCTGTCGCCCGCTACATTGTCGTAAACGATTTATCTCTCGCAATAAATAGCCTCCAACAGTGGCCGCACCTTAATAATAGCGATCCCTCCACCGCTGGCGTTTGAATTCGGTTGTTTTCATGTACCGATAATGTATCAAACTAATTTCATGTTTAGTTTGTTAGACTAAAAGTACAGTTTTTGAATTTTGTAATAAAACATCCTGTAACTTAGTAAGGATCCACATTTTATCTAAGTAATTTTAATATTTTGAGCTCAAGATTCAACAGTTGAAATATTTGCAATTAATAATGAAACACCCTGTATAGTTAAATGTAAATCATAGTACTATTCATCTCCAATTTTATATTTTATAATAACCGGTATGATTGTATTTTTTAGAGAGAATCTTTCGAAATACTTTATTTTGTTGATCTTTCGTCGAAAATAATCAACATCATCTGAACCAAGTTAGATGGTTACTTTAAGAATAACTAACCAAACTTCCCATATTATGAAACAAAAAAAAACAGTAGTCACTATATCACTAACTTTCGGATAAATAGAAAGAAATCATCGGACTAAAAAAACAGAAACTGATATCAACTTTAAAACAGACAGATTTTTCATTTATGATCACATTGATTCTAACTTTATTTAATAAAATATTCGTTAAAAAAACATAATTTCTATCATTTTTTATTCCGATGACAATGTTCAATAAAACAAAGTATGTACTTCAAAAGTATTTCTCTAAATCAACACATGTATTTTCCTCTCCGTCCCCTTACTAACACCGATTCATCTCATCGTCACTTCCAAAAATATGTTATTAACTGTTTCTTGGAATACAAATTAAATTCTTCCAATTAACGGTTACTATAAAATTCCTCATTTTCCTCTTTCCTTTTGATCACTCAGCTTCAGATATGCGCTTAGAGAATCGTAATTGCAAACTCCATAAAGTTGAAAAACCAAGGTACAAAATTTGAAATGTGGATAATTGTGTATGCATGGAATCACATCCCATTCACTATTGAGTTTCTATGATGGTAAAAAGAAAATTATTGAAACTAATTGTGAGAGGGATGTGAGTGTGAATTCAGTCAAAGATCAAGGCCTCGGGCTTCACGTAGCTAAGGCTACAAAAGGTCAGTGAAAACTTTAGTTTGCTTGATTGGGAAAAATAAATTAAATTCGATTCTTAAATATAATCAAGTATATTGACTATTTTTTTAATTTATTTCGCCCAGTTTTACTTAAGGATTTGAACCGCTACTAGTTTGGGCATAAAGAAAAAAATCGTTCTCGCTTTCGGGTATTGTGCGATAAATAGTAGAGCGCTTATGGAGATGTGGAATGCCTATAGAAGGCTTTTTTTATAAATATCTATATATAAATCGCTGTCGTAATCCTTCACATCCTGCTCCCATACCCACAATCTACACTTTTAAAACGTTCATACATTTCATGTTTTTATTTTGATTGTGCTAAGTCTGGAAGGGGCCACGTAAGCTCCATATAATGATTTATTTTCTGAATACTTGAATAAAAATTCGTTGCACATACTATCCCACCTAACGTAAAAACACGTTAAATACACTAATGTTAGTCCTATATCCAACCTCTGTAATTTTTCCCTGCGACAGCAAGTGCATCGCCGCAAGACGATGATGATTCGCTGGACACAGACGGCTTCCAAGAAGATCAGTACTTATTCGAAACTCCAACCCCTGGTGAAGAACCAATTTCTTGTCAAGAATACTCTTCCTATATTACTAAAGATATAGATAATCAAGATGTAACTTCTTACGATAATGTCTACCAGTATTATCAATACCAAGCTAAGCTCTTTAATGGGCAACGTAAGCGTCTAGCTTCCACGGAAGATCTAGACACAGATGTGATAGATTCTACCTCTAGTTTTCTGCCTTCCAATATACCTAATAATGAGCTACCTGGAATTGCAAATGTAGATTTAGATAAACGAAAATTAATGGACTCTAAGCAACTTCTATTAGAGAACGTGACCATTTACGGTTCGCCTGAAGAAAAGGGCTCTAAAGATTCGAAACGGCCAGAAGATTGGGAACGTAAAGAAAGAATAACTGTAGAAAGATTGCATGGTGGAGGTGGGAAAGAAAAAATTCCCCGCTCCGAAGAAAAAGTGTCACTTAAAACTACCCCTGAGAAAAAAGTTACTATGACATATTCAGAAGACACCAAGGCTGTCAAGAAAGTATCACATAAAGATATTGATCACGCGGCTATTAGAACAACTGAAGCTAGCAATTACTCGGAAGAAATGCTTTCAAAGAAAGCCACCAACGAAGAAATGAAAGAATTTAAGATACACGACGAAAAAGAAAAACCTATTCATATACACAGAAGTACCTCTCCTTTATCTAAGAAAGAAATGTCACCCTCTTTGGAGGGTTTTCCCCCGATTGCTACTGATGATAATAAACCCACCCTTGAACTAATAATTGGTCGCAAAGAAGTTAGAACCAAAGAAGCTTTAGCAACAGCGGAAAGTAGACTGACTTTATACGGAACAAAAGATGTTGAAATTTCTATTAAATCTCAGTCTCATATTTCTGTAACAACAACGAAACGAGATAATACGGGCAACGAAACATCCCATAAATTCGATGTTGGAATATGTACAACAGCAGGAACTGAAAAAGACATTCATACTGCTTCCATTGATAAGCACGATTCTTATATTATACCACCTGTTACTGAATCTACTCCTAAAAAGCGCGAAGAATCTGTTAACTTTAGCGGAAAAAAGCAAATCTTTACCTACCACGATACCGATCAATCGTTGTCTCAAGTACAGTCACCTATAAGTGACAGCATCTCTCATCACGTAACAGACACTGGAATATCTATCACAAGAGGTACCACAACAGGTACTATGTCTAGTCCTGCTGAACAGCTTCAAGGTACTCTAATACAAACTACAGGATTCATATCAGATATCCCGGTAGAGGAAGAATTTGAATGCACCGATGCCGGGTTGAGTCCAATTCAAGCAGACGAATTCCCACCTCAAGATTTTGACGATGATATTAATCAATTTACAGATATGGGTACAAGTCCTATAGAATTTCCCGAATCAACATCTATTCCTATATCTCAAGTAGATACTTCTGAAGCTGGAACAATCACTGATCATGTGGATATGAAAGATTCAACTTGTAGTCCAATCCATCCAGAAGAAACTTCACTTGTCTCCGCTGCCGAAAAAATTAAAGATGAAGAAATACTTGCAAGCAGAAGAGGTTCAGGTGATGTAAAAGCTAAGATCAAGTTTCTAGAAGAGCAAGTGAGTAGATCACCTCAGAAAGATTATGTGAAAAGAAAACGTGAAATTGTTGATTCCGAAGACGAAATGTCCAGCATGAAAGACGAAGAAACTTGCCGGGGATCTACAGAGACTTTGGCTCAATTCGATGATGATGAATATAAAATGGAAACTATTACCGAACAAACAGTTAAAGAAAAAGTGGAAGAAAAATCTTTATCAATAAAAGAGACCAAAGCTAAAAGTCTGACACTAACACCAACTCATACTAAACACGTTGGTAAAAAAATTGCGGAACTCCAAAAAATATTTTCTAGTGAAACTGAAACTAGTTTTGATGACGATTCAAATAAATCTCCAATCAAATCAAAATTTAAGCCCAGAGATGACAAACAAACAATACAAGATATGCCAAGCCAAGAAATAGTTACCACCGAAGAAGCAACCCCAGTTCAAAAAGTAACAGAAATTGAATCAATCGATCATGATATCGATGAAGCTTACAAAAAATCGGTTAAAGACAAGAAGTCTATGTTTGAAGAATTAATTTCTAGATCACAGGAGGCTACTCCTACAAAAAAAATCCACCGTGACACGTTAGGAGAAACTAAAAAGCATGTTCAAGATTCGGCGGAAAAACATACGAAGGTATATACAACTCAAGCACCGCTACCAGAGACAAAAACAATTTGTGATGTACATAAAAAAGAGTACACTGAGGATGAACTGGAACAGTGTTTATCGAATTTAGAAGAACAAGTGGTAGCCGAAAAACATAGAAAAAACATTCGAGCAATTATAAACTCTATCGAAGAAAGACATAAAAAGACAGATGAGCAGAACTTGGAACCAGTCTGTATAAAATTGAAACATGTACCTCATTACACCGAGGAAGAACAGGGGAGATTAGAATTTATTGAGCCCAAAGCTGTACCAAGTGGATTAAGCAAAATGTTCGACAATCAAATTAAAATTATTGAAAGAATCAGCGGTTCAAGCTTAGCTGTATGTGAAGAACCTTGCACTAAAACAGAAGTATGCAACTTAGAAATTTCAGCCGAAGATCAAACAAAAGCTATAGATATGGCGCCAAGTGAAAAGTTGGAAGACCAAATACAAACTATGGAAAATGCTTCAAGATTTGATGTGTTTGAAGAACCTTTCAGGAAAACTGAAGTATGTCATTTAGATATAGACGAATCAACACAAAATGAATTTATAGAGAGTTTAATAGAAACATCGAGAAAAGTTGATGAAAAATCGTTCAGCAAGCGACAGCCTCAGAAATCAGACAAAGATGTTCAATTTATTGATGATGATATAATAAAACCTACGTCAGTCATAAAGAACGTAATTTCTGAACAGGAGAAAGATAAAACCTCAAAAGGGCTAGATCTAAAAGATTTTCATGAAAAAATTCCTAGTAGTGAACTAGAAATAAGAAAAATGATGTCAGAAGCACTAGAAGCGTCTAACCAGATCCGTCAAGAAATCAAAGAATTGAAACCGGACTTAACACCAACCCCTGAAGGTCAATTAGTAACAATACTACCGGAACCAGAGGCAATAGTCCTAACAAAAGCCGAAAAAGATCTCGAAAATATTCGCTGGTCAAGTAAAAGTTTTATGGATGAAGAAGCTAAATATTTAATACAAACTAAGAAAGTTCCAACAGAAAAAGAAGCGTTGACTGATGAAACACCTGAAATTATTATTGAAAGCAAAGTTCAAATAAAAGAATTAAGAGACATGGAAAAAATCAAATCAACAGAACTTATTTCCGAGAAAACGATCACAGTACGAAGACAGCAAGATAAAGCTAGGGAAATAGTTAGTTTAGACACAGTATCATCCAATGATATTATTCAAGATGAAACAGATAAGGAAAAGAAAAATATAATTACTGAAAAAGGGTCTCTTGACATAAATATTGACGATATTGATCAGGAACGAAGTATTTCCGGTAAAGAAGTTTATGATGAAGAAAAATGTGTAAAGCCTCAACCGTATGAAACAAAAACGAATATACTTTCAAAAAGAGAAGTTGTGTCATATTTAACAGAGCAACAAAGTTATACCAAAACGCTAGAAACAACAAGTACAGGAAGAGAAATTTCTAAAATACATTCTATTAGTCCATCAGTGGAAACAATCACGAACGACACGTATGTGTCAAAATCACCAACCAAATTCAAAGTAGAAAAAGAGTCACCTGTAAAGAAGATGCCTATTACATCCAGAATTCCAATCAAACGGACATCACAAACAAAGCTTTCTCCTGAAATTGAGTTATCTGAATACCATACTATGTTACCATCTGACAATGAGACCAAGGATTATAAGAGACGAGAATCAACTGAGGTATTGGAAAGAGAAATGTCACCTATTGAGAAGGTATCCACTGAACACATAACTCCAATCAAAACTACTGATTCAGACACAGATGATCACAGGAAGTCTCATGGAGTTTCTTCAGCAGTAGAGGATAACAAACTACCTAAATCTCCTAGTAAATTAACTATTTCGACAGATCAAACGCTACCCGAATCTCCAGCAAAGCCGAAAATACTAGAAATGGCTGATTCTGTTTTAGTAAAGGGGGATAATAAAGTACATATTATTAAATCTCCCACACAATTAGCCAAGGAGAGAAAGTCGTCCATTGATATAATTACTACAGATACGATGTCAGGAGAGAGACGTGAGAAATATTTTTCAATTACTAGAGATGACAAGTGGCCCCAATCCCCAGTGGAACCTAAAGATCTTGAAATAACATATACTGTTTCGAAAGAGGAGGATGACAAAAAACATAGTATCAAGGTTGATCTGACGCCAAAATCTAGCACGGAAATATCAGAAGAGAAAAAGTCTCCTGTTAAAAAGATATCCATTGCACCAATATCACCAATAAAGCCGAAAAAATTACACATACTTGATGACAAACTGCCTGATGAAAATTGTCTAGAAGTGGGAGACAAAATACCTGCATATACTAAAAAGTTTGAAGATGGCAAATTATGCCCTATCCGAACAATACCTACATCTACAAAGTCGCAAGTGACACAATATGGTCAGAAACCAACAGAGAAGGTTGAAACATATAAAGAACATTTGCCTGTAACTAGAGATGAAAAGCCAGTTGAATCTCCAGTGAAGTCAACTGTACTAGAAAGAACTGATGCTGTTATCGAAAAGAATGATGACAGAATACATGTTCACAAGGAAGATAAGACAACAAAATCGCCGACTGAATCGTACGAAGCGAAGAAGTCTCCTGTTGGGAAAGAGTCACCCACGCGTGCATCTCCTGTCGAACCAACAGTATTACACACACTTCATTACAAACAGCGTGATAAAGTTTCTCCAGAAGGAACGGACGGAACACCGAAATCTCCTAGTGGGATGCTGGATAAGACGAAATTACCTGCTAAGACACCAAAGTCACCAGTAACTCCGCATAAAAATGTATCAGCAGATACGATTACTGATAAAAGACATGAGGAACATTTACCTGTAACCAAAGATGACAAGCCAGCTGAATTTCTAGTAAAGCCGGAGGTACTAGAAATAACTGACTCTGGTCCGAAAAAGAGGGATGACAAAATACTTGTTCACAAGGATGATAAGACTCCAAAATCTCCGACGAAATCGCCAAAACAAAAAACGTCTCCTGATGAGCAACTGCCATCTGCACCTACATCTACTGACAAACCTGAAGAGTTACACACACTTCATGACAAAAAACCTGATAATGTTTCTCCAGAAGTGAAGGACGAACTTCCTGAATCTCCTAGTAAGATGCTGGGTGACAAGAAATCACCTGTCGAGCCATCAAAGTCACCCGTGACACCACATGATAAGATACTCACAGATACTGTAACTGATAAAAGACATGAGGAACATTTACCCCAAGTGAAGCCGACAGAAGTAGAAATAACTGACTCTGTTACGGAAAAGAGGGATGACAAAATACATGTTCACAAGGATGATGAAACTCCAAAATCTCCGACGAAATCCTCAAAACAGAAGACATCTCCTGTTGAGAAAGTGCCATCGGCACATATATCTATTGACAAACCCGAAGAGTTACATACACTTCATGACAAAAAACCTGATAAATATTCTCCAGAAGTGAAGGGTGAACATCCTGAATCACCTAGTAAGATTATGGGAGACAAGAAATCACCTGTCGAGCCACCAAAGTCACCCGTGACACCACATGATAAAATACCAACAGATACTGTAACTGATAAAAGACATGAGGAACATTTACCTATAGTAAAGCCGACAGTACTTGAAATAAGTTATGCTTTTCCGGAACAGAGGGATGACAAAATTCATGTTCACAAGGATGATAAATCTCCAAAATCTCCGACGAAATCTTCGAAAGAAAAGACGTCTCCTGTTGAGGAAGTGCCAGCGGCACCTATATCTACTACCAAACATGAAGAATTACACATACTTCAAGACAAACAACCTGATCAATTTTCTCCAGAAGTGAAGGATGAGCAGCCTGAATCTCCTAGTAAGATGCTGGGTGGCAATAAATCACCTGTCAAGCCACCAAAGTCACCCGTGACACCACATGATAAGATACCCACAGATACTGTAACTGATGAACGACATAAGAAACATTTACCTCAAGTAAAGCCGACAGAACTAGAAATAACTGACTTTGTTCGGGAAAAGAGGGATGACAAAATACATGTTCACAAGGATGATAAAACTCCAAAATCTCCGACGAAATCTTCGGAAGAGAAGACGTCTCCTGTTGAGAAAGTGCCATCGGCACCTATATCTACTGTCAAACCTGAAGAGGTACACTTACTTCATGACAAACAACCTGATAAAGTTTCTCCAGAAGTGAGGGATGAACAACCTGAATCGCCTAGTGAGATGCTGGGTGACAAGACATCACCTGTCCAGTTACCAAAGTCACCTGTGATACCGCATGATAAAATACCAACAGATACTGTAACTGATGAAAGACATATGGAACATTTACCACAAGTGAAGCCGACAGAACTAGAAATAACTGGCTCTGTTACGGAAAAGAGGAATGACGAAATACATGTTCACAAGGATGATAAAACTCCAAAATCTCCGACGAAATCTTCAAAACTGGAGCCATCTCCTGTTGAGAAAGTGCCATCGGCACCTATATCTACTGACAAACCCGAAGAGTTACATACACTTCATGACAAACAACCTGATAAAGTTCCTCCGGAAGTGAAGGATGAACAACCTGAATCGCCTAGTAAGATACTGAGAGACAAGGAATCACCTGTCGAGCCACCAAAGTCACCCGTGACACCACATGATAATATACCCACAGATACTGTAACTGATCAAAGACATGAGGAACATTTACCTACAGTAAAGCCGACAGTACTTGAAATAAGTTATGCTATTCCGGAACAGAGGGATGGCAAAACTCATGTTCACAAGGATGATAGAATTCCAAAATCTCCGACGAAATCTTTGAAAGAGAAGACGTCTCCTGTTGGGAAAGTGCCATCGGCACCTATATCTTTTGTCAAACCGGAAGAGTTACACACACTTTATGACCAACAACCTAATGAAGTTTCTCCAGAAGTGAAGAACAAACTTCCTAAAACTCCTAGTAAGATGCTGGGTGACAAGATATTACTTATCGATCCACAAAAGTCGCCCGTGACACCAAATGATAAGATACCCACAGATACTGTAACTGATGAAAGACATGAGGAACATTTACATCCAGTGAAGCCAACAGAACTAGAAACAAGTGACTCTGATCCGGAAAAGGGGGATGACAAAATACATGTGCACAAGGATGATAAAACTCCAAAATCTCCGACAAAATATTCGAAAGAGAAGACGTCTCCTGTTGAGAAAGTGCCACCGGCGCCTATATCTACTGTCAAACCTGAAGAGTTACACACACTTCATGACAAACAACCTGATGAAGTCTCTCAAGAAGTGAAGGACGAACTTCCTGAATCTCCCAGTAAGATGCTGGGTGACAAGAAATCACATGTCGAGCCACCAAAGTCACCCGTGACATCACATGATAAGATACCCACAGAAACTGTAACTGATAAAAGACATGAGAAAGACTTACCTCCAGTAAAGCCGCCAGAACTGGAAATAACTGACTCTGTTCCAGAAAAGAGGGATGACAAAAGACATGTTCACAAGGATGATAAAACTCCAAAATCTCCGACGAAATATTCGAAAGAGAAGACGTCTCCTGTTGAGAAAGTGCCAGCGGCACCTATATCTACTGTCAAACCTGAAGAGTTACACACACTTCATGACAAACATCCTGATAGAGTTTCTCCAGAAGTGAAGGGCAAACTTCCTGAAGCTCCTAGTAAGATGCTGGGTGATAAAAAATCACCTGTCGAGCCACCAAAGTCACCCGTGACATCACATGATAAGATACCCACAGAAACTGTAACTGATAAAAGACATGAGGAAGACTTACCTCCAGTAAAGCCGACAGAACTAGAAACAACTGACTCTGTTCCGGAAACAAGAGATGACAAAATACATGTTCACAAGGATGATAAAACTCCAATATCTCCGACGAAATCTTCGAAAGAGATGTCTCCTATTGAGAAAGTGCCATCGGCACCTATATCTACTGTCAAGCCTGAAGACTTACACTTACTTAATGACAAACAACCTGATATACTTTCTCTAGAAGTGAGGGATGAACAACCTGAATCACCTAGCAAGATGCTGGTAGACAAGAAATTACCTGTCGAGCCACCAAAGTCACCCGTGACACCGCATGATAAAATACCAAAGGATACTGTAACTTATGAAAGACATGAGGAACATTTACATCCAGTAAAGTCGACAGAACTAAAGATAACTGACCCTGTTCCCGGAAAGAGGGATGACAAAAAACATATTCACAAGGATGATAAAACTCCAAAATCTCCGACGAAATATTCGAAAGAGAAGACGTCTCCTGTTGAGAAAGTGCCACCGGCGCCTATATCTACTGTCAAACCTGAAGAGTTACACACACTTCATGACAAACATCCTGATAATGTTCCTCCAGAAGTGAAGGACGAACTTCCTGAATCTCCTAGTAAGATGCTGGGTGACAAGAAATCACCTGTCGAGTCACCAAAGTCACCCGTAACATCACATGATAAGATACCCACAGAAACTGTAACTGATAAAAGACATGAGGAAGACTTACCTCCAGTAAAGCCGCCAGAACTAGAAATAACTGACTCTGTTCCAGAAAAGAGGGATGACAAAAGACATGTTCACAAGGATGATAAAGCTCCAAAATCTCCGACGAAATATTCGAAAGAGAAGACGTCTCCTGTTGAGAAAGTGCCAGCGGCACCTATATCTACTGTCAAACCTGAAGAGTTACACACCCTCCATGACAAACAACCTGATAAAGTCTCTCAAGAAGTGAAAGGCGAACTTCCTAAATCTCCTAGTAAGATGCTGGGTGATAAAAAATCACCTGTCGAGCCACCAAAGTCACCCGTGACATCACATGATAAGATACCCACAGAAACTGTAACTGATAAAAGACATGAGGAAGACTTACCTCCAGTAAAGCCGACAGACCTAGAAACAACTGACTCTGTTCCAGAAACAAGAGATGACAAAATACATGTTCACAAGGATGATAAAACTCCAATATCTCCGACGAAATCTTCGAAAGAGAAGACGTCTACGGTTGAGAAAATGCCAGCGGCACCTATATCTAGTGTCAAACCTAAAGAGTTACACACACTCCATGACAAACAAGAACTAGAGATAACTGACACTGTTCCGGAAAAGAAAGATGGCAAAATACATGTTCACAAGGATGATAAAACTCCAAAACTTCCAACGAAATCTTCGAAAGAGAAGACGTCTCCTGTTGAGAAAGTGCCAGCGGAACCTATATCTACTGTCAAACCTGACGAGTTACACACACTCCATGAAAAACAACCTGATAAATTTCCTCCAGAAGTGAAGGACGAACTTCCTGAATCTCCTAGTAAGATGCTGGGTGACAAGAAATCACCTGTCGAGCCACCAAAGTCACCCGTTACACTACATGATAAGATACCAACAGATACTGTAAATGATGAAAGACATGCGGAAGACTTACCTCCAGTAAAGCCGACAGAACTAGAAATAACTGACTCTGTTCCAGGAAAGAGGGATGACAAAAGACATGTTCACAAGGATGATAAAACTCCAAAATCTCCGACAAAATATTCAAAAGAGAAGATGTCTCCTGTTGAGAAAGTGCCATCGGCGCCTATATCTACTGTCAAACCTGAAGAGTTACACACACTTCATTACAAACATCCTGATAAAGTTTCTCCAGAAGTGAAGGACGAACTTCTTGATTCTCCTAGTAAGATGCTGGGTGACAAGAAATCACCTGTCGAGCCACCAAAGTCACCCGTTACACTACATGATAAGATACCAATAGATACTGTAACTGATAAAGGACATGAAGAACATATACCTCCAGTAAAGCCGACAGAATTAGAAATAACTGACACTGTTCCAGAAAAGAGGGATGGCAATATACATGTTCACAAGGATGATAAAACTCCAAAATCTCCGACAAAATCTTCGAAAAAGAAGACGTCTCCTTTTGAGAAAGTGCCAGCGGAACCTATATCTACTGTCAAACCTGAAGAGTTACACACACTTCATGACAAACAACCTGATAAATTTTCTCCAGAAGTGAAGGACGAACTTCCTGAATATCCTAGTAGGATGCTGGGTGACAAGAAATCACCTGTCGAGCCACCAAAGTTACCCGTTACACTACATGATAAGATACCAACAGATACTGTAACTGATAAAAGACATGAGGAACATTTACCTCCAGTGAAGCCAACAGAACTAGAGATAACTGTTCCGGAAATGAGGGATGGCAAAATACATGTTCACAAGGATGATAAAACTCCAAAATCTCCGACGAAATCTTCGAAAGAAAAGACGTCTTCTGTTGAGAAAGTGCCAGCGGAAACTATATCTACTGTCAAACCTGACGAGTTACACACACTTCATGACAAACAACCTGATAAATTCTCTCCAGAAGTGAAGGACGAACTTCCTGAATCTCCTAGTAAGATGCTGGGTGACAAGAAATCACCTGTCGAGCCACCAAAGTCACCCGTTACACTACATGATAAGATACCAACAGATACTGTAACTGATAAAACACATGAGGAACATTTACCTCCAGTGAAGCCGACAGAACTAGAGATAACTGACACTGTTCCGGAGAAGAGGGATGGAAAAATACATGTTCACAAGGATGATAAAACTCCAAAATCTCCGACGAAATCTTCGGAAGATAAGACGTCTCCTGTTGAGAAAGTGCCAGCGGAACCTATATCTACTGTCAAACCTGAAGAGTTACACACACTTCATGACAAACAACCTGATAAATTTTCTCCAGAAGTGAAGGACGAACTTCCTGAATCTCCTAGTAAACTGCTGGGTGACAAGAAATCACCTGTCGAGCCACCAAAGTCACCCGTGACACCACATGATAAGATACCCACAGATACTGTAACTGATAAAAGACATGAAGAACATTTACCTCCAGTGAAGCCGACAGAACTAGAGATAACTGTTCCAGAAATGAGGGATGGCAAAATACATGTTCACAAGGATGATAAAACTCCAAAATCTCCGACGAAATCTTCGAAAGAAAAGACGTCTCCTGTTGAGAAAGTGCCAGCGGAAACTATATCTACTGTCAAACCTGACGAGTTACACACACTTCATTACAAACAACCTGATAAATTCTCTCCAGAAGTGAAGGACGAACTTCCTGAATCTCCTAGTAAAATGCTGGGTGACAAGAAATCACCTGTCGAGCCACCAAAGTCACTCGTTACACTACATGATAAGATACCAACAGATACTGTAACTGATGAAACACATGAGGAACATTTACCTCCAGTGAAGCCGACAGAACTAGAGATAACTGACACTGTTCCGGAAAAGAGGGATGGAAAAATACATGTTCACAAGGATGATAAAACTCCAAAATCTCCGACGAAATCTTCGGAAGATAAGACGTCTCCTGTTGAGAAAGTGCCAGCGGAACCTATATCTACTGTCAAACCTGAAGAGTTACACACACTTCATGACAAACAACCTGATAAATTTTCTCCAGAAGTGAAGGACGAACTTCCTGAATCTCCTAGTGAACTGCTGGGTGACAAGAAATCACCTGTCGATCCACCAAAGTCACCCGTTACACTACATGATAAGATACCAACAGATACTGTAACTGATGAAGGACATGAAGAAGATATACCTCCAGTCAAGCCGACAGAATTAGGAATAACTGAGTCTGTTTCGGAAAAGGGGGATGACAAAATACATGTTCACAAGGATGATAAAACTCCAATATCTCCGAAGAAATCTTCGAAAGAGAAGACGTCTACGGTTGAGAAAGTGCCAGCGGAACCTAGATCTACTGCCAAACCTGAAGAGTTACACACACTTCATGACAAACAACCTGATAAATTTTCTCCAGAAGTGAAGGACGAACTTCCGGAATCTCCTAGTAAGATGCTGGGTGACAAGAAATCACCTGTCGAGCCACCAGAGTCACCCGTTACACTACATGATAAGATACCAACAGATACTGTAACTGATAAAAGACATGAGGAACATTTACCTCCAGTGAAGCCGACAGAACTAGAAATAACTGACTCTGTTCCAGAAAAGAGGGATGACAAAATACATGTTCACAAGGATGATAAAACTCGAAAATCTCCGACGAAATCTTCGAAAGAGAAGACTTCTTCTGTTGAGAAAGTGCCAGCGGAACCTAGATCTACTGTCAAACCTGAAGAGTTACACACACTCCATGACAAACAACCTGATAAATTTTCTCCAGAAGTGAAGGACGAACTTCCCGAATCTCCTAGTAAGATGCTGGGTGACAATAAATCACCTGTCGAGCCACCAAAGTCACACGTTACACTACATGATAAGATGCCAACAGATACTGTAACTGATAAAAGACATGAGGAACATTTACCTCCAGTGAAGCCGACAGAACTAGAGATAACTGACACTGTTCCGGAAAAGGGGGAGGGCAAAATACATGTTCACAAGGATGATAAAACTCCAAAATCTTCGACGAAATCTTCGAAAGAGAAGACGTCACCTGTTGAGAAAGTGCCAGCGGAACCTATATCTACTGTCAAACCTGAAGAGTTACACACACTTCATGACAAACAACCTGATACATTCTCTCCAGAAGTGAAGGACGATTTTCCTGAATCTCCTAGTGAGATGCTGGGTGACAAGAAATCACCTGTCGAGCCACCAAAGTCACCCGTTACACTACATGATACGATACCAACAGATACTGTAACTGATAAAAGACATGAAGAACATTCACCTCCAGTGAAGCCGACAGAGCTAGAGATAACTGACACTGTTCCGGAAAAGAGGGATGGCAAAATACATGTTCACAAGGATGATAAAACTCCAAAATCTCCGACGAAATCTTCGAAAGAGAAGACGTCTCCTGTTGAGAAAGTGCCAGCGGAACCTATATCTACTGTCAAACCTGAAGAGTTACACACACTCCATGACAAACAACCTGATAAATTTTCTCCAGAAGTGAAGGACGAACTTCCCGAATCTCCTAGTAAGATGCTGGGTGACAAGAAATCACCTGTCGAGCCACCAAAGTCACCCGTTACACTACATGATAAGATACCAACAGATACTGTAACTGATAAAAGACATGAGGAACATTTACCTCCAGTGAAGCCGACAGAACTAGAGATAACTGGTCTGGGAAAGGGGGATGACAAAATACATGTTCACAAGGATGATAAAACTCCAAAATCTCCGACGAAATATTCGAAAGAGAAGACGTCTCCTGTTGAGAAAGTGCCAGCGGAACCTATATCTACTGTCAAACCTGAAGAGTTACACACACTTCATGACAAACAACCTGATAAATTTTCTCCAGAAGTGAAGGAAGATTTTCCTGAATCTCCTAGTAAGATGCTGGGTGACAAGAAATCACCTGTCGAGCCACCAAAGTCACCCGTTACACTACATGATAAGATACCAACAGATACTGTAACTGATAAAAGACATGAGGAACATTTACCTCCAGTGAAGCCGACAGAACTAGAGATAACTGGTCTGGGAAAGGGGGATGGCAAAATACATGTTCACAAGGATGATAAAACTCCAAAATCTCCGACGAAATCTTCGAAAGAAAAGACGTCTCCTGTTGAGAAAGTGCCAGCGGAAACTATATCTACTGTCAAACCTGACGAGTTACACACACTTCATGACAAACATCCTGATAGAGTTTCTCCAGAAGTGAAGGGCAAACTTCCTGAAGCTCCTAGTAAGATGCTGGGTGATAAAAAATCACCTGTCGAGCCACCAAAGTCACCCGTGACATCACATGATAAGATACCCACAGAAACTGTAACTGATAAAAGACATGAGGAAGACTTACCTCCAGTAAAGCCGACAGAACTAGAAACAACTGACTCTGTTCCGGAAACAATAGATGACAAAATACATGTTCACAAGGATGATAAAACTCCAATATCTCCGACGAAATCTTCGAAAGAGGAGATGTCTCCTATTGAGAAAGTGCCATCGGCACCTATATCTACTGTCAAGCCTGAAGACTTACACTTACTTAATGACAAACAACCTGATATACTTTCTCTAGAAGTGAGGGATGAACAACCTGAATCACCTAGCAAGGTGCTGGTAGACAAGAAATTACCTGTCGAGCCACCAAAGTCACCCGTGACACCGCATGATAAAATACCAAAGGATACTGTAACTTATGAAAGACATGAGGAACATTTACATCCAGTAAAGTGGACAGAACTAAAGATAACTGACCCTGTTCCCGGAAAGAGGGATGACAAAAAACATATTCACAAGGATGATAAAACTCCAAAATCTCCGACGAAATATTCGAAAGAGAAGACGTCTCCTGTTGAGAAAGTGCCACCGGCGCCTATATCTACTGTCAAACCTGAAGAGTTACACACACTTCATGACAAACATCCCGATAAAGTTCCTCCAGAAGTGAAGGACGAACTTCCTGAATCTCCTAGTAAGATGCTGGGTGACAATAAATCACCTGTTGAGCCACCAAAGTCACCCGTGACATCACATGATAAGATACCCACAGAAACTGTAACTGATAAAAGACATGAGGAAGACTTACCTCCAGTAAAGCCGCCAGAACTAGAAATAACTGACTCTGTTCCAGAAAAGAGGGATGACAAAAGACATGTTCACAAGGATGATAAAGCTCCAAAATCTCCGACGAAATATTCGAAAGAGAAGACGTCTCCTGATGAGAAAGTGCCAGCGGCACCTATATCTACTGTCAAACCTGAAGAGTTACACACACTTTATGACAAACATCCTAATAAAGTTTCTCCAGAAGTGAAGGGCAAATTTCCTGAAGCTCCTAGTAAGATGCTGGGTGATAAAAAATCACCTGTCGAGCCACCAAAGTCACCCGTGACATCACATGATAAGATACCCACAGAAACTGTAACTGATAAAAGACATGAGGAAGACTCACCTCCAGTAAAGCCGACAGAACTAGAAACAACTGACTCTGTTCCGGAAACAAGAGATGACAAAATACATGTTCACAAGGATGATAAAACTCCAATATCTCCGACGAAATCTTCGAAAGAGAAGACGTCTACGGTTGAGAAAATGCCAGCGGCACCTATATCTAGTGTCAAACCTGAAGAGTTACACACACTCCATGACAAACAAGAACTAGAGATAACTGACACTGTTCCGGAAAAGAAAGATGGCAAAATACATGTTCACAAGGATGATAAAACTCCAAAACTTCCGACGAAATCTTCGAAAGAGAAGACGTCTCCTGTTGAGAAAGTGCCAGCGGAACCTATATCTACTGTCAAACCTGACGAGTTACACACACTTCATGACAAACAACCTGATAAATTCTCTCCAGAAGTGAAGGACGATCTTCCTGAATCTCCTAGTAAGATGCTGGGTGACAAGAAATCACCTGTCGAGCCACCAAAGTCACCCGTTACACTACATGATAAGATACCAACAGATACTGTAAATGATGAAAGACATGAGGAAGACTTACCTCCAGTAAAGCCGACAGAACTAGAAATAACTGACTCTGTTCCAGGAAAGAGGGATGACAAAAGACATGTTCACAAGGATGATAAAACTCCAAAATCTCCGACAAAATTTTCAAAAGAGAAGATGTCTCCTGTTGAGAAAGTGCCATCGGCGCCTATATCTACTGTCAAACCTGAAGAGTTACACACACTTCATGACAAACAACCTGATAAATTTTCTCCAGAAGTGAAGGACGAACTTCCTGACTATCCTACTAGGATGCTGGGTGACAAGACATCACCTGTTGAGCCACCAAAGTTACCCGTTACACTACATGATAAGATACCAACAGATACTGTAACTGATAAAAGACATGAGGAACATTTACCTCCAGTGAAGCCGACAGAACTAGAGATAACTGTTCCGGAAATGAGGGATGGCAAAATACATGTTCACAAGGATGATAAAACTCCAAAATCTCCGACGAAATCTTCGAAAGAAAAGACGTCTTCTGTTGAGAAAGTGACAGCGGAAACTATATCTACTGTCAAACCTGACGAGTTACACACACTTCATGACAAACAACCTGATAAATTCTCTCCAGAAGTGAAGGACGAACTTCCTGAATCTCCTAGTAAGATGCTGGGTGACGAGAAATCACCTGTCGAGCCACCAAAGTCACCCGTTACACTACATGATAAGATACCAACAGATACTGTAACTGATAAAACACATGAGGAACATTTACCTCCAGTGAAGCCGACAGAACTAGAGATAACTGACACTGTTCCGGAAAAGAGGGATGGAAAAATACATGTTCACAAGGATGATAAAACTCCAAAATCTCCGACGAAATCTTCGGAAGATAAGACGTCTCCTGTTGAGAAAGTGCCAGCGGAACCTATATCTACTGTCAAACCTGAAGAGTTACACACACTTCATGACAAACAACCTGATAAATTTTCTCCAGAAGTGAAGGACGAACTTCCTGAATCTCCTAGTAAACTGCTGGGTGACAAGAAATCACCTGTCGAGCCACCAAAGTCACCCGTGACACCACATGATAAGTTACCCACAGATACTGTAACTGATAGAAGACATGAAGAACATTTACCTCCAGTGAAGCCGACAGAACTAGAGATAACTGTTCCGGAAATGAGGGATGGCAAAATACATGTTCACAAGGATGATAAAACTCCAAAATCTCCGACGAAATCTTCGAAAGAAAAGACGTCTCCTGTTGAGAAAGTGCCAGCGGAAACTATATCTACTGTCAAACCTGACGAGTTACACACACTTCATTACAAACAACCTGATAAATTCTCTCCAGAAGTGGAGGACGAACTTCCTGAATCTCCTAGTAAGATGCTGGGTGACAAGAAATCACCTGTCGAGCCACCAAAATCACTCGTTACACTACATGATAAGATACCAACAGATACTGTAACTGATGAAACACATGAGGAACATTTACCTCCAGTGAAGCCGACAGAACTAGAGATAACTGACACTGTTCCGGAAAAGAGGGATGGAAAAATACATGTTCACAAGGATGATAAAACTCCAAAATCTCCAACGAAATCTTCGGAAGATAAGACGTCTCCTGTTGAGAAAGTGCCAGCGGAACCTATATCTACTGTCAAACCTGAAGAGTTACACACACTTCATGACAAACAACCTGATAAATTTTTTCCAGAAGTGAAGGACGAACTTCCTGAATCTCCTAGTAAACTGCTGGGTGACAAGAAATCACCTGTCGATCCACCAAAGTCACCCGTTACACTACATGATAAGATACCAACAGATACTGTAACTGATGAAGGACATGAAGAAGATATACCTCCAGTCAAGCCGACAGAATTAGGAATAACTGAGTCTGTTTCGGAAAAGGGGGATGACAAAATACATGTTCACAAGGATTATAAAACTCCAATATCCCCGAAGAAATCTTCGAAAGAGAACTCGTCTACGGTTGAGAAAATGCCAGCGGCACCTATATCTACTGTCAAACCTGAAGAGTTACACACACTCCATGATAAACAACCTGATAAATTTTCTCCAGAAGTGAAGGACGAACTTCCCGAATCTCCTAGTAAGATGCTGGGTGACAAGAAATCACCTGTCGAGCCACCAAAGTCACACGTTACACTACATGATAAGATGCCAACAGATACTGTAACTGATAAAAGACATGAGGAACATTTACCTCCAGTAAAGCCGACAGAACTAGAGATAACTGACACTGTTCTGGAAAAGGGGGATGGCAAAATACATGTTCACAAGGATGATAAAACTCCAAAATCTTCGACGAAATCTTCGAAAGAGAAGACGTCTCCTGTTGAGAAAGTGCCAGCGGAACCTATATCTACTGTCAAACCTGAAGAGTTACACACACTTCATGACAAACAACCTGATACATTCTCTCCAGAAGTGAAGGACGATTTTCCTGAATCTCCTAGTAAGATGCTGGGTGACAAGAAATCACCTGTCGAGCCACCAAAGTCACCAGTTACACTACATGATAAGATACCAACAGATACTGTAACTGATAAAAGACATGAGGAACATTTACCTCCAGTGAAGCCGACAGAACTAGAGATAACTGACACTGTTCCGGGAGAGAGGGATGGCAAAATACATGTTCACAAGGATGATAAAACTC
Source organism: Galeruca laticollis (assembly GCA_963921935.1). Classification (NCBI taxonomy): domain Eukaryota; kingdom Metazoa; phylum Arthropoda; class Insecta; order Coleoptera; family Chrysomelidae; genus Galeruca; species Galeruca laticollis. The sequence goes on along the minus strand of OY998177.1, from coordinate 219,711,872 downwards.
CAAAATCTCCGACAAAATCTTCAAAAGAGAAGACGTCTCCTGTTGAGAAAGTGCCAGCGGAACCTATATCTACTGTCAAACCTGAAGAGTTACACACACTCCATGACAAACAACCTGATAAATTTTCTCCAGAAGTGGAGGACGAACTTCCCGAATCTCCTAGTAAGATGCTGGGTGACAAGAAATCACCTGTCGAGCCACCAAAGTCACCCGTGACACCACATGATAAGATACCCACAGATACTGTAACTGATAAAAGACATGAAGAACATTTACCTCCAGTGAAGCCGACAGAATTAGAAATCACTGACTCTGTTGCGGAAAAGAGGGATGACAAAATACATGTTCACAAGGATGATAAAACTCCAAAATCTCCGACGAAATATTCGAAAGAGAAGACGTCTCCTGTTGAGAAAGTGCCAGCGGAACCTATATCTACTGTCAAACCTGAAGAGTTACACACACTTCATGACAAACAACCTGATAAATTTCCTCCAGAAGTGAAGGAAGATTTCCCTGAATCTCCTAGTAAGATGCTGGGTGACAAAAAATCACCTGTCGAGCCACCAAAGTCACCCGTTACACTACATGATAAGATACCAACAGATACTGTAACTGATAAAAGACATGAGGAACATTTACCTCCAGTGAAGCCGACAGAACTAGAGATAACTGTTCTGGGAAAGAGGGATGGCAAAATACATGTTCACAAGGATGATAAAACTCCAAAATCTCCGACGAAATCTTCGAAAGAAAAGACGTCTCCTGTTGAGAAAGTGCCAGCGGAAACTATATCTACTGTCAAACCTGACGAGTTACACACACTTCATGACAAACAACCTGATAAATTTTCTCCAGAAGTGAAGGACGAACTTCCTGAATCTCCTAGTAAGATGCTGGGTGACAAGAAATCACATCTCGAGCCACCAAAGTCACCCGTTACACTACATGATAAGATACCAACAGATACTGTAACTTATAAAAGACATGAAGAACATTTACCTCCAGTGAAGCCGACAGAATTAGAAATCACTGACTCTGTTGCGGAAAAGAGGGATGACAAAATACATGTTCACAAGGATGATAAAACTCCAAAATCTGCGACGAAATCTTCGAAAGAGAAGACGTCTCCTGTTGAGAAAGTGCCAGCGGAACCTATATCTACTGTCAAACCTGAGGAGTTACACACACTTCATGACAAACAACCTGATAAATTTTCTCCAGAAGTGAAGGACGATTTTCCTGAATCTCCTAGTAAGATGCTGGGTGACAAGAAATCACCTGTCGAGCCACCAAAGTCACCCGTTACACTACATGATAAGATACCAACAGATACTGTAACTGATAAAAGACATGAGGAACATTTACCTCCAGTGAAGCCGACAGAACTAGAGATAACTGACACTGTCCCGGAAAAGAGGGATGGCAAAATACATGTTCACAAGGATGATAAAACTCCAAAATCTCCGACGAAATCTTCGAAAGAGAAGACGTCTCCTGTTGAGAAAGTGCCAGCGGAACCTATATCTATTGTCAAACCTGAAGAGTTACACACACTTCATGACAAAAAACCTGATAAATTTTCTCCAGAAGTGAAGGACGAACTTCCTGAATCTCCTAGTAAGATTCTGGGTGACAAGAAATCACCTGTCGAGCCACCAAAGTCACCCGTTACACTACATGATAAGATACCAACAGATACTGTAACTTATAAAAGACATGTGGAACATTTACCTCCAGTGAAGCCGACAGACCTAGAGATAACTGACACTGTTCCGGAAAAGTGGGATGGCAAAATACATGTTCACAAGGATGATAAAACTCCAAAATCTCCGACGAAATCTTCGAAAGATAAGACGTCTCCTGTTGAGAAAGTCCCTGCGGAACCTATATCTACTGTCAAACCTGGAGAGTTACACATACTTCATGACAAACAACCTGATAAATTTTCTCCAGAAGTGAAGGGGGAACTTCCTGGAGCTCCTAGTAAGATGCTGGGTGACAAGAAATCACCTGTCGAGCCACCAAAGTCACCCGTTACACTACATGATAAGATATCCACAGAAACTGATAAAAGACATGAGGTAGACTTACCTCCAGTAAAGCCGTCAGAACTAGAAATAATTGACTCTGTTCCAGAAAAGAGGGATGGCAAAATACATGTTCACAAGGATGATAAAACTCCAAAATCTCCGACGAAATATTCGAAAGAGAAGACGTCTCCTGTTGAGAATGTGCCAGCGGAACCTATATCTACTGTCAAACCTGAAGAGTTACACACACTTCATGACAAACAACCTGATAAATTTTCTCCAGAAGTGAAGGACGAACTTCCTAAATCTCCTAGTAAGATGCTAGGTGACAAGAAATCACCTGTCGAGCCACCAATTTCACCCGTTACACTACATGATAAGATACCAACAGATACTGTAACTGATAAAAGACATGAGGAACATTTACCTCCAGTGAAGCCGACAGAACTAGAGATAACTGACACTGTTCCGGAAAAGAGGGATGGCGAAATAAATGTTCACAAGGATGATAAGACTCCACTATCTCCGACGAAATCTTCGAAAGATAAGACGTCTCCTGTTGAGAAAGTCCCTGCGGAACCTATATCTACTGTCAAACCTGAAGAGTTACACACACTTCATGACAAACAACCTGATAAATTTTCTCCAGAAGTGGAGGGGGAACTTCCTGGAGCTCCTAGTAAGATGCTGGGTGACAAGAAATTACCTGTCGAGCCACCAAAGTCACCCGTTACACTACATGATAAGATACCCACAGAAACTGTAACTGATAAAAGACATGAGGAAGACTTACCTCCAGTAAAGCCGTCAGAACTAGAAATAATTGACTCTGTTCTAGAAAAGAGGGATGACAAAATACATGTTCACAAGGATGATAAAACTCCAAAATCTCCGACGAAATATTCGAGAGAGAAGACGTCTCCTGTTGAGAATATGCCAGCGGAACCTATATCTACTGTCAAACCTGAAGAGTTACACACACTTCATGACAAACAACCTGATAAATTATCTCCAGAAATGAAGGACGAACTTCCTGAATATCCTAGTAAGATGCTGGGTGACAAGAAATCACCTGTCGAGCCACCAAAGTCACCCGTTACACTACATGAAAAGATACCAACAGATATTGTAACTGATAAAAGACATGAGGAACATTCACCTCCAGTGAAGCCGACAGAACTAGAGATAACTGACACTGTTCCGGAAAAGAGGGATTGCAAAATACATGTTCACAAGGATGATGAAACTCCAAAATCTCCGACGAAATATTGGGAAGAGAAGACGTCTCCTGTTGAGAAAGTGCCAGCGGAACCTATATCTACTGTCACACCTGAAGAGTTACACACACTTCATGACAAACAACCTGATAAATTTTCTCCAGAAGTGAAGGACGATTTTCCTGAATCTCCAAGTAAGATGCTGGGTGACAAGAAATCACCTGTTGAGTCACCAAAGTCACCCGTGACATCACATGATAAGATACCCACAGAATCTGTAACTGATAAGGGACATGAGGAACATTTACCTCCAGTGAAGCCGACAGAACTAGAGATAACTGACACTGTTCCGGAAAAGAGGGATGGCAGAATACATGTTCACAAGGATGATAAAACTCCAAAATCTCCGACGAAATCTTCGAAAGAGAAGACGTCTCCTGTTGAGAAAGTGCCAGCGGAACCTAGATCTACTGCCAAACCTGAAGAGTTACACACACTTCATGACAAACAACCTGATAAATTTTCTCCAGAAGTGAAGGACGAACTTCCGGAATCTCCTAGTAAGATGCTGGGTGACAAGAAATCACCTGTCGAGCCACCACCAAAGTCACCCGTTACACTACATGATAAGATACCAACAGATACTGTAACTGATAAAAGACATGAGGAACATTTACCTCCAGTGAAGCCGACAGAACTAGAAATAACTGACTCTGTTCCAGAAAAGAGAGATGACAAAATACATGTTCACAAGGATGATGAAACTCCAAAATCTACGACGAAATCTTCGAAAGAGAAGAAGTCTCCTGTTGAGAAAGTGCCAGCGGAACCTAGATCCACTGCCAATCCTGAAGAGTTACACACACTTCATGACAAACAACCTGATAAATTTCCTCCAGAAGTGAAGGACGAGCTTCCGGAATCTCCTAGTGAGATGCTGGGTGACAATAAATTACCTGTCGAGCCACCAAAGTCACCCGTTACACTACATGATAAGATACCAACAGATACTGTAACTGATAAAAGACATGAGGAACATTTACCTCCAGTGAAGCCGACAGAACTAGAAATAACTGACTCTGTTCCAGAAAAGAGGGATGACAAAATACATGTTCAAAAGGATGATAAAACTCCAAAATCTCCAACGAAATCTTCGAAAGAGAAGACGTCTCCTGTTGGGAAAGTGCCAGCGGAACCTATATCTACTGTCAAACCTGAAGAGTTACACACACTCCATGAAAAACAACCTGATAAATTTTCTCCAGAAATGAAGGACGAACTTCCTGAACCTCCTAGTAAGATGCTGGGTGACAAGAAATCACCTGTCGAGCCACCAAAGTCACCCGTTACACTACATGATAAGATACCAACAGATATTGTAACTGATAAAAGACATGAGGAACATTTACCTCCAGTGAAGCCGACAGAACTAGAGATAACTGACACTGTTCCGGAAAAGAGGGATGGCAAAATATATGTTCACAAGGACGATAAAACTCCAAAATCTCCGACGAAATCTTCGAAAGAGGAGACGACTCCTGTCGAGAAAGTGCCAGCGGAACCTATATCTACTGTCAAACCTGAAGAGTTAAACACACTTCATGACAAACAACCTGATAAATTTTCTCCAGAAGGGAAGGACGAACTTCCTGAATCTCCTAGTAAGGTGCTGGGTGAAAAGAAATCACCTGTCGAGCTACCAAATTCACCCGTTACACTACATGAGAAGATACCAACAGATACTGTAACTGATAAAAGACATGAGGAACATTTACCTCCAGTGAAGCCGACAGAACTAGAGATAACTGACACTGTTCCAGAAAAGAGGGATGACAAAATACATGTTCACAAGGATGATAAAACTCCAAAATCTCCGACGAAATCTTCGAAAGAGAAGACGTCTCCTGTTGAGAAAGTTCCAGCGGAACCTAGATCTACTGCCAAACCTGAAGAGTTACACACAATTCATGACAAACAACCTGATAAATTTTCCCCAGGAGTGAAGGACGAACTTCCGGAATCTCCCAGTAAGATGCTGGGTGACAAAAAATCACCTGTCGAGCCACCAAAGTCACCCGTTACACTACATGATAAGATACCAACAAATACTGTAACTGATAAAAGACATGAGGATTATTTACCTCCAGTGAAGCCGACAGAACTAGAGATAACTGACACTGTTCCAGGAAAGAGAAATGACAAAATACATGTTCACAAGGATGATGAAACTCCAAAATCTCCAATGAAATCTTCGAAAGAGAAGACGTCTCCTGTTGAGAAAGTGCCAGCGGAACCTAGATCTACTGCCAAACCTGGAGAGTTACACACACTTCATGACAAACAACCTGATAAATTTTCGCCAGAAGTGAAGGACGAACTTCCGGAATCTCCTAGTGAGATGCTGGGTGACAAGAAATCACCTGTCGAGCCACCAAAGTCACCCGTTACACTACATGATAAGATACAAACAGATACTGTAACTGATAAAAGACATGAGGAACATTTACCTCCAGTGAAGCCGACAGAACTAGAAATAACTGACTCTGTTCCAGAAAAGAGGGATGACAAAATACATGTTCACAAGGATGATAAAACTCCAAAATCTCCGACGAAATCTTCGAAAGAGAAGACTTCTCCTGTTGAGAAAGTGCCAGCGGAACCTAGATCTACTGCCAAACCTGAAGAGTTACACACACTTCATGACAAACAACCTGATAAATTTTCCCCAGGAGTGAAGGACGAACTTCCGGAATCTCCTAGTAAGATGCTGGGTGACAAGAAATCACCTGTCGAGCCATTAAAGTCACCCGTTACACTACATGATAAGATACCAACAGATACTGTAACTGATAAAAGACATGAGGAACATTTACCTCCAGAGAAGCCGACAGAACTAGAGATAACTGACACTGTTCCAGAAGAGAGGGATGACAAAATACATGTTCACAAGGATGATAAAACTCCAAAATCTCCGACGAAATCTTCGAAAGAGAAGACGTCTCCTGTTGAGAAAGTGCCAGCGGAACCTAGATCCACTGCCAAACCTGAAGAGTTACACACACTTCATGACAAACAACCTGATAAATTTTCCCCAGGAGTGAAGGACGAACTTCCGGAATCTCCTAGTAAGATGCTGGGTGACAAAAAATCACCTGTCGAGCCACCAAAGTCACCCGTTACACTACATGATAAGATACCAACAGATACTGTAACTGATAAAAGACATGAGGAACATTTACCTCCAGTGAAGCCGACAGAACTAGAGATAACTGACACTGTTCCACAAAAGAGGGATGACAAAATACATGTTCACAAGGATGATAAAACTCCAAAATCTCCAACGAAATCTTCGAAAGAGAAGACGTCTCCTGTTGAGAAAGTGCCAGCGGAACCTAGATCTACTGCCAAACCTGAAGAGTTACACACACTTCATGACAAACAACCTGATAAATTTTCTCCAGAAGTGAAGGACGAAGTTCCGGAATCTCCTAGTAAGATGCTGGGTGACAAGAAATCACCTGTCGAGCCATTAAAGTCACCCGTTACACTACATGATAAGATACCAACAGATACTGTAACTGATAAAAGACATGAGGAACATTTACCTCCAAAGAAGCCGACAGAACTAGAGATAACTGACACTGTTCCAGATAAGAGGGATGACAAAATACATGTTCACAAGTATGATAAAACTCCAAAATCTCCAACGAAATCTTCGAAAGAGAAGACGTCTCCTGTTGAGAAAGTGTCAGCGGAACCTAGATCTACTGCCAAACCTGAAGAGTTACACACACTTCATGACAAACAACCTGATAAATTTCCCCCAGGAGTGAAGGACGAACTTCCGGAATCTCCTAGTAAGATGCTGGGTGACAAAAAATCACCTGTCGAGCCACCAAAGTCACCCGTTACACTACATGATAAGATACCAACAGATACTGTAACTGATAAAAGACATGAGGAACATTTACCTCCAGTGAAGCCGACAGAACTAGAGATAACTGACACTGTTCCGGAAAAGAGGGATGGCGAAATATATGTTCACAAGGATGATAAAACTCCAAAATCTCCGACGAAATCTTCGAAAGAGAAGACGTCTCCTGTTGAGAAAGTGCCAGCGGCACCTATATCTACTGTCAAACCTGAAGAGTTACACACACTTCATGACAAACAACCTGATAAACTTTCTCCAGAAATGAAGGACGAACTTCCTGAATCTCCTAGTAAGATGCTGGGTGACAAGAAATCACCTGTCGAGCCACCAAAGTCACCCGTTACACTACATGATAAGATACCAACAGATATTGTAACTGATAAAAGACATGAGGAACATCTACCTCCAGTGAAGCCGACAGAACTAGATATAACTGACACTGTTCCGGAAAAGAGGGATGGCAAAATATATGTTCACAAGGATGATAAAACTCCAAAATCTCCGACGAAATCTTCGAAAGAGAAGACGTCTCCTGTTGATAAAGTGCCAGCGGAACCTAGATCTACTGCCAAACCTGAAGAGTTACACACACTTCATGACAAACAACCTGATAAATTTTCTCCAGAAGTGAAGGACGAACTCATGGAATCTCCTAGTAAGATGCTGGTTGACATGAAATCACCTGTCGAGCCACCAAAGTCACCCGTTACACTACATGATAAGATACCAACAGATACTGTAACTGATAAAAGACATGAGGAACATTTACCTCCAGTGAAGCCGACAGAACTAGAAATAACTGACTCTGTTCTAGAAAAGAGGGATGACAAAATACATGTTCACAAGGATGATAAAACTCCAAAATCTCCGACGAAATCTTCGAAAGAGAAGACGTCTCCTGTTGAGAAAGTGCCAGCGGAACCTAGATCTACTGCCAAACCTGAAGAGTTACACACACTGCATGACAAACAACCTGATAAATTTTCTCCAGAAGTGAAGTACGAACTTCCGGAATCTTCTAGCAAGATGCTGGGTGACAAGAAATCACCTGTCGAGCCACCAAAGTCACCCGTTACACTACATGATAAGATACCAACAGATACTGTAACTGATAAAAGACATGAGGAACATTTACCTCCAGTGAAGCCGACAGAACTAGAGATAACTGACACTGTTCCGGAAAAGAGGGATGGCAAAATATATGTTCACAAGGATGATAAAACTCCAAAATCTCCGACGAAATCTTCGAAAGAGAAGACGTCTCCTGTTGAGAAAGTGCCAGCGGCACCTATATCTACTGTCAAACCTGAAGAGTTACACACACTTCATGACAAACAACCTGATAAATTTTCTCCAGAAGTGAAGGACGAACTTCCTGAATCTCCTAGTAAGATGCTGGGTGAAAAGAAATCACCTGTCGAGCCACCAAAGTCACCCGTTACACTACATGAGAAGATACCAACAGATACTGTAACTGATAAAAGACATGAGGAACATTTACCTCCAGTGAAGCCGACAGAACTAGAGATAACTGACACTGTTTCGGAAAAGAGGGATGGTAAAGTACATGTTCACAAGGATGATAAAACTCCAAAATCTCCGACGAAATCTTCGAAAGAGAAGACGTCTCCTGTTGAGAAAGTGCCAGCGGAACCTATATCTACTGTCAAACCTGAAGAGTTACACACACTTCATGACAAACAACCTGATAAATTTTCTCCAGAAGTGAAGGACGAACTTCCTGAATCTCCTAGTAAGATGCTGGGTGAAAAGAAATCACCTGTCGAGACACCAAAGTCACCCGTTACACTACATGAGAAGATACCAACAGATACTGTAACTGATAAAAGACATGAGGAACATTTACCTCCAGTGAAGCCGACAGAACTAGAGATAACTGACACTGTTTCGGAAAAGAGGGATGGTGAAATACATGTTCACAAGGATGATAAAACTCCAAAATCTCCGACGAAATCTTCGAAAGAGAAGACGTCTCCTGTTGAGAAAGTGCCAGCGGAACCTATATCTACTGTCAAACCTGAAGAGTTACACACACTTCATGACAAACAACCTGATAAATTTTCTCCAGAAGTGAAGGACGATTTTCCTGAATCTCCTAGTAAAATGCTGGGTGACAAGAAATCACCTGTCGTGTCACCAAAGTCACCCGTGACATCACATGATAAGATACCCACTGAATATGTAACTGCTAAAAGACATGAGGAACATTTACCTCCAGTGAAGGCAACAGAACTAGAGATAACTGACACTGTTCCGGAAAAGAGGGATGGCAAAATACATGTTCACAAGGATGATAAAACTCCAAAATCTCCGACGAAATCTTTGGAAAAGAAGACGTCTCCTGTTGAGAAAGTGCCAGCGGAACCGATATCTACTGTCAAACCTGAAGAGTTACACACACTTCATGACAAACAACCTGATAAATTTTCTCCAGAAGTGAAAGACGAACTTCCTGAATCTCCTAGTAAGATGCTGGGTGACAGGAAATCACCTGTCGAGTCACCAAAGTCACCCGTGACATCACATGATAAGATACCCACAGAAACTGTAACTGATAAAAGACATGAGGAAGACTTACCTCCAGTAAAGCCGACAGAACTAGAAATAACTGACACTGTTCCGGAAAAGAGGGATGGCAAAATACATGTTCACAAGGATGATAAAACTCCAAAATCTCCGACGAAATCTTCGGAAGAGAAGACGTCTACTGTTGAGAAACTGCCAGTGGAACCTATATCTACTGTCAAACCTGAAGAGTTACACACACTTCATAACAAACAACATGATAAATTGTCTCCAGAAGTGAAGGACGAAGTTCCGGAATCTCCTAGTAAGATGCTGGGTGACAAGAAATCACCTGTCGAGCCACCAAAGTCACCCGTTACACTACATGATAAGATACCAACAGATACTGTAACTGATAAAAGACATGAGGAACATTCACCTCCAGTGAAGCCGACAGAACTAGAGATAACTGACACTGTTCCAGAAAAGAGGGATGACAAAATACATGTTCACAAGGATGATGAAACTCCAAAATCTCCAACGAAATCTTCGAAAGTCAAGACGTCTCCTGTTGAGAAAGTGCCAGCGGAACCTCGATCTACTGCCAAACCTGAAGAGTTACACACACTTCATGACAAACAACTTGATAAAGTTTCTCCAGAAGTGAAGGACGAACTTCCGGAATCTCCTAGTAAGATGCTGGTTGACAAGAAATCACCTGTCGAGGCACCAAAGTCACCCGTTACACTACATGATAAGATACCAACAGATACTGTAACTGATGAAAGACATGAGGAACATTTACCTCCAGTGAAGCCGACAGAACTAGAAATAACTGACTCTGTTCCAGAAAAGAGGGATGACAAAATACATGTTCACAAGGATGATAAAACTCCAAAATCTCCGACGAAATCTTCGAAAGAGAAGACGTCTCCTGTTGAGAAAGTGCCAGCGGCACCTATATCTACTGTCAAACCTGAAGAGTTACACACACTTCATGACAAACAACCTGATAAACTTTCTCCAGAAATGAAGGACGAACTTCCTGAATCTCCTAGTAAGATGCTGGGTGACAAGAAATCACCTGTCGAGCCACCAAAGTCACCCGTTACACTACATGATAAGATACCAACAGATATTGTAACTGATAAAAGACATGAGGAACATCTACCTCCAGTGAAGCCGACAGAACTAGATATAACTGACACTGTTCCGGAAAAGAGGGATGGCAAAATATATGTTCACAAGGATGATAAAACTCCAAAATCTCCGACGAAATCTTCGAAAGAGAAGACGTCTCCTGTTGATAAAGTGCCAGCGGAACCTAGATCTACTGCCAAACCTGAAGAGTTACACACACTTCATGACAAACAACCTGATAAATTTTCTCCAGAAGTGAAGGACGAAATTATGGAATCTCCTAGTAAGATGCTGGTTGACATGAAATCACCTGTCGAGCCACCAAAGTCACCCGTTACACTACATGATAAGATACCAACAGATACTGTAACTGATAAAAGACATGAGGAACATTTACCTCCAGTGAAGCCGACAGAACTAGAAATAACTGACTCTGTTCCAGAAAAGAGGGATGACAAAATACATGTTCACAAGGATGATAAAACTCCAAAATCTCCGACGAAATCTTCGAAAGAGAAGACGTCTCCTGTTGAGAAAGTGCCAGCGGAACCTAGATCTACTGCCAAACCTGAAGAGTTACACACACTACATGACAAACAACCTGATAAATTTTCTCCAGAAGTGAAGTACGAACTTCCGGAATCTTCTAGTAAGATGCTGGGTGACAAGAAATCACCTGTCGAGCCACCAAAGTCACCCGTTACACTACATGATAAGATACCAACAGATACTGTAACTGATAAAAGACATGAGGAACATTTACCTCCAGTGAAGCCGACAGAACTAGAGATAACTGACACTGTTCCGGAAAAGAGGGATGGCAAAATATATGTTCACAAGGATGATAAAACTCCAAAATCTCCGACGAAATCTTCGAAAGAGAAGACGTCTCCTGTTGAGAAAGTGCCAGCGGCACCTATATCTACTGTCAAACCTGAAGAGTTACACACACTTCATGACAAACAACCTGATAAATTTTCTCCAGAAGTGAAGGACGAACTTCCTGAATCTCCTAGTAAGATGCTGGGTGAAAAGAAATCACCTGTCGAGCCACCAAAGTCACCCGTTACACTACATGAGAAGATACCAACAGATACTGTAACTGATAAAAGACATGAGGAACATTTACCTCCAGTGAAGCCGACAGAACTAGAGATAACTGACACTGTTTCGGAAAAGAGGGATGGTAAAGTACATGTTCACAAGGATGATAAAACTCCAAAATCTCCGACGAAATCTTCGAAAGAGAAGACGTCTCCTGTTGAGAAAGTGCCAGCGGAACCTATATCTACTGTCAAACCTGAAGAGTTACACACACTTCATGACAAACAACCTGATAAATTTTCTCCAGAAGTGAAGGACGAACTTCCTGAATCTCCTAGTAAGATGCTGGGTGAAAAGAAATCACCTGTCGAGCCACCAAAGTCACCCGTTACACTACATGAGAAGATACCAACAGATACTGTAACTGATAAAAGACATGAGGAACATTTACCTCCAGTGAAGCCGACAGAACTAGAGATAACTGACACTGTTTCGGAAAAGAGGGATGGTGAAATACATGTTCACAAGGATGATAAAACTCCAAAATCTCCGACGAAATCTTCGAAAGAGAAGACGTCTCCTGTTGAGAAAGTGCCAGCGGAACCTATATCTACTGTCAAACCTGAAGAGTTACACACACTTCATGACAAACAACCTGATAAATTTTCTCCAGAAGTGAAGGACGATTTTCCTGAATCTCCTAGTAAAATGCTGGGTGACAAGAAATCACCTGTCGTGTCACCAAAGTCACCCGTGACATCACATGATAAGATACCCACTGAATATGTAACTGCTAAAAGACATGAGGAACATTTACCTCCAGTGAAGGCAACAGAACTAGAGATAACTGACACTGTTCCAGAAAAGAGGGATGGCAAAATACATGTTCACAAGGATGATAAAACTCCAAAATCTCCGACGAAATCTTTGGAAAAGAAGACGTCTCCTGTTGAGAAAGTGCCAGCGGAACCGATATCTACTGTCAAACCTGAAGAGTTACACACACTTCATGACAAACAACCTGATAAATTTTCTCCAGAAGTGAAAGACGAACTTCCTGAATCTCCTAGTAAGATGCTGGGTGACAGGAAATCACCTGTCGAGTCACCAAAGTCACCCGTGACATCACATGATAAGATACCCACAGAAACTGTAACTGATAAAAGACATGAGGAAGACTTACCTCCAGTAAAGCCGACAGAACTAGAAATAACTGACACTGTTCCGGAAAAGAGGGATGGCAAAATACATGTTCACAAGGATGATAAAACTCCAAAATCTCCGACGAAATCTTCGGAAGAGAAGACGTCTACTGTTGAGAAACTGCCAGTGGAACCTATATCTACTGTCAAACCTGAAGAGTTACACACACTTCATAACAAACAACATGATAAATTGTCTCCAGAAGTGAAGGACGAAGTTCCGGAATCTCCTAGTAAGATGCTGGGTGACAAGAAATCACCTGTCGAGCCACCAAAGTCACCCGTTACACTACATGATAAGATACCAACAGATACTGTAACTGATAAAAGACATGAGGAACATTCACCTCCAGTGAAGCCGACAGAACTAGAGATAACTGACACTGTTCCAGAAAAGAGGGATGACAAAATACATGTTCACAAGGATGATGAAACTCCAAAATCTCCAACGAAATCTTCGAAAGTCAAGACGTCTCCTGTTGAGAAAGTGCCAGCGGAACCTCGATCTACTGCCAAACCTGAAGAGTTACACACACTTCATGACAAACAACTTGATAAAGTTTCTCCAGAAGTGAAGGACGAACTTCCGGAATCTCCTAGCAAGATGCTGGTTGACAAGAAATCACCTGTCGAGGCACCAAAGTCACCCGTTACACTACATGATAAGATACCAACAGATACTGTAACTGATAAAAGACATGAGGAACATTTACCTCCAGTGAAGCCGACAGAACTAGAAATAACTGACTCTGTTCCAGAAAAGAGGGATGACAAAATACATGTTCACAAGGATGATAAAACTCCAAAATCTCCGACGAAATCTTCGAAAGAGAAGACGTCTCCTGTTGAGACAGTGCCAGCGGAACTTAGATCTACTGCCAAACCTGAAGAGTTGCACACACTTCATGACAAACAACCTGATAAATTTTCCCCAGAAGTGAAGGACGAACTTCCGGAATCTCCTAGTAAGATGCTGGGTGACAAGAAATCACCTGTCGAGCCACCAAAGTCACCCGTTACACAACATGATAAGATACCAACAGATACTGTAACTGATAAAAGACATGAGGAACATTTACCTCCAGTGAAGCCGACAGAACTAGAAATAACTGACTCTGTTCCAGAAAAGAGGGATGACAAAATACATGTTCACAAGGATGATAAAACTCCAAAATCTCCGACGAAATCTTCGAAAGAGAAGACGTCTCCTGTTGAGAAAGTGCCAGCGGAACTTAGATCTACTGCCAAACCTGAAGAGTTGCACACACTTCATGACAAACAACCTGATAAATTTTCTCCAGAAATGAAGGACGAACTTCCTGAATCTCCTAGTAAGATGCTGGGTGACAAGAAATCACCTGTCGAGCCACCAAAGTCACCCGTTACACTACATGATAAGATACCAACAGAAACTGTAACTGATAAAAGACATGAGGAAGACTTACCTCCAGTAAAGCCGACAGAACTAGAAATAACTGACACTGTTCCGGAAAAGAGGGATGGCAAAATACATGTTCACAAGGATGATAAAACTCCAAAATCTCCGACGAAATCTTCGGAAGAGAAGACGTCTACTGTTGAGAAACTGCCAGTGGAACCTATATCTACTGTCAAACCTGAAGAGTTACACACACTTCATAACAAACAACATGATAAATTGTCTCCAGAAGTGAAGGACGAAGTTCCGGAATCTCCTAGTAAGATGCTGGGTGACAAGAAATCACCTGTCGAGCCACCAAAGTCACCCGTTACACTACATGATAAGATACCAACAGATACTGTAACTGATAAAAGACATGAGGAACATTCACCTCCAGTGAAGCCGACAGAACTAGAGATCACTGACACTGTTTCGGAAAAGAGGGATGGTAAAATACATGTTCACAAGGATGATAAAACTCCAAAATCTCCGACGAAATCTTCGAAAGAGAAGACGTCTCCTGTTGAGAAAGTGCCAGCGGAACCTATATCTACTGTCAAACCTGAAGAGTTACACAAACTTCATGACAAACAACCTGATAAATTTTCTCCAGAAGTGAAGGACGAACTTCCTGAATCTCCTAGTAAGATGCTGGGTGACAGGAAATCACCTGTCGAGCCACCAAAGTCACCCGTGACATCACATGATAAGATACCCACAGAAACTGTTACTGATGAAAGACATGAGGAAGACTTACCTCCAGTAAAGCCGACAGAACTAGAAATAACTGACACTGTTCCGGAAAAGAGGGATGGCAAAATACATGTTCACAAGGATGATAAAATTCCAAAATCTCCGACGAAATCTTCGGAAGAGAAGACGTCTACTGTTGAGAAACTGCCAGCGGAACCTATATCTACTGTCAAACCTGAAGAGTTACACACACTTCATAACAAACAACATGATAAATTTTCTCCAGAAGTGAAAGACGAAGTTCCGGAATCTCCTAGTAAGATGCTGGGTGACAAGAAATCACCTGTCGAGCCACCAAAGTCACCCGTTACACTACATGATAAGATACCAACATATTCTGTAACTGATAAAAGACATGAGGAACATTTACCTCCAGTGAAGCCGACAGAACTAGAGATAACTGACACTGTTCCGGAAAAGAGGGATGGCAAAATACATGTTCACAAGGATGATAAAACTCCAAAATCTCCGACGAAATCTTCGAAAGAGAAGACGTCTCCTGTTGAGAACGTGCCAGCGGAACCTATATCTACTGTCAAACCTGAAGAGTTACACACACTTCATGAGAAACAACCATATAAATTTCCTCCAGAAGTGGAGGACGAACTTCCTGAATCTCCTAGTAAGATGCTGGGTGAAAAGAAATCACCTGTCGAGGCACCAAAGTCACCCGTTACACTACATGATAAGATACCAACAGATACTGTAACTGATAAAAGACATCAGGAACATTTACCTCCAGTGAAGCCGACAGAACTAGAGATCACTGACACTGTTTCGGAAAAGAGGGATGGTAAAATACATGTTCACAAGGATGATAAAACTCCAAAATCTCCGACGAAATCTTCGAAAGAGAAGACGTCTCCTGTTGAGAAAGTGCCAGCGGAACCTATATCTACTGTCAAACCTGAAGAGTTACACAAACTTCATGACAAACAACCTGATAAATTTTCTCCAGAAGTGAAGGACGAACTTCCTGAATCTCCTAGTAAGATGCTGGGTGACAGGAAATCACCTGTCGAGCCACCAAAGTCACCCGTGACATCACATGATAAGATACCCACAGAAACTGTTACTGATGAAAGACATGAGGAAGACTTACCTCCAGTAAAGCCGACAGAACTAGAAATAACTGACACTGTTCCGGAAAAGAGGGATGGCAAAATACATGTTCACAAGGATGATAAAACTCCAAAATCTCCGACGAAATCTTCGAAAGAGAAGACGTCTCCTGTTGAGAAAGTGCCAGCGGAACTTAGATCTACTGCCAAACCTGAAGAGTTGCACACACTTCATGACAAACAACCTGATAAATTTTCCCCAGAAGTGAAGGACGAACTTCCGGAATCTCCTAGTAAGATGCTGGGTGACAAGAAATCACCTGTCGAGCCACCAAAGTCACCCGTTACACAACATGATAAGATACCAACAGATACTGTAACTGATAAAAGACATGAGGAACATTTACCTCCAGTCAAGCCGACAGAACTAGAGATAACTGACACTGTTCCGGAAAAGAGGGATGGCAAAATACATGTTCACAAGGATGATAAAACTCCAAAATCTCCAACGAAATCTTCGAAAGAGAACACGTCTCCTGTTGAGAAAGTGCCAACGGAACCTATATCTACTGTCAAACCTGAAGAGTTACACGCACTTCATGACAAACAACCTGATAAATTTTCTCCAGAAATGAAGGACGAACTTCCTGAATCTCCTAGTAAGATGCTGGGTGGCAAGAAATCACCTGTCGAGCCACCAAAGTCACCCGTTACACTACATGATAAGAAACCAACAGATATTGTAACTGATAAAAGACATGAGGGACATTTACCTCCAGTGAAGCCGACAGAACTAGAGATAACTGACACTGTTCCGGAAAATAGGGATGGCAAAATACATGTTCACAAGGATGATAAAACTCCAAAATCTCCGACGAAATCTTCGAAAGAGAAGACGTCTCCTGTTGAGAACGTGCCAGCGGAACCTATATCTACTGTCAAACCTGAAGAGTTACACACACTTCATGACAAACAACCTGATAAATTTCCTCCAGAAGTGGAGTACGAACTTCCTGAATCTCCTAGTAAGATGCTGGGTGGAAAGAAATCACCTGTCGAGGCACCAAAGTCACCCGTTATACTACATGATAAGATACCAACAGATACTGTAACTGATAAAAGACATCAGGAACATTTACCTCCAGTGAAGCCGACAGAACTAGAGATCACTGACACTGTTTCGGAAAAAAGGGATGGTAAAATACATGTTCACAAGGATGATAAAACTCCAAAATCTCCGACGAAATCTTCGAAAGAGAAGACGTCTCCTGTTGAGAAAGTGCCAGCGGAACCTATATCTACTGTCAAACCTGAAGAGTTACACAAACTTCATGACAAACAACCTGATAAATTTTCTCCAGAAGTGAAGGACGAACTTCCTGAATCTCCTAGTAAGATGCTGGGTGACAGGAAATCACCTGTCGAGCCACCAAAGTCACCCGTGACATCACATGATAAGATACCCACAGAAACTGTTACTGATGAAAGACATGAGGAAGACTTACCTCCAGTAAAGCCGACAGAACTAGAAATAACTGACACTGTTCCGGAAAAGAGGGATGGCAAAATACATGTTCACAAGGATGATAAAACTCCAAAATCTCCGACGAAATCTTCGAAAGAGAAGACGTCTCCTGTTGAGAAAGTGCCAGCGGAACCTATATCTACTGTCAAACCTGAAGAGTTACACAAACTTCATGACAAACAACCTGATAAATTTTCTCCAGAAGTGAAGGACGAACTTCCTGAATCTCCTAGTAAGATGCTGGGTGACAGGAAATCACCTGTCGAGCCACCAAAGTCACCCGTGACATCACATGATAAGATACCCACAGAAACTGTTACTGATGAAAGACATGAGGAAGACTTACCTCCAGTAAAGCCGACAGAACTAGAAATAACTGACACTGTTCCGGAAAAGAGGGATGGCAAAATACATGTTCACAAGGATGATAAAATTCCAAAATCTCCGACGAAATCTTCGGAAGAGAAGACGTCTACTGTTGAGAAACTGCCAGCGGAACCTATATCTACTGTCAAACCTGAAGAGTTACACACACTTCATAACAAACAACATGATAAATTTTCTCCAGAAGTGAAAGACGAAGTTCCGGAATCTCCTAGTAAGATGCTGGGTGACAAGAAATCACCTGTCGAGCCACCAAAGTCACCCGTTACACTACATGATAAGATACCAACATATTCTGTAACTGATAAAAGACATGAGGAACATTTACCTCCAGTGAAGCCGACAGAACTAGAGATAACTGACACTGTTCCGGAAAAGAGGGATGGCAAAATACATGTTCACAAGGATGATAAAACTCCAAAATCTCCGACGAAATCTTCGAAAGAGAAGACGTCTCCTGTTGAGAACGTGCCAGCGGAACCTATATCTACTGTCAAACCTGAAGAGTTACACACACTTCATGAGAAACAACCATATAAATTTCCTCCAGAAGTGGAGGACGAACTTCCTGAATCTCCTAGTAAGATGCTGGGTGAAAAGAAATCACCTGTCGAGGCACCAAAGTCACCCGTTACACTACATGATAAGATACCAACAGATACTGTAACTGATAAAAGACATCAGGAACATTTACCTCCAGTGAAGCCGACAGAACTAGAGATCACTGACACTGTTTCGGAAAAGAGGGATGGTAAAATACATGTTCACAAGGATGATAAAACTCCAAAATCTCCGACGAAATCTTCGAAAGAGAAGACGTCTCCTGTTGAGAAAGTGCCAGCGGAACCTATATCTACTGTCAAACCTGAAGAGTTACACAAACTTCATGACAAACAACCTGATAAATTTTCTCCAGAAGTGAAGGACGAACTTCCTGAATCTCCTAGTAAGATGCTGGGTGACAGGAAATCACCTGTCGAGCCACCAAAGTCACCCGTGACATCACATGATAAGATACCCACAGAAACTGTTACTGATGAAAGACATGAGGAAGACTTACCTCCAGTAAAGCCGACAGAACTAGAAATAACTGACACTGTTCCGGAAAAGAGGGATGGCAAAATACATGTTCACAAGGATGATAAAACTCCAAAATCTCCGACGAAATCTTCGAAAGAGAAGACGTCTCCTGTTGAGAAAGTGCCAGCGGAACTTAGATCTACTGCCAAACCTGAAGAGTTGCACACACTTCATGACAAACAACCTGATAAATTTTCCCCAGAAGTGAAGGACGAACTTCCGGAATCTCCTAGTAAGATGCTGGGTGACAAGAAATCACCTGTCGAGCCACCAAAGTCACCCGTTACACAACATGATAAGATACCAACAGATACTGTAACTGATAAAAGACATGAGGAACATTTACCTCCAGTCAAGCCGACAGAACTAGAGATAACTGACACTGTTCCGGAAAAGAGGGATGGCAAAATACATGTTCACAAGGATGATAAAACTCCAAAATCTCCAACGAAATCTTCGAAAGAGAACACGTCTCCTGTTGAGAAAGTGCCAACGGAACCTATATCTACTGTCAAACCTGAAGAGTTACACGCACTTCATGACAAACAACCTGATAAATTTTCTCCAGAAATGAAGGACGAACTTCCTGAATCTCCTAGTAAGATGCTGGGTGGCAAGAAATCACCTGTCGAGCCACCAAAGTCACCCGTTACACTACATGATAAGAAACCAACAGATATTGTAACTGATAAAAGACATGAGGGACATTTACCTCCAGTGAAGCCGACAGAACTAGAGATAACTGACACTGTTCCGGAAAATAGGGATGGCAAAATACATGTTCACAAGGATGATAAAACTCCAAAATCTCCGACGAAATCTTCGAAAGAGAAGACGTCTCCTGTTGAGAACGTGCCAGCGGAACCTATATCTACTGTCAAACCTGAAGAGTTACACACACTTCATGACAAACAACCTGATAAATTTCCTCCAGAAGTGGAGTACGAACTTCCTGAATCTCCTAGTAAGATGCTGGGTGGAAAGAAATCACCTGTCGAGGCACCAAAGTCACCCGTTATACTACATGATAAGATACCAACAGATACTGTAACTGATAAAAGACATCAGGAACATTTACCTCCAGTGAAGCCGACAGAACTAGAGATCACTGACACTGTTTCGGAAAAAAGGGATGGTAAAATACATGTTCACAAGGATGATAAAACTCCAAAATCTCCGACGAAATCTTCGAAAGAGAAGACGTCTCCTGTTGAGAAAGTGCCAGCGGAACCTATATCTACTGTCAAACCTGAAGAGTTACACAAACTTCATGACAAACAACCTGATAAATTTTCTCCAGAAGTGAAGGACGAACTTCCTGAATCTCCTAGTAAGATGCTGGGTGACAGGAAATCACCTGTCGAGCCACCAAAGTCACCCGTGACATCACATGATAAGATACCCACAGAAACTGTTACTGATGAAAGACATGAGGAAGACTTACCTCCAGTAAAGCCGACAGAACTAGAAATAACTGACACTGTTCCGGAAAAGAGGGATGGCAAAATACATGTTCACAAGGATGATAAAACTCCAAAATCTCCGACGAAATCTTCGGAAGAGAAGACGTCTACTGTTGAGAAACTGCCAGCGGAACCTATATCTACTGTCAAACCTGAAGAGTTACACACACTTCATAACAAACAACATGATAAATTTTCTCCAGAAGTGAAGGACAAAGTTCCGGAATCTCCTAGTAAGATGCTGGGTGACAAGAAATCACCTGTCGAGCCACCAAAGTCACCCGTTACACTACATGATAAGATACTAACATATTCTGTAACTGATAAAAGACATGAGGAACATTTACCTCCAGTGAAGCCGACAGAACTAGAGATAACTGACACTGTTCCGGAAAAGAGGGATGGCAAAATATATGTTCACAAGGATGATAAAACTCCAAAATCTCCGACGAAATCTTCGAAAGAGAAGACGTCTCCTGTCGAGAAAGTGCCAGCGGAACCTATATCTACTGTCAAACCTGAAGAGTTACACACACTTCATGACAAACAACCTGATAAATTTTCTCCAGAAGTGAAGGACGAACTTCCTGAATCTCCTAGTAAGATGCTGGGTGAAATGAAATCAACTGTCGAGCCACCAAAGTCACCCGTTACACTACATGAGAAGATACCAACAGATACTGTAACTGATAGAAGACATGAGGAACATTTACCTCCAGTGAAGCCGACAGAACTAGAGATAACTGACACTGTTTCGGAAAAGAGGGATGGTAAAATACATGTTCACAAGGATGATAAAACTCCAAAATCTCCGACGAAATCTTCGAAAGAGAAAACGTCTCCTGTTGAGAAAGTGCCAGCGGAACCTATATCTACTGCCAAACCTGAAGAGTTACACACACTTCATGACAAACAACCTGATAAATTTTCTCCAGAAGTGAAGGACGAACTTCCTGAATCTCCTAGTAAGATGCTGGGTGAAAAGAAATCACCTGTCGAGCCACCAAAGTCACCCGTGACATCACATGATAAGATACCCACAGAAACTGTTGCTGATGAAAGACATGAGGAAGACTTACCTCCAGTAAAGCCGACAGAACTAGAGATAACTGACACTGTTCCGGAAAAGAGGGATTGCAAAATACTTGTTCACAAGGATGATAAAACTCCAAAATCTCCGACGAAATCTTCGAAAGAGAAGACGTATCCTGTTGAGAAACTGCCAGTGGAACCTATATCTACTCCAGAAGTGAAGGACGAACTTCCTGAATCTCCTAGTAAGATGCTGGGTGACAAGAAATCACCTGTCGAGCCACCAAAGTCACCCGTTATACTACATGATAAGATACCAACAGATACTGTAACTAATAAAAGACATGAGGAACATTTACCTCCAGTAAAGCCGACAGAACTAGAAATAACTGACTCTGTTCCAAAAAAGAGGGATGACAAAATACATGTTCACAAGGATGATAAAACTCCAAAATCTCCAGCGAAATCTTCGAAAGAGAAGACGTCTCCTGTTGAGAAAGTGCCAGCGGAACCTATATCTACTGTCAAACCTGAAGAGTTACACACACTTCATGACAAACAACCTGATAAATTTTCTCCAGAAGTGAAGGACGAACTTCCTGAATCTCCTAGTGAGATGCTGGGTGACAAGAAATCACCTGTCGAGCCACCAAAGTCACCCGTTACACTACATGATAAGATACCAACAGATACTGTAACTGATAAAAGACATGAGGAACATTTACCTCCAGGGAAACCGACAGAACTAGAGATAACTGACACTTTTCCGCAAAAGAGGGATGGCAAAATACATGTTCACACGGACGATAAAACTCCAAAATCTCCGACGAAATCTTCGGAAGAGAAGACGTGTCCTGTTGGGAAAGTGCCAGCGGAACCTATATCTACTGTTATACCTGAAGAGTTACACACACTTCATGACAAACAACCTGATAAATTTTCTGCAGAAGTGAAGGACGAGCTCCCTGAATCTCCTAGTAAGATGCTGGGTGACAAGAAATCACCTGTCCAGCCACCAAAGTCACCCGTTACACTACATGATAAGATACCAACAGATACTGTAACTGATAAAAGACATGAGGAACATTTACCTCCTGTGAAGCCGACAGAACTAGAGATAACTGAGACTGTTCCGGAAAAGAGGGATGGCCAAATACATGTTCACAAGGATGATAAAACTCCAAAATCTCCGACGAAATCTTCGAAAGAGAAGACGTCTCCTGTTGAGAAAGTGCCAGCGGAACCTATATCTACTGTTAAACCTGGAGAGTTACACACACTTCATGACAAACAACCTGATAAATTTTCTCCAGAAGTGAAGGACGAATTTCCTGAATCTCCTAGTAGGATGCTGGGTGACAAGAAATCACCTGTCCAGCCACCAAAGTCACCCGTTACACTACATGATAAGATACCAACAGATATTGTAACTGATAAAAGACATGAGGGACATTTACCTCCAGTGAAGCCGACAGAACTAGAGATAACTGACACTGTTCCGGAAAAGAGGGATGGCAAAATACATGTTCACAAGGATGATAAAACTCCAAAATCTCCGACGAAATCTCCGAAAGAGAAGACGTCTCCTGTTGAGAAAGTGCCAGCGGAACCTATATCTACTGTTAAACCTGAAGAGTTACACACACTTCATGACAAACAACCTGATAAATTTTCTCCAGAAGTGAAGGACGAACTCCCTGAATCTCCTAGTAAGATGCTGGGTGACAATAAATCACCTGTCCAGCCACCAAAGTCACCCGTTACACTACATGATAAGATACCAACAGATACTGTAACTGATAAAAGACATCAGGAACATTTACCTCCAGTGAAGCCGACAGAACTAGAGATCACTGACACTGTTTCGGAAAAAAGGGATGGTAAAATACATGTTCACAAGGATGATAAAACTCCAAAATCTCCGACGAAATCTTCGAAAGAGAAGACGTCTCCTGTTGAGAAAGTGCCAGCGGAACCTATATCTACTGTCAAACCTGAAGAGTTACACAAACTTCATGACAAACAACCTGATAAATTTTCTCCAGAAGTGAAGGACGAACTTCCTGAATCTCCTAGTAAGATGCTGGGTGACAGGAAATCACCTGTCGAGCCACCAAAGTCACCCGTGACATCACATGATAAGATACCCACAGAAACTGTTACTGATGAAAGACATGAGGAACATTTACCTCCAGTGAAGCCGACAGAACTAGAGATAACTGACACTGTTCCGGAAAAGAGGGATGGCAAAATATATGTTCACAAGGATGATAAAACTCCAAAATCTCCGACGAAATCTTCGAAAGAGAAGACGTCTCCTGTCGAGAAAGTGCCAGCGGAACCTATATCTACTGTCAAACCTGAAGAGTTACACACACTTCATGACAAACAACCTGATAAATTTTCTCCAGAAGTGAAGGACGAACTTCCTGAATCTCCTAGTAAGATGCTGGGTGAAATGAAATCAACTGTCGAGCCACCAAAGTCACCCGTTACACTACATGAGAAGATACCAACAGATACTGTAACTGATAGAAGACATGAGGAACATTTACCTCCAGTGAAGCCGACAGAACTAGAGATAACTGACACTGTTTCGGAAAAGAGGGATGGTAAAATACATGTTCACAAGGATGATAAAACTCCAAAATCTCCGACGAAATCTTCGAAAGAGAAAACGTCTCCTGTTGAGAAAGTGCCAGCGGAACCTATATCTACTGCCAAACCTGAAGAGTTACACACACTTCATGACAAACAACCTGATAAATTTTCTCCAGAAGTGAAGGACGAACTTCCTGAATCTCCTAGTAAGATGCTGGGTGAAAAGAAATCACCTGTCGAGCCACCAAAGTCACCCGTGACATCACATGATAAGATACCCACAGAAACTGTTACTGATGAAAGACATGAGGAAGACTTACCTCCAGTAAAGCCGACAGAACTAGAGATAACTGACACTGTTCCGGAAAAGAGGGATTGCAAAATACTTGTTCACAAGGATGATAAAACTCCAAAATCTCCGACGAAATCTTCGAAAGAGAAGACGTATCCTGTTGAGAAACTGCCAGTGGAACCTATATCTACTCCAGAAGTGAAGGACGAACTTCCTGAATCTCCTAGTAAGATGCTGGGTGACAAAAAATCACCTGTCGAGCCACCAAAGTCACCCGTTATACTACATGATAAGATACCAACAGATACTGTAACTAATAAAAGACATGAGGAACATTTACCTCCAGTAAAGCCGACAGAACTAGAAATAACTGACTCTGTTCCAAAAAAGAGGGATGACAAAATACATGTTCACAAGGATGATAAAACTCCAAAATCTCCAGCGAAATCTTCGAAAGAGAAGACGTCTCCTGTTGAGAAAGTGCCAGCGGAACCTATATCTACTGTCAAACCTGAAGAGTTACACACACTTCATGACAAACAACCTGATAAATTTTCTCCAGAAGTGAAGGACGAACTTCCTGAATCTCCTAGTGAGATGCTGGGTGACAAGAAATCACCTGTCGAGCCACCAAAGTCACCCGTTACACTACATGATAAGATACCAACAGATACTGTAACTGATAAAAGACATGAGGAACATTTACCTCCAGTGAAACCGACAGAACTAGAGATAACTGACACTTTTCCGCAAAAGAGGGATGGCAAAATACATGTTCACAAGGATGATAAAACTCCAAAATCTCCGACGAAATCTTCGAAAGAGAAGACGTCTCCTGTTGAGAAAGTGCCAGCGGAACCTATATCTACTGTTAAACCTGGAGAGTTACACACACTTCATGACAAACAACCTGATAAATTTTCTCCAGAAGTGAAGGACGAATTTCCTGAATCTCCTAGTAGGATGCTGGGTGACAAGAAATCACCTGTCCAGCCACCAAAGTCACCCGTTACACTACATGATAAGATACCAACAGATATTGTAACTGATAAAAGACATGAGGGACATTTACCTCCAGTGAAGCCGACAGAACTAGAGATAACTGACACTGTTCCGGAAAAGAGGGATGGCAAAATACATGTTCACAAGGATGATAAAACTCCAAAATCTCCGACGAAATCTCCGAAAGAGAAGACGTCTCCTGTTGAGAAAGTGCCAGCGGAACCTATATCTACTGTCAAACCTGAAGAGTTACACAAACTTCATGACAAACAACCTGATAAATTTTCTCCAGAAGTGAAGGACGAACTTCCTGAATCTCCTAGTAAGATGCTGGGTGACAGGAAATCACCTGTCGAGCCACCAAAGTCACCCGTGACATCACATGATAAGATACCCACAGAAACTGTTACTGATGAAAGACATGAGGAAGACTTACCTCCAGTAAAGCCGACAGAACTAGAAATAACTGACACTGTTCCGGAAAAGAGGGATGGCAAAATACATGTTCACAAGGATGATAAAACTCCAAAATCTCCGACGAAATCTTCGGAAGAGAAGACGTCTACTGTTGAGAAACTGCCAGCGGAACCTATATCTACTGTCAAACCTGAAGAGTTACACACACTTCATAACAAACAACATGATAAATTTCCTCCAGAAGTGAAGGACGAAGTTCCGGAATCTCCTAGTAAGATGCTGGGTGACAAGAAATCACCTGTCGAGCCACCAAAGTCACCCGTTACACTACATGATAAGATACCAACAGATACTGTAACTGATAAAAGACATGAGGAACATTTACCTCCAGTGAAGCCGACAGAACTAGAGATAACTGACACTGTTCCGGAAAAGAGGGATGGCAAAATATATGTTCACAAGGATGATAAAACTCCAAAATCTCCGACGAAATCTTCGAAAGAGAAGACGTCTCCTGTCGAGAAAGTGCCAGCGGAACCTATATCTACTGTCAAACCTGAAGAGTTACACACACTTCATGAGAAACAACCTGATAAATTTTCTCCAGAAGTGAAGGACGAACTTCCTGAATCTCCTAGTAAGATGCTGGGTGAAAAGAAATCACCTGTCGAGCCACCAAAGTCACCCGTTACACTACATGAGAAGATACCAACAGATACTGTAACTGATAGAAGACATGAGGAACATTTACCTCCAGTGAAGCCGACAGAACTAGAGATAACTGACACTGTTTCGGAAAAGAGGGATGGTAAAATACATGTTCACAAGGATGATAAAACTCCAAAATCTCCGACGAAATCTTCGAAAGAGAAGACGTCTCCTGTTGAGAAAGTGCCAGCGGAACCTATATCTACTGCCAAACCTGAAGAGTTACACACACTTCATGACAAACAACCTGATAAATTTTCTCCAGAAGTGAAGGACGAACTTCCTGAATCTCCTAGTAAGATGCTGGGTGAAAAGAAATCACCTGTCGAGCCACCAAAGTCGCCCGTGACATCACATGATAAGATACCCACAGAAACTGTTACTGATGAAAGACATGAGGAAGACTTACCTCCAGTAAAGCCGACAGAACTAGAGATAACTGACACTGTTCCGGAAAAGAGGGATTGCAAAATACATGTTCACAAGGATGATAAAACTCCAAAATCTCCGATGAAATCTTCGAAAGTGAAGACGTCTCCTGTTGAGAAACTGCCAGTGGAACCTATATCTACTCCAGAAGTGAAGGACGAACTTCCTGAATCTCCTAGTAAGATGCTGGGTGAAAAGAAATCACCTGTCGAGCCACCAAAGTCACCCGTTACACTACATGAGAAGATACCAACAGATACTGTAACTGATAAAAGACATGAGGAACATTTACCTCCAGTAAAGCCGACAGAACTAGAAATAACTGACTCTGTTCCAAAAAAGAGGGATGACAAAATACATGTTCACAAGGATGATAAAACTCCAAAATCTCCAGCGAAATCTTCGAAAGAGAAGACGTCTCCTGTTGAGAAAGTGCCAGCGGAACCTATATCTACTGTCAAACCTGAAGAGTTACACACACTTCATGACAAACAACCTGATAAATTTTCTCCAGAAGTGAAGGACGAACTTCCTGAATCTCCTAGTGAGATGCTGGGTGACAAGAAATCACCTGTCGAGCCACCAAAGTCACCCGTTACACTACATGATAAGATACCAACAGATACTGTAACTGATAAAAGACATGAGGAACATTTACCTCCAGTGAAACCGACAGAACTAGAGATAACTGACACTTTTCCGCAAAAGAGGGATGGCAAAATACATGTTCACAAGGATGATAAAACTCCAAAATCTCCGACGAAATCTTCGAAAGAGAAGACGTCTCCTGTTGAGAAAGTGCCAGCGGAACCTATATCTACTGTTAAACCTGAAGAGTTACACACACTTCATGACAAACAACCTGCTAAATTTTCTCCAGAAGTGAAGGACGAATTTCCTGAATCTCCTAGTAAGATGCTGGGTGACAAGAAATCACCTGTCGAGCCACCAAAGTCATCCGTTACACTACATGAGAAGATACCAACAGATACTGTAACTGATAAAAGACATGAGGAACATTTACCTCCAGTAAAGCCGACAGAACTAGAAATAACTGACTCTGTTCCAAAAAAGAGGGATGACAAAATACATGTTCACAAGGATGATAAAACTCCAAAATCTCCAGCGAAATCTTCGAAAGAGAAGACGTCTCCTGTTGAGAAAGTGCCAGCGGAACCTATATCTACTGTCAAACCTGAAGAGTTACACACACTTCATGACAAACAACCTGATAAATTTTCTCCAGAAGTGAAGGACGAGCTCCCTGAATCTCCTAGTAAGATGCTGGGTGACAAGAAATCACCTGTCCAGCCACCAAAGTCACCCGTTACACTACATGATAAGATACCAACAGATACTGTAACTGAGAAAAGACATGAGGAACATTTACCTCCTGTGAAGCCGACAGAACTAGAGATAACTGAGACTGTTCCGGAAAAGAGGGATGGCCAAATACATGTTCACAAGGATGATAAAACTCCAAAATCTCCGACGAAATCTTCGAAAGAGAAGACGTCTCCTGTTGAGAAAGTGCCAGCGGAACCTATATCTACTGTTAAACCTGAAGAGTTACACACACTTCATGACAAACAACCTGCTAAATTTTCTCCAGAAGTGAAGGACGAATTTCCTGAATCTCCTAGTAAGATGCTGGGTGACAAGAAATCACCTGTCGAGCCACCAAAGTCATCCGTTACACTACATGATAAGATACCAACAGATACTGTAACTGATAAAAGACATGAGGAACATTCACCTCCAGTGAAGCCGACAGAACTAGAGATAACTGACACTGTTCCGGAAAAGAGGGATGGCAAAATACATGTTCACAAGGATGATAAAACTACAAAATCTCCGACGAAATCTTCGAAAGAGAAGACGTCTCCTGTTGAGAAAGTGCCAGCGGAACCTATATCTACTGTTAAACCTGAAGAGTTACACACACTTCATGACAAACAACCTGATAAATTTTCTCCAGAAGTGAAGGACGAACTCCCTGAATCTCCTAGTAAGATGCTGGGTGACAAGAAATCACCTGTCCAGCCACCAAAGTCACCCGTTACCCTACATGATAAGATACCAACAGATACTGTAACTGATAAAAGACATGAGGAACATTTACCTCCAGTGAAGCCGACAGAACTAGAGATAACTGACACTGTTCCGGAAAAGAGGGATGGCAAAATACATGTTCACAAGGATGATAAAACTCCAAAATCTCCGACGAAATCTTCGAAAGAGAAGACGTCTCCTGTTGAGAAAGTGCCAGCGGAACCTATATCTACTGTCAAACCTGAAGAGTTACACACACTTCATGACAAACAACCTGATAAATTTTCTCATGAAGTGAAGGACGAACTCCCTGAATCTCCAAGTAAGATGCTGGGTGACAAGAAATCACCTGTTGAGCCACCAAAGTCACCCGTTACACTACATGATAAGATACCAACAGATACTGTAACTGATAAAAGATATGAGGAACATTTACCTCCAGTGAAGCCGACAGAACTAGAGATAACTGACACTGTTCCGGAAAAGAGGGATGGCAAAATACATGTTCACAAGGATGATAAAACTGCAAAATCTCCGACGAAATCTTCGAAAGAGAAGACGTCTCCTGTTGAGAAAGTGCCAGCGGAACCTATATCTACTGTTAAACCTGAAGAGTTACACACACTTCATGACAAACAACCTGATAAATTTTCTCCAGTAGTGAAAGACGAACTCCCTGAATCTCCTAGTAAGATGCTGGGTGACAAGAAATCACCTGTCGAGCCACCAAAGTCACCCGTTACACTACATGATAAGATACCAACAGATACTGTAACTGATAAAAGATATGAGGAACATTTACCTCCAGTGAAGCCGACAGAACTAGAGATAACTGACACTGTTCCGGAAAAGAGGGATGGCAAAATACATGTTCACAAGGATGATAAAACTACAAAATCTCCGACGAAATCTTCGAAAGAGAAGACGTCTCCTGTTGAGAAAGTGCCAGCGGAACCTATATCTACTGTTAAACCTGAAGAGTTACACACACTTCATGACAAACAACCTGATAAATTTTCTCCAGAAGTGAAGGACGAACTCCCTGAATCTCCTAGTAAGATGCTGAGTGACAAGAAATCACCTGTCCAGCCACCAAAGTCACCCGTTACACTATATGATAAGATACCAACAGATACTGTAACTGATAAAATACATGAGGAACATTTACCTCCAGTGAAGCCGACAGAACTAGAGATAACTGACACTGTTCCGGAAAAGAGGGATGGCAAAATACATGTTCACAAGGATGATAAAACTACAAAATCTCCGACGAAATCTTCGAAAGAGAAGACGTCTCCTGTTGAGAAAGTGCCAGCGGAACCTATATCTACTGTCAAACCTGAAGAGTTACACACACTTCATGACAAACAACCTGATAAATTTTCTCATAAAGTGAAGGACGAACTTCCTGAATCTCCTAGTAAGATGCTGGGTGACAAGAAATCACCTGTCGAGCCACCAAAGTCACCCGTTACACTACATGATAGGATACCAACAGATACTGTAACTGATAAAAGACATGAGGAACATTCACCTCCAGTGAAGCCCTCAGAACTAGAGATAACTGACACTGTTCCGGAAAAGAGGGATGGCAAAATACATGTTCACAAGGATGATAAAACTCCAAAATCTCCGACGAAATCTCCGAAAGAGAAGACGTCTCCTGTTGAGAAAGTGCCAGCGGAACCTATATCTACTGTTAAACCTGAAGAGTTACACACACTTCATGACAAACAACCTGATAAATTTTCTCCAGAAGTGAAGGACGAACTCCCTGAATCTCCTAGTAAGATGCTGGGTGACAATAAATCACCTGTCCAGCCACCAAAGTCACCCGTTACACTACATGATAAGATACCAACAGATACTGTAACTGATAAAAGACATCAGGAACATTTACCTCCAGTGAAGCCGACAGAACTAGAGATCACTGACACTGTTTCGGAAAAGAGGGATGGTAAAATACATGTTCACAAGGATGATAAAACTCCAAAATCTCCGACGAAATCTTCGAAAGAGAAGACGTCTCCTGTTGAGAAAGTGCCAGCGGAACCTATATCTACTGTCAAACCTGAAGAGTTACACAAACTTCATGACAAACAACCTGATAAATTTTCTCCAGAAGTGAAGGACGAACTTCCTGAATCTCCTAGTAAGATGCTGGGTGACAGGAAATCACCTGTCGAGCCACCAAAGTCACCCGTGACATCACATGATAAGATACCCACAGAAACTGTTACTGATGAAAGACATGAGGAAGACTTACCTCCAGTAAAGCCGACAGAACTAGAAATAACTGACACTGTTCCGGAAAAGAGGGATGGCAAAATACATGTTCACAAGGATGATAAAACTCCAAAATCTCCGACGAAATCTTCGGAAGAGAAGACGTCTACTGTTGAGAAACTGCCAGCGGAACCTATATCTACTGTCAAACCTGAAGAGTTACACACACTTCATAACAAACAACATGATAAATTTTCTCCAGAAGTGAAGGACGAAGTTCCGGAATCTCCTAGTAAGATGCTGGGTGACAAGAAATCACCTGTCGAGCCACCAAAGTCACCCGTTACACTACATGATAAGATACCAACAGATACTGTAACTGATAAAAGACATGAGGAACATTTACCTCCAGTGAAGCCGACAGAACTAGAGATAACTGACACTGTTCCGGAAAAGAGGGATGGCAAAATATATGTTCACAAGGATGATAAAACTCCAAAATCTCCGACGAAATCTTCGAAAGAGAAGACGTCTCCTGTCGAGAAAGTGCCAGCGGAACCTATATCTACTGTCAAACCTGAAGAGTTACACACACTTCATGAGAAACAACCTGATAAATTTTCTCCAGAAGTGAAGGACGAACTTCCTGAATCTCCTAGTAAGATGCTGGGTGAAAAGAAATCACCTGTCGAGCCACCAAAGTCACCCGTTACACTACATGAGAAGATACCAACAGATACTGTAACTGATAGAAGACATGAGGAACATTTACCTCCAGTGAAGCCGACAGAACTAGAGATAACTGACACTGTTTCGGAAAAGAGGGATGGTAAAATACATGTTCACAAGGATGATAAAACTCCAAAATCTCCGACGAAATCTTCGAAAGAGAAGACGTCTCCTGTTGAGAAAGTGCCAGCGGAACCTATATCTACTGCCAAACCTGAAGAGTTACACACACTTCATGACAAACAACCTGATAAATTTTCTCCAGAAGTGAAGGACGAACTTCCTGAATCTCCTAGTAAGATGCTGGGTGAAAAGAAATCACCTGTCGAGCCACCAAAGTCGCCCGTCACATCACATGATAAGATACCCACAGAAACTGTTACTGATGAAAGACATGAGGAAGACTTACCTCCAGTAAAGCCGACAGAACTAGAGATAACTGACACTGTTCCGGAAAAGAGGGATTGCAAAATACATGTTCACAAGGATGATAAAACTCCAAAATCTCCGATGAAATCTTCGAAAGTGAAGACGTCTCCTGTTGAGAAACTGCCAGTGGAACCTATATCTACTCCAGAAGTGAAGGACGAACTTCCTGAATCTCCTAGTAAGATGCTGGGTGAAAAGAAATCACCTGTCGAGCCACCAAAGTCACCCGTTACACTACATGAGAAGATACCAACAGATACTGTAACTGATAAAAGACATGAGGAACATTTACCTCCAGTAAAGCCGACAGAACTAGAAATAACTGACTCTGTTCCAAAAAAGAGGGATGACAAAATACATGTTCACAAGGATGATAAAACTCCAAAATCTCCAGCGAAATCTTCGAAAGAGAAGACGTCTCCTGTTGAGAAAGTGCCAGCGGAACCTATATCTACTGTCAAACCTGAAGAGTTACACACACTTCATGACAAACAACCTGATAAATTTTCTCCAGAAGTGAAGGACGAACTTCCTGAATCTACTAGTGAGATGCTGGGTGACAAGAAATCACCTGTCGAGCCACCAAAGTCACCCGTTACACTACATGATAAGATACCAACAGATACTGTAACTGATAAAAGACATGAGGAACATTTACCTCCAGTGAAACCGACAGAACTAGAGATAACTGACACTTTTCCGCAAAAGAGGGATGGCAAAATACATGTTCACAAGGATGATAAAACTCCAAAATCTCCGACGAAATCTTCGAAAGAGAAGACGTCTCCTGTTGAGAAAGTGCCAGCGGAACCTATATCTACTGTTAAACCTGAAGAGTTACACACACTTCATGACAAACAACCTGCTAAATTTTCTCCAGAAGTGAAGGACGAATTTCCTGAATCTCCTAGTAAGATGCTGGGTGACAAGAAATCACCTGTCGAGCCACCAAAGTCATCCGTTACACTACATGAGAAGATACCAACAGATACTGTAACTGATAAAAGACATGAGGAACATTTACCTCCAGTAAAGCCGACAGAACTAGAAATAACTGACTCTGTTCCAAAAAAGAGGGATGACAAAATACATGTTCACAAGGATGATAAAACTCCAAAATCTCCAGCGAAATCTTCGAAAGAGAAGACGTCTCCTGTTGAGAAAGTGCCAGCGGAACCTATATCTACTGTCAAACCTGAAGAGTTACACACACTTCATGACAAACAACCTGATAAATTTTCTCCAGAAGTGAAGGACGAGCTCCCTGAATCTCCTAGTAAGATGCTGGGTGACAAGAAATCACCTGTCCAGCCACCAAAGTCACCCGTTACACTACATGATAAGATACCAACAGATACTGTAACTGAGAAAAGACATGAGGAACATTTACCTCCTGTGAAGCCGACAGAACTAGAGATAACTGAGACTGTTCCGGAAAAGAGGGATGGCCAAATACATGTTCACAAGGATGATAAAACTCCAAAATCTCCGACGAAATCTTCGAAAGAGAAGACGTCTCCTGTTGAGAAAGTGCCAGCGGAACCTATATCTACTGTTAAACCTGAAGAGTTACACACACTTCATGACAAACAACCTGCTAAATTTTCTCCAGAAGTGAAGGACGAATTTCCTGAATCTCCTAGTAAGATGCTGGGTGACAAGAAATCACCTGTCGAGCCACCAAAGTCATCCGTTACACTACATGATAAGATACCAACAGATACTGTAACTGATAAAAGACATGAGGAACATTCACCTCCAGTGAAGCCGACAGAACTAGAGATAACTGACACTGTTCCGGAAAAGAGGGATGGCAAAATACATGTTCACAAGGATGATAAAACTACAAAATCTCCGACGAAATCTTCGAAAGAGAAGACGTCTCCTGTTGAGAAAGTGCCAGCGGAACCTATATCTACTGTTAAACCTGAAGAGTTACACACACTTCATGACAAACAACCTGATAAATTTTCTCCAGAAGTGAAGGACGAACTCCCTGAATCTCCTAGTAAGATGCTGGGTGACAAGAAATCACCTGTCCAGCCACCAAAGTCACCCGTTACCCTACATGATAAGATACCAACAGATACTGTAACTGATAAAAGACATGAGGAACATTTACCTCCAGTGAAGCCGACAGAACTAGAGATAACTGACACTGTTCCGGAAAAGAGGGATGGCAAAATACATGTTCACAAGGATGATAAAACTCCAAAATCTCCGACGAAATCTTCGAAAGAGAAGACGTCTCCTGTTGAGAAAGTGCCAGCGGAACCTATATCTACTGTCAAACCTGAAGAGTTACACACACTTCATGACAAACAACCTGATAAATTTTCTCATGAAGTGAAGGACGAACTCCCTGAATCTCCAAGTAAGATGCTGGGTGACAAGAAATCACCTGTTGAGCCACCAAAGTCACCCGTTACACTACATGATAAGATACCAACAGATACTGTAACTGATAAAAGATATGAGGAACATTTACCTCCAGTGAAGCCGACAGAACTAGAGATAACTGACACTGTTCCGGAAAAGAGGGATGGCAAAATACATGTTCACAAGGATGATAAAACTGCAAAATCTCCGACGAAATCTTCGAAAGAGAAGACGTCTCCTGTTGAGAAAGTGCCAGCGGAACCTATATCTACTGTTAAACCTGAAGAGTTACACACACTTCATGACAAACAACCTGATAAATTTTCTCCAGTAGTGAAAGACGAACTCCCTGAATCTCCTAGTAAGATGCTGGGTGACAAGAAATCACCTGTCGAGCCACCAAAGTCACCCGTTACACTACATGATAAGATACCAACAGATACTGTAACTGATAAAAGATATGAGGAACATTTACCTCCAGTGAAGCCGACAGAACTAGAGATAACTGACACTGTTCCGGAAAAGAGGGATGGCAAAATACATGTTCACAAGGATGATAAAACTACAAAATCTCCGACGAAATCTTCGAAAGAGAAGACGTCTCCTGTTGAGAAAGTGCCAGCGGAACCTATATCTACTGTTAAACCTGAAGAGTTACACACACTTCATGACAAACAACCTGATAAATTTTCTCCAGAAGTGAAGGACGAACTCCCTGAATCTCCTAGTAAGATGCTGAGTGACAAGAAATCACCTGTCCAGCCACCAAAGTCACCCGTTACACTACATGATAAGATACCAACAGATACTGTAACTGATAAAATACATGAGGAACATTTACCTCCAGTGAAGCCGACAGAACTAGAGATAACTGACACTGTTCCGGAAAAGAGGGATGGCAAAATACATGTTCACAAGGATGATAAAACTACAAAATCTCCGACGAAATCTTCGAAAGAGAAGACGTCTCCTGTTGAGAAAGTGCCAGCGGAACCTATATCTACTGTCAAACCTGAAGAGTTACACACACTTCATGACAAACAACCTGATAAATTTTCTCCAGAAGTGAAGGACGAACTCCCTGAATCTCCTAGTAAGATGCTGGGTGACAAGAAATCACCTGTCCAGCCACCAAAGTCACCCGTTACCCTACATGATAAGATACCAACAGATACTGTAACTGATAAAAGACATGAGGAACATTTACCTCCAGTGAAGCCGACAGAACTAGAGATAACTGACACTGTTCC
Organism: Galeruca laticollis; assembly: GCA_963921935.1. NCBI lineage: Eukaryota > Metazoa > Arthropoda > Insecta > Coleoptera > Chrysomelidae > Galeruca > Galeruca laticollis. Next base: position 219,675,544 of record OY998177.1, on the reverse strand, counting down.
GGAAAAGAGGGATGGCAAAATACATGTTCACAAGGATGATAAAACTCCAAAATCTCCGACGAAATCTTCGAAAGAGAAGACGTCTCCTGTTGAGAAAGTGCCAGCGGAACCTATATCTACTGTCAAACCTGAAGAGTTACACACACTTCATGACAAACAACCTGATAAATTTTCTCATGAAGTGAAGGACGAACTCCCTGAATCTCCAAGTAAGATGCTGGGTGACAAGAAATCACCTGTTGAGCCACCAAAGTCACCCGTTACACTACATGATAAGATACCAACAGATACTGTAACTGATAAAAGATATGAGGAACATTTACCTCCAGTGAAGCCGACAGAACTAGAGATAACTGACACTGTTCCGGAAAAGAGGGATGGCAAAATACATGTTCACAAGGATGATAAAACTGCAAAATCTCCGACGAAATCTTCGAAAGAGAAGACGTCTCCTGTTGAGAAAGTGCCAGCGGAACCTATATCTACTGTTAAACCTGAAGAGTTACACACACTTCATGACAAACAACCTGATAAATTTTCTCCAGTAGTGAAAGACGAACTCCCTGAATCTCCTAGTAAGATGCTGGGTGACAAGAAATCACCTGTCGAGCCACCAAAGTCACCCGTTACACTACATGATAAGATACCAACAGATACTGTAACTGATAAAAGATATGAGGAACATTTACCTCCAGTGAAGCCGACAGAACTAGAGATAACTGACACTGTTCCGGAAAAGAGGGATGGCAAAATACATGTTCACAAGGATGATAAAACTACAAAATCTCCGACGAAATCTTCGAAAGAGAAGACGTCTCCTGTTGAGAAAGTGCCAGCGGAACCTATATCTACTGTTAAACCTGAAGAGTTACACACACTTCATGACAAACAACCTGATAAATTTTCTCCAGAAGTGAAGGACGAACTCCCTGAATCTCCTAGTAAGATGCTGAGTGACAAGAAATCACCTGTCCAGCCACCAAAGTCACCCGTTACACTACATGATAAGATACCAACAGATACTGTAACTGATAAAATACATGAGGAACATTTACCTCCAGTGAAGCCGACAGAACTAGAGATAACTGACACTGTTCCGGAAAAGAGGGATGGCAAAATACATGTTCACAAGGATGATAAAACTACAAAATCTCCGACGAAATCTTCGAAAGAGAAGACGTCTCCTGTTGAGAAAGTGCCAGCGGAACCTATATCTACTGTCAAACCTGAAGAGTTACACACACTTCATGACAAACAACCTGATAAATTTTCTCATAAAGTGAAGGACGAACTTCCTGAATCTCCTAGTAAGATGCTGGGTGACAAGAAATCACCTGTCGAGCCACCAAAGTCACCCGTTACACTACATGATAGGATACCAACAGATACTGTAACTGATAAAAGACATGAGGAACATTCACCTCCAGTGAAGCCCTCAGAACTAGAGATAACTGACACTGTTCCGGAAAAGTGGGATGGCAAAATACATGTTCACAAGGATGATAAAACTCCAAAATCTCCGACGAAATCTTCGAAAGAGAAGACGTCTCCTGTTGAGAAAGTGCCAGCGGAACCTATATCTACTGTTAAACCTGAAGAGTTACACACACTTCATGACAAACAACCTGATAAATTTTCTCCAGAAGTGAAGGACGAACTCCCTGAATCTCCTAGTAAGATGCTGGGTGACAAGAAATCACCTGTCCAGCCACCAAAGTCACCCGTCACACTACATGATAAGATACCAACAGATACTGTAACTGATAAAAGACATGAGGAACATTTACCTCCAGTGAAGCCGACAGAACTAGAGATAACTGACACTGTTCCGGAAAAGAGGGATGGCAAAATACATGTTCACAAGGATGATAAAACTCCAAAATCTCCGACGAAATCTTCGAAAGAGAAGACGTCTCCTGTTGAGAAAGTGCCAGCGGAACCTATATCTACTGTCAAACCTGAAGAGTTACTCACACTTCATGACAAACAACTTGATAAATTTCCTCATGAAGTGAAGGACGAACTTCCTGAATCTCCTAGTAAGATGCTGGGTGACAAGAAATCACCTGTCGAGTCACCAAAGTCACCCGTGACATCACATGATAAGATACCCACAGAAACTGTAACTGGTAAAAGACATGAGGAAGACTTACCTCCAGTAAAGCCGACAGAACTAGAAATAACTGACTCTGTTCCAGAAAAGAGGGATGACAAAATACATGTTCACAAGGATGATAAAACTCCAAAATCTCCGACGAAATCTTCGAAAGAGAAGACGTCTCCTGTTGAGAAAGTGCCAGTGGAACCTATATCTACTGTCAAACCTGAAGAGTTACACACACTTCATGACAAACAACCTGATAAATTTTCTCATGAAGTGAAGGACGAACTCCCTGAATCTCCAAGTAAGATGCTGGGTGACAAGAAATCACCTGTTGAGCCACCAAAGTCACCCGTTACACTACATGATAAGATACCAACAGATACTGTAACTGATAAAAGATATGAGGAACATTTACCTCCAGTGAAGCCGACAGAACTAGAGATAACTGACACTGTTCCGGAAAAGAGGGATGGCAAAATACATGTTCACAAGGATGATAAAACTGCAAAATCTCCGACGAAATCTTCGAAAGAGAAGACGTCTTCTGTTGAGAAAGTGCCAGCGGAACCTATATCTACTGTTAAACCTGAAGAGTTACACACACTTCATGACAAACAACCTGATAAATTTTCTCCAGTAGTGGAGGACGAAATCCCTGAATCTCCTAGTAAGATGCTGGGTGACAAGAAATCACCTGTCGAGTCACCAAAGTCACCCGTGACATCACATGATAAGATACCAACAGATACTGTAACTGATAAAATACATGAGGAAGACGTACTTCCAGTAAAGCCGACAGAACTAGAAATAACTGACACTGTTCCGGAAAAGAGGGATGGCAAAATACATGTTCACAAGGATGATAAAACTCCAAAATCTCCGACGAATTCTTCGAAAGAGAAGACGTCTCCTGTTGAGAAAGTGCCAGCGGAACCTTTATCTACTGTCAAACCTGAAGAGTTACACACACTTCATAACAAACAACCTGATAAGTTTTCTCCAGAAGTGAAGGAGGAACTTCCTGAATCTCCTAGTAAGATTCTGGGTGACAGGAAATCACCTGTCGAGCCACCAAAGTCACCCGTTACACTACATGACAAGATACCAACAGATACTGTAACTGATAAAAGACATGAGGAACATTTACCTCCAGTGAAGCCGACAGAACTAGAGATAACTGACACTGTTCCGGAGAAGAGGGATCGCAAAATACATGATCACAAGGATGATGAAACTCCAAAATCTACGACGAAATCTTCGGTAGAGAAGACGTCTCCTGTTGAGGAAGTGCCAGCGGAACCTATATCTACTGTCAAACCTGAACAGTTACACACACTTCATGACAAACAACCTGATAAATTTTCTCCAGAAGTGAAGGACGAACTTCCTGAATCTCCTAGTAAGATGCTGGGTGACAAGAAATCACCTGTCGAGCCACCAAAGTCACCCGTTACACTACATGATAGGATACCAACAGATACTGTAACTGATAAAAGATATGAGGAACATTCACCTCCAGTGAAGCCCTCAGAACTAGAGATAACTGACACTGTTCCGGAAAAGAGGGATGGCAAAATACATGTTTACAAGGATGATAAAACTCCAAAATCTCCGACGAAATCTTCGAAAGAGAAGACGTCTCCTGTTGAGAAAGTGCCAGCGGCATCTATATCTACTGTCAAACCTGAGGAGTTACACACACTCCATGACAAACAACCTGATAAATTTCCTCCAGAAGTGAAGGACAAACTTCCTGAATCTCCTAGTAAGATGCTGGGTAACAAGAAATCACCTGTCGAGCCACCAAAGTCACCCGTTACACTACATGATAAGATACCAACAGATAGTGTAACTGATAAAAGACATGAGCAACATTTACCTCCAGTGAAGCCGACAGAACTAGAGATAACTGACACTGTTCCGGAAAAGAGAGACGGCAAAATACATGTCCACAAGGATGATAAAACTCCAAAACCTCCGACGAAATCTTCGGAAGAGAAGACGTCTCCTCTTGAGAAAGTGCCAGCGGAACCTATATCTACTGTCAAACCTGAAGAGTTACACACACTTCATGAAAAACAACCTGATAAATTTTCTCCAGAAGTTAAGGACGAACTTCCTGAATCTCCTAGTAAGATGCTGGGTGACAAGAAATCACCTGTCGAGCCACCAAAGTCACCTGTTACACTACATGATAAGATACCAACAGAAAGTGTAACTGATAATAGACATGAGCAACATTTACCTCCAGTGAAGCCGACAGAACTAGAGATAACTGACACTGTCCTGGAAAAGAGGGATGGCAAAATACATGTCCACAAGGATGATAAAACTCCAAAACCTCCGACGAAATCTTCGAAAGAGAAGACGTCTCCTCTTGAGAAAGTGCCAGCGGAACCTATATCTACTGTCAAACCTGAAGAGTTACACACACCTCATGACAAACAACCTGATAAAGTTTCTCCAGAAGTTAAGGACGAACTTGCTGAATCTCCTAGTAAGATGCTGGGTGACAAGAAATCACCTGTCGAGCCACCAAAGTCACCCGTTACACCACATGATAAGATACCAACAGATACTGTATATGATGAAAGACATGAAGAACATATACTCCCAGTAAAGCCGACAGAATTAGAAATAACTGAATCTGTTCCGGAAAAGGGGGATGACAAAATACATGTTCACAAGGATGATAAAACTCCAAAATCTCCGACGGAATCTTCGAGAGAGAAGACGTCTACGGTTGAGGAAATGCCAGCGGCACCTATATCTACTGTCAAACCTGAAGAGTTACACACACTTCATGACAAACAACCTGATAAATTTTCTCCAGAAGTGGAGGACGAACTTGCTGAATCTCCTAGTAAGATGCTGGGTGACAAGAAATCACCTGTCGAGCCACCAAAGTCACCCGTTACACTACATGATAAGATACCAACAGTTACTGTAACTGATAAAAGACATAAGGAATATTCACCTCCAGTGAAGCCGACAGAACTAGAGATAACTGACACTGTTCCGGAAAAGAGGGATGGCAAAATACATGTTCACAAGGATGATAAAACTCCAAAACCTCCGACGAAATCTTCGAAAGAGAAGACGTCTCCTGTTGAGAAAGTGCCAGCGGAACCTATATCTACTATCGAACCTAAAGAGTTACATACACTTCATAACAAACAACCTGATAAATTTTTTCCAGAAGTGAAGGACGAACTTCCTGAATCTCCTAGTAAGATGCTGGGTGACAAGAAATCACCTGTCGAGCCACAAAAGTCACCCGTTACACTACATGATAAGATACCAACAGATACTGTAACTAATAAAAGACATGAGGAACATTTACCTCCAGTGAAGCCGACAGAACTAGAAATAACTCACTCTGTTCCGGAAAAGGGGAATGACAAAATACATGTTCACAAGGATGATAAAACTCCAAAATCTTCGAGAGAGAAGACGTCTACGGTTGAGAAAATGCCAGCGGCACCTATATCTACTTTCAAACCTGAAGAGTTACACACACTCCATGACAAACAACCTGATAAATTTGCTCCAGAAGTGAAGGACGAACTTTCTGAATCTCCTAGTAAGATGCTGGGTGACAAGAAATCACCTGTCGAGCCACCAAAGTCACCCGTTACACTACATGATAAGATACCAACAGATACTGTATCTGATAAAAGACATGAGGAACATTTACCTCCAGTGAAGCTAACAGAACTAGCAGAACTAGAGATAACTGACACTGTTCCGGAAAAGAGGGATGGCAAAATACATGTTCACAAGGATGATAAAACTCCAAAATCTCCGACGAAATCGTCGAAAGATAAGACGTCTCCTGTTGAGAAAGTGCCAGCGGAACCTATATCTACTGTCAAACCTGAAGAGTTACACACACTTCATGACAAACAACATGATAAATTTTCTCCAGAAGTGAAGGACGAACTTCCTGAATCTCCTAGTAAGATGCTGGGTGACAAGAAATCACCTGTCGAGCCACCAAAGTCACCCGTTACACCACATGATAAGATACCAACAGATACTGTAACTGATAAAAGACATGAGGAACATTTACCTCCAGTGAAGCCGACAGAACTAGAAATAACTGACTCTGTTCCGGAAAAGGGGGATGACAAAATACATGTTTACAAGGATGTTAAAACTCCAAAATCCCTGACGAAATCTTCGAGAGAGAAGACGTCTACGGTTGAGGAAATGCCAGCGGCACCTATATCTACTGTCAAACCGGAAGAGTTACACACACTCCTTGACAAACAACCTGATAAATTTTCTCCAGAAGTTAAGGACGAACTTTCTGAATCTCCTAGTAAGATGCTGGGTGACAAGAAATCACCTGTCGAGCCACCAAAGTCACCCGTTACACTACATGATAAGATACCAACAGATACTGTATCTGATAAAAGAAATGAGGAACATTTACCTCCAGTGAAGCCGACAGAACTAGCAGAACTAGAGGTAACTGACACTGTTCCGGAAAAGAGGTATGGCAAAATACATGTCCACAAGGATGATATGACTCCAAAATCTTCGACGAAATCTTCGAAAGAGAAGACGTCTCCTGTTGAGAAAGTGCCAGCGGAACCTATATCTACTGGTAAACCTGAAGAGTTACATACACTTCATGACAAACAACCTGATAAATTTTCTCCAGAAGTGAAGGACGAACTTTCTGAATCTCCTAGTAACATGCTGGGTGACAAGAAATCACCTGTCGAGCCACCAAAGTCACCCGTTACACTACATGATAAGATACCAACAGATACTGTAACTGATGAAAGACATGAGGAACATTTACCTCCAGTGAAGCCGACAGAACTAGCAGAACTAGAGATAACTGACACTGTACCGGAAAAGAGGGATGGCAAAATACATGTTCACAAGGATTTTAAAACTCCAAAATCTCCGACGAAATCTTCGAAAGAGAAGACGTCTCCTGTTGAGAAAGTGCCAGCGGAACCTATATCTACTGTCAAACCTGAAGAGGTACATACACTTCATGACAAACAACCTGATAAATTTTCTCCAGAAGTGAAGGACGAACTTTCTGAATCTCCTAGTAAGATGCTGGGTGACAAGAAATCACCTGTCGAGCCACCAAAGTCACCCGTTACACCACATGATAAGATACCAACAGATACTGTAACTGATAAAAGACATGAGGAACATTTACCTCCAGTGAAGCCGACAGAACTAGAAATAACTGACTCTGTTCCGGAAAAGGGGGATGACAAAATACATGTTCACAAGGATGATAAAACTCCAAAATCTCCGACGGAATCTTCGAGAGAGACGACGTCTACGGTTGAGAAAATGCCAGCGGCACCTATATCTACTGTCAAACCTGAAGAGTTACACACACTCCATGAAAAACAACCTGATAAATTTCCTCCAGAAGTGAAGGACGAACTTCCTGAACCTCCTAGTAAGATGCTGGGTGACAAGAAATCACCTGTCGAGCCACCAAAGTCACTCGTTACACTACATGATAAGATACCAACAGATACTGTATCTGATAAAAGACATGAGGAACATTTATCTCCAGTGAAGCCGACAGAACGAGCAGAACTAGAGATAACTGACACTGTTCCGGAAAAGAGGGATGGCAAAATACATGTTCACAAGGATGATAAAACTCCAAAATCTTCGACGAAATCTTCGAAAGAGAAGACGTCTGCTGTTGAGAAAGTGCCAGCGGAACCTATATCTACTGTCAAACCTGAAGAGTTACACAAACTTCATGACAAACAACTCGATGAATTTTCTCCAGAAGTGAAGGACGAACTTCCTGAATCTCCTAGTAAGATGCCGGGTGACATGAAATCACCTGTCGAACCACCAAACGCACCTGTTACACTACATGATAAGATACCAACAGATAGTGTTACTGATAAAAGATATGAGGAACATTTACCTCCAGTGAAGCCGACAGAACTAGAGATAACTGACACTGTTTCGGAAAAGAGGGATGGCAAAATACATGTCCACAAGGATGATAAAACTCCAAAACCTCCGACGAAATCTTCGAAAGAGAAGACATCTCCTGTTGAGAAAGTGCCAGCGGAACCTATATCTACTGTCAAACCTGAAGAGTTACACACACTTCATGACAAACAACCTGATAAATTTTCTCCAGAAGTGAAGGACGAACTTCCTGAATCTCCTAGTAAGATGCTGGGTGACAAGAAATCACCTGTCGAGCCACCAAAGTCACCCGTTACATTACATGATAAGATACCAACAGATACTGTAACTGATAAAAGACATGAGGAACATTTACCTCCAGTGAAGCTGACAGAACTAGAAATAACTGACTCTGTTCCGGAAAAGGGGGATGACAAAATACATGTTCACAAGGGTGATAAAACTCCAAAATCTCCGACGAAATCTTCGGAAGAGAAGACGTCTACGGTCGAGGAAATGCCAGCGGCACCTATATCTACTGTCAAACCTGAAGAGTTACACACACTCCATGACAAACAACCTGATAAATTTTCTCCAGAAGTGAAGGACGAACTTTCTGAATCTCCTAGTAAGATGCTGGGTGACAAGAAATCACCTGTCGAGCCACCAAAGTCACTCGTTACACTACATGATAAGATACCAACAGATACTGTATCTGATAAAAGACATGAGGAACATTTACCTCCAGTGAAGCCGACAGAACTATTAGAACTAGAGATAACTGACACTGTTCCGGAAAAGGGGGATGGCGAAATACATGTTCACAAGGATGATAAAACTCCAAAATCTCCGACGGAATCTTCGGAAGAGAAGACGTCTCCTGTTGAAAGAGTGCCATTGGCACCTATATCTACTGTCAAACCTGAAGAGTTACACTTACTTCATGACAAACAACCTGATAAAGTTCTGATGCAAAGTGAAGATCTGCAGTTTGTAGGTATGACGGATGACCTTTCAGAAGAAATCTGTAAGAAATCTATTGATACAAGAAAGTTTTCTGAAACTGATATAGAACCCCTATCATCAGAAACTGAATCGTGTCATAAGGTGGATCCCACGACAATTTCTGAGAATGAGACTCGAATTTCTACAATAGAGTTGCTTCAAAAGAAATGCTCTCATCAATATGACGTTTTAACTTCTGACATAGTTATGACGGGTGATATTTTGGAAGTAACTTTTACTAATTACGACGATAACAAGTTTCATTCGAGAAAGAAGCAACTTTCCTCATCTAGGTTACCTATTCAGAGTAGACGACCAGATGAAGAGCATGGTAAAAAGAAGGTGTATTCTAGGCAAAGTCCCAAATCAAAGCCTGGAAAATTCAGGACAGATCCCGATTTGAGCTCGGATGAAGAAAAAGTGCTTCAGACTAGACAAATCACAAAATCAAAAAGCACAAAGAAAAGTACAAAATTTAAAAGTGAGTCTACGGGTACCTTGAGCTTAAAATTTGAAAGTGTCCCCAAACAGAAACCAGATTCAGATAATCTTCAGGTCAGGAATTTGCCGGGACACAAACAATCGCGTACTGAAGTTAAAGAACTATCAAAACCAAAATCAGAAAGAACATCTAAGCAAGTTTATAGTCAAACTACTCAGGTATCAAAAATGTCTATACATAAATCAACAAAGTGTGATGGGATTGACAAGGTAACTGGCCCATCAGAAAAAGATACAAAGGGAAAAATTGATAGCAGTCCTAGCCAGTCTGGTAAGCGATCTTTGACCAAATTTTCAAGTCAAGAAAGTACATCTAAAGAGTCAATAAAAATCAAATCAGAAAAATTAACTAGGCGGATTTCTGACACCAAAACATCCGTAACAAGTATATCAAGCAGTGATAGTATATCATCAATGAAACCAGTTAAAAAATTCGAGTACAAACGAAAAACAATTCCTTCTGAACTTCCTGTACCACAACACGTTATTAGAAAATACGATAATACCGTCCACAGGTACATGATGTCAACCGTTTCCAGAGATATGAAAATAGAAAGAAAAGAAACATCAAAGACCAAAGATAAACGTGAAATAGATAATTCTAACGAGAAATTAAGAAATAAACAAAATATAGAAGATAGAACTAAAGAGAAGAGTTCGTATTCCAAAACTACTATTTCCGCAGAAAAAAAACACACACCAATAAAACATGTAAAATCTAAAGTGCCGCAAAAACTAATATCTGATGAAAAAACAGTAATACACAAAATAAAAACCCATTCAACTCCGACAACTCCTAAGAAAACAATACGCAGTAAAATTATAGACTCCAATAAATTTGAAACTGAAAATTGTATCACTAAAGATGAAATAAAAATGTATAAGGGAGAGGTATTTACGCGAATAGAAAGCCCTAAACCAAATCCATCCCCAACTAAATTGCGTCGTACCATTGTTACTGAACATATCAAAAAATTCAGCGATAAACCGTCCTATGAAAAAACCGTCCAATTTGCGGACCGTACCAGAAGTCAAAGTGTAATTCCAACCACCTACCATGAACTTGTAGAGGAAGGACGTAAAAGTATCAGTCCCACGTCGCTTCCTGGTAGTCCAATTAGAGTGCGATCTGCAAACGGCAATACTAAACTGATAACTTCCGAAGTTTTTACCAGAACACAAAACTACACAGGATCAATTGAAGTTATATATCGACAACCTTACGAAAATATCAGAAGGGTAGCTTCAACATTAAGAAATGAAACAGAAATATCTTTAGTTGATACTACCGATTCCAGCTTATCAGAGTCAGTGGCACTACCAAGTTCCCCATCAGACCATGAAGTAAGTTCTGATGCAAATGGCCGGTTCAAAGCTTTATCCCCCACATCGCCAAAATCAAGAAAATCCCTCGAATCTATACACGAATCCTCTCATAGAATCTCAGATCTAATTGCCTGCGCCAACATACAAGAGGATATAATGATTCAAGAAACGGAACTCCCGAGGAAGCTGGTCATGTCTCAGTACCAAGAGCTCACTCACTCGGAAGCTACTTCTGAAAAGACGACCCATGGAAAAGTTATATCCCCTCCTCGAAGGAAGTATCAGTTCCAATATGTAGAAGGAAGTTCTTCAAAAGGTAACACTTCCTCAGCGCTACCCGAATCTATTGCGATGTCATCCTACAGCATGGCTTCTCGAATAGACACAAGTAAAGAGGTATTATCCCCAAATCCAGTAGGTGTCGCTTTTAGATCAGTAAACTTTTAGTTATTATCGAATCTTGAATTCAGTTTTCTAAGTCCTATAGTATGTTTAACAAGTATCGAAACACTATTGTATTTTAATTCATTCTGACATGATTGCTTAAAAATAAGTTGAACCAATAAAATTTAATAGAAATAATTCAATAACCATTGAAGACCTTGCTGGTTTTTGTGGCTAATAAGTATACAACGATTGCATTTAATATCTATTCATTCTTCTTTTTTCTCGCATGGTCCAACGTGACATTCTCCAAATGATTCTCCCCTCTATTGTACATACTTAAAATTGAACCTTTGTTTAAAAAATACATTGGTGTCATCTCTGGTAATTTAATTCTCATTTGTAGCTTGACAGGAATCAAATAACCGAAATTTAATTCTCAAGAGTATTTCAAAATAATAATTATTGTTTGTTCTCAAAAAATTTTGTATTTTTAACAAGTTTTTTTCTATTATTCTACCAAGTCTGTAGTAGACAAAAGTTCTTTTACAACGGCATTTCAAGAATTATTAAATGTACGCGCTGTATACAACAGCTCAAAATGAAAATTGTCATTGGACATTATTTTCGAAAAGTGCACTACTTTTCACTTTAATAAAATGCTATATTATACTGAATTAATAGATTCTTGTGAAAATTTGAAACTTTTATATTTTAACCTGCCCAAACTAGTTTCGCAGCTTGCTAGAATTAAGAATTACAAAGAGCCTAACTGACACTACAATGCTGCAATATACAAGGTGTTTCATAGTTGAATGTATTACAAATTGAGTTACAATTCACAAACGTATTTGTTTATAAAATGTACGTCTAGCATATTAACTAAAACTTAAAATTGTACTATTAATACAATGTATATCCATGGAAAAGAAATTACAATTCTAAAATCTTCTTATAAATATTACTATTAAAATTGTGATAAGGGAAGATATTATTATTTCGCAACTAATCAAATATATTTGGAATGTTTACTGAAACACCTAGCATATTCAGTTAATTTTAGTGTTGAGTTTCTCTTAGAATTTTACAAACGTTAGGAGAACTCAGGTAAGTACAATTAAAATTGGTTGTGAAAACGAATAAAATATTCAATACTTATCATCTTTGTATGGATTGGATACAACATTTTTTGGTTAATGGACCATGACTTAAGTTCTTGGATCATTCCGAATCATTCTAAATTTCATATCAGAGTATCAGGTAGTTTTGCAAATGAGAAGAAAATATGCCAAAAAATCTCGATCAAATTCCTCATTTAGGTTCATAATTCTCTATTTGACGACTGTTTTTTTGTTACGAAGGGGTTAGGGTTCGTGCTCGAATGGTTGCCATTAATTAGGTTTATTGTGCACCCCCGGTCGCAGGTGCTAAGCATAGTCTCATCCTAAGTTCTTAGCAAACAATGAGATTCCTCGAACTATACTTTCCTTCAATCCCTCCTGACTTTTATCTAAGAAGGTATCTAAATAGGAGGCTCTTCTTCTGCATAGAGCAGGACAGTTGAAGATAACATGCTTTGCAGCTTCTTCTTCCTCTCCGCACATTCTGCATTGGGGGTTTGTTACGTCAATCTCCATTTTCGCTAGGTGTGTATTGAATAACCAGTGGCCCGTCAAGAATCCTACCACTTTTCACAGTTCTTTTCTTCCCAATAGAAGAGCAGCTGCTGCATTGGAACTCGATGGTCATTTAAGCATGCCACAGAACCCTGTTTCAACGCTTTTGGTGTTTACTCGACATCTAGTTGGAGACAGTTTTTCGTACGACGCTATAGGAAAGACCGAATGCTGGTTTTGGTCCAATGAGGGAGATATTAGCTCCTTCTTTCATGGCACACTTTTCCGCTCTCTCATTTCAAGCTACATCTGTGTGACTTGGCACCCAAGTGAGAATTACCTTATTGGCTTTTACTGTTTTAAATGAAATTAACTGTTTCTAAATAATTCTACAATATTTAAAACAGTATTATCAGTAGATTCCGCAAAATAAGGGTTGAGACAGTAAATGTCATTATTGGCTTTTGTCAAGGTCATCAAGGTATTATTAAAGGCCCACACTATCTTAGAAGTATAGCTGTGACTTGCTAGGGTCATAAGAGCCGCCCAACTGTCCGAGTTAACATAAATCGTATTTTTGTTATATTTCCTGCCTATCCATGCTCTGTCGCATTCGGGTAGTGCAGATATTTCTGCTTGAAATACAGTCGGCAGCTTACCCAGACATACACTCATGCTTTGCCTTGCCTGACGCCGTAGATGCGTACTCCTGTACCCGATGGGGTTTTTGACCCATCGATGTAGTAGGTGATACTCTTCAACAATATTGAGATTCTCCCTGAGCCCAATCAGATCGGTTAAGTTGATGTGATATGTTATCTCATTTTCCACGACCTTCGGCATTCCGTCAGGTGGCATTTCAAGTATGTCTCACCTCAAAAAGTCGTGTATTTTGGTTTGTCTCAAGGCATGGTACTTAAACCAGTTGCTATTACACTGCATTCTAAATGCAACAATTTTGGCCTCCCCCTCTAAATATAGATCTAGGGATGGGATGCTTATCAGTATCTTCAATGCTGCGATTGGAGTGCCTTTTATGGCGCCTATGATGCTCAGACACGCAGCTGGTACTTTCAAAAGCGTTTTAGCAGCTGAGCTTTGCTGGACTTTAGGCCACCACATAATTGTGCCGTACACCATCATCGGTTTGATTACCCTGGTGTACAGACAGTTCACTACTGACGGAGTTAAACCCCAAGTTCACCCAATCGCTCGTCCCATCGTTATTAATATGATCTGAGAACGGCTTGTGATTCTTGCTAAATAGCTGTTCCAGGTTAGCCTGTCATCTAAGGTATTTTTTTTCGATGGTAACCTTTGTCTACTCGCCGAACAGTTTTGACACCAAAGGGGTTTCCACGTTTCGTTGGTTCGTGAATGGTGCCAAGTAGATAAGCAAAGAGAGTACGGGGACAACTAGGATTGCAAATCGCTAGGGAGTATAGACATAAATATTCTGGGGGGGGCGGTAGAGCCCGCGTGGGGGTATGACGTAACCGGCGTGTGTGTACGGTGTAAAGGGGTTTTTAATTATAATTTTAAATTAAAAAACTCGTTGGTTATCGCTGGAAATCGAACCCGGATCACGCGGTCCATTTATCATTGCCCTATCAAGTCACATAGATATAGATTTCATAATATCGGTGAAAAAACTTCTCAACGTATACGCATGCCGATTACGTCATATCCCCGTGAGGGCAGATTCCCATGTGTTTTCCTCTTATTAGGATAACAATGTCATCAGTATATCCTTGAGCATACCATCCCTGTTCATTTAGTGCAACAAAGAGATCGTTGACTACCAGATTCCACGGCCTTGGTGACAGGACACCATCCTGTGGACATCATCTTTCTATGTTCACCTCTCTTATGGCACCACATAAGGATGTCTGTGCTCTCTTGCACACTCTTGGATACACTATTGAGCGGGTCTTCGTGTCGTCAAATGCTCCTTCGATATCCAGGAACACAGCCAGTGCAACTTCTTTGTAAGTAATGGTTTGCACATTATTACTCGCCGAGTTGTGCAAAGCCGTTTCGCAAGACTTACAATTTTGGTATCCATGCTGGTTAGGATTTAAATGCTTCTTACCTAGTACCGTAACCCTTAGATGCCTATCTATCATCTTCTATATTGCCTTGAGAAGAAATGACAAGAGGCTTATCGAACGATGAGCCTTTGCAATATCGTGCGAGGTTTCGGTATAAATACCACCTTGGAGATTTCCCAAACCGTAGGTATATCTCCCGTGGCTAAGCTTAGTTTAAAAAGACTCACAAGCCTTGGATTGATTATATCGGCGTTTTCTGGAACAGCACTGGGAAAATTCCATCTACTCCGGGCGCCTTGAAAGTATCAGAAGATGGCCCATGTCACATATCCATATGTGACTACGAACATTACGCAAGTCCAGTTATCACGAGATGGCAGACCACGGACAACTTGCCGTTCTTCTCTGGCTTTGCTTGTTGCTTGTAATTCGGTGGATCCGGGAAGTGTATACTGAGCAAGACTGCCAGTGTCTCCACCGTGTGTTAACTGGGCTTTGAGCTATGACACTGTGGAGTTTTGCACATTTAGATGCACTCGAGATGTCCTGACTGAAATTTATCCACGAGCTTCTCTTGGCTTTCCTCACTGCTTGGTTAAATTCAGTGATCGCTGGCAGTCCCAGTTTCCTGTACGTTTGCACTGATTGTACAGCCTGCGAACGTTCCTTCTCAGAGATGCTAGCTTTCTGGTCCACCAACATGCATTTATGTTGATCTTTATTACCGTTTTAGGGCAGGATCGCATACCATTATCTCATCCTCTTGTCCTGGGATTGGGACAAGTAAGGCCAGATTTCGGCTTTCGGATTTCCAAAACTCTCTTTCGAATAGGTCTACTCAATAGTGAAGGAGGTATAGTTGTGGTCCGACGCCGAGGCGTCGTCCAGTACCTCCCAGCCTTTAGCTGAGTGGCTACACAAAGTAATGTCCATAACCTCTTCCCTAAGTAAATTCCCCCTTGTTGGAAAGTTTTCTTACGGCTTTCATTCAATAAAGTTAAATTTGACTTTATTAGATAATACATAAGGTACTTATCCCGGTTGTTGGTGTTGTAGCTCCCCCAGGCCAAATGGCGAGAATTGGCGTCCAGCCCCATGATTAAGTGCTTACCTGTTATCGTCCCTTGCTCCACAAACTTGACTGCTGACAGAATCTATTGGAATCGACTTTAATCTATCACTATCGACCTAAATTGTAATCAATGATCAACCAGTACATTAAACGACTTAGTTGTCTCTTGGTCAATTGGTAAAGTCTTCTTTTTTTTCACACCCATCTTTTCCAAAGGATTAGATCGGACGTTATTTTGTTTTCTACCAGCAGCATTATATCACTTTTATCTTTCTATCTTCCTAAACACTTTTACATTAGTATGAGAAATTTTTTCGAACTTTTCGGTAAGCCTCGAATTTACTTAACTAAACACCTGCAAGTTTAATGTACGCCCATAATTTTGTATCTAATCCACAAACGACTTCAGAAAATGAAAAATTTCAACTTACAAATAAATATAATCGAAAATAAGGGGATACATAGTGATATGAAATCAATTGTTGAACTACTTCTTTTTGGCTACAGGAATAATCAGAAACCAAGATGTCTGCAACCGTACCACAAATAGCTGTTACTCAAGAAGAAGATAACGATAACGATATCGATAATGGTACTAACTATCAATCGTTAGCTGAAGTGTTGACTGACGTAGAGGACTTAAACGACGACGATGACAAAGTAACAGTTAAAATACAGAAGTCAGTTAGGAAATCAAAATTAAAGATAAAACTTACTCGTGATGACGCTTTAACAGATCTTGAAGACTTTCAAGCATCAGGCGAGGAAGATAATAATAATGTTATAATAAAGCATGCGAACCCTATATCTATTGAAGATTTGGATCTGGAAGGTGGAGTTTCTGAAGAATCTTATAAAACTCACGTAACAACTGGAAAAGGAATGAAAAAATTAAAAACGCAATCTTCAACTACTCAAAACCACTTTGAAGATGTGAATGATGAAGTATTTAATAATTATACTGACGAAGAATTGTTCGATACCGATAATGAATTATTTTCAGAAATAATTCCCGAAACTAATGTTGATCTTGATGCTTATAGTTTAGATAATATGAATGTTGCTGATAGCTCTAACAAAGATTCCAAATTATCAGGTAATTTTCTAAGTGCTTCATTGCTTTCTCCCAACTTGTCAGACTTAACTGATGTAGAATTTTTGATGTCAGATTCTGACAATGGAAAAACATCGAAAAAGTTGAAACACCGAAGGAGGAGACAGAAAGCTAGCAGACGGCAATCTCTAACTGACGTAGAGGATTTGCACGTATCAGATAATGACGACAGATTCAAATATTCAATTTGTAATCCTAAAAAGGAAATTAAAAAAAATAGAGTAATCAAGAAAAGTTATTCCTTAGCTTACGATTCTGATAATGAAGACAACGCTCATTTACCTTTTCCACTTTGCAAAAAGATAGCTGTTAAGAAACAAAATGTACTTAACATACCAGAATTTGATACAAATTTCCCTACAGATACCGAAGACTTTGAAGATGTAACAGATAGTATGGTATCTCCTGTTTATGAAACTGACGAAGAAGCATTTCAAGAAAGGTTGGAAGAAATGGCAGAATGCTATAGCAAAACCGATGAATCACACACTTCTATTAAAACACAAAAAAATCGTGAAACTAATTCATACAAAAATGATATTGAGTCTGGTGAATCTAACTGTACTGATATTTATCATTCTCAATCTGAAAATCATGATACAGGTAATAACGAAGAGGGTACTGGTTATGATATTAAGTTTGCTGATGCCATTTCTAGGAAATCAAAAAAGAAAGAAGCGGATAAATTGGTGATTCCAATTCAAACAGAAGAACCTCTTACCGATTGTGAAAACGTGAATAGTTCTGATGAAGAAATGAGTAAAATTATACCAATGGCATTTGCTAAACAATTAAGAATGCTCACCGACGAAGAGGAACTTCTAGGTGATTCAGATGAAATTGACAGCTTTCCAGAAATAAATTTACCCCCATCAGTACGAAATCTAGTTATACTCAAAGAAAATTGTTCCTTACCGACTGTGCAAATTGTTCCAATGGAAGATATTCCAGTTCAATACCCTAAAGAACTACCTCTAACTGCAGAAACAGACGAAGAAAATGTTTCTGAAGCTGAAGAAGCTGTGGAAATTAACAAATCAATATCGGTGTCTGATTTCACTTTGCCAGATTGTGGAATTGTAAAAGAAACTGAAAGTAAATCAAAGAAACTGGCAGTACCTGCAAAAGATGAAGAAGATTTGACAGATACTGAAGAGTTGGTGCTAAATACTCCGAAAAGGCGTCGAGCGCCAAAATTCAAACATCTTCATGAAAGATTTTTAGCAGATAAAAATAGGCTTTGTGTTAAAACGCCAGAGCCAAGATGTTTAACTGACACAGATGATGTATATCTAAGCGATGATAATAGTGAATACCATAGTGTGTCTCCTTTACTAAATATACCAACCTTACCAGCACCAGAAGGTTTCACTGAAGTAGAAGTTGTAGGAGATTCATCAGATGATGAGCCTAATTTCAGAGCATTATCATGTACTCCTCAACAAATGAGGGAACTGGGAGGAGAAACGATTATGTTTAAAGAAGGCTCTGGACCTTTCTCAATTCAAGATCATTTGGATATAAATAAACCAATGAAAATAGCTCCCAACTATATAACTAGTCCTGTGCACACAGACACAGAAGACATGCATGGTTCAGCAGATGAAGCTGAAACATATTCTAGAGCAGAAACAGCTACTCCCAATCAGATCCATTTTGAAATGAAACATGAAAGTGACACCAGCGTTGTAAACGAATCAAAAATGAAACTGGCTTCTGAAGGATGCATGTATTTAAAAGGAGGTGGTTACATTGATCCACTTTCTGATATCGAGTATCTCTCTGCGGATGAACTTAATTTCAATAATGTTCCAAAACCGCTTAAGAAAAATTGTAGTGACGAAATTTCGTTCAACTTTCGTGATGGATCAGTGTTCTACAGGCTCCAAGAAGGTAATTGATAATAATTTTTTACATTGCATAAGCGAACACAAACTTGATTGTTATTATTTAAGATAGATGTTGATAAATGTCGATATTTTTTCTGATCGTTTACGAGTTTTTTATACATAGGGCTTCCTAAAAGTCCCGGGAAGGAGTCATGTTTTAAACGAGTGGAGAAAAAAATCTGAAAATTTTGGGATCTTTATAAGGGCCATGGAAACTACATTTTCAGGGGGTTCAAAATTTTCATACACTGGAGAGTTTTTTAGGGGGTGGTAACAGCTAATCTTTTAAATTATAAACCCTATCGAGTTTCACCTTATTTTACAGGCAATTTAAAAGAAACACCTCCCCAAAACCAATACCTGATATCTTTAGTCCAGGCGGTAGAGCAGTAAAAGTAGGGTGTGATGGATGTTGTTTGATAACGCAAAAATTTTTATGCAGAAAGTTGGCGAATATTGTGTACAACAATAATCTATGTCTGCCTACTCTAAAAAGTGCTTGCTAAATGCTGTAAAACAACAAATATACCGAAATATCGAAAAATGACCCATTTTTCTATACATTTGTGTCTAAAACTTTGAGACAAAGCCTTAAATCAAAAAAATTACTCTTTCTTTTTTGTTTAGTTGACGATTTTCTATAAGGTTATGATAATCGCGAATCGAGAAACTTTAATTTTACATGAATAATATGCGAAAATTAGTTAAAAATCATACGTAAACTTTGAGAAATTTTTTCGGTATGTAAAAATTGATAAATATTGATCAAATTATCAGAAAAAATAGTTAAACATATGACAATTACGCACAAAAATTTTTGTAACGATTGACCGCGTAGTTTTTCACTGCCACAATTATGAATTAACAAATTATAAAAAAATTGATCGCGCGTACCTTGTTTAAACAACGGTGAAAAAAGAGCACGCAATTTTTAACAGTTACTTAGTGTCATAACAAATACTAAGCAATTATAAAAATATCCATTTCACGTTTTAACAGTTTTTTACAATGTTTTTAAATTTTGTCAAATTTTTTCCATTATAAATAATTTCTCGTTTACAGCATCGGTTCGATGTAATTTAAAAATTGTTTCCCATCTGAATACTGCTTTGCAAGCACTTTCATTTTAGCCCAAAACGACGAAATTTGACCGTGTAGATACGGAGATAGAGGCACAAAGTTAATAATAATTTATGGCTTACTTAATCGTTAAATCAAAATTAAAAAATACTTTCTTATGGCTGGCTGCAAATACTTTCTATATTCGTCTTGTGCATTTTCGACAGATGAAAGCCTAATGAAAGAAAAATCGATGAAAATACCGTAATCAGAGGAGTTCGTCGGCCGAGCGGCGTCGGTGCAGATGTGGGGACGGTGGAGAGCAGCTGTGCTGTCGCGCGGCCCGGGTCTTTCAAAATGCGAATGCGCGGTAAAACATGAAATATCTCGGCAACGGTAGCACTTATCGAGACGATTTTTTTTAATTCGATGTAGCGAAATGAGAGAATATGCCATCAAAAAAAAATATTACAAAGAAATTTTGCACGAATTTCAAGATCAAAGGAGAAGTATTTATAGTGGCAAGCAAATAACTGAAACAACTATAAGTGATCTAAGATACGGCACTTTTAAAAATGCTCGAAACAAAAAACCCTTAATTTAGCAACATTACCACCAACAGAATCAGCAACCAATCTTCATTCGTACAGGGTTTATTATCAAGTACAAATGTGGCTTGGAAATGCCTTAAATCCATTAGACTGGGGCTGGAAAATTCACGACAATACACTCGTGCCTGTATATGTTGAAAGCCCTCTAGTGCCAGATGATATTTTAAACAATATTAGTTGCAAATGTACTGGAGAGTGTAAAAAGTCATGTGGATGCGTAAAGCATGGTCTACGATGCTCCGATTTTTGTAAAAACTGTCGTGGACAAACGTGTAAAAATTATCAAACATTCAAAGTATCAATGAACTCGACCCTATTGATGAAGTTTCAGACAACGTTAAAAGTTATGAACTGCAAATAGATTATGTAAGCGATAATGAAATTGATGTTGCACACAGTTGCACAAATCCTTCAAATCCAAAAAAGCGACACTAGATTTGTAACCACAAAATATCTATTATTATGTGTATAATTTTCATCTATTGTAATAAAATAAATTTATATTAATTATTCGATATGTTTACCTTGTTTATTTAATGTTATAACACATATTCCCTTATTAGTAAATTTAATTAGTTATTCTACATAAATAAGTTATTGGAGTATTAAAAAGGGTAAATTTTTTTTAATTTTAATTATTGAAGCGTTTAATTAGTTGCATAATTTGATGAACATTAAGCAACAAAATAATTTTTCAATCATACAACTGTTTTTTTAATCCTTATGAAAATAGCATCCTTTTTTGATCTTGAAATTCGTGCAAAATTTCTTTGTAATATTGTTTTTTGATTACATATTCTGATTCCTCTCATTTCGCGACTACGAATTAAAAAAATCGTCTCGATAAGTGCTACGGTTGCCGAGATAACTTATGTTTTACCGCGCGTTCGCATTTTGAAACACCCGGGCCGCGCGACTGCACAGCTGTTCTCCGCTATCCCCACTCCAGCTCCCACGCCGCTCGGCCGACGAACTCCTGTGATTACGGTAGTTTTATCGATTTTTCTTTCATACTGATATAAAAAGTATTTGCAACCAGCTATAAGAGAGTATTTTTTTAATTTTGATTTGACGATTAAGTAAGCCATAAATTATTATTAACTTTGTGGGCCTCTACCTCCGGATCTACACGGTCAAATTTCGTCGTTTTGGGCTAAAATGAAAGTGCTTGCAAAGCATTATTCAGATGGGAAACAATTTTTACATCGAACCGATGGTGTAAACGAGAAATTATTTATAATGGAAAAAAAATTGACAAAATTTAAAAAAATTAAAAAATTACTATTTTTATAATTGCTTATTGTTTGTTATGACACTAAGTAACTGTTCAAAATTGCGTGCTCTTTTTTCACTGTTGTTTAAACAATGTACGCGCGACCAACTTTTTTATAATTTGTTAATTAATAATTGTGGCAGTGAAAAACTACGCGGTCGATCGTTACAAAAATATTTGTGCGTAATTGTCATATGTTTAACTATCTTTTCTGAAAATTTGATAAATATTTATCAATTTTCACTTACCGAAAAAATTTCTCAAAGTTTACGTATGATTTTTTACTAATTTTCGCATATTATTGATAGAAAATTAAAGTTTTTCGATTCGCGATTCTCATAACCTTATAGGAAATAGTCAAATAAACGAAAAAGAAGGAGTAAATTTTTTTGTTTTAAGGCTTTGTCTCAAAGTTTTAGACACAAATGTATCGAAAAATGGGTCATTTTTCGATATTTTGGTGCATTTGTTGTTCTACAGCATTTAGCAAGCACTTTTTGGAGTAGGCAAACATAGATTATTGTTGTACACTATATTCGGCAACTTTCTGTATAAAAATTTTAGCGTTATCAAACAACATCCATTTCGATTGCTCTATTGCCTGTTTTGATACACATAGCAGTGAACTTGTTAAAATATCGAGTTTTGGTTTTAGGGTTATGTTCATTTTCTCATTCCTTTTAAAATAAAATGAAACTCAACAGAGGTTACAATATGATAATTTTGGGGTTATCACCCCCTAAAATACTCCACAGTGTATGAAAGTTTTGATCCATCTAAAAATGGCCCTATAATGATCCCCAAATTTTCAGATTTCTTTCTTCACTCGTCTCGGGAAATCCTGTATAATCGTGTATCTAACAGTATGTTGATGTTTTTGTCCATTTTGCTCAAGTTTTTGATATAATAAAGTAAAAATTGTGTTTGCTTTCACTTTAAGCGATACAATAGAAATTAGTACATTACAGAATCAATAAGTTAATATAATTTTAAACTACTGAACATTCTAACGTTGTTAGTACAAATATCTATTAAATTAGTTAGTTGTTGTATTGAATTCTAATTCTATTGCCTTTTTTCCACAATACTAGTTTATTATTATTATCATTACATTTTAAACAAGGTCAGAGGGACAAGTCCCTATTATGCCCAAAAAAAAATTCAAAGGATACATCAGTATGTTAACCCACGTAAAGTAACAAGAGCACACATAGAAAATACATATCAAATACAAAAATTATAATAATATAAAAACAGAAATAATAAAAGATACTCCGTTTAAGATCATTCGGTCAAGTCTATTTTTGAAGGTATTTGTCGAAGGTGAAGAAACTATGTCAACATCAAAATCGTTCCAAGTGTCAAATATTCTATTTGATACAAAATTCTGTCTCGACCTAACAACAAAGTTTTCTTTTTTAAGTTTCAACTGATGCCCTCTAAGGCGAATATCCCGATTTAGAATGAACATGTTGTCTAAATTTCCGAAATTGTACTTCAGTACCTTAAATGTGGTTATTAGGTCTCCCCGATGTCGGCGAAGTTCGAAGGAAGTTAAGTTGGCCATAGACAGCCTCTCTGTATAGGAGGGTCTTCTCGGACCAAAAAGATTACGTGTAGCTTTTCTTTGGATATTTTCCAATAGGGCTTTGTCTCTACCATGCTGGCCCAGCGTATTCTAGAATAGATCTAACATAAGTAGTGTACAGACTGCAAAACGATTGAGCCGACACTTTTGTAAAGTACCTCTGAATAAGATACAGTCTAGTGTTGGCACCTTTACACACAGATGTAATATGATCAGACCAGGTTAGCCGATTGTTTACAGTGACTCCTAGATCGTTGTGAGAAAATACGGAATTTAACGGTTGCCCGGTGATAAAGTACGCACAAGAGGGTTGTTTTTACCGATTCGAAGCACCACGTACTTATCAGTATTTAATGATAATAATCATTCAGAGCACCACGCTGAGATAGAGTCCAAATCTTCCTGGAGAATTAGCTGGTTGGTGATTGGATTAGCATAGAATTTTGAGGCATCAGCATAGAAAGATATTTTGCTTGAGACATAGTAAATAAGATCACTGATGTAAACTGTAAAAAGCAAAGGGCCCAGTACCGAGCCCTGTGGTAC
Organism: Galeruca laticollis; assembly: GCA_963921935.1. Taxonomy (NCBI): domain Eukaryota; kingdom Metazoa; phylum Arthropoda; class Insecta; order Coleoptera; family Chrysomelidae; genus Galeruca; species Galeruca laticollis. The sequence continues at coordinate 219,651,486 of OY998177.1, read as the reverse complement.
TCCACTTTTCACTAGTCTATCTTGTGAGAGACTTTTGCCGACTCTAACTTTATAGTAACGATCCGTCAGGAAATTCTCAATCCAGAGTAACAGAGTGCCTCGGATGCCGAATTGGTGTCACTTTCAGTTTAAATTCAAAATCGTACGTAGAAGCATCACTCACTAAGCCCCCACCTTCGTTCTTTCGTAAAACAGAACAAGCGATAATCATGCATTCAATGCGGTAGTTTTCGAATATATCATAGCTATTGGTAATATCATCTCGCCTAAAAATATAAGTTTTGACTCTAGGATATCAAATAACCGCATTTTTATTTATTTTTCGCTTATCGCCATCGTTGGCAATCTCCTCAAATCAAGTCCTACCTTAATAAACTACACTTCTGTTCCAATAAGAAGACTAATTAATACTGCTAAACGTGTCCTAATTTCTAATGTAACTCTATCTGATAGACTGGAGTGTTTTATCTGCAAACAAACCGGTTACCCTACCGATACCTGCTCAAATTCACCCAACACTCCTGTCATCCAACAACAGCTGTCCAACTCTTCTCTTAGCTTCTCCTCCAATAATAATCCATCTTATCCTCTTTTATCTTCACAACCTGTACTACAACCCTCTCTAGAGAACAATATTATTGTTTCTCAAATATCATCCGATATCCCTTTACATAACTCATCCCCTCAAGAAGGTCAAAACGAGTTCGCTCTAACGACAGCACCCTGATTCTCCTCTTGATCTTTAACCGGTTTCCACGCGCGTACCCGCACAAGAGATTAGTGAAATAGCAGCACCGAAATTAACAACACCCCAAAATACTCCCAAACCTATTAGGAAAAAACTAAGACCAGTTCGTCGCAAGATAATAAACTAAGCATTAATGCCCAAACAACCATTAATTATTTGTACGAAAATGCATCTGATTCCTTCTCGTTAGACTAAATACAACATATCGCCTTCCTTGAAAATTATTTTGGTCACAGTGATCACTTAAAAGAAGCTTATAATTTCACTTCTAATATTACATCTATATTAAATGATCTATCTCCCATATATTCAGAAGTAAACGAAATATCCTTAAAAAATCGTATCACCAGATTGCGAAAGAAGATAAAACCCTGAAGGTTCCTAGGATTGTAAAAGTTTGTCGTCTGGTACCTCAGTTGATGACCTTACTAATACAAACGATTCATAACTGTTAAATCCGTTCCATTTCTTTTGTCTAAAACATCTTCACATTGGTCCAATGGAACTGTGATGCATTCTTTCCACGCCTGTAGAGAATTCAACACTCAATCTCAAAAACTAACCCTGATATCATATGCCTACAGGAAACCAATTCCAAACTTACAAATCAACCTGACCTAAAAACCTTTGAAGGGTACCACTTCATTCGTACCAATTCCTCAAGACCAAACGGAGGTACATCAATACAGTAACCTATACTCAACTCATCTTCCCATTAATACAAATCTTAAGGCCACGGCCGTACCTATTTGGTGCCCATATAAAACCACAGTTTGTAGCATATACATCCCTCCAGATCACCATCTAAAAGAAGGAGAAATTGTGGACCTTCTATCTATCAGCTACTCTATCCATGTATCATTGGACGGGAATTTAATGCTCACAACACCATGTGGGGATCTTTACAAACGTTTTGGTAAAGGCAAAATAATGGAAAATGTACTTAATATAACTGGATTATGTCTACACTGGCACACACATCTTAATATACCCAATTAGCCATATTCATCTAAGAATGTGTGATCCCAGATCAGCCCCATCACTTACGTGGCATACTGATGATGACTTGCACGACAGTAACCATTTCCCCATCATTATTACTAATATACGAGCAGTTGCAACCAAGTCGCTAACTGGGAAGGATATACCTCCCAAACCATAGTTCATATACCCTTAATCCCTATATATGACAGCATCGATGACACTACCAAGGCATTCACTGATGCAGTAATTTCTGCTGCATACACCTACATTGCGAAGACGGTTATCTCATAAAACCAAAAATATGTACCTTGGTGGAATACCTTCTGCGAACAAGATGTTGAGCAGTACAAAACCGCCCTTAAAATTAGTGTTGGGCGAAATATCGGTAACCGCGACATTTCACCAGTGAATGAAAAATCACTGGCGCTACCGGCGATTCACTTTTTGCAGATGCGGTGATCAGTGATTCAATTTCGCCCGCCCGGAATTTAGAACCGAATACTGCAATTGACATCGAGATTAACATTGGAAGTAAAAGACCGCACCGATCGAAAATCGAAATATAATATATCATTATTTACAAATAATAATATGTGAAGGGAAAACGGTGATTTAAGCCGATATATTATTTTTATAGGTTATAGGTATTATGATTCGTATTCGTAGCCAGTCACCGCGCTGTTCTGATATTTTGATTTGCCTTTACTATTTATACTCAGTCACCGCGGTGATTCAAATATCTGTTTAAAATTACGGTGATTTAGAAATCACTGTCGCCGTTTCACCGGCTACCAGAAAATCACCGTATTGTCCAACACTACTTAAAATATTTCGCAGAAAAAAACAGAAGAAAGCGAAATCTTTATGAATAAAGCTAAAGCTAAATCAAAATTTATAATAAAACGAAGCAAAAAATCAAAACCAAATATGGAAAAAGCTAGACAAATACAAGGAAATAAAACTAATCTCAATGTACCCGGTAGTAAGCAATGACTCGGTAATTATTGACAACTTCCTTTATTAACTTTATCTGCGAAAAAATTTCCTCCCCCTATCATCAACTATAACACAAGATGTTTACTTTTTGAATACACCATTCAGCTATCTCGAACTAACTTGTGTTCTCAATCCCTTTAAAAATACAGCTGCGGGTCCTGATAACCTCCCTTACATTTTTCGCAAAAAACTTACGACTCCATCTATAAACTTATTGATCATAACATGATCTGGACTTCACATACTCTTCCAAAACAATGGCTTAACTCTATTCTCCTGCCCATAAACAATCCCTCATCCTTCAACATTACCTCAATCTTATAGACCTATCTCATTGACTTGCACCATGTGCAAACTAATAAAAAAAATGATAAATTAAATACTGTTATGGTTTCTTAACAAACATGAAATTATCCCAGAAGTCCAATCAGGCTTCAGACCTCATCGTTCTTCTAATGATAACCTGGTGCTTCTTCAAACACATATTGCTGATGCAATGAATAATAAACACAACATGATCGCAGCCATTTTTGGTATAGAGGGTGCTTTTGAATAAAACTCGAAGCCAATATGTCACAACATTTTTTTGTTTCCTTATTGTCAAACAGCTACTAGTTTCGACCTATATAAGGGTCATCTTCGGACTGATAAAAAGCGTTATCAATAGGCAACACACATAAATCCTCAGAAAGGTTAACTTTGCAAGTTAGGAGAGAGTTGGAAGATTGAAGTTAAAATTAAAAAATTGGATGTGACATATTAAAAGGAAGATTAGATTAAATGGGCCATAAAACACTTGATCAATGAAATGCGAAACTAAACAAAAAGGGAAAGTAATTACAGAGATAGACGATTATATGTTCTTTAATAGTGGAGTAGATAATAGAATGCTGGGTACAGGGTTTATAGTAAGCAGTCAACTTAAAGAAAATATTATAGATTTTGAGGGAGTATCAGATAGACTATGTAGAACAAGAATCAAAGGAAACACAGGAAAACGACATTAGTTAATGCGCATGCCCCTTCTGAGGACAAAGATGAAGACACGAAAGCAAAGTTCTATGAAGAACTGGAGCAAGCAGTCAATGAAATACCGAAATTTGATGTTAAATTTGTAATAGGGGATATGAATGCAAAGGTCGGACAAGAGGAAGAGTATATAAAAGTAACGGGAGGAAAAAGTAGACACGCACTCAGTAATGATAATGGCAAGCGACTCAAAGAATTTGCTTTAGAAAATAAAATGAAAATCGTAAGTACGTCATTTGACCATAAGAACATCCACAAGGAAACCTGGTTATCACCAAATGGCAAAACAAAAAACCAAATAGATAACGACTTAATAGAAATGAAGCACTTAAAAAGGGTAACAGATGTACGAAGTTATAGAGGAGCTGATGCGGATAGTGACCACTTTTTAGTAACTACAAAACTGAATAAAGATAAGCCACCTAGAATTGAACAAGATAAAAAAAACTATTTAGAAAAATTGGAGGACGAAACCAAAGTAAATCACTTCCAACAAGAAATTAATAGAGAATTAAATTCAAGACCTTGCGTCGAGCAACTAGAAGAAGAATGGTCACAGATAGAAACTGTAATGAGAGATGTAACAAATAGGATACTAAGGAGCCCCAAGGGAAGAAAAAAAGATAAGTGGTTTGATGAACAATGTAAACAGGCGTTGGAAGAAAGAAATAAAATCAGACAAAGACTATTAAAAGGAAACAGTGAAGAAAATAGACTAGAATATAAAAAGGAAGGAAAGAAGTAGAACAAATATGCAGAAAGAACAAAAGAAATTACTCTGAAAGGGAATTAATAAAAATTGAAGAAGCTTATAAAAATAAAGAAGTGAGAAATTTTTATCATGAAATAAGAGAAGGGAAAGGCCACAACCGGAAAGCACCTTATTTTCTGAAAAGCAAAGAGGGATATCTAATAGGGGATAGGGAAGAAAAAATAAATAGATTTGCACAGTATTTTGAGGAATTACTAAATGATGGTGAGGAAAAACTAGGCGAAAATGATAATGAAATGGAAGAAGAAAATTGTGATGAGGAAGATCTAGCCATAACGGTCCCAAAAAAGCTGGAGGTGACAGAATGCTTAAAACATATGAAGAATAATAAGAGTGCAGGAGAAAACAATATTCCAATAGAAATTTTAAAATATGGAGGCGAACAATTAACGGAGAGAATATGGCAGTTGTTGAAACAAGTATGACGAGAAGAAAAAATCCCTAAAATTGGAAAAAGGCATTAATAATTCCAATTCACAAAAAAGGTCCCAAGGAAGAATGCGATAACTACCGCGGAATAGCACTTTTAGATGTAACATACAAGTTCTGGCAAAAATACTAAAAAATCGATTAGACAAATACCACAATGAAAATGTAGGAGAATACCAAGGAGGTTTTAAAGCAGGTAGATCGACAATAGCCCAAACTTTCATTATGAAACAACTTCAGGAGAATGCTTACGAACAAAATCTAAGTCTGCATATGCTATTCATCGATTACAGACAGGCCTATGATACTATCAAAAGAAAAAAAAATGTATGAGGCAATGAAAAAGTTAAAAATACCAGTTAAATTGAGAAGACTAGTGGAAATGACCATACAAAAAACCGACAGCAAAGTAGTTTTGGAGGGCAGTACTTCTAACGAATTCAAGATAGAGAAAGGTCTGAGACAAGGAGACCCATTATACACAACCCTCTTTAACCTAGTTCAGGAAATTATACTAAGAGAAAGTGGTATAAAAGCCCGAGGTTTAATTTATGGGAACAAACATCAGTGTCTAGCATATGCGGACGACATAGTACTTATGGCAAGATCCAGGAAAGAACTGATAAGCGTATTTAAGCTACTAGAAGAGAAGGCAAGAGAATATGGTCTAGTGATCAACGAGACAAAACCAAAATACATGGTAATGAAGGATAATGAAAAAACCGATATTATTATAAATTGTAATGGAAACAAAAGCTACAAAATAGAAAAAGTGGAACAAATCGAATATTTGGGAGTCACTATCACAAATAAAGGAGACGAAGAAAGGGAAATAGAAAAAAGGTTAACAAAAGGCAGTAAAGCAGCAGGAATGGTATCACAGATGCTTAACTCAAAAGACATGTCACGAACAGCAAAAATAAAATTGTACCAAACAATAATAAGACCGTCAGTTACCCACGCTTGTGAAACCTGTACAACGAACAAAAAAGAGCAAAATAAACTAGAGATATGGGAACTTAAAATGCTCAGAAAGATTTATGATGGAATAAAAGAAAATGGAATATACAGAAGAAGAACAAACAGAGAATTATCAGATTTGTATAATCACCCAAGTATAACCCATATAATTAAAGCACAGAGAGCGAGATGGTTAGGACATATAGGTAGAATGGCAGAAGATAGATGGGTAAAAAGTGCTGAAAGGGGGAGATCAGTGGAAGTAAGGGACTGGCAGAACAAGGCGAGGAATAGAAAAAAATGGAGAGAGAGAGAGAGTGAAAGATCTCGAAGCCGAGGGCCAGATAGGCCTGTAGTGCTGATATATATATACTAAATTTAACTCAAAGTTAGTTATCAACGATAAGCATCAAACAACGACCACGGGTGTGAATGAGAACACACACTCGAGTCAAGGGGAGGAAGTGCCTTATTTATAGAAACATTAATAGCCTCATTTTCCAGAAGGAAGAGTACAACACTATCAACCTCAATTCCTAGAAGAATGAGTCCAACATTGGGGGAAGCATAAGACAGGGATAACCCTAGGAACAGAATCTGTTCTATACGAAGAAGTGTCTTATAATAGAGGAACAATAATCAGACCATTATTATAACGTATAACTGAAGAGCACAATGGATTTCATCATGTGTAGAAAAATTGTCCATTCCAATATCACAATGACATGAGCACAAACTGGAATCGAAAAACACTTAACCCACACAATGTGACTTTTAGTATCGTAGCTAAAGAACAATGTGGAAGGTATATCCAAAGGGAAAACATATTAAAACATTTCGACGTTCAAGATAACATGCTATCCATTATCCAAAACTTTTTATCCACCATAAATTGCCAAGTATCCGTTAATGGTGTCCTCACCTCTCCTCTCCTTCAAATAGACAGTGTGTCTCAAGGCCTATGTTACTCATTCATTGAGTGTTCTAAGCACAAGCTTCCCAAACCTGTCAAACATATCCTATATGCTGACGATCTACTTTTATATTGCAATGGAAAATTTACACCCACTATATACTCATTGCTGCAAGATGCAGTAAATCTCCAACTTAGTTGAACGGAGGTCTGGCTCTATGTTCGCAAAAATCATCAAATTCAGCAGTTTACCTCCGACACTAATCCCTTGCATCGTAATTAATGACTCCCCTCTTCCTGTTAATGAACAATGTAAAATACTAGGAATGATGTTGACTCTCGTCTAACATGGAAATAGCACATTATGGAAATTAAGGGTAACTGCTGTAAAAGACTAAATACAGTGCCCGTCTAAAGTCTCCCCCCCCCTATTTATATCGTGAACCATAGAACTTAAGTCAATAATTGTTTGTGTGCCTGAAATAGGGTACAAATGTAACGTTTTTGTTAGTATTTCGAGACGTCATAATTCAAAATGGCGGACGGCCGCCATCATCAATATTAAAATGGGATCATATGGCAAGTAATACCTCATCACGATCAACCTATTTCTACTTATTTGAGAATTTCAACCCAGCTGCTTATTTAGAAAAGATGGACGTGTTCATTGGTCGCTTGGATATGTCTTACAAAAACTCTCAATTTTGACAGTAGTACGATGCTAATGTCTAAAATGAACCGATTAATAGATCAATGACACACAAAATATCCAAGCGACCAATGAACACGTTAATCTTTTCTAAATTAGCAACTGGGTTGAAATTCACAAATAAGTAAAAATAGTTTGATCGTGAGGGTGTCGTTGAACAAGACTTGGAACGAGCATTCAAATGAGGTATTACTTGCCATATGATCCCATTTAAAATTATCTCACAAAATGGCGGCAGTCCGCCATTTTGAATGATGACGTCACGAAATACTATCAAAAACGTTGCATTTGTACCCGATTTCAGGCACCCAAACAATTATTGATTTAAGTTCTATGGTTCATGAAATAGATAGGGGGGAGACTTAAGACGGGCACTATATAGAGGAGAGTTGCCTTGATCGTACCAATTCTTGTCTTTCAATTTATGTAGCTCACACACTGCTAGTTGTTATGTCCAAAATTATTGTATAGTTAAATCCAGTCTTTCCCCACCTTATAAATTTTTTTAAATGTGATACAAGTTCATTTAGTACTTGAAAACAATAAATTACTAAGGCTCTTCAAGTGGTACAATGAAAGAAACTAGTTGCCTTTATCGTACCAGGTGGCTCCTTGATCGTACCCTGTACAATTCATATGTGGTTAATAGCGTATGAAATAAATTACAAATAATAGACTTATAAAGAGTTAATCTTTATTTTTCAGAACATGAACAGTTAATATACAAATACTGTAGATATAAGGAGTTTTAATGAAAACTTGAGTTTTAATGAAATTAAGATATAGGCCACTATTTATCTAAATTTGACACATGTAAACTGTTGAGACATGTCTTTGTTTGCGATTCCTGTACAAGAATCATGCACCCACTAATTACAAATCTGACATTGAATCATATCTTCTACCAGGTTGGTTTCACACAAGAAACAATACCATTCTTCGGGCTGCACTTCTACCACTACAGCAGATTGATTCGAAGAAGATGCGATGTTAACCATGGACCCAGAGGAAACTTTTGCTGATTTTCCACGGAATCCAAGGTTTTTCTTCACGTCGTGTATCTTCTTTTCAATAGATTTTTCTCTTTTTATACAAATTTTCTTTGATGCAGAACCCAATTTCTCTTTCAACGCTTTAACCTTCTCTTGGTTTAACTTATGCTCCTTTTGTAGCTCCAATTGGTTTTTGTAGTCAAAATAGATGCTTTTTGTCCTACATTCCCAGACTTGGATTTTGATTTAGGTTTAGGTATAGGAGACAGTGTCTCAATTGGAACTTAAAGCTTTTTACTTGCATGCTGTCCGGGATTTGATCTTAGCCATTTCTGTATAGCTTTGTTAAAGTTACTTTTAAGTGGACTGTAGAAAGTTTTATCGAGGGGTTGTAGTCGAATAGTAGTATGACTAGGCAGCTGTAACACTATTACGCCATGTTCCCTGGCCATTTCAATTGCCTCTAGATTCTTCGAACGTGTAGTATGCCCATCCAAAACTAGAATTACTTTTTTGTCAATGGTTGGTTTTACTATTTCAATGAAATTCCTAATCCACTTTTGAAATAGATCACTTGTTATGTAGCTAGTTTCAGAAATTTCTACTAAACTTCCAGGGGAAGCGTCCAATTTTAGCTCATTAGCCATTCACATTCGTTTAAATATTAATATGGGCGATACAAAGTTCCCAGATGCACTGGTGCAAGCGACAAACGTAGTGTTCACTCCACGCTCGCGACTAGACACTGAACCAATTTGTTTTTTCCCTTTCAGACCAAGTACCTTTTGACATTTATTTTGGACAATACATAGACCTGATTCATCTACATTAAAAATTCTTGTCGCGTCAATCTGATTTTCATCCAAGAGTTTCTCAAGGATGTCAAAAAAACCATGAACATTCTCTTTATTGAATCCCTTAACCCGTGCCAGAGACGTTGCAGTGGGTTCTCGCATACTGATTTGTGGATGGCGAGCCTTGAATCCATAATACCATTTTCCCCGCTAACTGGGTTTGCTCATTAAAATTATGGGATATATGGTTTTGTTCAGCTTTCGGAATGCATATTTCCTCACATCAGTTATTGTCAATCCAAACATTAGGCTTTCAAGACGTAAGATGTGGTCAAGCAATGCTTTTTCTACATCTTCCGGTAATGTGGTTTGCTTCCCGTTGATCTTGACTTCTCCATTAGCAGAAACATTTGTCTCCTTTAGATGGCGGTTAAAAGTAGGTTTAGGAATGTTATACGGGCGGAGCAATCGTTGAACCCCATATCTCCGATCCGAAAAGAAATAAGAGCACGATGCATATCATCTTCGGTCCACGCTCCATATTTCCTTTTTGACATCTAGAACACATACATACTACATGTGTATTAGAAATTAAGTGTCGTTTAAAAATTTCCCGTACGATCAAGGGAACCTTAAAATAGCGGTCCGATGAAGGAACCTAAAGTGGTACGTAAACTCAAACCATCATGTGTAAATGGTTCCAAACATTTATGGAGACTGATCAAATTCTCTCGTTACCTTTGTGAACAGCATCGAAATATAATTGATCCTGTCATTCAAAGAAATGGTTACTATGCTCATCCTGAAAATGTGCTTCTCTGTATGTTATGTGATGAAAGGAAACACGTAAGAGAGCTAGGTCTTCGCAGACTTCTGAAGGCAAGATCAGAAAACGTAAATGGTGTAAGAAAATTTGTGCCCCCAATATCAATTTTCAGGCTGAAGACTTCATTGATATGATTGATTGGTGGGACTTAACAATCACAGAGCCTCCGATGACCAAACACATAACTGATGAGGCTTTAAAAGGGTATATCAATGAGGCAAAATAACATGGTTGCCGAATTCAGTCGATAGACTTTCCTCGTTTTCCCTGCCACACTCAAGCCGTGGAAAGACTAATAAAACTTGTAACAGAGTCATCACTAAGTGTCTGCGGTTCTGAAGCAAGAGACGGCTTCGTTAAAGCAAGAATTGAATCACAGAAGATGATGCCTAAATTTGAGACCAAAAACCAGTTCTTGGTTGCGAAGAATTGAAGAAGTTTATAACAGAAGAATGTTAAAAGTACTGAAATAAAATGAAAGTAATTTGATCTATTTCCTGTCGAATTTCCTTCAATGAATTTTATCTTTCCATAAAATATAGAAGAGTTTATGAAATGTTTTGTAACGTGCCCTTCTTATCCCTGTCTAAAATCCCTATAAAGCTGAAAAAATACAATTATTTTAAATATATTACGTTACAATTAGTATTCCTCCGTAATTTAGTTTTAAATATTGTAATTTAAAAGCTATTATTAAGCACCATTTCTTAGGTAAAAATATTGATATCATTGAGTTTTCTAAGGTAACTTTTCTATTCTGATATTAAATTCTCATTTATTTGACGTTTTTGGACAAATCATCAATATAGCAATTACAAATATAATAAATATATCACTTCTAATTCTTATGCCTTTACTTTTCTTACAAAGAAAACTGTTTAAACTGTTATTTAAAAATATATTAAAAGAACAGAATGGGTAGATTTTTTTTTCAATTTATTAGAAAATTTTGATTTCCTTTAAAAAAACTTATTTTTAGGGCTATTGCGGCACCTCAAGATATAAATATAAAAAAAATTAAAATTTATAGTGTTTTCTGTGATACAAAGACGCAAGTTTTGAATGCTATTAGAATGTTTTACGGTAAAAAAAATATTTTGCCCTATAACTTCATTCCACCCTACTGTTCAGTCACTACTGCTCATAACTTCATAAACTACTAATGTATTCCTTTCCTATGCAGTGTCCGTACTGGCAAATTATTCAGTATACACTTCAGCATCACTGTATCAAATACGCATTGCCATTTGTACATACTCTTTAGCAGCAATCCACTCCATACGTAACATATTCACTGACCATCCTCTCGTCCATGATACCTATCAAAATCTTATCTCCCAGAATGTAATAGCCACTATCATTTGAATTCCTACGCACATTGGCGTAAAAGGTAATGAACTCACTGATAGATATGCAAAAATCACTTGAAAAACCGACCGTCCCCGAACTTTCCAGACAAGAAATGGTTATTGTAAAAAGATTAAGAATTGGCAACTCAAAACTTAACCACGAGTACCTAATGGTATTAAGTGCTAAACCAATATGTCAATGCTGCCATCTTGACTATCAACCACATTCTGACTGAATGCCATCAGTATACTACGAGAAGATGCAACTAAATATCGATAATAATCTTCAAATCATCGTGAATGATTTGATTGAATTTTATTTTGAGACAAATGTCAACCGGAGTAATATATAAAAGTGCTCAATTATTGTCTAACAAATTCAAATTCATTTTTATATGTGAAGAACACACGATGACACTTTAATTTATCGATTATTATCATCAAATTGTTCATATTACACTATTCTCCAAAAAACGTACTGGCCTAAATCGCATCTCAAAATCTGTCACTATCTCCCTGTTTAATAGATTGTATCTGCTCACCGTTACTGAAACTGCAACTAGTCAATCATACTTCCATGGAATTGTAATGTACGACAAACCTCTTTGTAGAGGCTGAGAAGATGAAACAGAGCATAGTCTTTGTGACTATGCATAATTTTTATCAATAAGAAAATCTGTGTATTGATTTACATGCAGACATTAGGCTGTTTGAGAGTTGAGAAGTAATCAGCCAATGTAAATGCATCCTTTAAGAGGTGCGGATATAGAAATAACCTTATTTTTATGTGAAGTAATTGTTTGAAATTTCTGAAAATATAGTAATCCACAAGAAATATTTCTAAGACTTTCAAAAATCGGTTAACCAGTAGAAACATCAACATACTCTCTAATCGTTTTAAATAAAGGACGCAAAAAATGTAAGTAACTAAATTATTTCTCTAAATTTATTTACTAATAAAGCATGCTAAACTAAAAATTTTGTTTAATTGGCACTGACAATTGGCACAACAGATTATTTAAAATCAAACGGTAAGTTTTACCAGTGGAATATTGAAAAATTCATATAGGTACTACATTTATTTTATAATGATAAGTTGACAGTTAAATGTTGTCAATATTTTATAAATGTTTATTGAAAGTGATTCAAAACCTTTTCTAATGATTTATGCTTTAAATGAAATTCGTATTTTTCCTTCTTTTTCATTGATATTTTTTAAAATAGTTATATTCTTTATATTTGGGAATAACATATTTCACATTTAAAAAAAGGAATCGGTACATGATTATATTGATATCTCAATGAATTACTTTGAAAAATATATATGAGTTTTTCAACAACAAAAACTATTATAAAAATGATAATTGTGTTACGAATGGTGTATAGTTGAATGTTTACAAATTAATTAATCATATTATTATAAGTGTAATTTCTAATTCTAATCATTGTGTTTTTATAGAATGGGAAACCACAAGACAGCCGCTTAACTTGGAGCCAACAGCTCCACCATTAATCAAGGACGCAGCACAGCAAGGTAAGATTTTCATATTAATTCCTTTATATTTATTAAATATTTTAATCAATACAAAATTTTCAGTATTTAATACAACAATAATTTTTATTACATCAATATAATAGATACTCTGTACATCAGATAATACTATACGAGTGAAAATAAAACTACAATATGAAGTAGATAATAGTATTAATGTTTCAAATGATACTTACTGTTCCTAGATAATTCCACAATATATTGAAAAAATGTTGAAAATTCTAAAAAAATTGACAATTATTTCGATATTAAATATCATCGTCAGAATGACAGAAGCTACATTTCATTCGATGCCTACCTGATGTTTAATAATTATTTTTTACTAGACCAACTTGACCTAGCTTGAAGAAGTATGATATTATTAGCCCTATCCTGGATATCTTATTCCCAATTGAAATTAGTATAACTGTATAATGATATAGAAAACCAGGAAAACTATATATGCTGATCTTTACAATTATCACTTAAGAAGGCAGTTTAAAAGTGGAGAACTCACTAGATACATCTGTTCATTGACAACTTGACATTGTGGGTTTCTTAAGTGCCTTCTAATTTCTAATTCTTCAAGGAAATCCAGTTCTTGCTTCTTATCACAAACATTTAGTTCTTCTAGTTCTGTGTCAGGTGTCAATTAATGTTTGGTGTCAAGTAGATGTTTTGCGTACGGGGATTAATCTGGTTGTTTTAATCTGTATGCTCGTAAGTGTTCCCTGTATCTGATTTCAAAATTTCTAAGGGTTTGACCCAAGCATTACATTCTGGACATTTAAGTTTATAAATACTTCTTTAATGGGGATATTTTTGTTTTTACATTTAACAATTCTGTACTCACATTACTTTCTGTTTTAAAAGAAATTGTTGTATTTGTAGCTAAAGATATTATCTTTGAAATATTATTAGAAATATTACCTGCATATGTGATGGTTTTATAATTTTTTATTCCGTTAGTTTGTTCAGGAATTATTAGTTGCAATGCCACTTTTCCTCTTTTTTATTAATTCATTTATTCATCATACGTAATGGATAACCGTTGGATGTTGCTATTTGTTTGATTCTATTAATTTCTCTATTAAAATTACATTTGTTCATAGGAACTGAAAAAGGAGAAGGACCAGTTCGTCCTCTAGAATTATTTCATTTGGTGACAGTGGATTTTTTTTTGGTTTAAGAAACAACTCGGTGGTAGGTTGGTCCAGAGTTTTACATCTGGTGACAACGGACACCCGAAATAAAAGGAGCAGTTATTACAACATACATCAAATAAATTAAGTATATCTGATATTATTCCTGTATTAATATTTTTTTTGTAAGAAAATTACAAGAAGATAAAAATATTAATCCAGGAATAATATCAGATATACTTAATTTATTTATTGTATGTATTAATAAGAATTATTTCACTTTTGACAATAAGATATATATTAAAAATGAAGGTTTATCAATGGGAGGCCCTATATCACAAATTTTGTCAAACATTTTTAGGGACAGTTTAGAAAGAAAAATATTTGAAAGTAATATTTTAAAAAAAGTTATAGATATGTAGCATCTTATTTTCGGTTTGGTATAGATATGTAGATAACATAGTAGCTTGTTTTACAGGTAGTGAACGACAATTAGTTGTATTTTTCAACCATATTAATAATTTACACCCAAACATTAAATTTACATTAGAAGTTGAAGAAAATAACTTAATCAATTTTCTTGATTTAATAATTCAAAGGTTAAAAATGTACTTGATTATTCCGTTTACAGGAAACCAACACACACTGATGTAACTATTCCATATAATTCCAATCATCCCATGTCGCATAAATTTGCAGCATATAATTAATTCAATGATACATAGAGCTTTTTCAGTTCCTATGAAAAAATGTAATTTTAATAGAGACATTAATACAATTAAACAAATAGCAACATCCAACGGTTATCCATTACATATGATAAATAAATTAATTAATAAAAAATACTACTAATATTTTCTAAACAAACTAAAGAAATAAAAAATTATAAAACCATCACACATGCAGGTAATATTTGTAATAATATTTCAAAGATAATGTCTTTAGCTACAAATACAATTTCTTTTAAAACAGAAAGTAACGTGAGTACAAAATTGTTAAATGTAAAAACAAAAGTATCCCCATTAAAGAAGTCTGGTATATATAAACTTAAATGTCCAGAATATAATGCTGTCTATTTGGGTCAAACCTTTAGAAACTTTGAAATCAGATACAATGAACATTTATAGCATACAGATTAAATCAACCAGATAAATCCATCTACGCAAAACTCTACTTGACACCAAACATTCATTGAAACCTGACACAGAACTTTGTGCGTGTATTTCCTGACCGTATTATTTAAATTTTCGTTTAAGCTTATTCCCGGTAATCGGCCAACACAGTCGACAGTAGATTTATAATGTAGGAAAAAAAAAGAAATACTTGAAAATGGCAATATGCCGAAACGTAGTGGAGAAAATAAAATGAATGAGAAGAGAATGTAAACAATACAAAAAATCTTTTTATTTTTAACCTTAACCATGTTGGCCGATTACCGGGAATAAGCTTAAACGAAAACAGAACTTTGTGATAAGAAACAAGAGCTGGATTTCCTTGAAGAATTAGAAATTAGAGGACACTTAAGAAGCCCACAATATCAAGTTGTCAATGAACACATAAATCTAGGGAGTTCTCCACTTTTAAACTGTCTTCATTAGTGATAAATGTAAAGATCAGCAGATATTGTTTTCCTGGTTTTCTATATCATTGCACAGTTATACCAGTTATACTGATCTTAATTGGGAAAAAGATATCCAGGATATCCCCATAGGCTTTAATATTTGTAATATCATACTTCTTCTGTTTTCTATTAACATATATTAAGTCAATCACAAGGTAGGTTCCTTCTTGGTCTAGCCAAAAATAGTTATAAAACATCAGGTAGGCAACAAATGAAATGTAACTTTTGTCATTCTGATGATGATATTTAATTTCGAAACAATTGTCAAATTTCTTAGAATTTTTAACATTTTTTTCAATATATTGTGGAATTATCTAGAAACAGTAAGTTTCATTTAAAACAGTAATATGAGTAGATTCCACGAAGTAAGGGTCGAGACAGTTAATTTAGTTAATAGTAAATAATAGAAAAGAAGTCAAAGTCAAGAAAAATAATCTAAGACAAAATTCAGTAAGGAATACAATGGCGTCAAAATGTGTACAAATAGGGATTGTTAGAGAGGTATTATTTTGAAAAGGACCCTAGGCGGAACTAATTCTGCGTGAATTCGATCTAAGGTTACTTACACAGTACCGTATCTACGTATAATGAATTGATTTTACGACTTGGTGCTCGAGGGGAGAGAGGAGATGAAAGTTTGTATGTCTGAGCGCCACTAATAATATGTGAATAAACTGATAAGCTAATCTCAAAAATAATTTATTATTTTAATCACAAAACACTAATAAACAAATTAACTTATGAAATGATGTAGGAATATATCGAAATGCGTAATCACAACAAAAGTTCAAGCAACACTCACGGAGGTAATTTATATTTACTGCAGTGATGGTAAACTGTAGGGAATTTCCCTTTTTGTAGGGACAAAATCTATTTTTTTCATTTATATAGGGGAAACAGGCAGGAATTTACAATATGCTAAAAATATAGAGGAAATTCGTTCATAGTAATTTCAGGTTTTGTTCATACTTTAACCTATAATCTAAAGTGAAAACAAGTAAAATAACAGTTAGTAACAAGTAATTTTATATCACCTTTATAGTTTTATTTTAGAATAAAAATGTAGAAAATAGAGGGAACTTCTAATTCTGAGGAAAGCGATACTGCTGCGCCGAAAAAAGGCAAGCAAAATGGAAATACCAAATTAATCTTAATTTGCATTTTGATTTATAATAACAATACATTTTTGTCAAAATAAATTTTAGGAAAAACGCATTTTAATTTTTCAAATTTTAGTGTAGGGAAAAAAATACGGGAATTTATTTTATGAATAGGGAAAAACTTATTAATCTAAATGTTTATATTAAAACTAGGTCAGTTTCAAATCCTTTCATCACATGTTTTTCTCTAAAACCATTTACTTTTTAATTCCTTAGTACTGTCATCATGCCTATTGATATTTTCGAAATCTTAATTGATTCAGTATTATATTTATATTTTTATTGTCTAATAATGAATTTGCGATGCTTTTCTTTCCTTTTCCGGCAAATACATATATATCGCAACCAGAAATAGCTTAAGTTAGCAAGAAATAGGCTCCTACGCATATACTCTTAATTTAAAAATTATAATAGTATATTTCGATTTACAATTTTATATTTATCAATCTAACATTTTTCGAGTAATTAAAGTGTACATTTTAATAAATAGCTCAAAATTTTACATGATGATTCAGAAAAATTTGTCGAATTTGAGTTTTCACGTTTTTGAGAAAATTTGTAATGCTCATTTTTTGCCAGTCCAAAAAGTTACAGTGTGTTCGGAACACAAAAAGGTGAATTTTCCCCAAATTTCGTGAAAAAGATATTTTGAGGTTACGTGAAAAAAGTTGTGAACCTTTTTATTACCTACAACTTTGCAATTCAACCTTTTTCGATAGAACTCGTAGTTTTGCCTGAACCGTTTTCCATCCTTAAAAGCTCACCCACTTCCATTTCCCGACATCAAATCACCCGTAAATTATTTTTATTATTAATATATTTTTCACTTTTCTAATAGGTATCATCCTGTTCTAAATGTTTTTGGTTTCAAAAATTTTCGACCCTGGCCTATACGAGATTTGATTATTTTTAGGTAACATATTAAAATACTTGAAAGTATTATCTGATAATTAAAGATTTTTGTTCAATACCGATTAAATTTAATTGTTGTGTTAAATATTTTTGTAAATTCTGTATTGAAAATAATTCCACTATATATTGATATAATAGTTTCAGAGTATCTTATTATCACTGTATTCAACACTGTATTATTGATTAAAAATAGCATTCAATTAAATTTTTCATATTACAACTAATTTCACAAAACTGCATTTTGTATCGCCAAGGGATATTATCCAGCCAGTAAAATGTGAAAACAAATTATTTAGAATTGGTAGGTAAGATGTACATTGGACAAACGTAAAGAAAATTGGAAATTGGGACCATAAGTTATTTATAATTAATTAATAAAATTGAGCACTCGCATATCTGTATAAAGTTTTCTAAATTTTTGGTAAATTCGTTCTGTTAGTAGTTTATAGCTCAATTTCAATTTGATAAAACGATTTTGTCCTATTTGAAAACTTTTCAATCTAAACAAAAACAAAAATTTGTACTTTTTATGTGTGATTGCTGTTTGAAACAGATTATTATATTTCATTGTAATTGTTAGTTTATGTAATGGTATATATTTGAAAAATTAAATAAACGATTGTGAATGAACAGTGATTATAAGTTACTCATCGGACTCAAAAATATCTTAATTAACATGCAGGTATTTTGTAACTCTTTCATCTCACACTAAAAGCACCACCATCAATCGCTAATTTCATCTTCATCTATCATTTATTAATTCTTTTTTGTTTTAGTTTAAATATTTATTTTTATT
Organism: Galeruca laticollis; assembly: GCA_963921935.1. Classification (NCBI taxonomy): domain Eukaryota; kingdom Metazoa; phylum Arthropoda; class Insecta; order Coleoptera; family Chrysomelidae; genus Galeruca; species Galeruca laticollis. Next base: position 219,632,823 of record OY998177.1, on the reverse strand, counting down.
TTTAAGCCGAAGGATGCTCTTTGTGCATTATTAACACAAAACAAACACACTAATTGCTTAAATTAATTTTTCAGCATAAACTAATGAATTTTTTTATTATTACCACCTACAAAACTTATTTACTGTCATTTAAATAAAAATAAAAAGAGCTTTTCAGCTTTCATCAGGCAAGTAATCCTCTGTCATCGACAGGAGCGTCTCGTTTATTATAATAAATTATTTAAAAATCATTTTAAATTTCATATACCTATGAAATAATTGTTTGTAAGTAGATAAAAGTATAAAAATCCTTACAAAAAATATAACGATACGATCCTGTCTAGCTTACAGCTAAAAACTATTGTGTTATTAATGCCCTTTCGGAATTAGTATAACTAAATTCAAATCACTGTTTGTAATGAGAATGTTTCAGTGAAAATATTTACAAAGTCAACAAAAATATAAAAGTTAAAAGCTCCCTTAAAAGTCCCCTTGTCCCTGGTCAAATTTTTTTAAATGTATTTCTTCTGACTATAGTCGGCGGTTGAGAATTTAGTCTGTAACTAATTTTTTTGAAATATTTGTTCAAAAACTTTCATTTGATACTTGCCAAAAATAATAATAATAATGGAATAAATCTTTCTGTTAATTCACTATTAATTTCAAAATTTAATGAGCTCAAACCTAAAGTAGGAAACTTAATATAGTCCAGGAGAATTAGACCCAAACCTTTGAAATATGGCTGTGTCGTGACGTAGATTAGATATTGGTTGGAATTGCTCGGAAATCATCTAAGAAAAGAAAATATGAAGGTCCGCCTGCTAAAAAAGTTGTGCTATTTGCTGGAAAAATCATAAACTGCAAAAAACGCAAAAATCGCTCATTTTTTCCGATACTTCTTAATATAATACTTTAAATATGGAAGATAGAGGAAAAAAGTGTACTTACGAATTTGTTCTTTATGAAATTCTCTACTAGATAGACTCGGTTTAAAATCGATATATTCAATTTTTTCGTTGAGAAATGGCGATAAATGCAAAAAAAGTAGCTAAAAGAAAAGAAATCATCCAATCACGCTATAAATTGGGATTTAAGAACCTTATTATAATATAAAACAATATGCCAAAGGCCGATTAAATTGGCCTGATAGTTTTTACATGAATTAATTGTTAATTAATTACCGCGAAAAAATGAACGTCATTTTTGCGTTCATGCCAGGCTTACATTTTTGCGTTGTAATAGGCGCCGATTTTTTTACAATTACTTAGACCTCTAAACTATAATACACAATAGTTATAATGAACAATTTTTAAGTTTTTATCATCAATTTCGTCTTATAAATAATTAATTTTTGAAGCGAATTTGGATACCGAAGAAAAATACTCAAAGTACCTAAAAAAAGTTCTCGGAAAGACGCTCCTTTTAAAAAAAATGCGTTTAATTTGGCCGAATAGGTGCTGAGATAATAAATGTCAAAGATCGAGAGTGTTTGCGGTATAACTATTAATGTTGTAACAATAAAAAAATGCCAGCAGATAGATTTTTCCCAGAAGTTTTTGTATGTGCTTTTAGATATAACATCGCCCTTGTGCATGAAGTAGGGGAGGGGGGGAGCCGTCGTAAAATTTACCCAGGAAATTTTCCGAAAGGGCAACAAACCTCAGGTCAGAGAAATAAGGACATAAACAATATAAATATATTTGTACTTACGCTTCTTCGAATAGTAATAATAATAAGGAAACTAAGGAACTAAGTTTTAAATTAAAAAAATTGAAATTTGCAATGAACAACACAATCCTAGCATGGACATAATTATAATCATCGATTATTATCAACATAAAAAAATGCCAAATTATAAGTAGTTATTGTAGATGCTTAAATTGTCATAATTGGTAGACGCCATTCTGAAAAATGAGTTTCTTTCATTTTGCTACATCGATTTAAAAAAAATCATCAAAATCGGCCCAATAGAAGCCGAGATACAGCAACTTTTTGCGCTGCGCTCGATTTGAAGCGTCGATTTCAACTTTTCAAAATCGTGTAAAAAAATGATAAAAACTTAAAATTTGTTCATTATAACTATTGTGTATTATAGTTTAGAGGTCTAAGTAGTTGTAAGAAAATCAGCGCCTATTACAACTCAAAAATGTAAACCTGGCATGAATGCAAAAATGACGTTAATTTATTCGCGGAAATTGATTAACAATTAATTCATATAAAAACTATCAGGCCAATTTAATCGGCCTTTGGCATATTGTTTTATACTATAATAAGGTTCTTAAATCCCAATGTATAGCGTTATTGGATGATTTCTTATCTGCGAAACAAACGCTTTAACCCTAGAATAATAACCTTATTTTACAATACCGTGAAAACTAACCATTCGTGTAATTTTTTCGATCTCGTATTTAAAAATCAAAAACAAGTTGTCAAAATATTTTTTAATATAAAATTATACAAGATGCTAACTAATTCATATGTATTGAACTAAAAGAACTAATAAAATAAACAAAAATTATTTTTGACATCACAGGTAACACAACAACGTGCACGATATTCGGTGCAAAATGCTCGGTGACAGGTGCTACAATAAAGTGACGTCATTCTACGTTTTTTGGATGGACAAATGTAACAAGTAGTACGTTTTGATGCATCAGGTTCCTCTCGACTCTCTGGTAGGGGAATTTCGATTATTTCTGAAATCATACGATTGAGTGAGCGTTGCAAAAATGGAACATTTATGCGTCGCTCTAACCAAGATCTTGTCAGTTGCTCAGAAAGTTGTATCATGAAATCTTTTCTTCAGATTATTTTCTTTCCATTTTTTCGTAAATTAGTATTGAAAATAATCCAAGCATTTATACATGCAATGTTAAACATGCCATAAAACATGCATACTGGCCACCTACGTGTTTTCTGGAACAACTTCTACTTCCACACATTTGGTCAAATGCATCTACCCCGCCTTTGGTTTTATTATAAAATAATATTATTTCTGGCTTTCCAGAATCCGGACACATAGTTGATCCTTCATGCATTGTAGATAGAAGAAGAACGCTTTCATTTTTTTTAGGTTTGTATGGAACTAGTGTCTTTTCTCTATCGTAACAAAAAATTTAGTTTCCTAACTCTCTGTTTATCAGATTGATCATTTCAGGAGGCACTTCACGTTTATTGTGTCTCATAGTGCCAACTATTGTCATGTTGTATGGTGGCTTTAGAAGCTGGTCCGCAAGATTTACCGAAGTGAACCAATTGTCCAATGTTATGTTGCGATTACTTCCGTGGAGACTTTCAGTCAACTTCTTGACATAATATTCTCCTAAGGGTATTCCGTTGGTGTCCGTATTTTTCCCAAGGTAAGGTTCAGCAGCAAACATGTATTTTGTTCCCACATCACAACACATGACGATCTTTATTCGGTATTTAGCGGGTTTATTCGGAATATACATCCTAAATGAGCAGCGTCCTCTAAATGCCAATAACTGCTCGTCAATTGTTATATAACTGCCAGGTTTATATGAGCGATTACAATTTAGAATAAATTCATTCCAGATATCTCGAATAGGTGCAAAGCTGTCTAGGTGTCTTCTTTCGACACGTGTAGTTTTGTCGTCAAACCGCAGATTATCTAATAAAAATTCAAATCTCTGACGGCTTAGTGCTGCTCTGTAAATAGACCCGGACTTTTTGTAATCAAACATTTCTCTGGTGGCTAAATGGTTGTCCTTTTGGACTGCTGCAAATTTTAGAAGGCCAACAAAAGCATGTAACTCTTCTGGACTAGTGCTGGAAATAGTGGATTTGGACACTTTGTAGTTTTCAGATTTAGTTGCTATCTCTGTATTGGTATGGATCATAATTTTTTCAAAAATAGAATCCTTCAGCATACAATGGAAAACAGCCAATGGCGTCTGAGCTTTCCATGCATCTCCTACAGATTCTTGCATTATATGTGCAATATTTCGTTTTGGAATTCGTTTGCTTCTGTTGGTAACAGAAGTACCCCAGCGGTGGTCATTCTTACCCCTAAGACTTTTTCCCAATTTGGCACTTGTCTGATGTTTAGGAATCGAATCGTTTCCTAAGTCGGTCTGCTCATTTTCTATGTCATAATTTTCATCTTCTAAGACATTTTGTTCATTTGTTTCTTCCAAGTTTTGAGATTGATTATTTTCTATTTGAGTTTCAGTTACTGGTACACTATGTTTATGTTCATATCTTTTTCGCCGCATGATTTTACTTTGGTCAGAATCTGTGCTTTCTGCATCGGATACACCGGATTCATATTCTGATTCAGAGGGACTAAAATCATTCTCCAAGTTATCTTCATATTCGGAACCGCTAGATTCTAATTCTTCGTCATCTGAGAAGTTAAGAGACAGCACCAATGCTTCTAACTCTTTATCTGTTAATGGTTTTGTATCTTCCAAACGTTTTCGCTTTGATATTTTATTTCAAATACACCTATAAGAAAAGTAAATTTATAAATATTCCAACATAATAGTAACGTAAATACTAACCTTTCGTAATAATTACGAGTCGAGGCTTAAAACACACGTACACACTCAACTGATCGCCACTACAGACTACAAGAACTGCTTGTTGTACCGACCAGTACCGACTATAAATATTCCAACATAATAGTAACGTAAATACTAACATTTCGTAATAATTACGAGTCGAGGCTTAAAACACACGTACACACTCAACTGATCGCCACTACAGACTACAAGAACTGCTTGTACCGACTAATGAAGCTAGACGAGGCGTCAGAATACTGTGACTTATACACAGTTGCCAAATCCTAAAACGCACTACAGCATTCGTAAATTCTACGAATGGTTAGTATTCTAGGGTTAAAATAACCTCGTTTTTTAGCTACTTTTTTTGCATTTATCGTCATTTCTCAACGAACAAATTGAATATATCGATTTTAAACCAATTCTATCTTGTAGAGAATTTCATAAAGAACAAATTCGTAGTCGCAATTTTTTTCTCTATCTTGCATATTTAAAGAGTTATATTAAGAAATATCGGAAAAAATGAGCGATTTTTGCGTTTTTTTTCAGTTTATGATTTTTCCTGCAAATAGCACAACTTTTTCAGCTGGCGGACCGTCATATTTTTTTTTCTTAGATGATTTCCGAGCAATTCCAACCAATATCTAATCTACGTCACGACACAGCCATATCAAACTGTAGTGCTCCTGGCCTAATAGTTAAGATCAGGGAATCAGAATTCACCGACAGCTTACAAAAGTATGATACTATAAATAATAGGTATTCATACAGGGTGTGACATTTTTATCCATTGTAAAAGCTGCGAAACACACTTCACATAAGCCAACAAAGTGGACCACTGTACGCAAAGTAGTTTTACCTATACATTATAATTTTTAAATATTTCTTACTTTCCAAACAAAAATATGGGAATTCAAAACTAACATACTTAGATCTGGTTAATACTCATAAATTTCTTACAAAAAAGCAAGAAATGTTATCAGAAACGACACATTTAGGCGATGAGTAGTAGTTTGTACAACAAGTTCGCAAAACCTCACTTTTCCCACGAGCGTAGAAGTTTGCAGCGAGTTGGAAAAGTGCTTGGCGAACGAGTAGTACAACCACGTTTATTAACGAGAGAAAGAAGTAAATTATATTTTAATTAAACTTTCAACAGAAAGAATTTAAAAAATGAATAATAGATATAGAAAATGCAGGTAAACGTAATCAAATCTATTTAATTTTGTATTGTTATGCCTGGTGTATCTTTTTTGGGTAATAAGTCTTCATTAATCTATTACTAAGGGATACGTCACCACACAGCGTTAAAATGAACTTCTATAGATGTGTGATTAGATTGGATTACATGCTAGTTTACCACTTGTATTATTTGTTTCGTGTGCTTTAGACATTGTTTTTCGTATTTTATATTGGATGTTTGATCAGAAATGATTTATATATTTGTTAATAAAAATTGTTCAGTACTACAACGCAAATCTATAAGAAATAAAGACGACAACTGAGTTTCCATTGAATACTTGAAAGTGGAAAGTTAAGAGTACAAATAAATAATAAATAATTCGAAATGGTAACGCAAGAAAAGTTTGGGAAAGTGAATTAGGTAATCATCGAAATATATGTTTCTGTGTTCACTTCATTTAACCAATAAGATTACATTCCAAGAAGTATATTGTCATTGAATTCCATATTTTTCTTTGTAATTAACTGTTTATTTAATTATAGGCACAAATGTTCATGTACAATGCCAGAAATTATGAACTTACGAAAAGAACATGTGACCTATACGTTTAACAACACTAACAAAATTCAATTCACTAAGAATACTGTCTAAGAAAAGAGGCTCATAATTATTTATAAAAGAAAATATAATGCAAAAAAGGGCGTAAAACACTAAGCCACACTATTAACACCACATAAACAAACAATTTTACCGTAATTAAGCTAATGTTAGATTGACAATTCCGTGCGGAAAAGTGACATTTACATGCGGAAAAGTTCCATAGCGTGTACTTTTCCCACGGTAAGTTATTACTTTTCCAACGGATATCTGAGAAAATGCCTGCTTTGTACATGAAAATTTATGTAGAAAAGCGTGTTTTGCTAAGTGGTTGTAGAAAATAGTATAATAAAGAACAAGTTTCATAAGGCATCATTTTATCGCACACGCGTCCAAGTTTAGAAAACGAGCCGAAGGCGAGTTTTCTAAACGACAAGTGCGATGGAAGGCCTTATGAAACAAGTTTTTATACTATTTTTCCTATATTGCGTTTTTTTTGTCCAAAAAGTAACAACATTCAAAAGATAGGATAATTAAATAGATTTACGGAATTTTGTATTTATGACATAGCGATTGGTAATGCTGACATTAGCGTCAGCTTGAAACATTTAAAAATCGATTAATTGTGCCAATTTGCAATAAGTTTGTGCCTTTTACTTTGTTTAATCATCTACCTGCGTGAAAAATTATTGAAAGGTGTACCTCACCTGAACTGTTTGCTCTAGATTTATTGTTCAATGATGCACTATGCTACGATTGAAGCGTTCCTTAGATTAAAGTTGGGTCATGCTATTTATGTAGTTGATTTTATGAACGATGAACTTTGACGTTTCATTGTTTGTGTTACCAACATTGATGAATGAAATATTGCGTATCGAAAAGTGCTCTTTTTTAAACTCAACCGGGAGGCATAAAGTAATAATTAGAATCGCAAAGTAGAAAAATGAATTTACGTCACTAGATAAATTTGAAGATCGCATACATTTGTAATAGCTCAAAGCATTATTAGGTCTCTTAATACTACGATATCGGCTTAATACGTTTTAATAGTAGTATAATGTACTCATGAAAAACATAATCATAACCCTAGAATAGTGAACAAACATGTGTGTCGTTGACACTGTTGTCAGATGCTAACCATTGACAATTTCTTAAGCCTTCTGTTCATTTCGCATATACCACAAGCATGACTACTTCTTTGTGAATGTAATTCAAATTAAAAATACAAATTTTGACTTATAAATATTTTCGCTGTTATTTTGGATTGTCCCATTTAGGTTAGGTTCCTAAGAATTTCTAGTAATACTTTCTTTCAACATTTTACAGTATTGTACTGAAATATATTCACTTTACTTTGTTCCAATTCCATTAATTTTAAGTTTTCTTATCTGGGTTTGAGGAGATTTTATACAATGCAATTTAGTTAAAAAACCTTTCTATGTTCTACCTTAGAAGTTGGATTTAAATAGACAGAAAACAGTGATTATAATTATATAAATTGTTGATATTCCGAATCGGTATTGGAAAGCCAAAATGTCAAGTCCAATTGTGCTTAGATAAACACTAACTTTAAAACTTACATGTCAGTAGTGTACAAAATTGACACTTTCAACAGTTGACTTCCTAAGACTTCGTAACTTTAAATTCTATAATTGTTTTATTTTTTCTTAAACTTATACGGTTGATAAAAATATATTTTATATTTAAGCACAAATATCTCACAAATTAAGTACTCTAAAAAGACTAACATATAGGTATAGTGCCAACAATATTTAAAAATTAAATTATAATCGATACACCCTCTTATTGATATTTTAGTGAATAATTTTTTTTCATTTTAGGTCTAATCTAATGTAAAATATGTCTTATTTATAGAAAAATGTTTTTGATACTTATGCACAATTTTGGCCTTCATCAATTATTTGACATTGTGCCGAAATTGCAAGACATTTTTCATTAAATTGGTCCTAAAATCAAAAAATGTATTCACTAATATATACGTATATAAAGGTTTCAATCTAACTTTGATCATATCACAATAATAATAATTTAAAAATCATTGAAATCAAAGTTATGTCATAAAGCACTTCCATTATTTCTTATGAAATCTCAATAAGTTTAAAACGATGTTATTTTGCGATTGGTTCAATAAGATGAATTTACATTATTTTGAATTAATTTAATAGTTTTCATCCTTTAATATTATTATTATTGTTCTTATTATGTGTAGACCAAACTCCCCCTTATGATATATTAATAAAGACATTGGATTTTAAATTATCATTAAATCGATCCTGAATTTAGTTATTAAACTTCAATAAATCATTCAACAATTTTAATAAACCAATATAAATGATCTAGAAACAGTAAGTTTCATTTAAAACAGTATTATGAGTAGATTCCACGAAGTAAGGGTCCAGACAGTTAATCAGATATATACATCATTCCCTGAAATAATTCCACACCAGATGCTTTATAAATATAAAACCACTTTATGTAAAGTATTTACATAGGTACTTAAACAAACATACTAAAGGGTAGGGGTCAATAGAGAACTCATACTCTTCATCATTCTATTACCTGGTATTGGAAATTATAATATGATATGGTCGAAATTCGGATCCGTATTTAAAAACGCACATTAATGTTTAGCATTAGCTAAAAACCAAACTAAAGAGTTTCAAAGAACATGAAAGAAAATAGAAAAGTCAAGCAAAAAAATGGGGTTAGAAATAACCAAGAAAAAGACTATTTTGGGGAATGTACAGAATGAATTAAAAAATAGATTGTACTATTTTTAATATTTATTACAAAATTTCGCTATATTCCATGTCCCGCGATATGTTACAACAAATGGTAAAACCAATCAGAAATTGCCATGCAAATTTGTATCTCGATGTTTGCTTTAATTAATTGTTGCTCGATGGTTTTCGACTGTATTGATTTCTCGATGTGAAAAATGTATTTGTTTTTCGATCTACTCGTCTTTTAAGTGTACTTAATTACTGAGATGGACGTAAGTAAAAAAAAGTTTTGCACAACAGCATGCGCATGTCAAAGTATTCAAATGTTGAAAAAAAATTATTCAAACAATTGTGCAATACCGGCACAGCTTCAGCAACTCCGGCGATTTCAAAATTCACTCTTTAAATTCACAGATCATTCACCTCTCATTGGCAATTATAACATATTAACAACTAACAACTAACGAAGACGATTAATGTTATGAAAACACTTTGGTTAATGCAAAGATATTATGAAATTTATTTTAGACACCAGGTATCGCCACATCTAACTGTCAACGTCAAAGTAGTTTAAACTGATAGAGTACTATATTTTAAACATATTCAAAAAGTGATCAAGATCATTTCAAATTATTACCGACTTGAAACGCTGGTTTCGTCACATTTCAGTATTGCAACCTCTTGCAGAATTGTCATAATTGTCCAGTTCTTATTAATAGTATCTGACTGAGCTATATCCAATAAGAACACCTGTAACCAGTTCTAGGTGAGCTCTACTATGATGAAAAAATACTTAGAGCTCATCTCAGTGTTCTAGTAATATTGCTATTGATTGATTTATAACTCATATATCACCAGCTGACGATATACATATCTGAAGGATCATATTTTTAGTGTCTCTAGGTCGACAAGATATAGGTTTATTTATTCTGGAAACATCTCCAGAGACAGTATTTTAAGTTTTGTGATAATTTGCTGTTAAATTCTGTTATTCCCAGGCCAATTAATTATTTGATCCTTGAACCACCAATCAAATGCGGTTTTTAGCACTGATTGTATTCTGATTTGGGCGAAGTCAAGTGGAGATATAATTGTTTTGGAATTGAGACAGTTTCTCTATCGCTACTATTATTCCTTAACGCGTCTTTCTTATTTCTGCAGCTGTTATATGTTTGATCTTTGGCAACCAATTCAATGTAATAACAATGGATCGTCAAACCGATACTTTATGTACTTTGCCATTATATTTTGCATGCTATTATTGAAACTAGCCTTTGGAAATTGAAAATGAATATCCGTTATTTGCACTTCTACTTCTAAAAAAATGGAGTTTAGATTTGTATCTAAGTGGTATATATACTGCGACCCACAAGGATCTATTGTGTCCCCTCTTGCTTGAGCTGGGCATGTACCCTACTGCTCTTCATACAGTCCCAGGGCATTAATGGATGCTATTATTTGGGACGGCTTCGAGGAGGTTAATTCCCCGCTTTTGATGTCGGTCGATCCGAATACCCGAGCCCTCTTCACCTCAAAATCTGCAGTCGCCGGTGCTTTTTACTTTTATTCGCTCGAGGTGTTCGTTCGAGTGGCAGTGTCTCGTCAGAAACCTCGTGAGGATGTGAAGGCTGAATTTACTTAGGTCGATATATTTATTACACCTTTCGAGGTCATAGCTTCCGAGGAACAATCTCGAATGTCTAAGACCCGATAAAGACTGTTCTCGACTGAGGTTCTCTATTTGATTCAGTTCTACTTTTAGGTTATTACATCCTGGAAGACAGACCGGCTCTGGTCGGTAAAAGGGGAAGTAGCCCCCTTTCTCGCCAAGTTGTAAGCTTCCTCATTCCCCTGTATACTTATATTTTTTTAATAGAACTCCAAGTCAGCTATGGATGATATTTACCTTTTTTTTCTTTACTTATATTTAGTGTCTCTAGAAATTCCTTGACCAACTTCGACTTGATTATTTGTAAGTTGATCGCTCTTATGGTCGCTTGACTGTCGGATAAGATTGCTATGTCTCTCTTCTTTCATCATTCCAATTACTTTTATCAGTCTGCAAAACCGAGGTCTTCTCGAAATTACCTGTTTTTGGTAAATCATCTACTGGGAGTTCTAGGAGAAAGATTTTTGCCACAAAGCTCTATTTTTTCTCCTAGAATGTTACCTTCTCTTAATCCGGCTTTCACCATCCTGATCATAGACGAGTTGGGAAGTCTTTCTCTGACAATGCGCAGTGGAGTTAAATCTAAGATAACTTCCACTGCTACTTGTAGACAGGTTTTCATGGCTCCTGTAATGCATATACATGCTAGCCTCTGCACCTTGCTCAGGTGTTGCCTCGTCGACTGTTTCTTGAGTTTCCTCTGCTTCTCCATAAGTCATTATTGGCCTTTTAGTTATGGTATACATCCATCGCAGTATGCGTGGGTTACATCCTCACCTCTTGCCTGCACCGTTATAGCTGTTGTGGCCTTCCTGGAGATATTCTTGATGGTCAGAAGTCTACTATCCAGGGTTATCCCCAATTATTTGACTTTCTTCGTTGGAACAATTTCCCTTTTCTCCAGATAGATTATTTTCATATTCTTTATAGTTCTTTCCTATGTGAATGGAACCACTGTGGTTTTGTCCGAGTTTAGACTCAGTCCTACAGACTTGCACAATTTCTCCGTTATGTGGAGCCCTTTTTGGATGATGTCGCATAGAGTACCTTTAAGTTTACCCCTAGCGATTAAGACTATATCGTCTGCATAACATATACAGTGTATACCTTGTTTGAGTTAATTTATTTAGTAGTTCATCTACTACTAGGCTCCGAAATAGTGGTGATGTCACACCCCCTTGTGGCGTACCCCTTTTAGTGATTACTGCTATGGTTTCATTGCCCATCTGAGTTTCTGCTGCTCTCGTGGACAGCATCGGATTATAGTTATGTTCACCCTCTCAATTGCAGTGAGCGCTTTACTATCCTGTGAGATGTATTATCAAACGCCCCTGAGATATCTAAGAAGGCACATACAGCTGTTTCCCTATGTTCCAGGCTTACCTTGATTTGATCAGTCAGTTGAAATAGAGCGGTTTCTGTTGATTTCCCTGCTCTATATGCATGCTGACTGTCATGTAATCCATCGTCTTTAGTGCAAACGATGTGAGGCTTATAGGTCTGAATGGTTTAGGATTTATCCAATCACTTTTACCTATTTTGGGTATGAAAATTACTTTTACTCTTCTCAAGATTAATGGTATGTAGCCTATCGCTATGCAGCTTCTAGTGTAATAAATGCCTTTTTTTCAGGAGAGTAGGGAAACTCCCATCTATTCCTGCTGATTTGTACAACATAAAGGTGCTAATAACCCATTGCAATTTGTTCGCCGTAATTATTGCTCTTCCCAATCTTCTCGGTAGAGATGATTGAAATCAGAGATTGCGTAATAGGTATCCATCGGTAGGCTATGTGGAAAGTCTGTACTGAGTTTAAAAGTTGCTCTCTCCTTCTACCCTTCCGTGTAGCTTCCGTCAGATCTCTTGAGTGCCATGACTGAAATCTGTCCGTCCTTAGCCATAGCTTTATGTAATCTAGCTGCTTGATGGGTGGAGGTGAAATTTTTGCAAAAAGACCGAAAGTTCGATCTGTTTGCACACCTGATATCATTATTATACTCTGTAAGTTTCGTGGTGTACAACTGCCAGTTTCTGGTAGTTCTTGCTCTATTAAGGAGTCTTCGTACTTCTGTTCTTAATTTTGATAGCTTGTTGTTCCAACCCATTGCTTTTACTCGGGGGCATCTAGATTCGTAAGAATCCACTAATTGTGTCCACATACCAATTTAGTTCCAAGTGGTTATGAACCCTCCTTGAATGTAGTTGGTGAAAATTTTGCTTTAGATTGGTTTTATATAATTGACAGCCTATTTTCCTTGGATAACTCGATAATTCTGTGATCGGATAGGGAGGGTTCGTTTAAAACCCTCCACGTTTCAGTTATAAATGTTGATGTATTCCCAATGTTTAGAATTTCAAGATCATGTGCATTGAGAAATTCTAATAGACACTCACCTCTATTGTTTGTGTCCTTGCTTTCCCATACCTCTTTATGTGCATTGGCATCGAATTCCAATACCAGAGGTAGTTGCGGTCTGTTGCAATATCGTACGAGCTGTCCCACTTCCGGTAGAGGTACATCTCCATCTCCTGACAATGGGACGGAGATATACCTCCACCAGAAGTGGAACAGTTCGTACGATGTTTAATAATGAACAAGGTCTCAGGTTGTGAATACTGAAACCCAAATATAATTAATGTTATTCCTTATAAGAATACAGGCTCGGGGCTTATCCTGCCTGTAATCGTCTATTACCTTAGAATTGTTGCAAGACAAACCTTTTATCTGTATTTGATGTACACAAGGCGCTTGGATTAACACCATTGCATATTGATTATTTTCAAGTTTCGCTATAGTGGCTGATGCCTCTTTAGCGTGATGTACATTTACTTGGGAGATCCCACGCTTAGTTGGAGGGAAAATGAGAGAGGAGACTTAAAGGAGGGGACGAAGCTGGGTATAAAGTTTAGGAGAGGAAACTTAGGTTAGGTTGTGTTTTTATTGGAGTTCTGCTGGGGTGATCGGTGTATCTTCCCCGTCTTCCCCCAACAGCAGTTCTTCTTCATCGGAGGTACCGGCTTCCGACTCGGAGGGGCCACCCTCCTCTGAATTGGTTATGGAAGCTATTGCTTCCGTTAATGAACAGCTCATTTCTTGGTCCTTGATCCCATGCCTTCATCTTCTCCTCTTCCTTATGTTGTTCTTTTTTCAGACTCGGTATTATCCCAAACCTGTAGGATATGACATGGCTCTCCTTTTTGGTCGCCTCACTGGATTTGTGGTCGATCCCAAAGGTGATTATATGCCCCTGGCCTTCTTCCTTTGAGCTTATGACTCGCCACGCTGATATCACCAGCTCTACGTTTTGAGCTTTAAGCAAGCTCAATAGATATTTACTATCCTTTCCTTTGCTTCTTGGACGAGTGGTATGCCTAAGCGGAAGTGTATGCCCGCGAAGCGCAATTGCCCCTTGGATGTGTGTTGCGTGCCGATGGATGCTATCTCATCCACCAGTTTTTCTTCTAGCTCCGTGAGCAGTTGTGGCATAGTTGATGAATATTCTCTGCTTGCCTGCGGTTCTTGCAGGTGGTCTCCCTTCCACTCTTGTCCTTTTGCCATCTGAGCGGTGTAGGGGTGAGATATACTCACTCCCTCTGTTGCCCGCTGTGGGAACTGTGGCAGAGCTTTTCTTAGCCCTTTCCTCCTAATATGAGAGTACCTTCTCTCTAGCCTGTTCTGGAGTAAGATCTTCTTGCAGTAAGCGGAGGTATCATCTTCTCCACCGGGCTCTCCCAACGTGGATAGCGGAACCGATAATCGCTTCCTATTTATTTAGAAGTATGCTCCATACCCCTGGACGAGGTGCCGGGCCGATTGTCACTGGTCGAGGTTAATCTCCTACCAGAATCACCCTTCTTCCCCTCCAGGGTATTTTCCGGAGCTGTACCCTCCAAACTGATTGTTTGTTTTCGGTCTTGCTAGTGGCTCCCCACTAGCTCGACCGGTATTCATTTTTGTTGCTCCACTCATAGTGTGTTCTTACGAGTAGCTGTCCACCTCTACAAAGCCTCGCATGTAGAGGTAAGGGGTAAGTTGGTTGTTTTCACAATCTTCATCTAATAATTCTTATTCTTTAACGGTTTTTAAAGTGAAGGGAAAGAAGTATCTGTTTTTTGAATAGCCTTCAAAAATTTTCTTCCATTCATAAAGATCCTAGAAATATATTGAGAACATTCCGATTCGGATATTTTATAAGTATCTACAGGGTACTGTAATATAAGGGTACGGCCTGGCTAGTTTTTTCTCGAATATGTTGATGGTATTGTCTCTATTTTCTTCTAGGGCTTCCCATATATTTTTTACTTCCATTATATACATTATATATTTTTTCAATTTGTTATCTGCTGTGTATATTTTTTGTAATAATATGGCAGCTTTCTCTATTCCATCTTCTTCATCTATAAAGTTTAACTGATTGCGTTTCTAGCATATTAACAAGAATTCACTTTAGTTCTATTTGACAGTTAGATTTGACAGTACAATATTTCTATATCTGCAAATAATTAGAGTATTAGAGCCACATTAAAGCTCCATTTTTTTAATAGATATTCCTCTACCTGGCACCCAGTTCGTTACATACGAAAGCGTGCTTTTACCCAATAGCAGTATGAGTTCAGTTCCTTTAGATCTGCCCTTATTGCATAGAACTACCTCATATACACAAATAGATGCTTTGCTTGAAACTATGTTGTTTGAAGTTCAAGAACAAGAAAAACTATTTGGATTAGATTTGGATGTATTAGAGCCTGAGCCACAATGTCTCAATACTTTAGAATTACTGCCTAGTACTGATGCAATAATAGAAGTACCTATTAAAAAGATGATACGTAAACCAAAAATATATGAAACCACTCAAGAAATTATTGTGAATCAAGATGAGTCACCTTATGATTTGATTTCTTTTACTGGAAATCCTAAAGCTGAATCAATTCATGAGTATGATGACGTAATTTTCAAAGAAAACATAACAGATTTAGAAGAAATAACCAAAAACATAAATAATTTAGTAACATCTGTGGAAGAAGAAGAACATAGACTACTTACTAATCATCCTGAAGATGAATACCTCGAAAAACCTTTCACTTATAAAATTGATTTTCAAAGAGCAAATACTGCATCTAGTGAATCTTTAAGTGACCACTATCAAGATAGTTTAAATGAGCCAAATGAACAAAAAGAATCATCCGCTGACGAAGATTATGAATACATCGAAAATACTCCATTAGTAAATTCCATGCATATTAGAGACAACAGAACAGGAGATGATATTTGGTGGGAAGGAACCTATCGTAACCTTAGTATTGTACCAGAGGAAGACGAAGAAAACCAAAGCTTACTAGGCAGTTGTTATTCTAACAAATCCTATTCGGCCAAAGCTTATTCACCTTTAATAGAAACTACAGTTTTTGAAAGATCTCCTTTACTCAACGCTTGCCAAAAGGAAGCTTCCGTTGAAGTTAATGAATCTAGTGATGAAAGTTCATCGGTCATTTCTTCTAGTTCTGAAGAAGGAGCTTACGAAGTAACTAATAAAGTAGTTAAAGCTGAAGTGAAACTTTTAGTTAAAACTTCAGATAAAGGCAAGGAAGCTATTGAAATTCGATCGGTACGAGAGTTTCTGGATGATCCTGTTCAAAATATTAATAACCAAGAATCTACTAAACTACTGAAACAAAAAAGTCAAACTTTACCTAGTAAATTAAGTGAAAAATTAAGCAACTTCACCCAAAAATTTACTGGATTAATTGATAAAAAGAGATCCAGCTCATATTCACTTTTGATAGACAATCGTAAGGAGGAGAATAAGGAAAATTCGTCAATGAAACCATCGTATATTTTACAAAATTTGTTTGTTAGAAATCTGGACCAAGATAAAAATTCTAACTTATTGGCTTCAAAAGAAATATCGCGCAGTAAAACGGAGCTTCTTGCTACTTCAAACAAACGTTTTCCTCTGGAATACGATCCAAGCACTTGTGTAGAGGAAAAAGATAATTCGAAAGTTGATCTTTTTGCAAATGTACCTTTCTATCCCTGTTACGAACAATACACTAATAAACCAAAATCTGAAATTCCCTATTCAATTGAATTTATTTCTAACCCATTTACTGAGACTCCCAATATTCCTGAAGCATACTGTGATTGGCTACACGCAAAAGAGGATGAATATATAGGTAACGTTGGTGATTTAGAATTGCTAAATTTAACTCGTGCTGACTCATACGCATGGGTTTGGATTGTAGTTATTTGATTTTTCAACTAATATTATGAAACATATCGTGCATTAGCCAAGGTAAGAATATTATTTATGGATAAGAATCTTTGATAAATTCTATATTTACGGTTATAAGTTTTGGTAGTTTAGAAAAGCTTGTTGGATATTGCATGTTCTTACAGGAAAACCGACTATATCTCGTACCGAAGACCGACCATTCGTTAATAAAAAATCGCTTTACGATTTAACTAATGCTCTAATTCAATCTGAGTCACGCGCCGAACCTTATCATACCCACACAGAGAAATATTACAAACACGATCTAGAAAAACCGCTCACCGACGATGATTCTACTCCTCTTAAAGATGATAAAAAACGAAAAAGAGGTATTTTTGGTACTCTCAAAAATTTCGTTAATAAATCCTACGATTCCGATTCCGAATCCGAAAAGTCATCACCTAAAAAAGAGAAAAAGAAGAAAGATAATAAGAAGAAACCAATCGATCTTCCTTCCGAAGTTCCTGTACCACCACCAAGAAAACCTAAACTTCCAACACCTCCATTAGATTCCAAATACGATGATATTCCATATTTTGAAACAAGTCCAACAGAAACACCCGAACATGTAATCAGAGTTACTAAATCTTACAAACCTTCTCCCCCAGCACCAGTTACAGATTTAGATGAGTTAAATACAGAAGTACCAGTTAACATAACTCACAAAGCTAAAGAAATAGTTCACGCAGTACTAGCAGATGGTGAACAAACAGCTAGAGATAAACGATCTAAATCACCTAAAAAACAAAAAATTGTTATCCTTGAAGAGAAAGTAACGAAAACTTTCTCCCCATTAACTGTTGAAGGAGAAGAATTCACAATAACCATAGATCCTACAAAGAAGGATTCGCCAAAGAAAACAAGAGAAATCTTCACTTTAAATATTGACGAAACCGATGCCCAAATCGAAAAAGAAATATTAGAAAAATCTCCAATTCTACCCGAAGACAGTTTAATTAAACCATTCGTTCACATACAAGAAGAACCTTCTAGACCCATACGAAGTCATGTATACGAAGATATTTTAGAACCCCAACTATGTTTATACCCCGACAAAAGATTCGATTCTAGCGAAATTAAAAAGCTTACTAATGAACTAATCCTAAATGAAATGAGTTTCACAGGATGGGCTGATGATAAACACAATATATTTAAACCACTCTCCGTCCGACCTGAAGAGCTAGATGATAAAGAAGTTGATGGTAAGATAACAGACAGTCAAAAACTGAAACGCAAACATGGTGGTAAACTCTTTGGTCTATTTGGAAAACCGTCCAAGGACGATTCTGATGATGACAGTAGTCGAAAAGAAGTTATCGAAAAACAAGATAAAGAAACATCTAAAGAAATCCTCTTCCAACCCGACACAGTACAAGAAGATTCATTAAAATCTAATAAAATGAAAAGAACTAAAAGTAAAGCTAAGGACGAAAAAAAATTCTTAGGATTATTTAAAATAAACAAAGCTGACGAAAGGAAACCTGCTTTTTCAGATACTGTAATCAAGGACATGATTGAATCTACCGCTTTTATTAAAGAAGAAGTTGACAAATATCATGACGTTAGACCAATACTAAATATAAATCAACAAAACAGAGCTATTACAACTTCTCCCGAAAAAACAACATCAAAAACTGAGCCTGTTTTTAAAGAAGAACACTTTATTGAAAAGAAAGATTCTATCAAAAGAGGTAAACCAAAAATTATATTAACCGCTAGCGCTACTAAAGATATACAAGACGAAACTGACATAAAACAAAAAAGAGAAAGTAGTCCCACCAAGATAATCACAACAATTGAAGAGTCCAAGAAAATAATTAAGAAAACAGAAATAAGGATTGAACCAGTTGTACCCGGTACAGTTTCGAAATTACAATTGAAATCGCCAGAAAAACTGAAGAATAAAGATGAACCAGATTTGAAAACTGAATTTAAAGAAACAACAAATAAAACAATTAAATATTTAGCAGAAAGTAACGAATTTTTGATAGGTAAAAAAGATGATATCCGTACTATTTCTCAGACAATTGATACAGCAGTTACTAAAAAAGAGGAAACTTTACAAAAAATGACCGTACCTGCTACTTCCGTAAAAACTGATGATGGCAAAAGTTTCTTGGAAGAAGAAATCAAAAAGTATCATGATGTTCGTCCTGTTATAGATTCAGTAGCTGAGGAAAAATCAATAGTTAAGGAAAACATTGAAATTACAAAAACTGTTGAAGAACCCAAAAAAATAGAAGAATCCCCCAAGAAATCTAAAAGAGAGACATCTGTAGACAGAGACACTAAAAATGAAAAACCTGCCTTGTCGGCAAGTGTTGTGAAAAATATGTCTGAAAGTGATACTTTCTTGAAAGATGAAATTGAGAAATATCATGACGTTCGTCCTCTTATAAAAACTCTGACGGCTGAATTAACAACTCAGAAATCTGAATTTAACGATCAGAGACCAGACATAATACCTAGAAAATCAAAAAGTAAACAGGAAAAGATTGGTCCAATTTTTGTAATCGACAAAAATAAAGATCAAACGAAAAATGAAAGCAAACCAACTTTAGCTACTAACAGATCTCAAAATGTGCCTGACACTGGTGATGATGATCGTTCAAAACTTATTGCAGTAGAAGCGGAACCTATCAAATACGGAACAACAAAAATTGTAGAATTAACAGAAGAAAAACAAAAGCAAGAAAAATCGCCAAAGAAATCCAAAGACAAAACAGACAAAGACAGTGGAAGCATTTTTGGGATATTTAAAAAGAAAACAGGATCTTTGGAAAGAGGTGTCACTATTGAAACTGTTAGTACAAAACCCACGCTTTCTGCAACTGTTATCAAGAATATGAATGATTCTGACACATTCTTGAAAGATGAAATTGATAGATACCATGATGTAAAACCCTTTTTACAACAGCCTGTTCTAGAAGAACATGTTAAAGTTGATGTTAGAAAAGCTCTGGTAGTTGAGCAAGCTGCAGAAAAACCACATAAAACATCTAAGGAAAAATCAGAAAAAGATAGTGGAAGAGTTTTTGGAATATTCAAGAAGAAAACTGGATCCTTAGAAAGAGGTGTTACTGCACAAACTGTTTCTGTGAACGAGAAACCTGCACTCTCAACAACTGTTATCAAAGATATGAATGATACTGACACATTCCTGAAGGATGAGATAAATATTTATCATGATGTTAGACCTGTAATAAAGAAACCTGTACTCGAAGAATATTCGAAGGTAGATGTTGAAGCAACACCAGTGACTGAACAAATTACAGAAAAAGTCGAAAAAAAATCTAAAGACAAATCACACAAAGAAAGCATTTTTGGAAAAATTAAAAAGAAAACGGGATCATTGGAGAAAAAGGTTACAGTGGAAACTGTTTCTATGCAAGATAAACCTGCACTTTCAGCAACAGTTATTAAAGATATGAATGATACTGACACATTCTTGAAAGATGAGATAAATATTTATCTTGACGTAAGGCCTATAGTGAAGAAACCTGTTCAAGAAGAGCATGTTAAGGTAGATGTCAAAGCGGCGCCAATGATCGAGAAAGCCGCAGAAAAATTACCTAAAAAATCTAAGCAAAAATCAGAAAAAGACGGTGAAAGCATTTTTGGAATATTTAAAAAGAAATCAGGATCATCAGAAAGAGGTGCTACCGTTCAAACAGTTTCTTTGCAAGGCAAACCTGCACTTTCGGCAATTGTTATCCAAGATATAAACGATACTAATACATTCTTGAAAGACGAAATTGATAGATACCACGATGTAAGACCCGTTGTTAAACAGCCAGCTCTAGAAGATAAAATAATAATAGATGATTCATCATCCACAGCAGTCAAGGAAATTCCAGAAAAATCACCGAGAAAGTCGAAAGATAAAACTGAGAAAGAAGGAAAGGGTGTGTTTGGCATATTTGCAACGAAGGACAAACCCATTAAGAGTGATATCAAAATAAAAACAGTAACCACACAAGAAAAACCTACTCTTTCAGTTACTGTTCTCAAAAACATGAATGATAGTGACACATTATTGAAGGACGAAATTGATAGATACCACGATGTAAGACCTATCGTGAAACAGCCAGCTCTAAAAGAACAAATAATCATAGATGATAGTAGACTATCCACGGCAATGAAACAAACTCCAGAAGAATCACCGAGAAAGTCAAAAGATAAACCTGCAAAAGAAGGAAAAGGAGTGTTTGGCATATTTGAAAAGGAAGACAAACCTATTAAATCCAATATCAAAATAGAAACAGTTACCACACAAGAGAAACCTGTTCTTGCAGTTACTGTTATCAAAAATATGAATGATACTGACACATTCTTAAAGGATGAAATTGATAGATACCACGATGTGAGACCTATCGTGAAGCAACAAGTTCTGGAAGAACAAATAATGGTTGATGACAGTAGATCATCCACAACAACGGAACAGACGCTAGGAAAATCACCGAAAAAGTCAAAAGATAAACATGCAAAAGAAGGAAAAGGAGTGTTGGGCATATTTGGAAAGAAAGACAAACCTAGCAAAAGCGATATCAAAATAAAAACTGACACATTCTTGAAGGACGAAATTGATAGATACCACGATGTGAGATCTATCGTAAAGCAACAAGTTCTGGAAGAACAAATAATGGTTGATGATAGTATATCATCCACAACGGAGCAAACTCTAGAAAAATCACCGAAAAAGTCTAAAGATAAACCTGCAAAAGAAGGAAAAGTAGTGTTGGGGATATTTGGAAAGAAAGATAAACCTAGCAAAAGCGATATCAAAATAGAAACAGTTACCACACAGGAGAAACCGGCTCTTTCAATTACAGTTATCAAAGACATGAATGATACTGACACTTTCTTGAAGGACGAAATTGATAGATACCACGATGTGAGACCTATCGTGAAGCAACAAGTTCTGGCAGAACAAATACTGGTTGATGACAGTAGATCATCCACAAGAACAGAACAAACTCTAGAAAAATCACCGAAAAAGTCAAAAGATAAACCTGCAAAAGAAGGAAAAGGAGTGTTGGGCATATTTGGAAAGAAAGACAAACCTAGCAAAAGCGATATCAAAATAGAAACAGTTACCACACAGGAGAAACCGGATCTTTCAGTTACAGTTATCAAAGACATGAATGATACTGACACTTTCTTGAAGGACGAAATTGATAGATACCACGATGTCAGACCTATCGTAAGTCAACAAGCTCTAAAAGAACAAATAATCGTGGATAATAGTAAATCCTTCGCAATAACGGAGCAAACTAAAGAAAAATCACCGGAAAAGTCAATAGATAAACCTGCAAAAGAAGGGAAAGGGGTGTTGGGCATATTTGGAATTAAAGGGAAACCCATCAAAAGCGCTACCAAAATAGAAACAGTTACTACACAAGAGAAACCTGCTATTTCAGTTACTGTAATCAAAGACATGAATGATACTGACACATTCTTGAAGGACGAAATTGATAGATACCACGATGTGAGATCTATCGTAAAGCAACAAGTTCTGGAAGAACAAATAATGGTTGATGATAGTATATCATCCACAACGGAGCAAACTCTAGAAAAATCACCGAAAAAGTCTAAAGATAAACCTGCAAAAGAAGGAAAAGTAGTGTTGGGGATATTTGGAAAGAAAGACAAACCTAGCAAAAGCGATATCAAAATAGAAACAGTTACCACACAGGAGAAACCGGCTCTTTCAATTACAGTTATCAAAGACATGAATGATACTGACACTTTCTTGAAGGACGAAATTGATAGATACCACGATGTGAGACCTATCGTGAAGCAACAAGTTCTGGCAGAACAAATACTGGTTGATGACAGTAGATCATCCACAAGAACAGAACAAACTCTAGAAAAATCACCGAAAAAGTCAAAAGATAAACCTGCAAAAGAAGGAAAAGGAGTGTTGGGCATATTTGGAAAGAAAGACAAACCTAGCAAAAGCGATATCAAAATAAAAACAGTTAGCACACAGGAGAAACCGGCTCTTTCAGTTACAGTTATCAAATACATGAATGATACTAACACTTTCTTGAAGGACGAAATTGATAGATACCACGATGTGAGACCTATCGTAAAGCAACAAGTTCTGGAAGAACAAATAATCGTGGATAATAGTAAATCCTTCGCAATAACGGAGCAAACTAAAGAAAAATCACCGGAAAAGTCAATAGATAAACCTGCAAAAGAAGGGAAAGGGGTGTTGGGCATATTTGGAATTAAAGGGAAACCCATCAAAAGCGCTACCAAAATAGAAACAGTTACTACACAAGAGAAACCTGCTATTTCAGTTACTGTAATCAAAGACATGAATGATACTGACACATTCTTGAAGGACGAAATTGATATATATCACGATGTGAGACCTATCGTGAAGCAACAAGTTCTGGAAGAACAAATAAAGGTTGATGATAGTATATCATTCACAACGGAGCAAACTCCAGAAAAATCACCGAAAAAGTCTAAAGATAAACCTGCAAAAGAAGGAAAAGGAGTGTTGGGGATATTTGGAAAGAAAGACAAACCTAGCAAAAGCGATATCAAAATAGAAACAGTTACCACACAGGAGAAACCGGCTCTTTCAATTACAGTTATCAAAGACATGAATGATACTGACACTTTCTTGAAGGACGAAATTGATAGATACCACGATGTGAGACCTATCGTGAAGCAACAAGTTCTGGCAGAACAAATACTGGTTGATGACAGTAGATCATCCACAAGAACAGAACAAACTCTAGAAAAATCACCGAAAAAGTCAAAAGATAAACCTGCAAAAGAAGGAAAAGGAGTGTTGGGCATATTTGGAAAGAAAGACAAACCTAGCAGAAGCGATATCAAAATAGAAACAGTTACCACACAGGAGAAACCGGCTCTTTCAGTTACAGTTATCAAAGACATGAATGATACAGACACTTTCTTGAAGGACGAAATTGATAGATACCACGATGTGAGACCTATCGTGAAGCAACAAGTTCTGGAAGATCAAATAATGGTTGATGACAGTAGATCATCCATAAGAACAGAACAAACTCTAGAAAAATCACCGAAAAAGCCAAAAGATAAACCTGCAAAAGAAGGAAAAGGAGTGTTGGGCATATTTGGAAAGAAAGACAAACCTAGCAAAAGCGATATCAAAATAGAAACATTTACCACACAAGAGAAACCGGCTCTTTCAGTTACAGTTATCATAGACATGAATGATACTGACACTTTCTTGAAGGACGAAATTGATAGATACCACGATGTGAGACCTATCGTGAAGCAACAAGTTCTGGCAGAACAAATAATGGTTGATGACAGTAGATCATCGACAAGAGCAGAACAAAATCTAGAAAAATCACCGAAAAAGTCAAAAGATAAACCTACAAAAGAAGGAAAAGGAGTGTTGGGGATATTTGGAAAGAAAGACAAACCTAGCAAAAGCGATATCAAAATAGAAACAGTTACCACACAGGAGAAACCGGCTCTTTCAGTTACAGTTATCAAAGACATGAATGATACTGACACTTTCTTGAAGGACGAAATTGATAGATACCACGATGTGAGACCTATCGTGGAGCAACAAGTTCTAGAAGAACAAATAATGGTTGATGACAGTACATCATCCATAAGAACAGAACAAACTCTAGAAAAATCACCGAAAAAGTCAAAAGATAAACCTACAAAAGAAGAAAAGGGAGTGTTGGGCATATTTGGAAAGAAAGACAAACCTATCAAAATAGAAACAGTTACCACACAGGAGAAACCGGCTCTTTCAGTTGCAGTTATCAAAGACATGAATGATACAGACACTTTCTTGAAGGACGAAATTGATAGATACCACGATGTGAGACCTATCATGAAGCAACAAGGTCTGAAAGAACAAATAATGGTTGATGACAGTAGATTATCCACAAGAACCGAACAAACTCTAGAAAAATCACCGAAAAAGTCAAAAGATAAACCTACAAAAGAAGGAAAAGGAGTGTTGGGCATATTTGGAAAGAAAGACAAACCTAGCAAAAGCGATATCAAAATAGAAACAGTTACCACACAGGAGACACCAGCTCTTTCAGTTACAGTTATCAAAGACATCAATAATACTGACACTTTCTTGAAGGATGAAATTGATAGATACCACGATGTGAGACCCATCGTGAAGCAACAAGTTCTGGAAGAACAAATTATAGTTGATGATATTATATCATCCACAACAACGGAGCAATCTCTAGAAAAATCACCGAAAAAGTCAAAAGATAAACCTGCAAAAGAAGGAAAAGGAGTGTTGGGCATATTTGGAAAGAAAGACAAACCTAATAAAACCGATATCAAAATAGAAACAGTGACCACACAAAAGAAACCTGAACTTTCAGTTACTGTTATCAAAAATATGAAAGACACTGACGCATTCTTGAAGGACGAAATTGATAAATACCACGATGTAAGACCTATCTTGAAACAACAAGCTCTGGAAAAACAAATAATCATGGATGATAGTCGATCATCCACAACAACGGAACAAACTCCAGAAAAATCACAAAAGTCAAATGAAAAACCTGAAAAAGAAGGAAAGGGGGTGTTTAGCATATTTGCAAAGAAAGAAAAACCTAGTGAAACCGATATCAAAATAGAAACAGTTACCACACGTGAGAAACCGACTCTTTCAGTTACAGTAATCAAACACATGAATAATACTGACACTTTCTTAAAGGACGAAATTGATAAATATCATGATGTGAAACCTATCGTGAAGCATAAAACTCTTGAAGAACAAATAATCGTGGATGATAGTAAATCTATCACAGTTACGAATCAAACTCCAGGAAAAGCACCCAAAAATTCAGAAGATAAAACTGAAAGAGAAGGAGAGGGGGTGTTTGGCATAGTTGAAAAGGAAGACAAGCCTAGTAAATCCGATATCAAAATAGAAACAGTTACCACTCAAGAGAAACCTGCTCTTTCAGTTACTGTTATCAAAGACATTAATGATACTGACACTTTCTTGAAGGACGAGATTGATAGATACCACGATGTGAAACCTATCGTAAAGCAACAAGCTCTAGAAGAACAAATAATGGTGTACGATAGTAAAACCATCACAGTAACGGAGCAAACTCTAGAAAAATCACCAAAAAAGTCAAAAGAAAAATCTGAAAAAGATGGAAAGGGATTGTTTGGCATATTTGGAAAAAAAAGCAAACCTAGTAAAAGCGATATCAAGATTGAGACAGTTACCACACCAAAAAAACCTGAACTTTCAGTTACTGTTATCAAAGATATGAATGATACTGTCACATTCTTGAAGGATGAAATTGATAAATATCATGATGTGAAACCTGTCGTGGAGCAACAAGCTCTGGAAGAACCTATAAACGTGGATGATAGTAAATATATCACAGTAACGGAGCAAACTAAAGAAAAATCACCGAAAAAGTCAAAAGATATACCTGAAAATGAAGGAAAGGGAATGTTTGGCATATTTTCAAAGAAACACAAACCTAGTAAAAGCGATATCAAAATAGAAACGTCTACCACACATGAAAGACCTGACCTTTCAGTCACTGTTATCAAAGACATGAATGATACTGACATATTCTTGAAGGACGAAATTGATAGATACCACGATGTGAGACCTATCGTGATGCAACAAGCTCTGGAAGAACAAATAATGGTTGACGATAGTAATTCCATCACAGAATTGAAGCAAACTCCAGAAAAATCACCGAAAAAGTCGAAAGATAAAACTGCAAAAGAAATAAAAGGAGTGGTGGGCATATTTGGAATTAAAGACAAACCCATCAAAAGCGATACCAAAATAGAGACAGTTACCACGGAAGAAAAACCTGCTCTTTCAGTTACTGTTATAAAAGACATGAATGATACTGACACATTCTTGAAGGATGAAATTGATAAATATCATGATGTGAAACATATCGTGAAACAGACAGCTCTCGAAAAACAAATAATCATGGATGAAAGTAGATCATCCACAGCAACAGAACAAACTCCAGAAAAATCAACGAAAAAATCAAAAGAAAAACATGAAAAAGGAGACAAGGGAGTGTTTGGCATATTCGGAAAGAAAGAAAAATCTAGTGAAAGCGTTACCAAAATAGAAACAGTTACCATACAAGAAAAACCTGCCCTTTCAGTTACCATTGTCAAAGACATGAATGATACTGACACGTTCTTGAAGAAAGAAATTGATAGATATCATGATGTGAAACCTATCGTGAAGCAGCCAGCTCTAAAAGAACAAATAATCATAGATGATGGTAGATCATCAACAGCAGCGGAACTAACTCCAGAAAAATCACCAAGAAAGTCAAAAGATAAACCTCAAAAAGAAGGTAAGGGAGTGTTTGGCATATTTGGAAAGGGAGAAAAATCTAGTAAAAGCGATATTAAGATAAAACCGGTCACCTCACAAGAAAAACCTGCTCTTTCAGTCACTGTTATTAGAGATATGAATGATACTGACACATTCTTGAGGGACGAAATTGATAAATATCATGATGTGAAACCTGTTGTAAAGCACCCTATTTTAGAAGAACATGTAAAGATAGATATCCAATCAGCAAAAATAATTGATCAAACTCCAGGAATAAAATCTACAAAATCAAAAGATAAACCCCAGCAAGGCATAAATATCTTTGGAGTTTTCAAGAAAACGGAAGGATCTGTAGAAAAAAGCGTAGCAGTGGAAACAGCAGATCAAGATGGCAAACACATACTTTCCAATACTATTCTTAGAGACATGACCAATACATTCTTGAAAGATGAAATTGATAGACATCATGATGTTAGACCTATTATAAAAAAAGCAGTTCAAGAAAGATATTTCAAAACAGATGCTAGAGCAAGCCCGGCTATTGAACAAATGCCAGAAATATATAAATCATCTAAATCCAAGGAAGAAAAAGAAAGCAGTGGCATCTTTAGTATATTCAAAAAGAAGAGTGGCTCTGTTGAAAAAGATGCCAAAGTAATTGATAAAGCTGCATTATCCGCCGATGTAATAAAAAACATATCAGACACTGATAGTTTTCTAAAAGATGAAATCGAAAGATATCACGATGTTCGACCAGCTATAATATCCCAATCAATCGAAAAACGAGAATTACGAACGAAGCAAACAGAACAAAAATTACCTGACAGGCGGGAAACCAAAGTAAAAATAGTACCAACATTTGATGTAAGCAAAAAGATGGATGATTCAAAAGCGAAAAAGAATATTGAACCTGCCGTGGTGAAGCTACCAACAGAACAGTCACCAATAAAAGATAGTGCTAAACTTGAAAAGAAAAAATCTACAGAGAAAGATGAATCAGAAGATGCAAATGAAGATGTTATCGATAAATATTATGAAGTTCACCATATTTTGGAAAAAGCCGAACATCAAACAACCGAACCTGATTTTGTTAAACATGTTACACTTGAGCCAGAAAGAAAACTTGTTACTATTGAAAGAGAAATCACAATAGAAGTATTTGATTTAGAAGGTAAGCCTGAGTCTAAAGCTATTATTAAACAACAGTTACCAGCATCTGATAACTTCCTAAATACAGAAATTCAAAAGTACCATGATGTTCGTCCAATTACTCAAAAATCTGATGATACTGTGGATACTGCTTTGCTCAAAGAATCAAAAACAACTGTGGACAAAGTAGGTTTTGGTCCTTTTGGAGTATTCAAGAAAAAGGGTTCTGAGGAAGAACACATTGAAAGAAAATCAGAAGATAAAGAAAATATACAAGACCGCGATACCTCAACAGTTGAAACAGTTAAACAAGAAGTTAAAGAACAACCTAAGTCTACTATAATTGAACCCAAATTAGAAGTTGCTACAATGGAGATTGAAGAAAAAGATATTCCCATAACTAAACAAAAAGATTGTGACGAAAACACTGGTATATTCGGAATTTTCAAAAAGAAACCAAAAGAGGAAACGACAGAAGTGAAAACGGAAGTTGTATTCGACGGAATTTTCGAGAATATGAAACATTCTGACGGTTTCTTAAAAACTGAAGTTGATAAATATCATGATGTACGTCCCCAGATGAAAATTAGTGAAACCCCCGAACCAGTTATTAGAGATTCTACCATTGTAACTATAGAACAAAAGGAAATCCCAAACGCAGAAAGCAAACGTATACTAGAAGAAAGAGAAAGATTTGTTACTTCAACAATCACCAAAATATCCGAGCCAAAATTAGAAACAATTGAAAGAGTCACCGAATCTCAAACTGGTGTCAGCGATCCAACTGAATTGAAATTAACGGAAACTACTGTTGAAACATCTACTCAGTTACCACATTTGGCTACTGTGAAAGTATCAGATCCAGAAGTTTTACCTGAGTATAAAAAGGACGGTATTTTTGGAATTTTCAAAAAGAAGCCACAAGATGATAAAAAAGTTACTAGCCCACCACCTCTGTCCCAAATTGTCATTAAACACATGCAAGACAGTGATAGATTTTTGAAAGATGAAATAGAAAAGTATCATGATGTTCGTCCAGTTATAAAAGAAGATGTAACTGCAATATCCACTGTAGAAAAACCAGTTACCATACTGAAAACCAAACAGAAATATCCTGATGGACAAAAAGGGGGTGTATTTGGGGTTTTCAAGAAAAGAGACAGATCTACCGATAGAGAAGTTAAAGCTCTTTCTGGAGAATTTGAGGACCCAAAGTTAGTTGAAAAGGATAATGAAATTGTAGTAAAAAGTGTCACTGAACAAATACATATGGAACCAACAAGAGAAACTGAACAAATTGTTAAAACACCAAAATATACAGAAAATCAAGAAGAAAAAAGCGGACTGTTTGGTATATTCAAGAAGAAGTCGGGATCGTTGGACCGAGATGTTAAAGGAAGTACAAAGGAAATAGAAATAACACCTCTTCAAAAAGATAAAAGGCCAGAAAAAAGAAGTCCTATATTTGGAATTAAAAAACAAAAAATTGTATTGTCAGAAGATACTCTGAAACATATGTCTGATACCAACAGTTTTCTTGAAACGGAAATCGATAAATACCATGATGCAAGACCGATTATTGAAAAAACCGAGTCACACGTTGTTGATCAAGAAGAAAAAACAACAAAAAAATTCAAGGATAAAAGTAAAGACGCAGGAAAAAGTGGTATTTTTGGAATTTTTAAGAAAAAGACTGGATCTTTAGAAAGAGACAACAAAGTAATCATATCAGATACCAAATATTTCGAAAAACCGTCCGAACATGTAGATATTACACCCAAAGAAACGGTATCTCAAATAAACGACAGTCTCTCATTCCTAACTACTGAAATTGATAAGTATCATGATACCCGTCCAGTTATAGGAATTGTCGAACAAAAAGATATAAGCACCAGTAGATCAACTAAAGCAGGAACCACAGCAGAAGATTTACAAAAAACTAAATTAGACGATAAACTTTTTGAAATTCTGAAAGATGAAGCTCCAACACGAACAATAACTACTACAATCACGAAACAAGAGATCCCTAGTGGAGAAAGAGTTATTAAAGAAAAAACGGAAGTAATAACTGGTACTATTCAGTTAGCACCTGACGTTCTGGATGACGTAGAAAAATTAGAAAGAGAAATTAATATACAATTGGAGAGTATAAAGAAACAAACAAGTATTGACACCGATAATAAGAGTAAAACATTAGGAGAAGAAATTCCTTCAGCGCATGTGGAACTGATGTCTCAACAAATTCAGTTGGACAAACCAACCATTATTGATAGTGTAAAACCTGTAAAGAGTGAAATAGAAAAAGGTGAACTCGAATCTGTATTATTAACATCTAAAAGGGAGGACAAACAAAATCTCCCTGAGAAAACAATACAAGGAATTGAAGACAGTACAAACTTTTTACGGACAGAAATTGATGTATTCCATGACGTACGACCATTTATTCAACTGGAGGAAACGGAAATATCCACGCTCCACGAAAAATCCAAACCTAAAGACTATAAAGAAGAGAAAAGTGGCATTTTTAGTATATTCAAGAAAAAAACTGGATCACTCGAAAGAGGCGTTAGAGGTGCTCCAAAAGATATTACTGATGAAACCACAGTACTCGAAATAAAAACCAAAGTGGTGCCCGTAGACATCTCCAAACAGGGAGAACTGACCGATACGGATGAAAAAAGAGATGAATCAATAGTCAAACAAAAAGAATCTGAAAGTCCGCAACATCTGACAGATAAAAAAGAAGAGAAACAGGATAAAAAACAAAAAGAAAGTGCAATAGGAGGGTTGTTTGGTATCTTCAAGAAAAAGGCCGGATCATTAGAAAGAGACGTTAAAGGTGTAACAATAGACATAGCAGAAGATACCAAACATGTTATAGAACAAACTGAATCTGATGTAACTTCTGTTTTTTACGATATAATAGATGAACAGGAACCATCCAAAACTGCTTCTAAATTAGCCGATAGCGATACATTCCTCAAAACGGAGGTTGACAAATATCATGATGCTAAACCAGTCATGTCGATAGTTTCACAAAAAGATATTTCGTCGTCTGCTGGAATACCATCACAATCACTAACGGTAACAACAGGCAAAATCAAAGATGCTAAAATTATTCAACCTGACGCTACGACTGAAAAGTTAAAGGATGAGAGTCCAAAAAGAACGATTACCACTACTGTTACGAAACAAGAAATACCTCATGGGGAAAGAACTACTACAATTACAACTGAACTAGTAACGGGTACTGTTCAATTACCTTCTGATACTTTAACTGATATAGATAAATTAGAGGAAGGAGTTGATACAAAACTAGAATTGTTGAAGAAAGAAGCAAGTGCTGCTGATGACGAAATTAAGAAAGAAACAGTTCAAGTAATTGAAAATGCAGGATTCCCTCTCCAGTCCGACAAAGATTCCACATTCAGACGAGAGGGTCCAGAGTTAACCGGAGTTGCACCAAGAAAGCTTGAAGAGATCAGTACATTCTTACAGACAGAAATTGATAAATATCATGATGTACGCCCAATTATTCTGAAAGAAATTGAAGAACCATCAACTGCAACAATTGTAACTGTACCTTTGTCTGATGAAAAAGATACTAAAGTGAAAGATAGCAAGGGAGGCTTGTTTGGAATATTCAAGAAAAAGTCAGGATCCGTTGAGAAGGAGATAAAAACTTCCATAACAGAAATTTCTAAAGGAAAATCTGAGAGCGCTGGCCCTATATTCTATGTTGAGAAAGAAAAACCTTCTCTATCAGGAAAAACAGTTCAAGACATTGCTGACGGTATCAACTTAAGCTTAGATGAATCACTTCCCAAAGAACCATCTAAGCAACAAAGTGAAACGACAGAAAAACAAAAAGATGGCAAAAAAGGAGGATTATTTGGAATCTTCAAGAAAAAGACCGGATCATTAGAGAGAGACGTTAAAGGCATACCAAAAGATATAGCTAAAGAAACTAAATACATTGTAGAACAAAGTACGGATGATGCAACTTCTGTTGTTTCTGATATAATTACAAAACAGGAACCAACCAAAACTACTTCTAAATTAGCCGATAGCGATACATTCCTCAAAACAGAGGTTGACAAATATCATGATGCTAAACCAGTCATTTCGAAAATTCCACGAGAAGATATTTCGTTTTCTGCTAGATCAACATCACAATCACTAACAGTGACATCAGACAAAATCAAAGATGTTAAAATTATTCAACCTGATGCTACGATCGAAAAGTTAATGGATGACAGTCCAAAAAGAACAATCACCACTACTGTTACGAAACAAGAAATACCTCATGGAGAAAGAACTACAACAATTACAACTGAACTAGTAACGGGTACTATTCAATTACCTTCTGATACTCTAACTGATATAAATAAACTAGAGGAAGGAATTAATACAAAACTAGAGTTGTTGAAGAAAGAAGCAAGTGCTGCTGATAACGAAATTAAGAAAGAAACAGTTCAAGTAATTGAAAAAGCAGGATTCCCTCTCCAATCCGACACAGATTTCACATTCAAACAGGAGGGGCCGAAGTTAACCGAAGTGGCACCAAGAGAGCTTGAAGATATCAGTACATTCTTACAGACAGAAATTGATAAATATCATGATGTACGCCCAATTATTGTAAGAGAAATTGAAGAACCGTCAAATGCAACAATTGTAACTCCATCTTTGTCTGATGAGAAGGATACTAAAGTGAAAGATAGCAAGGGAGGTTTATTTGGAATATTCAAGAAAAAGTCAGGATCTGTTGAGAAGGAGATAAAGATTGCCACAACAGAAACTTCTAAAGAAAAATCTGAGAGAGTTGGACCCATATTTTATGTTGAGAAAGACAAACATCTATCAGAAAAAACAATTCAGGATATTGCTGACTGTAACAACATAAGCTTAGATGAATCACTTCCCAAAGAACCATCTAAGCAACAAAGTGAAACGACAGAAAAACAAAAAGATGGCAAAAAAGGAGGATTATTTGGAATCTTCAAGAAAAAGACCGGCTCATTAGAGAGAGACGTTAAAGGCATAACAAAAGATATAGCTAAAGAAACTAAATACATTGTAGAACAAAGTACGGATGATGCAACTTCTGTTGTTTCTGATATAATTACAAAACAGGAACCAACCAAAACTACTTCTAAATTAGCCGATAGCGATACATTCCTCAAAACAGAGGTTGACAAATATCATGATGCTAAACCAGTCATTTCGAAAATTCCACGAGAAGATATTTCGTTTTCTGCTAGATTACCATCACAATCACTAACAGTGACATCAGACAAAATCAAAGATGTTAAAATTATTCAACCTGATGCTACGATCGGAAAGTTAATGGATGAGAGTCCAAAAAGAACAATCACCACTACTGTTACGAAACAAGAAATACCTCATGGAGAAAGAACTACAACAATTACAACTGAACTAGTAACGGGTACTATTCAATTACCTTCTGATACTCTAACTGATATAAATAAACTAGAGGAAGGAATTAATACAAAACTAGAGTTGTTGAAGAAAGAAGCAAGTGCTGCTGATAACGAAATTAAGAAAGGAACAGTTCAAGTAATTGAAAAAGCAGGATTCCCTCTCCAATCCGACACAGATTTCACATTCAAACAGGAGGGGCCGAAGTTAACCGAAGTGGCACCAAGAGAGCTTGAAGAGATCAGTACATTCTTACAGACAGAAATTGATAAATATCATGATGTACGCCCAATTATTGTAAAAGAAATTGAAGAACCGTCAACTGCAACAATTGTAACTCCATCTTTGTCTGATGAGAAGGATACTAAAGTGAAAGATAGCAAGGGAGGTTTATTTGGAATATTCAAGAAAAAGTCAGGATCTGTTGAGAAGGAGATAAAGATTGCCACAACAGAAACTTCTAAAGAAAAATCTGAGAGAGTTGGACCCATATTTTATGTTGAGAAAGACAAACATCTATCAGAAAAAACAATTCAGGATATTGCTGACCGTAACAACATAAGCTTAGACGAATCACTTCCCAAAGAACCATCTGAGCAACAAAGTGAGATGACAGAAAAACAAAAAGATAGCAAAAAAGGAGGATTATTTGGAATCTTCAAGAAAAAGACCGGATCATTAGAGAGAGACGTTAAAGGCATACCAAAAGATATAGCTAAAGAAACTAAATACATTGTAGAAGAAAGTACGGATGATGCAACTTCTGTTGTTTCTGATATAATTACAAAACAGGAACCAACCAAAACTACTTCTAAATTAGCCGATAGCGATACATTCCTCAAAACAGAGGTTGACAAATATCATGATGCTAAACCAGTCATTTCGAAAATTCCACGAGAAGATATTTCGTTTTCTGCTAGATTACCATCACAATCACTAACAGTGACATCAGACAAAATCAAAGATGATAAAATTATTCAACCTGATGCTACGATCGAAAAGTTAATGGATGAGAGTCCAAAAAGAACAATCACCACTACTGTTGCGAAACAAGAAATACCTCATGGAGAAAGAACTACAACAATTACAACTGAACTAGTAACGGGTACTATTCAATTACCTTCTGATACTCTAACTGATATAAATAAACTAGAGGAAGGAATTAATACAAAACTAGAGTTGTTGAAGAAAGAAGCAAGTGCTGCTGATAACGAAATTAAGAAAGAAACAGTTCAAGTAATTGAAAAAGCAGGATTCCCTCTCCAATCCGACACAGATTTCACATTCAAACAGGAGGGGCCGAAGTTAACCGAAGTGGCACCAAGAGAGCTTGAAGAGATCAGTACATTCTTACAGACAGAAATTGATAAATATCATGATGTACGCCCAATTATTGTAAAAGAAATTGAAGAGCCGTCAACTGCAACAATTGTAACTCCATCTTTGTCTGATGAGAAGGATACTAAAGTGAAAGATAGCAAGGGAGGTTTATTTGGAATATTCAAGAAAAAGTCAGGATCTGTTGAGAAGGAGATAAAGATTGCCACAACAGAAACTTCTAAAGAAAAATCTGAGAGAGTTGGACCCATATTTTATGTTGAGAAAGACAAACATCTATCAGAAAAAACAATTCAGGATATTGCTGACCGTAACAACATAAGCTTAGACGAATCACTTCCCAAAGAACCATCTGAGCAACAAAGTGAGATGACAGAAAAACAAAAAGATGGCAAAAAAGGAGGATTATTTGGAATCTTCAAGAAAAAGACAGGATCATTAGAAAGAGACGTTAAAGGCATACCAAAAGATATAGATAAAGAAACTAAATACATTGTAGAACAAAGTACGGACGAAGCAACTGCTGTTGTTTCTCATATAGTTACAAAACAAGAACCAACCAAAACTATTTCTAAATTAGCCGATAGCGATACATTCCTCAAAACAGAGGTTGACAAATATCATGATGCTAAACCAGTCATGCCGATAGTTTCACAAAAAGATATTTCGTTGTCTTCTGGAATATCATCACAATCACTAACGGTAACAAGAGACAAAATCAAAGATGCTACAATTATTCAACCTGACGCTACGACCGAAAAGTTAAAGGATGAGAGTCCAAAAAGAACGATTACCACTACTGTTACGAAACAAAAAATACCTCATGGGGAAAGAACTACTACAATTACAACTGAACTAGTAACGGGTACTATTCAATTACCTTCTGATACTCTAACTGATATAAATAAACTAGAGGAAGGAATTAATACAAAACTAGAGTTGTTGAAGAAAGAAGCGAGTGCTGCTGATAACGAAATTAAGAAAGAAACAGTTCAAGTAATTGAAAAAGCAGGATTCCCTCTCCAATCCGACACAGATTTCACATTCAAACAGGAGGGGCCGAAGTTAACCGAAGTGGCACCAAGAGAGCTTGAAGAGATCAGTACATTCTTACAGACAGAAATTGATAAATATCATGATGTACGCCCAATTATTGTAAAAGAAATTGAAGAACCGTCAACTGCAACAATTGTAACTCCATCTTTGTCTGATGAGAAGGATACTAAAGTGAAAGATAGCAAGGGAGGTTTATTTGGAATATTCAAGAAAAAGTCAGGATCTGTTGAGAAGGAGATAAAGATTGCCACAACAGAAACTTCTAAAGAAAAATCTGAGAGAGTTGGACCCATATTTTATGTTGAGAAAGACAAACATCTATCAGAAAAAACAATTCAGGATATTGCTGACCGTAACAACATAAGCTTAGACGAATCACTTCCCAAAGAACCATCTGAGCAACAAAGTGAGATGACAGAAAAACAAAAAGATAGCAAAAAAGGAGGATTATTTGGAATCTTCAAGAAAAAGACCGGATCATTAGAGAGAGACGTTAAAGGCATACCAAAAGATATAGCTAAAGAAACTAAATACATTGTAGAAGAAAGTACGGATGATGCAACTTCTGTTGTTTCTGATATAATTACAAAACAGGAACCAACCAAAACTACTTCTAAATTAGCCGATAGCGATACATTCCTCAAAACAGAGGTTGACAAATATCATGATGCTAAACCAGTCATTTCGAAAATTCCACGAGAAGATATTTCGTTTTCTGCTAGATTACCATCACAATCACTAACAGTGACATCAGACAAAATCAAAGATGTTAAAATTATTCAACCTGATGCTACGATCGGAAAGTTAATGGATGAGAGTCCAAAAAGAACAATCACCACTACTGTTACGAAACAAGAAATACCTCATGGAGAAAGAACTACAACAATTACAACTGAACTAGTAACGGGTACTATTCAATTACCTTCTGATACTCTAACTGATATAAATAAACTAGAGGAAGGAATTAATACAAAACTAGAGTTGTTGAAGAAAGAAGCAAGTGCTGCTGATAACGAAATTAAGAAAGGAACAGTTCAAGTAATTGAAAAAGCAGGATTCCCTCTCCAGTCCGACAAAGATTCCACATTCAGACGAGAGGGGCCGAAGTTAACCGAAGCTGCACCAAGGAAGCTTGAAGACATCAGTACATTCTTACAGACAGAAATTGATAAATATCATGATGTACGCCCAATTATTGTAAAAGAAATTGAAGAACCATCAACTGCAACAATTGTAACTGCACCTTTGTCTGAGGAGAATGATACTCAACTGAAAGATAGCAAGGGAGGCTTGTTTGGAATATTCAAGAAAAAGTCAGGATCCGTTGAGAAGGAGATAAAAACTTCCATAACAGATATTTCTAAAGAAAAATCTGAGAGCGCTGGCCCTATATTCTATGTTGAGGAAGAAAAACCTTCTCTATCAGGAAAAACAGTTCAAGACATTGCTGAAGGTATCAACTTAAGCTTAGATGAATCACTTCCCAAAGAACCATCTAAGCAACAAAGTGAAACGACAGAAAAACAAAAAGATGGCAAAAAAGGAGGATTATTTGGAATCTTCAAGAAAAAGACCGGATCATTAGAGAGAGACGTTAAAGGCATACCAAAAGATATAGTTAAAGAAACTAAATACATTGTAGAACAAAGTACGGATGATGCAACTTCTGTTGTTTCTGATATAATTACAAAACAGGAACCAACCAAAACTACTTCTAAATTAGCTGATAGCGATACATTCCTCAAAACAGAGGTTGACAAATATCATGGTGCTAAACCAGTCATTTCGAAAATTCCACGAGAAGATATTTCGTTTTCTACTAGATTACCATCACAATCACTAACAGTGACATCAGACAAAATCAAAGATGTTAAAATTATTCAACCTGATGCTACGATCGAAAAGTTAATGGATGAGAGTCCAAAAAGAACAATCACCACTACTGTTACGAAACAAGAAATACCTCATGGAGGAAGAACTACAACAATTACAACTGAACTAGTAACGGGTACTATTCAATTACCTTCTGATACTCTAACTGATATAAATAAACTAGAGGAAGGAATTAATACAAAACTAGAGTTGTTGAAGAAAGAAGCAAGTGCTGCTGATAACGAAATTAAGAAAGAAACAGTTCAAGTAATTGAAAAAGCAGGATTGCCTCTCCAATCCGACACAGATTTCACATTCAAACAGGAGGGGCCGAAGTTAACCGAAGTGGCACCAAGAGAGCTTGAAGAGATCAGTACATTCTTACAGACAGAAATTGATAAATATCATGATGTACGCCCAATTATTGTAAAAGAAATTGAAGAACCGTCAACTGCAACAATTGTAACTCCATCTTTGTCTGATGAGAAGGATAGCAAGGGAGGTTTATTTGGAATATTCAAGAAAAAGTCAGGATCTGTTGAGAAGGAGATAAAGATTGCCACAACAGAAACTTCTAAAGAAAAATCTGAGAGCGCTGGACCCATATTTTATGTTGAGAAAGGAAAACCTTCTCTATCAGAAAAAACAGTACAGGACATTGCTGACAGTAACAACTTTTTACAAACAGAGGTCAATAAATATCATGATGTAAGAACAATTGTTGAACAAAAACAAACTATAATTTTAGACGAATCACTTCCCAAAAAACCATCTGATCAACAAAATGGGATAACAGTTCAAAAACCAAAAGATGGCAAAAAAGGAGGTTTATTTGGAATCTTCAAGAAGAAATCCGGATCATTAGAGAGAGACTTTAAAGGTATTCCCAAAGAAATAGCTGAAGAAACCAAACACATTATAGAACAAACCAAAGCTGACATAACTCCTGTTGTCTCTGATGAATTCATCAAAACAGAGGTTGACAAATATCATGATGCAAAATCAATCGTCTCGTCAGTTCCATCACAAACAATAACAGTAACAAAGGACAAAATCAGGAAAGATCTTAAAAATACTCAACCTGATGCTACCACTAAAAAAAAATTCGATGATTTAATGGATGAGAGTCCAAGGAGAACAATCACCACCACTGTCACGAAACAAGAAATACCCCATGGGGAAATGACTACTAAAATAACAACGGAAGTAGTAACGGGTACTATTCAATTACCTTCTGATACCCTAACCGATATAGAGAAACTGGAACAAGAAATTAATACAAAACTTGAATTGTTAAGAAAAGAAACAAGCATTGTTGATGATGGCGTTAAAAGAGAAAACGTACAATTAACCCAACAATCTACTGAAAAATCAGGAGTTCCTCAAATCATAACCTATATTACAAGCTCAGGTACGAAAAATATTGGGGAGACATTATCCGAGACAACTGTTAAAGATATGAATGACAGCATAAACTTTTTACAAACAGAAATTGATAAGTATCACGATGTAAGACACATCAGAATACCAGATAAAAAGGAACAAAAAGGGAGACCGATGAAAGTTAGAGAATCTGAAGGTCCTAAGGTACCACAAGAAACAGTTAGTGTAAGTTCTGTGGAAAAACAGTCGTCCACAACAATAATACTCCCAACAGAAATCGCGACTACGCAAGAAGTATCTCCTAAAAAAGAGAAAAAAGAAAAAAGTGGTATTTTTGGAATATTCAAAAAGAAAACTATTGATGAACAAGAAGCTACACCAAAGTCTTTATCGGAAGAAACTGTTAAAAATATGAAAGATGCTGACACGTTCTTAAAAGACGAAATATACAAATACCATGACGTTCGCCCTTTAGTTAAAGATATGAAAGTAACAGAAGATAAGAAACCTGATGATCAGAAATCAAGTAAGACTTTGGTAGAAAAAGTTGTGAAGGTGGACAATATTACATCTGTTCCAGAAGGCGAAGACACATTAAGAAAGAAACTTAAAGATAAAAAATCAGGTATTTTTGGCATATTTAAAAAGAAAGATTCGGAACTCCAAGAACCCGTAAAAGCTTCAAAAGATGCGTCTACTGAAGAAATTATAGATTCTCACACATTTTTAACAACTGAAATTAATCGCTTCCACGACGTTCGACCAGTTGTCGGAAAACCAGAAGAAACAAAAGTGAAATTCAAAGAACCTCTCACTACAGAAATACCACCTTCGAAAGTAGAAGTTACTGCTGTAGAACAATCTCCAGAACCAAAATTAATTAAAACTTCTCATATAGCTCACGAAATATATACTACAGAAATGCAGCCAAATAAGTTTGAAGATGATGTATCACGTAAAAACGTTGAAAAGGGGAAATTATTTATTAAAGATGAAGTTGAACAATTCCACGACGTAGGTCCTTCGCTTGGAGCGGACTTAAATCAGTTACACATTGATTCCGGATCATTTGAAGAAACGTTTACAAATACTACAACAACAGCTCCCAAAGACAATCTTACTTACCGAGAGAGTATCATTGCAGCTATTAAAGATACTGACAATTTTTTGAAGCAAGAGGTTACAAAGTTCCACGACGTACGACCTCAGTTTACGCCAGCTTTAAAACAAGAGCTTCCCAAGGAATCTACAATAAAAGAAAGTAAAGGCTTGTTCGGTGTTTTTACCAAAGGGGGATCTGAGAAGCAAGAAACAAAATCAGTAAAAGGAAAACACACCTTAGTATCTATAGAAGTTATCAAATCTATGAATGACTCTGAAAATTTCTTAAGAAGCGAAATTGAGAAATATCATGATGTTCGTCCTCAGGAGAGAGTACCAAGTGCACCCGAAGAAAAAGATATTGATACAGTTCATAAAAGTATTGAACACGATGTTAAGGCTAGTCCTTCAAAAATAACCAAAGCAGAGCCAGGTGGAACAAAACACATAGTCATAACAGAAAAACATTTTGTTAAAGAAGGAGGCTACTTAAGTGAGGTATTTGTTAAAGAAACAACAGAGAAAAGAAGTTATTCTGCTGTAGAAGCTGACGAAGTAAATAAAAATGTACATCATACCTCAAATTTTCTAAATACCGAACTTGACAAATACGAGGATACCTCTAGTGTAAAGAGAGAGACCAAGAAGAGACTAGATACCGATGTTCAACCACCACTTTCTAGAGAAGTAATAGCGGATATGATATCTTCGAGTGACTTTTTGAGAGAAGAGGTTGCGAATTATCACGATGTAAAGCAAGTTCATAAACAAGAAGAACCAACTGTGAAGGAAAGGACAAAATTATTCGGTGGACTATTTTCTAAAAAGAAATCACACGAAAAAGAATCTGAACCAAAATCTAGCGAAGAAGAACAATCCAAAATAAAAAGTAAAAAGAGAACCAAAAAAGAAAAAGATGATACAGCTAAACCTGAAAGCAAAGATTTCTCTAAGATAGAAACCGACCGCTATCAGGAAAGTAAAAAATCAAAAGAAGAGAATGGTAGTTTCTTTGGTCTGTTTTCAAAGAAAACTAAACCTCAAGAACGAGATAAGAACGTTGATGAACAAGTATCACAACAGCTGTCATCTGAAGTCATTCAACATATGAAAGATAGTTCTAACTTTCTAGATACAGAAATTCAATTGTTCCACGACGTACGTCCAGAAATTGCTGATAATTCCCAAACAGTCACGTTATCACATATAAATATACCAGACACATCCTTTATTTTAAAAACAGAATCAACTATACACGACGTTCCTTCGAAAACAGGACGTCACACAAGGCAAGAAGGATATCAAAAAACTGCTGAATCTTTTACCACTTCTACAGTTGATGAAAAATTTGTTGAAATGATGAAAGACGAAACTCCAAAACGAACAGTTACCACGTCTATAACAAAGGAGGCGATACCTAGAGGAGAGAGAACCAAAAAAGTTAAAACTGAAATTATAACTGGTACCATTCAGCTATCTCCAGATGTATTGGACGATATTGAAAAATTGGAAAAAGAAATAAACACCAAACTAGTTGAACTTCGACAACAAACTGATTTAAATGAGGATATTATTAAACAAACTTCTGAATCAACAGAGACTACATCTGATTCTCTTCAAAAACAAAAAGTTATTTCAGATAGTCAAGAATTATTCGCCAAGAAATCACCATCAGAAATACCAGACAGTCCACTTCCGGGAAAAATTACTGAACTATCATTCGACCAACCTCGCAAAGCAGGACAAAAATTAAACGATAAAACATTGAAACAAATGCAAGATAGTCATAGTTTTCTCGTTACTGAACTAGAAAATTATGACGACGGAAAACTGGTGATGGTTACCGATCTTGATGAAGATCCTAAAGTTAAATCTTCAGGACTTTTCGGAATTTTCAGTAAAAAAGCAGAAAGTCCTAAAATCGCTAAGAAAAAGTTGAAAAAAGATAAAGAAAAGTCAATAGATGAAAGTGAAAAAGTAGGGATCTTGGATAAAATAGGACGTAAATTAACTGGTGGAAAATATGACGTAGAAGAAGCATCAAAAAGTATGACCGATGCTACGACTGAAGTATTAAGAAAAACCAAGGATAATTTAGATTTCACTTCTTCAAGCATTTCTAAAACTATCGATGACGTAAAAGAGAGAACTAAAAAAGAGCACGAACAAGACGAATCAATAATTAAAAAAGCAATAGAGGACGGTGCAGACGTAGTTTCAACTCACACTGACCAATTGCATGAGGCTACTAAAGATGACATTGGAAGAGCAGAACAGTCAGTTACTGGATTCAGCAGTACTTTCAAAGAACCGATTAAAGAAAAACCTGTGATCGGGAATATTAAAGAGGATGTTGCAGTAACCGTTCAACAAACGGAAGATGAAACTAGAAACGCGATAAAAGAAGCAAAAGTTACTTCCGACAAAGCTGGCAAAAAAGCAACTGGTTTCTTCAGCAAAATAACTGGAAAAATTGAGGAAAGCGAAAAGAAGAGCGATACTAAAAAGGATAAGAAGGGCAGGAAATCTAGTGGCATATTATCTAGGTTAGGAGGAAAGAGCAAAGAAGTTTCTTTCGAATACCCAGAAGCAACTGTTATAGATGAACAACCATTTTCTACTGAAACCGACACACATATAACTGACATCACAAAAGCTCAAGAAATAGTTAAATCTGAATCAGAAACTTTTGCTAAAGATTTATTAAAAAGTTTCGACGAAAAACTTGAGCATGTAAAAGAGGAACGAGAT
Organism: Galeruca laticollis; assembly: GCA_963921935.1. Classification (NCBI taxonomy): domain Eukaryota; kingdom Metazoa; phylum Arthropoda; class Insecta; order Coleoptera; family Chrysomelidae; genus Galeruca; species Galeruca laticollis. Next base: position 219,589,437 of record OY998177.1, on the reverse strand, counting down.
GATTTGAAAGAATCCGCTGCTGGAAGCGTTAAAGAATTTGAAACAAGAACAGAAAATATCAAAAGAGGTGTGTCAGGGATGGCACAAAAACAAGGTGGGAAAGCGAAAGAAGTGATAATAACTAAAGAAAAAAATGTGAAACATTCTTTAGACTCTTTTGAAAAAAAAATTAATGAAAAATTTAGCGAGACTATGAAATTATCTGAAGAACTTATCAAAAAACCTAAAGAAACTGTGAAAAAAACTACTTCGCCTTCACAAGATATACTAGAAAGCCAAAGAAAGCGAATAGAAGCAGACGTCAGTCTGTTAGAAGACGATATAAATAAGACAAGTAAAGAGGTTAAAGAACAGCTTAGTGATGATATTATTTATGTTCAAAAAGCTATAAAAATAGAAAAAAGTAAATTAGGTGAAATGGGGAAAGATGTGGGAAAGAAAATTGGCAAAAACGTTAAAGGTATCGAAATAGGTGTAGCTTCAACTGTTCAAAACGTAGAAGATGCTGCGAAAATCTCAAAATCTACTGTACAGTCTTCTTCCAAACAAATCGTTGAACAAGTAGATGAAACAGTTGACGTCATCCATAAAGAACTAGAAAAGTTACCGTCAGCAAAAACAGATATTGAAGAGATTATTAAAGCAACTGATAAAGACGTTAAATCTAAGACATCTTCAGTTAAACAAGAAGCTTTGAAATCGATAGAAACTACTAAAGCTAGTATTGAAGATAGTCGTGATATAGCAGAAAAAGTTACTACCAGTTTTTTTGATAAACTCGAGGAAAAAATAGTAGGAAAAAAGAAGAAAGTTCGGGAAGTTGTTGATACTGATGAATCGATTGGTGATGCATCTCATAAAACGGATGATAATTTTGATAAAGATGTCCAATCTGCAAGAAAAAAGAGTGAAAGTAAATATCCATCAAAACGATCTCAAACATCAGAAAAATTTGAAACTTCAGATAAATATAATATTGGATATTTTCAACAAATTTCACCACTAATGTCAGACATTCGACAAGAAACAATGACTTTTCTCGAATCTGAAAGTCAAAGAACCGATGATCCAAGAATGAGCCGAGCAGTGTCTGATTATGGCTCCCAAATAAAAACTGGTGCTGAAGATCGTACTAGGAAAATCTCAGAAGCGAATATTGACCTTTCTAATTTATCTCAAGACAATGAGGGAGTCGCAAGTTCGTACGTAACATCGCCGACTTTAACTAGACGCACTATGTCTGCAAAAGTAACTAAGAGTGGAAAACCTCATGTGGTTGAAATAACTTACGATTCTTCTTTAGATAGTAGTAGTGACAATTCATATATAGTAACAGAACCAGATGATGAGGTACCAATGAAAACACCTCTTTTTCGAATGGAATCAGGAGATTCTTCCAGATCCAGAGGTAGTACAAGTTCCAATATCCTGGAAACATTAAGTGAAAGTAAAATAGAAATTTTACTGAGTGATTTAACTAAAAATCTTGATGATTCAACTAAACCTATAGATATAGTATTAAAACAAGAAGAAGAGCGGTTAGAAGAACATAAAAAAGAATCACAAGCAGAAGTGGATATAATAGAAAAAAAATTGCGTGACTTAGATAGAGCTTTAGATTCATTAGAAAAAGTAGAAATAGAAACAACAATCGAAGTTAAAGGGGACACAAAAAGAGAGAAAAAACTACGGCGAGTAGAGCGTAAATTCGAGAGAATGGCATCCGAAGTTTTGGATGACGATACAAAAGAGGGCAAAAAAGTAGAAATGACCAGTCCGGAAATAGAAGTAAAACGCGAGAGTGACTACCAAACATTAATATCGCAGCTAAGCATCGAAGAAATCAGTGACATTCAAAAAGAATACAGCCACTTATGGGACGAACACACTTTCTCAAAAAGCAGTGACCGAGAGTCAAAAACGCCGGACAGCCAAGCAGACGCGCAAGAGCTTCCACAAGGTAGATGTTAGATGTTGCTTTAAAGAGTCTTTGTTCTCACAAATCCATTTTTCACGCCTGAGTAGATACTAACACTAATCTTAGGCCCTTAATCCAATATTTAAGAAATAAAGCATGATGTCTAATCAGTCTATCCTCCACGATATAGTGCTGCAAACATATCGGGACACACTCTTATTTTAGGATTAAGTCACAAAACTTCAATATTTATATATTAACAGTAAACTAACTGCTAAATAACTTGTCGACAAGGTTCTAATTAATAAAATAAAATATTGATAAAGCTAAAAATCAATAAAAGGAGCATATACCTCTATAAAAGTAGACATAAATCAAACACTCTTTATAATCTCCAGATTTATTATCTAAAAATATCATACAATAATCTACATAACTATAACTAGAAAATTTAGTGAAAAATGTATGTAAAACAAGTTTAGAGCTGTTTCCCAACACCCCAATTGAACCGTCTACCTTTAAATGATGGACTCAAATTATTATTGTTGTGTCCAACGTCTTCACTACATTAATTGTTATAACACACGATTTTAAGATACTGTATGTCTTAATGATACTTGTAAGTTTATCTGTAAAGTAAGTGCTTGATATAATAAAGATTAGTTAAAGTGCCAAATAAGTAAAAAACATCTCTACATTCAACTGCTGTTCATAATTTTCTGTACTGGGCGTCCTCCCCTCCGCTTATAAACCAAACTATTATGTTCACCTCACATCATCGATAAGTACCGAGATTATGCTCAAAAATTTCTATACGTACTCATAGAAAAAGAATCCGTTCGTTCAATTTTCCAGTTCACAATCTTCACAAAGGGAAATGACAAATAACTTCACAATGTGAATATTTTGATAGGAGTCACTTACAATTCCTTTCTCTCTCTCTCTCTCTCTTTCTCTCTCTCTCTCTCTCTCTTGATCTCTCTTTCTCTTTCTCTCTCTTTAGTCCTTTATTCCCGCAGAGACATGGTGACATATACTGATTGTCAGGATCATCTCTCTCCATGCTTCTCCATCCCTGGTCGCTTCTGTAGGTTCATATAACTCGTGGTCTAAAATTGCCTTCATCTGGTCTACCCATCGTCTCGGCGATCTACTGATTCTTGTCGATGATCTATTTGTTACCTTGAGCCCTTTCAGTATCGATAAATTCGTACGATGGTGTGTCCAGAATATTCTGAGCCTTTCCTATAGACTCATTCAAACGCTCCGATTTTCTTCTGGTTTGAGATGCATACGTGGCGATTGGAAATATTAGGGTGTTTAGAAAATTGTTGTTTTTAGAGAGTGCAGGGTCTTCCCATCTATTTGTCAGCTTAGTAGTGGCATTCCTGGCAATTGCCAGCCTGTGGTTAATATCTGCGTCTGACCCACTTTTATTGGTAATATGCGAACCCAGTTAGTTATATTCATCCACTATTTGAATCTCTCCTATTCCCCTTAATTGTGTTAGACTGTGGTCTTTGTTTTATATTTAGCTCTAGACCATATTTCCTGTTAATAGTTATTAGACCATCTTTAATGACCATAAGCTCCTATTCACTTCTTATTTTCCGGACCTTCTCGCACCCTTTTATTTCACTGTCTTCTGTATTTTGTCATCTTTCTCAGTCCCTCCCAAGTTTTTTGTTAGCTTCCTATTTTCTTTCCTTTTTTCCTTGGATCCGCTAATTTCCAAGATACATAATTTATTATTTTTCATTTCTTCGGTTATTTCTATCTCTTTTCATGTTAATGTGTTTATATTCCATATCCCTATTGTCATCTCATTCTGTTTTTTATTGGAGCTATTCTACTGTTTCTTATTTCATTTCCTTTCAATCTATTCATCCACTATTTGAAACTCTCCTATTCTCCTTACTTGTTTTGGATTGCGGTCTGTTTCTTATTTCATTTCCTATTGATTTATTCATCCTCTATTTGAAACTCTCCTATTCTCCTGTTTTGGATTGCGGTCTGTAATCATTACTTTTTTTACATCTAGCTCTAGATGATACTTCCTGTTAATAGTTATTAGCCTGTGCATAATAATCTCAAGCTCCTCTTCATTTCTTCTTTACCGGTCTCTCTTGTACCCTTTTCTTCCACTTTCTTCTGTTTTTTGTTCATCTTTCTCATTTCCTCCCGAGCTTTTTGTTAGCTTCCTAGGTTCTTTTTCTTTTTTCTTAGTTTCGCTATTTCCCAAGATCTGTAATTTATTCTTTTCGGTTATTTCTATCTCTTTTCGCCTGTTAATGTGTTTATATTCCATATCCCTATGGTCATCTCCTTCTGTTTTTTTTGCCATTTTTCAATTTTGTTGGAGCTATTGTACTGTTTAGTTCCAATGTTTTTATTACTGGTTTCTGCGCTTTTACTTCTTTTATCACCTTCATTCCCTCCATCATTAGTATCTATTTCGATCATTTCTTTTTGTCTAGCGTGTTTGTCCGTTTTCTGTTTATTCGTCTGGTATGTTGTTTTATGTCCTACACCTTTCTTTGAATTCACCCTATTTTAATTGTCGTTTGCATATTTATTTCTCCGTCCCGCTTTATTCTCGTCCATTCGTTTTTTGAAGAATTTCCTTTTTTCGTAATTTTTCGAATTTGCTCCAATTATCGGTTACCTTCCTTTTCCCTCCTACTTCTTAGAATTTCTCGTAATTATTTTCTTCTCCAAAACTTTCCCTGTCATAAACATATCCATCTATTATTTGTTTGTAATTTCTCACGTATACATTTTTCCCATTTTGGTTAGCCTTTTTCATGTATGGTATTCGTGGTCTTCATTTATCCAGATATTGCTGCCCTTCAATTTCTATGTAGATCTCAATATTTCCATTTTATTAGCTTGATTAGGACTGGTCTCTTTCTATCTCTTTGAAAGGATCCTATTTTCGTCACCTCACCGGTATCAACACTTAGTTCTACCTTTATTCCTACTTTAAATATTTTTCTTTATTCTTTCTTCTTGTATTTCGATCTGCTGCTTAATTCCTTAGTTCTCTTCTCTCAATTTCTCACTTTCTTTAAAGATCTTCTCAATTTTATTTTCAATTTTTGCTATTTTCTCCGCCAAAAACTTGAACATTTCCCTTATTACCTCTATTTCTCCCGTCTCTCCAGCTTCATTCTATCGGTATTGTGTTTGTATTCTGTCTCTTGAACGCTACCGCCAATGGCTAACTCAGTTCTTCCACCAACACTTACGCGAGCTGACTTTCCCGATAGTTTTGTTCCTAAAATCCCCTAAGTCTGTCTCTGTTGATTTTTAATTCCTATAAACGTCAGTTATGGTATTAAGCTATGCTTGTAAGTTTTGTCATTAATATCCTTATAATTCCTAGTTTTCATTTGTGTACTAATTTGCTAGGTACTTCATTATACTTTGGTATTTATTTAACGGTTTAAATTGTATAAAAATATACAGTGCTAGGAATATTCTTTGGTAACATGGGGCTTAACACAGAGTCCATAAGCGACAATGTGTTAGAATCAGTGTATCACCTATTTTCTTTAACAGAGTAGCACTACAAGAGAAAGAATTATCGTTGCATAAACTGGCAAATTCTATAAATAGGTTGAAAATCTAATAATTTTAATGGTTATAATATGAAAACAATAAACCGACGATAGTGACATTGAATGGGCTACTTCTTGAAATAATTTATTATCGCAACTCAATAATTAAATACTATACCTATTATAAAAAGGTAAATATTCAATTCTGAACGATTTGCGTAAACCGCCAGTGATTCCTATGCTCCTGATAAAACGATTTCGTCTAGAGCCGTAACTTTTCCATTTTTATCTATCCTCTCTCTTCATTTTCAATCTACACGTTGAAAGTATAAGTGCCCATACAATATTCCTTTTTAATAATAACAGAAATCATTCCTCGTTTAATTCTAACATAAAACAATAATCGCCTCATAGTCAACGGGAAAATGTAAGAGGCACATTGCTGTACCAGTGTGTTAGATAGAGGCACGGTGAGATAGACAAGTCGGCGTAGATTATTACAGTTAAAATAGGGATACTAGAATATACGAACACGAATCGCGCGTGCTAGAAAGAAACAAATATAAATTCACTGTAATACCATTTTTCTCTAAGAGGATATCATAACCAATAAAAAGCGGGAAAAGTGCCAAAGTACATGTCCGTAAGCAACGATAATGTGTTACAAAACAAGTATAAATTCATTGTAGGTATCGACAGGATATCAGAAACAGTGAAAGAATTATTCACTGAACGGTTTTAAATAAACTTATACGTTGCCGGCTTTCGATTGTACATTTATATTAATTGTTAAATGCATTGTTCTAACACGAGAACAAGTAATAAGAAGCATTGCATTATGATAATTCGAAAGGTTTTAACAGATCAAGAACATTAATCCAATCTATTTGTCATGCTGGAAATTGTTCTAGTTTTCAGTTTGGAAGCGGTTAAAACCTTTACTTTTTTTTAAATTTGGCAACGTGGCCGAATTGTATTGCTTTTTTGTATCAGTAAAAATGGTTTCACTGTTTTTACGTTTGTTATCAAATGAGAAACGAATTCTTTGTGTAGATACACAGTACAAATTAAAAAACGCTATGATAATAAACTTAATTAAAATCGAATTCTAATGAAGATACCTATTATTTTTAAAGTAAAATAAAAGTAATATTCTGATAGGTAATTAATAAAAAAATAAAAAATAAACTTCTTAATTATTCAATGAAATTAAATCAAATGTACGAATAAACCCCCGTTTTGCGCTAAACAGTAGCCGGTTATAAAATTCTTGACGAACATGGGTGAGTATTTGAGGTGTTATCTTCATACAGGCTTGTAGAATTTGTTCCCTAAGTTCATTCAGAGCTCTGTTCTCCTGGATTCCATAAATTCTCGATTTCATATAACTCCACAAAGAGAAATCGTTGGGTGCCAAATCTGGAGATCTAGCATGCCATGTAATGTTACCATTCGTGGAGATTATTCGATTGGGAGATTGTGTATTTAAAAAATTTAATGCTAATCGATAATTATGCGATGCACAACCGTCATATCATTGAAGTTGACACCTAATTATATGAGGGCAGGAGTAATTTGGTTTTGCAGCATATTCAAATATTTTTGTCCGGTTAAATTGCCACCAATAAAAAAGTGTCCAATTAAATTTTCACCAAATATTACAGCGCAAACAATTAACATTTGGGGATATTGAGTTCTACTGTTGTAGTGTTTGTGTAGGTTTGTCCTGAACCAATATCGCACAACGGATGAATTATGTGCACCGTATAAGATAAAAGTCGATTCATCTGTGAACAAAATATTTTTTGAAAAGTTTACATCCAATTGAATTTTTTCCATAACTATTTCACAAAATTCCATTCTACAAAATTTATCGTCTAGAAATATTGCATGGCTCTTTTTCAGTTGGAAATGGCGATAGTCATTTCTTTTAATGCAGTCCGAATCGTTTTCGGAGCAACATCAAAATCCTTGGCTAAATGACTTGATCTGTAGACGATTATTTTCCACACTTGCACATATTAAAATATCTCTAACACACTGGTAATGCCATGTGCCTCTTACATTTTCCTGTTGACCATGAGGTGATTATTGTTTTACGTTAGAATTAAATGAGGAATGATTCCTGTTATTATTAGAAAGGAATATTGTATGGGCACTTATACTTTCAAAGTGTAGAATGAAAATGAAGATAGGACATAGATAAAAATATAAAAATTACGGCTCTATCCGAAATCATTGTATCAGGAGCATAGGAATTACAGGCGGTTTATGATAATCGTTCAGAATTGAATATTTGCCATTTTATAAAATGTACAGTATTTAATTATTGAGTTGCAATAATAAATTATTTCAAGAAGTAGCCTATTCAATGTCACTATCGTCGATTTATTGTTTTTTATATTATAACCATTAAAATTATTACATTTTCAACCTATTTTTAGAATCTTTATGATGATTGGAGTGATATTTGAAAAACAAATTAACAGTTTGTGCAAAGATACTTTTTTCGCATGTTATGATACCCTGTTAAAGAAAATTGGTGATACACTGAATATACTTGTTTCTTTCTAACACATTTTCGCTTATGGATTCGGTGTTAAACCCCATGTTACCAAAGAATATTCCTAGCACTGTATATGACTTTCCTATAATCTATTAAAATAAGGTCTGAAATCAAAATTTTTGATTCAACTTTGCATTTTGATATAATGTAGTTTCAAATATACAATAACAGTGTGTAAAGGTTTTCAAGTCTGCAGCCTCCAGCAAGAGTTGAAAAAAAATTTTTTCGCAATTACTCGAAAACGGTAAAAATTTTCAACAAAAATGTAGGGATAAAAAATGTCGGCTGACTTAAAATTAAATGAGGTAGGGAAGTTTTAAGGTTAAGGGATGCCTGTAAATTTAAAAAAGGGTACGAGATCAATTAGACAGGCTTATTTCAAGTAACATTATTGCATCAAAAACAAAAAATACAATTTTTTTTGGTGAATTTGGGAATTTTCACAAAATAAATGTTTTCGTGTACGTTTTAGAAAAAAGTGTTAGGTACAAAAGTTGTAAAACGTATTAAGGTCTATAAAAAAGCTAAGTAACTTTTTTGCGTCAGATCAACAACAAAGGAAATATGATTTTTTTTCAACTTTGACAGGGCACCATTTTGTTTCTACTGGGCTGATTTGGCGCTTGAACGAACTCGTCTAAGATTTTGGCCTAACCGATTTTTGTAGCGAGTTTGGTTTTGATCTGTCACTTAAGCTGAGATCAATTGAACTGAATGCATCGGACGACATGTTAAAGTGTGTTCTGGAACCGGCATTTAGGATAGCCACGTTGTTGTTATGGACATTTTCTATAATTTTCCTACGTCCGAATGTTTTGTTGTTAATATCGCCAGTTAAGATTAAGGGTTTGGGTAGCTGTCGTATTAAGTTATCTAGTTCTACATCGGTTAGATTATGTCTGCAGATTGTTATTTTATTGGGGCACCATACGTTAACTGCTGTTGCTTCGAGATATGTAGATTTTCAGAGTATAGTTTGTTTGAGACGAAGATAGAAGACCCGCCGCTGGCTGTGATAAGTTCGGGTCTGAGAAAGTGATAGGCCAGGAAGTTTTTCAGTGCTTTTTTGTGTGAGTCGGTAAAGTTAGTTTCTTAGAGACAGATTATATTAACTTTAGTGTCAGTGATTAGCTGTTGCAACAGTCCTAGGCGAGGATAAAATCCATCGCAATTCCACTGTAGTAAGGTGAAAAGATAGTGTGTTTAAGGTAATGAGTTTTGGGAGTTATCTGATTGGTATGTTTCAGACTTATGTTATCATGTTCGATTTTCAGTGCTTTTTAAAGTTTCACATTACCCCATATAATGAACTTCACGACTATAATATATTTCGTAATGCCCTTATGGTACTTTGTAAATTGAATAATAATAACATGTCACTGCTATTGAATCAATATCATATACACTATTATTATGGTCTCCGTAGCGTAATGGTTTGAGTAGTCGCATTTGGAATCAGAGTTTGTATGATCGAATCACCGCATAAACCATGAATTTTATTTCAATTTATTAAATTGTACGAAAGCGCTGCTTACGTCACACATACATGCGCAGGAGATAGATAACACAAAATACACGTCACATAACACAAGATGGATGACACACGTGACTGATGACACGCGTGACAGAATACAAGATGAATGACAGCTTACACACGTGACGGTTGACCTTTGACGTCACATCTGGTGCGCGCACAGATTTGTTTACGTTTGCGATGTTAGGTTAACCCTATTACAGCTTCCATCCTTGAAACTACTTCGGCCACCATTAGTGTGAAACGTTTTGCTTCAGCAAGAGGATTGCTGTTCCAAACGCGTGTTCATGAAATGCGAGAAAACTCTCTATGGGCAGAATAAATAAGCTCACGTTTTTGATGTAGCAATTTTGTATGGCTTTTGAATTCTGAAAGAGTACAGCTGTGTTGACTTTTGGGGGATCTGTTTTTGATTTTTTTGTGATAGGTTTGAAATTTGGGGGGTGGCATACCGGACGGTTCTTCATTGATTTGATTAGTACTTTGTATTCTGACGATCTAGATTCGCTTGTTAGGGCGCGTGATCTTTTCTGTCTTGTTGATTGTATTGGTTCGGCTTGTTGGAGGGGTGGATATAATTGAGTTTCATTGCTTTGGGTGTTTGGACAATTTTGGACTACTTGACCGGTGGGTTAGCAAAGAAAGCATTCCATTCTATCTGTGGAGAGAAATATTCTGTATAATGTGCCATCAAAGGGTATTATCATTGAGGTTTGAATTTTGAAATTATTTGTAGTAGGTATAATGAGTATTCATCGCCTGAAATGTCTGCTTTTAAATTAGATATAGGTGAAGCTAGTTGATATCCTGAATCGTGTATGAATTTTTCTATGATATCACGTTTAGATATATGCAAATCCTGTTGGTGGAAATTCTCGAGGCGTAACAAATATTTTTGGGGTTTACTATGTCACCAATTGCTTTGACGTAGTGGGTTCTGAGTGGATTATTATAGATTGTTCCCTTTCAGGGAATACTGGTTAAGGTTTAGACTTGGCGGCGGTAATGTTAGGAAATATTACCACTCATTTGACCTAAATCGTCGCCTATGTTGTTTATTGACGCACTATTAGGATAGGCAGCCAGGTTTGTCACATTGTTGTTAAACTGGTTGTCGTCGCCAAAATATGTGCCAGTCTTACCGTTTTTAAGAAGCCACATTAAAAGCGATAAACAATAATTAGAAATTTCTTACGTGTGTTCTGATGTTTCTTCAACAATTATTTAATTAGAAACTAACGTTTTTGGGGCACTTCAATTGTTTTTATCTAAAAACTTGTTATTGTATCATTGTAACTACATTATATCAAAAATGCAAAGTTTTGTCAACATTTTTGATTTCAGACCTTATTTTACTACTAGTACTTATCTTACTTATTCTCTGTCGTCCTATCTCTTGCACCTTCTTGACACTTATACAATACACACTAATTATTGTAATTGATTTATAAAAGTTTGCTTTTCTCTGAATTTTGAATTCTTTGTGGAGCAAGTCTCAAACACGTCTATTCACTTTTCATCCAGGATCGGAATTTCTCCTGGTGTTCAAAATATCCTGATATTTACCCAATAGAAAATGTTTAGCGATGTGAAATTATATAAGATAACGTTATCTTTTATTAATACTATATCCTTCATATCGATTTTTATGAAACTTACTATCCCATACACGATTATTGTATTGATTTAATAAATACCAATATTTAAGTTAGAACCTTGATTAGCTCCTATTAATAAAGTGACTTCATTCTAAAATAATCATCACATTGGAAAAATCGTTCATTGTACAGCAGAAGCTTTAAATAAAAACCTCTCGCCGATAATAAATATTCCCGTAGGTGAAATAGTTTACATGGGCCCTGTCAATTTAAATAAAGATCATTCTATAAACAAAGCAGGTGTTGAAGTAGATGTGATACCGATTATGCGAAGTCCCTGTCCATCTCCTAAACTAAGAAAGAAAAAACCAGCCCCACGCTCGAAATCTGCGATGAGTTACTATAGAAACGAAAGATTTAATAATGATGATAGTGGTAGCTTACCAAATTTAAAAACTTCATCTTTAAAAGGATCCTTAGTTAATATAGTGATGCAAATGGATCCACAAAGATTCTTGAGTACGCAGTCATTAATCAGCGGCGAAAGTGGAATTAGATCTCAGGGAAGTACAGACTCCCTTCCAAAAGGAAAAATAATGAAAGCTGTCGTTAACTGGTTGCAAAAATCGAGTCCTTTTAGTTCGATGGAGAACCTCGATAGAAGTATACCCGATTTAATGGAGACAAGCTGTTCTTTAATGGACGACGAACTAGAATCTACCGACTTATCGAAATCCGATTGTATATTACCCGATATTAACATATTTTTTGAAGACGATTTAGACCAAGGTAATATTAGAGCGTGTTTAAAAAATAAAGGTAAAGAACAAGTGTTCAAATAATTAGTAACTAGACCCGATAGTACGACGGGGCCCGATATGTTTGATTGTTTACTTGCATGACTTTTTACACAAACTTTTCATCATAAACAACAAAGTGAGCACAAGCAAACTTTGGCTTTTTTATCGTTTTTTTTTTAATTTATTTCCTTTTTCTTTGTCCTTCATGTTTTTATTTTCAGTTAAGTAGTTTTATATATTGGTGTACTTTATTTTTTACGGTAAGTGTGGTGATAGGAAGTTGTTACCTACCCCTCCTTGTAAAACGAATATATGCCTGTATGTAAGAATTGGCTTTAAAAGGAAAATTTACTAAACTGTTTATTGTACTGCTAGTATTCCCCTAACATTTAACCGCATTTTTAGAAACCAGCTGCGACCTACTAACAGAAGCAGCTTCCCCACTAACAGCTGAAACTAAACAATTGCCACAACCTAAACCTCGATCCACGACCAAACCACCGGAGGCGCCACTAGAATTTACTGAACCAACCGAAGATGACACAAAAGAAGACAAACCTAAATCTCCCGTTAGAGACGATCTATTAGATACCGACGATGCACTAGAAACGTATTCCGATAAAAAGAAATTCTGGGAAAATGTCACTCAAGAATCAAAAAGGCGAATCAGTCCACAAGAAAATACTGTTCTCGAAAAGACATTGCTAACTAAAAAGAGAGTATCCATCCATGAATTCGGAACACCTCCTGTTCCAAAACCAAGAACCGTCCTTCAAACATCTAAAAGCTTAATAGAATCTGATTCAGATTTTGCTTCAGACCCATTCCAACCTTCACACGAAATTCCAAAAGACACAGAAGAATACAAGCAAGTATCAGTTAAAGATAGAGCAGTTTCTTTCGAATCTTCCACTAGCGAAAGTAGTGGTCAAGTTCAGACCGATCTCACAAGAATATCAGAAAGCGATACATCATTACAAGAAGAAAGAATAATGTCTGAATATCAGGCCTCGTACCAAGCACCGTCCGAAAGAAAAACAAGTTCTAAATCAACTGATTTATATAAAACTGATAGTGTAGATTCAGACAAAGCTCAAAAGGGAAGTAGTCTTATAGACAATACTGGATACATCTCAGATAGCGAAGATGTTGAGCATTATATATCTGATTCAGAGATAGAAGATAGAGTTCCTCAAATTAGAGATAGATTAATGAGCGTTTTCGTTCCATCGGTATCATCAACAAGAAAATCTTTGTACGAACGTTCAGCCTCTTTGCCTACAGAAGATCTTTACGAAGTATCTGCTAGAGCTATCAAAGCTCGAAAAGATTATTATGAAGAACAGATTCGAAAGGAGATGATTGAGGAACAACTTACAAGCGAAATTGAAGAAGAGCCATCTCCAGAAAGAAAAAATCTCCTGAGTTCTATGGATGAAGAGCATACAGATGCAGACGCTAGATCTATTGGCGAAGATGATACTGAAGAACTTATTGAAGAGCCCACTAAAACTGTTGGCAAATTAGCTCGAATGTTTGAGTTATCCGCATCGTCGGATAAAACTACTGATGAAAAGAGAACTGTTGTGAAAACTTTGAAAGAATCGATTGAAGAAAAGGAATCTGTGATACAAGATTCAGATATCAGTGAATACGAAGAGGAAGAACCAGTTAAAATGTCTGTAAAGGATCTAGCTAAAGGTTATGAAAAACAATTGGGTAACGTCATCGCTGGTCAAAGAGTTAGCTTTCTAAAAGAAACTGTAATAGACGAACAAAAAGACGACAAAGATAAAAGTCCTCAAGATATTGTAGATTTTATGGAAATTACTGATCCTGCATTAACAAGTCACGAAACGCACAAAACTCAGCAACTCGTTGATGGTCAGCTCTCACTATCACCCCCAATTTTTTCTAAAACGCACAAAGATAATGAAGCTGATGATCAACACCCTATCACTTATGAAACACAACAAAGTGTTTCATCGGACAAGAGTACAGATCTGCTAGATGGTAGCTACTCTACAAAAATAGATTCCATGGAGGTTCTCGTCGATAAAAGCGAAATTGAAGATACTGAAAAGATTTCCGATCTGGATCCAGATTTAGAAGCAAAATCTTTTGATTCTCTTGATCAAGAATATTCACCTAAGCAAATAGTAGAGGAAGGTATTCCAGAAATAACTGTAACCTTATCGGGTACACAAAGAAGAATAAGCGAAGAAAGTGATGAATATGAACCGAAAGTGGAACACGTTGACATTCATTCTCCAATAAAAGAGAAATCAGAAGCCGAATCACCTATAAAAGTACCACAAGAAAATATTGAAGATATAGTTTGGGAAGTTTCAATCGAATCTCATACTGGAACGGAATTTACGGAAAGCGTGAAAGAGCTTTCAGAATCTCCAGCACGCGTTAAAGAAACCTGTATAGATGAAAAAGAAGATAAAATTACAGAAATGCGATCTATTATTGAAAAACAAGTATCTGAAGATGATTTGTCGGCCGATATTACACAGAAATTTATTTCAGAAGAAATCAGAATTGCTCAAAAGATAGCAAAAGACGAAGAGGATGATTTGCAAGAAATAGCTCAGGAAAAAAGGCAAGAAATGATTGAAGAATGTAATGATTTACGAGACATGCTAAATCAACAACAAGAAATTTCCAATTTACTCGAAACTAAGTTATCACAACAATCAGCCAAAACAATTGATGATTCCATTAGTACAGAACCAGCAGAAGAAAGTTTGAAGTTTTCTGCAGAAAGAGATGATTTGAGTAGCAGTGTTAAAGATGAATCTGAATTGGGATCTGAAGTTCACCAAGATCACTCAGATTCTTATGAATTAGATAAGATCAAATCTGAAGCACAAACCGACATTAAAAGAATAATTTTAGACAGTTTATACCAGCAAAAAGTTCATCCCGAGGAAGCAAAGAAAATCGCAAGCGCATTGGTGGAAGAAATTGAAGCTGAAATGCAAAAACGCGATTCTTCTCCTCAAGAATTTATTCAAAAATCTATTCAAGCGTCAGAAAAAGGGCAAGTTGCCGACTTTTTAAAGCATTTAGCTGAGACTAAAGGTCTAGATGAAAGAGAAATCGAACTTGTAGAATCTGTGCTAGCCAGAAGGCAAAGAGAATTGGGAAAATTAAGTAGAGGAGATACGCAAGCTTCTAGTATAGAAATTACTGACGAAGATCTAAAATATAGTGAAGTTGAAACAGATTATTCGCATATTTTAGAACAGATGCATCAACTGGAAGCTGAAAAGATTGGTGATGTGAAATTAGAATGCAATACTTTCGATGAACATACTGTACGGTTTCATGATCAAACTGGATTTGTGAATAAAATAGATGAAGCGCACACAGAGGAAACAAAATCGTCCCATGATTTCAAGAGTCGCGAAGATTCCAAAACAAAAGCAATCAAACAGGATATTTTTGCTATAACTAGCGAAACGGTTACGGCTGAAAAATCAATTTCTGAAGTTACTAATGTGTTCATCTCTCCCGATAAAATTTTAACTGATATGCTCGCCAAAGAAAAGGAAATAGTCAAAATGCACGTCGACGTCGAAGTAGAAGAAAAAACACATGCGATATCAGACGAAAAAGAAGTTCTAGAAAAAGAAGTTCAAAAGATTGATGCTTCGCTAGAGCACGACATTGATAAAATAACGAAAACAGAAATTTTGTGTACAGATACAACTACATTCGAATCATCAATTTCCGAAGAATCCATTAAAGATACATCTCTTATATCTGCTAAATTCGAAACTGATTTAAAATCAATTGAAAAAAGTGATACATATGTCACAGAAACATCCCTTAAAGTAACAACCGAAGCTGATGAAATATCTTTAGAAGAAGAAATCAGTACTTCAGAAAGAATTGAAGTAAAATGTAAAGATGACGATGAAGAAACTGAATCCAACATAGAAATTGATAAAACTCACCTGGTGAAAACTAGTACAGTTACACAAAAAGATCAAACTCATAGAGAAATTACAGTATCTACCACGACCATGAAGTCACCTGAAGAATTAGATAAAGTTTTAACAACTTCCGAAATTATAACAACACATGAAACAATAAAGAGAACATCTAGTAGTGAATCTAAATCAAGCAGCGACATCAAATCTCCAAGTGAAACTATTAAAAAATATGAAACTGATTCTTACAAATCATCTCCAGTAATAATGAGAAAAGGGGTTTCTGAACCAGAATCAAGTAGTAGTAGTACCAATTTAAAAATCGACAGAAAATCTGGAATTGAGTTTGAAGCATATTCCAGTTCAGGAGAAAGTCACTACCACAGTTTCGAAATTGATAGCAGTAAGAGTAGACCTTGTTCTTCAGACGTAGAAGGACTAATTGCGGCCGGTTCCTCTGAATATGAAAGCGCTCTCACTTCTCAAGATTACTCAGGAAGATCACACATAACTTCAACAGAATATCAAACTGCTGTAAGTAGTATGAGCTCTAAAGAAAGTATGAAGAGTTTAGACAGCGAAAGCTCTGGAAATCTAGCAAGTGTTGAAGCTTCAGAGCATTCAGAAACGTTGGTACCATCAACAAGTGACTTAGATGACATTCTCGACTCAGTAGATCAACAATTACTTGACGAAGTTGAACAAAGTTCTGCTTGGACTACTCATGGTCCTGCACGACAAAGTACCGAGGTAAGCGACTCAGAAGTTCTTTCCTATACAGGAGCTGGAGAATCGGTGGATATATCGGAAGAGGAAGAGGTACATATCCCTGATACTCAGTCTAAAATGAAGCGATCCCATGAAATGACTTTCCAACCCGAACCTAGAATACTCTTACCAGAATCGCCTTTGGGTGAAAGTGAAGACAAACTTGGTACTAGTGTTGATGAAGGTAGTCTACTCAGCGTTAGTGTATCAAGTACTTCAAGTACTGGTGCACAAAGAACAGTAATTGAACTTTCTAGAGCAGATTCTGAAAAGGGTAGTTTAACGGTCTCGGGTACTTCTGAGCATCTCAGTTTAGACGATGTAGATAACATAACTAGGGGCAGTAGAGAAAGTTTGATTGTAACACCAAGTTCGCATACTACGGAAATTGGTACTTCAACAGGTTATATTCAACACGATTTACCGATCGAATCAGTCACTTTAACTACGACAACTATAGATGAAAATGGTATCCAAAGTGTAAGTACTCAAGTTACTTCAGAAACTCAATCACCAGTTGATGAGCAAGTACCCACCATAAAACACGAAGAACCAAAAAAGAAGGGTCACAGGCGAAATGAGAGTACATTCGTTAGTTCTATGATCAGTGCTACCACTAGAGCAGAAGTTGAACGAAAAATTCAATCTGATTTAGCAGAAAGCGACAAATATACCTCAAAACTTAGTTTTAAAGAAACAAGTAACGATGAAAAGAAAGATGTCGACGAAAGCGAAAAAGAAGAATGTTACGAGACGGAAGCCGATCAAGGTTTCCATAGGGATTTACGTGAAGGTCGTTACTTTGAAACTGAATCGGACAACGAACAGGACAACATAGATTTATCGCGACCACAATCCCATCTCAGCAAATCTGATTCAGAGCGTCCACCTTCAACGGGAGATTCGGAACTTGCCGATTTAATGAAATCTTCAGATGGTACTGAAATAACGGATCCCATAGAAAGACCTGCTTCTCCAGGTCCTCTTGATAAACGCAAAGATGATACTCCTGAATTTAGTTCTGAAGATAAAGCAAGTGTGGGGGAACTGGATCACGAATATTCGTCGGCTGTGTTTAGATACCATGAAGCACATTTAGTAACTAGAAGATCCATTTCAGATATTTGCCCTCCAAAAGATCCACTAGAAAAGCGTGACTCACATGGAAAATCTAGTAGTACTTCTAGTGAAAAATCCAGCTTCGAAGAGGCAGAAGCTGAAGCTGCTTTCAGCATGGTAGCACATATTTCCCCTGCACACAAAATAAAACAAATTTGTCCTATTTTGGAAGACGAAGATGCAGAAAAACATGAAATAGAAACGAGAGAAAGAGCTCAAAAAGAGTTAGAAGAACGTCGTGAAAGAATGATGAAAGACGTAAGTCCAGGTTTTGTTCCGGATATCAAAATAACTCAACACATGGCTCCCTTAGTTGATAAGAGTTTCCGTTACCCTGAGCTAGAATTAGAAGCAAAGGAAAAACTAGAAGAGGAATCCCCAGCAGGTCCCGATACCCCTGCATCTGTTTCTAGCAAAAGCTCAGAAGAAACTGATCAGGGCAGAGAATATGTTTTAGATCAAACAATCTCTTCAATTTCCGAGGAACCAGAAAGCAAAATGATCTCTAAAAGCGAAGGTGCAACAGCTATTGATGCTACTGTAAGAGAAGGTTCTGAAAGGGGAACGGATAGTCCTAGTAGTGATTCATTTGAAATGTTGGAGAAACCAGACTTAATTGATGACTTTGTTGTCATTGAAGAAGTAGGTAAAGAAGCACATGAATTTGATTCCGAAGGAAAATGCGTACATATAGGTAAACTTGCTGAAAAAGAAAAACATGATGTGGAAGTGGAACGCTACTTAGCACATTCGGCTCCCACGCCTTTGACGAAAATGACTGATATTAAATACTATCCAGATGGTACATCTTCTAGCGAAGAATTGGCCTTTGACTTTGAAGAAAGTCCACCACAAGATCAAAACGGTTCTAATAAGACATCAACTGTTGATTATGGATCCGAATATGATAGAGAACTTGAAGCTAACAGAAAATGGATGGAACAACAATTCCAAGGTGACCAAGCTGCTTTGAGGGCTGCAGGATACGGATACGAAATGGAATTCGAAAGAGGTCCTCTAGAAGATATTAAAGAAGAAGACATAAATGACCTAGCTGCATCTAGTTATGGATCTCAGAGAGATTCCGGAGGAAGTATTAAAGATTCTTTTTCAAGCACACCGGAATATGATGTATTGGCTGGTAAAAAATATTTCACTCGATCTGGTGACCATGATGATATCTCAATGTCAAGTCTTCAAGAATTTGAAAACTTGGAAAAAGCGATGTCATTAGAAATGCGTAGATTCCATCAAGGATCGCAAGATTCTTCAAGTAATGGAAGCTTCAAATCTAGATATTTAGCCAACAAAGGAGGACAAGGTGATGATATATCTGTGAGTTCTCTGAAAGAATTCGAGGGTCTCGAAAAAGCATGCATTGCTGCTCACAAAATTGAAATTATAGTGAAGGAAGAAGAAGCTTTGTTAGGGCAAATTGAGGAAGGTCAAGAAAGTATAACTTCTGAATCGGAAAGCTGTGAAACTATTTCTGGTACTGAAAAGAAGATAGTTGATACAGACGATGAAGAAGATTATGAAAAGAGAATGTTCGAAATTGATGAAATTATTAAGCAGGCACAGTCTAATGTTGAAAGATTTATTGATCTTAAGGAACCCGATAAAACAGAATCACTCGGAAGGGGGGATTCGATTGAAGAAGTTTCAAAAGTCCCAGAGCTTGACTTAGACGCACCGTTAGTTCGTTCAACAGTGAAAGTACAGTGGAAAGAAGCTGATAACGTAATGGTAACTTCTACAGATTCGTTAGATTTGAAGCCAGATAAACCAAGTCTTCACGATAGCACAGATAGCTTAGATCAAAAGACAGGTGGAGACGTAATGACCGCTAGTACAGATTCAATTGAGTTTCAAGTACAAAAATCCGCAAAAGATATTATGACCGACAGTATAGAAATAAAACCAGAAGATAAAAGCTATATGGTCTCAAGCGATTCGCTAGAATTAGCTGCAGCTACCAGTTCAGGCAACAATCTTCTTTTAAGCGATTCCATTGATGAAGACGGATCAAGAATTGGGGGATTTGGAGACCATAGTAGCTCAAGTACCGGAAAAGATTTCAGTTCTTCTGGTAAAGACGATGAAATTGAACACGATATGGTACAAAGTGTAACGAGTTCGACAGCCACTCATGCCACTTATCAATACGATACGGACTCGGTTTACTCCGGAAGTTTTACAAGTGGCGGTTCAAACACTATGGTATCATCAACTAATTCTATCGATCAAACAAGACAGTCGACATCTGTAGACGTAGCAGCTGCTGTGAGGAAGGTATGGTTCGACGAAGATATTAGCGGTCGAAGGACTACGGAATATGTAGACGATTCTAAGCCTTACGTAACTGAAATAATTGAACCCGTGGAAGATGAATCGTTCTCCCATATTGTCCATCGAAGAATTGACTTGCCACCAGACGTAAGAAAAATCACATTCACAGGCACAGGTTCCGAAGCGGAAGATCAAATGAGACAGTTTATCCAAAACTTTAACGAAGGCGAGCAAGTTTTCGAAACTGAAGAAGTAGACGAAGCTGGTAATATCCACGTCAAAAGAGTTGTGCAAAAGAAATTTATCGTTAGAGACGACGGTTCCGATCAACCCTTAAAAGGTTCAGAAATCGAAGATTATTTCAAGCGATTAAACCGACCTGAACTTATTCAACAACAAGGCGTTATCACCAAAACAACAGATGCTCGAGGAGTTATCACCAAAACTGTTACAGATGGACAAGGAACTACAACAATGACTCAACAATTCGATCTGCCCCAACTAACAACAATAACGAGAACAGGTTTGTTGAAATTCCTACAAACCGAAGTAGATCAGATTATGTTTCTTTTTTTTTAGCTTATTATTTTAATCGATTATCTAGGTATCCTTGTAATATATATAGTTATCATTTTTAATTTTTGGTAAGTTATTTTGAGTTTGCATGTCGTTGATTTACCTTTCTGCATGCTTTGGTGAGTATCATCTCCCCTAATAAAATCAAACACTTGAGAAACATCATTGTTAATATTTTTCATTTTGTACTATAGGTGCCGATGGCATTGCAAGTTCCCCTTCAACTAGAGACACAGCAGCTCCATCGACAAGTAGACGTAAGTAAAGTATTAACTTATTAAAACTAGTCATAGATCAGGATCTTATTAGACAATAATAGGCCGATTTTTTTCAATTTATTGAATATTCACCTTCTTCAGAGCTAAAAATTTATTATAATGCTAATTCGAGCTCCAACTTTTGGCGACTTGGTGTGATAAAGTCAATGTCTTGCTCAATACGCTGCGATAAAGTAAGAGATGAGACAATGTCTTAGAAAATTGTGCATTTCCAACTACAGCTCTGATGAAGAAAATATTAATCAATAGTTTGTTCTAAAACGTTTGCTATTCATATTAACTGTATAGAAAGTTCTAATTTTATTCAACTAAAGGACTTATCTTTAGAGACATTTAGCAAGACTGATAACTAATTTATATAATTAATAATTGACCAGGTTATTTGCACTATAAACAATTTTTCACTGTTAGTTTGTCTGTTATTTGAAATAAAAATATTTATTTTTCTAGCCTGATCAGAATCTGCCCATCCAATTTATCAAATTTTTTATAATATATCGTGTGCACCAACATGTTCGCAACATATGGGAAAAATTTTTAGTCGTAGTATATCGGAAAATTCAATATATGCGATCGATAACCTAAAACTACATTTTGACATCAGTCACGTGGCCACTGTCATGGCGGCAAATTCGAAAAATTGGATGTGAAAATGCGAAAAGTGCAATGGCAATATATCGAAAAAAGATATTTGGAAAAACTGATCAGAATTATATTTTAGGGTCACGTATGAAATTTGGAGCGATAAAAACAAAAAATACAAATTAATCGTATTTTTCGGCATGGCCCTCTTCTGAAATGATATTGCACCGATTTAACTGTTGAATTAGTTCGGGTAACGCAGTGTTTAATGTGTAAGGGTAAAACAATTCAGAAGTATTGATTTAGGTCATTCCTAGAGAAAAAAATGAAAATATTCGTTGAGCGCATGAAACGTTTCTGTAACAATGCCTTGTATCTTGTCAGTTTGTGCGGTTTCAAATTATTTAATTGTGACATTACAATTGAAAAGAGCCGTTGTTAATGTTTTTATGTAATATTTCATCAAAGTTTCAAAACATTGACTACTTACAGTAATAATAATTATTAAATAATAAGCGTAATATTTCCTTTTTGAAATAATATTCACAAAAACCCAATGCGCTATTACAAGAGATTTACTATCTTTAAAATGTCTGCATACGTTTCATAGCATGTGATTGTTCGAAAAATTTAAATAAACTACCGTTTGTCTATGAGTTATGTGATGTGAGTCATATTTTGCAATTGTGTATTACAGTTTTAGTTAACAGAACAGCTTCTATAAAATTAAACGCGATTAAACTAAACGAACTTGTGAAAAGTGTGAAATACACGTGAAATGAACCAAAATAATGATGAGGTTATGTCAATATTTATTTATTTGATTTGTAAAATGACATTACAAATGACACTTTTTTGGTCGTTCAACAAACATCAATCCGTTTTCGATTTCGATTATAAACAAAAACGGAATCAAGATCGAAGTGTTGAATAGCACTATTAATATTTCGTCAACCTCAATTGGCCATATTTTGAAAAGCAATAAGTTTCACCCGTACAAGCCTAAATTTATTCAAGTTCTGAAGGATAGAGATATCAAGGAATGATAGAAGATAATCCAAATTTCACAGAAAATGGAACAGTAAGCTCACAAAACTGTGGTTGATTGGCATATACAAACCCGCATTTTTTATAGCAAATAAAGACCAATACAGATTCAAGGTTAATGTATGGTGCGGAATTTAGAATAGTCAAATTATTTATTAGTCCATTTTTCTTTAGAGAAAAGCTTAATGCCAGATTTGTTTAACTTTGTTGTAAAACGAATTAACCCAATTTTCGGATGGTATCCCACTGGCAAAACGAGCCAATCTGTAGTTTCAACAGAACGGTGCATCATTTCATTCAACTCGAGAAGCAAGAGGATAGTTAGATAACGAATTTGGTGAGCATTGGATGAGTCGCTATTCAGTAAATTATTGTCCCTCTGGACTTTTTCTTGAGGGGGTAGGTATTTAAAAAACACGTCGCACATTTAGAACAATGTATAAGGGATTGCGTATATGCTATTAACCAAGGTACGCTCCGAAATGTTCAAGAGAAATGAATTTCAGGACGGTGAAATATATGGAACGAGATGGGGGTCATGTAGAATTTTGAATTTATGTTTTGAAATAATAACTTGTTTGTTAGTATTAAGTTAGTGGGTAATCTGTGATGTTTCAAAAAATAATAATATGTTGGTCAACTAATTCAATTTATTATTATTATTATGAGTAGGTAATGAGTTTTAATAATTTAATGAAATTTTTCTTCAAAATATCAAAAACGGATCTTTTCAATTGTAGCATCAGTACTAAATTATTTTAACTTCAGAAATTGACAAGATACAGGGTATTGCTCAACTAATATTTCTATTTAATTCTCTAGGAACGATTTTTATAATTAATTTTGAATAGTTTTACGTTTATACATTACATATTGTGTTACTTGAAGTCTTTCAATAATGAAATTGGGGCAATATCATTTCAGAAGACCGCATTAGGGAAAAATACGAAAATTCTTGTTTTTCGTTGTTTTTGCTTCAAAATCACTTTTTTCAAATAACTTTTTTCGATATTTTGACATCTAACCCCACTTTTCGCATTTTCCCATCGAATTTTTCTATTTAGCGGCTATGACAGTATTCACGTGACTGATGTCAAAATGTTATTTTAGGTTATCGACTATGCAGGAT
Source organism: Galeruca laticollis (assembly GCA_963921935.1). Classification (NCBI taxonomy): domain Eukaryota; kingdom Metazoa; phylum Arthropoda; class Insecta; order Coleoptera; family Chrysomelidae; genus Galeruca; species Galeruca laticollis. The sequence goes on along the minus strand of OY998177.1, from coordinate 219,565,729 downwards.
CGATTGCATATATTAAATTTTCCTATATACTACAACTAAAAAAATTTCCCATATGTAGCGAACAATATGGTGGACACTGTATTTATGTCTATGCTCAATTTAACCGATTATATTTTTGATGCTATAACAAATGATGATACATTCAAAAATATCATCACAACTCCTTAGTTCAGACAAAAATGCTTTTTCTGTTGACTGCAATCTTTGCAACGACTTCCGGAACATAAATGATTGTATACCAACTGATAGTAGTGATTTTGTGGACGGAGAGTTAATTCATTCATTCGTTTGGGTTGTGTTCAACAACATGACCAAAGTCATTGTACCATTCCCTATATTATCCACTTCCGCACCAGCAGTTTCGTGTCCTCGATATAGGCCAGTAACTTACTTAAGGAGATTTTCAGTAGTTCTGATGGTTGTATTATTTCCTTTCTGCCGGATTCCTTGTAAGTTCTTCATACCGGCCCCCATTTTTTCTCCAAATCCATTTGGGGAGAAATCCATTTCAGTCCGATAGGACACACCATAGCCACGGGTCTTTTTATTATAATTTCTTTTCCTTTCCACTTCCTTATTGTAACGTCTACAACTCGGACTTCATCGTCTTTTCCCAGAAACACGTTAGAGATGAAACCTTTTCTCCAGCAATTCCTTGGAAGCTGCTTATCCACAATGAGGATAATGTCACCCATTTTTGATGGTTCGACAGGCTTATGCCATTTTTCACGTAGCAATAAATTGGGTAGATATTCTTCTGTCCATCTAGTCCAGAAGAGGTTAAGTACAGCTTGGGATTTCTTCCATTGCTCCCGAAGTATACCCGTACATTCTGAGATCCATGGGATCAATGTGGACGAGAATTTACTATATTCTCGGCTCCTTTGATGATGGTTAGCAGAGTTTGATCTCTCGTACACTTTCCCTTCAATGTACTCTTCAATATTTTCTTCACGGATCGGACTAACCTTTCCCAGATATCAGACATATGGGGAGCTCCTGGAGGTTGGAAGTGCCACTCCATCATCTCGAATTTTCCAGTTGATTTAATTTCTTCCCAGTTCAATTTACTCCATTGCTTCTTCAATTCTGAATTGGTCCCAACGAAATTCTTGCCGTTATCACTATAAATGTGGGTGGGTCTTCCACGGCAGTCTATAAAGCGTCTCATCCAGTAACCCTGCAGGTGAATAGGGCTATCCAACGCTTTTCCCGATGTCGTCCAACTGTGACCTCAATGGGACCAATGAAATCAACTCCAGTAAAGGTAAAGGGTGGACGACCTGCAGCTAATCGAAAATGAGGTAGTGCACTCATCTCAGGAATTATTGGTTTGACATTTCGGAATTGGCAAAGGCACGAAGAGATGGCTAGGCGAACTGCCGTATGACCATTCATAATCCAGAAAGATTTTCGCAGGCTGTTAAGGGTTGTCGACTATCCTTGATGACCATTCTTCTCGTGTTCATTTAATATTAACAACATAACCACACGATGATGAGACGGCAAAATGACTGGGTTAAAACCGGGAATTCTTCCATTTACTCTCATAAGTCCATCCGATTCCAAAAAAGGTTGAAGTGTGTAAAGAGAACTATTTTTCATCTTCATATTCATCGCCAGTGCAGAGTTTTCCTTAGTGAAGCAATTCTGTTGAACATGACGTAGAACCAGTCTTTCTCCTTGTTCCAAATCCATAGGTTTAAGACTAGTAGTCAAACATTCGTGGCAGGTTACATGACCCGAAACGTTATCCTTTCTACTCTGTTCTTTTCTCCAAGGTGCATCAATCTCCGTGTTCTTCCGTTTGATTCGGCTTATCCAGAACTTCACCGTTGCAGTGACTCCAGCTGCTACGCGTTTCATTCGGTGATAGGATGAAGAATTTTCGGATTTGATCAACACCTTACTCCACGAACTCGATCCACATGTTTCCGTAGCAGAGTCGAGTTCTGTATCTATCGGCAACGATGATCATGTTAAGAGTTGGCTCTTTACTTACTCAATTCCTTCCAATGAGTCTATCAAAGTCTCGACCGGCCAAGCTGAGGGATCCCTAAGGAGAAACAACGGTTTACATAACCAAAGGGAGTCCTTAGTCACCTCAATTTCTGTCTTCAGTCTTGTCCCTTCATCAGCTACATTGAGTGCTATTGAAATCCACTTCCATTCTGAGGGAGAAGTACTTTCTTGAATTTCTCCAATCCGATTGGCTACCCACTCACGATAACGAAGGCTCAAAGAACGAATCCATTTCAACACTGTCTGCGAGTCACTCCATAAAATCCGCAAATTAAACTTAACGCGTAGCTCTTCGCAAATTGTTGTAGCTATACGAGTATCAAGTACTGCTGCCAATAGTTCCAGTCGGGGAATAGTTAGTTTCTTCTGTGGTGCTACTCGTACTTTTGAAGCCATGGAAGAAGTAGTGATGGCTCCACCAAGAACAGCTCGGAGATAACAAACTACGCTGTAGGCTTCCTCGCTAGCGTCTACGAAAACATGGAGTTGGAGATCTTCAGCGAGATGAATTCCGTACACGTAGTGTCTTGGAACACGTAATGTCTTGGAACTTTCACATTCACGATGCTCTTGAGGTTGGAAATCCATTTCTTCCATTCTTCAAAGACATTATCAGGTACTGGGTCATCCCATCCCACACCAGACTTCCAGGTGGAGTTTAATAAAATAATTCCTTTAATCTTGAAATTCCCAAGAAAGCCGATAGGATCATAGACCGACATAACGAGGCTGCATACTTCTCTCTTTGTGGGATATCTGCCTTCAATTATTTCTTGGTCAACCTTCTGGAAATTGGGTTTAAAACTAAACTCGTCATCTGCCGGATTCCACCACAACCCGAGAACCCGTTCTCCGGAGAAGTTAGACTTTTCCCCTTCCATCAGCTTCATCGACGAAAGAAATCCGGTCACTCTGAATTATTCAGGAATGCTTTCAATAACATGTTGGCTATTGCTGGTCCACTTCCTGATACACATACCACCAGCAGCAAGGATAGTAGTGATGTCCCTTCGTAACATAATAGTTTCTTCTACCGCTCTGGCACCAGTTCAACAATCATCGACGTATAAATCCTGTTGAGTAGATCGAGAAGCTTCGGGATACTCGTCCTGAAAACGAGTGGCATTTTTATTTTTTACAAATATAGCGGATGATGGAGATGAAGTCGCTTCAAATATCATGACTTGCATCTCATACGTCTCAAGTTTCCCCTTCTCGTTTTTCCACAGGAAACGTTGGCTGATTTTAACACGATGAAACATATCCTCTATATCTCCCATGATCGCGATGTTATGGAGTCGAAAGTTCCACAAAATACTTAACAAGGACAGATTTAAATCAGGACCTGTCAAAAGGAAGTCGTTCAGACAGTAAACATTCGTCTTAGCAGCAACGTCGAAAACCATCCTTATTTTTCTTGGCTTCTTGAGTAAAATGAGGAATGTACTATTGGTGGTCCATTAGATGACGAAGTTTGAAAACGATAAGGCTGGAACTGAGGATTTGGCACACCCCCTTGTTCAATCAGCTCTCTCATCTACTTTCGACCCACAGAAGTTGAAGCATCTTGACCTCCGCTACTGGCAAAGACTTGTTTAGGAAAATCGCGATGATCTGTACTTTGAATGGTGACTTTGTGAATATAACTGCGTTGAAGATGGGAACCTGTCAGTTCCGTAGGATGTTGAAATCCTTCCGGCTGGTTTCTTCCTTCTTCATAGGGACAATCACGTTGAAACATGGATGATATAATTGGGACGAAGTGAACTTGGCTGTTCGTTTGTTGATTGAGATTCCCGTTCTCAAACTCAGCTGCATTCTTCTCATCTTCAAATTCATCCTGAGTTTCATTCATGGTTGGTAGACGGATGCGATGATTTTGTGTAACTTCTTTGATCGAGTTCTCAATCTCATTATCTTGACTTTTAACCCATTCTCTCGCGCTTTCAAATGATGGATTCTCATCTCCCGAATAACTTGCTTCGGAATCTACCTTCTCTGAGTCTGCGACATGCTTACTCAATATTGCATTAACTTTACTGCTAGAAGTTGACTCATCGTCCTCGACTTCTCCCATAAGTATTGCTATTTCTTCTCTCAGAGCTGTTATGTTATCCTCTAGCTCTTGCTCCAGAACTTCCTCGTCTTCGGACTTGTCTTTCTTTCGTTGAAGACGTTGTAGCCTGTGTAATCGTGTTTCCAGCTTTACTTCTGCCGTTTGCTGTTTTTTCTTTGTAAGGGCTTCATTTTCTTTCAGCTTCTGTAAGGCCTTCTCCCTTTCGGCTTCCAACTCACAGCGTTGGATGGAAAATGTCTTACTGATTGCTGAGGCTTTCTTCGAAGTTTTGCGTTGGCAACTGGATGAGGCATATTCTCGATCATGAATCTTGCTGGAGCAATGCCCTTGTTCTTCCTTAGACTTTGACGAACAATTGGTTGATAACTTGAACTATCGGTTCTTTGGTCCTGGCATGACCTCACTGTACAGCTGGTGTTCTGTCCATTCAACAGTCCTTTCGACGGAGAATTGAAGCTGGCTGCTTCCGTATCTTCTCTTAGTTGAAACGGGCTGTTGGAACTGGCGGCTTCCCGTTGACTTAGAGGCATCCTTTTCCGAATTCTCCAACTTGAAGTTTGACACAAAAAACTGTAGGGAGGTCATCCCTGGTTTCGGCACCACGATGTTGGGGCTGATTATTAAACTTTTGCTTGCCCCTTGTCCTGATTTGAGTACTTCTGGTAGAAATTCTTGCTGCAGTTTCAATCCTTCGCAAACTTGTTAATTGATAGGTTATATATATATATATATATATATATATATATATATATATAAATAGTCTAATCTTTTTCTGAATTTTTATATATATTTGTCAAAAGTGACACACACACACACCCACTTCGACCTCTATTCTCAGACGATACAAAAACTAGCTCTGACAGCGGACAGATACCAACTGCCAGAGACAAATACTACTAAATAAAAATTAAATTATTGATAGCGACAAAAGCTGAATCCGCTCTCCGCGACAGATGTCCTTCATAACATTTACATAATCAAAGTATGTGAGTAGGTGTATCATCCCTTAGTTCATATTTCCTGCAGATAGGTTCACTAACTTCTCTTATGTTGTATAGATGTTTCCTTAGGGTACAATGTCCAGTACTGAAATCGGTAACTGTCTTCAAATACCTCTTGCTTAGTTTCATTAAACTGATTGAGCGAACTTTGTTTACCTTTTTCAGTAACCTTTTTGTATGAAGGTGACCTTCTGTCAACCTCCATTTGATTTGGTGTTCCTTGTGTAGCCGGGCCCATTTGAAAGTTGGGTTCATCTTGTATTGTCCAAGTTGTAGCAGTATGTCCTCCACGAACATTGTTAAGGGTCCACATGCCTCCCGATTTCAGTCTGAGGATCGTCATCATTGCCTCTGCCCTAACAAAAAGTTCCATAGGAGGAAGGTCAATAAGGGCTTCCATTATTGCCTCGGTAATCTCGAGGAGAGCTTATCTTTGGATTGTGTTAATTTATTTTCTACTGAGGATACTTCTGTCCTTCCCATCAGACTATCGTTCCATAGGTTATCGTTGGCCTAATAACTGTTGTCCTATTCCCCAGGTTATGCCCTATAACTCTTACGCATTGCCAGAAGAGCCTGGTTGCCTTTGTAGTAGTTTTTTCCATGAGTGTTCTCCAATTCACTTTAGAATCAAGTATCACTCCCAAATATTTCACGGCTTTAGATATTTCTAGTTTTCCCGATCTTAATCACATTTTCTTTGGATGCAGCAATTACATTCATGAAACAAACAATTCACTACAGTCACTTGTTGAACAAAACTACTCCCTACCTTTAAACCTTACTCACCTTTAAAGCTCAGATAACTATCATACTTTAGATCTACTGGTAAATTCCATCAAGGTATTCTCGTTGAAAAATTCTGCTGTTAATGGACTTGCTTCATAGCCATTTTCTTTCACACTCACTCACTCCGATCAGTTATACACTGCCCTACGGAAGATCTCTTCTATTCGTATAAGCAACTAGTTTGGTTTTCTTTGCGTTGACTGAAAGGTCCTCTTCAAGGCCCCAGTCTTCCACAATTCGCAGTGCTCTTTGTAAGACATTCGCGACTGCCTTCGGGAATTTCCTCTTGGTGACAATCACTAGATCGTCCGCGAAGCCCTGCGTCCATATGCCTGCAGATCAAGCCATTCACAACTAAATTCCACATTAGTCGTGAGAGTAGGTACTCAACCTTGAGGACACCCTTTAGTTGTCCTAACGGTATACGTCATACCATTCATGTGTGCCGATATTCTCCTACGCTCTAGCATGGACCTTATCCACCTGCATGTTTATCCCTCTTTTTTCAGGGATTTGTTTATTGATGACAACGATGTATTATCAAAAGCATTTTCAATGTCTAATAATACTGCATGGGCAATTTCTTTTGTATTCAGACTCGTGTCGAGACCAAATTATGTACGGTAGCTTCTCCTGATTTCCCTGCTTGATAAACCCATTGTAGTCTGTGTAGAGGGATGCTCTTAAGAACTTCTAGCAAATGCATTTGTATCACTTTTTCCAGGATTTAGCTTGGGTGTAGTTTTTTCCACTGGTTTGGGAATAAACACCACCTTTTACTCTCTCCATGCAATTCCCTCTTGCAGGAGGTTGGGAAATATGATATCTGGTCCTGAAGTTTTTTAAGGGTCAAATTAATTGGTGAGATGGGGTCTGAAGATCTCTTTTGTTAGTTTTCAGTCCTCTTGTTTTGGCTACCGGCTCGTTGTCGTAATTTGAATCTATCTTTGCCGAGCCTGGCAAGTGCACAATAAGGAGATGCTCTAAAGCCTCTTCCTCAGTATTTGTAAAATCTCTGCCCGGCACCTAAATAGATCCCAGTTTATTAGAATCTTGTTAATTCTGAGCCTGTCAGAGACACCCTTTATGTCCTCACAAAATGTCCTCCACGATCTTTTCTTTGATTCTTTTATTTTTTCATTATATGTATCTAGTTTAGCCTTATATGCTCACCAATTGCCCATCTTTTCCGCTTTGTTTCTTTCCTTAGTGTTGTCAACTCTTTGTTCCACCAGACGGTTTGTCTGGAAGAGCGACTCTCCCTTATCGGACAGTGGATGGACAGTTGTTATAAACCTGCTTATGAGTCAAATGTCACACCACCTGTATATAGATTACTTGGAAGATGGATTGGAACAAGGTAACAACACTGGAGAGACCATTTAGATAGGATGAGTCCCAAAGGAATAGAAAAATGGGCAAGGAGTCAACAACCAGGAACGTAGACCCCGCAAATTTGGAGAATTTACTGGACGTTGCTTTTACAGGAAGCATTATTTACTAGATTATGCAAGAAATGGCTCTATTTAGATAAGAACTATAGGAATAAATTAAATATTGAGGGCAATTTGAAGACTAAACTTACAAGTTTAGATTCTTTCTCGTATTAAGGTTTTTCAACCTCGATCACTTGTTTTTGTGTTTTTTGCAGTTTTGATAACAAATTTATTACTTAATTCAAGTTTAAGTACCTCTACAGCTATGGACATTAACAGGGTACAATACATATTATCAGAGTTTAGAAAATACATTAATATATTTTAGAAATTGTATCGTTTTGGATAATTCAATGGGGGAACTTAGCATTTCTTTTAGTATAAATTTCTCTGCCTGACATCGTTGTAGAGTTGACAGTCTATCAATATGTTCTTAACGGTAACAGAATAGTTGCAGGCGTGGCAAGTTGGGCTATTTTCGGAGATCATTAAATGACTAAGAGTCAATCTTGTATGACCAATTCACAGACTTCTAACAATTCCTCCGTCATATCTTGAAAACTCGGTGAGTAGTAGCCGGACAAAGGATGGGTTGAATTTCACGGAGAGCTGTATTTCTGTTGCTTCAATAAATTTTCCAAGATTTGCGGGTCAAGGCCTTGAATGCAGATTTCAGGTTTTGGCTCAATTGGATAGTAGTCGAAGTGGTAACGAGAGAGGCGCCTCTTTGATATATTGGGGTAACAAATTTAATTTCTTTCACGTTCAGATTATTTCACTAACCATTTGTCATATCTATTTGTCACAAAAAATGTATTTGTATATTAAGTTAGAGAGTTTCAAAAGTTTTTTAATTGGTGTTACACTCAACTTAAAAGTTGGCAATCGCTGATGTGCATGATGAGAAGAAACTATCTAATAGATTTTCTTATTAATAAAATTATCCATCTTGTTAATTGTCTCTGCAATAATTTTATTTATACATAATTTCATACCCAGATAAATATACTAACAATGATGTAGAATGTTGCGTTTTCCATTTGATGTGAACATATTAATTTTAAGTAGATTTAAATGCACAGTAAAAATATAATTTGCTAATTTCATTGTGACAAACTGTTTCAAGTAGCATGTGAATTTTTCCAATAGAAACTATTATGACTAGGTTAGGATGGTTAGAGGATCTGTATCAGAGAGAAGGAGGAGTGAGAGGGGGGGGGGAGAGAGAAAGAGGTAGGGGTTGGGAGTGCATCATGTGTCAGAGAGAAAGTATTCAAAAAACAGAAATGCGAGCTGCACTGTGATAAGAACTAAGGGGTAAATCGCATGCTGTTACAAATATATTGTATATAAATTGAGATGTTTGTTACAAAACTGATTTGAATATAATGGAACTGCATTTAGTCATTTAATTTTAATGATAAATTACAAGAAAAAATGTATTCAACGTCACTATTTTTTTTCAGTGCGCAGCAATAAATTCATAAAAAAAGTTGTCACATAACCGCGAAAAATGTCTTATATTGAAATATAACTTTTTCCTCTTCTTCTTCAAGTTCAGCTTCTTCTTATTCCTCTTATTATAAAACTATCTGTTGTTTGTTCTATCCTATTGACATAATCCCTCCATGCTCTTCTTCTAGTTCTGCTCCATGTTACTATATCTTGAACATCAAATGTCATTCTGATATCATCGCTTCTTCTTTTGTCCCTAAGCATTTTGCCTGTGATTGAACCATCACCTGCTCTAGGGTTTTGTAATAAATCGTCAATTCACATCTTTTGGGCTCTATAGATACTGTCAAGGACTTTTTTTGTTTCGATATGATCATGTTTCAAATATGTATAATACTTTTTATAGATTCTTCTCATTCTCCGATATTACAACCGCACATTCTCCGCATTATCAGCGTAGCAGATTATCTTAAACTCTTGTTTTCTCATGATGTATCCTCTTCCTGTAGTTTTCACCTATTTTATGATGACAATAAAAATAATTGGACTGAGGCTACCACATTGTCGGATCCCTATCGATACCGCTATTTTATTGGCGAGTTTTCTCGTGCCACATAAATGAATCGGATTTAAATCGGGCTGGTAAGGCAGTCAAAATGATGTGGTAATATTTATCAATCTCGAATTTGTTAAAAATGTCAATGGTTTCCGAATTTTTGTCTTTGAACGATCTGTACCTAAATTTAAAGAGCAAGCTACAATTTTGTGAAGGAATCTTATTCTCATTTCATATTATATGCGTTAGTTTAGGTAATATAATAAAAAATGTAAAAAAAACTATTCTAGAGAAATAAATTTCTCGTTCACATCAAATGGTACTGAATGAATGATGTAGTATATTTTGATGGTTCTGTTTGGTGTAGCCCAAGTAACCCGTAGAAGACCTCTGCGTTATGAGATCAGTGTCGAAGACCAAACTGAGGTGGATCCTAGGGAACACGATTGGCGTTTTAATTTACCCAAACATGGTAGATAGGCTAATGTACTATTTATATATAATTGTTACACCCTTCAAATTTATATATTTATATTACGAGATTGACTATTGGTACAACGCATATTTTCAACTTATCTCATATCCCTACCATTTACTTAAATTGTTTCATTATGTGTACTCTAAATATTTATCACAGGTTACACGATATAGTTAACAATATATTATAATATACAATAAAGATACAACTGTAAATATAAAAATAGAAGTAGAACAAATATATCCTCAAAGATAGCACCCGCAAACCATAATTTACTAAAAAAAACTTACAACGCATTATTGGTATGATTCCGAAGATGCAGACAGGGACAGGTGTCCGATGCAGACGACAGCAAAAAACGACAGAGTCGCTTTCGCTAAACGATATGTCATTGTTGACGCTGGGGACAATATAAGCGGCATTGTAGAAGTAATTATCAGTGCACAAATAAAGCTCACGTTGTAGTTATAATAATTAATAAGTATGTCTGATTACCTGATTGATAATAGTATATTATACACCAAGGTGGTGAAGACTGTTATTATTGACCGAGGATCTAGATTATTTCGCTAGTGGCTTTACCCCGAGCGGAATAAGGTGCGAAGTCTATAAATGTTTTCACCACCGTGGGGTATACCTATACAAGTTTTCCACTACTAGCTAAATTTAAGGCAAAAATTAAAAATAATTTTTTTTCTTGTAAAAATCGAGTAGCACAGGAATGCAAATTCGCCTTTCTACTAATAAAACAAAAATCAAGTAGTCTGATACAAATTGACACGTCTATTAGTAAAACTTATTTTCAAACAACGGGTGCGTTCAGAAAACATAACTTATAACTCAACCGTTGAGTTAGCGCTCACTGATCATCAAATGGTTGACGTATCTTCTGAATGATAATTCCATGGAAAGTATAAAGCTTCATTTACAATGTAATCACAATTAGTGCTTAGAAAAGTTTGACTCAAACTCGGAACGTCATTGAAATTTTGCATTCACAATGATTTTTGGTTGTCCCTCTTTGTATTATGGGCTAGAACAATTGACAGTATTGACGCTTGACAATAATTTGTCAATGTAGAAATTTCAGAGCCATCAAATTAGCCCATTAACGCCCATTTATTTTTTTGTTGAAATTTCATCGAATAACTAATTTTTCTGGTTCTATTGGGTGAATTCAACTAAGAGAGTTACATTACATTTTTTACAATATGTTAAAGGTCGACTTTTTCAGAAAATGTATTGGCATCGTCTTTGGCTAGAACGTTTTTCCAGAAAATGTCCCTTTCCGTCAAGTCTTATACCATCTGTATCCTGTGTTCTAGACGTTGATGGAAAACTAAGTGCTACCTTTTAAAATGCTCTGTCCATGTCCAAGCTTGAGATAGATTACGGCAACTTCACGTCGAAAATCTTTCAATGATATTGATTTCTTTACATTGCTTCTTCTATACAATAGAAACGCATTTATAATAAACATGTCAATAGTTCTCGTGCGTAAATACCAGTACCACTTTGTGTCTCTAATCGCAATATAATGTTTTCCCTAATAGCCAGTCGTGGTGATCTACTACCCCCCCCCCATACACTGTTTGTAGTTCTGGATCAGCAGAGGTTGAGGAACTAGCATACGCGTTTTCTCTTTTCCTTTCCATCGTGCAACTGTAGTAAGTGGCTCTATCTGATTAAAATTTGTGGCTATTGAAACACACTTATTGTCATTCCACTTAACCACTAAAATTTCGTTTGTGGTATCAAATCTAAAGTCATATGATCCACGGTTTTGTTTTTCCAAAACTTTTGTTGACTCAACCGTACACTTTGCTGTTCTATTTTCTTTAATTGTACCTGTAACTCTAAACTTTAGTTCCTTTAGCTTGCAAAATAAGGCATGGCTACTGAAAAAATTGACACTATATACAAAGTAGCTTTTCGGATTTTCCACTAGCGATAACATTTCTAAAACTACTCTGGTACCTTATGGTTCCGTCTTCACCACACACTGCCCAAAACTTGTAACCAAAACGAATTGGCTTTGATTTGATAAATTGCTTTAACGAGTGCCGACCATAATACCTTACAATCATTTCGTCTCCTGAAAAACTCCAAATTTGCGAAAAATTTTGTTCGCCTTTTCGAACAATGGTCCCGGTTTGAAGACTTTGTCACTTTTGTAGTCCTTAGCCATTGTGTTATCAACAAAGTGAATACTTGATTTTATTTGAAGATAGGCATTTCCACTAAAACCATTATTTACAATGGATTGACCTAGATCTTCTTCATCGGACCAATAATCCCTTCAGGATGGCAATGTATGATAGCCAACGAATATTTTGATATCTTTAGTGACCATGAATCCGTGGCGATTTTTGTGAGCTGCAGCATACATGGTAGTTTCTTCCGTGATCATATCAAATAAATATGTGGTCATTAAAAAATTGTTGAAACATGTCTACCGGAGTCAAATTATTCAAAGAAGTTTTCAGATTATTCTCTGCTTCGAGAAATTCTTGTTCCGGGGCTCAGACAGTATACTTTGGTTGAGTCTTTGTCCAATTAGTCTGTAATTTATTTATTTTGGGTTTCTTTTATCGGGAACAAAACTTGTTGACGGCAAATTATCTTCACTGTCGTCCTCAGGATCCTTGGACAGTATATCTACATCTGTTACAGCAGGGATACCCGTTTCTTCATCATCGAGTACTTCTTCGTCAGTGAGCTCATCTACTTCGGATGGCAATGCCAATACATCGCCTTCTATTTCCTCTGAATACAAGTACTCTACAGCGTCTTCTAAATTCTTGAAAGTATTATTTTTATCCATTTTCAATGCTGCAAAAAGGTTTTTCGTAAAAAATAGGGGAAATTATTCTTAACAACCAAAAATCATACTAATTATTCCGTGATTTAATACATTTACTATAAATTACAATAATTCGGTGTTTTTTATAACTATACTATTGTTACAATTTCATTTTATTATCATTACTGATAATCGACGAAACTGTTTGTAATATTCCCTGGATAGCCCGGCGATCTATTTATAGATCGCTATATAAAACAACGTGGCAAAAGAAATACAATCAAATACTGCTGACATTTCGAACATATTAAGTTTTAGTAATCATTTCTAAACATATATTTACAATAGGGTTTATTTACCTAATCGTTTTTCATAAATACTCCTGAATTTGTGTAAGGCCCTCGACGAAAAAAATGTCTCTTATAATTTGTAAATAAACGAACTACTAAGGGTCATAAAACCAAACTAAACACTAAAAGTTTCGACTGCAAAATCGACTGGAAATTCAGTCTCTGTAGTGTCGCTGAATATTTCACATGTTTTAAAATGTGTGAAACATTTTTTACGTAACTGCGATTGAAATAGTATTATTTTCTACCTGAACGATTTGATATTGGTGTATAAATCAGGAAAAAGCTGATTTTCTCCTTGCAATCTCAAATTCAGTTCGTTCATATGATTTGTCAAATCGACATAGAATGCTAATTTCCACAGCCATTCACAATTTCCTAAATCGGCACAAGGGCGATGCTTCTCATTCAAAAAAGCGCTGATGGACTTTTCCGCAACTAAGCCAGCGTACGGCAGCATGATATGGCAAATCATTTTCTCCGATCTCTTCAATAAACCCGCGGAATTATTCAGCCCTGTGGATCTGATAAAATTAACAACTGATATGACTGGTCTTAGAACTTGAGACAAATCCAAACATTTTCCGCACAAGGACTGTTGATGATTGATACAATGTAATACTAATGGTTTTGAACCACCATCATTTTCTACAGCCTTTGACACAAGTGCGACCACTCCTTTATTTTTACCACACATATTTTTGCCTCCATCGGTGGTGAAAGATTTCAAGTTTTTTCATCGAAGGTTTTTTTTATTAATGGCATTTTCAGCTCCCTTAAAAATATCTGCCCCAGTTGTCGTGCCGTGAATACTATCAATATCAAGAAGTTCTTCATACACTTCATAGCTTTTATCGACTCCACGAATAAAAATAAACACCTGAGCAGTATCTGACACATCCGTTGATTCATCCAAGGCTAGAGAAAACCACTCAAGATGTCCATTTTTGCCAGACAGTTGAGATGATTTATTTTCTGCGATGTCTTGCACCCTCCAAGCCACGGTATTTGCTGACAAACTGACACCTTTCAATCAATTTACTTCTTCGGGGCATATTTCTTCAGCTACTGCAATCAAGCATTCTTTTATCATTTCTCCGTCGGTGAATGGTTTCCCAGGTTTTGCGATTTCAAGAACCCCACGTAAGCTGGCTCGAGTTGCAGACTCTTGCTCAGTATTTGCTTTGGTAAACGAAAATTGCTGCGATTTCAGTCAGCGCTTCAAAGCTTCAAATTTTTCCGTCTGTATATTTAGAGTATTTTTGAAGAAGTTTCGATTCATAGTAACGTTTAATGTTATATTCTTTGAAAACAGCTATTGTTTCATTACAAATTAAACATAGCGCCTTATTACTGCACTCAATCACAAAATACTGAAAGTTCCATTTATCTTGGAACGTTCTGCATTCACTGTCTATTTTTTGCTTCTTTTCCATACCAATAAATCACACATAAAAACAAGTCTAATCAAAATACTCTTAATACTTTCTTTCACAATAGGCAACTTCACTTCCTTCGTCTTTCCCGCGCAAACTGACTCGCAATGGCGCCGCTAGCCTTTTTATACCTATGCAATTACTGCCATCTAGAAATGATCGGAAAAACTAGCCAGAACCAGAATTTTCTCGAACCAATGCGGAAATTCCCAAATATGCCACCTGTTAGTGGGTAGCTGAAATAGATAGTACCTAAAACAGTACATAGTATCACTATTCGACACTAGATGTCGTTACGTGTCACAAAAGTAATTTAAATTCAATAAAAGCCTTTGCTTAGGTGGGCAGAAAAATTAAAATTGTTATGGCCCTTGCAACATACCGAAAAAATATAATGGCCCTAAGGCTTCAAAGTTTGGAGACGCCTGACCTAATGCATAGAACGTGCTCTTCTGGATCCATGGCGTAAGCTAAAGATAGGTAATTGCGTATAAGAGTGCGCACTTAGTACAATATTGACTGTGAAATTAATATTTTTTCCAGAAAAAAAGTTTTTCACATGCGTACATATGTATTGACGATTGATGAAAGTAATTATGCTTGATTAATGGAAAAATTCTAATAATAAGAGACAAAATTCATATTTTTCGGTGCCAGTGCAATTGCGCACTCTTAAACACAGATGTTCACAAGAGTACGCGTATTAATGCACAAGAGTGCGCAACGACTTATGTATTGTAATTCTAGCAATAGCGGTAAAAAATGATGAAATATGATCAAGACAGAATTTTTAAAAGCTACATTTATCCTTTAATTAACAAAATAAAACATTATAGTCTTAAAAATATCAAAATAAACATATGTTATTCTATTATTTAACAAATAACTTTAATTTGTATTTGAAAAAATAAACGCGTACCTAATCATTAGGTAGGCATGTTAATTTTTGCTCCACTTCAATCACACAGTGAGCATGTAAATGTGCCAATCACGTATGTAGTACACGACTCGTGCCACTAATTATTGCATTCAGAACACATTATCCAGGCCTCAATTGGGGGATCATTATAATTCTCGCCGCAACCTGAACAGTTCACGTTTTTGTCACACTTCGCTTCTTTTTCCTTCCTTTTCTTTACTTATTTTGCTGGCATTTTCAGCTTCCTTGCTGCTGCTTTTATTTTCTTAGATTCCTCATTTCTCTGCTTCACCCGAACATTTTCTTCTAACTCGTTTGCAAATGGTGTGCTTGAAAGATCTCAGACCGCTGAGACTTGATTTTACGCCGCAATGGTTGTTCTTTTATAATTGGCAATGGTAAAATTTCGCCTATGAACGAATTGATTAGAACAACTTTGTGTCTCTGTAGGTTCTTGGAAACTATTCGATATGAGTACACCGTCTTCGCATTCAATATCCAAGTTCATAAATCTAATGTTTTGCAATTGCGTTTGAGAAGAGGATGCTTGCTGCGGTGATTTTTGAGGCCATGGTACTCCAGGCGATGGTGTTTGAGCCAGTGACGTTTGAGGCGGTACCGTTTGATGTAGTGGTGTTTGAGACGGTGGTGTGTGATGCGATGAAAATGTTTGTTCTAATATATAATTTTCTACATCCTGTGATCCATCCGGGATTACAAGGAAGTTTGCTGGTCATTCAGTGTCGCTAATAGGTACATCAGATACTAGCGAAGGAGCAAAGTCAGTTTCGTCAAATTGTTCAGGATTGTATGGAAAAATTCCAGCAGCACGAAACGAAGTTTGAGCCTTTTCAATATTTGCAAGACTAGCGTAGGCAGCATTAAACAATCCCGAGATCTGCATTTGCGTAATCACTTTTCCAGGATTGCTTATCATCCAGTTGTCGCATTCTCTACTGAATGCCCTTTTCAATGGACCAAAGAAGCCGATGTCCAGTGGTTGCAACTTGTGGCTCGCGTGTGGTGGTAAAGTCAATAGGTCAATATTATGACCCTTGCAGTATTTGATGACGTCTATATCTCGATGCGAGCTATGATTATCCATAATCAAAAGCACTGAGTGGTCAGGACTTGGCTTACTATAATTCTTAAAATGGATTATCCATTGGTGAAATAGATCAGTATTTATAAATCCAGATTCGGAAACCATTCCAAGTGTTCCAGGGGGTGCTTGCATAAAAAGTTCCCCCTTCATCCGCTTCCTTGGGAATATTAACACGGGTGGAATATGCATTCCGGAGGCGCTCATACAGCATACGGCAGTAATAATTTGTCCACGTTCGGCACTTGCTACTTTACCCACAACTTTTTTACCTTTTGTGGCCAAAACCTTTGGTAATTTGTTAGGTACTGTTGAGAGACCTGTTTCATCCATATTGAAAATTGAATCTGGAGAATAATGCTTTTTCCGTATAAACTTCTCAAATTTTGGAAAAATCGTTTCACTTGAGCTTTATTAAAGCCCATAACCCTACCCATCGAACATTTTTCTGGTTGCCGTAGGCTGATATTATGTCGTTTACAAAAGAACATTTTTCTGGTTGTCGTTTACAAAAACCACTGACCCAGGATTCTCCAGCAATTTGTTTATCCTTGTTAAAACAGTGTTGGATGCTGTTCGATTGCGCAAATTTGTACGCTGCCATTTGCAAATTCTTTTTTGTGAGCCCATAAAAACGGTCGTCTAGATCGCGCAACTGCTTCGCTAATTCAATTTCCATTTCGGCGGGGAATACGTTGGAAAATCTTCCTAACGATACAGGAATATTCCCACATTTAAGGCGTTTGCTAAGAGTAGATTCACCAATTCCCATTTCGGCAGCTACCCGTCTTTTACTAACACCTTCAGCAATTCTACGTTTTGCTTCGGTGAGATTTTCTACCGTAAAGACCAACTTCCTGTTAGTTTTTCTTTTATATCTACTCATTCTGAAAAAGAACGCAGTTATTAGAACTGTAATTTCTATCTTAGTTTCTAATTATCTATCGTTTGACACCAATTTCTGATTATACCAGAAGTAGACCTAAGCCGGAAATCTGTCGCTTCCTATTTACTTGGGGTCAGACTATAGATAATTAAGAATTAATTCCGGAAAGTTCAATTCGTTTTACTCTAAGTTCAGCCGCTTGGATTCTCTTTTTGAAAATGGTCTCTGATTCGTCAATATTTGTCGGAAACAGTTGAATTTGAAAATATTTCATGCAAGATTCAAAAAGGAAATAATAGTGTGTTCCATTTGAAAAACAAAATTGGCATTCAGTTTGCTTGTTTAAGACACCATGTATACATTAAAAAAAAGTTTGTGTAGCAGCAGATGATTTTAAACAACTTTTATTCGGAATATTTGTTTCTAATTTAAAAAAGAATAGAGATATTTTTATTTAAAGGGTTATCTGAATTACCTTGTACAATGCTTGAAAAGCTTTGCACAACTAAATGCGCACTCTTGTGCATTGTAACGTTCAAGATTATTTTCAATTATTCTGTTTTTATAGGCACTATTTTGAGGAAATTTCAATGTTGTCAACATTTTATAGACTCTAAAGCATGCGAAAACACCTTAGGAGATATAATTATGGTCGTACATACCTGCTCAATCACTAAAACTAGCATGAGCGAAAATTACATCGGCCGGATGCAAACAATTCACTTGTCATTCTGGAAAAATTGGCGCCAAATAAAGAAGAACGCATTGTTGCCAGTGCTATACTTCAGGATCTGTTCCGTAATAGGCATTATTACGGTATTGCAGAGATGCGATATTACTATGAATACATGCATTGCGCACTCTTATGAAGTGCGCACTCTTATACGCATTTACACGTGGTATGTTTGGGGCTCGGTATCTCGGAAACTATCGAATTTTCGAAAAAAAATAATTTTTTAGATAATGAACTGACCTTCATTTTTTACCTAAACAAAATTCTTCTAAATGTCATATTTTAGCAGATGTGGGCTCGAAACCGATTTCCGGAACTTTTATCCACCAGTCGCAGAACATTTTTCTAAAAACTTTTTCTCATTGTAAAGTACCTGTCAATGCCGACTCATTCATATAAAAATTACCTCGGTATGAGATTACAAATGAAAACAGAGGATCTGTTTGGTTAGAAACTTCACGAATACAATATTTACGAGCAGATTTGTTACTACAATAAAAGTAATATTGCTAACATAAAAAAATTGAGAATGTAAACTAGTTTTTAGGGATATTAAGTTATACATTAAATTGGTAGTTAAAATTATTTTGATTTATTAATGAAATTTTGAATCGTCAGGATCTTGCCACTGGGTTTATTGCGCTTTAGAGATTTTAAATATCGTTATTTTGAGGTAGATCCCATTGTAGCAACTAAAATTGCATTGCATGTCCAAGTCATATCAAGATTTATTTTTGTAATGGGTTATACTAGTAGTCAATCCCACTATATATTTAATAAGTTTGAAGTTATATTTACATTTATGTTCAGCACACAATTTCCCTTTTTTTTCGTGGTTCTGGCGTGTTTATGTTTAATATTTTGAAGTGTTTTATTATAGTGTGTGTATTTTATGTAACTTGTCATATTTTGAACATCATTTACCTTCAACAGAATATTTAATGATATATATCAGAGGTGGCTATTCCACTGCGACCTCATCAGATCTATTGAATATTTAATGATAAATGTCAGGAAACATCCAAGCAGTTTTAAATTATTCATTCTTTGAAACTCAGGGGTTGCCATAAATGTCTTGGTGGTAATTCAATAGATTACCTTAATAACCTATCTTGAGCAGGAGTTCAAGCTGTAACTACTTTTCGAATTTCATTATTTTCTTGGGCTATATTGAGGATTTGATTAATTTTTATTGTTTTATATTTTAACACTTTCCCTACCTGAATAAACTTTTTGTTCAAGAAATTCCTCTAGAGCTTCAGAAATGAGTAATATTTTATCATAGTCCAGGCAGTAGAGCAGTAAAAGTAGGGTGTAATGTATGTTGTTTGATAACGCAAAAATTTTTATGCAGAAAGTTGCCGAATATTGTGTACAACAATAATGTATGTTTGCCTACTCCAAAAAGTGCTTGCTAAATGCTGTAGAACAACAAATGTACCGAAATATCGAAAAATTACCCATTTTTCGATACATTTGTGTCTAAAACTTTGAAACAAAGCCTTAAATCAAAAAAATTTACTCTTTCATTTCTGTTTATTTGACGATTTCCTATAAGGTTATGATAATCGCGAATCGAAAAGCTTCAATTTTCCATTAAATTATACGTAAACTTTGAGAAATTTTTTCGGTAAGTAAAAATTGATAAATATTTATCAAATTTTCAGAAAAGATAGTTAAACATATGACAATTACGCACAAAAATTTTTGTAACGATCGACCGCGTAGTTTTTCACTGCCACAATTATTAATTAACAAATTATAAAAAAGTTGATCGCGCGTACCTTGTTTAAACAACGGTGAAAAAGGAGCTCGCAATTTTTAACAGTTACTTACTGTCAAAACAAACAATAAGCAATTATAAAAATATCCATTTTACGTTTTAATAATTTTTTACAATTTTTTTAAATTTTGTCAAATTTTTTCCATTATAAACAAAGACGGTTAGTTATCATAAACAAAGACCATTTAAGAAAGAAAATATATTTTTTATCGATATTTATTATTGAAACGTTTAATTAGTTGCATGATTTGATGAACATTGAGCAAAATTATTTATAATGGAAAAAATGTGACAAAATTTAAAAAAATTTTTAAAAATTGTTAAAACGAAAAATGGACATTTTTGTAATTGCTTATTGTTTGTTATGACACTAAGTAACTGTTAAAAATTGCGTGCTCCTTTTTCACCGTTGTTTAAACAAGGTACGCGCGATTAACTTTTTTATAATTTGTTAATTAATAATTGTGGCAGTGAAAAACTACGCGGTCGATCGTTACAAAAATGTTTGTGCGTAATTGTCATATGTTTAACTATCTTTTCTGAAAATTTGATAAATATTTATCAAATTTTACTTACCGAAAAAATTTCTCAAATTTTATGTATAATTTTTTACTAATTTTCGCATATTATTCATGGAAAATTAAAGTTTTTCGATTCGCGATTCTCGTAACCGTATAGGAAATCGTCAAATGAACAAAAAAGAAAAAGTACTTTTTTTGATTTAAGACTTTATTCCAAAGTTTTAGACACAAATGTATCGAAAAATGGAAAAAATTTGACAAATCTCAAATAAATTGTAAAAAATTGTTAAAACGTAAAATGGATATTTTTATAATTGCTTATTGTTTGTTTAGACACTAAGTAACTGTTAAAAATTGCTTGCTCCTTCTCCACCGTTGTTTAATCAAGGTACGCGCTATCAACTTTTTTATAATTTGTTAATTAATAATTGTGGCAGTAAAAAACTACGCGGTCGATCGTTACAAAAAGTTTTGTGCGTAATTGTCATATGTTTAACTATCTTTTCTGAAAATTTGATAAATATTTATAAATTCAAAGTTCACGTATGATTTTTTACTAATTTTCGCATATTTTCATTGAAAATTAAAGTTTTTCGATTCGCGATTCTCATAACCTTATAGGAAGTCGTCAAATAAACAAAAAAGAAAGAGTAATTTTTTTTTATTCAAGGCTTTGTTTTTTAAAATATCATCTGGCACTAGAGGGCTTTCAACATATACAGGCACGAGTGTATTGTCGTGAATTTTCCAGCCCCAGTCTAATGGATTTAATGCATTTCCAGCCACATTTGTACTTGATAATAAACCCTGTACGAATGAAGATTGGTAGCCGATTCTGTTGGTGGTAATGTTACTAAATTAAAGGTTTTTTGTTTCGAGCATTTTTTAAAAGTGCTGTATCTTAGATCACTTAAAGTTGTTTCAGTTATTTGCTTGCCACTATAAATCCTCCTCCTTTCATCTTGAAATTCGTGCATAATTCCTTTGTAATATTGGTTTTTGATGGCATATTCTGATTCCTCTCATTTCGCTACATCGAATTAAAAAAAATCGTCTCGATAAGTACTACCGTTGCCGAGATAACTCATGTTTTACCGCGCATTCGCATTTTGAAACACTCGGGCCGCGCGACAGCACAGCTGCTTTCCGCCATCCCCACTCCTGCTCCCACGCCGCTCGGCCGACGAACTCCTCTGATTACGGTATTTTCATCGATTTTTCTTTCATTAGGCTTTCATCTGTCGAAAATGCACAAGACGAATGTAGAAAGTATTTGCAACCAGCTATAAGATAGTATTTTTTTAATTTCGATTTAACGATTAAGTAAGCCATAAATTATTATTAACTTTGTGGGCCACTATATCCGGATCTACACGGCCAAAGTTCGTCGTTTTGGGCTAAAATGAAAGTGCTTGCAAAGCAGTATTCAGATCGGAAACAATTTTTAAATTACATCGAACCGATGCTGTAAACGAAACATTATTTAAAATGAGAAAAATTTGACAAAATTTAAAAAAAATGTAAAAAATTGTTAAAACGTAAAATGTATATTTTCATAATTGCTTATTGTTTGTTATGACACTAAGTAACTGTTCAAAATTGCGTGCTCTTTTTTCACTGTTGTTTAAACAAGGTACGCGCAATCAACTTTTTTGTAATTTATTAATTAATAATTGTGGCAGTGAAAAACTACGCGGTTTTATCGTTACAAAAGTTTTTGTGCGTAATTGTCATCTGTTTAACTATCTTTTCTGAAAATTCGATAAATACTTATCAATTTTTACTTACCGGAAAAATTTCTCAAAGTTTATGTATGATTTTTTACTAATTTTCGCATATTATTCATGGACAATTAAAGTTTTTCGATTTGCGATTCTCATAACCCTATAGGAAATAGTCAAATAAACAAAAAAGAAATAGTAAATTTTCTTGATTTAAGGCTTTGTTTCAAAGTTATAGACATAAATGTATCGAGAAATGGAAAAAATTTGACAAAATTTTAAAAAATTGTTAAAACATAAAATAGATATTTTTATAATTGCTTATTGTTTGTTGTGACACTAAGTAACTGTTAAAAATTGCTTGCTCCTTTTCCACCGTTGTTTAAACAAGGTACGCGCTATCAACTTTTTTATAATTTGTTAATTAATAATTGTGGCAGTAAAAAACTACGCGGTCGATCGTTACGAAAATTGTTGTGCGTAATTGTCATATGTTTAACTATATTTTCTGAAAATTTCATAAATATTTATCAATTTTCACTTACCGAAAAAATTTCTCAAAGTTTACGTATGATTTTTTACTAATTTTCGCATATTATTAATTGAAATTTAAAGTTTTTCGATTCGCGATTCTAATAACCTTATAGGAAATCGTCAAATAAACAAAAAAGAAAGAGTACATTTTTTTGATTCAAGGCTTTGTTTTTTAAAGTATCATCTGGCACTAGAGGAACTTCAACATATACAGGCACGAGTGTATTGTGAATTTTCCTTTTCCAGCCCCAGTCTAATGGATTTAATGCATTTCCAAGCCACATTTGTACTTGATAATAAACCCTGTACGAATGAAGATTGGTTACCGATTCTGTTGGTGGTAATGTTGCTAAGTTAAAGGTTTTTTTGTTTCGAGCATTTTTTAAAAGTGCTGTATCTTAGATCACTTAAAGTTGTTTCAGTTATTTGCTTGCCACTATAAATCCTCCTCCTTTCATCTTGAAATTCGTGCATAATTTCTTCGTAATATTGGTTTTTGATGGCATACTCTGATTCCTCTCATTTCGCTACATCGAATTAAAAAAAATCGTCTCGATAAGTGCTACCGTTGCCGAGATAACTCATCTTTTACCGCGCATTCGCATTTTCAAACACCCGGGCCGCGCGATAGCACAGCTGCTCTCCGCCATCCCCACTCCTGCGCCCACGCCGCTCTGCCGACGAACTCCTCTGATTACGGTATTTTCATCGATTTTTCTTTCATTAGGCGTTCATCTGTCGAAAATGCACAAGACGAATATAGAAAGTATTTGCAACCAGCTATAAGAGAGTATTTTTTTAATTTCGATTTAACGATTAAGTAAGCCATAAATTATTATTAACTTTGTGGGCCTCTATCTCCGAATCTACACGGCCAAAGTTCGTCGTTTTGGGCTAAAATGAAAGTGCTTGCAAAGCAGTATTCAGATGGGAAACAATTTTTAAATTACATTGAACCGATGCTGTAAGCGAGAAATTATTTATAATGGAAAAAATTTGACAAAATTTTTAAAAAAATGTAAAAAATTGTTAAAACGTAAAATGGATATTTTTATAATTGCTTATTGTTTGTTATGACACTAAGTAACTGTTAAAAATTGCGTGCTCCTTTTTCACCGTTGTTTAAACAAGGTACGCGCGTCAACTTTTTTATAATTTGTTAATTAATAATTGTGGCAGTGAAAAACTACGCCGTCGATCGTTACAAAAATTTTTGTGCGTAATTGTCATATGTTTAACTATCTTTTCTGAAAAGTTGATAAATACTTATCAATTTTTACTTACCGAAAAAATTTCTCAAAGTTTACGTATGATTTTTTACTAATTTTCGCATATTGAAAAATTAAAGTTTTTCGATTCGCGATTCTCATAACCTTATAGGAAATTGTCAAATAAACAAAAAATAAAGAGTAAATTTTTCTGATTTAAGGCTTTGTTTCAAAGTTTTAGACACAAATGTATCGAAAAATGAGTCATTTTTCGATATATCGGTACATTTGTTGTTCTACAGCATTTAGCAAGCACTTTTTGGAGTAGGCAAACATAGATTATTGTTGTACACAATATTCGGCAACTTTCTGCATAAGTTATCAAACAACATCCATTTCGATTGCTCTATCGCCTGGACTATCAGATAATGTTTGGATTGGTAGGTTTACGTTGACTTAGAAAATCTTTAGTTGTAATATGTCACATTCATATATTTAATACTATATTGCTAGTAGGAGTCTAGAGAAGGTTGACGAGACGACGCAACGGTGCAGACATATATACGAATATCTCAGCCATTTAGATCTGAAATGCTATGCGCATGCCCGAGAATGCGGAAATGTCAGTGGAGCTGCGTTTGTATCTGTAGTTTCATTTAGCATTTTCTTTTTATTTTTTCCTTTCCATACTTTTTAAAATAGTGATAAAAGTGAATCTAAAGTTTGATTTTTTATTTTCTGGATATCAAAAAGTGTGATATGAAATTTCTTTTTCAATTCATTTCTTGAAAACAGATGTTCCTATTTTTTTTATAAAAGTAGCTATGTTCAAAATATGCATATGTTCGAATCATATTTTTCACATGTTGTATATAGACCATAGATAGTACATACACTTTTCGAATGAATTATTTTTTTAAATTCTCAAATAAAAATCCATGAATACAGATTACTACTAAAAATACTATGAAGTAAAAATAATAATACCCAAAGAAAATTATATTTTAGTGTTCATCCCGTATGCATGGAAAATGTACAGATTATGCAACCAATCTTATATGGCCTTTTATAGTCCAGTCAAATTGAGGCTCGTCTCAGCTTAAATCCAATTCAACGAAATTTTTCGGTACAGACATTAAGAAAATATTTTTTATTGTGTAATGGAACTAGTAAAAAAGTTATTGAAGTTAGCGAAAATCAGTTACTTATAGATATCTCGTAAACTGTTAGTATTATGCAATTGACAAATACATTACTACATTCAAAATGTAGACAAATTGATGAATATATATTTTTTTAAATGTACAGTGAGTAGAACAAAGATGTCGCAATATGGTCAAAGATTCTAGGCATACTCGTTTTTTGTTAATCTGAAATAATATCATATTGTAACGCACCCGTTAAAGACAGTGATATTGGTAATGACAGTGTTAAGTTAGTTAGAGATTTTTCTTTCCCTGTTAATTAGTTTTAGGCATATAATGTAATACTCCATATTGCTAGTGGGGTCTGGAAGTGGGCGAAATCACTACGGTGCAGACATAATATACATCTGTCCTTCTCGAGAAACGTCGAACCTTATGCGCATATCCGAGCATGCTCACAAGCGTGATTCAGCTTCCACCACACTTGCCAATTCTACTTTACGAAATTCGCGGCGCATGCGCACATTGAGTCGAGTTCTGCGACAGAAATAGATACAGCTATTTTCTGTCTCACTTACGATGTGATACTTCCACTTACGGTCACTAGCAATATAGGAGGATAAGATATATGGTTTTAGGTTAGGTATTCTTCTTTCTCTTTTGAGTTGTCCTATGTCCGTTAGGTTGCACAGTAATAGAATGTTCTGGACTGTTCGATCGAAGATTCGGGAGGGTTCGAAATGTTATTCTGGAACATTCTGAAGATTGAAAATAACTATATAAGGCGTAGCGTCGGCTGAGAGGGAGTTGACAGGAGTGAAGGAATAATTTGGCGAGAAGTTGTGTAAACGTTTTATTGGTAAAATTGTAAATTGTATTCCTTGTTTGTAAATAAACAATTTCAAGAAATCCACAATCTTGTTACGATGGTGTCAGGTGTGAGGTATAGAAGAAGCAAGGATGTTTGGAAAGAAATTAAATGAACTGTTGGTTGCTGAGCTCAGAAGAGAGCTAGAAAAGCAAGAACTGGAAACCGAAAATAACAGGAGAGTTAGTTCTGCTAAGAAGACTACGGGAGTATTTTTTTAAAGAATATATCGACCCAGAGTCAGTAGAATTCGAAGATCCATTGGACAAGTTATGTCATCAAATATCGACCCAGAAAGACGAGTTATCCCGGCAAATATCGACCTAGAGAGACGTATTCAACAACAAATTAGTAATCGAGTTACGCCAGCAACTATCCAACCGTTGTGATGAACTGTCTGATCAAATAGCCTACCAAAGGGCTGAGCTCATAGAACAGATTCAAGAAGAACTGTCTCGTTGCATGACCACCCAGCGAGAAGAGGTTACGAATCGAATGGAAGAACTCACTCGTCAGATAACTGCGCAGCGAGACGAGGTTGTTGATCGAAGAAGGGAAGAATTGACTCGGCAGATCACTGACGTAACCCAGCAAATGAATGGGTTAGGTGCTGAATTAAGAAGGCAACATGGCATGGCGATGAGGATGTCAGAAATTCAGCAGACCTCAGACCTACCATCAAGCAATCAACCTTTGATGGAAAAATCTCTTGGCCAAATTATTTGAAGCAATTAAATGCTGCGGCTGGGGTCAACAGATGGATTTCTCGAGAAAAAAAACATATCGTTCCCCGTGTCATTGCGAGGAGAGGCTTTAAATGTGTTGTAGTCTCTTCAGAATGGCGATGCAGAAGAATTTGAGGCCTTGAGATGCGTAATGGTCATGTCCATCTGAAGTCGGTTTACAAATCCCAATTGAAGACCGGCAAGCAGAAAGTCGATGGATATCGCTCGGATAATAAGATGTACCTAACCATCTGCAACAGAAGATCTATTAGAAAATATGACAGTCCAAGTTTTCGTCGATGGTCTTCGAAATGCAGAGATTCAACGAGCGGTGTTGCTGGCACGTCCGACGACCCTGGTGGATGCATTGTCGATTGCATTTGAATTTGAAGCGGTAACGGAAGCTATACTAGGCCATTCTCGTGTACGGGGAAATCCAGCTCCTATGTAGTGCCACCAGCGACTGGTAACCATAGTGAACTTAAAGAAATGTTGAAGGAAGTCTTGAGGAGGGTAGGTTCAAAAAGAGGCGGCCCGTAACATGCTGGGGTTGCGGGGAAATTGGCTTTCCCGCATAACAGAAAGACACCTGCTGAAAAATCCTCAACAGCCGGAAAACTAAAAAGGGTCGACTCCTGGAGGGCAACTTCGACCCTAGATCATCGAAAAACCCCTCCTATAAAGTTGGCTACAATTAAACAACATACAAACAGCTTATACATTAACGGCGAAATCGTTAAAAAAATTATGCCATGTTAGTAGATAACAGGGCCACGAAAACCATCGTACGACCAACCGTCGCCACCCACGAAAGGATGTTGCCATCCGGTTGGAAATTACGAACCGCTACTGGTGAAACAGCCAAAGTCCATGGGGAAATAAAAGCTATATTACAGTTTGGTACCACTGCTCTAACACATTCAGTATTGGTGGCTGACATCGATGAAGACATCATCTTGGATATGGATGTGATGAATCTATGCGAGTTTCGCTTGGACCTTAGACGACGAACTCTCCATATTGGGACTGAAGAATTGTTCTTACATCGACAAAAGAATATCTAACCTAAAACTAATTAAAAGTAAAAGAAGAATATCTAACTAACATAATACTGTCACTGTCATTAACGGGTTAGTTACAATAGTCATTTTCCGTTCGCAAACGTAAAGTGAAGTTACTTGAAATGGAATAATCACATCAATTCTTTTGTTCGAAAGCTTTGACTGGCACCTCAGATAAATATAACCTCAAAACTTTATCCCCTGACTCGTTCAAGACGAGACCACGATTTTCATTTCTCATTAACTGAAAATCCACAATCGGTTATCAAAACGCCCTAGACAAGTCTAAGAAAACACCAGTCAAATACCAATTTAACTTCACTTTTAGAAGTGATATAAAATAATCAATAACTGTACATGCTTGAGACGACGTGCAGCATCGATGAGGGGGGAGATAGACTCATCAGTTTGCAGCGAATGAAAGGAACACGTCAACTTTGTGATACCAACCGAAGTGATTTGATTTGATAGTGGTCTCGAATGGAGAACAAGTAGTATATTAAAATAAAAAATACACATTTGTTCATACTGAAAGCCAAGTTCAAAATTCATTTTTACGTTTAGCTCTCACTTCTTTCACTTAAAAAACGAAATTAATTAAAAATGATAGCTATGTTTTAAATTCTAGTATTCATTGCTTCAAATTTAATTGATTTTTATTTTATGTAAGAAAAAAAATTGCAATAGACACGCCAAGATCTTCATAAGAAACTACCAAATACTTAAATTTGGCAACTTTGAATTTCAGTTACTCAATGTTTGATTACATAAAAATGTAAATAATGTAATTAATAAAATCGTTTCTTAATTTGGGAAAAAATTAATGCATTTCAAAAAAATCTTTTTTGATTTCGCATCTACTATAAAGAGTTATCAGCAATTTAAATTACTATAATAAACGCAAGTTACAAAAAGTTGTGTGTATAATGGGGATTATTCGAAAATTTGGATTATTTTGTCTGTTGGTATTATCCATTTTTAAATAAGTTTATGAACATAACTCAATATTTGTGCTGGATATGGATATGGATATTTATCGACATGAAAGATTGATTTTCGAAGTTCACGATCACACCGGGATATTGTAAATGTTGTTTTTTACTTCACATGGAAAAAAAATCAAATATTGTCAAAAAAAAATCATAAGCGGAACACTAATTTGACTGGGCTAATATTCAGGATTTTTTTAATGAGTGTCCTTCAAATATCTAGGAAGTGAGTGCAATAAAGGAGTGTGTAAGTTCGATTTTTTCAATATTAAATTATTTTGACCCTTATGTTGAATTGGGTCAAAATATGTATATTGAAAATATCAAATGTATGCAAACCTTTTCGTCTTCATTGTATATAATTTCGAAAAAGCAAGCAGTTACGACGGTTATTCCAGTTTTATACAAATCGTATTTTGTTAATAGATGAATAATTGTATATTTATAAGTGCAATATGAGACAATTTAGATGAATAAATAAAAAGTATACCCTATTTCAAATAACTTTATTCAATGAAAAATAGCAATTTGAAAAATTTCAAATATTTAGTTAAGGTTAGGCTCATTTTTTAATATTTCTATCAAAAAGGTTTCTTGAATTCAAATTTGAAAATTTTTCTACCGCTTATTTTGAATTTTAAAAGCGACCAAATATACAATAATCATCACTGTATGTAAGATGGCACTCTCAAATTATATATACATGGCCGTGACAATTGATTTCAATGTAAATAATTCCCCAATTTTAAAAACCTTCACCCGCTCGAAAAAATGATATAATTTTGCGAATATAGATTTCTGCCTTACCAGAAGATCTTACCACACCTAGTGAGCAGCTTTCACAATTCTCATGTCAACCTCGAACTATTATTGACCAATCCGTTTAGATCTTACATCTACTCACAGGTCTCCATTTCAAATATTTATTTCCAGCAAATCAATTCTACCCCCCTCTCCAATTGGTGCATTGTTACTTGAGACACAGTATACCTAACAAACAGTAGTGCATCTTCAAGGCGGTACCTTTGAAGTTTAAAAGTAACTGTCGGCCATGCTTTCTGGATAAATGTCAGGTCAGAAGCCAGCTCTATGGAACGACAGAATCGTACTTAAAAAATTTCTTGATTGTAACAAAGCGACAAATAAGGATATTTTCTTAATTTCCGTTTGTTAAATGTTGATGGATATATTTTGACCTTATTTAAGTCTAAACTTATAAAAACAATTCACAAAACACCTGTTCACACAAGATGCACTTAACATAAAATGAAATAATGAAAATCACAGATGAAAATGCCGTTCGTGACGTTTTCTTGTTCCTCTGATCATCGTACCGAGTAATGGCAGACGCGCAGACTGTCAAATAACTCGAATGTCGATATTCCATTGGTTGAATTCAGGCAGTGACAGTGACAGGAGAATGCACCACACTCTTTCTTCTTGATTGGTTTAAGTATTTTCTCCTCACAACATGGCGTCTAGTCTGTGCAGTCAAATCTGCGCGACTTTTGCCGCCTGTCCAAGATGCACTACTGTTTGTATTTGTATACTGTGATTGAGATATTTAGATCTTCAAATTACACCTGAGTTCAAATTCCAGAGCAACGAATAGTACATATTCGTGTACAGGCATTAGTAAAATATAAGAAGTACGTGAGATTTTTAATGAAGCAAGTATAAAATTGGTACCGATGGATAGGTAATGAGCTATACAATCATGTACTACCGGATGTTTAGTCTAAAAGTTGACCGAGCCGGTGTATGACATGATACTTCCAAGATGGTCGCGAACGCCGACATTCGACCATTTCAAGCGCTCTAACTTCTTTATGTTTACTTTTATAAAGATTTTGTATAAAACACTTTTTATTTATAAAATTATAAGGAGCAAAAAATCTACATATTTCTTACCGTTTAAAAGATTATATTTTAAGAGGTCTTTAAGAAGCTTTCAGGTAAAATTAAAAATTTATGCAAGTGGCACATTGTAAAATAACTTCTGAGGCGCATGATACATTACTCATGATAGGAAAATGTCTATTTTCCCTCTTTTTCCATCCAAAATTTGACGGGTCAGGGAGATCCGGGTGCGGAAGGCGTGTTGGATTTGTGATTAACCCAACTACCACTACTTCATTCTCTCCACAAATGAGGGTCAGTCATTTCTGCCAAATATCAACCATACATACCCACTTGCATAATTCATGATATCTAAGGGGAAGAAGTACTTAATGAACTCTTCTACGCATGACAAATGCAACGTCCAATTTCCATTTCGGACAGATCTGTTAAATAAAAGCATCGTGTAAACCATGGTTTACTCTAATTTGGATAAGACATCCAGATTTTCCATAACGTAGTTTTAATTTCCTCCATATTTTCTCCTTGTAAATATTTCACTAACTAGTTGAACTGTGGCTGAATATTTTCTTCTGCCGCACTGTTTTATCCTTCAGAAACTCATCAAAGACACACTTGAAAAGTGCTAGCCTTAAAGATGTATGGGCATTGATCGCCCTTCGTACACCCTTCCAGACAAAATTTGGGATAGGATAGTCTCATCATATAGTACGGTCAGCGTAGTTTCTTAACATGTGCCGTCTATAAATAGCTCTCTCGGTCTGAGAATCCAGTTCTTTATATTTCTTGTTTTATCATGGATAGCTTCAATATAGGTCTATAAAATCCTATACCCATGACAGTTTTCCTCCCGGTCGTAATATAAGACGTCTCTTGTTCCAATACATTCATGAGAGTGAGCTGTGTTTCTACTTTCGTTGGGCTAGAATATATAAGGGGTAATACACATATTCTCGTTTCTATCCTTGATTTTTTATTTGTTATTGAATTGAAGGCTGACCAAATAGGCACTGCATTAGATAACTGTGAGTCCGTTGATATCTCCTGTTTTTGATTTGAAATAATATAATTTATGTCTTGATAATCGTTTACATTCGAATCTATATAACCTGACAATGAAGAAGTATGGGCCATCATCTAAACGAGAATCGTTCACACTACTCTCAGTAATAGCAGTTTCATGTTTCAACGCAGGGTTTTTTGGCCTGCATCCTTTAGGAATGATGCCTATAACAGTTTTAGCAACAAACTGCGTAACATTTTGTAAAGAACGAAGTAAGGATTTCCCTGATACTTCTAGCGTATTCAGAATATCTGAGGTCTCCTTTGCTTGAAAAAATAAAAAAATGCATATGAAAGAGAAAATTCCTACCAGTATGTACATAGGACCTATGACCCGATTTTTTTATTTGAAAAATTGTACGAGGAAAAATTAAAAAGTATAATATAAAAATATAGAGTATCCTCTTGGAACTTTACATTGTCCGCAGCACATTACACGAACTTCCCTTTCACCAAATCCGAGAGAATATAGACTGCTCCACTTCCTGCACTGCGACTTCTAACTTCTGCTGCAATTTCTGTTTCAAGTAGCACAACTTTTGAAGAATCTATCTTCTTCTTCTTAAAGTGCCAAGCAGATTCCTGCGTAGGCGACCGTCTATTTACATCCTGTCAGATTTCTCTATTTAAAGCAGCATTTTGGAGAGACATAAAGTCGTGTATTCCTGTCCATTGTCGAATGTTCCTGAGCCATGAAAGTTTTTTTCTTCCTATTCCCCTTCTTCCTTCGATTTTTCCTTGGAGGATAAGACGTTGGAAGTCGTAACGAGGACCACGCAGGATGTGACCCAGATAGGAATTCTTTCTCTTCTTAATGGCGTCGAATAGTTCCCGGCTGGTCAGACCGGCTCTTCTAAGGACTTCTTCATTTCTTACCAGATCTGTCCAAGGGATCCTAAACATTCTTCTAAGAGTCCACATTTCAAATGCCTCCAATCTGTTTATCGAAGTTGCTTTAAGAGTCCAGGCTTCGACACCATACAACAGGACGGACCAGACATAGCACTTAACCATTCTGTATCTGAGTTGAAAGCTGAGATCATTATTTGTTGGTTTTTTTTTAAGTTTAAGGAAAGTTGATCGGGCTTGTTCAATTCTGCTTCTGATCTCGACTTCTGGATCCCATTTGTTGGTAACGAGGTAGCCCAGGTATTTAAATTTAGTGACTTCCTCTATTAGAATGCCGTTTATGTATAAAGGGGTGGTGGGGATGTTATTTTTGCTAACCACCATAAACTTGGTTTTCTTCATGTTAATTTTTAGGCCCACGTGCTCACTTTTCTCTTGAACCATATGCAGAAGTGCTTGAAGGTCGTTTGTGTTGTCCGCTAAGATTACTGTGTCGTCCGCGTATCTAATATTATTAATTGGGATGCCATTTACTTTTATACCAATTGTACACATTGACATTACCTCGGCAAACGCTCTTTCTACGTACAGGTTAAATAGCATAGGTGAGAGAATACATCCTTGCCTTACTCCTTTCTTTATTACAATGTCTTCGGTGGTTCTAAAATTTTGAAACCTTACTTCGGCAGATTGGTTCCAGTACAAGCTAGCTATTATTCTGATATCCTTATTGTCTAGTCCTAATTCCTGTAAGTATCTTATCAACAGGTCGTGTTTCACATTGTCGAACGCTTTCTCGTTGAATACATCCTTTCTCTGGTCGAGGCAGTTCTGAACCAGTGTTAGTAAACTAAATATAGCTTCTCTCGTGCTAAACCCACTCTTAAATCCAAACTGACTGGACCCACTGGCTGCTTCACATTTTTTATATAGCCTAGTATGTAGGATGCGTAAAAAGAGTTTTAAAAAATGGCTCATGAGGCTTATCAGTCGGTAGTCCTTACACAATTTTGCATTGGCCGTCTTTGGAAGAGTGATGAACGTGGATCTCAGCCAGT
Organism: Galeruca laticollis; assembly: GCA_963921935.1. NCBI lineage: Eukaryota > Metazoa > Arthropoda > Insecta > Coleoptera > Chrysomelidae > Galeruca > Galeruca laticollis. The sequence continues at coordinate 219,532,302 of OY998177.1, read as the reverse complement.
CTTTAGGGAGTTGTCCGGTGTCATATATGATGTTGAAAAACTTGACTAATTTTTTCATGTTATTTGCGTTTAGCATGTGTATAGTCTCTGCATACATATCGTCTGGTCCGGGAGCTTTGTTGTTCTTCATCAGTTTTATGGCATATCTTACCTCACTTTCCAGTATGCTCGGCCCCTCCGGTGCACTGTTAATAACTTCGGGTGTATTCTGCGCTCTGTCGTCATTGAAAAGGCTGGCCACGTATGATTTCCAGGTTTCCTTCAACTCGTCTGGGTCTATGATCGGTTCGTTTTGATCATTTCTAAGAGTGGTCTTTTGTTGTAGATGTCAGCAACTTCTTTTACTTTTTTGTGTAGTTCTAAAATCTATAGATATACCAATTCTGTGTAACATTCCAATAATGAATTGAACTATTGTGATCATTTCAGAGCAGTTTTTGTAATATTGACATCACGAATTAGTGGGGCACTCTTGACGTTTATCTGCCCTTGACAGCACCACTTAAAGAAATTCCAGCTTCTTTTACATTAACGTCATCAAAACTACCAGTGAATCTTCATTTTTCACATTTCAGCAGAGCTTCCGTAAAATACGTAATGCTTCATGAATAATTCACATATCGTACTCAACCTCCTCTTCAGTACTGGCCAACGCAACATCTGCTGTTACTTTTAGTGATGTCCGTTGTGGCTCGTTTCCCCTTTTTGGTTTACTTAATACAATATCAAGATCCTCTAGCTCTTCCTCTATAAAAGACTTGAGTTTTTCCCTAGACATCCTTTGTCCCTCTAGTAGGCCATTGTCAGAAGCGATTGTGTTGTAATAGTTTTCAAATTCACCCATTGTCGTTACATTGCCTTCGAGAAGAAAATCCCCAAGGGAGGATACAAACTCAACGTTGGTTCCCTGGTAAAAAGTTGAAGGCAATGGGTCACTTGAGGATGGCTTTGGTCTCAACACATTAACAACATAGGTATTCCAGCACATCTTGTGGTAGGAAACACCTCATGCGTGACAATCTCCAGGATCAGAACATTCACTGAGCCGTATATTCAAATCTTTCCTGTGTGACATTTCTACACTGAAAAAAACGAATCCCGGGAATTTCCGGTTAAATGAATTCCTGTTGTTTAAACTCAACTGTTGTTATTATAACAAAAAAAACGTTCTGAAAACAATCTATACTTGCAATCTAACATGCCGATTCCGTTTAAAGTGACTTGAGTCGTATGAACAGGAAAAACGGTAAGTATAGCAGTAATAAGGTACATTTAATTTATAAGGAATATTTCCTCTGTATATAGAATAATATTTTGCTATATTTACAAGCCACGACTGTAAAACATACGTAGCTCGGAACCATAGGTGCAACAGGAATAAAACACCGTCAATGACAGGAATGCCCTGTAAAATATACCTAATAATTTTGTAAATATAACCCAAGAATATTTTTACGACTAACAGTACAGACACATTAAATTCAACAGGAATTGTTGGTATTTCTCATAGAAATTCAGATGATTCTACCGGAATAAATCTTGTTCAGCTAGCAGTATTTTAATTCATGTAATATAGTCCTGTTATCTCTACGATCCACGCCACTGTTCTAACAGCTCAGACGTTGATTTTAACAGAATTCCTGTAAATCCCACGTTTCAATCAGCCAGTAGGTACGCGCCGACGCGGTAACTCCTTATTGTGTCATTCGTGTTGGTATTCGCCATTTTTCTGTGCAAAAGCAGTGATTTTGGTTGTGAATAATTGTGATACTTATTAGTAAGATAATTATGTCGGCGTCAAGTGCTCTTAACTCTAACTATTTATGCAATTTGGCCCCTATTGTATTGGATATAGACTTAGATCAAATCGAAGATGGGGAAGAGAAACTATATACTGTAATTTTAAATTTTATAACCAGAAAGTAATCTTAATATTCTCTCTTGTACATGTGGTCTTGATACGTGTGGAGGATAAAAGTAAGGCTGCAAATAAAACTCTTACCTGTAGTTTAGGTTTATTATTGTTTCTATGTTCATTATTATTTAGTTTTAGACAAACTAAACTTGTATTCCGTAAATCCAATATTTCAACCCTCGTTACGACCTTGCAGTGCTGATATGGCAAATCCGTAATCGTGGATAAAGTATTGGCATTACGGTAAGCGCCACAAATTCTTATTTCTTGTTTTTCTTTTATTACATTTCTTCTCAAAAAATACTGTTTTTTAATAAACGAATTTAAACTTTAACATTCTGAATTTTATATTTTTTATACCCAACCTATATTGGAAGTGCTTACTTTGTTTAATGGGTATTGAACTATGGAACTATTACATATCTTTTATTAATTGTAGTTGTACTTAGTTGTCTACCTGGTTTATTTCTTGGTTTGTATTCATTTGCTGATTAGGGATTGTAAGTCGTTCTTATACAATAGCGGGCACCTCTAAAGGTAGTTGTCCACAGAAAATAATTTTAGGCTTTTATAATGAAATTCGCTAATATGTGTCCGGAATCAGGGAAAAACTTTCTTTGTATTTATTACAGAGTCTCTCGATACTGGTATTCAACGGATGTCTCTCTAATTCGTTAGAATACTGTTAAGATACTCTACAATAAATATGTGGAAAATTCTTCCTCAATTCCAGACACATATTCGCGAAGTCACTCTTGAGACAGAATGCTTTACAAAAATTACAAAATAACACTTGAATACTGACAGGAAGTACCCTAAATTACAACAATGCTCCACGGTAGAACTAATCGGAAACTTCCAGTAAAATTCCATGGAAAAAAATTACAACTACAGATGGAAATTACTGTCAAAACTACATAGTTAATTGAATAGGAAATGCAAGAAATTCCAGTTAAATACTAGGTAAATACAGGAAATTCCTGTAAAAGCTCAAGTTATAAGCTTCGAATACAACTAACTATTACTGTAATGTATGAACGAAAGTTCTTTAATTCAACGGAAAATTCCTGTAAATCGATACCACAGTTCCGATATAAGTAAAGTAATTCCTGTTTTAGTTCAGTGTTAATTACTGGAAACTCTTGTAAAAACTGAAGTTCGAAGCTTCGAATACAACTATCTAGTTCATTTATTGAACAGGAGATTCCTGTTGATTCGAAATTACACCTCCGGTAAAAGTTTGGTAGTTCATTAAAATCCACTGGAAAATTCCAGTTAAATCAATGTAACGATTCTGTAAATAGTAAAGCATATTCCGGATTTCGTCACATCATTATATTCCTGTAGAAATGACAAACTGCAGTTTTGTTACATTAACTAATCTAAAACTTGTTATTTCTAGAGGAATTAAAAGACCGGAATTGTCACGTACAATTAACAAATATTCCTGCTGTCGCTTATATAGGGGGAATTTCCTGTAAAATTCGCCGAATTCCTGTTGTATATTCTGGTAAATTTCTTTGAGTGTATGGCTCTTTTTAAACGAAGTCCAGCTGAATCAGTTACGACTTTAAGTAACTGATCCCTTTTGCAACCCACTTTGTTACAGAAAAAACACATTTTTTGTCGAATAATGGTATTTTTGACGTCAAAATGTAGTGTAACAATTTATCTTCGCATTCCGATGTTGAAGGCATAGGCTCAAGTAATAGTTGTTGGTACAATCTTCCACTTCTTACCATATTGGTTCCATGTATACTTTTTATAGCAGTCAGAATTCCATTTAGCATGCTTGTTTTCAAGGTCATCAGGAGATAAACTGCTTATGCTGCTGCGCTGGCATAAAATATTTTTATATTCCATTTCGTTCCATTCCGCTCTCTTTTCGCCTTGTCATACAATTTGGGAACCACTAATGGGCTATTCTTTTTTTCTTGATACAAAATACACAAGGAGAAGTCTGTGGTCCGATTTTTCTTCCTTGTTGAAGGTCCAATCTTAGTACGGTGTCGATTTTCTGATGTGAAGATATTTTATAATTTCGAAAATCAGGTTATTATTCATATATTAGGTTCGTTGTAAGCTTTCAGTAAAATATTTACTAATGTGTACACTACTTGCATACAACCTGAAACCAACAAAAAGCTACTTAGAAGTTACACAATCAACTGTTTGAATGTAAAACTTCTTTCAAATTAATAAAACAGACAATAAAGTTATTTTTATCCATCATTACTTATAAATTGGTAATAGTAATGACAATTTTTGTGATAATATTTTTTGTTCCTTGTCTTTTTATGAATAAAAAAAATATACAAGATCTTCTTAGAAGCAGGCATAAAAAAGTTAGAGCGCTTTGAAAGTTCGAATGTCAGCATAGGCGGCCATCTTGGAAGTATTACGGCTTTTAAACTAAACACCCGGTACCACACGATTTTCTAGCCCATTACCTATCCATCGGCATCAATTTTACACTTGCTTCATTCAGAATCCCACGAAATTACATATGCCCCAGAACTTTAACCAGAAAAGTAATGGACATCTTACCAGTAACAGTACCTATATTGAGTGACAGTTTTACAGTACTCTGTAGATCCAGTTATATAAAGTTTAAAACAAAAAGTTCCCACTTCATTTCTAAAGTGTAGGATATGCAACTACTATTATAGCAAAGTAATAGATTCCCAATATAGAAATATTAAATGAAAGTGGAGGCACAATTCATTTAACAACTGAGTTTTTAATGATACTTTATTCACATATATATTTCTTGTTTCTATTAGATAAAATGAGGTAGAATTCATTCAAATATTTAGCGAATTGGTGATTTTTTTTAGAATCTAGTAAACTTTATCTAGATGCTGTTTGTAAATAATAAAGATTAGTTAATTGCGAATAATTTAAGAGTGACCTTCATACTACAATTGTAAATATTTATCATTGTATATACTCATTAACTTTTTTAATAAGTAGTGAAAGTTTTTTGTGAATGTACATATTTTATTATTCGTGTGTTCGCATAACAATCCTTTTTCCTTACATACTGAATATTCGTACAAAATTTTCCTTTACGTCCACTCTTCACACATGTCTAGATTAATTTCTTTGATATATCTCTTAGTTTTTGGTTAATTCTTCTTTTCAGATTTGGATCATTTGCAGTGCACTTTCATACTATTTTTTTTAAAGTTTGGCATGTAGAACGTCCGCATGTCTGGACAGAATGTCTAATCATTTTTTTTTATTTTGCAGCCGAAGGAGAGGAAGCAGCGGAAAAGGAGGAAACAGAATATGAAAGGTAATATCGCGCAAATAACATATTAGTCCGGTCAAAATAGACATTCACCCTTGCATACATTCCCAAGAAGCTGAGATTTACATGAACGTTAGGGATACCTACCATTATAATGAAATTATGAAAACTCCCCATCGATCCCATGTATGCAATCATTTTTATTAAATGTCAAAGTTTGCAAAAATGGTTTTGTTGGTTTTTTTAGCGAAACGGTTGGTTTTATGATAAAAATAGCTCAGACAAAAATTGTAGATCGTTGTCGATAAAAATTGTGGGCAAACTTTTTTTTAGCTGAAACCAGTTTAAGGAAAAATGTTTCTTTTTTCAGTATATAGATGCCTTCCCAAACACAAAATCACAAAAAAATTTCTGCGGAAATGCATCATTTTCCCGACTTTAGAATAACTGAAACCTGTTACATGAAAACTTTTTTATGCTTTACATTTCAAACACTTTCTTAAACATAACTACGCAAAAGAACTCCTGCGGAAGTATGTGATTTTCCTACCAGGTGTTATTTGTACAGTGGTTGTGTCTTGCAGATAAATGAAAACTTATTTTTGTTAAGTATATATAAAATATGCGAAATGAGACAACATACTCAGAAAAAATATTTATTAAATAACATCTTTAATGCCAAATGACATTTTTAAAACTAAATTTTGTAGAAATTATCGGAAATAAAATTGAAATTCAACTGTAAACTTTTAAGAAAAAACTTATAAGCATACAGTGTGGAACATCCAAATGGAATAAATCCGATAACCAATAAATGAAAGCTTGTTGGGAAAAACGCTTGGACACGTCGATTTGTATTTTTAGATGAGCATTTTTTTCAAAAAAAAATAATTATATAGGGTGTGTCATGTGACAGTGGCCGATACCAACTTTCTTATTTTAAGTACAACCCCCTGTATATTATTAGTTTTTTGGATTCTTCAGAAAATTCTAGACATAATTCATGTACAATGTCCCATACCTATCTTCAACTGTTTCGGAAATATTAAGTGTTTTCAGACGTATTACAAAAATTAACATTAAAAAAAGAAAATTATTTTATTTCACGAATAATATAAAAAAACAAAGAAACATTAATTTCAATGTAAGAGATGTTCAAAATGTTCGCCGTGAACGTCTTGGCAACATGCTAATCTGGTATAGAAATGTCTTCTAACGTTACTCAACATCTCAGGCGTGACTGATCTAATCGCAAGCGTGATTCGTCTTTTTAAGTCATGTAAGTTGAGTGGTTTACTTTGGTATACAATACTTTTGACATATCCCCACAAAAAGAAGTCGAATGGCGTCAGATCAGGAGATCGTGCTGGCCATTCTATCGATCCGCGCCTCCCTATCCATCGATTTGGAAAATTTTGGTTCGGGTACTGCCGGAAATTGATTTGGTAATGGGGCGGTGTTCCATCTTGCTGAAACCATAGTATATTGGCAGGAACTTGTGGGTTTGCTGGATCAGGATATAAGTTTGTCAAAGTTGGCACGGCATTATTTTGGAGCGATTCTAAATATTTATCTCCATTCAAGTTGCCATCAATGAAAAAGGGACCTAAGATATGATTTCCAACAATTCCTGCCCAAACATTAACTTTTTCAGGATATTGCGTATGTTCCTCTCTCATGCAGTGAGGATTCTCATTAGACCATTGGTTCCCAACGGGGGCGATACCGCCCCCCAGTGGGCGCTGCAGCCTTTTAGGGGGATGGTAGCGGATTCAGAAGCAAATAATAAGCAGTCAAGAGGAATGATGAAATAAAAATGATTTAATAAGTGTTAATAAGCAGTTTTAAATTAGCATTAATAATAATTATAATAATTTCTTTTAGTTCAGAGTAGAAGTATATGACTTGTCCTCGCACGTTGATAAGCGAACGCGCGATGTTCATACAAAATAACATGTTTCGACATGTTCGCACACAGACAAGTTGAATCATGCACGAAATGAAACGTAAAAAAGCAACAGCTCTACGAATTTTTTGTTAGTTAGTTGTATGTGCTTGGCCGCGATATATAGTCGCGAATCATAAGCTCTGCCGTAGTAAATAATCGTGAGTGGTGTGCCAATGCATCCTGATAAGAAGAACAAAGATATATTCTATTTTCAGGAACTCGAAAAACAATATTTAAAACAGCCAACTATGTGAAACCTTTTTGCATCGTCTTCTAAACGAGACGATGATGGGCTACGAGCCTCATATAACGTTTCATTGTTAATCGCAAAGTCAGGAAAACCACACACCATTGGCGAGGAATTAATTTTGCCGGCAGTCGAAGAGATATTAAAAAATGTTCTCCATCATAAGACACCATTTGATATCATTGAAAAAATTCCTCTCAGTAATAATTCAGTGCAAAGAAGAATAGATGAAATGGCAAATGACGTTGAAATATCATTATGCGATTACCTAAAGAAAATTTTCCATTCAACTCGATGGATCAACTCTACCAAGTAACGAAGCTCTACTCTTATCATACGTACGATTTATAAAAGAAGAAAAAATTCATCAAGAGTTATTATTTGCTGGAATCTGATACAAAGGGACATTCTATATTTAATATCATGCAAGAATTTTTTCAAGAGAAAGAAATTCCTATTAGCAATATTTTGTCTCCTGCTACTGATGGTGCTCCAGCAATGACCGGGCGTCATAAGGGTTTTATAGCACATTTGAGAAAATCAGTGCCAAATGTACTCGCTGTATATTGTATTATTCACCGTCAGCATTTGGTTGCAAAAGAATTAAATGAACGTCTGCACGCGTCCCTCAATAACGTTATTAAAGCAATCAATATCATTAGAAGCAATTCATTGAATGACTGTTTCATAAGCTTTGCAATGAAAATGATGAAGACTACAGTCTCTTGCTGCTGCACACAGAAGTACGTTGGCTCTCTAAAGGTGTTTGTCTGAATCGTTTTTTCAATCTATTTGACTCAGTGTTGGAATTTCTTGAAGAAAACGAACAATTGCGCGAAAACCTGATTACGTCAAAAAATTACATCGCTTGTTTGACGGACCTGTTTAAAGTATTTAATCAAGTTAATCTACAATTGCAAGGTGATGATTTAAATTTAATTAAAACTAAAAACGTCATAGCTGCTTTTGCAGGAAAACTTCTTATATTCAAAAGAAATCTTGGTAGAGGTGAGTACAACCATTTTCCCACATTATCAACAGTGTCTGCCAAACCGGAAGATTTACTTACTTACTGCCACCAGTTGGAAGTTCTTCATGTTGATTTTACAGAGCGTTTCTAAGATATTTTAAACATGGAAATACCAAGTTGGATTATAGATCCTTTCGCAAACACAGATACTGAAGGCTCAGGAGGATATCAAGAGTTCTGGCTTCAAAAACCAATACCAGTTCTCTATCCTGGATTCTGGACAATAGTACAGAAGTTGTTAATTGCATTTCCTTCGTCCTATATGGCTGAGCGTGCATTCAGTGCAGTAACTGATTTGCTGTCAAAGAAGAGGAAGAGACTACACATCACTGAACGTGGCGATCTGCGATTGATGTTAACGAAATTGGAACCAGATATTAACCAACTGATAACACTCCACCAGCCTCAACCGTCTCATTGATTTTTTCTTTATTATTAATTTTGTATTTCTTATTGTATTGCATTTCTTATTTCTATTGTCATTGTATTTCTTATTGATTCTGTGTTTATATTTAAAAGTTTAATAAACAATTTTATTGTACATTTGGTAGTCGTTTAATAAATTTGTACTTCATCATTCCTCTAAAATAAAATTTAGACATTAACTGAAATTAAAGCTAAATACAGATCAATTGGGACAGTACAGATGATATTCAAATAAAATTAACTACTTTGGACTAACCAGCGACTGGGGGGGAGGGGGCGGTGAAATTTTTGTTCTCTTCTATAGGGGGCGGTGGTCCAGAAAAGGTTGGGAACCACTGCATTAGACCAATAGCGGCAATTTTGACGATTAACATGACCGTGAAGTGTAAATGTGCTCTCATCAGAAAACAAAGCATCTTCTAATTGGATCATATTGTTATCTAACATTTCCATCATTTGTTCACAAAAATACGGTCTCCTGTCGAAATCGTCTTCCATTAGCTCCTGAGTTGGCATCATTTTATAGGGATGCATTTTACTTTCCTTTAATATTCGAAAAATTGATGTGTGGCTAATGTTGAACAGTGAGGCTGCTTTTCGACCAGAATTATATGGGTTTTCTTGAAACTCAAGCATAACATCCAATTTCGTATCATCGCTTAGTTCATTGGCAACAAATTTTTTTGTCTGTCTTACATGACCAAGCTCGCAAAACTGTTTTTCTATTTTGCTAATTGTTTCTTGGGATATAGGCGGCAAATTTGGAAATTTTTCGTGAAATTCTAAGATATTTTAAACATGGAAATACCAAGTTGGATTATAGATCCTTTCGCAAACACAGATACTGAAGGCTCAGGAGGATATCAAGAGTTCTGGCTTCAAAAACCAATACCAGTTCTCTATCCTGGATTCTGGACAATAGTACAGAAGTTGTTAATTGCATTTCCTTCGTCCTATATGGCTGAGCGTGCATTCAGTGCAGTAACTGATTTGCTGTCAAAGAAGAGGAAGAGACTACACATCACTGAACGTGGCGATCTGCGATTGATGTTAACGAAATTGGAACCAGATATTAACCAACTGATAACACTCCACCAGCCTCAACCGTCTCATTGATTTTTTCTTTATTATTAATTTTGTATTTCTTATTGTATTGCATTTCTTATTTCTATTGTCATTGTATTTCTTATTGATTCTGTGTTTATATTTAAAAGTTTAATAAACAATTTTATTGTACATTTGGTAGTCGTTTAATAAATTTGTACTTCATCATTCCTCTAAAATAAAATTTAGACATTAACTGAAATTAAAGCTAAATACAGATCAATTGGGACAGTACAGATGATATTCAAATAAAATTAACTACTTTGGACTAACCAGCGACTGGGGGGGAGGGGGCGGTGAAATTTTTGTTCTCTTCTATAGGGGGCGGTGGTCCAGAAAAGGTTGGGAACCACTGCATTAGACCAATAGCGGCAATTTTGACGATTAACATGACCGTGAAGTGTAAATGTGCTCTCATCAGAAAACAAAGCATCTTCTAATTGGATCATATTGTTATCTAACATTTCCATCATTTGTTCACAAAAATACGGTCTCCTGTCGAAATCGTCTTCCATTAGCTCCTGAGTTGGCATCATTTTATAGGGATGCATTTTACTTTCCTTTAATATTCGAAAAATTGATGTGTGGCTAATGTTGAACAGTGAGGCTGCTTTTCGACCAGAATTATGTGGGTTTTCTTGAAACTCAAGCATAACATCCAATTTCGTATCATCGCTTAGTTCATTGGCAACAAATTTTTTTGTCTGTCTTACATGACCAAGCTCGCAAAACTGTTTTTCTATTTTGCTAATTGTTTCTTGGGATATAGGCGGCAAATTTGGAAATTTTTCGTGAAATTATCGAGAAACTTCCATTTGTGTCCGTGTGTTATCTCCATAACCAATCATTTGTAGAATGGTTATTTTGTGCATTTCTGTTAAATGAACCATTTTTCTGATATTATTACGTACAGTTAACGAAATTCAAACGACAATAGCACTGACACTGATCACTACTGTCATGCAGACAGACAACAAGTTGCTAAGGCTATGAGTTTTAGACGAAAATAAACAAAACTGTTTTTGTATTTTTTTTTCATATCAGTAAAAAGGAACGCATTAATGGTTTTTGCTTATTTTCTCAATATTAAGAGCTAAATGAGAAAGAAATATTGAGTGTAATGTAGCGAATTTGTGAAATAAAATAATAATCTTTTTTTAATGTTAATTTTTGTAATACATCTACAAACACTTAATATTTCCGAAACAGTTGAAGATAGGTATGGGACATTGTACATGAATTATGTCTAGAATTATCTGAAGAATCCAAAAAACTAATAATATACAGGGGGTTGTATTTAAAATAAGAAAGTTGGTATCGGCCACTGTCACATGACACACCCTATATAATTATTTTTTTTTGAAAAAAATGCATATCTAAAAATACAAATCGATGTGTCCAAGCGTTTTTCCCAACACGCTCTCATTTATTCGTTATCGAATTTATTGCATTTGACTGTTCCACGCTGTATATGTACCAGTATCAAATAAAGGAACAAAATTTGCCTTGCGGAATAACTGTTTAGAGTCGAATTTAATAGTTCAACCATTGGATCTAACTTATGTTTCTTACAACACTCATCTTCAGGAATATGCTGACCTCTCAAATACCTTTTCGCTGCATTCCATTGAAATTCTATCCTCTGAGTATGTGTCCCATCATCCGCCACAAATTCCACGCTATGATTTACTGTGTGATGAATATAACCATAATTTGAAGGTCCACTGTAAGCTTTCCAATCATTGGTATGAATAATAGATCCCACTGTCACATGATTTTTAATAATGTCTATAAGGGTGACAGCATCTCTTTTATTTTGCGGACAAACAACTAGCCTCAGATCTTCTGAGTTTTGAGCGATCATTCCCAAAACCCTATGACCCTCCATAACTCATCCACGATTGTACTTCCTTTTCCCAAATTTCGATTCGTCAATCTAAAAATAAAAATTTCTTTTATTCAATTTGTTGATGTGTTATTAAAATAAACGGTTTTAAAGATTAAAACTAACTTTTCCGCATCTGTGGCCCTGAACAATATTCTATCATAAAATTGTTACTTGTATACACTTCGGGGGATGTATCGTGCTAACAAACAGAAATTTCTCCAAAAATAACCAAAAATTTAGTATATCTAGTTTTATGGGACCCGCTGTACTCGCTCTAGTCAACTGAAAATCAATAGGGTACATCTGTGAGACACCTTGAACAATACTTATTCATAAAGTTGATCAATCGTATACTCTCTGGAGGCTGTATCGTGCTGACAAACTGGAAATTCTCCAAAAATGACAAAAATTTGGTACTTCAAATACCACAGCACCCGTTGTACTGGCTTTAGTGAGCTCAATATCAATAGAGTTCATCTTTAAGACGTTCTGAATAATATCCAATCATAAAATTCATCACTTATATATACTCCGGAGGCTGTATCGTGCTAACAAACTGAAACTTCTCCAAAAATGACAAAAATATCGTACTTAAAGTACTGTAGCACCGGTTGTATTGGCTCTGGTGAGCTGAAAATCAATTAGGTTCATCAGTGAGATGCCCTGAATAATATTCAATCATGAAATTGGTGACTTGTTGAACTCCGGAGGCTGTATCGTGCTAACAAACTGAAATTTCTCGAAAAACGACAAAATGTCGTACTTCAAGTACCATAGCACCCGTTGTACTGGCTCTGGTGAGCTGAAAATCAATAGGGTTCATCTGTGAAATGTCCTTAACAATATTCCATCATAAAATTGGTGACTTATTGCACTCCGGAGTCTGTATCGTGCTAACAAGACTTGTAAGGAAAAGTGGCCGACGACAACGACGACGACGACGACATACACACAGGATTTTTTTTCTAAAAACCGTTTTTTCGTGTTTTTGTTGATGGATAACGTAAAAATAACTCAAAAAAAATTTCAAATTTCCAACTTTTTTGTGGGTAAACCAATACTTTTCTCGCATATTAGATAGGTTGGCGGAAAAGTAATATAAACCCTAAAATATTAAGTTGAGTTTAATCCTCTTCCCGATCTTTAACACAGATCAATGAATAATATCTATTCCTATCAGCTTAATATCGCTTAAAATCTCCAGACATAAACCTGCACTATGATTCCTGGCCCTCCAATTTTCGGCAGAGATACCTGCATTGAAGTAAAAGTGCTGGTAACCATCTCCCGACAACACTTCATCCGAGCAGCTATTGTTGCCATTGATAAACTCCCTTCTGAACCACTTACACCAACACATATCCGTTCATATGATTCTCCCTGAGCGAATCCAAAAAGAATCCTGCATATAAATATTTAAGAAAAAAAAAAGTTTAAAAAGTCTTACCTACCTAAACTAATTTTCTGGTGAAAGATGACTATTTTCAAACCAGGTTTCCTTTGCAATAGACAATAGAAAACGAAGGTTTGCATTGTTGTCGTTTAGAACACCTATATATTCCCAAATCTATTTCTGGAAAATAATAATGCGAAAATATATCCATATTACTCGTATGTCCTTTACATTTAGTCCTACAGTAAAGTGGTCGAGGTATTAATCCTTCATTTTTCGCAAATTCATAAGCTTCCTGCCTAGTTTTAGGTAGACTTTGCTCAGTTATAACAAAATAAGAATCATTAAACCACTAGGTATCCGTATTTCTACTCCTATACCACAGATTATACTAACAATAATAAAGCTCATATCTTAACGACATTTAAAAACCTATTGAACGTTTTTGTACATGCCTTTTTACAGAGTCGCCGATTAAAGTTCGAATCAATCTACAATATTTGATTAATAAATGAAAATGGTATATTTCCGCAAGAAGTTTTTTGCGTGTTTATGTTTAGAAAATTGTCTAAAATGTAAAACAAAATCGTATTTTCTTGTAACTGGTTTCAGCTATTCTAAAGTCGGAATAACGAAAATTATGCATTTCCGCAAAAAAAAATCGAGTCTATCTGTTTGAAAATTATTCCTAATGGTAAATAAACGAATTTTCTTACATAACTGGTTCAGCTCAACGAAAGTTAATCCAAAATTGTCCTCGTACAATTTACTAAAGTTGTATTCCCGATAATATGCACACGTTTCCCCGCCACTTGTGAGGTAGTGTACTTTACCCATTTTTTTAACGTGGTTTCCCGGGGTCTATTTTATTTAATCCTAGTAAAATGAAAGATCCTCTCATTCAAGTTCTTTTTCCTCTTCTACTCTTTCTTATTCCTGAGTAAATTGTTCAAGCAGCGATACATCAATTGTTTCGTCGTCGATGTAAGGATCTTCTTCTGTTGGAGATTCTACATTTGAGCACGACTGGCCTTGACAACTGGTGCATACTGGCGAACAAAATAAACCTACTCTTTGCAGCCACATTTCGAATTACAATTGCAAAAAATAGTATTAAGGAGCTTCTCTGGTGCAGGTGGAAGAAGTGTGTGGATTGGTTCCAATACATTATCAATCAGCTTCCAAGCCCATTCTTCTGGGTCCAGTTGATTACCAAGCCATCATCTATTCAAGATAATAACATAATATTGTATTGTCATTCAATATACGAGGATGTATTGATATCTAGTTAGCCTAGACCAGTTCCATGCATAAACAAAATATTGCGTTACCATAGCAACGAACAATAACTTATTAGAAGTGTCAGTGTAAAGTTTGACGTCAAAAAAGTAAACCAGAGTTACGCAATAAATTAAAAGAAAAAAGATGTCCACCAAAATTGTGAAAATCGTAAAATTGGAGTATCAAGTGTATTTAAAAGGGTAAAGTTTAAAGTTTATTAGCGTATCTGGGTGGTACTGGAATGCTACCACGTCATTTACACGTGGATCTCCAACCTTATTGCCAGGTCGTATACTTTTGTAATAATCTGTGTCGAATGTTTTCAAGTCCAAATAATCGCAGTAAACGGTTGAGTACGGCCTTGGATTTAGTCGGGCACTTTGGATTATTGTCATGTAATCTCCTGGTACGAATATTTCTCTTCTCTTTCCTAATTTTTTTTCGATTGTCGCATGAATGGAATCTACTTCCATCTGGGTGTGACCCACTTCTAAATATTTTTGCTCTATTAATACCTCGTACTTAATACTTAACTCGAGAAGAGCATTGGATAATTGAGCATTTCTGTTCTGGTAACCACAACCGTCGCTCCAGACTATAATTTTTTTTGGATCATTTTTTTCAATTTCTTTCGTCATAAACATTGTCCATATAGACGCAAAAATATCGCTTTCAAGGTTCCCAGCAGCTTCGTGCCATAAGTAGCACGTAACGTATTTTGTGCTCAAATCAAAAAAGGTCAAGTTGTGTACTTTAAGCTTTGTTTTGTAGTAAGTAGCAGAAACATTTAATCTTGGTGACAGAAGCACTGCTTGGAATCAACGGTATGGCACAGAATTTCTTGACTCTCCATTGCCGATTTTTTGTCATTTTATTTTTCGGTTCGATCTGCCTCTTTCTTTCTACTATGCTGCTGAAATGCTTCTTCGTCGGAGTTACCGTGTTTATATGATGTACATTTATCGCATTGATCTTTTTTTGGTGTGTATATATCTAAATTCATTTTTCTTAAGGTTTTCAAAAATATGGTCCACGATACTGATAATTTTTCGTTCTTGTCCTTACATAGTTGTACATAATATCGATGCATTTCCCTTAAGCTGGACCATGTGGGTTCTAAATAAAATTTTCCAGTGGATGCTCGGCAATAATTAGACTCTACTTTCGGTAAACTATTTAGAAAATTTTCCAAACTTTCTGTGATCGAGGATCGAGCGTTCGCATGTTTTTCTTCGCGTTTAGGCGTATTATCTTCAGAGACTTTAGTTTCCAAAACCCAAGTACGTAACGATTTCTCACCTAAACATGAGGTGTTTAGAAACATAGTTTTACAAACCTGTTTCTTTACTTTCTGATTTTCTCCCACCTTAACTGTTAAAGAAAAACGCAAGTACCATAGCACCCGTTGTAATGGCTTTAGTGAGCTGAAAATCAATACGGTTCATTTGTGTCACACACTTAAGAATATCCAATTATGAAATTGGTCACTTGTGAACACTTCAGAGGCTGTATTGTGCTAACAAAGTGAACATTCTCCAAAAAATTACAAAAAATTGGTACTTCAAGTACCATAGCACCCGTTGTACTGGCTTTAGTGAGCTGAATATCAATAGAGTTCACCTATGAGACGCTCTGAATAATATCCAATCATAAAATTGGTCACTTGTATATACTCCGGAGACTGTATCGTGCTTACGAACTGAAACTTCTCCAAAAATGACAAAAATATCGTATTTAAAGTACTGTAGCACCTGTTGTGTTGGCTCTGGTGAACTGAAAATCAATAGGGTTCATCTGTGACATGTCCTTAACAACATTCAATCATAAAATTGGTGACTTATTGCCCTCCGGAGGCTGTATCGTGCTAACAAGACATGTAAGAAAAAGTGGCCGACGACAACGACGACGACTTACACACAGGATTTTTTCTAAAAACCGTTTTTTCGTGTTATTGTTGATGGAAAACGTAAAAATAACTCAAAAAAAAACTTTCAAAATTCCAACTTTTTTTGGGGTAAACCAATACTTTTCTCGCATATAAATAGGTTGGGCGGAAAAGTAATATACAAGCCAGAAAATCAGCGTCAATGCTCGACTCTAGCAAAGACACGGTGTACTCTTCCACTGTCTAAAGTAAAATCACAGAAACTGATTGAACAATATGATCCACTACGTAGTCGGCGTGCTAAGGCGCTGTAAAATTCTGATCAAGGTGGGAGAAACTTGGCGGCCGCTATTAACCTCAGGGTCTATATTCCCCCACTTTACCCTACACTCCGGAGGCTGTATCGTGCTAACAAACCGAAATGTCTCCAAAAATGTGGTATATCTGGATTTATAGGACCCCCGTAGTACTGACCCTGATAAGCTGAAAATCAATAGGGTTCATCTGTGAGATGTCCTGAACCATATCCAGTTATAAAATAAACGGTTTTAAAGTTTAAAACTAACTTTTCCGCATCTGTGACCCTGAACAATATTCTATCATAAAATTGTTACTTGTATACACTTCGGGGGATGTATTGTGCTAACAAACCGAAATGTCTCCAAAAATAACCAAAAATTTAGTATATCTGGATTTATAGGACCCGCTGTACTCGCTCCAGTCAACTGAAAATCAATAGGGTACATCTGTGAGACACTTTGAACTATATTCAATCATAAAATTGATCAATCGTATACACTCTGGAGGCTGTATTGTGCTAACAAACTGAAAATTCTCCAAAAATTACAAAAATCTGGTACTTCAAGTACCATAGCACCCGTTGTATTGGCTTTAGTGAGCTGAATATCAATAGTGTTCATCTTTGAAACGCTCTGAATAATATTCAATCATAAAACTGATCACTTTTATATACTCCGGAGGCAGTATCGTGCTAACAAACTGAAACTTCTCCAAAAATGACAAAAATATCATACTTAAAGTACTGTAGCACCTGTTGTATTGGCTCTGGTGAGCTGAAAATCAATAGGGTTCATTAGTGAGATGTCCTTAACAATATTCAATAATAAAATTGGTGACTTGTTGAACTCCGGAGGCTGTATCGTGCTAACCAACTGAAATTTCGCAAAAAATAACAAAATGTCGTACTTCAAGTACCATAGCACCCGTTGTACTGGCTCTGGTGAGCTGAAAATCAATAGGGTTCATCTGTGACATCTCCTTAAGAATATTCAATCATAAAATTGCTGACTTATTGCACTCCGGAGGCTGTATCGTGCTAACAAGAATTGTAAGGAAAAGTGGCCGACGACAACGACGACGACGACGACATACACCTTGGATTTTTTTTCTAAAAACCGTTTTTTCGTGTTGTTGTTGATGGAAAACGTAAAAATAACTCAAAAAAGATTTCAAAATTCCAACATTTTTTGGTTAGGTTAGGTAAACCAATACTTTTCTCGCATATTGAAAGGTTGGGCGGAAAAGTAATAGGTCACTTTTATACACTCTGGTGAGCTGAAAAGCAATACGGTTCATCTATGAGACGCCCTGAACAATATCCAATCATATAACTGGTTACTTGTTACAAAAAGTGGCCGACGACAACGACGACGACATACACACAGGATTTTTTTAAAACCCCGTTTTTCGTTGTTTTTCTCAGTGAAAAACGAAAAAATAACTTAGCTACGGTTGGGCGGAAATTGATTAATTAAATTTATGTAAATAATATTAGATTGCAATTCGAATAAATCTTTTTAAATTTCCTTTGAAAAAGTATATTTTTATTTTGTTTGCTCTGCTATGTTTATTATTATTGTTTTCTTGTTTCAGAAGAGTAGCCGATCAACATCAACTTTCTGAAGAAATGAAGCAGCTCTTAAAAGAGCTTGAAAAGGAAACAAAGCAATAAAGAAGTCAAATCAAAATAAAATTTAATAATACTGACATATCCCTATATCTTCGTAAAAATTCCAGATGTGACAACTAAATGTTGTATTTGACAAAAATTCTTGCATTTTGACTTATGCTTTAAGCTTGCTTATTTATGTTCATTGAACTCCTTGTGGAATAAAAAACTTGGTCCATTTTAGCACCTTTCCTGCCGGAAATATACCGTTTGGTCCATTTTATAGCACTTTCCCATTTGGAAAGTAAGCCGTTTTCAAAAAAATACCACATTAAATCTAGTATTAACTAAAATTTGATGTTATATATATTTTTAAAAGCAATGTATATTTCAATTATTATTTATGTAAGGAAATTCTTCAGAATTGAAAATCGTAAATATTTTTGCTCGCTAGAATTTTACAACTCAAAGCTTTAATAAATGAACAATTTTGAAGGATTTTTGAAAAGAATAACGACGTACTTATAGACAGAAGTAAGTAACAATAACTTACAATAAATTCAAGAGTATTTATGCTGAATTATTTGTTTTTGTTATAGCTGTTATTTTTATATATATGTATATTACTTTATTGTAAGTTAAGGTTACGTGTTTGTATAAAAATGAACGAAAGCAAGAATGACCATTTTTAGATTTAATAATGTTATTTAGCTTTTATGATTAATGTTTTTCGTGATGTGACTTTTCTTCAGTTTCTTTTTGTATTTAAATATGTTTACAGGTTCGTGGTTTCTCCTGGCAAATTAAATTGGGGAAACTGAATTAAAGCCACAGATTTCAACGTTATTTATTTTCAATCAATGTGAAATACCTGAATATTTAACCTGTGTATCAGAAATATTACAGATAATAAAGCTTTCAATATACATGTTTGCATTTTAATTATAAACCTTTTCATATTCCATTCCCCTACATAGAAGAGAAAAAATCACAATAATCACAGATCAAAGAGCTCAATACTCAGTCTGAAGCTCCATATACTCAGTAGTTTTTGTATATCACTTATATAGGATAAGTAAGACATCACTAGATTTTACACTAGAAGTGGGCATCAACTGCTGATGTTATTTAGTCTCATATGTTCTGTGTAGGATTTATTACTATTTTCCCAGCTCACTAAGAAACAGCTCTGTTAATTAGAACCCAACAGTGAATGATAGGGTGGGGATTGATGAAACAATAGACGGAAGATATTTTAATTCATAATAAAAATAATAGGAGAGACAACATTTAAAAAGCATTAAAGACCCAATAAAATATAAAGAGAAACATAAAGAAATTCGAAAAGATATTAGAAAGGCTAAAGAAAAATAGTTTAGTGTGGAATGTGCCGAAATCGAACAAACATTTTTTTTTAATTTTTATTATCAATCAAAACGTTACAGTATTTCTATAAACTAGTTGGTTGGCTTGTGAGCTGTTGAGCTCCTATTGGCGTGGTGAGGTCGTCTCCAGTGATAGGACCTCTTCAACCATCTTTCAGGTCAACGGGCCAGTTTCTTTTGAGTCTTCTGACCGGTTGGGGTTCTAAGGCTTGTTTCACACATGCACGGTGAAAGTCCAAACGGCGGCGTTTACACGGCCAGGGGATGCAGAGTATAATGAATGCTTTCACACGCACCGTAGCCGTGGATACGGCAAATCTTTACCGTGATGTCGCCGTGGCTTCCCACTGGATTTCACGGCTACCGTTACCGTTTGAACGGCGTGACCTGTTCAGTCTTGTACTGAATTGCTTGGAAGCTTTCACACTTGCCGTATTTTACAGCAGGTTTGTTAACGTTTCTTGCTCTTTTACATTGGTGTACAGTTTTATTTTGTGAGTGTCTGTACACATTAGTGTTAAAAATGGAAAATGCGGATGTGGACATGGATAATCTTATATCGTTAGTGGAACAAAGGCCCGTAATCTGGGACAAAACCAGAGATACGTATAAAGACCGAAACGAAACAAGAAATGCCTGGAAGGAAATATTTTTAGAATTGAGACCGGATTTTGAAGAGTTGGAGACCACGGAAAAAAACAGCTTTGGTAAGTACAAAATTTAATAACATAAATTCTATCAAATTTTAGAGAAAGTTGCCATTTTACGGAACCTGTATCAGTTAAAAAGTAATCAGCTACAATATTTCTAACATTGTTGGCTGATAATCCCCCTCGTACTGTTCCTCCTCCAGACAGACCAAGGAGTCCCGTTATTGTTAATGTATCTTCTACTTCAAAGCCATCCCTGTCCCTAACAAAGTTGTGTAAAACAACACAAGCTTTGACTATGTCTACGGCAAAGTCAGGATCCAAGTTTATAGGACGGTGAAAAATTCTCCATTTATTACTTAGTATTCCAAACGTGCATTCTACATATCTTCGAGCTCTCGATAGACGGTAATTGAAAACCCTTTTTTGACTGTCAAATTATGTCCACCATAAGGTCGAAGTAGGTGTTTGTGCAAAGCAAATGCTTCATCCCCCACGAGAAAATAGGGAACTTTAGGATTTGTTGCTCCTCGAAGACATTTTTCTTCGGGCAATTGTATGTGTCCCTTTATGATTGATGTCCATAAAGAGGATTCCTTGAAAATGTTAGAATCGCAATCTTTTCCATATGATCCAATGTCAACATAGGTAAATCGGTAATCTGAGTCTGCAACTGCCATCAAAACAATAGAAGAATATCCTTTGTAATTGAAATACATTGAGCCAAGCGGGTTGATTATTCGAATGTGTTTTCCGTCGACTGCTCCTATGCAGTGCGGAAAATTTGCCCTATTTTCAAATTTCGAAGCAATCATCTCCCAGTTCTCTTTAGTAGGTTTAGATATACATTCCACTTGCAAAACCGACCAAATACATCTACATACTCTTCTCACAATATTACTAATTGTAGATATTCCGAGTCGATAGCTATAATTTATATCTGTGAAAGTACATCCGCTTACTAAATATCTGAAAATAAAAAAATAGTAATAATAATTGTTATAAGTTTGATATAGTTCAGATATATTTAAGTATATTCAATACTTAAACTACCTTCATAATTTTATAATAAATGAATCATTAATGTCTCACTTTTTTACAGGTAGAAAGGTCATGAAGAAATGGACTAATGTCAGGGATGCTTTCAAAAAATCCATGAAAAAACAAAAGAGCGCTACAAGATCAGGGGCTGGGGCGTCAACTATAAAAACAAACATTTATAATGAGCAGTTGGAATTTTTAAATAAAGTGTTGAGTGAGCGTGAAACAGAAAATAGTTTGGCAGCAAATACTGCTCAGCCAGATACATCAGATGAAGAGGAACAAACAGTGGAAAATCTTCAAGAAACTATTATAGCTGAAGATAATGTTGTAAACACCAAGGTTACTAAAAAAGTAGCACCTAAAAAGCGCAAGATGGACCATGTTGAATTAGAAACGATCAAAGCTCTAAAAGAAACAAATGAAAAACCTGATCGTCATTTGTTCTTTTTTAAAGGCATAATTCCTTCATTAAACTCTTTCGACGAGGAAGATATATTGGAATTTCAGACCACTGTATTGCAAACAATAACATCTATCAAACAACGAAAGAAGATGATTCCCTACAGTCGAACAATCCAGTTGATACATTGCAACCTTAGAGTAATATTTATTAATCTGAGATTGCAACCCGTTCGATCAACTTCAAATGAACATCCAATTCGTCAATATTACGAAGCCGTGGGTGAAGATGTTTCACCATTTTCTGTGGAGAGTCATTCTTCTCAAGAGTCAATTGATTTTTCTTATGAAAATATGTTTATGTCAAATAATAAAAAATAAAATATTTTTTAGACTCCATGTTCCAGGTATATAAATGAAAAATGTGTGAAATATGACTATAAAATAAATATTTGATAAAATTAAAAGTTCTTGTTTTACTTACCTAATTGTAACAGCTAGCATTTCGATAGGTTGTATGCACTCTCGCATAAAAGTGTCTTTCCTCTGAAGAGATTCCTTCAGTCGTTGATGTAGTTCGTCAAAACTGGACATTGACATCCTAAAATAGTTGAAAAACTTATTTGCGTCTTCTCTAAGCTGCCCAAAAAGTATATAAAACGCTCCAAACTTTTTTCTTCCCATATTTATAGGATGAACCCACATAATTCTGTTCCTTTTTTTCCTTTTCATGCGTCTGTATAATATTATCATAGCTATAACACGTCTACTATCCATACTCACTATAAACTAATATTCCAAAGTGTCTAAATAATATTATCGACGCTCAAGACTGAAAAATTCAAACTAACAAGAAAACAGAACCGGTAATGTGTGAAAAGTCATCACAATGGAACGGCACCGTTTAAACAGCGCCGTTTGTACGGTCACCGTGCATGTGTGAAACGAGCCTAAGAGTGGATGGAGTAGAGGATTGATGTGCAGCTCTAGTCTGTTGCAGTGTTTTGTACTTTAGTCTACTTCTTGTATATAGGGGATTTTTAGATATTCGTGAAGAGTCTGCTTTGAAATGTACCAGGGGGCGTATGTTATCATTCGTAAAATTTTGAATTGGCTTCTTTGGATAATACTTCTATTTGATTTGTTGGCACATGCCCACAGTTGAATACCATACATCCAAATTGGCTTTATTATGATTTTGTAGATTAGGATAGATAGATAGATAAATATGGATTATAGACGCATCGGTATCTATGACCTTTTAACGTTTTTACTCTATGTGATATTTTCTCATTTTTTATTAACCTGTATATGTGTGTCTTTGATTTCGTAAAGTTTATTGTCTCCTTCTTGAAGGTCCCACCCTAACTGAATTAGGTCCCTAGTTAGTTTAACTGAATGATTGTTCAGATCTTTTAGGTTTAGTACATTTACCACGTTTGTGCTATGCATTTGTTCTTTCGCCAGGAAGTCTGCCCTATTATTGCCTTTAATACCTATATGGCTAGGGATCCAAAGGAGTATGATTTCTTTATTTTTAATTTTTGCTTTCTCTAACTGATATTTTATTTCCTTGGCGAAAGGAGAACTGGGTTGTATTCTTTAATAGAGTCAAGTGAGCTCATGGAGTCTGTTGCTATCAGCCATTTGCGATAATTAGTAGTTGTGATGAAATCTATTGCTTTATGTATTGCAAATAGTTCTGCTGTAAGTGTTTCAGTTGATTTATGGATGCTGAAACTGTTTTCTGATGTTTTTGTGTGATAAGCGGCGCCTACTTTTTCATTCGATTTGGAGCCATCTGTGTATATAATTTGATGTTCTTTGTAGTTTTCTATAATCTTATAAAAATTTTGTATGAACAGTATAGGAGGTATGGAGTTTTTTGTGTATTGTCAGCTACTTATTTATTTGAATGTTGAGAAATTGTAAGGGCTGTAGTCATAAGACGGGGGATATTGCAAGTTGAGTGTATGTTGAATTTATTTACTTCTGCTTCACATTAGATACTGTTAACGGGGCTTGTGTGGAATGCTCCTATGGCCATTCGAATTGCAGAGCTCTCTAATTAGGCAAGTTTTTGTAGGTAACTTCTTGGGGCAGATGAGTATGCTGTGGAACCATAATCTATTTTAGATTTTATTGTTGCTTGGTATACATTTATTAAATATTCCTTGCTTGCTCCCCATTTTGTATTTGATAACATACGTATCATTCTAAGGTTTTTTGTACATTTTTGTTGTAGTTCTTCTATGTGATTTTTGAAGTTTAGTGTTGAGTCGAAGGTAAGGCCCAGAAATTTGTGGTGTGTAGTAATCTGAATGTATTGATCGTTGATAGTTATGTTAATATTTTTTGTACAGTTTCTTTTGCAACAAAAATGAACCCAAGCTGACTTGTTTGATGAGAATTCTAGATTGTTATTATTTGCCCATCCCCCCAATAGATTTACGCATTTTTGTAGATTATGTATGCTGTATTCTGGGTCAGAAGCTGAATGATAGATCAATAAATCATCTGCATAAAGTCTAAAATTGATATTAGGTGACATGATATTTTTTATATTGTTAGTTGCCAGTATGATAGGGTGGATTCAAGACAGAACCTTGAGGTACTCCTGAGTTTTGGCTAAGTATGCTTGATGTTTTGTTTTTTATTCGTACCTGAAAAACTCTCTCTGTGAGGAAGTTGAGTATGAAGTTAAGCATTGATCCCACTATATTGAATTCTTCGAGCGCATTTACTATACTTTGCCTGTTTATTGGGTCGAAGGCTTTATTTAAATCAAGGAATAGTGCGTTGGTATGTCTTTGGAGTCGGAAGGCGTCTTCTAGATCAATTTAAAAGCCTATTCGATGATCGTTAGTTGAATATTCTTTTCTAAAGCCTGCTTGTTCAGGGATGAGGAGATTATGCTTCTCTAGGTACCAAGTTAGTCTGTTGTTGATGATCTTTTCCACTAGATGACTAGTGAGAGCTATTGGTCTGTAGTTTTCGTTTCTGCATATAGGTTTTCCTGGTTTGTGGACTGGAATGAGTATTTATAATTTCCATGCGCTGGGAATTTGGCCGTTTTCCCATATTTTGTTGTATAATTGGAGTAGGCTATGCATTCCATTTTCGGGTAGATTTTTTATCATCCTTATGTTGTCTGGATCCAGGAGCTGTGTCTTTTTGTTCTTCAAGGAATAGGTTAGTTCATTTATTGTGATTTTTAGGTTGTATGACATATTTACCGGTTGTATTTGCTTTATGTGACAATATGGTGACTAGGCTATTTGTTGTATATTGTAGAGAATTGATTGGCGAATATGTGACTTATATGCTCTGTGTCATCGATCCATACATTGTTCTCTATTAGGCCTGATAAGTTTCTAGTAGGCGTGCCTTTTAATTTGTTTATTTTGTCCCATATATCTTTTGAGCTGGCGTTAGAGTTGATAGAATTGGTGAACTTGTTCCAAGAAGACAATTTCGCCTCTTTTATAATTCTTTTTGCTTTTACTCTGGACTTTTTAAAATGTATGAAATTGTAGCTTGTTGGTTGGCGCTTAAACATGTTTAATGCACTTCTTCTTTCCTTTTTTGTTTTTCTACAGTCTTCCTTCCACCATGGCACAGGAGATTTGTTTGGAATGATTTTTAATTATGGTGTGTTGTTTTCATATGCTTCAATGATAGATTGAGTAATAATATTTGCAGCTTCATCAGTTCCTAAAAGGTCGATGTTGGGGGCCGTATACTGTAGTTTAAAATTTTCCCAGCCTGTTTTTTTGTGATTTAATCTAATACATGGATTAGTGGAGTTTTCCCATAGTAATTTATCTAGGGGGACCGGGAAGTGATCGCTCCCATGTGTATCATCTAGGGTGCTCCATTGATAGTTTGTTGAGAGAATTTGGGAACATAGTGTAATGTCTAAATATGAAAGTGAGGACGTAGAGGAAGATATATAGGTGGGAGAGTCATCGTTAAATATATGAAGATTTTCATTTTCGATTATATTTTCTATAATTCTGCCTCGTTGGTCTGTATGAGTTGAACCCCATGTGGTGTTGTGGGCGTTCAAATCTCCGGACTGGATTATTGGGGATGGTAACTGATGTATTATATTTGTGATTTCATTTGCGTTGATTTTAGCTGATGGAGAAAAGTAGAGAGTACAAATAGTAGTTTATATATTTCCGACTATAGTGACTGCAAGAGCCTCTAAGTTGGTGTTGAGGTTTATCCTTTTATAGGGATAATTTTCTTTTGAGTAGATCTACGCCTCCTGAGGCTCTGAGGAAATCAGTACGGTCTCTTCTCTCTATATTGAAGCCTGCTATTTTAAGTTGGTTAGTGGCTTTAAGATTGGTTTCTTGAATGTAAAGTATCTGGGGATGGTGTGTATTGGTAAGTAGTTTGAGTTCTTCTAAGTGGTTTTTAATACCGTTTATGTTCCAGTGGATTAACTTATTCATTTTTATTGGGTTTATTTAGTTTACGATCTTTAGAGCTGTTGCAACTGGAAGAGGAACATTTCGAGCATAAAGAGGAAGAGGATTTTTCTCTGTTTAAGGTAATATGTTTGTCATTTGCTTCGCTTGTGGTTTTGCTGCTAGAGGTAGTAGTTGAGACATTTTGGGAAGGGCTGGATTTTGTTTTTTGTCGTGATTAATTTTCGGTGGAATTTTAAGGGGTTGGAAGGGAGGTGTGTTGGGATTGTCGGGAAGGGTTATTGGTTTTTAGTGACGATGTTTAGGCGGTTGGGTTTAGGGGTCCGGGATGATGTGGATAGGGTTCAAGAAATAGCGGTTTTATTACTGTCTGGTTTTTTCCTTAAGATTCCTGAAAAGGTAGTGTCGAAAGCTGGATTTTGTAGTTTGTATCTTTTTTTTGATTCAAAGTATGGTATTTTTTCTGTTACTCTGATTATTTGTATATTAAGTTCCATTTTAAATATTTGGCATCCTTTGTACCGCGGAGAATGTTCTTCTAGACAATTAACACATTCAGGGGGCGGATTGCATGGATTTTCTTCATGAGATGCTTTTCCGCATCTGGGGCAGATGGCTTGATTTCTGCAGTTATCCGATGTATGCCCAAACCTTTGATAGTTAAAACAGCGGAGTGGGTTTGGTATATGTAAGGGCGGATCCTTATGTTTATGTATCCAGCTTTGATTTTTTCGTGTAGTTTTAAGGTTTTGAATGTTAATAGTAAGGTAGCTGATGGCGCTATTTTTCCATCTGTTTTGGTATTTAGTCTTTTAACTTCTATCACACCTTGTGGTTGCAAATTCTCCAGTTTTTCTTCTGTATCACAGTTCAATAAATATCTGCAGGTGATAACTCATTTTACTACGTTTAGTGTTCTATGGGGTTCGACTGTAACTTTCATATCGTTTAACTTGTTTATTAATTATGTTTTCTCAGATTGTGCTTAATTCTTAACTTTTTTCAGTAGTGTTCCATTTCTTAGTTTTTTCGTATTTTGAGTTTCTCCTATTAAAGAGGAGGAAGTTATTTATGGATTGTGAAAGGTGATACTTTCTAAAAACTGTCTTCTTTTATGGTGATTATATAGTACTTTTCATAAAATATCGATTTTCATATATTTCTGGTGAATATGTTCGAGGTCTCTTTTGAGACCCGAGTAGAGGGGGGTATTCAGAAAATAAGCTCATAGATAAATCCCACGAGTAGCCTAGGAATTATTCGATCCATCGAAGCAGAGCCTGGATACCTCGATAAGGCTGTTTCATCCAGAGGGTGCCCGGTATCTGTAGGAACCGTTTACGACTCACTCGGCATAGCCATGCATCCATCGGCACGGTGTCTCACACCTTGAGATTGCCAACATTTAAGGACAAATACAGGACGACACAAACGTGACGGGGTACCTCGGGAGTGTCAAGCCCGTGCCTTCATTGAGGAAGAAAGACTTACCTCTCAGGTCCCCTGAAGGGTGTAGATTAGGAGTTTGTTTTCCAGGGCCAGTTGTGTTATACAGGGGAAAGTAGAAATATAGTTTACAGGAAGAATTTGGTTGTTAAATCAAATTCGTACACATGTTTTAAATATGCTCAACGAGGTGACTAAATTGAGTCGTCCTTTGACAGAGTCGCCGTAATGTTCCAAAAGAAATACTGCAGGTTTTTGGATGCTAACAACCAGCCCATTGTTCTATATTTAACAGGTCTTACTACTGCTTTCATGTTATATTCGTCCCATTGGAGACGATTACTTTTACTTTGTTATTTTCCATCCAATTATACTTAAATCTGCAACAACAGCCCAAATAAATATGTTTGCCCGAAACTACAGTGCGCCAACTCGCCTAAAAACACTTTTTTAAAATAAGACCGACTTACTCATAACCATAATACAACATAGCAATGGTTATGCCGTAGAATTTTAAGGTTAGTGTTATGTTTTCGGTAATAATACACTACGTCGAAGTATGAATATGTAATTAAAGAATAAACTATCAGTGAGTATATATTGACCACGCGATTGACATTAAATTATGTGACATATGACATATCACTGTTACCAACATTACATATGCTATATGGTATGTTTTATATTTGCTATTCATGGGGGCGTCATGCACGCATACTCATATTCGATGAATAGAACATTCATCGAAACATTGGGGCACTCCGACATATAGGTAAATTTACTATAGGACACTCAAGCGATCTGTCACTTAAATATCTGTGGAGCATACACATATGTAGAGTGCATTGTACAACGCTTGATTAAAGCACTTCAAGACGTATTTTAATCAGTTTTATAATATACTACTGGGGCGATGGGCAGTTTCAACACTTCCATCGGTATTCACACGGTATTACTTGGAAAAAGAAGCAAACAATAATTCAGCACATTGTAAATGAAAAATAGCAAGTCAGGTACGTATACGTTTACGTATACGGAGAAGTGACGTAACAATCCGTTCAATGTATCGTATCGGCTGAGCCGTAACGGGTCTACACATGCGCAGTTCGTTACGGATATGGATACGTGATAAATTTAAGACAAGCTAAAAGTACCTAATAAAAACACTAAAAACTTATTATGAACGTGTACACACCAACGGCAATAAACCATTTGTATGCCGCACAGATGCCATATTGGCATTCAAGTGACAGATCATCGGTGACATCTATTCATCGGGGCGCACCGTCCAACGTTTATAGAGAGAAGGTTGTCTGGTAACTCTGAGCTAATGAGAATCAAGCAGAAAAAGCGCGGGAGTGACGTCAGCCTGGGTACCACATTTGAATTTTATTATTGTGACGAGTATTCGCTCGTTAAAATACCACTTGTAACAAGAACACTGAAATAATATAAAACTACTTCTGATAGGTTTTGGTTTTAAAAAACAATATATTCTCAAACAAACACATATTTTGTGCAGCATTTGTTAATTTAAGTACATATATTCAAATGAAAAAAACTCAAATATACGATGAAATAAAACAATATAGTTTGTTTAAATCTTCATATATTTGAACTAATGTTCAATTTAAACTTGTTGACGCGTTTCACTAACACAGTAGCTTTGTCAAAGCTACTGTGTTAGTGAAACGCGTCAACAAGTTTAAATTGAACATTAGTTCAAATATATGAAGATTTAAACAAACTATATTGTTTTATTTCATCGTTCAGTATGGATCTTCATCAAGTAAAAGCCTCATCTATTCAACTCAAATATACTATGTACATATTAATAACCCAATCTTTATCTCTATTTGTGTTGCTTTATACGTTTTTTTTTTGTTTTCAGAGAATAAAACGTATTAGATTTTATTTGTATTGTAACATATTATTACAAATACAGTTCTTTATTATTAAAAACTATGAAAATACATATATGTGTTATCTGATGTAAGAAATAAAACCAATAATTTGCACCACAACACTTTATTTACCGAAAATACGATCAATATTATTAATATACAAAAATAGCGACTTGCTTATAACAAAACTATTGAGAGAATGTCCCACAAAATATCTAAATATCTTACGTCTAGGCGAAAACTTCAACATGTTAATGTTTAACTTGTTTATCTTAACAGAAATGTTTATGAAATTAATATGATTTAGGTCCTAAAGAAATAGTTCATTTATGACACTTAAACAGTATCCAGACTGATGGTGCATGAGTAACATCATCTCTGCAACGAATACTAGATAAAACAAATAATATACAATCTTATCTATCTACTTACTACTTTTAATGGAAGAAACCAATATTATTCTAACATATGTAAAAAAAATAGTACACAACATAGGCAAGCCTTTTTTTTCTTTCTTTCATAACTTAAGCTGGATACTTTAAAAATTACTTATATTTGGTATTGAAAGAAACTAATTTTACCTTAAAAACCTATATACAAAAAACTTTATTAACATTAAAAGGTAAAAAATAAGTGATATATGACAATCACTAAATTCATTTGACAATTTTTTTCATTTTTTTTTTAATCAATTTATTCCCTTTTTCTTTTGATAAGGGAGATTTTTCTGTTTTTCTTCAGCTTCTTTTAAATTTAAAAAAATTATTCTGACAAATATTCTTTGTCGACTAAATGACTTAACGAGCTCTTTTGGGATCTCTACTAATTATAAAATAACTCCAGCACAACAGTAGCAAAGAATATACAACGATAATATTCTGTGACGATAGTTCCAGTTGCATTCACAACAATACAGATGAGTCTACTTCTTTTGTATATACTCTATAATACACAAAATACAAAAAGAACAACAATAAATACTAATAAAGGAACGAGAACCCGATATAAACAATAATATGCACTCCTACTTCTATAAATTCATACAGCCTTGTCAAAGCTGGCACCCACAGTGACGTAACGATCACCTCTTCCGTCTGCCCCGCCGAGTAGTTATCGAGGAACCTTCTCTCTTCTATAAACGTTGCGCACCGTCGTACTGGGATCTATTGCCAAGCGATACGCCACTATACAGCGTTAAACTAAACTTCTCTAGATGTGTGATTAGATTGGATTAGATCCTTCTTTACAACTTGTGTTATTTCTTTCGAGTGCTTTAAACATTATTTTTCGTATTTTATATAGGACGTTTAAGTTTAGGTTTAATTTAAGAAACTATTTATATATTTGTTAATAAAAAAGTGCGACATAAATCGTCAATACTGCTCAGTGCCACAATGCAAATCTATGAGAAATAAGAACGTACAGTTCAGCTTCCATCGATTACTTGAAAGTAGAAAGTTTAAAGTACAAATAAAAATGGTGAATTCGAAATGCTAGACGGAAGAAAAGCTTGGCAAAGTAAATTAAGAATTGGATATCTTATATCGAAATATATGTTTGTGTGTTCACTTCATTTTAGAAGTATATTGTCATTGAATTCCATGTTTTTATTTGTAATTAACTACTTATTTGATTATAGGCACAAATGTTCGGGTACAACGGCAAAAATTATTATTTATAAATGAAAATATAATGCAAAAAGAGGCATAAAGCACCAAGCTACATCACATAAACAAACATATCTAGAGTAGCTTGGACTTGACAGTTAAGTGGCGCTGCGATCTTAATCTCGGATCCCAACCAATAGGCACAGTCAAACATATACACGTATAGATCTGCCACTCTGCATAAAAATTTGACAACACATTAGATGCCCAGCGCCATCTATAAATTCTTCCGTCTACTAACATTTAAATTCCTGTTATCTACATAACTTTTCACAATGATCCCCCATGGGTTTATTGTAGCTCTAACAAGTATGATTGCCACAGTAAACATGAGTACTAACTAGGCAAATATAGTGCAGGCAGTAACAACTTCATTAATCTGCCATTAGGGTCTTTGCAAAATGAGTATCAGATATTTTATGACATCAATAATGTACCTTCAGGTGATAACTTAAGGGTTGTTAGTTATTTATAACCAAATTCCACAAACGTCTTTATTGGTACTTAGGTATGGCATGTTTATAAAAAAGAAATTAGACATAAACTTCATTCGATGCTTTTAATTTAAGTAAACATGCTAATTTATAATTATCACCCAATAATTCACATTATTAAGTTCAACAAAATGATTCCCTTAATACATATTAATCATGTTTCAAAGAAAAACTTCGTCCTCATTTAACAACTTGGATTTAACTTGAGTATGTTAATGAATAATTAGGAATGTACCCATTCTAATCCCTGAACTGCTATTAATTATTAATAGCTAATGGCAGTTTAAATTTAAATACATATTGTAATAATAAATATTATACACTACATATGCTCGCCTTTTTATCACTATACCCTGGTACCAGTATTTCTTTATTGTTCCACTCATATTAAGCTCTAAGCACTATAGCACAATCTGAATATAGAACTAGATGAGTGAATAATCTTTGAATTAGATTTTGATTAAATATCAAGCACCATTGCAAGATGGACGTTCTATTTTATTTGAGGGCAGTGTTGCCACAGACCTACGTTTGATGGAGCGAGTAATTTGGTGCGCTCTTTTTGACTTAGATCTCAGATCACTTCAGTTAAGGTGATCTGAGATAAAGTGATGTGAGTAAGCACCAAAAAGAACGACATCTCAATTGAAACGCGCGATCTATCTATAGATTTAAACTATACGACAGATTCGTATCAGCATCTAATAATGTTAATTAATGTATCCATAATTTGTAACAAAAGAAAATAGATTATGTGTGTTTATTGTTTATATGTCAATTGTTAAAACCTTAGATAACCTTGGTTAAAACTACAAATAAACCAAGCAAATCAAATATTTCTTCATCCCCTCCACTTAATTTCCGACTCAATTCCAACTGATACCCCCTTACAACACATTCAGCATAGGTGAAGGGGGAGGAAAAATCTCTGCTCACTTAAAGTGAGTAAAACAAAAAGAACGCTCACATTACTGATGTGAGCTGATATCTCAGATCACTTCAGTTAAGGTGATCTGAGATAAAGTGATGTGAGTAAGCACCAAAAAGAACGACATCTCAATTGAAGCGCGCGATCTGTCGATAGATTTAAACTATACGACAGATTCGTATCAGCATCTAATAATGTTAATTCATGTATCCACAATTTGTAACAAAAGAAAAATAGATTATGTGTGTTTATTATTTATATGTCAATGGTTAAAACCTTAGATAACCTTGGTTAAAACCTTAGATAACCTTGGTTAAAACTACATATAAATCAAGCAAATCAAATATTTCTTCATCCCCTCCACTTTATTTCCGACTCAATTCCAACTGATACCCCCTTACAACACATTCAGCATCGGTGAAGGGGGAGGAAAAATCTCAGCTCACTTAAAGTGAGTAATACAAAAAGAACGCTCACATTACTGATGTGAGCTGAGATTTACTGAGATCTCAATAAAAAAGAACGCACCTATTGTCTCAAAAACGGGCGAGATTTTTGTTAACGGAGCGTGATTTTTTTACTGTTAATTTTTCTCAAATATATCATTGACTTGTATTAATCTGAATCTGAAATCAAACATCTAATGATGACAGAAATGAACTTCTTGCTCGTTTGATGTGCAAGATGCGCATACAATAGAAAGAGATGGGGATGGGAAGGGTTTCTACATATATTTAATGGTTTCTAAAGACTTTCGAAAATTAATTTGAAAATCAGGTATTTATTTCCAAATTTTCAAGGAACATATAAAATAAACCAAATACAATAAGAATTATTTTATTACATTATATTATCATATATTTTTATTGCATACCTTGCAAAATGAGATAAAAAAAACTAAAACTAAACTCTGAAAGTAAAAGTAATTTTCTATCCAATTAGGTAGGTATACATATTAATACATACGCAGATAAATAAAATTAAAAGTGAATATTTGCTTATTTAACTCTTTGTTTCCCGGCGACCTTGCCCCATATACCATTTTACGTTTGTCGATGGGTCACCGGAAAACAAAGGGTGAACAGTGAAGTAAAACACTGGAAACAGCAGCTGATTGGCAACTGGCATGACAATTGACGATAGTGTCAATAACTCGATTTCACAAATTCTTCTTCTTATTCTCTATCGATTATTCAGACTACAGGCCAATGTGAACTGCGACCATGTCGCCATCTATACTCCCAATCTCGACGCGGTCGTATCGTCTAAACGAGCGAGATTTGTCAAAGGGGAGCGAGCGAACAAAAGGAAAAGGGTAAAGAGCGAGATCTCGCTCGATCGAGCGAGCTGTGGCAACGCTGTTTGAGGGTTGCCTGTTATACTCCAAGATGGCCAACAATGAGAAATAAAAGTACCAAATCGAAGTAAACTTTTAGTTGTCAGCAGAATCTTTAGATGGCGTTATAAAACGTATTTTGTTTCGCCCAATGAGGTTTCGCCAATCTAAGTGCCCAGTGCCTGGATACAGTCGCACCTGCGTAATGAATGATGGTTGTGATGGAATGGAAACTTAAACATGGGTACTATCGAGTGAAATAAGGTACCTAAAAGAACTATTATAGGTTTTTAGTTAATTCTCCCGTAAGTAAATATATCAGTTTATTAACACCATATTCATTTGACACGTCGAAAACTATCCTCTCGACAAATAAAAAATATAAAAAAGCATGAAAGTGTGTCAGGAACTTGCCAGTTGTATTTCTAAATATGGAACAAATAATTTCAAACGATGGTTTGAAAAGCAATTCACAAATTTAACTAAAGACAGAACAGATTTTCTCAAATGCTGAAATTGTCGATGAAGCAAATAACGAATATCGTTACCCCTACTAATAACGGAT
Organism: Galeruca laticollis; assembly: GCA_963921935.1. Classification (NCBI taxonomy): domain Eukaryota; kingdom Metazoa; phylum Arthropoda; class Insecta; order Coleoptera; family Chrysomelidae; genus Galeruca; species Galeruca laticollis. Next base: position 219,497,766 of record OY998177.1, on the reverse strand, counting down.
GGAAATAAGGAAGTATAGACGGTGAGGAAGTTGAAGTAATAGCTGGTGGAAGTGTTGGAGAACCAGCGAGTATTATATTTAAAGAAAATACTGACCAGGCTCAAAGTATGAATAAGAATAATATGGAAGACGAAGTTATTGGAGGACTAAATATCGATTAAAATATGAACTTGCCTCTCACAGATAATACTCAAGAAGTTCAAACTATTTACGATTACAGGAAACCTCCTGTATTATTGGTAAATTATTAATAAATTGGTGCAGTCTACCTACATTTATAAAAATAAACTTTTACATTATTGTATATAAAAACTCTTTTCAGGAAAATTTGACGCTTGCTTTTGTGAACCGATTAACCAAAACGATATTTTCATAATATTTTTATTTTTAAAAATCTAAAAAATTGTGAAAGTGAAAACAAGAAAAAATTGGAAATTCAAATAATTTTCTCTTAAAAATCGTCCACTAAATATTTTCTCGTACTACACTGAACTGAACGAGTGAACGAACGAGTGGCATCCACTGAACTATCGTAAATCTGGAAAGCCGCGATTGGTCTATGAAGCTGCGTCCCGCGTCTGATCTTGTTCTGTGCATTTCACTTCCCACTACTGAAATTTGTTGTCATATGAAAGATTGACGTCGGCTTTTCCGAGCATATCGATTTAATTCATTAAAAAATTAATAGTTTCAACCCAAATTTGCCGAGTAAAGAATTAAAATGTCACTATTTCCGTTGGAATCAAATCCAGATGTGAGTCAACAAAGTATACATATATTTTTTTTTAAATTCTAATATTGGTTTTCTTTTAGGTTATGAATAAGGTAAGTCTGATGTTTATTTACGCCGCAATTCCATTATTAATTAATTTTCGAAAAATTGCAGTTCATGCACGTCTTGGGCGTTCCTGAGAAATTTAAAGTAGTCGATGTCTACGGTTTGGATACAGATGCGCTTGCATGGGTCCCTCGGCCAGTAATTGCTCTCATATTACTTTTCCCTTGCAGTGAGAAGGTAAACAATTTAATGTATCGATTTATCATAAAATATCTCATAGCTCTTTTTATAAATATCGTCTGTATAGATAAAAAATGATTACTTTAAAATAAATATTTACTTATGTAGCTACTTGTTATGGGAACTCAGTATTTAATTATTTATTTTCATATGATATATTTATTTGCATTAAAGATTATAGTCTCAATATGTTCCACATATTCATAAATAATTAGAAAGGATATAAATAGAATAGTCCCTTTATTTTATGGTAAGTGAAAAAAACTAAATATTCAATCAATTCATTGCTTGGAAAGCTGAAGAATTTTACACATTGCTATTTAATCAATAGTTAACTGTCAAGATATATTGGCTCACACATTAAATAATAAAGTTGATATTAAAAAAACGCTGATTTAAAAAAAAACCTATGCCAAAATCAAGTTAATATGAGCCTTTCAGAAGTCTGTAATTTAATTTTTTGCTCTAGATAACAATATTATTTGTAATTTTGATGTCACAGTTTAAATGATGTGTAGTTAACAAAATGGGGCAAAAATTTACCAATTTGAGTTGCTAAGCGTAGGCATTGCTTTAACATTTTATCACAATTGTTATCTGTATAGTTTTGCATTTACAAGGAGTTCTTTGCTTAGTGAAATGAAACTGTTTAAAAATGAATCAAAGAAGTATAAATGAATTTGTAAAGAAGTGTGTAATATTTTATTAAATTCAGCCAAGCGCTTTCTACATTACGTTATCATCAGGGCTTTCGTCAGACGGTCCAGAGACATATTAAAATTGTCCACATTATTGCTTTTGTCAGTTTAACATGGTAAACAAACAACAAATTACAAACATTTAAACATATCAAATTAAAAACGACACCACACAAACCATATTCACAGTGGCCTTTCCGACCCGACCTTTCAAATTATGTCGACCAACTCAATTTGAAAGGTCGGGTTGGAAAGGCCACTCTGGATATGGTTTGTGTGGTGTCGTTTTTAATTTGATATGTTTAAATGTTTGTAATTTGTTTACCATGTTAAACTGACAAAAGCAATAATGCGGACAATTTTAATATGTCTGGACCGACTGACGAAAGCTCTGATGATGACGTAATGTCGAAAGTGCTTGGCTGAATTTAATAAAATATTACACACTTCTTTACAAATTCATTCATCCTTGTTAAAACAAGAGTGTGTACACTTCATAATTTGGATTTTCTAAAAATGAATCCTTCAACTACAATTACTGAAACAAATATTACTTACTATATAATGGATACAGTCAAAGAGATATAGCCAAAATGACAAATAATGAATGTTCATCAACAACTGTTCAACATATTGAACAATATCGAAATGAAGATACTGCCCTGGATGAATCAAGGTTGGCTCAAATAAAATATTCAATGTGAGTAAGGTGAAAGCACCAATAGTGGACAGGTTAAGGGGAAATTTTGGGCTTGGTACCTTAGATACTTAATTGATGCCAAAGTGAATACAGCAAAACAAAGAGTTATTATTGCTCTATTTAGTAGTATAATTGGTTACTTGATCAAAAGAACTTTAAATAAATTGTAATCAAATCAGTATATCAATGTAAGACATCCGAAAGTGAAGATAGTAAAAAAATGTTTTTCCAATAGTGGACCCCCAGTAGTGAACACATTTTATGGATTTGTTACTTTGAAATTATTTAAGAGATATTACTAAATCACTAACATTTACTAACACTAACAATCCTTAAAGTGGTGTTAAAAATATAACGACATGTTTCTCCCCTCGTCGCAATTTCTAGACTGGGAAGAATGCCAAGAATTTGGTCAAAATTAATAAACACGAAATCTTTTTTATCTACAACAAATTCTTGTTTGCTGTTATCAATGCTTTTTAAAGCCATCTCTTCAATTTCTTCTACAACACACACAAACATAAATTCTGTCATTATTCTCTTTCCTCCTAAACATTTGACCAAAATGAAATATTTTTGCTTTAGGTTTTCTGTTGTTAGGCTGTATATTTTCCAGTGTTCCAGGCTAACTCCCACTTCTTCATCTACTTCCTCAGTATTAGGGATGTGCGATATTGAAAAATAATCGCTGTTAATATCGATATTGACATCGATAGGCAAAAATCGATAACCGATTATCATCGAACTTTATTTATCGATGTTAAGCAACATCGATGTTTTTGTAAGAATGGATAAAAGTAAAAAGAAATTGAAATAACAATACTATAAAATGTTTATTTAAATATGCATAGACTAGGAAATAAAGAAACAAAAAATGAAAATAACAAATAAAAATAAAAAAACCATTTCTAGAAAACTACTATAAACTATAAAGTAAAATAAAAAAGTTTGTGCCTAAACTTAATAAAAATAATACAATTTACAAGTCCCAAAATTTCTTATCAACAGACTGCATAAATAATAATTTTGAAAGTAATTGTCCTTTCAGTCTGTTTCTTTGCTGGGTTAATGTAATTCCTGCTTTGGAAAACAGTCTTTCCGATGGCGTGGAAGTTGCAATACAAGATAAATATTTTATCGCAACCGGTTTCATTTTGGGAAACGAGGAACCAATTCCATGGCTCCAAATTTCTAAAGGTTCCTGCTTCAAATCACTTAGGGGGCTTTTTAAATAAAAGCTAAATTCTGAAGGCATATCACCTACTTCACTTTGATGAGGTAACGTTTGTTTTTCTTCAACAATTTTATAATGTTCATTCCATAAATTAAATTCATCTTTGTCAGCTTTCGAATAAGTTTCTTTAGTTACGTCTATTTGCTCAGATTTATCGGTCTCTTGGATTAACATTAAATCTTTTATAATTCTAATAGCTCTAGAACATGCCACAGCGTCTTGAAAGTGGATGTTTTTGAACCTGGGGTCCAATAAGGTTGATACAGCCAGAATGTTAATGGATTCTGCTGGAAGTAATCTTTTTTTTATTTCATTCATTATGTTTTCTTGGAGGTTTATTCCAACCGCTGTTTTCGGTTTTAAACCAGATATTTTTAATGATAACATCATGGTTAACGGAATTACTTTACTGCTTGTTACATATTTTTGTCCACAAATTTCCCGAGTTGCCAATTCAATTGGACGCAATATTTCCGTAATTTCTTTCAAGTCTTCTATGTCTTTGGTCGTTATCATTGCAGGAGCTGTAGCATGACAAATTAAAATTTTATTAATTGCGGCTCGCAGCTCCAAAAATCTTTCTATCATGTAGAAAGTTGAATTCCAACGAGTGGAAACTTCTTGAATTAGTTTAAGTGATGCTTCTTTTCGCAATTCACTTGCGATTACGCTATGCTTAAACCAAGTAACAATTTTTTTAATTGCTGAAATTAATTGAGGTAGGTTTTGTGTCTTCTCAAGCGATTTTTGGGCAACTAAATTTAACATGTGAGCAAAACAGGGTATGTGACTTTTTTTACCAAATGCTAGATCGACGGCTTTTATCATATTAGCTCCTGCATCTGTTACTACCGCCAAGACTTTACTATTGTTAATTCCCCATTCTTCAGTAGTTTTTAGTAACATCTGAGAAATGTACTCACCAGTATGATGTTCTGATAACTCGTACACTCCAAGAGTAGCAGATTCCAGCTTATCGTTATCAAAAAAATGTACAGTGACACCAAGAAAACTTCGAGTTTGCATAGTCTCAGTCCATACGTCTGTAGTAAGGGTACAACTATTCACTGTCTTCAATTTATTTTTAAAATAGTTTTGAGTTACCTCAAATGTATTTTCTAGCATCTTCTTAAATGTAAACCTTGAAGGTACTTTGTATAAAGGCGCAGCAACTTTCATTAATTCAAGAAAGACTTCATTTTCTACAATTTGAAAAGGTTGCGAGTCTTTACAAATCATATAGAGAATTGCAGCAGATAATCGAACACCTTTGGCACCTGTTTCAGTATACTCGTGAATGTTTCTAAAAGTTGATGTCAATGTTGGTTGGAATGAGCTTTTAATTTTAGAGACATTTCTGGAAGTAGAGGCAGTAGCGCTAGTGCCGCTAGTATCACTTTTCACACTTTCAGATTCAGATTCGATTTCTGAACCGATGTAACTTGAACTTGGCGCCGAAGTTGCGAAACTTGTAGAAGGCTGCGGCTGCATTTGCTTTTCTTCTGTTGTAGGACTTTCATTCCCAGCATGGAGCTTCTTAGATCCGGGTTCATCTGTTTCTGCATCATTTTGTCTTTTTTTTAATAATATAGGATGCATCTTTTCAATGTGTAGCCTTAAATTTGTTGTGTTTCCACAAGTTTTTAAAATTTTTGAGCAGGAACGACATCTTTCTTGAGAGTTATCAATATTTTCAAAATATTCCCAATATTTACTTTTTGGTGGCATCTTATTAATTTATCTAAAAAAGTATCGTATTACCGACCTATATCATTTGGTATTCTATTTTTAAATTTTGTAAGAAATGATATTTTTGGCTATTTTTTGTTATTTAATTAATAAAAATTATTTTATTGATTTCTCTTACTGTTTAAAAATTGGTTAAATAAAAGCTTCAGCACTAAATCAAAAAAACTTATTACTTATCAAAAACCTGGATATATCAATCACTCAAGATGACGACTGGCTTTTCATTACTTATATTTGAGATTTTTACTGTTTTCTGTTAATCCCAGAAATACCAAAAAAATCCCCGAATAAAAAATCAACCTATCGATTGTTCAATGAATTACATTTATGAATAAAAAAAAGTAATCTACTTTTAAACGGTGTCGTGCCCCATCTATTTATTAAAGCTGCAATCAAAATTTCTAAGTAGATCGAGATTAGTGTCTTTCTACCTTCTAAACCTCTTTTCTCTTGACGAAATCTTATCTTTATAATGAGTAGAAAAAGAAAATCATAAGGCTGGTAACAGTGGCAACTATCAATTCATATTAACGTGTTGTTTGTTGCCTACCTATCCTTCTATAAAATATTGCATTATCGATGTTCTATTAGTGATATTAGTCTATCGATGTCTTCGATATTAGTAGTATTTGACATCGATGTTTTAACTTTAAATATCGATGATCATCGAATATCGATAATCATCGAATATCGATAATCATCGAACATCCCTACTCAGTATTATCAAGATCAACTGAAATGCTAGACTAGAGATGCAAAATTAGTTATCATCATCCTTTTTTGTTTGGCTAATCAAATTTCAAAAATGAAGTAAATATTATATATTTAGTTGATACTTACTTCTTAATGTTTTCTTAGTATACCATTAAAAATTTGCCAAACACTGCTACGAACTCACTTAAATGAACACAACTTTACAAATGGGGGATAGGGGAGCATGCCAGTGATGGTTTCTTTTCAAGGAACTTTTGCTTTGTTGCCACATTGAGTATTTTTTCCCTTCCATTTGGAATTATCTTGTTTTTGATATTTGTAAATTTACTGGTCCACTATGTTCACTACAGGGGACTTTACCTTGCCTACTGTTTATTTTTGTTTGTCTTAAAAAAATGAACGTATTTTCAAAGAAACCACAACACTTCAAAACACCCTCAATACTGAAACGTAGAATGTTGAAATAAAATATAAAAGCACTAACCTGATCAAAAAGAGATGATCAACAAACAAGGTTCCCACAGTGAACCGAATAAACATTTTAAACAATGTGTAAACTTCTGGACAAAAAATGTATACTATTTATAGACAACATAGAATACGTCAATAATATCGTATTCGATTGGGTCTCGTAGGAAATGCTTTACAACATATGGTTCTCGCTATACAGTCACAAAATTATTTAACTTAGACATCCGGCTGCCATAGTGAAAGGGTCAATTGTCAGAACAAATAATTGATGAAACTGGTAGAAATGAACATTTTATTTGCCAAAGAAATAGACATGTATGCTTGAAATTTGCTAGTGAACATATTAATAAGAAATTAAACCAGAAACCAAGTAACCTTTGCTGATGAAACCAATTTGAGTCTGTTTGATAAATATCAGTCTGTATTTTGGGGGTGTATACTGTCTGCAGGACTAGGTAAGTCCATACTTAGTTTCAGAACAGTATGTGATATTTACTGGTTGCAAAGCAAAACATGTCTATAAGTAATTGCTAATTACTTACTGTTCTAGTTTTGACAGGACTGAATGGAATTAAAAATGTTAACATTTCTTAGTTTACATCCAATTATAGCATCGTCGAATAAAAAATTCTATAAGCATCTCTCGAAAAGTAACGAGCATCCATTGGTAAACTATCCTTACTATACTATTTATCGAAGGGAATATGAAACAATATATTTGAACATCCAAAGTTGTAAATAGGAATATAAAAAGAACACATTGGTGGACTGATAAAATAAAAGTAACAGTTAAAAACAAAAAGATAGCATCAAAAGAGTACCCTAGTGAAGAAAATAATGAATACTGCGAAAACTATGGGCAATAGAAGAATAAATGTCAAAAAGATAATCAAAGAAGAAAAAACATGGAAAGGCTTCGGGCAAAAATTAACAACAGCATACCAAGACAATCAGAAGCTATTTTAACCCTTTAGCTACCTACGTACACATTTGTGTACAGCGCTTTTAATGCTTTAGTAGCAGTAAACTACAATAATTTTGTACATTTGCTCCCAACGTCCACATTCGTGTAGGAGTTGGGGATCACTCAAGGACGTACAGTGCCATCTGAACCGGCAAACGATAAATGTGAATTGGAATGAAATGGTTGCTAGTGAAGACGTATGCAGATGTCGCTAGATATATTTCATTTGACTTATCAGAGTGATCTTTTTAGTTGTTAATTTTATATTTCGTTTATGAGAGCTGGTGTTTTTTCACGTTCAGAGTGAGATAAAGACAATTTGATTGATAGACTTTGATATTGGTTACTTTGAAGTTGTGTACACAATTGTGCACTGCAGCAGTAAAGTACTGTAAGGTATGCATAACCTCAAAAGATTCTTTTGGTTGATTTATTCATTTTTTTATCAGCTTTAGACTCTAGTATGGCAGGAAATAAACCTCTTACGGAAGCGCAACTGCTGGAGTATATAGATGCATTGTCAGATATCGAAGATTTTGACAACGCAGGTGATTTTGAGGACGATGAATGGCAAAATAATGAAAATGCTAGTGATATTTCACTTTCGGAGGACGAAAATCATGAAGAAACAGAGCAGATGGATATTTCAAATCATGTTGAAATTGAAGCTACATCTATACTTCCTACATTGGACATGGTACCAGTAAGTCATGTACTGATACAGTGAAAGGTGTAATAGGGGAAGAGTTTTTCACTTCAAATAATTTGACAAGAAAAGCAGATATAAAATGGATGAAAAATGTCACATATCAAACACCACCAATTACATGGTTTTCGCATACCATTCCAGAAGTTGTAGATTTGGAAAGCTCTACACAATTTTTTTATCAGTATTTTACAAGTGATCTAATTGATTGCATGGTTGAAAACACAAACCTGTATGCAGTTCAGCAAGGATCGTGATTTCAGATGACAAATGCAGCTGAGATGAAGGTATTCATAGGTATACACATATTGATAGGTAATATCCGCTACCCAAGGGTACAGAATTATTGGAAGGCTAGGTTATAGGTTCCCATCATAGCCAATAGTATGTCCCGTAATAATTTCTATAAATTGAGGCAACATCTCCATTTTGTAAATACGATGGAAAAGCCTAATAATAACGACCGTTTTTGGAAACTCCAGCCCCTTTTCAATTCTATTCGGAAGAAATGTTTGAAACTTCCTTTAGAAAAGTGTCTGTGTGTAGATGAACAGATGGTGCCTTTCAAAGGTAAGATTGATGTGAAAAAATACGTAAAAGGGAAGCCGTGTCCTTGGGGCATCAAGATCTTTGCACTTTGTGGCGCCAGCGGTCTGCTGTACGACTTTTTATTATATCAAGGGTCTACAACAGAGTTAGACGAAACTTTGAAGAAGCATTTGGTTAGGTTAGGTGCTGCAGTGGTGTGGAAGTTGGCAGAAAGAATTTCAGAACAAAATGTGCAACTATATTATGACAACTATTTCTCAAATTATCGACTTCTTCAATTTTTGAGACAGAAACAAATTTGGGCATCCGGAACAGCACGGTTAGACCGTTTCAAAGCACCTCCGTTTTCATCAGATAAAGTGTTGCAAATAAAAGGTCGTGGGACATCCGAAGAACTCATTAGTAATGACTGAGAAGTTATTCTCACCAAATGGTTCGACAACAAAGCTGTAACTATGGCTTCCAATTATATGGGAATCGGGGAAGCAGATAGGTGCAAAAGGTGGGACAAGAAACAATAAGAGTATGTGCATGTATCATGACAAGTAATTCAACAGTATAATTTGAATATGGGAGGTGTTGATAAGCTCGATTTCCTGGTAACTATTTATAGGTCATTTATACAATCTAAGAAGTGGACCCTGAGGATGTTCATGCACGGAATTGATTTATCCTGTGTGAACGCATGGTTAGAATATAGAACCCAGGCTATTGCATTAGGTGTGCCAAAAAAACAAATTTTAGACCTACTACACTTCAGAGCGTATATGGGAGAAGCATTGATTTTATCATCAACATCAGGACCTAAGAAACGGGGACGACCATCTGCTGTATCTGATGAGGGACCACAAACGCCTAAATCTTCACCCAGACCTAGATCTGAAATAAGGCCTATTGACAATATTGGTTTTGACGGAATAAATCACCTACCTGACCTAGACGACAAGAACTTCGCATCGAGGTGTAAAAATGAAAATTGTTCTGGGAGATCACGAACCATATGTTCGAAATGTAAGGTACATTTATGCCTCACCAAGAAATCAAACTGCTATATAAAATATACCAAATAAAAATATGTTTCTTTTGATTGTTCAATACACTATAAATAAATAAATTAGATACATTTTCATATTCTTTTGCAGCCTCTCACTACCACCGTACACTTTCGTGTACCTTTCAAAAACTCAAAAAAATATTTTTTTAAATTGGTACTCATTCTAAAAAAAAGTAAAAAAATTGAAAAGTCTATGTACCAAATAGCAAAATTTTAACTTGCAAATTAAAAATTCGGTAGCGAAAGGTTTAAGAAATGAGAAGGGAGAAAAATATGACATTGAAGAACATGAAAGACAAAAACGTTATAGTAATTACAGAGGATGACCAAATCATGGAAACGTGGTGAGAATATTTTAAAGAACTATTGGATGAAAAAGGCGAAATTGGAGAAAAAAGGAGAGGAAGCAGAAAATTGAAGCAAAACAAAGAAGAAATAAAAGAAGCAGTAAATAGAGCACCAGGTCACAATAAGCTCACAAACGAAATGCTGATGAGACTCTAATATATCTAGAGGGTCTAATGAAAAGAGGGATCGCCCCAACAGATTGGCAAATATGAATTACATCACCTATATTTAAAAAAGGAGACAGAAAAGAGTGTAATAATTACATTATTAAGTAATACGGCTAAAATATTTATCGGAATCTTAGAAAAAATACTTCGAGAAATATTGGAGCTCACCCTTGAAGACATGCAATTTAGTTTTAGGCCCAATAGATGAACCCAAGATGCAATATTCATTGTAAAACAATTATCAGAGATGGCGCAGATCACTTGGTATTATTTGAAGAAAATGAAAAAATCTTGAAACCTACAAACAAGTGTTCAAAAAATATAACATGAATAAACATACAGAAAATCAAAACAATGATTATAAACACAGAAGGAAACCCCCATACTATCCAAATAGGAAATAAACAATAAGAACTGACAGGAAAATTCAAGTATCTAGATACTATTATATCAGAAGATGGTAAATTGAAATTGAATTGAAATTGAAAATTTTTATATTAAGTACCAAAATACACATCCAAAAACTACATTTTCTATTGCCACGGAAGAAAATTCTTGTGTGTGGCTCAAAAGATAACAAAATTAATGACTTACATATGTAATATATAATGCTATACTATTATAAAACAAAACCAAAAGTTTTCTTAATATTTTAGAAATTTTCATAAATTTATGAATCTATGAATCTCCCCTAACGGCACCGGTCCAAAAAAGCAATGCAAGGTGAAAATAAGTTTTTTCCTGATTAATGAGAAAAGATGTTATTAATTTGGTCATAGTTAAGTTTAATCCATTCAACAGAATGTTTCTTAAAAACATTAACACGTTCTAAATTTCTAATATTAGTATCGATAAAATTTATAAATATATGAATGTAATTTAAAAAGTATCTCCCCCCAATCTAGACTTTGTACTAAAAGAATAGGCATTATCGTTACTAAAATTTCTTGTGAAATAATTATGAGGTAATGCATTAGTGAAAATTTTTTTCATATACCAATTCATTAAAAGTGTCTTTACATATATCTGTCTAATATTTAAGAACGAACTAATTTGAAACAAATCTTTTGTAGGGAAATCGAATGGTTTTTTATACATGATTTTAATTATTTTTCTATGAAGAATATCCAGCGGCTTTAGAGTAGTATCAAAGACTCCACCCCAACCGAGACAACCATACCCTAGAATAGAATTTACAAGTCCATAATAGATAATTTTTAAGGAATGTATATCTGTAATATTTGCTAATTTTTTAAAAACATATATCAAATATCTTAATTTTTTGCACATGTTATCAATTTGGTAAGACCAACTTAAAAAGGAATCTATTATTATCCCAAGATATTTAGCCTTATTTTGTAAAAGTAAAGTATTAGAGTTACACGTGCATGTAGAAGTATTCGTAGAAGATGCATAGCAGTCACAACTGAAATGTGTAATAATTTTGTTATATGAAGGTAAACTTTTTTTACGTTTGGCAAAAGGGATTATTACTGTTTTTGCTTCATTAAGAAGTAGACCATTAATGTTCATCCATTTCTTAGCTAAGTAAAGTCCAAATGATACTTTATTCCTAAGTGTATCCCAATTATTATCGTCAAAAACCAAAACCGTATCATCGGCGTAAGCCGTAATCTTGCCAATATTTTTCAGGCTAAGAAAGTCATTGATGTAGCACAAAAAAAGAAGCGGCCCCAGGACTGTACCTTGGGGCACTCCTCTTTTAACAGTCATTTCTTCGCTAATAATATCCTTGATTTTTACTGCTTGTTCCCTATTTGCTAAATAACTTTTTAATAGTTTCAAAGCATTACCCCTAATACCAAATTGTTTGTCTAGCTTCTCTAATAAACGCAAATGTGGCACCAAATCGAATGCTTTGGTTAAATCTAATAAGGCAGCAATAGTTGGAGTGCTACCATCAACTGCTTTATACAACTGACCCACCACCTTCATGATTGCATCACTAGTAGACTTGCCCTCAATAAAACCGAACTGATTTGGGCTTAACAAATTACGATCAATAAAATATCGAGTAAGACGTCTTTTAATAATTTTTTCGCATACTTTAGAAAGGCTAGTAGTTAAGGATATAGGACGATAATTATTTATATCAGTATTTGTACCTCCTTTATGAATAGGAACAACATAGGCTTTTTTGAAAGCATTCGGGTAGACACCTTTCAAAAAAATATTATTGAAAATAAAAGTTAGAGGGTCTAAAAAATAACTTGAAAATTTTTTCAGTATAATGTTTGATATTTTACTTGGACCAGTTGAAGGAGAGTTCTTAAGAGAAGAGATTATTTGAGAGAGTTCCTCAGTATTAGTTTTATAAAGAAAAAAGGATTGATCGCAAGTCGAGTTTATGTTAAAATCGCTTAATTTTAAATTTTTATTTGTAATATTATTTGACAGTTCATCACCGATATTTACAAAGAAGTTATTCATTTCGTTTGCAATGTCTTTAGTATCAGTAATAGTTTTGTTATTATTTATTATTTTATTTATGTCCAATTTTTTATTTTTATAAATATTAGAGGATTCCATGGCCACTTTCCAGAGCGTCTTGCTGTCATTTTTTCCCGACAAAATTTTATCTCTAAAGTAATTTTGTTTGCTAATTTTAATTAGATTATTTAATTTATTTTTGTATAGTTTATAGTCTTTTAACAAACAAAGATTTGTAAGAGTTTGTTTATACATAAAATTTTTTACATAAATAGAATTAACAAGTGCTCGCGTTATCCATGGTTTTCTAATAATATATTATTATTAGATAACAAAATCATAGCGAGAGCTACTAGCACTGTAAAACTTTTCAACAGCATAAAAACAACCTTACTAGGAAACAAGGTAATACCTAAAGAAATTAGATATGGCTCAGAATCATGGACTGCAACTGAAATACAAAGAAAGAGATTACAAGCAGCAGAAATGAGATTCTTCCGTAAAATTGAAAATAAAACCAGATTACATCTTATCTGAAATGAAACATACAGAGGGACTGAATATAAAACCAAAAGCACAATATATAGAAGAAAACCAACTTTGTTCAGACATGCGAAAAGGATGGATTAGCAAAGGTTAACAAGAAGAGTATTTGAAGCCAGAACAATAAATAAGAGAAATAGAGGAGAATATGGATGGACAACATTAACAAAGTGGTCAGAAATAGAGGAAAGAAATTACATGAACTCCTTCCCAAAAGAAATGGTGAAAGTTTTGGATAAAATACTCTACATCAAACGCAGCTCAACTTCACATCTTACACCCTTAAAGGGTAGAAAGACGTAAGGAATAAGTAGATAAGTATTTGGATATATTATTAAAGATTGGATATGGTTGACAATGATTGGTTTTATCTCAACTATCCGAAGCACATGTTATAATGGGTTCAAAGTCTGTTGCTTTAAAACTGCCCAAATATCATTAAAACCCCAGTCACCAAAAAAAATATCAATAAAATATCAAATAAAAGTAAATTTAAATTGTTTAAATTCCTATAGCTTTCAATGGCAATTTCATCAGAATAAACAATAAAGTTAATTGATAATCAGGGAAGGCGACCAAAGTATTAAAAAGCAGTTTTTATTTAGTATAAAAAAATGTTCTTGATTTCGTTATTTTTAATTTGGCATCGTTTAATCTGTGATATTAAAATCGCATGTAATATCTGACTAGCTTCACAAATGAAGGGCTTTACTATTAAATCAATTATAAACATAGATAGAGAAACTGGCAGAGAATCTACCTGGGTCTCAGAGACATAGATAGATAAAGTACATGTAGTAAAACAGAACTTTATAAAAATTATTTTCCAACGAAACTCAACATTTGGAATTACAAAAATAGTTGAAATGTATAAATATAAATGATGCTTGTAGCTTATAAAAGTACTTTTTTATAATAAGGTAGACAACCAATTATCAATACTATTAGGAACAAAATTTGTCTATAATTGTGTATTGTCAAACCAAAGTGCTTTCTCGAATTTGTTCTATTTGTATGATATTGCTTAAACATCCCGTTGTCAATTTCAAAAAATGAAATTGTTTTTTTTTGTGAAAAAATTTTGCCACAAAAACCAATGACGGACATCAAATTTTTAAGGAAAACCATTAATCGACAAATAACAAAATAAAGCTAGAACAGAAGAAAACGATAAACGTTAATTTTGGACAAAAAAACATAAAAAATACGCTCTAAGCTTCATATACGTCCACTGGTAGGGGGAAGGAATAGTGTTTGGCAAAATTCCTAATATTCATTTTTTAGGAACACAAGATATATCCTTTTCATTCAAAATAAAACACTTTTTTTCTTTAACTAATTTAATTAACATTACTTCCAATTCTTCCTTGAATAACCTCTGTACCATGCAGGCATATTTTAAAAGAGTTTTATTTCTGTTGCCACCTAAAACTGTTACCAAAATATAATCACCAACAGAAACATTGTTAGTCTCTGCAGTCTCGCAGAATGTCCGCTCAATTTCAAATATTTCTACATCGTCCAAACTGCTGTTACTCTTCTTCGTCTTTCAAAAACTTCATTATTTCTTCTATTATAGTGGTAACATCTTATGCATGGAGATTATATAACGTAAAAAGGAAAATGGGAAGCAACGGAAATTAGAAGAAAAGCAAGAAAGGATGAAACAGAGAAAAGCTAAAGCTGTTCCTTTTTACGTTATATAATCTCCATGCATAAGATGTTACCACTGATGGGATTTTTTCTTTTCCACTTTGTTGTGGAAGGTTTTGGTTCTGGTCAAAAGAAGGCCTTTTTAAATGGTGTCAGTACAAGTGTCCATGAGAAGGTCCTGGAGTGACCAGTATTTCGAAATTCGTGCCATTTTCTTGTTCTGTCTCCTTTTTTGTTGCTTCTTTTTTCTGTGGTGGTGTGACTGTTCATCTTCTTTTTCTTCAGTCAGTTGGTTATTAATATTCTGGGTATCCAATTGTTTGTTGGGTTTTTGTTTCTGCTTGATTGCTTCCATTAATTATTATTGGTTTGTCTTTAAAACATTTTTTGAATCTTTCCAAATTATGTAGTATAATTTTTTCTTTGAGGCCTTGTAAGATTTGTATGATTTTTAAGTTTCTTTTTGCTGTATAGGAATTGTATTTTTACGAAATGTTTTCAAAATGTATACTTTCGGCCTCAAAAGCACATAATCCAATACCAACAAATCCATTATTGACGGTTTCGTCAGTTATTTGGTTCAGTGCCTTTTTCAAAACTTGAGGAAAATGTTGCTTTCTTACCTAGATTATCCATTCTCCATTTCTCAACTGCCTTTTTATGTGCCACTTTTAGTGGTCTGTACACTGCCACATCTAGTGTCTGTAGTAAATGAGTAAAGTTTGGGTAAAGAGCAACTTAACTCTATCCCATTTTCGGCTCAGAAATTAGATAAATGACAAGTTAGGTGTGATACATGGCCATCCAAAAAAAATATAATTGGTTTCTCTATATTTTGTTCTAGTAACCATTGCAGATGTATTCATAAAACATGGCGGTGCACGTCCAACTATTTTCTGAGGTTCCAATACCCCATTCAGATGGAACACTAGAAACAATATATTCGGGAATAGGAAAAAACAATTAGATGGAACCAAATGTTCCTTTTCATCACAAGCTGCAGTATATACACTTTTTTCGCCTCTTCACCAGAACTTTGTCAGATTTGGGGGATAAGTAAAAGGCACTTTCATGTGTATTGAAGACTCTTTTGGAGTGATATCAAAAATATTCTGCGATATTAAGTAGTCTTTGACTTCTGTAAACCGGCTTCTAATTTGATCCTTGGATACACTTTCTCTACTTGGACTCAGAGTTTGAGAAATCCTAGGAGAAATTTGCGAGTGTCGCTTAAGGAACAGTTGTTATTATTTTCAAAAGTTTTAAGTTTATTCGATTCATGCATTATTTTTTGCACAGAATCTAATAACTGGAAAATGTCTATTGGCCATTGCTAAAATTCATTGAACCAATATGTTCTTTTCTTCTGGACTAAGATTCGTAGACGGACCAGGGGAATAAATAAAAGTCGATTTTCCTTCCTTTTTATTAATGAAAGTGGTTCTTGGTACCCCATGGATTTTAACTGCTGTTGCAACTGGGACTCCTCTTTAACACATCATCCAAAGCCTGTGCCATTTTCTGAGGCTCGTAAGTTTTTCTAGTCGGACCTATAGATATAAAGAAACCAAAAGCTTCTCACCAATTATCGACACCCCATGTCCATAATTGGTTACATACATGTTATGGCAATGAAATCCATATTGGCAACATCGCCTTAATGTAAGTAAGAAGAATATAAAATATCTTGATAGAAATACTGAAACCAATTTTCGACAGGCGTGTCAATATATGGTTGAATACCATTTTAACTAGCTAATTCTACATTTTACAGCAGAGGTTATTTCTGATACTAATTTATTATTCCTTATAATGTTCTGAGTATACAAATATATTTCGATACTCTTATGTCCAATATGAACAAAGATTATCATAATTTTAAAAAGTACTTACGTTAATATTTTCAATAAAATTCAATAACACAAAACGAGATGCCCACATTGTATGGAAATGCGCCATTATGGTTAGACTCAAACTTCTGTGGTTGAATGCATTGTTACCAAACTACATCAGAAAGTTACAGAAAATTTTGAGTTAATTTTAGGCGGTTTTTTAATAATGCTTAAGAAAGAGCATGGTGTCTATAAATGGTCAATTGTCGATAAATGGTTTCACTACCTTAGTCATGTTGCTAACTATTTTTCTGGGAATATATCTGAATCTTCAAATCTAAGAGGCATCTCAACATAAAAATATTTACATTTATAGTATTATACACACGTGCAGAAAGAAAAAGAAGAATTACTAAATAAAGGCCAAGAACTTAGTCCAAATATTTGGTATATGAAGCAAAAAGTATCAAATGCTTGTGGTACCATTGCCTTGATCCATAGTATCGCAAATAATGAAGAAAGGTAAGATTTATTTTATTAATATTTAAAAATAACAGCTTCTCACCAACAATTATACCTCAACAAGGAGTCCCGCAGAATTCCCCACTGTCTCTTTTGCTCTAAAATATGTACTGTTATTACACCTACAACTTTGTGTTAGCAGAACATCACTTACACTTTCAAAAATACACATTGCAGTATACAGATGACACTGCTTTGATCAGTCATAACGGCGTCAGAAAACTGTGCATGGTTCAACAGGCGGATAATTAAACCTAATCCTGAAAAATCTCAATGTATAATCTTTAATCATACACAAACACATAAAATAATAGTGGGGTTAGTATGCACTGCAACCTTAAGGTTTATTGTGACTAACACATAATACACCACCTATTTATATTAACAACATAATGCCATGCACATTAACTGTAAAGTACCTTGGTACGACTATCGTCAACAAACTTAACTATAACAAAAATACAGCAATACCAAAGAGTAATGCATTAGCCGAGGAAACACTTTCGAAATATAACATACAAAAACAGGGCATAAGCAAGAAAACTGCAGCAGGCATATATATAAGTATCTGTAGACCAATACTCGAGTATGGTCGTATAATATACCAGTCAAAAAGAAGGCCTGTTTGGAAAACACTACAGACAGCAGAGACAACAACCATAAGACTAGTCACAAAAATGAGACATCAATCAAACCACTCCACAATCCATCAAACGAACTTCTATACCAAACCACAAAAGTACAGCCAATTAAGGATAGACTAATAACTCTGGCCAAAACTTTTTCCACATGGATGCATAATATAGAAATAATGGATGCGCTATACATGAAAAGAGATCACAGTATCACACAATAATTGAAAATATCCTCAGAAGAGAAGTAGTAAAGATAAGACGTTAAAGGAAAATGAAAGTGAACAATATCAAAGTCAAAATACAATCAATGACAAATTTCTCTTTTCTTTTTTTATATACACACTAATGATACTTTTATTAATATTAAGTCTTTTATATTGAAAGGTGTAAATATAACAGGCTTACAGGACCTCGATCGATGGCCAATTGGTTGTACCAATAAATGACGTTATTATTATTAATATTTAAAAGGTTTTTTGTTGCCCATCTAAAGACAACTTTTATGTATGTTTTCCATATGAATCAGTTCAAGACTGAAGTAGTTAATAGTATTCATACACATGTAATAAAAGACAAAGTAGAAAAGTCAGTTAAGTTGCCCTCACTTATATGGTCGTTATGCACTCCTAATGAACCAATATGCTCCATGAATGATTTTCTTTGCACCACATTCCCTGAGAATCTACAGCTGTTTGTTTATGAGTTTATGGGCAAATAAACGCCAGTCAGCGGTTGATATGTAAACTTTTTTAATTTTAGAGACCTTTACGTTCAGTTAATGAGCTTAAAAAAATGGGGATGATTTAAAAAAAAAGCAATGCGTAGACACAATGAGAAACAGTAAAAAGCACTGCTGAAATACTAAAGATCTTGGCTTTGATAATAAATTTTCTTTGAAGCCTTCAAAACATTAACTAATTTTTTTATATCATTAAGAGGCACTAACAAAGCATTAACGCCTAAGAAAAAATTTTCCTCTATAAAGTGTGGCTGTTGACTAGAAAGAAAGAAACTGAATATCTTAGAAACTAAATAAATATGAAGGAAAGGATTTTTTTGATGGAGTATTATGGTGCGTTACAAGCGCTTGGTGGTGCAAAGTACAAAATTTGAAAATTCCGATTTGGGGGGGGGCTAGCGTTTACTTGACACCCCCACCTTCCTCCCTCCACTCCCCAATAAACAAAAGGCTGTAGTCTCTCGGGGAATGTGGTGCAATTAAAATAATTTATGGAGCATATTAGTGCATTACAACCATATATCAGTTTGTTGAAAATATCTATTGGGTGGGGCCAACTTAACTAACCTAAATTTAAGTTTGGAATGGTGCAAAGGATTTTTTTGTTGGAGTACTATGGTGCCTTACAAGCGCTTGGTGGTGCAAAGTACAAAATTTGAAATTTCCGATCTGGGGGGGGTTTACTTGACAAACCCACCTTCCTCCCTTCCCTCCCCAATAAACAAAAGGCTGTAGTCTCTCGGGAATGTGATGCAAAGAACATCATTTATGGAGCATATTAGTGCATCACAACCATATATCATTTTGTTGAAAATATCTATTGGGTGGGGTCAACTTAACTAACCTAAATTCAAGTTTGGAACGTAAGTTTTGAAAAAAAATCAAAGAAAAATAATAATTATTTATATTTTATTTTGAAATGTTCAAACATATTTTTGTAGAATACAACTTGGCGAAGGTGCATTTAAAAAGCTATTGTCTGAATCAAGAAATATGTCGCCTGAAGAGAGGGGAGACATATTGGTAAAAGCTGAAGATATAGCTTATAAGTTAATTTCTACTCATCAAGAACTAGCAATGGAAGGGCAAACAGAGGTAGATCTTTTTGTATTTAAAAATTATTCTATTCATTCAACTATAACCATTTTTGTAGGTAAATCCCGATGAACAAGTAAATCACCATTTTGTAGCCCTGGTGGAAAAGGACGGTGAACTCTACGAATTAGATGGAAGAAAAGATTTCCCTGTTGCACATGGTAAAACTACACATGAAACTTTCTTAGAAGTATGTACAACATTTGTCTCATTTTCGTAGCATAGTGATGTAGGAAGTCCATATATTAATTTGTATATCAGTTCTCTTAGATAATCTTGAACAGTTGTAGTTAATTTCAGTTTTAACTGAAACATACTAACAGAAACTATTGGTGTAATTGTGGGATTATGATATATTGTTGCTTGTTTATAACAAGAACAATAATATCCACTGGATTGATAGATATTTATTTGTTTCGCCAAAGAATACACCAACACAAAGAAGGGAAATCAGACATAAAACGTTTGATGTACTGGTGGCAAAAATTCGTGCCCTTGTAATAACTAACGTTGACAGATCACTTATTAGCCTTTACACTGAGAAAACTGTTCAAAAATAGTAAAAGTATATTTTACAGGCAGAAACAAATTTAAACCAAACATTCCCAAAAAATAGTTGTTTACTGATGTATTGGCAAAACACAACAAGACTTGTTTCGAGAGAGTATTAATTGTCAATCAAAGATTTAAGCATAAAAAACCTGTAATGCTTTGAATGTTACACAGAGGTGGTTGATACTTGGTGAAAAGTCGTTAAATATGAAGAAATACTAAAGTATAATTTTGACAATATTTATTAAACAGAACGTGTTCTGTTCAACTTAATTTTTTGGTTGATAAAGTTATTTTAATGAGACGCATTGGGCTTAACAATTATTGTGAAAAATATGCATTCATATTTCTTTATACATAAAGTTTCTGTTTTTGGAGTACCATCCATTACTAAAAATAACAGGCAATTGTTTAATCAAATGATTTTTATTTTCTTATATTGATCATTATGTGTAGTATGTATACAAGTAGCAGTATGTAGGTTAGGGTAAATATTAAAATGAATACAAAAATATAGATTATATATTTAGAATACCAGATTACAAAAGGAAAAATGTCAATATACATGACGGTATAAAATTACAATAATGATACATAAATGTAAAATTTGTATAATTTCCGTGATATAATTAACAGTTACACTCTACCGGATTCAGAATTTAATAGTTTACACCTAGAGAAAATATTTCAATGTCTGCAACAGAATGTGTAGAAATTAACAATATATTTTAAATAATAATACATGACATTTAAAACTGTATAGGACAGGTAGATAAGTAAAATAGAAAGTAACTTTTAGTATTTTAAATAAAACAAAACAAGGAAAGTAAGTCCGACTTAATCTAAATTTTTCGAGAAAAAGTCTGTGAAAATTCCGTAAATGATTCATTGTGAAATAAATCGTGGATTATTATACAGTGCATCAAGAAAACTTGTAAGTTTTTCCTTGTTTAAAAAAAAGAACTAATCCAAATAAATTAACCTCAAATACACATTATAAATTTGGTACATATATTAAGAACTGGTAAAACGAGAAATCAAGTTGCCTTCTGATAAGAGATAATTAAAGACTTCCATCAAAACAATTAAGGACAGGTCTGTACTGAAAGCTTGCGATATTTTAAAGTTAAGCTGCAATAATTTGAAGAAATTATATAAATATTCCAGCATTTTATCTGTATGAGTAATAAGAGAGATAAACCTGAACATGATAATTCATTTGAAGAAGATCAAGATGCATTTAAAAGAAGCAAAGTAACCTAAAGGACACCTAATAAAAAGAAAAAAGAACCATCAAGTGAAGAACTAAACGCTAATAGTTGGGATATGGACGAAATTAAAACCATACTTGAACAGCTAAACGCGAAATAAAAGAGGATATTGCACAAATAAAATCAGAAATAAAAAATGATATCAAGGAAATCAAGCAGGATATAAAAGAAGTGCAACTGGACATTAAGAATAACACCGCAGAAATTAATCTAATTGAGGAAGAAATCAAATTATTCAAGAATGAGTGGAAAAGGGAAAGAGGAAAGAAAGAAGGGGGCAACTGTGATAGTTAGATTACAAAAATTGGAAATAAACGAAAAAAAATGGAGATAAGATCGATTGGAGGAAAAATCAATTATTGATACGTCAATATAAAAAAACTTAATGTAACTCGATATGAGCATCGTTTGTATTCCAAAACAATCCAACAAATTAAAATGAGTCACAACAATTTAAAAATTTTCTTTTGAAATATGAATGGGTTCAAAAATATCCATAATATGTTTGTAGACTTACCAGATATTAACTTATTATATGTTTGTGAAACCTGGATGTCAGGTAAAATAGAAGTTTCTCTCAATTATGTAGATGAATATAACCTTGTTTTTTCCAAAGCTACAAGGGATAAGACTCGCGGACGCGCAAATGGAGGACTTGTTATTTTTTATAAAAAGAAATATAATTTGTGCATTCTCAACTCAACTCCATGGTGGCTAATATGTAATATTAAAATGCCTCATTATGTAAGTTCGTTATTTGTGTTACATATTTCAAACAATCTCCAATTTTAGAAGCTTGATGATCTTCAAGAAATGCTCGACAGTCTTTTTGATACACATAAAGAACATGTATTTATACTTATTGGCGATATTAATTCAAGAATAGGTGATAATAGCACCATACCTGTTGAAATGTTGGAGAGCATCAAGTTTTTCCCTAATATGGAAACCAGGGACAAAAAGTTAGATGCTCATGGTCGGACTCTGTTGGATTTTACTTCTGTCAACAGTTTATCTTTAATTAATGGGCTTATCATATCAGATCGACCTGCAATGTTTACTTATTGTAGTTCACTTGGTCAAAGCGTAATTGACTTATGCTTTTGTGGTACTGATAAGCTTGATGTAATAAAGAATTTTCACATTATTGAGGACCAATATATATCTGATCACTTTCCCATTTGTCTCGAGGTGGAATCTGATTGTGTCTGTCCAGGGTATAATGCAATTGTTGGAACCCCAGTTGAGTGTCTTAAATGGGTGGAAACAGAAAGTATTAACTACACACCCTTAATGCAATATTCACCAAACGTCGGGTTGCTGCTTGACACAGAAAATGCATATTTCAACATTTGCTCTACAATTTTTGATTCTGGAAGAAACTTAGGAATAACTTTCCTACAAAACAGCCCTGGTTTGACTCCTTTTGCTTCAACGAAAAAAAAATTGAAAACAAAAGTTAAGATATGCAAAGCACATAATTTTCTAGAACCCTTTAAAACAGAATACTTAGAAGCTAAAAAGAAATATAAAAAAATTTCTAACAAGAAAACTGCATATCACAAAGACGTATTGAGCTAACTAAGTAACACCAAAAACCAGGCTGACGTTTGGAAGACAAACCTTTAGAAACGTTACCCTATAAAATGGTGTTGAACTAGAGCAATGGTAACATTTTTATGAAAATTTATATCAATTGAAGCACATTTCCGTGATCATATTTTATGACGCCAACTCACTTTACTTGGACTCACATTTTTCGGCCGATGAAATTTATCAAGCTCTTGAAGGGTTTACCCCAAAACTGGATCTTCTATATATGTAATTGGTACAATAGAATATTGGAGAGAGAAACAGTACTGTCTGGTTGGCATGAAACTATGTTACATGAAAAAGACTACACAACCTAGAGATACTAAGCCGGTTCTGTACTGACAGGAATCAAGAAAGAAGGCCACACAGTAATACACACTCAAAACCATATGGGAGCACATTCAAAAGTTCAATATTTAAGGAATAATAAGACCACATACCAATTTTTTCCCCTATTCCCTAGAAAAGTCAATCTGATGTTAGATTGACAGTTCTTCTTTTTCATTGTTCCGTGCCTCGTAGGACGTAAGTCAAAAATATTTATTTAAAAATAAAAGGCTTGTATGATAGGCTTGATTAATTTAATATAAATATTTATTCATGAAAAACTATGGATAAGATACAAGAAACAGTAACCTATCATTCTATATTCGAATAAACATTTAATTATTTTACATAGAAGAGGGTTAATGATGAACTGTAGGTCCTTATAACTTATTCTATGCTCTATAGAACCATCTTCAAGAGCACTGCAAGGGTTCACGCTAAAAGGAATCAATACAAGCTGTAATCATCTTCATGCAAATTTAAATATTGTTTCTTTATACAATATCTATTATATTTATTATAATAAAAATAGAATGGAAGAGAAAAATAAAGATACACAAAATAAAATTTTCTTACAAGATATAAAAATAAAAAATCTCCCATTTTATCAGTATTATTTATGTAGAGATACTGTGGTCGTTTTAATTTGTGTATTATAAAATAACTGTACCTAATTAATTTGATAATAGTTATTAGTGATTTTGAAAAGGTGCAAATAAAGCAAATTCGATAAAAATATACAAAAAATAAACCACAAGATTTCCACTACTCCACTACAAAATCATCACTATCTTCATAGTCACTGTCAAAATTAATAAGTGGAGGCACATCCTGTCTATCAAATACTACTTCTCTATCCCACCCATCTTGTATAATTTTTTCAGTGTGCTCTACTGTCTTTGACCAAATATCAGGAGTCACTTTTTCTAAAGACTCTTTCCATACACCTATTCCTTGTTCTATTGAAGAACCATCAGTTTCCACATGATCTCTATAAAAATGTTTAACTATGCCCCAAATATGTTCAATTGGTTTGAACATACAGTGGTAAGGGGAAAGTCGAAGCACTTTGTGACCATATTTTTCAGATAATATGTCAGCTTCTTATACTGTTGGTGGTTTATTCCTACAAAAATGCATATATTTAAACAAAATAAGTTATCTAAGTATTAATTACCATAATATATTGAAAAATGTTTATATCAACTTACCGTTGTACTAAATTCAATGATTGAGTTTTGAGGAAAGTATTTTCAAAGGGAATATCATTTTGTATCAACCAATTCTGTATATCAGCCTTTTTGGTAGCTGTTGTTGGTACTTTATTGATCACTGTACTGTGATAACTTGCATTGTCCATTACAATTGTGGCAGGTTCTTCCAAGTTCACTAAAAGCTGGTATTCAAACCAATGCAAAAAAATTTCTTGGTTCATTTCACCGTGGTAATCATCATCTTGTTTTTTGGATGAAAAAACCAGCCCTGCTCCAGGAATAAATCCAGAAGAGGAACCAGCATGCAATACTATATATTCACCATAAGGAAATAACAAATTACTACTAGGTTTCCTAGATAAACTGCGTAGCTCAAAACAACTATTAATAATTATATAGATTTAAATGAAATAGTGTTAGTAGTAAATATTTGAAAAGGTCTTAAAATGGCAGGAATGTTAGTACATCATAAATTAATAGCTAAATTTTATTATTCAATTACCTTCGACCACCAATTTTGGTTTTTTTCACGCTTCTATGATTAGAATCTTGCCAAGAACGTCCAACAGTACCGTCTTTAAATATCCAGGTCTCATCCAAAAACACAAATTGATATAAACCTTCCCTTTTTATCTTGACATATTCATGTAGAAAATTTACACGTTTTAATGCAATATGTGGCAACTCCATTAAACCACGACGAGGATCATCTTTTTGGTATTTGAATCCAATATTTTTCACTATCTTCCAGAGTGATGTTAAACAACCATTAGAGTTCACGCTCCTGGAGTTTGTCTCTTAAAGTTTTCAAGGTTATGTGTTCCTCTGAAAAAATATTGTGTTAGTTAATTGTGAATAAAATAAAACAGTAAATTCAATATACTCACTGTTTCCATACATTTCGTATATAACATTTCGGAAAGCATTTTGATCAAAGTTATCAATTTCAACAGTAGGTTTTATGCGTTGTCTCTTTTTAGGTGGGCTTTTAGGCTGTTCAACTCTATTAAGCTTGGCGGCAATACGGTTAACAGTGGTAACGCTAAGTTGTAAAGCTTCTGCAACTCTCTACAATATAATTACCTCAATCTATGAAAGAATAATATATTATCAAGTTTAATTAACCTAACCTAACATTAAAAACATTTAATCATTTACATTTAAATATGTAACAATAATATTAATAATGATGAATACAAATAGCGAATACTATGACTTACGTCTCTTACAGAAGTAAGCGGAAGAAGCGGAGCCCCATTTCGGCATTCTCGTTCAAAATAGCTCAACAAAGATGTTACCATCTCTTGACATTTTCTGTTCAGCTGCTTCGGCATTTTATTAACCACACACTGCAGATTTGCCTAAATAATTAGTTATGAAAATAACTGTTTTTTTAATTTTAAAGAAGCAATGAATTTAAAAGCAGCAAAAAAACTTATAAATATTAGACGATGATCGTATGTCAATAAACGTCAAAACAAACTGGGAATTTTACCAGTTGATTTGACAACATCTTGAAGTTTTGCCAACCCGTTAGCTGTACATTGCCCTGGCTGTTGAGGGCAAATTGTATTCACGGTTGGTAAATTAATATTTATTCTGATAAGCAGGAAAGTAACTAAAAATGACATCATCGTCTTTTTATCGTAAATAAACTATATAAGCCGATTCCGGACTACTAGCGACATCTATCGTAAATATTTTGAACATAATTACTGGATAAGTAACCAGTTTTGTGTATGTTTTATAGTTAATACGCCTGTGTAAAGGTCCCTCTTAACAATAACAATGAAATAATGACATTGACATATAACTTATTTGGAACATGGCGTCTATCAGACCTGCGCATTCAGTAAATGAATTTGTCGCTTCTTTGTGTTGGTGTATTCTTTGGTTTCACTTCAAAGAAATAATGCAACTATGCTATGGTTAATGGGCATAATTTTTAGTATTGGTTCAATGATCATTTGAATTGTCAACAGCCAAGTCGGGGTTGTAAGGTGGATGATCCATCAATTTGATCTTTTGTCTCTAAATACTCGCTTGTTTCATGCGATGTGTGTAAAAATGTCAATAACAGATTTAAATTCACAATATTGCAATTTTTGTAAAATGAACTTTTCAAATTTTATTTCATTTTAGGATGCCGCTAAGGTATGCAAAGAATTCATGGAGAGAGATTCTGAAGACATAAACTTTACTGTGATGGCAGTAGTGGAATCTGAATAAATTCAAATCGGAGGCGAAATAACAAAACTGGACAAATAAGGATCTGCCTGTAAAGCTTAATCTAAATTTTTATGTTGTTTTGCTTAATCCGCTGTACTTTTTTAATGTAGCTTTTCCATGTGCCTTGTTTATAATTATTTTTTCTACTTTACATTTAAATTGTGATATGAGCATTGAAGCCAAATAAATGATTATTACTTTTGTTTTATTAGAGTTAATTAAATTTTGGTTATTTTGTATTAAACCAAAAAGGGTTGGAGTTCTTCTTCTTCTTCTTTTTTGAGATCTTGGGCTCAATTCTTCCGAACTATTTACCCAGAAGAAAGATAATTATAATCACTGAAAGAAGTTGCACTCACGTGCGTCTGACCATAGTCATCACTCCTTCCTGTTGGTTGGAGTTAAATTGAGCGAAAAATCAACTGAATTCCGAACTCGGTTTAGTATCAGATCGCTTATTCTTCTTCTGTTTAGGGGAGTTCGAGTGACTGAGACACCATGTCCACATTCACTTGAGGAAGATTTGTCGAATTAGCTTCGGTAAAACCAGGATCCATTTAAAAGATATCTTTTAAAATGCCATCAAACAGAAGCACACTTTCTACTATAAAATAATATAACTCGAACAACTATAAAAAGTCGGCGAGAATGATATCTGTCTGAGGTTGGTTGTCAATTGTCAAATCCTTCTAGTCGACTGTCACTTTGTATTAATCAACTTTGAGACAAGTAGGATTTGTTAACAGAACGCACTTTCAATCTGACAACAGGGGCTTCTGTCATTGGTCGACTTAGAGCAGTTTATTTAAATCTAATTTTCGAAGATATTTATAACTTTTTGAGATAAATATCGTTATCATAGAAAAATATATGTTATTCTTAATACTTCTGATATGATTTCACTTGTTAATTCATACCCATGAATCTAGCTCATCACAGAGAAGAAGTTATATCAACTGAAGAATTGATGACCTTGCTCTCAAGACGCTTAGATTTTGTATTGTAATGTCTTTTAGGGGGGCGGTAGCGGATTCAGAGGCAAATAATAAGCAGTCAAGAGGAATGGTGAAATAAAAATTATTTAATAAGGGTTAATAAGCAGTTTTAAATTAATAATAATACTAATAATTATAATAATTTCTTTTAGTTCAGAATAGAAGTATATGACTTGACCTCGCACGTTGATAAGCGAACGCGCGATGTTCATACAAAATGACATGTTCGCACACAGACAAGTTGAATCATGCACGAAATTAAACTTATAAAAGCAACAGCTGAGCTGGCTGAGCGTGCATTCAGTGCAGTAACTGATTTGCTGCCAAAGAAGAGGAACAGACTACACGTCACTGAACGTGGCGATCTGCGATTGAACGAAATTGGAACCCGATATTAACCAACTGGTAACACTCCACCAGCCTCAACCGTCTCATTGATTTTTTCTTTATTATTAATTTTGTATTTCTTATTGTATTGCATTTCTCATTTCTATTGTGATTGTATTTCTTATTGATTCTGTGTTTATATTTAAAAGTTTAATAAACAATTTTATTGTACATTTGGTAGTCGTTTAATAAATTCCTCTAAAATAAAATTTAGACATTAACTGATATTAAAGCTAAATACAGATCAATTGGGACAGTACAGATGATATTCAAATAAAATTAACTATTTTGGACTAACCAGCGACTGGGGGAGGGAGGGAGGTGAAATTTTTGTTCTCTTCTATAGGGGGCGGTGGTCCAGAAAAGGTTAGGAACCACTGTGTTACATGATATTATTTCGCGCATTCACTTTATAGTTTAGTTCGTTCGTGTAATATAACTCGATTGAATTTGAGATATTTGAAAATAATGTGAGGTTTCTGGAAAACGTATATTTCCTAATTTTTTTTCTATAGATTACGACAGAATCAATCTATGACCTACATTTTAAAAATTTTAAATTTGACCTTATCTTGTTGTCCCCATTTAAGAAAAACAAAAATAAACTAAAGAGTCATCTTTACTCTCGCTTAAAAAGTTGATAGTTCTTTTTTAATCTATAGTAAACTTAATAGAAATTTTTCTGATACTCCACATAACCATAGATAAGACAATTGCACATAACCGAATGATCGAGTACAGATATGGGTTAGTGGTCTGTGAGTAGCATAAAGCACAGTTCAAAAAACAATTGTGGTTTAAAGCACAGATACTGTGAACTGGCTGTTCTCAACGATACTAACGGTACAGGATTGCTCATTTCGAGTTAACCTTGTGTTCGTCGCGCTCCAGTCGGGCGTTACGTCATCACTGGGCCTAACTTTTTTAATTTCATGGTTTATCGTGGGTTTTGTCGATTTTGTATCTGTTTTTTTTTTAATTTCGAAGGCCTGGTTTATTAATACAGATGGTAAGTAAACTTCTCTAACTATCAATCAAAAAAGTCTATAAATACGAAGCGCGTTATTTCAGTGTAAATACAAAACTTTTGGATTCGTGTTTCAATGTATAAATTTTAAGTAAGTAAACTTTCAAATTCTTTTCCTTATTTAAATATTTAAACTTGTTAAAATGATTACCTACACTAAAAGCTTGGAAGGGAACGTTTTGACAGGCATTCGCCGATATAAGTTTCGTGGAAATTTAAAAAAACTATTTTGCAAAAAAATGTTTTTGCTTCACTGAGCCATGTCGAATATGCGCCCCGTGGCATCTTGCAAAAACAATCGGCCTACTGCTAATAAACAAAGACTAAATTTGGTTTTTCATATGTTTCTAAAGGGGAACGATTTATTTTCTACAACAATAAGATGATGGGCGATACATCAATGTAAGAGGAATGATAAATTTAATGTGGGAGCATCAACAGAGTGTTCTGAATACTTACGTCACATGATTATGAGAGAGACTTACAATATGAGTTAATTAGAATTATTGTACCATGCAAAACATTTTTTGTTGATTTAGGTCTACCTGTACGTAAAATCTTAAAAAAGACTGGTGTCCCAACTTTAAGTTTAGATGAAATAAGTAATACTGTCCGTGATTTCTGAAAAATTTATTGGGAAAGAAGAGCAGAAACAAACAATACATTGTTGCTGCTTTTTAGTTTAGCTGGACAAGAAACTATACTGAACCTCAATTAGCTGTACCTCAGAGAAAAAAATGTGTAGAGAGAAAAAGTATAAGTGTGACAAGGGAGGAGATAGAATCTTTAAAAAATTTAAAATAATATTTTTTATAATAGCATATATGACATATATTTTATTATCCCTGCAACAAAAAAATATAATGCCGAGCTTACCCATTAATTAACCCATAAGCACAGCTCGTAGATTTGCGTCTATTTCTGTGCAAAATAAAATAAGCAATGATTTTCCTCGAATCAAATTATTTGTGGTTTTCATCTATATATTATATGAATTATGAAGTTATTATTTCAATCGTTAATTTGTATTTTATAACTACTTAAACTACTACTGATGACTTTTTAAAATAACAATCACAAAAAAAAGTAATTCATTATTATTCTACAATTCTAAAATTCAGCTTTTTAAAACTAGTTTGGTAAGAAAATTTAGTTCTCAGACCAACTTTCGACTTTTTAATCCTTTTATTTTCAGTTTTATGATTAAGATTAATGATTATTATATCCAAAAATAAATTTATAAAAAGACTTTATGCAAATAAATGAGAAAAGACGATTGCAATCTATTTTGAGGGAAGCTGAGGTCCACTGGTGACGTACGCAAGTTCCCGCCCACCGGCGAAATATTTATGCAAATAAGCAATCCTGGTAGAGCGTATTAATGTTGACACCCCTACAAAAATCAATATTCTTTTCTATGCGCATATTACAGATAATTCGTTAGTTGTTGAAGTCATTAAGGAACCCAAACCACCGAGTTGACATCATATAAATTATAAATATTTTAATTTCTATAGTTGACATTGATTATTTTTAGTTGTTTATCTATGTAAGATATTGATCAAGCCACAGAACACAGAATATACAGCCTACTCACTAGCGTCAACGCCGTGTGTCAAAGCAATTTTGGCAGTATTCAAACAAAACATTCATAAGTGATAAAACAATTATATTATAAAAATTTTAATTAAAAACTTATATAACCTTTACGACAATAATAGTATTTTAGGAATAATATACATGATGGAAGATAGAGCCAATATCCTGAGGCAAATGAAGGTCTGTAGATTTTGTCTTTGTAATGAAGAAACAGATTTGTTAAATATCCACGAAAAACACCCACAAGATCCCGAAATAACAATCCCATTACCATCTTTACCTCTGCGAATTATGGGCTGTATTGCAATAGAAGTAATTCAAAATGATGGAATGCCCCAATACATATGCAAAAGTTGTTGTCACCTTACAACACAAGCATACATATTCAAAATGAATTGCAGGAAAGCAGACGATGCATTGAAACTTTTTCTTGTAACAGGCCAACTTTCAAAACCTTATATGCAAAACGTTGTTCAGATTAAAGTTCAACTTGCCCCAGATAAGTTTATTACGGTGGTAAATGAAAAGTCTAATGCAACTACAATTCAACAAGAATTTGAAAATAATAAGGTATGTATTCATTAGCATATTCTGTACTTTGCATAAAACTTGTTTTTTCTTAGGAAATTGAAGTGGAGTTTGAAGAAATGGAACAACATGAAACAGAAAGAGAACTATATCACTCTAACGATGAAGCTGATTCTAGTAATGACTTAGTATCAAAATATAAAGAGGTGGAAAAAGTGGAGACATCAATTTTTTCTTGTGACTATTGTGAAAAAACGTTTCCATTGAAACAACTTTTGGATTTACATTTAACTCAACACAATAGAGAACGTAATTTTACATGTGACATTTGCAAATGCAAATTTTATACCAAATATGATCTTCAAAAGCATATTCGTACACATAATTCTATAAAAGAGTTTTCGTGTTCTTTGTGTGATAAAACGTTCAATAGGTATGTGTATATTTTAAATAACATTTTTATTTCATTATACTTTATAAACGTATAGTAGCTGTAGGGGTATAAAAGATGAGGGTGTTGAAAATATGTCAAATCTTTTATACCCACAACCATTAAGACAGGGAATATATCTGAACTTGAGAGTAGTAGAGAATTGTAATTTTGGGGTTGTTTAAAGCAATTACTTATGTACTTTAATCCATAGAGCGCTTCAACAAAGAAATACCAGCAGACATGATTCTGAGCCATGGACTTGATTTATCCCCAGGACTAAAACAATTACATAGATAGATAGAAAATTTATTGTTCTTTTGTATAAAATACTTGAACAAGGAGGTGACAATATTTCCAATATAATAACATTAACTTGTAATTGTAGAGATAATAAACTTAAAGAACGACTTATAATTTTATAGATATGGCTGTTTAGATGATGCTTGCATGATACCCTCGGGCGGCGCTACGCTCACAAAATACCAACATACTATTTCGAAATTCAAGACGAAATACCAAACCTGACTCAAACCAAATTCAAAAACAAATACTGGCCAAATTACGAATATAAATTTACAGATGGTTCAAAAGCAAATGAACAAACAGGCTGCGCATTCTACCACATAAACAAAAAACATCATTCCAAATATACTTTATCTAAGGAGGCTTCTATATATACAGCAGAAATAACAGCAATTTTACAAGCAATGAAATACATATCAAATTCAGATAAAAATAGATATGTAATATTTACAGACAGTAAATGCGCAGTGGACAGATTAAAAAATATGAACATGAAGAGAACATTAAATCATATTGAAGTGTAAACATTTTGAACTTATACCACGAAATTCACACAAATAACAAAATTGTCATATATATATGGATAAAAGCTCATGTTGGTATAACTGGTAACGAAATGGCTGATAAGTTCGCAAAGAAGCCATGAAAACAGGAGAAAAACTCCAACTTAAATTACCACCCTCCGACATATTCAAATCACAAAAACAGGAAATTAAAGAAAACTGGCAAAAACTCTATAATGAATCTACAACTGGATTAAACTTAAAAAAACACCAGGATAGAATCCCTAAACAAACAAAGTTGGTTCTACATAGAGGTGAACCGAAATTTTATAGTTATAATAAATCGAGTGTGTGCAAATCATGCACTTACTCCTGTATATAAACATTGGCTAAAAATGATTGATAACCCATATTGTTCATGTGGGGATATAAGTACACTGACACACATCCAACTTGAGTGTCCGTTACATACTCAAAATATTACGGGTGTGAAAGCAGCAACGGTTTTTCTAGCAATGGTTTTTTATTGTCGCTTAGGGTATATGAAGGAAGAACATCTATTGCTGGCGATTTTTTAATGAGAGTCCACTATTCTACAGATGTTGAACTGGAACCTAACAGAAAAATAAATTGTGATCCCTAAACATAAAATTTAGACCAGGTCTTGAACATAGAAATGAACATCTAATATGTTCCAGTGTCGGAACTGTAAAACATTGGAAAATGACATTCAGATTTGGAATTGCGACCTATGCAATGAAAGGATATGCCAAAACTGCGCCAAATTAACAGCATCGGAAATAAAATGTATGGAACTTAAAAATAATAGAAAACTTATATTCCTATGCCACCACTGTGAAAACAATATGAAGAAAGCAACAGAAAGAAACATACAAGATCTACTAACATCATTTAAAAAAAATATATTAAAAGAAGTGCAAACTAGTGTAAGTAAGGAATATAAGAGGATTGAAGAACAGCAAAATCAAAAATTAACAGAACTCATGGAAGAAATAATAAAAATAAAGCTAATTATAAATAATCAGTATGTTTTACCAATAAAAAACCAAATGACTAATATACCTAAAGGAAATGGATCTACCAATGTTGCAGTCAACTCTGAACAATACACAACATATGCATCAGTCTCAAATACTCAAAATTATCAGGATATAAAAAAGGATAATTTAAATGTTCCTTTAGCAAAGTTAAATTATCTGCCAAATATTAACTTGAACAAGAGAAATCCATCTACAGCATCTCCGAACATCTTCTTTAATAATAGTAAAGATAGTCAACAGAGTAGTATAGTAAATGACCAAGCTGAAATGATGAATTACTTAGTATTTCGTTTATAGTCGATTTTATTAATATCAATGTTTTTATTCTAATTACCTGTATTTCGTTTGTTTAGTTGACTAGTCTGATAGAGTTGTGTATTATATGAAATTTTGTATAATGTATGATTCTCATAGATGAAAAATATATTCTATTCTATGATCATTTTAGGGAACCACTTTTAAGGAGACATATAAAAACTCATGATGATGAACCAAAGTATTCTTGTCAAGTATGTAATGTTACTTTTTTGCGAAAAGAACTACTAGAATATCACATGGAGAAACACAATAGGAAGAAAACATTCAACTGCAAAATTTGCAACAAAAGCTTTGTCTTTAAGCAGGTACAGTATTTTTGTGGGAAAATTATTATTTATATTTTAATAACAAACTGCATCAACCTCTAAGGGTTATTAGCAGTGGGACAATACAGTTAACATAGTTTTAGTTTAGAATACATACAGTTAAGTAACTTAAATTTTAGAACAGAGATTACTTTGGTGGAGGAACCCAAATAAAGTTTCTATGTTGCAATTTTCATTCAGAATGTACTCTAACGATCCTTTAATATCGTGTTGTTCTCATTGTGATTTAAATTTAGGGCACTGTATTAATATGTGTGATACACTTATTTGAACATTACACATGTCACATATAGGTGGATTGTCTTCAGAGAGTAAATGTTTATGTGTGAGTCATGTGTGACCTATTCTAAGGCGTGTTTTTCTAGTTATCGGCAGGTTAGTTCATGGTAAAATGGATTTCTTGATTTTTCTTAATCTGGCCGACGAGTGTGTCCAAAGGTCCTCCTAGTGGTCACCCATTTTCTTTCTGAACATTATTTTTAAATCTGAGCTAGGAATTGAAAATTCTGTGAGTGGTAATGTGTTGTTAGTAGATATCTGCTTGGTGACTGCATTGGCATGTTCATTTTCATCGATTCTGATATGTGAGGGGACCCAGAGTATTTCCATAATTTTATTTGAAATAGTAGTGTGATGTATTTGCTCTTTAATTTGCATCACTAAGAGGTTGGTTGGATACATTTATTTGATGCTCTCAATAGTGCTACGTGTCAGTGATTATGAGGAAGAATTTGGAGGTATGATCGATGCAGTGCAGTGTCGCATTATAAATGCCGTACATTTCCGCTGAGTATACACTGTATCAGACAGGTAGTTTGTATCCAGAGGAGCTACTGTTTGTTACTACTGCTGCCGATGTCTCGTGTTCAAGTTTTGATCCATCTGTATATACAATTTTGTAGGGTTGATACTTTGCAAGTATGTGTTGCAAGCTAATTAGGATTAGTTTGGTAGGATATGCATGCTTATTAAAAGCTGTGTATTACAACGCACGTTGTGGAAAGTCTATTTAAACAGTTGGAAATTGGTGGATGGACGATGCTATATTTTTGGTATATTCTATTACATCTTTCATAGAATGGCAGAGTTATTCAGGGGCGAGTGGGGAAGGGGTATTGAAATTTGCGGGTGAAAGTGACGTTTTCTGGTGAGTGAGATTCAATTGAGTGTAGGGTCAAGTGGGGTAAATGTAAATAGGGGTAAATGTAAATGGCATCTTTTTTCTGGTTCAAAGAGATTTTTAACTCACAGTGGCAACACTGTTTGCATTTCATATGTGTTAATAAGTTGGGGTACAAATTATGGCGCCAGAACTGGCAGTCTGCATTGAAATACACTCAGATGAACATCACGGTGTGGTTCTGTATGAAAAACAGTTGTGCAAAGTTCTCTTTACAAGTAGATTGTCACCAAAATACGGTAAGTTTGATATGAATTTTTGATCTAAGTAATGTATAATGGTGCTATATTTTAGTTTTTACTTGAAAAACTTGATTTTGTGTAACTCATAAACTACAAAAAAACTATTTACATTTACCCCGAGAATAGAAATGTATGGGGTAAATGTAAATGTTATTTCGGGGGAAATGTAAATACTAATATAACTATAATTACTAAGAAAAAATTGGTACTAATTTCAGAGATGCCACGGACTTACATTAAAAAAAGGCCCCCGCCTTTATATACCGCTGAAGACTTGGGTAGGGCTGTAGAAGATATTTTAAATAGAAATAATACTTTTCAACAAGTTGAAGATGAATACCATGTCCCAAAAGCCGTTGTTTTTAACAGGATAAAGGGGAGAAAAAATGCAATTGACAAATTAGGTTCTGGAAGGGCCCAATCCCTTAGCGTCGACGACGAACGTGACTTGGAAAATTGCATTAGAGCACGAGCTCGAATGGGGATTCCATGTGACAAAGAAAACGTCAAGCAAGTTGTGACCGAATATGTGCGTGTAAATAATTTAAAGACCCAATTTGTCAACGGTAGCCCTGGAGATGACTGGTACTATTAATTTATGAAAAGACACCCAGGCTTATCTTTTAAGAAACCAGAGCTATTATAAAAGTGTAGGAAAGATTCGAGAGATCCCTTTGTAATCTATGATTTCTACAATGAAGTGGCCCAGCTTTTTGCAGAAAATTCACTTGAGAATCAACCTGCCTTTATATTAAATTGTGATGAAAGTGGGTTTTGCCACGTCCCGTCCAAACTGAAAGCGATTGGAGAAAAGGGTAAGGCTCTGTCTAGAATATCAGGAGGTTCAGGCAGGGAACACACCACTGTTTTGGCATGCATTTCTGCAGACGCATCTTTCCTTCCACCACTGATCGTGTTCAAAGGAGTAGGTGTTCAGGCTAGGTGGACATCAGATAAAGATTTTCCAGGAACTAGGTAGGTAAAACATTACCTAATATTAAACCTTTTGTTAACATTTATTTGTTATCTTTCAGGTATACTTGTTCCAGCCATGGTTGGATGGAGGAACCACAGTTTTTTGAGTGGTTTTCCTCAGTTTTAATACCTCATATAAAATATCTACGAGATTCTCACAATCTACCAAATCAAGCAGCTGTGCTCTTTTTTGGCGGACATTCTAGCCACATTAGTGTGAGAATAATCAAAGCTGCATTAGAAAATAATGTATATTTAGTGAAATTTCCCAGCCACTTGACGGACAAGATACAACCCCTTGATAAGTGCGTATTTGGCCCCATTAAAAGATTATGGGAAATTAAACTGATTGACTTCGCAAGAGATCAAATTCAAAAAAGAGAGTCGGGTCGTTTGACAAAGAAATTGTTTAGTGAATTGTTAGGCGAAGTGTGGTCTGAAGGAATGAAACCTACCAATATTGTAAGAGGCTTCGAAACAACAGGCCTCTTTCCCATCAATGCCAAAAGGTTTCCTGAGTCGGAATTTGATCCAATTGCTCTCAAAAGGTTCAAAGAAACACAAAACGAAACTACTAATATATCAATAACAGAAAATGCAGCTGTCAATAGTTCACACAACGAAGAACCTAATTTGTCAACCCAGACAACAGACATATCAATTGCTGGTCCATCTGGTACTTCTAAAATCTCCTGCGCACCTGAACCTCTACATAAAAATTCTCAAGATATTTCTAATCTTAATTCAGAACCTGACAAATTAGAAGTTGTAACAGATGTGCCACCTAGTGCTATACCTTCACATTCAACACCCATTAAAAGTGTACGTACGAGTACACGCACTTCTAAAGTGACTCCCAACACAATAATTGGCATTTTTGCATAGCTCAGTAATAATTGCTGCATTGACCAAGCAAGAGTTGAAAAGGTGAAAAAACCTATTATTCCAATACGGAAACCACAGAAATATGGCGAAATTTTGACCAATCAAGCAGTACTGGACAAACTTGAAGCTGCTCAAAACTTGAAAAACCAAAAGAAAAAGACCAATAGAAAGCAAAAAGATGAACCTGAGAAAAAATCACAGGGGGGTAAGACAAGAAAGGATGTTCACAACGTCGAAGAAGAAGACAAAGAAGTCATAGACGAATCTGCTTTGTGTCAAGATGATTCTTCTGACGATCAGTTGGAATCAATCGAGGAATCAATCATTGCCGAAGCAACTAATGAAGTTGAATATCATTTGGAATGAACTAAAACCGGGCTTATTTGTCTTAGTAGACTTTACTGGTGGGAAGAAAAATAAAGTCCATTATAAGTATGTCTGCTGTATACAAAATATCAATCAAGATGAAGAAGATGCAGATATTGTGGTGCAAGGATTTGAGAGGTTCAATTCTACTTCAACTGATTTTGTAGAAAAGCCAAATGACATTTGTACAATAACTTTTGAAATGATTAAAGTAATTTTACCTGAACCGAACCTTAAATATTGTGAGAGAAAAATTGTTTATGTTTTTCCTGGCACAGTAGCAGTTTTTGAAAAGTAAAACTGCATTGGAGAAGTGTTAGTTGACTGTTTAAAGTATTTTTTTATTGTATTTCGGGGTAAATGTAAATGCCTTCAAAATAAAATGATAAAATTATAAAATCTTACAGATTTTGATTTGTTTTCATTTCCCCTTTATAAGTCCAATGTGAGTCTAATATATCAGGAAAACTTTGTTTACATTTACCCCTTTGAGCCGGGTAAATGTAAATAAGTAGGGGTAAATGTAAATGATAAAAAAAAATGACAAGTTAGTTCCTAATAACGATTTGTCTCTGGAAGTTGAGAGGTATAGTATTAAACAACACCTCTTCCAAATTTCATAAATTTTGAAAAATTAGAAGGTATATATTTTTATTTTTAAAGATAAAACTGTTAAAATCATTTACAATTACCCCACTTGACCCTACTTTTATTGAGTATTGTAAGCTAAGTAGCTCTCTGCGTAAGTTGAGGGGCATTTCTCCTGACTACAAAAATGCTTTCTCTTGGACTTGTGTAAAATGCTCCTTTTGCTAACCATAATGCTGTCCGCTGGATGACATCAAGTTTTGTTAATTATTTTTTGTTTGCTAATCCATAAACTGTTGCTTCATAATCTTAGTGGCTCGAAGTAGTCGAAGTAATATAGATATTTAGAAGAGTATTTCGGTCGCTTCTCCAATTTTCATTTGATAATAGTTTTAGCATGTTGATACCTGAGATACAAGATTTCTTAATTGGTTCAAAATGCGATTTCCAATTAAGTTTTTGATTAAACATCATTCCCACATATTTTATTTCATTGACGACCATTATTTGCTGATTATTTATCTTGATATTTGGCAATAGATCTGTGTTTTGACAAGCGAATAGGATGCACGTGGTTTTTTGTGTCGATAGCTGCCATCCATAAATCCTAAGCTTTGAAAGTATTTAGAATATAGCCACCTGCAGATTGTTTTCAATTGTTTGTATGCTCTTACCTCTCATGTAGATTACAATATCATCAGCGTATAAGCTGGCGTGTACTGGTGCTGCTATCGTTGAAGCAATATCATTAATAGTCCCTAGGAACAAGGTTACACTTACTGTAGATCCCAGAGGTGTTCCGTTCACTTGAACATGGTCCTCTGAAAAAGTTCCGTTGATTCGAATATTAAAATATCTAGCTTCCAGAAAATTATTGATAAAATTAAATATATTACCTTGCAATCCTTTTGACGCAAACCATTTAAGTATTCCATGTGTCCGAACAACATCATAAGCCTTATTGATATAAAAAAACTTGACACACATATTTGTTTATTTGCAAAACTTTCATAAACAAATGATTTAAGTTGAATTAAATTGTCTGTTGTAGACCAATTTTTGCTGAGACCACTTTGTATATTTGTTGAATTTTTCCAAGAACCACAGTAATCTTGTTTTTATTCGTTTTTCTAGCAATTTACACAATGTGCATGTTAGGGCTATAGGTCCATAGGAGTTAGGATCTGATTTTGGACTTAGCAGTTTTAGTATTGGAATAATTGTTGCTTTGGACCATATAGATGGAAAAGTATTATTTAGGTAGATTTGGTTGACTATGTGTAAGAGATATCGTTTACCCTTAGGTAGGTTATGGATAAAAGCAAAGGGTGCATTATCTGAGCCAGATGAAGAATTTTTACGACTTGACAAGGCATCACAAAGTTCTTCTATTTGTATGGGAGAATTTATACTTGGTTGAGGATTAACTTGGTATTGGATATTTTCTATTTCTTTGATTTGTATGTAACATTTAATAAATTCTTCAGTTTTGTTTGTGTCACTACTATTTCTTTCACATAAATCTGCGAGAGTATTTGCTATTTCTACAGGTTGGCTGTACATATTGTGAGGAACTAGGTGATTGATACTATAGTTGTTGCATGAAGCACCTTTTAATGTTCGTATTTTTTCCCAAACAGTGCTGCTTGGTGTTGAACTACTAATAGAAGAAATATACTTGATCTGCGAGTCCTGTTCACTTTTTTATTGTCCATCTAGCTTTAGCACGTAGTTCTCTGAATTTTAATAGGTTTTCATTTGTTTTGTGTCTTTTGTATTGATTTAAGGCAATGTGACTAGCTTTAATAGCTTTATTATAGTTTTGGTTCCTCCATGGAACAGGTACTTTTGTTGTACATTTAGTTTTTTCTACTGCAATATGAGCAGCAGTTATTATTAATTCTGTAAATGAGTTAACTATTTCATTAATTGAGTCAAATTCAAATTCATTTATTCATCATTCAAATCACAATAAAGTAATTTATAAGACTAGTCAAATATTTAAAGTTTACAAGAAAAAGAACAAAATATTAAAATTACAATTACAACAGAAGATAAAACTAGATAATTACAATACAATTCAAATACAAATAAAACAAAATAAAATGCCAATTGGGATGATTTCTATTCACTACAATCCAAAAATTCCTGAACAGAATAAAATGCTTTTTCACATAGATATTTCTGTGTTTCTTTCTTAAACCGATGTGGGCTTGTTTTAATATTAACAACGCATTTTATTTTGTTGAAACACTTAATACCCATATAGAAAGGAGAATTCTGACCGACTCCCAGTCTAGAATACGGTAAGTGAAAATCATCAACCGCTCGAGTATCATGTGAGTGAATATCAAAATTATGCTGCAGTGAATTTCCATTAGTATATATAAAGTTTATTAGTTGGAATACATACAAGCAGGGTAAAGTAAGTATTTTAAAGGATTTAAAGATATTTCTACATGACTCAAGCGGAGATATCCCCGCCACATTCCTTATAGCTTTCTTTTGCATGATAAATGCTTTCTTAAAATGAGCAGATGAGCCCCAGAATAACAACCCATACTGTAGCGTTGATTGTACAAGCCCGTAATAAACAAGTTTAAGAATACCCTCAGACACAGTTTCTCTTAATCTCCGTATTAAAAAACACAAAGAACTAATTTTTCCACATATATAGTCAATATGCTTTTCCCAAGTAAGCTTACAATCAACAATCAAACCAAGAAACTTAATTTCGTTTGTACTTTTTATAGATTTTCCATTCACTTTTATCAATAAATCATAATCAACACTAACATTTTTAGGAAAAAATTGCATAAATAATGTCTTACTTGAATTAAGAATAAGACCATTACTATCACAGTAATTACTAAAATTTTGGGAGACGCAATTACATTCACTCACCAAATTTTCGAGATTTAAATGGCTTAACAATATATTAGTATCATCTGCGTACAGGACAGTACGTCCAAGACTAAGACAGCACTCATCGGCAACATTGTTCACAAATATAATAAAAAACAAAGGACCCAGAATAGAACCTTGAGGCACTCCAAGGCTATTCTCCCTTTTATAAGATTTAGTACCATTTATCTGGACCGTTTGCTCTCTGCCCTTAAGATAGGATGCTGCCCAATCCAAAGCAACCCCTCGTATTCCACTTGCAAACAATCTGTCTAATAGAAGTTTGTGGTTTATCGTATCGAAAGCTCGACTTAAATCATAGAACAAACCCACAGAATGTTCCTTTCCATTGAGAGCAGAATAAACAAATTCAAGACAGTCCAGAATAGCTGTGTTCGTAGACTTGCCCGGACGAAATCCATTCTGACTCTTATTTAGTATCCCATTGCGTTCCAGGAATTCTATCAAACGTACCGAGTAACAAATCTCAAATATCTTCGACATTTGACTCTGAACACAAACTGACCTATAGTTCTCCATTTCACTCCTTGACCCCTTATTTTTAAATACTGGGATACACTTTGATATTTTAATAGAATCTGGAAATTGCCCACTTATGAAAGATTCATTGATAAGGTATGCAAGAGGATAACATACTATGTCCCTTACTCTCCCTAAGGCTCTACCATGAATTTCATCTAAACCTGCAGCTGGTTTTTGTGTTGTCTTATGCAACAAGTCCCTGACTTCATCAGGTGTGACACAACTAAGAAAGATACTAGAAGGTCCAAAATTCGTATGAGAGCCCTTATCAAGTTTAGGCAATGGGCATATATCTGAAATATGTAAAAAGAAATCATTAAATTTATTACATTTTTCTGATGGATCAGTAATAACGTCTCCCATTGTTCCATTTATGCTAGTAGGCATTCCGACATTTTTCCCATTTCTACTCTCATTAACAATTTTCCAGCTTTCCTTGCATAAGTTTGCTGCATTCGCCAATCGATTGGTGTTTTGTTGCCTTTTAAATTTTGCAACTGAATTTTTATACTGTTTTAATAAATCATTATACTTTTGAGTGTATATTGGGCATTTGAGCCTTCTTTCAATAGGTTTCATCTCACATAAAAGACTATGCAAATCTTTCAGTTGAGGTGAATACCATCTTTTGCTATCCTCTTTGACTTTCCTTACTTTATAAGGAAAATTGCAATTGTAATGATAAAGGAAAGTTTCATAAAATGCAGCAAACTTACCCTGAAAACCCGAAACTGCATACACATCCTGCCACTGTTCTCTACATAAAGTGCTATAAAAATTATCCAAATTCACACTGCTGAGATTCCTTCTACAAATAAGTTCATCAGTATTCCCCCTCGTATCACTTCCAGAACTAAATTCACATAGTTGATACATGTGATCAGAATAGAACACTGATTTTACCCCTATAACCTCACACTGAGAGTGATTAGAAAATATATTATCAATACAGGTGGAACTCAATCGACTTACTCTAGTTGGTTGAGATATATGTGGATATATATCATATTCTGAAAGAAGATTCAACAAATCTGTTTTTGAAGTACTATTCTGGAGAAAATTAATATTTACATCACCACATATTATAAAATTATCACCATTACAATACAAATCAAAAAGAAAAACACCCAATTGTTTAATAAACTCTTTAACACAGCTTTCTGGAGTCCTATATACAGAAACTACGTACAAATTATATCTTTCTTTACAATTTTTATTATTTTTATTTTTTAATACAGCCACGCATGCCTCAAAAACCCTCTCAATACATTTCTTGTAGCATATTGTAGTCATATTCAATGCTGTTCGCGCAAACACACATACACCCCCACGATTTTTGATTCTACAAAACTGTGCACACAGTGTATAGC
The DNA here is from genome assembly GCA_963921935.1 of Galeruca laticollis. Lineage (NCBI taxonomy): Eukaryota > Metazoa > Arthropoda > Insecta > Coleoptera > Chrysomelidae > Galeruca > Galeruca laticollis. The sequence continues at coordinate 219,454,205 of OY998177.1, read as the reverse complement.
CCTTCAAATTTATCATGTTTAGTTCTTCTCTTCTGCACCAGTGTTCTACAATCGAAACAATGTCTACATTGTTTTCAACAAGTGTAAGGCTCAACGAGTCTGTCTTGCCTGATATACCAGCAATATTCAGATTCATCACCCTCAGTTTATCATTATTCCTGTTTTGTGGACCAATGGGTGGATCACTAGGTATTCTTAAAGCCACTACTGAATTTGTGATGTTTTCATTATACAAGGATCCGCTATTTACTGTGTCTGCAGCGGCATCCTTTTTTTCATAAAAAACTTTGATACCAAAGCTCCTTGTGGCCAAATATCACGTCTCCATGCTTGTTTAAAACTATTTTGATTGATGGTCACTTTAAAAGAAGCGTACAGCTCTGGATGCTTCGATGTATGTTGCTCACAGACCACCTCTGGAAATTGCTTAATTAGCAGACTCTGTAAGGTTTCTGGTTTTGTATTTGGGTTCAAACGAGTTACGTGCAAGGATACCATCTTAGGAATAGTCTGAATCTGTTCAGCACATTCACTATTTCCACCCACTACGAAACGTTTGTTACGGCGTTTAGGTAACTGCCATTTATCTTCATTATCTCCAGTCTCTGGATCACCTAAATTCTGCAATTCAGCGAATTTATTTATAGTCTGTGCCCGATGAACAGCAAATGCCGCATGATGTTTTTCAATAGCTTGATTTTTTTCAGCTTTGTTGAATTCACTTCCAGGCTCGCTTCCTAAGTCATGGCGACCCTAAGCTTCACTGTTACCATTTACAGTGGCAACCACAGCAGAAGTCAAACGTTTTGGGACAACCATGTTTCCATCAGAAACACCTGTTGTCAAGGACTTTGATGCATGTGAACTATGATATAAACCTGATTTTTGTCTGGGTTTTGTTGACGAACCAGAAGAATTCTCAGGTTTTTTAATTTTTTCTTGATCTGTGATTTGCGTTGTTAAAAATACGATTTTTTCTTTTAGAAGTAAGCAATTCTCATTCAAAATTTCATTTTTTGCCTGCATTTCATTGACAAGGTCTCGTAATAATAAATTTTCAGCAATCAAAACATCGCTGTTTTTTGAGGTTATATCTAGGTTAGAATCATTATTTACCAATTCATGGCGACAAATTGCATTTTTTTGCTGTGCTGCTTGGGTCATACAAGCTGGGTGAAACACATTATTACACTTAAAACACTTCACTAACGAAATAACAACTTTTTTACAGTGGAAACACGAATTTTTTGTCTCCGAATCGGACGACGATGCGTGATGATTTGCCATCTTGATTGATTCGTCTTCTTTATAATCGGTAATATGTTCTTCTATATGGCTAGAAAACGTTACCAGTTTGTGTGGCTGATTTTCCATTTTGTTCAGTGTGTACTCTTTATTGTAATGGGCATATCATCACTACCGAAGGGGTGCTTCCCTGTTTCGAAAGACAATTTTGTACTCAAAGAAGTGTCACATAGAGAGAGGTCTAAAGTACTACTGCTTCCACTGTGTGAGTCAAAGTATGTTTTACTGCAATCATTTAGTAGAAATAGATTGTTACTGTCAATGAAATTATCCATAACGTTCCCTTAGGTTTTGTAGATTCGCATACCCATATGGCTGTTAAAGTCTCGTATGATTAATCTGAGTTTAGGGATCTGGTTAATGATTTAGTTCAGTTCGGGAACAGAGAAGTCTTTATTTGGAAGTCGACTTATCGTACCAGAACAGGTTTCACAATTGTTATTGACCATTGTTTACATTACAAATTTATTAAAAACTTACGAAAAATATCAAATTATAATCCAATATGCAGGTGCACAAATAAGTCACCACTTCTAAAATGTTTTAACAGTCATAAACCGCTTTAAACCACAAAATGCAGCAAAATATCAAGAGCGACGTGTTATACGTGTGTATAATGACAGGACAGAAATACACACTTCTCCAACTGATAGTAGTTCAGGGAAAGATTGGTGGAAAGCGTAGCATTGTAAGGCGCCATGTATCCTGGCTAAAGAACCTGAGGGATCGGTTTAACTGTACCAATGTTCAACTGTTCAGAGCTGCAGTAAACAAGGTCCGGATTGCTGTGATGATAGCAAACCTCTGATAGGAGATGCATTATGAGAAGAAGGGTCCTGGTTATGGACCTGTCTACATTAATTGATGTTAATAGATCCCCGATATCACATCTTTTTTTGTAGATTTGACAAAAATGAGGATGTAAAGTAACTTGAATTGGTTTGATCTGTTAGGAATTTATAGTATTGAGTAACATACAGATGTTGTTCTTCTTCTGTTAAAAATCACTAATGTACTTTTCAAATTTTAAATTGTAACATATGTTCTCCCCCGGCTTGGGACTCTTCCTCAGGTTATGGTATTCGACTCCAGGTAATGTATCTCTATAACAATCACTGGGATGGGGTGAACAATCGATATTAAATTGGACGCCACCAGCTTTTTAAGCGATACTTAAATTAAACAAAAAAACTAAAAAGGTTAAAAGCTGGAAAACCTTATATTTACTTTAACTTAACAAAACGAAATACTAAAAATATTTTAACGCGATGGTCCAAGCTAATATAAATTGCTCAAAATCAAATATTCAGCAGATTATATTTATTTAATAACTCAATAGATAATTCACATTAACTGCATATCCAAAATACAAGACGAATACGAACGCCGTTATACAATAAAAATCTCCAATTCTAGATTTCCATGAATTGAATATAAGACAAAGGACTTATCTTGGTAAGGTTCTGAATTTATTCAGCTCTCAGCTAGGTCCTAGTCGATGGAGATGAGGTCCTGAATCCATCCCGGCCGGTTTTGTGTTGTTCTATTGATGTTCTCTATTCATAGGGTCTACCCAGGGGCTGCAGAGCTGAGCAAAGAAAAAAGAGTAAAAATCAAGGAAAAATTCTGGGAAGGAAGGAATAGATAGAACAGATAGGAAGCTTATGCTTCAACACATAAAAAACGGAATCTAGTTTTTAAAATAAAACTAACAGAAGTCTGTTCTATCATATTCGCTTTGTTCCTTAAATAAACAGAAAATGCGGAATTACAAAGCTAAAAAAGAATGAAAAGAAATTATTAAAAATTTGCTTCAAAAAGAATATAAAATGTTTCTTTTTTACAATAAAAAAGAATTAAACATACAAAATTCATCAAACGCCAGCCCATATTATAATATGAAATAAAACAGAATAAACATTCAAAAAATCTAACTCACCAGCAAATATGTGAAACCACAACGATGTAAGGTACTAACTTATAAATTTTACTGATAGGAAGAGACTTTTCCAATGTACGATATCGTTTAAATACACGAAATTTGGAAGAGAAACAAGTTTTTTAATTTCGAAACATTAGTACGACGAAATTAAAATACCATAGTCCGATAGAAATCGTAACAGGCGATCGGCTTGTTACAAAATATACATAAAATTGCTATTTTAGCAAGATTTATTCAGAGTAATTAAACCACTGCTATTCGTATTCTTGCCAGAACTGAACTCCGGGAAATTTATTAGTATATTAATACAAACTTCTACTTAAAGTTTCAAATATATTTAAAACGTTGCCTATTGGCTTTGCCAGTGTCATTAAATTAGGAAAAAAATATTATATTAAGTACAGGAAACATATTAGACGACAAAGACTATCCATATTGAATGTAGTCTGTAGGTAAATAACAGTAAGTAAAACTCAAAATCAATACTACAGCATATATTAGTAAAAGATGAAGGGGGCAACTAGTTTCGGCTGACTGAGCCATCATCAGGCCTGTAAAAGGTATCAAGATTGAAAAAATCAGAAATTCACAATATGTCGAATTACCTTAATGTATATCAATCCACATGTAAAGTATCATAAAGGGAAAGCAGTCACATGTCCGTGGCATCCAGCAGACTACAATATATGTCAGTAGGCAATAAGGGGATATATTGTAGGGAAAATCATTAATAAAAATAGCAATGAAATTTTTTTCATAACTATGTAAAATCTAGAGTGGAAATGCAGAACGGTCTATGTGCCAAAAATAAAATTCGGAGTAAATGCAAAAAACGTTTATTAACTGGCTAAATAACAAAAAAATTATCCTCTATAGATATTTACCTAAACATCTGAACTTAATGAACACAAATATAAACAAATAAACAAAATCAAAAATTTTATCTGGCTACAATATAACATCAAAAACAAAAACCTCTGGAATGTTCTAAGTCCTTCAGACTGTGGCAAGTCAAAATGGTCTAACTCCAAAGACACATTCTATACTATAGTTAAGCACTACTTCCGAGATGTTCTTTAGTAGCCGCAATAAGATTTTCATAATAGGCATGATGTTGTAAAGGAATGTAGTCAATCATTGCTTCTATATTTCTAAGTTTTTCGGCCGTAACCCTATTTTGGCACTGTAGCGGAAGTAAGATATGCTCTGTAATTTGATTTAGCTTTTTGCCTTTTTTTAAAACGTTACATGTAATCCATGATTCAATGTCGCTGAATGTTTTTTTTGTTTTTATGAGTGTTGGGTTGTCCCTGTCGATTCGCAGCCACGAAACTTGTGATATTTGTAATTTGGTCGTGTTAATAAATTCGTTCGATGCTTGTGCAAAATCTTTAAAATCATTTTTTTCTATAAGTACAGTCTTAAAAGGATTTTTGTGACGGGCTGCAGCAATCATTTTTTCCAAATCATTGAGGACGAAACATTTTGATACCCTTTTCCGCTTTTCTATCTGAGCGAAATCGCGGTCACATGATAGATAGCTGTGACCGCTTACCAAAAATTTGTGATCTATTTGCTCAAAAATTCCTGTAGCAACAAGGTAAATAAGGAACATTAAAAAGATCCTATTTTTATGTTGGCCAGTGCAGTTGTCGCTCCAAAATACAACCTTTTGCTTTTTGGCAAACATTTCGGTATGCTGGGTGAGAACTCTATATAAAGCCGATGCAATTTCATTACCGCCCCTTCCTGTAACAGTTTCATCCCACAGACACATTATACCAGTTTCTGTATCAGATATGTGTATACCAAAATTGAAGCAAGAAATTTGGCGACTGTAAAACATATCATAGTGGGTATAAATAGTACTTGTTCTAGGTCTATTGAGATCACATTGCGGTCGTAAGTAATAGACTGAGAGGCAATAATGTCTTTATTCATGGCGGTTCTTGCACTCTCGGCCTTTCTGTGATGTAGCTGCAATCGTACCGAAAGTGCTTGTTTTTCTCCATCTTTGTTTGAGCTAGATTTAATTTTGTTGCTCAGAGAATCGCATGTTGAACAGGTATCTGACTTAGGACGGCCAAATCTAAGCATTGGAAAATCTATATGGAAAACAGGGTTGGAATAAGTCATGACTTTTATTAAAAAGTCAAAAAAGTCAGACTTTTTGAAATAATTCGGACTTTTTTGAATTAATTCACTTTGAAAAATTCAACTTTTATTCACTCAAACAAAAAAATCTCAATCTCAATTTCTGCAAAACAATCTGAAATTGAATAACGAATGATAAATACAAATTCAACCTATTACTTATTCAGAATCTTCATTAGAAAGGTCAGTTTTCCGGCTTTTTCTACTCCTAGTCGGTTGCGTAGATCCGAATGTACCAATCCGAAGGATGAAAATATTCTTTCCACTCCTGCGGATGAAGCTACTGCTGTCATAAGTTGTTTGTTACTACTTTTCGCTGCAGGATCTAAATCTGTTAGTGAAAATGTTGACATCCTCCACTCAATATCTGTCATACTTGAAATAACAGAGTCTTGCATCAGGACCTCATTATAAGGGGATAACTTTCCATGGAATCTTAACAATACTGGTAACATGTTTGGAAACTCTGCAGCTGCACATTCCAAGGCCATTTGCTTTTCTTCTTCGGTTAAACTTATATTTTCCTTCATATTCGTTGGACTTAGCATGTGCGCAATGAAGTGGTACTTATGAACAGCTTGTGTGTACCTAGAAATAACTTTTTTTCGCAGTGCTGTCGTGTAGTCCCTCATTTAAATCGTTTATTAATTTTTTCCAAATAACAACAGACCTTGTGATTGTGCAATTCTCTTTTTGAATTAAATCCAGTGCGCACGATATAGGTTTTAGTCGAGCCATCAGATCTTCAGCATTACGTTTAATGACTATGTTAGAAACCAATTTATTTATCTCATTATCAATATTATTGCGATGTTCTTCGCAAATTTTAACCAGTGTATGCCAGTTTTTCAAATATGCCTCAAGTGAATCACATGAGCTGTTCCAACGTACCTCAATTGGCAATGGAAGTGATGATCCACCTTCAGAAGATAATAATGCTTTTGCCAAATGGTTATTTCGGAAATACTTTATGATTCTCACTATATTGTTCATAACTCCTTCAACATTTAAATCTTTGGCAAGTAGATTCAATAAATGGGCCGAACAGCCATATGTAATAATATTTACATAATCACTTTTTTTTTGTTGTTGTACTTGCAGTCTCATTCTTGACATATTGGAAGCATTATCTGTTACTACACTTCTCACAAAACATTTGAATTTTTTCTCAGTATCTTGAATAATTTTTAAAGTTAAACTTGTCAAATACTCACTGGTATGAGGACTACCAGAAGTATCTGTTGTGTTAACCAAAAATACACTACCATCCTCATTTACAACACATGCACATATTATAGGTTCGTTTCTTATGTTGGACCATCCGTCAATACTCTTATTTTCTAAGTAAATTTGACACTTTTCTATTTCCTCCTGGTAAATTTGATCCAACAAAGTATCCGCAATTAATTTTCTATTTGGAGGCTTGTATCCTGGATGTAGCATTTCCGAATACTTCATAAATTCGGGATGTTCCACAAATCTGAAAGCTGAATTTGTAGCGAAAATAAATCTGGCACACTGCTTATCAAATCTATCTTTGTCATTTGCTGTAGTTTTTATTATAAAGGAGTTCAATGTTTTTTGTTGTGATTTTTGGATTGTACTGGTTGTAGCTTCATTAAATGTTTTGCGAATTTTTAAAGTCGGCGGTTCTGCAAAAAAAGTGTAAATCAATACATTGGTATCAATAGGAAATTTGAAACTATCTTCAAACACTTTACATTTCTAATTAATTAAATATATCTGTTTTTAAAAGCTCACCTTCTCTAGTAGATCCATCTTGTGAAGAATTTGTAATTTTTCTTTTTATTACAGCTAACGACATTTCCTCTTCCTCCTCTTCTTCAGTTCCACTGATATCCTGTATAATTGTATTTGTCTCTTCAGGATCATTTCTACAACTAATTTTGTGCTTTTGCAATGTTTTACCGCATGATTTGCACACTGATTTTTTGTTGGTTGGATTTTGTTGATTGCACTCCTCAAAATATTTCCAAATAGGATCCCTTTTTCGTCCACTCATTTTTCACACGTTAATAAACAAACTTTAACAGAATGTAACTTATTAAAATAATAAAAATTTTTAAGTTTAAAGCACAATCGGTCCCAAAAATAGCCAAATTTCACGATAACACTATCTACTCAACACTCTACATCTTAATAGTAATGCCGCAATGCCGGTATTTTCGGGATCCCTCTTTGATTTCGGTATTTCGGTGATTCCCCGAACTCGACGCGCGGGCGCTTTGCATTGTATTGTGTTGTGGGCACTCCACGGTTGTCGGATGTTCATGGTGGTCAGGTTTCGATAATATCATCGGATTTTTCAAATCAAACTTAGTTTGAATAGTTTGAAATGTTTGAATTAAATGCGATTTTTCCCCATTGGAAAAAGTTTGAATTAATTCATGACTCTTTTAAAAAAAGTCATTTGAATTAATTCACGAATTAAATCACTGACTTAATTCATATGAATTAATTCGTGCCAACCCTGATGGAAAATGGACGAATACAGCTTATATGTTGCGATAGTATTCGGAAATGTCTGTTTGAAAGCAAGAAACATACGATTTAAATTTAAATCAGGGCTTAGAAATTCTCTGATCGATTTGCTGCGACTGTAATGATTGCTCTCTCTGGGGAAACTATTTATATGATCTTTGATCTGCTGCTTTAAATCTGTTGTAAGTTTCATGCGTTTACTGTTTTTACCACGTCCATCTGTAAATGACACCTTTCCCCGTTTTTTTCTTTCAATAAGCTCCTGAACTTTTCTGTGACTAAGTGAAAAAATGTTTGAAAATGTTTTACGATATACTTGCTTGTGCTGACCTTTACCATCCGGGATTGTATAATAAACAGTACACTGTCTATGGCTGGCTTCTGGACTCTCGTATGCTCCGTGACGTCTTCTGTTCACCTTACCCACTTGGATTAGTCCCAAAAGAAACGTACCCTGTTTCTCGTAATCAGCGGTTGCATACAAATCTCGAAAAAGCGACGTTTTCTGCTCAAAAGATATCGAGTTGCAATGGTACCGGCAGGAACAAACCGCCTAAAACAAAAATATTAAGCTTAAACACCGCGTTTTAGTCAAAGAGGTTAAGAAAATTTTATTTACCTCAGCTGTTGGTGCTTTTTTTGCTGAAACCTCGACGCCCTTGTGGTTTTTGTATGATAATCCAACTAATTTCAACTTTTTTCTTTCTTTTCTAATATTATTTCTTTGTTTTTTATTCACATTTGTTGATATTACATTGCCCGTAACATCTGCAGTGGCATCCATCTTGTATCAAACTAACGTGTAATAACTGGCACATAGACCGTTTCAACCGAAAATGCGCTGGCGGACTTAGACCTACCCCCACTTTCGAACTAATATTTCCTACCTTTAACTCTCGTTTTGGCACATAGACCGTTTTGTAGGTTATTGGCCATGGCACGTAGACCCTAAAATTGATAAAATATAAAATTTCGAGTATGTGGCACTTAGACCGTTTTGCATTTCCACTCTAGAAATGTCGAGCACAATAAAATAAAATTAAACAAAACAGGACAACATTAAGAAAAGCCATAAAATTAGGTCAAAGTATAAAAGAAAAGAAGGAAAGAAAAGAAAATAAAACTAGACATACAACGTCGTACGACAGAATATGTCCGAAGCTAACAGTCCAGTATTGTAGTATGTAAGCGCACTAAGCACAGTGACTCAGTAAATCCAAAATAGACAAGATAGTCGGAGAACTGACAAATGACAAAGACCAATGACAGCCTTCAATAGATGAAAGATTTCTCATTTTGTTATTGAAGGCTGTCATTTGTCACTTCTCCGACCATCTTGTCTATTTGGGATTTACTGAGTCACTGTGCTTAGTGCGCTTACATACTACAATACTGGACTTTTAGCTTCGGACATATTCTGTCGTACGACGATGTCCTGTTTTGTTTAATTTTATTTTATTGTGCTCGATATTTTACATAGTTATGAATTTTTTTTCATTACTTTCTTTATTAATGATATTCCCTACAGTATATCCCCTTATTGCCTACTGACATATTATGTTGGAGTCTGCTGGATGCCAAGGACATGTGACGGCTTTCCCTTTATGATACTTTACATGTGGATTGATATACATTAAGGTAATTCGACATATTGTGAATTTTTGATTTATTCTATCTTGATACATTTTACAGGCCTGATGATGGCTCAGTGAGCCGAAACTAGTATCTCCCTTAATCTTTTACTAATATATGCTGTAGTACTGATTTTGAGTTTTACTTATTGCTATATATTAGATAATTAAAAAAAATAGAAAAAGTGTATTTTTTATCAATTCTATAGGGCCTGGAACGTCATGAAGCAGTTCATAGCAACAACAAACCTCACAAATGCAATTACTGCGACGCCAGTTTCATATCCGCCATAAAGTTAACCAGACACATCACCTCTCATGCAGGGCTGCGACCCTATCCCTGCAAACTTTGCGGTAGAACATTCCTTCTTAGCCATCATTTAACAAGACATATGCGCGGTCATTATGCCACAAACGACTCAATCGGCCCACACAAATGCCACATTTGCAGCATGTCATTCCGAACTTCCGAAATTTTGATTAACCACAGCGCTATCCATTCTATGGTTAATCTCAAATGTGTCATATGCAACACTACATTTGAAACAGCTGAATTAGTCAAAGAACACATCACTACACATTTGACTGGCCTTCCTTATAGCTGCGGTAAATGTGAATACAGCTTTGAAACAGAAACGCAATTAGAAGAACACGAATTAGACCATGCTGAAATGGAGTATGAAGAACAAATCGAGAAAGAGGTGTTTAAGGGCTCTTTGGGTGATGTCTATGCGGATGGGGATGAGGATGGGGACGAGGAGAATGATACAGCAGGGGATGAGGTAAGAAAATAAGTTATTACTTTTAAAAATGACACACTTTTCCATGCATTTCTCTCACATTTAATTCAGATTAACAAACATAAATATACAGTATGTCCGGAAAAATTCAACCGTTACTTTGTGGAATCTACTCATGTTACCGTTATAAGTGAAAGTAACTGTTTCTAAATATTTAGGAACAGTTTCATTTATAACAATAATTTGAAAAAGTTGGTACGTATAGGAACTTTTTTATTATTAATTTTTTCGCTGCGGCGGTAGCTCCTAGAGTCGTAACTACAGTGTGGTACTTTTTAAGCCAGGTACATGTACGTTCAGAGCAGTATTAGGTTATATTGACATTATAAAAATTGCCTAGCTCTTATCGTTTTCTGGTTTTGTGTGAAAAATAAAATCTTTTTATGTTGAAAAATTTTTACTCAAAAAAATATCAAATTTTCTATTTCTAGTAATGTTTGTCAAAATAACCATCATTACATTGAAAGCTGCCCATGGATAGTTACCACTTGACATTGCTAAACATCACAAAGTTTTTTGACATATCATTAATTCAATTTATTTCGAAAATGTCACTTCCTCACTTATGTGTTCAAAATGATGAAGAAATTGACAAAATTATTAAAGAAAATACACCAAAAAATACTGTCAATAGTAAAAAATACGATTGGAAAATATTTATGAAGTTTTGTGACGCCAGAAAATGAGTTTGATGGAAATCGTACTGTTGAAGAACATTCATTAATACTCAAGGATTGGGCGATGAATATGAGAAAAAAGGATGGCATAGAGTTTAAGGAGGCTACTGTTATATCTGTATGGAATATAACAAGTAAATTATTAAAAATTAAAAGAAAAGTATTACAAGCAGTACAATTCTACATTTTGTAGTACATAGACGTGTTTTACGGAGTGCAATAAAAAGTAGTCTTGAACAATAAACCCAATTTACATTTAAAATAAATAAGTTGAAGTAATTTTAGTTAGTTAATAAAAATAGTGAGTAACCAGTCGGACGGAGATCCCCCCGATCCTGGAATTCAGGACGCAATTCCAGGCCAGGTTTTGGTCAAAATGAACAACAAAATAATGATGCTATGGATATTGATAATTCTTCGAACGGTAATGTAAAAAAAATAACTCAACTTTAAACAAAGTAAGTAATGATCAAATTAGTACATTTTTTGAAAGTATTACAAAACATCCAAATGATAATAAAAACAAAGTAAACAAAAGCAAAAAACCCAACCATGAAACTAATTCCAATACAATAATTAGTAAGACACAAAAAAGAGAAATATACTTATTTAAATCTACAGACACAGGCCCGTATTCATTATATATTGAAAACATTTCAGAAAATTTCACTGGAATATTAAGTGCTATGAAAATTGGAGAAATAATTTACAAATATCACAAAGAAATTAACAACCAAATAAAGTCAATAGAATCCATAGGTAAAAATAGAATCAGAATAAATTGTAAAGATTTTAACAGTGCCAATACACTAGTAAAATCTTCAGAACTGCCAAAGAGCAATTTAGTTGCGTACATCCCAAGATCCATGTTGCACAGAAGAGGCCTAACTAGACAAGTTGAACTAGAATATTCTGATGAATACATTCAAAATAATAACAAAGAACACGATTTGCATTGTAGGTTCAAAGTAGAATCAACAAAAAGGTTATCCAGAAAAGTGATATTGCTGGATCAAACTGTCAAGTATGTCCCAACTGGAACGATACTAGTCACATTTAAATCGCAAACTCTTCCTAAATATATCGAAATTAATCACGTAATATGTGAAGTTGAAGCATATGTTGAGAAAGTGGTTTTGTGTTATAATTGTTTTAGATATGGTCATTTGGGTAAACACTGTAAAGGATCGACGAGATGTTTACAGTGTAAAGGTAATCATCCTACAGATAGTTGCACAGAAATAATAACCCCTAAATGTTTCCACTGTAACGGGACACACTATACCAATGCTACTAACGAATGTCCCGATTTCAAACGACAAAAATAAATTAAAAAATTAATGTCTGAAAAAAATGTATCATACAAAGATGCTGACAATCAAACTCCAAAAAGAACATTTGCATCAGTTACGTCGACTGAGACATCTCCTCCAAAAAGGTCATCCTATTATACTCAAACAATAATAAAAACTCCCAAAAGAATCAGACCCAGTTCACCAAATCTCACATTAGAATCACATAATATAATTATAGCTCCACGCAATCTACCCTCCACTTCTGGGGGATTCTCCCAATCGGCTACATATTGTTCTAATCTCAGATCACAACATCAAGAAATGGATGAAGAAGTAAAGGAATTAATAAATACACCACAATTCTTGGAAATAATCAAAACAATAGCTGAAAAACTTAAAGCCAAAAATACATACGATATACAAGAATTAGATTTGTTTAGTATACTCAAAAACGAAAAAGAACGAACCTATAATGGGCCTATCAATGGCAGAACTTAAGATCTGCCAATGGAATTTCTGATCTGCAATTTCTAATAAAGAGAATTTATTAAATCTTTTGAGTGAGACTAATGCAGACATAGCATTACTATCAAAAACTTGGTTTAGGCCAGGGGTCTTTGTCAATTTTCCCTTTTATAATATCCTTCGTTCCGACCGTCTAGACGGAAGGGGTGGGGTAGCTATACTAATAAAAAAAATATAAAATTTAGAGAAGTATTTTTACCTGTTTTTCCTGATATACCAAATAAATGTGTAGTTGTGATTCATATAATATTACTTTTGTATCCTTGTATATAAAACCTGCTACATTGATGTAAATGTATGGAATTCCTTTTTTTCATCTATACCTTCTCCGTTTGTTATTGGAGGGGACTTTAACTCTCATAACCAGGCATGGGGATGTGAGTGGAATGACGTTTATGGGAACACACTTTTAAGCTGTTTAGAAGACAACAATCTCATCTGTCTAAATGATGGATCTTCCACTTTAATCCAATACAATCTACACTCAAGAGCCAGTGCCATTGACTTAACAGTTACTAGTCCACATATATCACACTTATTCCAATGGAAAACACATGATGATCCTTGTGGTTCTGATCATTTACCAATTATAATTGACTGCTTCATTAAGCCAAATAGTTTCAGTTTCAACAACAGCAGAAAATGGAAGATATTAAAAACAGACTGGAGTAAATATACAGAAAGCAGAGAAGAAATATTCTCAATCATCAATGAGGAACCAACATATGAAGACGTAGTTAATTCTATCAATAAAATAGCATCAACAACGATACCCCAACAAACAGTCAAAACAATCAAATCAAGAGGAAAGCAGTGGTGGAATGACGAATGTGAAGAAGCAGTCCAGAAAAGGAAACTCGCGTATAACAAATATAGAGAGAATCCTAACCTTGAAAATATATTGGAATTCAAACACAGTGATGCTATGGTTAAAAAAATAACAAAAGCAACGAAAAGACAATCTTGGAAGAATTACTGCAACTCTATGAATAGCAGTACCCCTATTAAAGAAGTGTGGCAGCGAATAAATAGATATAGAGGTAGAAGGCAGGAAAATTATCAAACTATTGACTTAGATGATGAGTGGATTCCCAAGTTTCATAGTAAACTGGCTCCAGATTGGGTACCACAAACGGAAGCTGATATGGAATTACCTGAAGCACCAAATGATTTTCTGCATAGACCATTCACGATAAACGAACTACTTATAGCTCTTAAGATTAGTAACAACTCGTCTCCGGGAAAAGACCAAATACACTACCTAATGTTAGCCAATCTGAGCAGAAACTCTCAAGAACAAATCCTCAGGCAGTTTAATAATATTTGGACCCACCAATCTCCAATACCTCAAGACTGGAAAGATTACATAATAATACCAATATTAGAAAAGGACAAACCACCTGATAATTACCAATCATATAGACCCATATCGTTAGCATCTTGTGTTTTGAAGACATATGAACGGCTAATAAAAAATCGCTTAGAATTTTGGTTAGAAAAAAATCAATTACCTAAATCACAATATGGTTTCAGACGGGAACGATCTACACAAGAAAGTTTAACCAATTTGGTCACTGATATCCAAATAGCTTTCACTAAAAACAACTCAATTTCTGCTATTTTTCTAGACATAGAAGGAGCATACGACAATGTAAACCTGGATATCTTATATACAAAAATGATGGCCCTCGGCATACCAAAGACAATTATAATAAATATTTTAAAGATATATTCAACACGTCGGCTATATATCAGAACGAGTAGAGGCCTCACTGACATGCGACAGACACAGGTAGGTCTACCCCAAGGAAGTATCTTAAGCCCACTCCTTTATATAATATACACACAGGAATTAGAAAATTTATTAACAACAGACACTAAAATATTACAATTTGCTGATGATACATGTGTCTATGCAGAATCAAAACAAATAGACAGCTGTAATAACACCCTTTCACAGAATATTACAATTATTAAAAAATGGACCGAGGAAGTTGGCTTAAAAATATCAGAACAGAAATCCAACGTTTGTATTTTTACAAAAATAAGGTACAATCCACCACGTTACATTAAACTGTCATCATTCAATATTAAATATGAAACAAATGTCAAATTCCTGGGTATATATCTGGATATGAAGCTTAACTGGAAAAAACACATTAACTACATCACAACAAGGGCAGCAAATGCAATTAACATATTAAAGTCAATACGTGGGCAAAAATGGGGAGCAGACCCTAATATAGCAATTTTACTTTATAGATCGTTAATAAGATCAATATTAGACTATGGCTCATTATTCTATCATAACATCGCCAAAACCCAACTAGAAAAAATTGAAAAAATAGAATTATTCGCATTTGCGGTGGATATCTGAACAGTACACCAATAAATATACTTGAGGCTGAATTTCGAGAACCACCAATGGAAATAAGAAGGGTTTTACTGGCAGGAAAATTTACATTAAAACTTATAGCTAAAAATAATGGAATATCAGAGAAATTGCAAATTTTATCTCAGTTATGCACTAGTCACAAATACTGGGCTCACAAGAAAAAACCACTATTGATAGAATCATATAATCAATTCAAGGAATATAAACAAACCATACATCAAACAGAAAGCTTTGCAAGTCACATAACACAATATGAAATATTTGATAACCCTCCAATCATTGTCATAGAAAAACAACAAAATGACCAGAATATACACATAATAAATCAGGAGATAAATTGTAAATGGACAAATTATGAACAAATATACACAGATGGATCAGTCAGTCAAGGTAATACTGGATGCGCTGTATATTACAAAAACATAAATAGAAATGAGGCATTCAAACTACCAGTGCACTCTTCAATATTCACAGCGGAACTCACTGCAATAAGAGAAGCATTAAAAATGTGCCTAAACTCATGTAAGACTAACTTCGTCATTTTCACTGATAGCAAAAGCTCACTGGAAAAAATAAAAACCACAACAATTACATCAGTTAAAAATCACATAATAATTGATATACTGACTCTTCACCGCCAGATAAAACTTGACAATAAACATATTTCTTTAGTATGGATTAAAGCACATGTAGGTATTACGGGCAATGAAAAAATAGATCTGTTAGCAAAATCTGCTGCAGAAAACGGACAAAAACTAGTAGGATTTAAAAACCCATTTACAGACTATTTTTCGATACTCAGAAAACAAACAAAAGAAAAATGGAACATAGGTTTCCAAGAAAGCATCAAAGGTCGCTTTTATAAAACAATACAACCAAACATCCCAAATGAAGTATGGTTTAAAACATACCAAAACAGGAAAATCCTTACAAATATAAACAGAATGAGGAGCAACCATGCCATGTATCCTGAGTATCAATTTAAAATTGGACTAGTAAATAGTCCAGACTGTACATGTGGTAGCATAGGAAATCTAAAACATGTCATCCTGAGTGTCGCAATAATACCTTACAGATCAACAAGCTCTTTCATCAGTTAGTCCAAAAAAAAATCCCATTACCCATTAATTAAAAAGAAAAAAAAAACTTATCCAGAAAAAAGTTGAAAAAAAATTGTAACAGAATAAAAGTTAATCAATTCATATAGTTTATTCTTCCATACTGGGAAAATTGGCATTTCATAAGCTAATAAAGACTATCTTGAGTATACTTTACAAGATACGAAGTTTTGGCCAGTTGGCGGTAGCCAGTGCATTAAATGAGTTAAAAAAATATTACAAGGAGTATAATATCATACTAGACCTCTTTAAAAGTGTTGCATTGAAACAAGCACTGAATGCATGCTACACTGCACGAAGTAATTTACAAACAGATCCCACTAAACGCAACACAAGATCAGTATCATTAACTTCAACTGAAATGAGTAAAATTATAAACTTTTGGGATGAAAATACCCCTATAGGACTCCTACGCAAATGTTATCACCTAACAGCAATGGAATTGGCTTGGAGATGCGGTGAAAGTGCTGCTTGCTTAGTTGAATACTTTTATATCGAAAAGAACGGATATCCAACTAATAGGATAGAATATAATCCAATTTTCAGTAAAACCTGCCAAGTGAGTTCAAAGAACTACGCCCCTAGTAAATGGTTAGTTCAAAATAGTGATAACAACAGATTATTCATTAAATTATTATCAAAACGAGGCACAAATATCAAGACAAACAGACTATTTTTAAGACCAAATCGCCACTGTAAGACAGAACGATAACCGGTACAACAATATGCCTCTGGATAGAAATATAGGCAACGGATGGACGAAATCTTCTGTTGAAGCAATTGGCTTGGATAGGAAACAGGAAAACCAATCACTCCGATAGAGTAACTGCAGTCAGTCAACTAGCTAAGAGTGGAATTCAAGAACAATTGTTGAATATTACTGGGCACAGTAATGGAAATTTTATAAAACCTTATTTAAATATTGATCAGGAACATTAACATTAACAAATTAATTAATAATATGCGTGGAAACGCCTATGCCGTAACCGAGGTCCAAATAACTTTTGGATCTAGCTGTGTCAAACTTCCGCAGGAACATTTTGGAGTGATCCAGCCCCGGGAAGGAAAAAGTTGACGCAAAAGTTGGCAAAAAACTTGACGTAAAAGTTGACGAAAATGTTGATGAAAAAGTCGACGAAAAAGTTGGCGAAAAATTTGATGATAAAGGGAATTATACTCAATCTTCTAACTAATCGTATATGTACTTCTAGAGCAGTTTGTCGTTATAAATAATATTTCTGACGAAACGCATATATACTTCCGGAACAGTTAGGAACCCGAAGTATTTATACGAGTAGGGGGGTAGAAGGGTAATTTTTTCATAATTAAACTTTTCATGCACATGCACAAGGGCGATGTTATATTTCAAAGCACATACAAAGACTTCTCTGAAAAATCTATCTGCTGGCATTTTTTTTTATTGTCACAACATTAATAGTTATACCGCAAACACTCTCGATCTTTGACGCTTATTATCTCAGCACCTATTCGGCCAAATTAAACGCATTTTTTTAAAAGGGGCGTCTTTCCGAGACCTTTTTTTAGGTACTTTGAGTATTTTTCTTCTGTATCAAAATTCGCTTCAAAAATTAATTATTTATAAGACGAAATTTTTCAACTTTTCAAAATCGCGTAAAAATGATAAAAACTTAAAAATTGTTCATTACAACTATTTTGTATTATAGTTTAGAGGTCTAAGTAGTTGTAAAAAAATCGACGCCTATTACAACCTTGACATGAACGCAATAATGACGTTAATTTTTTCGCGGAAATTAATTAACAATTAATTAATGTAAAAACTATTAGGTCAATTTAATCGGCCTTTGGCATATTGTTTTATACTATAATAAGGTTCTTAAATCCCAATTTATAGCGTGATTGGATGATTTCTTATCTGCGAAACAAATTCTTTAAAATAACCTCGTTTTTAGCTACTTTTTTGCATTTATCGCCATTTCTCAACGAAAAAATTGAATATATCGATTTTAAACCAATTCTATCTTGTAGAGAATTTCATAAAGAACAAATTCGTAAGTATACTTTTTTTCTTTATCTTGCATATTTAAAGAGTTATATTAAGAAATATCGGAAAAAATGAGCGATTTTTGCATTTTTTTGCAATTTATGATTTTTCCTGCAAATAGCACAACTTTTTCAGCTGGCGGACCTTCATATTTTCTTTTCTTAGATGCTTTCCGAGCAATTCCAACCAATATCTAATCTACGTCACGACACAGCCATGTCAAACTGTAGTGCTCCTGGCCAATTAACAGTATAATTCAAATCGAGGCTCCAAGAAAAGACAAAAATATCATCCATCGTACGAGATGCCAGTTATACGGTCACTCAAAGACCTACTGCAATAAACCTTTTCTATGTGTGAAATGTGCGGGAAATCACAGTACAGCCAGCTGTGAAAAAGCCGCTAATACCGGTCACGTGTGCTTTATGTGGGGGAGCACATCCATCAAATTATAAGGGTTGTACATACTACCACCAACTATACAAAAACTTCAATAACTCAACCCACCAAAAAACAGTATCAAACAGTAACACTGTCTTATCAAAAAATTAACAATCAAATACCGGCCAACAGGATTAGTTATGCTAACGCAATAAAAAACAACGAAAACAGTATTCCACACAGTCAAAATACAACCAATAACGAAAATGTTACTTCAGTGCTTATCAAATTCTTTGAAGACTTCAAAAACATGTTCAACTAACTGATTCAACAAAATAGCATAGTTCTAAACATGCTTACAATGCTGATAGGTAAGCAAAATGGCTAAGGCACTCAGAATTGCACTATGGAGAACGCCAAAGGTGTTACACAATTTAAGGTGTCAGACAACATAAAGAAGAACTAAAAATATTTATAGAAAAAGAACAAACTCACTTTACTGATAAATCATTCTTTAAACTAGCTGGCTACCATATTTACCACACAAGTCACCCAGATAATGCAGCCCATGCAGGCTCAGCAATGCTTATAAAAAATACAATCGATCATTATCCAGTAAACGAATACAAAAAGGACTTCCTCCAAACTAAATCTATCAGAATTAAACTACTACCTCATGACATAACATCTGCAGTGTACTGTCCACCCAAACACAATGTTAAAAAGGATGACTTCAACAATTTCTTTCAATCCCTTGCCTATAATTCAGAAAACACTTTATGGAGCTCAAGACTTACTACTACAAAAGGCGGAGAACTCGCAAAAGCCATGCAAGAAAATAATTATAATTTCCTGTCAACAGGAACTTCAACTTACTGGCCAACAGATCCAGCAAAGATACCAGATCTTCTGGACTTCTTCATTACGTCTGGGGTATCAAGTACATATATGGAAGTTGAATTCAACTATGATCTCTCTTCAAATCACACTCCTGTTATTGGAAGAATAAGTACTGTACCAATAAATATTAAAAAAATAACCAGGCTGCATTCATCAAAAACCAACTGGGATTTATACCGAAGTATAATTGATAATGAATTGAAGATGAATATCAACCTAAAAACTCCGAACGAACTCGAACAAGGCATGGAAAAACTAATTCTAACGCTACAAGAAGCTGCTAAACAAGCTACACCTGATACAAATGAAAAAGAGAAGTCTATAAATATACCTCTTGAAATTAAACATTTGATAAGAGACAAACGTAAAGCTAGAAGGAAACGGCAGCAAAGTCACAGTCCAGCAGACAAAACTGAATATAACCGATTAACCAACAAACTGAGAAGAAGAATAAGGGAATCACAAACAGCTTCATTATACGACTATTTTACAAATCTCAACCGATTTGACAATTCTGTATGGCGTCCAATCAAAGCTTCAAATTCACCACTACAAGCAAACCCGTCCTTTCGAAAACCAACACCCACTCCAGGACCTTGGGCAAAGAGCAACAAAGAGAAGGCGGACTTATTTGCAGAGCACCTTGCTAAAGTTTTTACACCAAATGACGGTATACAAGACCAGGAAATATTAGAATACTTAGCCCACAACTCCGGCACTGAAGAACTGTCAGTCCTGTTAACTCCAAAGCAAATTAAAGAAGAAAGATATCGTTTAAATAACAAAAAATCGCCAGGACCTGATCAACTAAACGCAAAAATTCTGAAATAACTCCACAAAAAAGGTATCCTAATGCTAACCTACTTATTTAATGCTATACTTAGACTTCAGTCATGGCCGAAACAACTAAAAGTAGCAGACATTATAGCAGTGCTCAAGCCAAGTAAAACACCAAATCATTCAACCTCCTACAGACCCATTAGTATTTTATCAATTATATCAAAACTTCTTGAAAAACTCCTAATACACAATGAGTCCCATTCTAAATAAGATCTCGCACCACCAATTTGGTTTCCACCACTCACATTCTACTATCCAGAATCGTGCATACGATCAGTAGATCTCTTGAAGAAAAAAAGTATTGCCCCTCAGTGTTCCTTGATATAAGTCAGGCCTTTGATAAGGTGTGGCACGAAGGTCTCCTTTTCAAAATAAAACATTATCTTCCATCTTACTTCAAATTATTCAAGTCTTACTTGACAAGCAGACAATTCAGAACCAGAATCAATGGAGGAATCTCAAACACTGTCCCGATCAAGTCTGGGGTACCTCAGGGCATCGTTCTGGGGCCAATATTGTATTTACTGTATACAGCAGACCTCTCTACGATAGAAAATACTGTAACAGGAACATTTGCGGATGATACAGTTATCTTATCCAGTCACGAAGATTCAGCAACCGTGACAGCTCACCTCGCAGCCGTGACAGCTCACCTCCAACACCACTTAAATCTGTTAGAAGATTGGACGAGCAAGTGGAAAATGAAAATAAATATGCAGAAATAATATTCAGTTTGAGAAAGAACCAATGTCCATTAGCAACTATCGGTAATGTAATAATACCAGAAACACATTCAGCCCATTATCTTGGAATATGCCTAGATCCAAAGTTTAACTGGAAAGAACACATAGTCAAAAAGAGTTATATTGGTTGTTAGGAAGAAAATCTAAGTTGACTATGGACAACAAGATCTTAATTTATAACACTGTGATAAAACCCATATGGATTTATAGCATAGAACTTTGGGGTTGTGCCAGTAAATCAAGTATTGCTATTCTCCAGAGGTCCCAATCCAAAATTCCTCGTACAATGGTGAGTGCACCATGGTATGTATCGAATGATACTCTCCACAAAGATCTTGGCATATCGTACATCACAGAAGAAATCCAGAAGCACAGCAGTAAATATAATGAATGACTAGAGGGACATGAGAATCCTTTAATACAAACCCTTACTAAAACCACAAAGAGAAAGACGACTACCTATAGATCTTAAATGAAATATGGAGGCCCCTTCACTGGAAGAGCCCTTATCATGCCATTGATGAACTCGAAGACACTGAGTTTTACGCCAGCCAATTAGCTTATAGAATACTTCTTATTCTGATTGCTGATTTATGTACAAATAAAAAAAACTCTTGTACAAATTCATAATCTTTGACAAAACTTGTATACAAATGAAAAAAGTTGACATCAGATATTTGCATTTTACATTATAGATCATGCAAAATTTTTTATAAAGAATAACTTTTTTCTGTAACATTGATAATAAAAGTTTCCATATCTTGCCAACTTTTTCACTCACACTGTATATAGTGTTTTCTAATATTACAAAGAATTTATTTATAGGCGATGCATTTCACAATAGATGTGGACAGTCCGGAACTTACTTTACAACTCGCACAAAAATCTTCCGAAAAAAAACCTGAAGAAGACGTAAACAGACAGCGTATTGAGTTTTTAAAGGATGAAATTGATTCAGAAGAAGAGACTCAGGAAGAAGTTGATGACGAAGAGATGGAAGTTATAGAAATTGAACCTATTAAACCTATAGTACGCCAAGAAGGAACTAAAGTTTATCAAAGGAGGAATGCATTAAATAAAAACCAATCGGGTGTGAGGTAATTTAGCTTTACATTCATATACTACTGTCCAAACATTTTAGTGCAACAAAGTAAAATTGAATAAGACAAAACAACTCCATCCAAATTTATTTATATTGATTCTTTTAACGTCTTGCATATTTTGAGCTTCCTATTAATTTCTTGAAATAATGTCGATCTATAACTTGTTTTAATAATTGCCACAATTGTTCATTCCAAACAAGTAAATTGGTAGAAGGTTAGAGTATTACTTTATTTTTTAAAGCTTTTAACCTTCTTCTTGTTCAAAAAGTTTTGCCACAATTTATAAGAATGCTTAAGATCATATCCTGTACAAAAATGAATCCAGTTCATTTGGATATGCAAAAATTTAAAATAATTTTCAAAAAACCTTGCCCCAAAATAATTATCCCCTCTCTTTCGACCACGTCTATGGATCTGAGTATCTGTATTTTAGTGAAGTGTCAATTGAGTTTAGAGAGCTATAATGAAATCTTCTTGATTTGTAGTGGATTTGAACCTACCAAATCTTTTTATCTTCAATTTCTCCTAGTTTTTTGTTTTCAAGCTAAGATGTTAGATTTTTTGTTTTCTAATTATTTCTTATTCGTCATTTGGATTATAAAATGATGCACAGTGAACTATTTACAATATATTTACATTACTTCTTTTCATCATTGTATTACACTCACAGTACAAAAGATATCCTCTTAAATACATATTTTTCTACTTTCATAAGAAAGGCATTATCATAGATCTAAATGTCAACAATGTTGCCATATTCAACACCCTTTCTTATTTCAGTAAAAAAACACAAAAACTATCTTAGAAGAATAACGATAATAATATAACCAACATAATATAATGAATTCTTGTAATACATATTATAACTAAACATTTATGTATCCAACAGACAAAATGAAAGTTATTTTTTTATTTATTTACCATAATAAAACGAGACATTTCATTTATCATATTCTAAACCAATATTAATGCAGTTGGAATAAAATTGCACCTTATACAGACCTTTTGTTAGAAAAGCTGCAAGTTGGTACTTTGTATTTATATATTCAGGAATTAAGATGTTATTATTCAAATGCTCATAAATAAAATTATATTTTAAATCAATGTGCTTGACTCGTTTGTTATTTTAAGGAATTTTTATTAGTGCAATACATCCTTGAGTGTCCTCGAACATCTTAAAATGTTTAACTTCTATTTCCATATCTATCAATAGTTTCCTAAACCATAAGCATTCTTGCACAGCGCTACACAATGCTACAAGTTCGGCTTCTGAGCTTGATAGAGCCATGCAGCCCCATTTCTGTGTTATCCAAGCAGTACTATTCCCAAAAACTTTTATTAAATATCCAGACGTTGATTTCCTGTCACTAACATCTGTTCCCCAGTCACAGTCTACATAACAAACTAAGAGTAGATCAGTTTCACTTCTATTATATTTTAAATGTACATTCACAGTTTCTTTCAAGTATCTTAATATCCTCTTCAAATGCATCCATACTTCATTTGAATTTTTATCCTGAAATCTTGAAAAGTAATTTTTGGCATAGCTTATGTCTGGTCTCGACCCTAACATCATAAACATCCTATTAACTGCCTAATTGGTTTTCGTTTTAATTTTGGGTCAATCGGTGTTGCACAAGCATTGCAGTTCTCAAAATTAAATCTCTTAAGTATTCCCATCGCATATCTACTTTGACTTATCTTAAAAACTCCTTCCTTTTTATTATAATCAATTTCAAGACCTAAAAAATTCTTTAAATTCCCTTTATCTTTAATGTCAAATTCTTCCATCAATTTTATTTTACACTCGATAATTATTTCCATGTCCTTTCCTGCTATAATAATATCATGCACATAGATTAAAATGTATATAATATCATCTCCTAATCTTCTTTTGTATAGGCAATAATCCGTTTCACATCTTTTAAAACCTAAAACTTTTGTTAAAAATACATTAATTGTATTGTTCCAACACTTCGCAGCTTGCTTCAAACCATATAATGATTTTTCTAACTTGAAAACTTTATCCTTCTTACATGTAACCCTCTCTGGCGGAAAAATGTAAATATCCTCTTTTAACTTACCATTAAGAAAAGCAGTTCGTACATCCAACTGAATAATGTTATACATTCTTTTTTTACCGACTGACAGAAGTGTTCGTATCGTATTTAGTTTCGCTACTGGTGAATATAGCTCTTCATAGTTAAAGCTATCTTTTTGTGCAATCCCCCTTACAACAAGTCTAGCCTTATATATTTCTTCAACATTTTCCTCATGCGGCTTTTTCGAAAATACCCATTTTGTACTTAATATTTCAGCTTCCGCTGGCTTTGTCACTTCTTTCCATGTTTTGTTATTTTCTATTGACTGTATTTCTCTTGACATCACTTTTAACCACAAATCCTTGTCTCCTCTGCCTTCAATTTCTTCTACACATTCGGGTGTATTTTCAACATATGATAAACAATCAAAAGCCATATACATCTCGTAGTCATTAAATCTCTCTGGTAATTTTCTCGTTCGTCCTATCCCTTCTCCTGCATTGGTTATTTCTTCATTTTCTTTCATTTCTTCAACTTTATTTTCTGTCTCAATTTCTCCTTCTTCATTAGTTTCTTCAATATGACCTGATTCAATTGATATGTTGTTGCTTTTATATAAATATTCCTTTTTATTAAATATGACATCTCTTGATACTATAATCTTTTGACTTTCAATATCCCATAGCCTATATCTGGTGTGTGAATATCCCATTATACACTTCCTCGAATTCTTATCAAACTTACTTCTTAATTGTATTTTTTTGGTACATGTGAGTATGCAGTTGTTCCAAATACTCTCAGATTGCTGACATTTGGCGTTTTGTCGTTCCATAATTCAGTAGGTGTTTTCATATCTAAATTGCTACTGGGACTCCTATTTAAAATATACGCAGTGACCCGAACAGCCTCGTTCCAGAAAAACTTAGGTACTTTAGATTCTTCTATCATAGCTCTTCTTTTATCAACTAATGACCGATTATATATTTCTGCTTTTCCATTTAATTCTGGAGTTTAGGGTGTACAATTGTACAATTTTCTCTACTGAACTGTTTCATCTCATTGCTTATATACTCCCTACCATTGTCACACCTTAATTTACTCTTTTTAGTGCCAAATTTTGCCTATACCATAGTAATATATTATTCAAAGTATCTAAATACTTCACTTTTATCTTTAATAACATATAAAGTAATAAAATTTGAAAAATTATCTATAAAAGACAAAAAATATTTACCGCCGTCATGGTAAATTGGTGTAATAGGCCCGGCTAGATCTGAATGTACAATTTCTAATATTCTTTTAGGCCTAGTGCGTGTACCAAATTCCTGTCTAGTCATCTTACCGTTTATGCAGGCCTCACAGAAATCAATTTTACTCAAACTAACATTTTCAAGACCCTGTAACATGTTATTCTTTATTACTTTTTCTAAATTAGACTGACACATGTGACCCAACCTTTTGTGCCATAACATTAAATTTTCTGGGTTTGTTTCGCTTACCTAGATCTACTAAATTTGCATTATCATATAAGAATACTTGACCATTTTCAAAAATCACTTTCAGATTTGCCATTTCCAATCTCTTAACTGATAAAAGGTTTTTGCGCAAATTAGGTACATAAAAACAATTTTTTATAGTACATTGTATGTCTACCATAAACTTTACTAGTTACTCTAATGTTGGCTACTGCTATTGCTGATATAAAATTATTATTTTTTGCAATTGCTATATTTATAGGATTGTCTAAATAAAATAAATCTGTAAAATATTTGTCACTGTTAACCAAATGGTCAGTACAACCAGAATCTATGTAGAAAACAATTTCATTATTTTTTATTACATGATTACAATCATTACTTTCAGATAAAAAACAAATACCCCGACCTTCTATTTCTTCTTGGTTTTCAATGTAGTTTCCACTTCTATCTGAATTTACTCCTTGACTATTACCTCTGTAACCTCTTCCATAGCTTCCTGTTCCCTCGGTTACCTCTATGACTTCCAGAATGACTGTGCCACCTGCCATGTCCTCTTCTAAATCCACCTCTAGTATGACTTCCTCTTTCGTATCGTTCATTATTTATTCTCTGGACACAATCATATTTATAGTGGCCTTTTTCTCCACATTTGTAGCAAACAATAAATGGGTTGGAATGAAATGCAGCAGCAGTTCTATCTTGAGTGTCACTTTTATGCTTCAGATTACTAGTAGTGGTAGCTTTTCTTCTCTCAATTTTGATTTTGCAACTTCCAATGTAAGCTCATCAGTTGGCATATTTTCTAATATTGATATTACGGTGTTAAAGAAACTAGGCATTGCCAACAACAAGTTGCAAAACTATATCTTGTTCTTTTATTTCAGCTTCTATACTCTCCAGCTGTCTTAGGGTTTCATCAAACTCTAGTAAAAATGTTTCCAAATTATTAAGGTCTGTCAGCTTAATTTTCATCAATTTGCTTCTTAGTATTAACTGGCCCGGTATACCTATTTTCTCATATATGTCCTCAAGACTCTTCCACATATTATATGCCGTTTGTTTGTCTCTTATTAACTCTATCTGGCTGTCTTCTAAACTTTGAACTATATATGATTTACATCGATTGTCTTTTGTCTTCGCCTCATTTATTTTTTTTTTCATCGGGGTAATCCTCTATCTTAAACTTATTTTTAATAAAATCAAGTACCTCTTTATCTTCTAGCAAGATATGCATTCGTAATTTCCAAGTATGAAAATTTTCATTATTTAGTAGATCCGCTTTATAAATGTTTTTCAGACTCATGTTACTGAAAGTCAACATTTTCTTTTTGTTCTGGAATATGCCGCCCTCTAGTTATAAATAATATTTTTTAATTTTCGCTCTCCCTGGGCCCATAACCTGTTAGATTTTTTGTTTTCTATTTATTTCTTATTCGTCATTTGGATTATAAAATGATGCACAGTGGACTATTACAATATATTTACATTACTTCTTTTCATCATTGTATTACACTCACAGTACAAAACATAACCTCCTAAATACATCTTTTTCTACTTTCATAAGAAAGGCATTACCATAGATCCATATGTCAACAATGTTGCCATATTCAACACCCTCTCTTAATGGCTTTCTTATTTCAGTAAAAAAAAACACAAAAACTATCTTAGAAGAATAACGATAATAATATAACCAACATAATATAATGAATTCTTCTAATACATATTATAACTAAACATTTATGTATCCAACTGTCTGCAATTTGTTGTTCATTTTATACTTCCTCACTTAGAATACAAATGGCGCCTTGCTGGTCAAGTGTGATTTGCTGTGTTTTATCTTGTACAGATAATTAATATATTTTTAGTTCAAGTCCCTTAAGACCAACATCGGCAGAAACGTCCCAGCAAATAGCTACTAAGTTGCTCGAAACGTCGTCGGATTCAACCACTTTACCAGACAATAAACTCAAGATGGGTGACAAAGTTGTCAAAGTCCAGAAATTTATTTTCACCAAAGACGAAATGAAAGCGATGGCAAAACAAGGCATTTTAGAAGTTAGAGGTATGTAGTTTCAATAATATTTATTTTAGTCAGGATGATTTTGAAAAGCTTGAATTCAATTCATATTTACAAATGATATTAGGTTTTGTTTCATTACTTTTCTGCTGAAGGAGTAAAATAAGCTCCTAAAACACTTTCTTTTTTTATAATGTCACTTATTTATTTATATAGAATTAAAAGTTATTATCTCTGCCCAATTATTGACAAATAAATCGCATTTTAACAATTATTCAATCGGTCAGATTTTTAAAAATATTTTAAATGGACCTATATACTCGAATTTATCCCACTGTAGCATGGATTTTCGATCAAAACATTTCCTGAAACTAATTTGCTAGTAATAACTCAACATATACCTGAAGTTCTAGATTCTGATGGACAAATAGAATGATTTTACCAAAGGTGTTTGACAGAATTGATTATGGGATCTTGATAGAAAGATTGAACCAATTTGCCTTCTCAACATATCTAATTAAATTTTTTCAATCATATTTGTTTCAAAGACAATAATTTGTCTATTACAATACTCATTTATCAATTAAATATCTAACAGGGTCAGGTGTACGGTGTACCTTAAGGATCAAACTTAGGACCATTACTATTTTTATTATTCATTAACAGGATAAATAAATATTGTACATGCGGCTTAATCACATGTATTTTGAATTATTCAAAACTGACCGTTGTCAAATAATTCCCGGCTATCAAAATTTTATTATACTGAAAATTTTTAATTTAATTTGAAATTATTGTCCAACTTAACTGTTAACTATTAATTTAGTTCCTTATCATTGCCTCTGTATTATGTTATAGCTGTAAATTCGAGATTATAAAGACTATTCAATTACTTTTTGACATTCACAATGCATAAATGACTTGTCTGTCACCAATAATCCACAAATTGTCACTTTTTAAAATAAAATGTCTAATTTTGATAAATATATTTAATTTCTATCAACGTTTTTAAATAGTTTAAATGTGTTCCAATGTAAGTAACAATTGAACGAGTATATACAATTACCAAATCAAATAAATTTTAAAATTTAGTTTTCCTTTTTGTATGACAAAGAACAAAATCGTACCTTCCCAAATATAAATTAAACAACCTATAAGCTACAACACCTAATATCTAATACCAAAAGTTTTATAAATTTTGCAGAAAAAGTTCAAACAACTTCAAACAATCACTTGACTTCGAGTTCCTCTCTGTTCACGAGGCAATAAACAGCTTTTGAATCGAGTGCGTAAATTTAATCAAATAACCAGTTATTAGGCAAAATAATACAGTGTAAAGTTAGTGATAGCATTAAGACCAATCCACGACACCATAACTGAGTGAGTACAAAACATAACCTACAGTGATTTGAATGATATCATTTATTCAATACCTTATATACTGACAAATAAAACAAATTTTACTTGTCAAGTAAATTCCAAGCAGCAAAAACAACCTGCTAATTGACTGGAATCAACTGCCAGTGCCGTACTCAGAAAATAATGCTCCGAAAACCATTTAAAACAAAAGATGGATAACAACAACATGAATATAACCCCTACATCACCTAATACACCATCAACTACTCCAATACAATCTTACTCTCAAATGCTCAAACAACCAACTCAACCAATATATCTAGCAAAAGACCAGGGAATCATCTTTAGTACAATCAATGATGCAAAAATTCAAGACTATCTTCTGAGTTTAGGCCCAATAGTTCAACCACGCAACATCATTTTCTGTTCGAGGATATCTAATAATAGAGTGTGTATTTATTTATCGACCAAAGCTGCAGTTGATCAATTTATAGAAAATGGAGGAGAAATCGAAGTTTTGGGACAAAAATAAAAGCGCGACATTTAGTAACCCCTTCAGACAGGCTAGTCATTTCTAATGTTAGTCCGACTATACCACATGACACACTTAAAACTACGCTAGAAGGATTAGGTCTAAAATTATTATCCCCAATTACATTTCTCTGAATAGGTGCAACAGATCCTGCATATAGCCATATAATGAGTTTCAGACGCCAAGTTTACATTACCCCTCTAGAATCTCTTACTTTAGCCAAATCTCTAGAAATTACACACGACAACCTCTCTTATCGTATTTTTCTCTCCTTAGATAGTCAGAAATGTTTTAATTGCAAACTATCGGGTCACGTTGTTGCCAATTGTCCTACCTTACAAAACCAAAAGTCTCCTATCCAAACGAACACAATAAACAATGACTCCCCCCAAACATCACATGAGCAAACAAAACCAACAACAATCTTTTCTCAACCAACTCCGATAGATATATTCTCTACCCAATCAAATCTGACAGTAAACACCCCCACAGCTGAAGTAGGCAACATATCACAAAAACCCACAACAACTTTGCCCAATTCTACAAATAAACAATTCCTATCATCAGAATCCTCTCCGGAAGCATCCACTATGACAAAACCAGCTTTCTCAACCTCAGAAAATCCAAAAAAGAAAAAACACTGCAATTAGCTCCACTCCTGTCTACTCCATCCCAGAAGAAGCAACCATCCATTTAAAACCAATAATTGAAAATCAAACACCCCCTTATCCTCTGAACTATGACGAATTTAAAAGGCTGCTGGAGCACACACACGGAGTTCAGAACGCATATACCGTTGCAAAATACTATACATCAGATATAAAAGGCCTCATTGAAATGTTACTTACACTTTACCCTCAGTTGAAAGATAAGACTCTAAAAATCCGATTTACTAAATTGAGAAAAAAGCTGGAAAAGCAGACAGATGATACCGGCAGCGAATCCTTCATACAATCCCGTTAATCACGTCAAAATATCAATTTTAATAACCAAATTCAATAGTATACTACAATGGAACCTGAATAGATATTATCTCCATTTATGAATGCTACAAAAGCTCATATCGGAACATCTTCCAGACATATGCTTACAGGAAACTCACTTCCATGAACACAAAACACATACCCCAAAATATTACAATGGATTCTTTAAAAATAGAAATCGGACAACGGCCAGTGGAGGTGTAGCCATATTCACGAGATCAACAATAGTAGCGGAAGTAATAAACATCACCACCAACATTGAAGCGGTAGCCATTAAAATTAAAGCTCCAACCGAAATAAATATATGCAGCTTATACCTCCCGCCTAACATACATGCAGATCCCAAGGAACTGGATGCGTTATTTAAACAAATCCCTTCTCCCAGGCTAATTATAGGCGATTTCAACGGGCACAACATTGCTTGGGGATCCAGGTCAAACGATTCAAGAGGAAAGCAACTATATGAGACATTCAACTGCGCTAACTTAGCTATATTGAATGACGGCAGTGGCACCAGATTCAACATAACAGCGGGCACTTCTTCAGCAATTGATCTCAGTCTATGCACACCTAATCTTCTACCCCAACTCTCTTGGCAAATTAATAAAGACTTATATGACAGTGATCCTTTCCAATAACAATTACCAACACCACTAAACGTTCTTACAATACAATACCCTTACAACATTGGAGACTAAATAAAGCAAATTGGACTGATTTCTCACAACACATTGACGACAATATTCATCTGGCAAAACTGCAAGATGATATTACGGCTACAGTAGAAGACTTTAACAAAATAATAATAGATGCAGCATACCACGCTATTGGTAATACAGCTCATATAAAAAAGTACAATGCAGTACCATGGTGGAACGAAGAATGTGAGTCAGCAATAAAAGCAAGTAAACAATCCTTAAATAAATATAAAAGATATAAGACTCCTGAGAACTGTATAGAATACAAAAAGAAGCGAGACTAACCATCAAACACAATAAAAGTAAATCTTGGCATCAATACGTTCAGAAAATCAATAGTTCAATACCAATAACAAATGGCTGGAAAAAATAAAGAGCATAGCAGGTAAAAGCTCACATATGGAAATTGCAGCCTTACAAAAAAACGATTTAAGTAGGATAACAGATAACAATGAGATAGCTGAAGAACTCGCAAACGCTTATTGTCTCCATTCTAAAAATGATAACTACGACCCAGACTTCCTAGCATTTAAGCAGAAGCAAGAAAATAACACCATTATGATACATGAAAACGCAGACCCTATTAACACGCCTATTAGCCTACACGAATTCAACGATGCGCTCCACGAACTTAAGAACAAATCTCCTGGACCCGATGATATCCCGCCCATATTTTTAAAAAACCTGCCTTCATCTGCGAAACATCACCTCTTGCAAATATACAACAGTGTCTGGAGCCAACATCTATATCCTAACACATGGAGAAAGGCAATCACAATCCCCATCTTAAAACCTTCTAAATCACCCCTTCTAGCAGATTCTTATAGACCCATTTCGTTAACTAGCGCCCTATGCAAACTGCTCGAAAAAATAATAAATAAAAGACTTCTTTGGGACCTAGAAAGCAAAGGACATCTGACTCCGGAGCAATCAGGATTTAGACCAAATAGATCAACATAATTGATTTAGAAACTCATATTAAAGAAGCATTCTCAAATAAAGAACACTGCATGGCCATCTATTTTGATGTAAATAAAGCTTTCGGAACAACTTGGAAACACAACATACTATCAAAGCTAAGCAACCTAGGATATCAAGGTAACATTCTAGCTTTCATACAGAACTTTTTATGTGACAGAACGTTTCATGTTAGAATCAATGGGACAACTTCTTCTATCCAAAAACAAGAAAATGGAACACTCCAAGGATCAATTATTAGTCCAACTTTATTTCTCCTAGCCATGAACGATATAACTAGAGATATAGAAAAACCAATACAGATCTGAATGTATGCGGATGACGTGATAATTTTTGTAAAAAGCAGGACATTATCTGCATGTGCAACGATACTTCAAAAACAACTCATAACGATGGAAAAATGGACAAGAGCGACAGGTTTTCATGTCTCGCCCAGCAAGTCACGGTGCATAATATTCTCAAAACAACCAATTAACTACAAACCTCATATGGAAATCTACAATACTACTCTCAAGTACACCAATAAGATAAAATGCCTAGGACTTATATTCGATGAGAAACTAAATAGGAAAGCCCATATAACACAACTAATTAAAGACTGTCAAAAAGGACTTAATTTATTGAAATGTCTATCAAACAAACATTGGGGAGCCGATGGCAGATTACTCTTAAACATCTATCAAACACTTGTCAGATCGAAAATTGATTATGGCTGTATTGCTTATGCATCAGCAAAAGTTACAATACTCAAACAATTAGACGTATTACACAATACAGCACTACGCATTATCCTAGGAGCCTACAGAACCACACCAGTAGACAACCTATACTGTGAAGCCGGAGAAGCCCCACTAGAACTTAGAAGACAAATCCTAAGTCTCTCATATGCCTCAAAAATAACAGCTAATCCTCTTATTTTAACCCACCATCACACATTTAATAAAAACGTAAATCCAGTCTCACCTAATATTCAAACAGAGCCATTTTACGTAAGAATCCAGCACTATAAAAACAGTCTCAATATATCCAACATCTCTTCTTTAAAAATCGAAACGTATAACTTCACTCCACCCTGGCAAATTAAGCCACCACATATAAACACTCATCTTTCATGTTTTTCCAAACAAAGCACTAGTATACAAACCCTCATCCAACATTTTAACGAGACCATGCAAAAATATCCCAATTATACCGAAATATACACTGACGCATCCAAACATAATGACGGACTAGGCGCAGCCATTGTAACTCCCACAAACAATGTACAATTCAAACTTTCAAATATGCAACAATTCTAACAGGAGAACTTTATGCAATACTAGAAGCAGTAAAGTACGTAACAACATCGAACTACGAAAAGACAGTTATACTTACAGACTCTTTATAAACTCCTTGAAATTATTGAGAAGCACCTATTCGAAAAAATTTCCTCGTACTGATGATCAAACAAGAAATTCATCATCTTCAATCGATAGGAAAAAACATACATTTCCTATGGTTTCCTGCACACATAGGCATAAAAGGTAATGAGATGGCCGATCAACTCGCCAAAAAAGCAGCACTACTTAATACCATACCAATCATTAAGCCCTTATACACCGATCTAAAAACATTTATTCGCAATAAAGCAAAACGAAAATACCCTGCTTTATCTTGAACAGTTCCGTTGTTGAGTTATTTATTCGAATTTCTGCTTTCTGGTTCCAGTATAGGTTAATTATAAGCCTTATGTCTTTATCGTCTAGTCAGTCCTATGTCTTTCAAATATGTTATCAAGAGATCATGTTTAACGTTGTCAAATTCCTTTTCGTAGTCTATAAAGCATTTATAAGCATATTTTCTTTGATCTTGACAATTCTGTATTAATGTTTGTAGACTAAAAATCGTTTTTCTGGTTTCGAAGCCTTGCTTGAAACCATACTGGCTATCTCCACTAATTTCTTCATATTTTTTTGTAAAGCCTTGTGTGCAGAATTCGAAGGAAGAGTTTTAGAAAATGATTCATTAGTCTGATAAGGCGATATTCTTTACAAGTCCTTGTGTTGTTTGATTTTGGTATCGTGGTGAAAGTCGAGCGGAGCCAATCCTCAGGAAAATGTTCGGTATCATATATATTGTTAAAAAGCGTCACTATTGTTTTTATGTTTTGATGTAAATTAATTGAAATATCTCTGAGTACATGTTATCAGGTCCTATTTTGCATTAATTTCATCGCATACACAATTTCTCTTTTTAATATGCTTGGCTCTGATATAGGGTTATTTATTTGGACAGTTGAACTTTCTGGTCTGTCATTGTTAAAAAGATTAGTTGCATACGTCTTCCAGGTTTTCAGTAGTTCTTCGGAGTCTGTTATTATTTTGTTATGATCGTCTGATGAAATTTGTTGTTCTTCTATCAAATTGCCCAGCTATTTATTTTACTTTTTTATGGAGGTTAAAGCTGTCCCTAATATGATTAAGATTTTCCACTTCTATACGTCTTTCAGTAAGCCATTTTTGTTTGCCACTTTTACTTCTTTCGGTATTCTCCTTTGTAGATATTTATACTCGTTATTTTTATTTTTTATTTTGCATATTCTGCGTTTTCCATCAATACTAGGATCTCTTCTGTCATCCATGCCTTCTTTGCTTTTATTTCAGTTCTTTGAAGAAAGTTTCCGTCTGTGTCGTTTGTATTATTTGTGTTCAAGAGTTTATTGTTCAAACATTCCTCGTTTGATCTTCTGATTTCTACCTTCACTAAATAAAATGCTGTTGCAGAATTGCTTCAAATACTCCTACGCTCTATTGCACGGGTCAAAATAAATTTGGCACCGGTGCGCGTTTTGTTTTGGTAAGTTGTGTCGCCAGTTAGAAGAGCGGGTCATATCGAGAGTATAAATTCGAAATACATATATTTTACTGTAGAATATTAAATATTGTGAGCTGCTCTTATTGTACTGTTTCTGAACTAGTTCTGACGTCACTGACTATTATTTCCAACTCTTAGTATAGGTGGTAATTTGTACCATGTATTTGTTATTACCAGATTGTTTTCTTCACAGTACTGTATTAACTTCTCACATCTTCCATTTATATCTCCGAGACCATAATCCCCGGCTACCGATACCACTCAGCCTTTACCTACTTTGGCGTTAAGTCCCATAGAATTGTTTTTATTTCGTTAGTTTTTGTTATTTTTAAGATCTGATCTAGTTGATTGTAAAATTCTTCTATTCCATCACCTGGCGTTTTGGCTGTGATTCATAAACCTGTATAATGTTAACGTTATCAGAACAATTCTCTCAGAAAGAGGTAGAAATTTTCGTCGATTAATATGCCAACTCCATGTCTATGATTATGATCGTCGTTGTTGTCTTTCACTGAGTAGTACAATACTTTAACCTTTGATTTAATCATTCCATTACATGGCAACGTACTTCGCTTATGCCGAGAACGTTAATTATCATTCTGTTCATTTCTTGAATTAGGTTGTCGAACTTTCCAGCCACAAATAATGTTTTTACATTCAAAGTTGCTATTTTACATATTTTATGTAGTTGGAACCGGGGGATTCTTCGCACCTCCTGACCATTTAAGGTCTGCCCAGCACTGGAGGCCTTTTCTTTTTGTTCTTCCAACATAATCTTCTGATTCTTCCGACAAAAGAGTGCCCCTTCCTCTGCCTCCTTCTCCGCCCCTAGCAGTTGACAGGTCAGAGGTGGATAGCTTATTCCGGCTATCGTTCGGTCATCAGAGCCTCGTCTGTTATCTAGCGGGGTGTATCGGATAACTATGTATAGTTATCATACGAGCAGGTGAGGTTGACATTTGGGTTGATAGCATTACTTACTATTTTACCTTCACCTCTGTATTATAATAACTTTATTAATAATTAAAATATTACAAATTCTGATACAGTAAATTAAGTTAACACATATCTATTCTATTGCATAATCACCCACTCTAACCTCATTCCTCTTCTTGACATAGAACAAAACTAAAGAACATTGACAATTAATACTCATTTCATGACAATGGTACTTGTTAGTTTAATTGATAAAGAAAAAGAAAAATTATTTTTACCCAATCCGCAACACCCTGAACTTTATTCATTAATTAAACTCCATAGAGGGGGTCAAAATTTCAAAGATTCTCATAGATGTCATTTCTAAATATTGTTCATTCAAACCTCGATTTTCAGTTAAAAACTCAACGGAATTAATTAATAATATTCAAGATATAATACTACCCCATAATTCTAAATTCATATCGTTCAATGTAACAAATCTATTCTCTAGTATACCTCCTAAAGAAACTATAACTCTTGTTGATAACTTGCTCACATACAATAATGTTAATCCTATTATTCACTCTTGATATCATTACTTTATTAAAAGTGTGTTTGAATCAAAATTATTTTCATTTCAATGGAGAGGTTTATAGCAGTAAAGACGGTTTGATTATGGGTAACCCCCTCAGCCCCCTACTAGCAGAAATTTTCATGGATAATACAGAAAAAACAATTCATGAACACCCCCTTAGTAAAAAATTATGTAATTGCACCGATATGTGGACGACATTTTAGCTAGCTTCATCGGTACAAATAGACAATTAGAGAGCTTCATTATTTACATAAACTCAATTCACAATAATATCAAATTTACCGTAGAGCTTGAACAAAATAAGTCTATAAACTTTTTAGACATTACAATTTCAAATATAAATAATAAACATGATTTTTCTATATTTCATAAACCATCACATACAGATATTACAATTCATAATAGTTCGGTCCACCCATTCAGTCATAAACTAGCAGCTTTCAATAGTATGATACACAGACTCAACAGTCCCATTAAATATTAATAATTATAACAAAGAATTAAATATCATAAAACAAATAGCAGTTAATAATAATTACGATCCAAATTTAATTGACAATATCATAAATAAAAAGATAAAGAAACAGACTTTAGAACAAGTATTCCCTTCTGATATAAATAATAATAAATAGTTTAAAAACTTACTTTGGAACACCATCCTTAAAAATTAAATCATTTTTAGAAACTTTAGACATGAATATTTCCTTTAAAACTGATTACAATTTATCCAAACTCATTAAAAATAATAAATCTTCAAAATTAAACAAATCAGGAGTTTATAAATTAAAATGTGGTAATGACAACTGTGATAACATTTATATCGGTAGAACTTTTAGAAATTTTAAAACTAGAATTTCGGAACACAAACGTAGCTATGACAACAAAACATTAGATTCTAACTATTCAAATCATTTATTAGAAAACCAACACATTTTCGACCCAAATTTTGAAATTATCCATGTAGTCAGTAAATCTTTTAGTTTAAATTTATTAGAGGCCCTTGAGATTAACAAAAATAAATATTCAGGTAATATTCTTAACTACCAAATATATATCAATCACTCTCCTTTATTAAACCTTTTTACCTAGAAGATAGCTTAGGAATGTTTGTAATGAATGAATTTCCAGGTAATTTATTTCAATACATTTGTTAACATTAGTAAATAGAATTCTGTCTGCACTGTATATATTAAAACATTTTTATATTATACCTTCATTCGTTTTGAGAAAGCTACTGTGTTAGTGAAACGCGTCAACCAGTTGAAATTGAACATTAGTTCAAAAAAATGAAGTTATAAACAAATTATATGGTTTTATTTCATCGTTCAGTAGTAAAAGCCTCATCTATTCAATTTTTTAATTGATTCTGGTTGACACAATATAATTTAAAAAAGATCATTGTTTACTGTTATTATTGTATATTTTATGCAGGCTTCTTATTAAATTTGATACATAACTGATTACTTTTTTTAGGTGGACAAGTAGTTTTGAAGAGTGCAGGTCAGCAGGTACTCAATGCATCACTGAGACCTATGCAAAAAAATGAAATAGATTCTTTGTTAGACAAAAGAACTAACAGTAGGGTTCAAGTTAAAAAATTCGATAGGAAAAGTGATAAGAGTATCAGTACATAAAAATCATGATATAGAGGATAATTTATGTATTTTTTTGTATCAGTCTTTGTCTATAATTTTACTCAATCAGATTAGAATGATCGAAAAATGCCTACTACACTTACCGACTTAAAATTCGATCCATTCAAAATAATGATTTATTTAAAAATGCTCTTAGTTTCAAATGGGGAAGCTGATTTATTTGAATTTTTTAGCAACTTTTAGATAAAATACTGTAGTTTTAAGATTATTATTCGGACATCTAAAAGTAATTCAGTATTCGCTGGATATAGAGGGGGGAAAAGAAAACAATTTTTCATTTACTTTTAACACACCCTGTAGGTTAATTCTGCTAGTAGATCTGCACACAATTAACTTTATCAAGAAGACTGATTTGTTTCCAACATTTTGTTTTTTTATTTATCCTGATATCTTAATTTGTTTGTGAAATGTGACGGTTTAAAGAAAATGCAACATTTTAGAAATGGTCAAAATTTAAATGACGGTAGAGAATAAACTACAAAATAAGTAGAGTGCTGTGACAACTGACAATATGACAACTGTCAAATATTCTTTACTTGGCAATTGCAGTTTAATGTGTGTGTGTGTTTTAGTTATTGGCCTTAGTCGTGGACTAATTGGCCAGCCCTATATTTTTTGTTAGTACTATATCTAATACAGTATAATATATTTTTTTATATATTCATATTTTTTTTTATACATACATATGTTTTTTTTTTTAAATAAACAACCAATTCTTATAATATAACTAAGTTATATGTTATTGGGTGGGATAACATTTTTTTCTCCTTTTTTCCCTTTTTCCTTTTTTTTCTTTTCTTTTTTTTTTCTTTTTTTATTTTTTTTTATTATTTTTTATTATTATTTTTTTAATTTTTTTTTCTCTTTTTTCCTCTTTTTTTAAATTTTTTCATATATCTATTTTCATTTTTTTAAATGTTGGTAAACTACATAATATACATTATCATTCCTTGTACTCAAAATTGGTGGGTAGGTCTATCCCATTTTGTCGCAGTTGGTGTAGGAATTCTTCAATCTCTCGATGGAAGTTTTGGCAACCCAAAAGTATGTGTTGCAATGTTCCAAGTGTCCCACATGAGCAATCTGGTGAATCTGCCAATCCAATTTTATATAAATGTTCTGGATATCGTCCATGTCCGCATCTAATTCTGTTTAACGTTTTTATAATCTGCCGATTGGGAGTATTATGAAACCAGGTGTTTCTAAATATTTTTGGTTGTATATTTCTAAAACGCAAACTTTTATGATCATTTATAAACAATTCTCTCCATTCTTCCATTTGTTTCGCTTTCATTAAAGGACGTAAATGGTATTTTATTTTCACTTGATGTTTCTCCATCTGTTGTTGCTAGTTTGGCTAATTGATCTACTTTTTTATTGTTTTTTATTCCATGATGGCCTTTAATCCATTCCAAACTGAAATTTTTCCCCTGTTCTTCTAGTGTTCTGGTGATTTCTAATATGCGAATAATGATTGGTGAAAGATTAGATGTCCATTTTAAATTTTTTATAGAATCTATAGAACTTTTGCTGTCAGTTAGAATTACGAAATTAGTTTTCTCATGATTATTTATGTATTTTAATGCTTCTAATATTGCTGTTAGTTCTGCTGAATAGATAGACATCTGGTTTGGGAGTTTTACTAATTTGGAAACATTATTGTTTGTCTGGAAAAAAGCACATCCAGCTTCTGTATTTTTTGACCCATCTGTGTATATGTAATCTGCATTTGGCCATTTGTTATGTAAGGTATTGTTGATATAAGTATTTATAGCAGTAATATTTGGCATATCTGTATGAAGGTAACATGTTGGCACATTAATTTCTAATAATGTGTAGTCCACATTGTAACAAGGAAGGACATCACTTTTATACATATTTTCTTGTTGTGAGGTGGGGTTGCTTTTTCTTTCTCCAATAGGGAAAATTTAATAGTGAGGATAGTTCGTGCAACTGTTCATGTCTATTTCTGGCTATAAGTTTGGATACCATCACATCACTCAAGTATTTTCTTCGTAAGTGCAAAGGAGGCTCCGCAGCTTCGACTTCTAGGACATTTAGTGGTGTACTCTTTAAGACTCCCAGGCATAAACGTAGACATTTGTTTTTAATTAATTCCACTTTTCCCAATTTATTCATTGTTGAGTTTCCGTATAGAACCGAACCATAGTCCAAGATTGAACGTATTAGAGCTGTATAAAAGATTAAAGCAATATTTGGATCTGCTCCCCATTTTGTATTGCAGAGGACTCTAATAATATTTATGCCATTTTCACATCTTCCTGTCAAACTATTAATATGGTTTTTCCATGATAGTCTTTGGTCTAAAGATATTCCCAGATACTTAACCGATGTCTTATAAGGAATGTTCAAAGGCCCTAGTGCAATGTTATTTTCTGGCTGATAACGTTTTCGGGTGAATGTGCAGAATACGGTTTTGTCTTGTGACATTCTGAATCCATGAGTAACTAACCATTTTTTTATTGCATCTCCAGCTTGTTCAAACCTTTGTATTGTTTGTTCTATTGTTTTCTCTTTGGCCAAGACACAAAAATCATCGGCATATTGTAGAACTCTAATGTTTGGTCCGAAGATATCTACAAAATATAGAGTGTAAATGTTGAACAGTAATGGGCTTAATATGCTCCCTTGTGGAAGTCCCGTTGAGGATATTCTTACATGGCTCTTTTCACAATTTAATTGCACAGTTATTTCTCTGTTAATGTAAAGGTTTAATATTTTTTCTATTAGATTGTCGGGAATACCTAATATTTTCATTTTGGTTACAAGGGTTTTTAAATTCATTGTGCCATAAGCTCCCTTCAAATCCAAGAATAGAGCAGAAACTGAACTGTTACGGGAAAATGCAGCTTGAATTTCGGATGTGACAAGAGCTGTGGCTTCTTGAGTAGATCCACCGCGTTTGAAGCCATATCATTCTTTAGGAAATACTTTGTTCTTCTCAATCCAGTGCTCTAGTCTATTTTTCAAAATTCTTTCAAAGGTCTTCATGACGCATGAGCTCAATGAGATAGGTCGGTAGCTTTCAGGTGATTCTTTGGGTTTGCCAGGTTTAAGGATTGGGATAGTGAATATTATCCATACCTGGTGAAGTATTAGAGTTTTTCTTTAATGCCCTGTCCAATTCAGGAAGTGTGAATATATTATTCAAAAAATGATTATTTTCCATATTTGGGTGTAATTCCATAAGCTCTTCATTAACTCAGTCGGGGGATGCATTTTTATGGAATTGTTCTGTCCATTCTCCCCATTCCGAAGGATGATTTGTGTTCGATTGTTTTCTGTTTTTATATTTATTTAGTTTTGACCAGACTAATTTTATGGGTGTGTTTTTATTTAAACTAGTACATTAATCTCTCCAGCTTTGTCTTTTTGCTTGATTGGTAGTTAGTTTGACTAATGCATCTTGTTTTTGTAGATTTCTAAGATTTTCTATGTTGGGATTTTCATTGTATTTTCGGAAGTACTCTTTACGCTCTGTAATAGCTTTCTGGCAATTTTCGTTCCACCAGGGCTTACATTTTTTTGGGTTATGCAGGCCTGAATGGTTTAATTTTGGAATTGTTATATTTGCTGCTTCGTTAATGTCTGAAATCAATTGATCGTAGCTATCTCTTTGCATATATTTTGATTTGTTGTCGATATAACTACTATAGACAGACCAGTCTACTCTTCTCACATTCCAAATTCTATTTGTTTTATTTTTAATTGTTTTTCCTTGTGCATTGCTTCTTAATAGGATTGGCAAATGGTTGGATCCCATGGGGTCTTGAACTACTGTCCATTCAAAAAGGTGACTTATGTTTTGGGAACAGAGGGTAATATCTATGGCACTTTTTCTTTGTTCAGGTCTAGTAACCAATGTAGCTTCTCCATTATTTAAAAAAATTAAGTTGGAAGAATTGATTGCCTCCAATAAGTTACTCCCATCTGTATCTTCTGCTTCTGAGCCCCAAGCTGGGTGTTGTGCATTGAAATCTCCACCAATTAGACAAGGCTTTGGAATGGAATTAAAAAAATGTACAAATTCATTCTTACTTATTCTAGATACAGGTTTAATATAGAGAGATACAATATATACATTTTCTATATGACCAAAACCCACGCACACACACTTAGCTTGAATTTTCTCTGTGTAAGGAAGTGGCACATCCTTATAAGAAATATTTGAATTTATTAATACTGCTACTCCCCCCTTGCCGTCATCTCTATCAACTCTTAGACAATTATACCCTGCAAAGTCGTAATAAATATTTTTTTAAACCAAGTTTCAGATAATAAACCTATACTAATTTTGTTATCGTGTAAAAAATATTCTAGATTATTATTATTTGCAACCGCAGATCTGCAGTTCCACTGTAGTATGTTGATATTTAACTCCCCGAATTTACCTCTAATTCACAACGTAGCCTATCCTTAACAATATTTATTAAATCTGATTTTTGAAATTGAAAATGATTGTTGTTTAAAGACCTTATAACATCTGTGATGACGTGTACTAGAGAATCTACAATGTCTTCATCAAATTCATTTCTGACCCCTCCCATATTTTTTTATATGAGCTCTGACTTAAAATTCCCCCACTTAAATCATGATTTATAGATTTAATTATTTCATTTCGTTCTGTTAATAAAGGATTGGGAGATGAAGATCTAACCCGTTTAGCCGGAGTTTTACAGATAGTATATTTATTTTGTTTTGATGTAGATTGGGAGTTGTTAGTGAAGTTTTCTGGGATATAAGTAAGATTTGTTAATGCATTAAAAGAGTTAGCAAGGCTAACGACATTCTGAGAGTTATTTGTATTAACTAGAGAATTAGTACCATTATTACTCTTGACCACACTTGCGTATGTGTTTTTTGGGAACAACTTTATTG
Organism: Galeruca laticollis; assembly: GCA_963921935.1. Lineage (NCBI taxonomy): Eukaryota > Metazoa > Arthropoda > Insecta > Coleoptera > Chrysomelidae > Galeruca > Galeruca laticollis. The sequence continues at coordinate 219,410,864 of OY998177.1, read as the reverse complement.
CGTCACTATAGCTTATATTTTTCTCAGACATAACTTCTTTTATTCTTTTTTGTCTATCATATTCAGGGCATTTGTCGTATTCGGTTATCAAATGATTACCTCCACATTGTAAACAATCTTTCAAAGGGATTTGACAAGTATCGGATTTGTGTTCTTGGTGACATTTGCAACATCTTGGTTTACTACAGCATTGTTTCCCCGGATGTCCGAAGCGGTAACAATTATAACATAATATAACCAACCCTCTGCTTATAAGTCTCCACGTGAGTGATAACTTTATTCAACACAACATATTTGGGTAATGTTTGAGAACTAAAATTTACAATGACACTTTTGGTAGGTACATATTTTACGGAATTATTTTTCTTTTTAATCTCGTTACGCTAATCACTGAAAATTTGCAGTGGAAATCGTGAGGTTGAATTCTGCTTTTTAAATAGTTTTCATCATATTCAATTTCTATATTTCTCAAAATACCCTGACGGTATACCAAATATTTCGGAATATACACTTTCAACTGACTACTTTTAAAAACAGCTGGAGAATTTTTTATTAGATAACTAGCCCATTTTGCTTCTTTGAAATTAACCTTTACCCTATATCTACCTGCGAAATCTATAGTTTTGATTTTATTATCTAGTTCCGGCCAATTTTTTAATATCAAGTCTCCAATTTTTATTGCATTTATTCTCGATTTCATATTTATAATTTCTATTATTACTTGATACGGACCTGTATCTGATAGCTCATCGTATTTAATTCTTTCTTTTTGTATCGGATTGTTTTTCGGTGATTCGTTTTTATCCTTATTATCGTTAATTACGATATTTTCTACCGGACTGGTTTCGTTTGTTTTATTAATATCATTTCCGACATTAATTTTATTTTGTTGTAACCGATTGAAAAACGCTTTCATAGTAATTTCACTTACCTGGCTATTATTTATTTCAATTTTATTTTTATCTACATTACCGGACTGAATCTCGGAACCTGAAGCGCCAACCAAATCACATTCCATAGCCGATTGATCCCGTTTTTCAAAACCTGTGAACCCGTTTTTTCCCGGATCAGGTGGATCACCCTCCTGATGACCACTCATTACACCCTTGTTTAGGTTTCTTTTTTCAAAAAACTACGCAAATTAAGATTTTATCGCACTTGACTATATAAACACGTCTTACTCTGTCGATTGTCAGAGCCGAACTGGCAGTTTAATTATCAGTATTTAATTAACATCATGGTTTTAACACCTATTGATGCAGCATGAGCAGTTGCTCTGGTACAAGATGGTAGGTCTCAGTATTATGCTTCTAGAATATTGGGTGTTACAATGTGTAGCGTCCAGAGAGCTGTACAACGTTTCAATGAAACTGGTAGTTTTTCGAGACGAAGAGGATCTGGCAGACGACGTTCTACAAATGTTCGAGATGATCGTTTTGTAACATTAAACGTTTTGCGAGAAAGAAATACTACTGCTGTCATGGCTCGAAATCGTTTGGAAGAAGTACGCCAAGTAGCTGTTAACGAAATAACGATTCGAAGGCGATTACGAGAACATGGATTACGCTCCAGAAGACCTGCAACTGGTCCGGAGTTTTTTAGGAATCACAGAACAGAGCCCGTCTTCGATTTGCCAGGGAACATCAACATTGGAATGTCGATGACTGGAGTAAGGTTTTATTTTCTGACGAGACAAGGTTTTGTTTACGTTCTCCAGATGGCCGTGAAAGAATATACCGAAGAAGAGGCGAAAGGTTTGACCATGCAAATTTTCCCACAAGACTCAGTTATGGAGGAGGATCGGTAATGGTTTGGGGCGGCATAAGCATGGAAGCTCGTACTGATTTAGTCATTGTTGGCGGCGGAGCAATGACAGCAAACCGATATATTCGTGATGTGCTAGATCCACATGTAATTCCATTTGCACCGTTTATAGGAAACGATTTCATGTTTATGCACGACAACGCTCGACCATATATTGCGAGGATTGTATCTCAATATTTGGACGAAACAGAAATTCAAAGGATGAACTGGCCATCACGTAGCCCAGACCTCAATCCAATTGAGCACGTCTGGGACATTATGGGCATACGAGTTTGTAACCGAGTTCCTTCTCCAACTAATTAAATTTTTTTGAGAGGCTTTGGTCCAAGAATGGGATCAGATTGACCAGATGGAGATTCGACATCTAATAGAGGGTATGCCACGACGCATTGAGGCAGTTATTCGCCGCTCGTGGGGGAAATACCCGTGATTAATTTGTAATTATCATTAGTTTATTTGTTGTTTGATTTGTTTATAAAATTATGTATTACTCTGCTAAAACTGAATAAAAAATTTAAGAATGTTGCATTTTCTTTAAACCGTCACATTTCACAAACAAATTAAGATATCGGGATAAAAAAAAAACAAAATGTTGGAAATAAATCCGTCTTCTTGATAAAGTTAATTGTGTGTAGATCTACTAGCAGAATTAGCCTACAGGGTGTGTCAAAAGTAGAGGAAAAAATTGTTTTCTTTTCCCCCTATATATCCAGCGAATACTGAATTACTTTTAGATGTCCGAATAATAATCTTAAAAATACAGTATTTTATCTAAAAGTTGCTAAACAATTCAAATAAATCAGCTTCCGCATTTGAAAGTAAGAGCATTTTTAAATAAATCATTATTTTGAATGGTTCGAATTTTAAGTGGGTAAGTCGAATTTTAAGTCGGTAAGTTTATTTATGAAATTGTTTATTTACATAACTGAGGTATTAGAAATAGAAATTAGAACCTCTTTAAAATATGGCATTTTAGTAAAAAGTTGGATGTAAATATTAGAAATTTTCAATTTCCCTTCGAATTCATCAGGTACACTCACGTCCATCTTAAGCTTCAAAGCTAACTCCAGTTTCACCAGGTAGCAGAATCTGTTTTCAATCATTGATGGCAAAGTTCTGGTATATTCTGGCAAAGTTTAATCCCTGGTAAGCAAATGTTTTTAACAGATACTCAGTTCTTCTATATAAATATCTAACGGTTCGGGATAATATATAGGTATTTTGAACATCTAATTACTTTTTTTTTGGCAAATTAATGGAGACTCGCTTATCTCTGGGACAACAAGCAGTTTTAGAAAATTATCTTTAATTTGATTCATATAAAGTGTGTGACAATTTAGATGTTAAGATATTGTTAATCCATTTCTCAAGGAGTTTCCTAATATGTATAAATTTACTTGTAGTAATTGTATGTAGGGAAAGTATTGATATAAGTTAATGTGTTGGCAGTTTGATATTACAGGTTTAGATCAAAGTATTTTGTCTCCCTCAGTTGTGCTCTATATCTGGTATCAAATTAGATGAATTATATTGTTTCTAACCAGTTTCTCTATAAATGCACAAGTAATTATATGATATCTGCTTTTTTCCAATGATATATTTTTTACGTTAGAACTTCAGTTTCGGATGAATTGTTAAGGAATTTAAATGTACTGTATTTATATATAGAATCAAAATAAATGTGTTTTAACTTCTGTGTTTTCAATTTTATTTTTCTACTCGAGTGTGCAAATTTATGGTTTTCTTCGCATTTCAGGAAATGTATATACGGGCAAATGAAAACTGAATTAATGGTGCCATCTTGTAGAATTTGAGTAGTTATTTCAAGCGTTTGAATGGAAAAAATATAGTCCATGAAAAAATGAAGAACAGTTTATATGGGAAAATAGACTGATTTCCTCTTTCCTCGAATTCTTTTTGATTATATTTTTTCATTGTTTTGCATTATTTATTATTGTGCCTGGAGTTGTATTGTTTTCTGTCATCTTTCGAAGTTTATATCATAGTAGTCAAGTAAAAATGGACTGTGATTACTCAGTTTCCTGCGAGGAAACGCCTGGATTATTAATGAAAGTCTTACAAGCTTTCCCTAGAAGTTGGTCACTGTTATATATGCGTTAACCTAGACACATTGGTTCGGTAAAAAAGAAGAAGAGCATTCCGCGGAAAGGGATGACAGAGGTCATGTCAATTTAGAGAGAATCAAAATAATGTTTTGTTAAAATCTACTATAAAACCAATAAAGGATTAAATCAGTTAATTGTTTTAACAATCCTATACATGGTGTCAGGTGTGAAACAATAGTGGTACTCGCCAGTGAGTAAAATTAGAAGTAAGGCACACTGCACCAGTCCGAACATAACCTGGAAAATTATGGAAGCCAAACCGCCGAAATATTTAGAGGAGTGCTCCAACATGCAGGATGCATGGAGAAAATGGAAACAGAGATTTCAGATATATATGAAAGCGTCTGGAAAAGACAAAGAAGAGAATGAAGGTGTTAAAATTGCAATATTTTTAAATGCTATTGGAGATTCTGGTATTGAAATATTTAACACTTTTCCAAGTACTGCAGTTACGAAATTAGCAGATGTAATTACAAAGTTTGAAAATTATTATGTATCGAAAAAGAATGTGGTGATGGAATCATTTAAATTTAACAGCCTGAAACAGGACCCAGACCAAGGCATCGATTCATTTATTACAATATTTAGAACTTAAGCAGGGTTATGTGAGTTCAGATGCGACTCTTGCCAGACATCGTATGAAACTCGAATGATACGAGATAAACTTATTCTAAGTATCTCAGATCGAGAAGTTCAGGAACGGTTATTGAGAGAACCAGAGTTGAAACTTGATAAAGTACAGTCTTACTGCAAATCAAGTGAACTAAGCAGAGAACATGTGCGTTTACTAAATCAAACAAGTGCAATTAATGTGGATGTACATACTCTGAAATATAAATAACAAAAGTGCAAATTCTGTGGTTACGAACATGAAAAAACTAAATGCCCAGCATATAATAAAACATGTATGAAATGTAAGAAGAGAGGCCATTATGCAAAAATGTGTAAAACAGAAGTTAACAATATTCAGACGGAAATACAAGAAGATGATGATCCTGAAGGTCACAATACATTGGAAAACATTTGTGAGGACATCAATTAAGTAGAGTTAGGGTTTGACACAAGTTGGCTAGAGGAACTAACAGTTGAAGGTAAGAACGTGACCTTTAAACTGGATACAGGAGCTGAGACAAGTATTTTGCCACTAAAAGTGTTAGATACTATATCCACTAATAGCAAATTACATGCTTCATGCATAACGTTAATTTCTTTCGGAAATTATAAGGTAAAACCTTTGGGTCAAATTTCATTAAATTGTTCATACAAAAATATGTCCTATAAAGTAAATTTGATTGTTAATTTTGCTAGCAAACCCCTTTTAGGGCTAAAAGATTGTGTTAAGTTTGGCTTAGTATCTAGAGTATACGAACTATGTAAGAAAAACCTTTTGCCTAATTCAAAAGATGATTTAAAAAAAATGTACGGTCAATTATTTGAAGGTTTGGGTGAAATTCCAGGTTTATCTAATATAATGTTGAGCCATAAAGCGCAACCTGTAGTACAGTGTAATCGGAGGATTCCCTTATCTTTAAGACCAAAATTAAAAAGTGCTTTGAATAATTTAGAAAGCAAAAATGTTATAAGCAAGGTAAAGTATCCAACACCGTGGGTAAATAGTTTGATGCGGGTTGAAAAAACAGATGGATCATTACGATTGTGTTTGGATCCGAAACCTCTTAATAAGTATATAATGGGAGAACATTTTATGATACCCACGGCAGAGGATATTTTGTCTCGTCTCGTTGGAAATATTATATTATCAGTCATAGATATAAAGGAGGGCTTCTGGTAATTAAAACTCGATGAGCCTAGCTCACAATTGTGTACTTTCAACACGCCATTTGGCCGCTACAAATTTAATCGGCTACCTTTTGGCATTTGCTCTGCGCCTGAGATATTTCAGTCGAAAAATTTCGAAATGTTTGGAGATATTGCAAATGTAGATATTGATTTTGACGATATAATAGTTTACGGTCAAACTGAAGAAGAGCATGATATTGCATTGAAAGCAGTCCTTGACAGAGCTGTACGATATAACATTAAATTTAACTTCTCGAAATTACAGATACCACAAGTTAAATTTTTGTGACAAGTAGTGTCTAAAGATGGTGTTTCTGTTTATGGATCGAATATAGAGGCAATAAAAAGTCTTGAAAGTCTAACGGATAAACAAGGGGTAATGAGGGTTTTGGGATTATTAAAATACTTTAATAAATACATACCCAATTTTTCAAAACTTACCTATAAAATTAGACAGTTAATTAAAAACAATGTTGAGTTTAATTGGAGTAATGATTGTGAAAAAGACTTCATATTATTAAAGCACATTATTTCTAGTGCTCCCACCTTGGCAATATTTGACCCCAAAAATAAAATCATTATTCAGACTGATGCATCTAGTGAGGGTCTTGGTTGTTGTTTGTTGCAGGAAGGGGCTCCAGTTGCATTTGCCTCTAGAGCTCTGACTAATTCTGAACAAAGATACGCTCAATAGAAAAGGAGCTGTTAGCGGTCTTATTTTCATGTGAAAAATTTCACTTTATTTATGGTTATAATGTTAATATACAGAGTGACCATCTCCCATTAATCCCGATATTTAATAAAAAAATGGATAAGGTTTCTAATAGGCTCCAGAGAATGTTGTTAAGACTCTTGAAATATAATATTAATATTAAATATGAGCCAGGTAAGGAAATGTATGTGGCTGACACCCTCTCTAAGGCATTTCTAAAAAATAAAGTGGATGATGATCCAGAGATGTCATACATTATTCATTCACTGTATAATAATGTACAAATGAGTGATAAAAGAAAAAATCAGTTTCAAATATACACAGCAGAGGACAGAATTTTGTCCCAAGTAATGAAATATGTAGAATCAGGTTGGCCTGTTTTTAAAAAGTTAGACCATAGCTTAAAACACTTTTTCAAAATCAAAGGTAATATTTTTATTTCTAATAATTTGTTATTTTATGAAGAGAAAATTGTCCAAATATTTTTTGGATATAGCAGTGTCAAACTTCCGCAGGAACTTTTTGGAATGTTCCAGCCCGGGTAGGCACCGCCAGAGTGCTTCTCTTTCGGTTTCCTCTTTCTTCCGAAATTCTTTCTTATAGGAGCATTTCCCTACACCACAGAAAGGCTCCGGGCCAATAACGGGTGTTTGTGCTCCTTTCCTGGCAAGTGTATTGGCCTCTTTATTTCCCGTGATTCCCGAGTGGCCAGGAACCCAGATTAAAGAGACCCTGTTATTCTTGTTTAATTCATCAAGATTTCATCGGCACTCGCATTCCAACTTTGAGTCAATGACATGGGAGCTCAATGCGTTGATAGCTGTTTGACTATCAGAATGGATCGATATGTCACATTTCTAATAGTTTCTTTCTAGGTTCAGTTCCACGCATCTTTCGATCGCAAGTATTTCTGCCTGAAAGACGCTCGGGAAGGAACCTAACGATAATGATTATCTGGTGCCAGGCGCAAATACTCCAGCGCCCGCTCCAGTGGTGTGGTTTTTGAACCAACTGTATACCATCTAATGATGTTTTCTTTGAGAGTTTGGGTGGTGTATTCCCTTTCCCAGTCTCTCCTCTTATTTACCATCGTAGTGAAATTCTTTTCGATACTTACTTTCTTGATCATTTCGTCACTGGGAAGATTCGCTGATGAGATGTATTTTGTTAGAGAGGACCAGGCTCCCTGATTTTTAATACTCTCATTGCCTTAACCTTCCTTAGATATTCTAAGAATTGCCTCTTGGGCAGATCTTTCTATCGCCAGATGTAGAAGTGTGAGATCTGTAATAATCTCAAGTGCCCTAGTTGGACATGTTCTCATAGCTCCAGTGATGCACACACAGGCAAGCCTTTGAACTTTGTCGAGGGTCTTCCTCGTGCTGTATTGACTTGTTTTTGCATGCCAAAGTATTGCCCCATTCGTAATTGCTGGTCTCACATCCATCACAGTATTTTTGGGTTACAGCCCCAATTCTTACCATCTAGATTTCTGCACTCCATCAAAGCTCTTATTGCTTCACTAGCAGTTATTATTACGCTTATTCCACAGAAGCTTACTGATTTTAATTCTATGATTTCCCCAAAAGATGGTACAAAAAGAAGGTACAAAAAGAATGATATATCAAAACTCAGGGTTTTTGGAAGCCAATCGTGGGCTGTTATACTACCAAGACAAAATAAATTAGAGAGGCGTGCAGCCTTGTATTTATAGTACGATATACCGGTTCAGGGTACAGACTATGAAACTATGAAGAAAATGAAGTTTTTTGTTCTCGAGATGTCAGATTTAATGAAGACCAATTATGATGGTATAATAAAAAATATGGAAAACAAGATCATTGTACAGATTCATGAAGATAAAATGCGACGTGAGCATGAAGAAAATGAACAGTATGAAGGAGAAAATGAAGAAGTACCAGAAGCAAGACAACATGAGAATATACCTGAAGTGTATGAAAAAGAGTCCGAGAATTTGGGAGAATATATACCAATAACAGAAACAAGTAGGGGAAAAAAAATAACTGCACCAAAATATTTAAATGAATACAAAACCTACACTGCATACTGCCTTATATCAACAAACGAAACTGATCCTGAAAGATATGAAGAAGCAATAAAAAAGAAAGGATGGAAAGAAGCTATCCAAAAAGAACCAGAGGCTCATGATAAGTTAAATACATGGACCGAAACAGAACTACCAAAAGGACAAAAAGCAATACAAACAAAATGGGTTTTTAGAAGCAAAGAAGACGGCACCAAGAAAGCGAGAATCGTAGCCAAAGGTTTTCAAGTTAAAGGCGAAGATCCTTTTGAGCCATTTTACTCACTGTAGCCATAATATCTACAATTAGATTAATGTTGTCAGTGGCGTTACAAAAGGGTTATATTATTCGACAATTAGACATTCCAACGGCTTTCCAGAATGGAATATTGGAAAATGCAGTTTTTATTTATGCCCCATTGGGGCTAGAGACAAGATCGCCAATATTAAAATTGAATAGAGCTTTATATGGGCTTAAAGAGTCTCCAAAGGTTTGGAACGATACCTTTAACGATTTTGCTATTAGAAATAAATTTAGAAGGTCAATCTATGACCGTTGTGTGTATTACACTGACAAAGTCTGGATACTTATTTATGTAGATATTTTACTTATGGGACAAGAAAATGATGTCGAAGAAACTGTTAAACTATTAAAACAATATTTTCAAGCAAAAGAACTTTTTGGGTATGAAAATAGCTAGAACAGAAAACCAACTAAAAATCGACCAAGAAAAGTTTATAGGGAAGCTGCTATGGAAGAATGAAATCCCAAAATAACTCCAATGGAAAAATGATTCCACTACATCGAAACTGAAATTGTACATGATGTCTCATATCGTCAGTTAATAGGCGGATTAATGTATCTTGCAACAACTAGCAGATCTGACATAGGATTTGCAAAGGGGTTTCATGGCTGGAAGTGTTCTTTTCCGGGTAAATGGAATTACTATGGTCTTGTTTGGGTTAATGTTTAGCCCCACTGACAAACATGATTGCTCAATAATTCTGAGGCCCTTTTGTAATAAATCACACAAGGTGAACTTGCCTCTGACTATTAGAACTATGTCATCAGCATAGCCCACACATTCGAAGCCAAGCTCCGTTAGCCTGAAAGAGCAACTCATCTACTACGAGGCTTCATAGAATGGGAGATATCACTCCCCCTTGAGGTGTCCCGTGAATGGCTTTAACAGAGGTGGTTTGATTCCCCACCTGTGTCTCAGCTATCCTCGTTGTCAACAACTCATACATATATTTTACAATGGTTTCATTTACTCCTCGCCTTTTTAGTGCTTCTGTTAGTATACAGAGTCTATATGTCCTTCAGACTAACTTTTATTTTATGGATAGTTGTGATCATTGCTCTACGGGGTATGACAGATGTAAAAATTAAATTCATCAGGGAATTGTCAAAAAGATTAAGTACCGAAAAGAATAATAAAAACTGCTTACAATTTGAAGTGGTTATTTGTAAACACAATAGATTCTTTGACAGACACATGAGTTGTGTTGTCAAAGGCCCCAGATATATCCAGGAATGCGCACATTGGGATTTCTTTGCTGTTTAGAATTCTCAGGATTTTTTACTTACTGCTGCCTCACGCCGTGTTTCGTAATGAAAATGACTTACTCAGAAAGTCGGGCAGACGGTCGGGCACTATCAACTCACTTGACTTTAAAAATTATCAATTTAACAAACTTTTAGCATCAAACTCGGTACTAGAGTACTTATACGGAAGAAGCTCTTTTTCCGGAAAAATAAACTGTAGCGGAAAACAAAATTGTGACACGCGGTAGCAGATCGCAAACAGCAGCAGGTAGGCAGAGCGTTCGGTTTTTGGAATTTATAATTTAATTCCTACCTAAAATTTTTGGCGTTAACGATGGTGAAGGAATTAACTTGAAATCAATTTACTTCGTCCTCGATAATTTGAATTTTTGAAAAGCGGAATTTAATAATTTCTTTTACATTTCTTAGATATTTCATGTCTTTGGAATTACTAATAAAATAGATACTTAAAGTAATGCTACGGGACTGAAACGGTACCAGAAATTAAAGTTGGAAAGTAAGTAACGAGTTATATACACTTATTAAAATCAAAATACCATCGGAGACAAAACAAAATTGATCCAAAATGTTTCGAAAAAAATAACTCGTTGCAGTATATTCTCCAGGTTCTCTGTTCTGATGCAGTTATCCACTACTTTCTCCATCGTTTTGAGTAGAAACGATGTTAGGCAGATGGGTCTAAAAGATCGGGGATCAGTCCCATCTTTTTTCCCCATGTTTGGTATGAAGTTTACCCTTTCCCTTCTCCATTTTCTAGGTATTACACCCACTGCTAGACTGCTTCTTGTTATCTTCAGTAGGTGAGGAAAAATCTCCTGTATCCCTTGCTGCAGGAGTGCTGGAAATATTCTATCCACTCCTGGTGATTTATATGGTTGAAAGGTACTTATTGCCCATTCCAACCGTTGTCTGGTAAAAATTTTCTTAGCAATGTCCCAATCTTCCTTGCGTGGTTTTTTGGTGTAATTCATTGCTATTTCAGTGCTTGTTGCTGGTTCACTACCTGGAAAGTGGGTTCTAAGAAGAAGAATCGATCGCTCCTCTTCATCTTCCGTGTATGATCCGTCTGGCTTTTCAGCTACATTGTGGGGTTAATTCCCCCATTTGCCATGGCCTTTTGTATTCTGGCAGCTGTGTGAGTGGAAGTGATCTTTTCATAAAAGGCTTGAAAATTAAGCCTTTTGACCTTCCGAATCTCTTTATTGTACTGAGTAAGCTTCTCCATGTACCCCTGCCAATTACCGTCACGTTTGGCTCTATTAAAGAGCCGACGGATCTCTTTTCTGAGGTTCGACAGCTTCTCATTCCACCAAGGAGCATCCTTTTCTGAAGGAGCTTTTGACAGTGGGCAACTGGAATGAAAATCTTCCATTATTGCCTCACTCATCTGTTCGACTCTTTGTTCCAGGTCGTAGTGTGGGTGATTTACCCATTAACTTCGACGTGTTCCAAATTGTCCTTCAGATTGGTCTTGTAGAGAGACCAATCAGTATTTCTAGGATTTCGGATTGTAGGAATCCAGGTATTATCTACCACTATCCTATGGTCGGAAAGTGATGGCTCGCTCATCACCCTCCAATCTTTTATATTTTTCCTAGCAGCAACATTAACAGTTGATACCTCCAGGACCTCTTCTCTTGCTCTTGTGACAAAAGTGTGTTTAAGGTCTCAAGATTATTTGCTAAGAGATATTCGCCTTTGGCGTTGTTGTTAGTACTTCCCCACACGCTATTGTGTGCGTTGGCATTACAACCAATTATGATTGGCAACCGGCTGCTATTGCAGTGTCTCACTAGCTCTTGCACGTCTGGCGGTGTCATCGGCCCGTCTCCAACGAAGTAGGCAGAGGCAATGACGATGTCTCTGTAGATACCCCCAATGTTGAGGTGAACCATGATTGGAAAAAGGTCCCGTGAGACGTATTCTAAAACATGTATATTTTATGTTATTTCTTATGATTACATAGGCATGCGGAGATACTTGGATTTGATCATAAATCAATTTAGAATCCTTGCATGCCAAACCTTTGACTTGGCCTTCTTTGTTGATCCATGGTTCTTGGTTCAGTACAATATCCAGTTGTAGTTTAGTGAACAACCTTGCAAGCACGGCTGAAGCTCTCTTCGCGTGATGCAGGTTAATCTGAGCTACATTCGTGAACGTGAATTATTATGGATGAGAGAGCCGAGTTACTCAGCTTCTATTATTTATCTTTCTATATCTTTATCTCTCCCTGACCCTCCTCGACCACCATGGCAATATCTTCCTCGAAGTTCGAGCTGGTTTCTTGATCTCGAGTCAGACCCTCGACCCCCAGGCTGCTCCACCTAGTTTCCCGGGATGCAGAGGCGATCTCCGCATCCCTAGTCATCCTAGCAAAGCCGGAGGAGATCTAGGGCTGACCCAAGGTCAAGCTTTCGCCTTTTTCCAGAGGTTCGGGATGTGGAGGGTATCTCCATGTCCTTTGGATCCTCCGCGGGGTTCTCTTTTTTCCCAGCCTCGAGACAGTGATACGCCCAAAACGGAAATTTAGCGCGTTATCTCCTGCCTTCAGAGCCTCCCCAGATTGGTGATCGATCCCAATCATGAGGATAGTTCCCTGTCCCTCTTTTTTAGAGTTGAGGGTCTTCAAAGCCCCAGTAGTGAGGATGAAGTTCTGAACCTCGACAAGTCGTAGGATCTTCTCCAATTTCATGTCGTGGCTTCTTGGGAAGAACACAGTTATGGTGACCGGCTTTGGGATGTCGTCTCCACTTCTAGCCACCAATTCGGGCCCTTCCCAAGAGTTTAATTTCGGCGCTGACCTCATGAGTCAGTCTGCCGATTCTTGGAACCCACAGTCCACCAGTATCATTCCACAACGGAAATGGATACCTGAGAAGTGGATCCCCTTCTCCTTGTTCTGGCACAGCTCTTCCACCAGAGTGTCTTCCAGGGTGGAAAGCTGCTCTGCTTTAAGGATGACTCCAGTATAATCCTTGGGCAATATTCCCACCCTGAAAGCCTTCTCTGTTTTAACAGCTGCTGCGTAACCAGTGGCTTGCTCGGTTACCGTTGCAGCTGTTTATGGTTTTCTACTAAGAGGTCGCTGCGGAGGAGTGATATGCTCCGGGCCTCTATTCAGCTTTACCTTCCCCGTTGGTGGTTCCTTCGGGGGGGTTGGGCGCTGAATAATCTGCTTCCTGGCCTCTTCAGGGGATATTCCCTGATTGAGGAGTCGCAGGTATTTCCGCACCCCTGCTTCACTGAGATCTCTTCTCAGTGGGTCGTCTATGCCGCCCGGTTCTCCCAGTTTTGGGAGGTCGAACGGCATACGACCTTTGTGCCGTTTGGCCTTTTTTCCCTTTGTAAGGTGCCCGGATGAAGGGGTGGAAGTTTTCTCGACTACTTTTCCGGTGGAAGTTTTCCTTTCTCTCTCCATAAGTGGTCCCACGAGAAGCTAGGGTCATTACGGTCCACCGCTGCAGAGCCTGCATGCAGGGGTAAGGGGTTTAATACAATGGAGTTGCCCCCGGTGCTCCAAGGTCGAAACCAGTAAGGACTATTCTCGTATATAGCCACACATTCTTCGGCCTGGTTTCCCACCTTGACTAGGTTTTTAATGAGGTTGTCTCCTCTTTGTCCGGGCAGTATAGCCAAGACCCCTCCATCCCACTGGCCCGCGAGACTTGACCACTGACAGTCAGGAGACATTGGTATAACAGGTGGTTTCGAGGTAAGCTCGAAATTTCACCCGGCATCATAACCCTGTGTGCAATCCCTTAGCCACGATACTACAGCTGGGACAGGTAAAGCTGGTCCGTGCTAGGGTATTCGAGGGCTGCCAGTTGAGTTTTTAGACACAACGAGCCCGCTGTTATTTTCCCGCAGACCTCCTACTCATATAAAATCATCTCGGAGACCCCTCCTATCCTATACTACAATGGATGTATGCCATGATTGTGAGATCAGCAATCACATATGAGGCCAAAGCAGGTCAGAAGAGCACGAGGAAGACCCTTGAGAAAGTTCAAAGGCTTGCCTGTGTGTGCATCACTGGAGCTATGAGAATGTGCCCTAGTAGGGTACTTGAGATCATTACGGATCTTACACTTCTGCATCTAGTGAAAGATCACCTCAAAAGGCAATTCTTAGAATATCTAGGCAAGGTTCAGGCAATAAAAATATTAAAAATCTGGGAGCCTGGTCCTCTCTTACAAAATACATCTGATCTGTGAATCTTCTCAGTGCCGAAATGATCAAGATAGTAAGCATTGAAGAGAACTTCACAACGATGCTATGTAAGAGGGAAAACTGGGAAAAGGAATACATCGCCCAAACTCTCGAAGGAAACATCATCAGATAGTTCAAAAACCATCACATGAGTTGGCAATGGAGTATTCGGTGGTAGCACTTGATACTCATAGTTAGTCCGAGCGTCTTTCAGGCAGAAATGTTTGCAATCGAAAGATGCGTGGAAATTAATCTATAAAGAAACTATCAGAAATGTGACATAGCGATTCATGCTGTCAAGCAGTTATCAAAACATTGATCTCTCATGTTATTGACTCAAAGCTAGTATGGGAGTGACGAGGAAAAATTGATAAAATCGGCAAGAATAACAAAGGAGGATCTCTTTAGTCTGGGTTCCTGGCCACTCAGGAATCAAAGGAAATGAAGAGGCCAATAGACTTGCCAGGAAAGGAGCACGAACTCCTTTTTTTGACCAGGAGGGGTAGGAATATTGTATTATACGAGTGTGCAATTTAATTTGTGATCAAAATTATTATTGCACGATAACGCTTTTCATGGAACTCTGCACACCTTACACATTTAACGAGGAAAGCCCATATATGTTTGAATTTTCCACCGTTTCCTGCCTTGCATGAACAACTATGAATTTTTTTATAAAACAGCTCTTAGAAAATTGTCATTTAACTTCGTGGGGGATTGAATCAATAACACTTGATTGTATGAAACGTCAATTAAATCAGCGTTTATTCTAATTTTACCACTTAAAATGAGATGTTCTGTATTCAACACATTTTTGCCCTCTCTGCTACCCATTTGGAATTAGCATTTCCTTTTAACTATAACACGTATTCCGAAATACTCAGTTTCATATTGTCTGACATTAACTCGCCTGAAAATCAAATATATAGTAAAATAGGTAATAGCCTTTTTCTCTACAATTATTAAAAACCAAAACCAAGTCTAAAACACTGAAGACAACCTCTAAAAACATTAATTATATACACAAAACATCATAACATTAACAAATAGCAATGTATATTAAGTAGTTTCCGCTAGTCACCATCGTGGCACTGAAGCCTATTAGACAATGGTTCTAATGAACAGTCGCCGTCTTCTCTGCAATCTCCATCACACTATTGTAATGAGGACTGCATAATACTCAATAACTTAAATTTTTTGAGGTTGGAATACGGTTTTTCAAATTTCATTTATTTTCAAACAAAAATGGTAAAAGCTGTTTTAATAGATTTGAGTGGTACCTTACACATAGAAAATCAAGCAATAGCCGGATGCGCTGAGGCTTTAAAAAGGTAAATATTCTTATTCTACTTTCTTTAAACAAAATTTATTTAATAGTAATTACATTTTAGGCTCCGAGAGAAAGAGCTGTATATAAAGTTTGTGACAAATACTACGAAAGAAAGCAAAAGAGTTCTTCATCAAAGATTAACACAATTAGGATTTGACGTAAACAAGGAAGATATTTTAAGCTCTTTGTCCGCTGCACGAAATCTAATTGATCAACGTAATTTAAAACCTATGTTAATGCTTGAACAAGCTGCGTTAGAGGATTTTGAAGGAGTAGCATGTCCCACAACTGACACTCCAAACGCTGTAGTTGTTGGTCTTGCACCAACAGAATTTCATTATGAAAAATTAAATGAGGCGTTCAGGTAAATACATTAAATTAAACGTTAACGTTATAGAACTGCGTTATTAGTGTTGCCAGACGTCCCGTATTTCAGGCATAATTTTAAACGTCCCGCCAGGACAGCATTTGTCCTGTCTTTTGACCATTTTCGATTAATTAGTTTAATTACTTAAAATTTTAATGCAATCAATAAACAGGGGTGCCAGCCAATAATACGCGAGGTTTTGTTTTTCATTTTATCATCAGTATTTCATCCCACAGATGTCCATTGTTGGGCATATGTAGACCCCCGCAATGATTTTTATGATAAGTGGCCCAAACAGCCACTACTGGTAATCCGTTCGTTTTTCATTTATCCGGCGTAAAAAAATGAAATCCCGTTTTTTTGCATAATTCAGCAATACAGTTAAAAAATCTTTCAACCCCCTCATGCGTAATTCTTATTTGATAGTAAAAATCTTATTTCTAGTGAAAACGATCTGCCTATTATTTATTAACTTTATTTGTTACATTGTTAATCAAACCTTGTTTGGTGACAGGTTCCTACCACACCATTTTCATATATTTCTCACAAATTCGGAATAAATCGTCTATATTTGTTATATTATTTTTGATGTTATACATACATATCCCTTCTCAGGAACAACAACTACGCAAGTACACATTACACTAATGTTGTCAAATATGGATTTTTAAAACACTTTCATAATGAAGTTAACTAGAAAATTGTTGAATACATATATTTAACCCTTAAATATTTTTCATAACTGCTTAATTGAATTTACTTTTAGATATAACTTTTGGTTTTTGGTAACACAAACATTTAGATTCTATTCAGGTCTTAGAAGTTTGCAATCTTCTATTTACGTTATTATTCTTTCAATTTTTTAACACAATTTCTAAATAGGTTTTATGTTGGTAGGTAAGACTATCATTAAGGAAACTTAGAAAAGAATTGGTATATATATTTTTTTATTGATACCAGTAATAGGCCAAGCTACAGAGAATTTTTCATGTAAAAAGTGTTAGTAGAAAACCAGTTGCACCATCGTTTAGAAAATAGTTTCATATGATATAGTGAGATGTTTTTCACTCGACTTTATTATTCATAACTTTTTTATTAACAATTTTATGAAAAAAATCGCTTTATGTTTGGGGTAATTGGGGTAATCGTGATGGGATCAAGAAGAGAACGAAAACACGAAGCCTTCGGTTAGTATTAGTTTTTAATATAAGCTTTATATGTGCAAAAAGTAGGCACTGTCCGATGCATAGTTTTTAATCTGTGGCCATTTGAATTTTTTACAATGGCAATTCCCGGGCGAGCCTGAATGCGACAGGTATGGTCCAATTTCAATTTTCAAAAACGATTTCGAAAGGATAATTTTCATACTTCAAAACGTTCATCTTGGTTTTCTGATATTCTTATTTGCTGATGAGATATTCAAATGAAAAGATCATGAAATAGCGCACGCAACAGTTGCAAATAGCGATTAATTAACGATTAATCAAATAATCTACAGTACCTTGATTAATTGATTAATTCTAATATTTGTCTACTTGAAAGAGACACACATTAATTTAACTTCAAAATTATAAAATGTGGAAAAAATACATGTGCTAGCTATTTTTATGGTTTCTTTGAGGCATTTTTTATAATTTAGACGAAATTTTATTTAAAAATATCAAAATTATGTCACTATTTAAAAGTATAGTTTGGTTTCATTTGATTCGAGGGGCGGCCAACTCACTCAAAAGTGTACAAAGATTTATCAAATCTTTTGATTTAAAGATTTAAAATGGGATTTACCATTTATCTAAGGATTGCAAATTAATTCACCAATGATTTAAAGATTTGAAACACGATTTATCAGTGATTTAAAGATTTAAACATTCACACACCGATTTAAAAAATTTACTATTTGATTTAATGGGACTGAACTCATTTTTAGGTACTTGATTTTTATTTTATAATAAGTATGTTGAAATTATTTTACTCTGGTTTTAGTTTCAAATCTTATTACATTTACAATAATGCGATATTATTGTTAAAAACAATTTCAAACTTTTGAGATAAAAAGGAGAAATATATATTTATTTTAAAAGTAAATTGGTAATGTAGTTAGTGTACCCTGGTTTTCAATAAAATAAAATGCTTCTTAAGACGAGGTTGTTCTAATAAAACAGCAAACATTTCAAGCTCCAACGATTCAAAAACTAAAATATGATTTTAATGTATCCTCACATTTTCGTTCAAAATAGATGATTTCGGAACTCATAACGAATTTTTTGACCACGTGGTTTCACTTGTGGAGGGTCCAATATTCCAATTATATCTTTTCATTGACATGACAGTAATATATTCCTTCTGGGCATTTGACTACAAAAGAATCGCCCATTTTAAGATTATGAATTCCCGGGAATTTATGATTTTAAAGTAAGATAGCTCCAAATGATATTGTTTAATAGGTAGAATGCATTATAGAGATGATAAAATGAAGCCCATTTACTTTATAAAAGTCATAGAAAAAATTACAAAAACAAAATTTGGGAATTTATGATTTAACGACACAGTATTTTTAAACATTAAATTAATTTACAAATTTACTGATTCTGTGGTTAAATAAAACACAAACATCTTTCAACCCCCTCATGCGTAATTCTTATTTGATAGTAAAAATCTTATTTCTAGTGAAAACGATCTGCCTATTATTTATTAACTTTATTTGTTACATTGTTAATCAAACCTTGTTTGGTGACAGGTTCCTACCACACCATTTTCATATATTTCTCACAAATTCGGAATAAATCGTCTATATTTGTTATATTATTTTTGATGTTATACATACATATCCCTTCTCAGGAACAACAACTACGCAAGTACACATTACACTAATGTTGTCAAATATGGATTTTTAAAACACTTTCATAATGAAGTTAACTAGAAAATTGTTGAATACATATATTTAACCCTTAAATATTTTTCATAACTGCTTAATTGAATTTACTTTTAGATATAACTTTTGGTTTTTGGTAACACAAACATTTAAATTCTATTCAGGTCTTAGAAGTTTGCAATCTTCTATTTACGTTATTATTCTTTCAATTTTTTAACACAATTTCTAAATAGGTTTTATGTTGGTAGGTAAGACTATCATTAAGGAAACTTAGAAAAGAATTGGTATATATATTTTTTTATTGATACCAGTAATAGGCCAAGCTACAGAGAATTTTTCATGTAAAAAGTGTTAGTAGAAAACCAGTTGCACCATCGTTTAGAAAATAGTTTCATATGATATAGTGAGATGTTTTTCACTCGACTTTATTATTCATAACTTTTTTATTAACAATTTTATGAAAAAAATCGCTTTATGTTTGGGGTAATTGGGGTAATCGTGATGGGATCAAGAAGAGAACGAAAACACGAAGCCTTCGGTTAGTATTAGTTTTTAATATAAGCTTTATATGTGCAAAAAGTAGGCACTGTCCGATGCATAGTTTTTAATCTGTGGCCATTTGAATTTTTTACAATGGCAATTCCCGGGCGAGCCTGAATGCGACAGGTATGGTCCAATTTCAATTTTCAAAAACGATTTCGAAAGGATAATTTTCATACTTCAAAACGTTCATCTTGGTTTTGTGATATTCTTATTTGCTGATGAGATATTCAAATGAAAAGATCATGAAATAGCGCACGCAACAGTTGCAAATAGCGATTAATTAACGATTAATCAAATAATCTACAGTACCTTGATTAATTGATTAATTCTAATATTTGTCTACTTGAAAGAGACACACATTAATTTAACTTCAAAATTATAAAATGTGGAAAAAATACATGTGCTAGCTATTTTTATGGTTTCTTTGAGGCATTTTTTATAATTTAGACGAAATTTTATTTAAAAATATCAAAATTATGTCACTATTTAAAAGTATAGTTTGGTTTCATTTGATTCGAGGGGCGGCCAACTCACTCAAAAGTGTACAAAGATTTATCAAATCTTTTGATTTAAAGATTTAAAATGGGATTTACCATTTATCTAAGGATTGCAAATTAATTCACCAATGATTTAAAGATTTGAAACACGATTTATCAGTGATTTAAAGATTTAAACATTCACACACCGATTTAAAAAATTTACTATTTGATTTAATGGGACTGAACTCATTTTTAGGTACTTGATTTTTATTTTATAATAAGTATGTTGAAATTATTTTACTCTGGTTTTAGTTTCAAATCTTATTACATTTACAATAATGCGATATTATTGTTAAAAACAATTTCAAACTTTTGAGATAAAAAGGAGAAATATATATTTATTTTAAAAGTAAATTGGTAATGTAGTTAGTGTACCCTGGTTTTCAATAAAATAAAATGCTTCTTAAGACGAGGTTGTTCTAATAAAACAGCAAACATTTCAAGCTCCAACGATTCAAAAACTAAAATATGATTTTAATGTATCCTCACATTTTCGTTCAAAATAGATGATTTCGGAACTCATAACGAATTTTTTGACCACGTGGTTTCACTTGTGGAGGGTCCAATATTCCAATTATATCTTTTCATTGACATGACAGTAATATATTCCTTCTGGGCATTTGACTACAAAAGAATCGCCCATTTTAAGATTATGAATTCCCGGGAATTTATGATTTTAAAGTAAGATAGCTCCAAATGATATTGTTTAATAGGTAGAATGCATTATAGAGATGATAAAATGAAGCCCATTTACTTTATAAAAGTCATAGAAAAAATTACAAAAACAAAATTTGGGAATTTATGATTTAACGACACAGTATTTTTAAACATTAAATTAATTTACAAATTTACTGATTCTGTGGTTAAATAAAACACAAACACTGTTTAAAATAAAAAATATCATAGTACAGTAGAACTCCAATTATCCGAACTCCGACTATCCGAATCGCCGATTATCCGAATCACTTTCAGAAAAAAATTTGTCCAAAAAAAGTCTAAGTGCGCTATTATTCTTCCCCCCGCGAAGCCAGTGTTTGCGCGTTCGCTCACTATTATCCTTCCCTCCGCGAAGTCAGTGTAGGCACAACACGTGGTATGAGTCCCCACTCCAGTTCCGGCGCATTGCAGTCACGGCGCACCTGTCATTGTTTGTTTTGATTGTAGTCAGTGTGCTATTGACCTTGCTCGAGGACGCTACTCTTTCGCTACGGCTTACTTTTGTTTGTGCGTGTACAATACTGTATTGTTTTTTACCATGGCTTCGAAAAGAAAACGTGTTGTGCTATCGTTAGCGGACAAACTGAAAATTATAGAGCAACTCGATAAAGGTGTAACGGGTAGGAAGTTGTCTGAGATTTATGGTGTTGGTCAAGCAACAATTTGTGACATTAAAAACAGTAAGTCAACACTTTTAAACTTTGTTTCGGTGCTTGAAAATGAAGATGGAAGTTCCTCCAGGAAAACAATGAAGACAGCAACCAACAAAAATTTGGAAGATGCCGTGTTTAAATGGTTTTTGCAGCAACGTTCTATGGGAAATCCGATTTCAGGTCCAATCCTTTGTGAAAAAGCCAAAATCTTAGCAGAAAAGCTTGGTTATTCATCTTTTAAGGCTAGTACCGGCTGGCTAAGGAACTTTAAATTCAGGCATGGTGTACGCCAGTTAGATTTGGCTGGTGAGAAGCTTTCAGCAGACTCTGCAGCTGCTGAAAATTTTATTGAAAAATTTAAAACTGCAGCAGAATCCTATGATCCGGAGTTTGTTTATAATGCCGATGAAACTGGCCTTGTTTGGAAAGCATTACCAAAAACCACTTTGGCTTCTAAAAGGGAATCTAGTGCCCCTGGACATAAGGTCAGTAAAGAACGTGTTACAGTGGTTAACTGTGCCAACTCCACTGGAAATCATAAACTACCACTTCTTTTGATAGGAAAATCAAATAATCCAAGAGCATTTAAAAACGTAAAAAAACTTCCACTCTTCTACAAAAGTCAACCCAAGGCCTGGATGACTGCAGCTTTGTTTACCGAATGGTATGATGAAGTGTTTATTCCTGAAGTGAAAAAGCACCAAAAATCGGTGGGAAAAGAAGGCAGTAAGGTGCTTTTAATTGTTGATAACGCACCCACTCATCCTACAGCAGAACTGTTGGAAAGAGAGAATGGGCAGTTTAAAACGACGTTTTTGCCTCCCAATGTTACAAGTTTGCTGCAACCCATGGACCAGTCTGTTATTGAAACAATGAAGCGCCATTACAGAAGGCAACTGCTGAGAAAACTGCTGATCGAAGGTGCTGAAGATGAAGAATTGGTTTTGGCAAATAATAGCAAAATAAATTTAAAGGACTGCTGTTACATGGTAGCGGAAGCTTGGAGTTTGGTTACGGCAGTGACGCTAAGACGTGCGTGGAATAAACTGAAAGGCCTACCGTCTGAGAAGAACAAAAAAAAACGAATCTGAAGAAAATGAGAAACAAGAAAATGGAGAGGATGAAGATGATGAAGATGCGTTGCCACTAGAGGAAATAAGAAAAATTATTGTAAAAATTCCTGGTTGTACAGAAGTAAGTGCTGAAGATGTAGGAGAGTGGATGGCTTGTGACACGTCGGACCCTGGTTTTCAAATTCTCAATGATGATGAAATTGTTGAAAGTGTGAGAGAAGATGTTGAAGTGGAAGTGGAAGTGGAAGAAGAACTTTCTGCTGATGTTGAAGTAGACGCTGGACCATCAGCTAGTGAAGCATTTGCCGGCCTCGAGACTGCTTTGAAGTGGATGGAGCGTCAGCCCGAGTGTGACCACTTGCAACTGCTCACCGTCAAGCGAATGCGTGACCTGGCTGCCCGAAAAGGATGAAGACCGCAAAACAGCTCACATTGACGGAGATGTTTGAAAAACAATGATTTTTATTTCTAAACTTGTACATGAGTACATTTTATTTATATTTAAAACATGTGAAAATATCATGTTTCTTTCATTTAATTCAATAAAAAAATAGTGCAATATCAAAACGTAGCTTTTTTTCTCTCCAATGGCAATTTTTTTAAAAAAACTCCGAATATTTGATTTTCCGAATGGGTCCCGGTCCCCATTAATTCGGATAATTGGAGTTCTACTGTATAATGAAATAAAACTAGAAAAAATTACATTTTTTTAGCAATTTAAAAAAGTTATTATGCTAACAGTCCTCATTGCTGTCGATTGCTTCCTCCTCTTCTCCCTCGGGAAATTCAGGAAATCCAGTGAAGTCTTCGTCATCGCTTTCCCCCACTTCCATCACATCAGTTTCCTCTTCCACATTACCTACGGTATCTTAATTTTCACCTTTTCTGTCACTCGGGGTTTCGCTGGTTTTGCTCTTCTTGGGAGTTTGTTTGGTTGGAGACAGATTCATCAACCTCCAGTTATAGGATAAGTGCTTTAACTTTGCAGCACGCTCGGTCGTGAGGCGGTTTCTTTTCTTTGAATGTATCCATGAGAACGTACTAAATGTACGCTCCGTGGCAGCAGAAGTGACGGGAGCTCCCAAAATTCAGATGGCAATGTCTGCCAAGGGACATGTGCCTCTTAGTCCTCTCCACCAATTTAAAGGCCTAATAATCCTCTCCTTATCTTCAAAGCCTTCCCAAAGGAATTGTTTTGAAAATAGGCCTTCCAAATTCATTTGTTTAGCACAATCACAAATAAACCCAATGGCAGTCAACAATTGTTCTGGAGTGAGCATACTCCCCCGTATTTTAGGATCTAACAAGTATGCAGCTAGGTGAATGTCTCCGATGCCAAAACTTTTTCTTTCCTGAAACTTGTCCATTATATTTTTTTCTTCAGATTTCTGGAGGGGAGATGATGGTAAGTTTTCTACTAAACTTTTCTCAAGCTCATCGAGCTTTCTTACTACTCGGTGAATCTGTGGTTCATTTGATTCTATGGAGGTTATAAGATGAACGATTGGTTCAAGTAGATTGATCATCTTTTCGACCCTTGTCCAAAATACACCATCATCAAGGAGTTTTCTTTCCATTGATGGCTCCAATTCAGCCTTTTCATCGACTGCCAATGTTTGTAGAACTACTGTTTGATTTCAGGCTCTGCAAACAAAAAAGGTGGCTTCCCCATCGAGTCTCTGCCCAGGCAGCTTAAGAGAAATCCTGTCTAAATTTTTTCCCAGCCGAAATTTAGTCAAAAAGAGCTTTCAAAATGTGATTGTTTTTTATCGTCTTAATAATTCCTGTCACATCACTGAAGAAACCTTTAACAGTTTGACATCCTAAAATATCACCACATAGTAAATTAAGTAGGTGAGCAATGCAACCCAGTGAGGTAATATGGGGATATTTTTCCTTCACTAAGGCTAAACCTGCCTTCATATTTGCGGCATTGTCAGCAATAACCACTAAAAATTTCTCTGGCCCATACTTCTCAATGACTAAGCCAATGATGTCAGCCAGATAATCAGCATTGTGTCTCTCAGCTTTTGTCATTTTAAAATCTACAAAATATGGCTCTGGCTTTGATATAACAAAGTTGATTATACTCTCATTCCTTATATTACTCCACCCATCGCATTGAAGATGTATATTTTTGGTTTCCTTAATTTCCTTACTTATCTGTTCTTTCATCTCAGTATATTGGGCATCTAGGTAAGTAGTGGACATACGGAATCTTGATGGCAACTTGTATGCAGGTCTCAATTTTTGGAAAAATTCTATCCATAGAGGGTGCTCCACGAGCGATAATGGTGATCCGCTTATAAACACTGCTTTTGCCAAAGACTGGTTGAGCATTTCTAGCAAAAAAACCACAACAGATTACTTTTGAAGAATTATAAATTTAACAATGAATGTAAAATCTATTTTTTACAAATAAAATAAGATCGGGTTCCTACGCCGACTCCGATTTTCATTAGCATTGAAACTATACCCCGATAATCAGCTGACACTGTAAACACATCTAATAACATTGGTATCGGAATCGGAATAAGCTTCGGAACCAGCCGCCATTATGGACGCACCGTTATAGTAGGAGTAGGCCTATAACTTTCACAGTTAATTAATTTAAAGATGCATTTATATCATACAAAATTTGAGTCACATTATTTGATACATTTTTTAGTTTTTGTTATTGTAAAAACCATTACTTTTTCAATATAGGTATTCTAGGCTCTAGGCCAATAGGCTGATATCTACATATTTGTCATTCCACCTTATTTTATAACCTGACCTGCTGAGATTAATATTTTAAACTTACATTGGTTTGAGAATCCATGTAATCCAAAAATGAAGTTATCCCTCTGGATGATCTTGGGCTGTAAATCGGCATAGTTGCGGATCCCGAACTAGAAGAGGCTGCAGATGGACTTGTCCAGGAAGTCTTAGGTGGTATGGTTGATCGGGGTGGTTGTAGTTGTAGTGGTGCTAATAGAAAACTTGAAGCTGAACTTGGACCAGCTGAGGTCAAATCTGTTTCAGTATTCAATTCTACATTAACTTTCAATGGCTCACCAATGTCCTGTGAGTCTGATTTAGGGATTGTTTGCTTAGGAGAAGCAAAGAGGACATGTTTCAATCCTGCAGGGCATTTCAAACACTTCTTAATGTGTCTTTCCATTTTAACAGAATTTGCTTGCTTATACTCTTGGGTACAATATTTACACACACCTTTTCCTTTTATTTGGAAAAAATCCCACACCATCCCCTTTTTCTTCACCATTTTGTCACATTAAACACTTCAGAACAGCAGAGCAGGCCTACTTGGAGTTAGAAAATAACAAGTTACTTTTATTTCCTTGACTTTTATAACCTTAAAATTCTCACCTTTTATAACCTTAAAATTCTCACTCACACTCAGGATATTTTAAAAACTGGTTTTTCAACACCTACATCACATCTACAGAGCAAACTGAGAAAACAAAATGACTGCATTTCTTCAGCTACCAGTGATGCTAGATGTTTGGGATTCAACGGGAGATAAAAATTCCCTCTCAAAAACTGAAGAACTAAATTTCCCTCCAAACATAAACATATATTACAAAGTTAAAAAGTAGACAAATTAACTTTTAACATCATAACTCCTGGAAGTTGATTGAAATAACTACATAGCTTAATTTACACCTTTAGAAGTATTATAAAATAATTTTACCAATGAAAAAGTGTTTTCAGAGGAATAAGAATGAAAAATTAAACTAGTTTGATAAATTGCCACGTTTTTATGAATGGGCTTACAAATTAAGAGATAAGAGATTTAAATAAAATAAGAGCATAAAACCTGAAGAACCTAAAATCTATGGGAAATTTTGATATTGTTATTGAATTGAATTTTTTTTGCCAGTAGGCCTAATTTAGTTTAATTTAATAATAAAACAGTTTTTTAATTATATATTGACAATGAATTGGCCATGTAATAAAGAATTTTTTGATTTCCTGTCATCTTTTGAAATATTAAGTTCTCATAGTTTTTCAGAAATTCCCAGTGTTTTTCATAAATTTCCAATGTTTTCCATAAATTCCCACTTGTTTATAATGGTTTTTATTCAATAGGAGCTTTTATATTGACTGTAGGTGAATAATATTTCGAAATTAGCTTATTTTCTAGGTTCTTAACAGGTAAATCAGTGAAAGACTCATCAAAAGTAAAAAAAATTATAAATTCCCACTTTTTGGCAAAATTTTCCGGCCAAGGAAATATTCCCGGCAATATTCCCAATTTATAAGTTCCCTCCCACTGGGAATATTGCCGGTCCACATCACTATGCAGCACAGAATATTTTCTTACTTTCCTTTTGATTGCTTGAATTTTTCCGATTTCTTTAAAACCCCTAACCCTCATTATTCTATCAGATGATAATTTATGTCCTTTATTCGACAGGAGCCAGCAAAGTGTCGTTTTTTTGACAATCAATTCTTTTTTTTTCAGTTTTAATTTTCACATATCCGCAGTTTTTATCAATGGATTTCCCGGAATAGTTTACTAAATTAAGATCAGTATTCATTAATTCTTCAATAACACTTTCATCATCGGAACTTATTTCAGTATCATCACCGAAGGTTTCTGAAAATGAGTTTTATTTTACTTAGTTGATGAACACTGATAGAAACTGTCTTACCATTATTTGAGCTCGTCTATGTTCAATCTTCATCGCTCAGAATCTATGTGCTATCATTTTCTGAAGAGAGGTGGAATGAATTAAAAGACAAACCTAAAACTTGTGGAAAAGTTATATTTATCCAGTCATCATTATTAACACTCATTCCGAGGTGTTGAGTGTCTTTTAAAGCTTGTTCCATTGCACCTTCAATTATGATGACAATTTTATTCAAGGATATTCCCTCTGCTTGGATCTGCATTTTATCTGCATCATCATTACTATTCGACACTTCACCAAGACGCATTGATTGAAAACTCCATAATATTTCATGAAAATATGATAAATTAAATATTTGACAAATTGGGAAAATTTAATGAAAAGTTTACAGCTGTAAGACCTGTAAAAAGTTATGCATTTGTGTACCCACACACTGGCTGGTGTATCTACGCTATAACTCCGAGTTACGAATTTTTGAAAAAACTATGCTTGGTTTTTGGTTTTCCCGATTTTCTCCTAAACTAACAATCACCCTGACATTTTTAGTTTTATTAGCAAAAAACAAAAAAGACGATTTTTAGCATAAAATTGTTAATAACAAAGTTACGAATAATAAAGTCGAGTGAAAAACATCTCACTAAATCATGTGAAACTATCTCCAAACAATAGCGCAGCTGGTTTACTTCTAACACTTTTTACACAAAATTATCACTCCAAATCTTTGTAGCTTGGCCTATAAATATTAAGAATTACTCAAAATGGTAAAACAATAAATTACACTTTTAACACTTTCAAAAAATAAGAAAAACATTTACAGTTACTCAAAACAAGCGATTAAAAAATGATTCGGAATTATGTTAGTCGATAATAAGCTTTGCAGGTCTCTTTTCTTATTTCCAGAAATAGTTGTTTATACAACAAGTGCGCAAAGTGTCACTTTTCCCACGAGCTCAGAAGTTTAAGGTGGGTGCCGCAAATTCAACGAGTGGGAAAAGTGCTTTGCGTACGAGTTTTACATAATATTTTTTCTATAGCCACATTTATTAATGAGAGAAAAAAGTAAGTTATGTTTTATTTAAACTATGAACAGAAATAATTTAAAAAATGAATATGGAAAAATCAGATAAATGTGATAAATTTTGAATTGTTATGGCCATGTGTATCTTTTTTTGATAATAAGTTTTCATTAATTGTAATATTAGTGCCACTATAAATATAATGTTAGATTGTCAAAAATGATTTGACATTTCCATGTGGAAAAGTGCCATAACATGTACTTTCCCTACTCGAAGTGATTACTTTTCCAACGGACATCAAAGAAATTAAGAAGAGGCCTGCCTTGCGCATACATTTTTTTGTAGAAAATCATATTTTGCATAGTGGTTTGTAGAAAAAAAGGAATCTTTGAACTGTATGCAGGTTTTCATATTATCTCTCTCTTCGGATTTCCTATTTTAGTCAAACGTCTGTTGGTTATGTTTTTAGTGTAGGACTGTTTCCAATCCACCTGTTTTAGCTAGTTTTGTAAAAACATGTAGTGCTTTCTGTTTCAAATCTCACCATTTTAACATCTGACAATTTTATTTGATCACCTTGTGAACAATGACGCACCTGTCCTTACGTCGATGTTCCACCGAGATCGCACGAAGACATAATATTATCTCTTCAAAATCTACACTTCGTTGATGTAGAAATAAAATAGAATTACTTCCTTCGATATTCGATAAACAACTTCCGAACATATGACTAAAAATAGCCAATTTCGACAACGACGCATCTGCCTCCCAGTGGTCAATAAATGTACTACCATTATGACATAGTTTCACAAGAAAAAAATTACACATTGTAACGTTTCTAACGCATTTAACGAAAAAATACAATGGCGTTTGGAGGTATCCATGCAGCCAAATACTTTGTGTTAGGTTATATATACAGTGTATATAGTGATGTATTTGAAGTTTATATTTGCATCCAATTTCAATTAAGTGCCAATCAGAATCGACACTGAATTTGTTATTGATTTTCGTGTTGTGGATATGTATCCTATTATTTAAGCGAGCCCTAATGTAACCTATCAAACTATCGTCGTCTGCGATTCAAGTTAATACCGCTTTTCGATCAAAGGATTGGTACAGGGTTACAAGTTTTCTCGCCCAGGGGTCGTTCAGGGCTTTATTTGAACACATACAAAGGTAGACCACGGATGGAAGGTATAAACATTTGGGTTAGGGTAACAAAGGTCACAAGCTCTATATAACTTAACTATATCGATATGTTAGTCATCCTTAGAAATTTTACTAGGCAGTCTAATATTTTGATGTTAGTCAGCGCCAGTAAGTGTAACATGTTGATGGGAGGGAATATTTTTTCATGTATTATGTTATTATAAAGTTCTTTCGTGGCATTACGATATTCCAAGCATTCAAAAAATATATGATCCAGGTCTCCTATGACATTGCAGGCTGTGCATAAGTTTGATTCGATTATGCCTATTTTGCTTAAGTGCTCTAGGTACGACGCGTGTCCAAATTTCATTTGAATTATACAGCTAATTTCCCTACGTGAATAATTAATTCCTTTATACCACTGTTGTTTTGGTATTTTCCTATGCAGTAGTGTGTATCTAGTAGGCTTTGTTTTTACATAGTGGTCCCATTTCTCTTTCCATGCTGCTTGAAATTTTCTTTTGTATTTATTTAAGCAATCTTGTAGTGCCACTTTGTTCGGTTGACATTCATCTTTTTCAGCACTTGTTTTGGCTAACTAATCAGCTTTTTCGTTGCCGTAAATTCCATAATGTGCTTTTACCCATATTATTTGAACGTCACTCGCTTTAGTAAGTTGGTGTAATAGGGATTGAATTTTATTAATGTGCGGGTGAGTGATAGTATCTACTGCATTATTATTCAAACATTGGATGACAGATAGCGAATCCGTTAGGATAGATACATTTTTCTTTTTTTGGTGGATTGTGTGTTCTAGCGCCTTCATTATGCCTGCAGCTTCTGCTGAAAATATAGAATAGTCGTTGCTTAGCTTAAAGGTTTTTCCTTCTTTCGTTTCTTGCACGTAGAATGCTGTGCCTGTACCTTTTATTGTCTTTGATGCATCTGTATATATTGTTATTGTACTGTTGATGTCTTTTTTTGTAAGTCTGATTATTTTTTCTTAGTTTAATTCTGGTATTTCTGAGTACGCAGGAATTATTATTTTTGCAGAGTGTTCTATGTTCTCAAAGTAATTGCAACTTTCATACGTTTTAAAGTTTCTTCTTTATGTGTGTTACGAAATGCGGTGCATATTGGTGGCGAGTCCTTTTTTGTCCAATATTTATTTGTCAGGTCCAATGTATTTAACTCACATATTTTTGCCATCAGTGTAGAATTTTTTGCTTTACTCTTAAGTACCATTTTTTCAGCGAGAAATGTTCTTCTCAATTCCAATGGTGGTTCGAGTGCTTCCACTGGTGTTGTTGACATATGAATGCTTTTAATTGTTCCTCTTTCAAGTTTTCGTTTTCTATTAACATAGCGTCTTTAATAGTTTTAACCTCTACTCTTTCTCTATTTCTACCTACCTTTTGTATTTTAGTAATGTTTTGAACTTTTAGTTTTTTATGTAATAAGTGTCCAACTGACATGGAATGTAAATTTCCTAAATTCTCATTATTAGTTTTTTCGATAAATACGTAAATTTTATCAATTGAATATAAATTAGGTTTATCAAGTTTGAACTTTTTTGCTACTTGTACTGAAATACCTGTCGCTGTCTGACCAGACAAGCAAGCGTGTTTCTTTATTATTTTCTTTATCTTTTTCTAAGTTTTTGCTTTCCTGAAATGCTGTTTGGTATGTTGAATTGTAACGCACATTCCTTGAGTTATCATTATTATTGCACAGATCTGAAGTTCCCCCTTTGTTAGGGGGATCTGCACTAGACATTTTTCACTGAACTATAAATTTGATTATCTGATTTACTAGGTGGATTGACCGGTTCAATAGAATTGGAATTCTTAACAAAAACTATTTGTTGATAAGAGAGCTGTTTTAAACATGTCTATACTAATTGACTGTTAAAATCGCACTGGTGCAAAAATAAGTTGGTACTTGAATAAACAAATATATAGCTGAAAACCAAGCATGCAGTAAATTAACAATTTTTAGTAGGCTTTCAAATAATATTTGTATTGCAGACATTTACAAGCAGGTGCTCAATTAATTGCCATACATGCAGGTAAATATTACAAAAGGACTGATGGTCTGGCATTGGGACCAGGATTTTTCGTTAAAGGGTTGGAATACTCTGCAGAATGTACTGCTGAAGTAGTTGGTAAACCAAATAGTTCATTTTTCCTGTCTGCTTTGGGCTCCCAGAACAAACCAGAAGAAGCCATTATGATAGGAGATGTAAGTGAAATATTTATATAGATTTAACAAAAAGTATATATCTGTAAAATGATTAGAAAATTATATTTATGTACGTCTTGTACATGAATATAATTTTTTGTAAACTTGGTTATTTTCTTAGTATGCATTTTGTAAAATTCTCAATAGAAAATATTGCATTACAAACAAAAATTCACAATTTCAGTTGTAAGCACATTGAACTAAAAACAGTCTTTTGTGAGAAATTGATCATATACTACATTGGCTATGTAGCACTAAAAAATCATACCGGGTGTCCCAAATTGCAAAAATTCAAAAAATGAAATTCTCCTAATTATTGATTTCATTCTTTTAATCTGCAATTAATTAAGAAACCAAAATATTACGTAATGATACTGAGATACAAGCTATTGCACGAAGACATCTTGAAAGAGTAGTTGGTAAATTGAAAAATCGGATAAGATTTTGCATTCAAGAAAAGGGAAATATTTTTGAGCACTTGCTGTAATGGTTTTGATGTGTTGCTTATGTCATTTACTGCTTCGTAGTTTTTATTGTTTTTTATTCAATATACTTATGTTGTTATTGCATTTTTTATACAAAACGAATATTCAACTTCTTTCTAGTACATGTTATGATGAACATCGCAATAAAAATTCTTTAAAAAATTACAGGGCCATATTAAAAACAATTATAACTATTATATTAGGAGCTTAGTGATGACTGTTTGGGTATGCAAAAATACTCCAATCTAACTTACTATATGCTATGGTAACCACTAAAGGGATTTTTAAAGTTGAAAAAAATTCGAAATCTATCTATATTTAAAAAAATTAAGTCGATGATGTCTAATTATTGTTCCCTTAAATGAGCAACTTTGCCACAATTAAAAAAAAATTAACCGTTTCTCCATATCAAATTTGGGACACTCTGTACATAGAGAAAAACTAAATATACAGTGTGGAAATCACGTATGGAATAAAATTGGTTTTGTCCTTATTTTAGACACGTCAGATTTTAAATTCAAAAGTGCGCTTTTTAAACATAAACTTAAATTAGTGTTTTAAATGAAACTCACGGTTTCTAGTTAATACCACAATATTATAAAAATTGTTGAAACTTCTAAAAAATTGACAATTGTTTCGATAAATCAATATCATCGTCAGAATGACAGAAGTTACATTTCATTTTATGCCTACCTCATGTTTAGTAGTTATTTTTGGCTAGACCAAGAAGTGACCTAACTTGTGATTGACTTAATATACGTTAATAGAAAAAAGAAGATGTGATATTACAAATATTGAAGCTTAGATATTATTAGACCTATGATGATATCCTGGATATCATTTTCCAATTGTAACATGTCGCTGAGACATGTTACTACTTTCATCAATTATTTTGGAGCGTTACTTATTCGTCGGCTACTCCCACCTCTAATTCCAAATCCTTTTATTTCGAATATTAGGAACGTATTGCTGATAGCCTAACCAGGAAAACTATATCTGCTGATCTTTACAATTATCACTTAAGAAGACAGTTTATTAGTGGAGAACTCCCTAGATTTAACTGTTCATTGACAACTTCATATTGTGGGTTTCTTAAATGTCTTCTAATTACCAATTCTTCAAGGAAATCCAGTTCTTGTTTCTTTTCACAAATATGCAGCACTTCTAGTTTTGTGTTAGGTGTCAATTAATGATTGGTGTCAAGTAGATGTTTTGCGTAGTGGGATTTATTGGTTGTTTTAATCTGTATGCTCCTAAGTGTTCACTGTATCAGATTTCAAAATTCCTAAGGGTCTGACCCAAATAGACAGCATTACATTTTGGACATTTGAGTTTATATATACCTGACTTCTTTAATGGTGGTATTTTTGTTTTTACATTTAACAATTTTGTACTAACGTTACTTTCTGTATTAAAAGAAATTGTTGTATTCGTTGCTGAAGATATTATCTTTGAAATATTATTACAAATATTTCCTGCATAAGTGATGGTTTTCTAAGTTTTTATTTCATCAGTTTGTTTAGGAAATATTAGTTGTAATGCCACGTTTTCCTCTTTTTTATTAATTAGCTTATTTATCATATCTAATGGATAACCGTTGGATGTTGCTATTTGTCTAATTGTATTAAATTATGAAACCTGTCGGTGGAGAATCAAGGGAAAATGCCTTCGAATTTATTGAAGGTTCAAATAATATGAAAATCAATGCCACCAAAAAAATCAATTAGCTCGGATTGGGAACTTAACTTTTTTGACAAAATTGCACCCCCTTTGGTTTTAGCTGATATGACGCATATACAAAACAAAAGTGAACAAAACCGAGGGAACCACATTTTTTCAGAGCCAATAAGACTTGAAGAAATAAATTACACACTAGAAAATAGAATAAACACTTCTCCAGGATACAATGACATTCGATACCCTTGCCAAAATACACTTAACTGATATTTTTAATGATATTTGGATCCATGGAGAAAACATTGCTGGATGGAAAAAAATAATTGTGATACCAATCCTAAAACCTGGCAAAAATCCTGATGACGGCGATTCTTATAGACCCATATTACTACTCTCGTGCACGTTAAAAGTATATGCAAGCTTTACATAAACAGAATTGTAACAATCCGACAAAACAATGGCAATATGTTTGGATATCGTACTATAACAATGGGCTTACCACAAGGATATGTACTATCCCCTCTCCTCTACAATATTTATACAATGGACATTCACAACACTGCAACTGATGCTACAGTAATTCAATATGCGGATGATTTTGCTGTTTATATCCTTAGTAAAAAATTTGATCAATGTCTAATATCCCTAAACACAGCTGTCACTCCTATTTCACAATGCATCCAAACACTAGGTTTCGAATTGTCATCACACAAATCCCAGGTTGTATTTTTTACTAGAACTAACTTACCAGATATTCAAAAAGTCACTGTTGATCACTCGGAGTTTCCTGTAGCCAGTGAATTTCGATATTTAGGCATCACTCTTGATAAAAAACTGACATTTAAATCTCATGTAGATGAAGTACTGCAAAAATGTAGCAAGGGATTGAATTTTTTAAAACCAGTCATGCGAACATGGTGGGTTACACACCCCAAAACTGCTTTAACTTTTTATAAAAGTTATATAAGATCAATCATTGACTATGGATGCGCTATATTCGGATGTGCAAACAACCAGACCCTACGAAAATTAGATATTTTACAAAATAAAGCTTTGAGACTTTGTATTGGAGCTATGAAATCTACTCCTATTGAACCTTCAAGAGTAGAAACTTTAGAACCTCCTCTACATCTACGCAGAACAATGATTTCCGAAAAAGATGTTATAAAATAGCTCACTTAAACAATATAACTGTCAGACATATTATCGATACTTACAACTATTTTCACAGATGCATCAAAAAATATTCATGGCACTGGCGCATCCTTTATAATACCGCCACAAGAGCAATGTAAATTTAAATTGAATAAAACAACTTCTATTTTTTCTGCTGAAGCTTTTGCAATCTTTAAAGCTATATAGTTTGCTTTAGAAAGAAATAAAAACAATATTATTAATTTTACTGATTCACTTTCAGTATTAAACAGCTTAAAGTCGCCATTAGAAATAACATCTAGTTTCAATAATCCATACATAGTAAAAATAAAAAACAATTGCAAGTCTCCAAATAAACACATATTTGTATGGGTTAAAGCACACACGGGAATTATGTATAATGAAGTAGCAGATCAATTGGCAAAAAGCAGTATATTTTCAGAAGAAAGTAATGTGGAAACTACTGTAGAGGAACAAATAAATTTGTCCAGAAGTAATATGTATAAAACATGGTCAAACATATATCAACAGTACTGCATAACAAAACCTACTCGATACACTTTACTTGAACCAAATTTAAAAAAAAAACATATTATTGGTATGAGAATTACAATTACCCTAGAAAATATATTACAACTATATGCCGAATGAAATTTGGACACGCATGTTATCCTGCGCACCTGCATAAATTCAAAATTCTGGAAAGTAACATCTGCGAAAATTGCAACGAAATATCCGATTTGGACCACATTTTTTTCAATTGTAGGTGTTGTGAACAACAATCTAAAAAACTATTACAAAGTCTTATTCAGCTAAATGTTCCATGCCCTTTCAATATTATGTATTTGCTATCCACAAATGACAAAACTATATTTGATGCATTGATACATTTTGTTTTTGAAGCTAAACTTAATCTTTAACGTCATCAGATATTCTAGGCTCGATACCCTTGTATAACTCACCTATTGTGTATATACCTACCTACCCGTGGTCTACCTTATTTGTCTTTTTTATAAAAAAATGCCCTGAGCGAGAAGAGTGTAAACCCTGTATTTTCCTTTTTGCTAGGTTAGTTAATTACAAGTATGTAAGTAATTAATACTAGTACCCTTAGAAGATACTAATTATATAGTACCTTTTTCTGTAACTAATACTTTTATTAGATCTTTAGTACACTCAGACTTACTGCACCTATATTTATAAAGAGTGGTTGGTTTTTTTTGACGCACATAGTTTCTGGCTGCGTGGGTTCAGTCCTAAAGCCAAAAAAAAAGAGTATTGAGTGAGTATTCATTAGAAATGCTCGCATATTGATATTTTTAAATTCTTATATGTTTTAATGTTCTACAGTGTTAGAATGTTTGTCTCCTTGTTCTCGCTCTCATAACTTACTCGTAATAGTTTTTTTCTATGTCGTATGTGCTGTCTGAAAGACGAGGAGGGGATATAGATTGAAGGAGCGAAAAAAAAATTATTTGCCCATGGCGCAAAATATCATTAACCCGTTGCTGTGTATATGACAATGTTAAAGCCCATTGTTTTCACATTGATAAAATTCTCTTACAAATTGAATACAAACTGTCGTTTTCTGAGCATTTTAGTATTATTAATAATTATGATTCACCTTGTAACATAAAACTTTTCATTTTGAAAACTGAAGATTTAAAATTTACAAATTTAAGTGCGTACGGCAATCGTTACTATAATATATTTTATAAATAAATAAAAATTGTAATAATAAATTATAGGACGTGACTGATGATATACAAGGTGCAATGAACGCCGGATTACGTGGTTATCTCGTTCAAACGGGAAAGTACAAACCTGGAGATGAAAGCAAGATAAGTCCGCCCCCTTCAGCTGTATTCCCAAGTTTTGTTGAAGCCGTTGAAAACATTTTAACACAAATTGAATAATTTATTTAATAATTTATAAATAAGTAGTATTTAACAAAATGTATAATATAATAACTAATCTAATAAATTATTAATATATGAAAAACTATCTTTGTTTAAATAAATATTTAAAAAATACATAATATGTAAAGTTCAGTAACATCGGAAAATTTAAATAATTTATACAGCAACAAGTTGAACATTCATAAAAAATATGCATTGCGATATATGTTTATAATACGATTAGTACTGGTCAAATACACCAAAACAGTGTGTCAAATTACTTACATAAGTGTAAACGTAAAGACATTTTTCAGTTAACACACTAACATTAAAAATTAAACACATGATTGTGGTACCACTACTAACATTGTTTTAATTAAAAACGAGCAAGTGACTTTTCATCCGGAAAAATAAACATTTAGTATTAGCATATCATCCTTTTTATTTTGAAGAAACCACACAGTTTTGTTGTTATTTAATTGAGGAAATCAGACGCCGTTTAAACAAACTTCTTTGGACAACTTCATATTCTCTTACAAGGAATGGTTTACAACTTACGCAAAAAAAGAGAAGATAATGGAACCTACAAGCAAAGGTATTTATGCAATTTTTGTTGTTGCAAATAATATTTTTATATTATGGCTTTGGTTTGATTTCATTTTCATTGAAAAAGAAAGTTTTAAATTTAAAAAAGTCAAAAAATGGTGATCAAACTACTTTTAAACTATAATTTATCTAATTTTCTATCTTTGAATGATTGAAATCGTGATTTTTTTTAGTTCAAATATAAAAAAATTTAGGATTTTTAACAATCATCAAACATTGAGTGGATAAATGAGATAATATCACCCAAATAAAATTAGTTCTTTTTAAGCTTACAGTCGCATTCACTTCTAAATAATTCCATTTCCTTGAAAAATGTGGTTTTATTTATAAATCGTTTCAATTGTTAGTAAATTGAGTAAAATG
The DNA here is from genome assembly GCA_963921935.1 of Galeruca laticollis. Lineage (NCBI taxonomy): Eukaryota > Metazoa > Arthropoda > Insecta > Coleoptera > Chrysomelidae > Galeruca > Galeruca laticollis. The sequence goes on along the minus strand of OY998177.1, from coordinate 219,373,255 downwards.
AATGAATCCCAGTCGTCAAGTGTTGAAATATTCAACTTTATGTTGGTGACTTCCTCCTTAAATATATCAGTGGTTAGCTGAAAAAATGTCTTTTAGTTTCACTTTTTTTGATATTGAACACGCACCACATAATTTCTATAATAAAAATTGTTTAAATTCTCTGGCGACATTCGTCCAATAAAGGTACATTTGTTTTATAATGTGTTGGAAGTAACACGTCTGCAACAAAGAAACAAACATTAAAATTACGTTTTCAAACATTTTGTTTCAACAACATATGTCAGGTTTATTCTATATCATTTAAGATGCGACACGGGGTCGAGGGGTCTGTTCCCTCTCGCAATCGACGCAAAGTTGAAAGGGAGAGGGAAGCTGAGCCCAGGGGATAGGTTTTGCACGGAGAGTCCTAGAATATTGCACCTCCTTAAACTGTCCCAGGACCGCTGGGTACTCCCAAGATGATTGGGAGTGTGTGATTATAGATTACACCCTTCACGTGGTGGCCCTGTTGCAACTGAACTCAGCGGATCTAGACCGGGAGGTCGATAAACATCCCCCTAGCCAAGGTGTCAAGTGACCCGTGCCAATGGGTGCATGGCGGTGGAGAAGCACCGTCGCAAACGGAGCCTCTGGGAAACCGGGCGACCTCCCAGAGTATTAGCCTTATTCTCCCAAACGGGTCACTGGGGGAATGGACCGCACTAACCCGGTACTCGTGGGAACATATGGATGACCCAATAATAAAACAAAAAACTCCTGAATTGGAATATGGCCAAGAGACCACAGGCATTCTTATTCAGTTAACAACAAGCAACAATTCTCCTACAGCGATGGAGGAGGATAAGTTGCTAAGTTCTGGGGAGGAGGGCAACACCTCAAAGAACCCAGGTAGGCAGTCGCCAAAGGGAGAACCAAAAAAGAGGCTCTCTAGAGGCGAACTGAGACGTCTAAGGAGAGAAGAAGCCCTCGCTAAAGGCGAGAGGATTCTCTCCAGAAAAGAAAGACAGTTGGCGTGGAAGGAGAAGCATGGTGCTCCGGCTGAACCACCCCTTAGCAAATCCGGTTCCTCTGGAACCCTGGGCGCGGGGGTGAAGCCGAGGCAAGGTGCGAAACCAGAAGCCCAACCGTCATCATCCAAACACGTAACTCCAGGAGGGAACAGGTTGCACTCGCAGCGAACTCCGGAGGAATCTGTAAGGATCACAAAAAGATCTAAGGCAGAGGGAAGCTCAGCGAGAACCTTAAAGGCATTCCTTCAGGTCCTTCGCCTTCCTAAAGGTCCTTCGCCGAGAAACTGATGGTTGAAAAGATGGCAATTGTCCATGTGAACCATCCAGAAACAAGGCTGGACAAAGAGACAGCCTTAAAAATCAAAATGGAGCTGGGGAGACGTGCCCTACGGGGCGAAGAAATCAGAATATCCAGCTGCCACCTTGAGAACGGTGCAGTAGTTGTAGGCTGCGCAAATTCTATCACAGGTATGTTTAGAAGCCCAGTTCAAGCAGCTGAATCCGTTTGACGAGATTCAGCTGAGACTGGGCCCGGCCAAAAACCTTGTGAAGATGTGCAAAGTCACAACTTTTGTACCACGATCCACGGGAGCGGAGACCAAGGAAGACGTGATGCTTGGTCTAAAGAGCCATAGTGGATTAAACACCGAGCACTGAGCTGTTGTGGGTGGTAATACCACGCCAGAAGGACAGGTCCTAGTCATCCACATTGACGACGAATCCCTGCAGAAGCTGAGGAAACTTGGTATGCGCCCATTCGTGGGAGCAGAAAGAGTTCTCTTCAAGTTGCAGGGGGATCACATAAAGGTAGCAATGATGACCGCAGTGCTGCAAATCAACCTGCATCACAGTAGAGCGGCAACGGCGACGTTCTGCCAGAAGATCCTGTCTGATGACATAGGAGTGGTTCTTGTTCAAGAACCATGGACCGTCAAAGGCAGAGTAATGGGAATGAGCGCTGCGAAGGGTAAGTTAATCTACAACACTGATAATGCAAACCCAAGGGCATTTATTTTTATCAGGAATAATATCAAAATGGATTTATGTTCTAGTGACACTGCCGTGACTGACGTACACCTGCAGGCAGGTGATGGAAACACCAGAATCCTGCTTACATCAGTGTATCTGCCATACGATTCCACAGAAGCACCTATGGAAATGAGGAGGATACTGGAACACGGATCAGAGACGGGGAAGCACCTCATCTTGGGAATGTACGCCAATGCCCACCATCTGGCCTGGGGGAGCTCCAATACCAATAAACGGGGTGAGTACCTTATTGATTACCTAATAGAGTCGAATCTAACTTTATTGAATCAGGGCCGCAAGCCAACTTTCCAACAAAGACGGGGGAATTTGCTTAGGAAAGAGGTTCTGGACATAACTTTGGCAAGCCACTTTGTGGCTAGCAAAATTAATGGCTGGGAGGTATTAGCCGAAGCCTCAGCGTCGGATCACAATTACATATCCTTTACTATTAAGTCGATCTATAAAAAAAGAGACTTATATAAACCCAAGGAATACAGATTGGGAAGCATTTCGGAAGAAATTGGAAACCAATCTAGCCTCACTTGACCCAGTCTCAGGGCAAGGGGTTGACTTGTGACGTTAACAATGCCATAGTGAACTCATATACCGAGGCCTGCCCTGAGACCGTCAGAACGACCAACAGAAATGCACGTTGGTGGAACAGGAAGCTCGAATCGATGAGAAGGAACGTTGAAGGCTGTACAATCAGTGCAAACGCACAGGAAATTGGGACAGTCATACGAAGGCGCTCACTGAATTCAATAAAGCAGTGAGGAAAGCCAAGAAATTTCTGTCAGGACATTGAAAGTGTCTCTGACTGTGCAAAATTCCACAGAGTCATGGCTCAAAATCCAGTCAACACTCCAGAGACCGTACTCAAAGAAGACGGCTCACACACGAATGGACCGGAGGAGACACTGGCAGTAATGCTCAGTACTCACTTCTCGGGATTCACCGAAATACAAGTCGAAGCAACGAGCGAAGTCAGAGAAGAACGGCAAGTTGCCCGCGGTCTGGCAACTCGCGATAGCTGGACTTGTGCTAAGTCCATAGTCACATATGGGTCTGTGACATGGGCTATTCAATCCCTTCAAGGCGCCTGGAATGGACGGAATTTACCCTGTACTACTCCAAAAAAGCGCCGACATAATAACTCCAAGACTTGTGAATCTGTTCAGACTAAGCCTAGCCACAGGAGTTATACCTACGGTGTGGGAAATCTCCAAGGTGGTATTCATACCAAAACCTGGAAGACCCTCTTACGATACTGCAAAGGCTCATCGTCCGATAAGTCTCTTGTCATTTCTTCTTAAGGCATTAGGGAAGATGATAGATAGGCATTTGAGGGTCACGGTGCTGGGCGACAAGCCGCTGCACCCCAATCAACATGCCTACCAAAGTGGCAAATCTTGTGAAACAGCCTTGCATAGCTTGGTGAGCAAGATAGAGCAAGCCATTACTTACAAAGATGTTGCACTGGCTGTGTTCCTGGATATCGAAGGAGCATTTAACAATACGAGCACTCGCTCAATATTGTCAAAGCTGGAATCCAGAGGCACAGACAGGACAATCACCCGATGGATAGAACATGCGAAGCAGCAGGAGAGCACAAGCATCCCTGTGTGGTGTCACAAGAGAGGTGAAGACAGAAAGAGGATGACCACAGGAAGGCGTTCTGTCACCAAAGCTGTGGAATCTGGTAGTCGACGACCTTCTTGTCTTACTAAACGAGCAGGGGTGGTATGCTCAAGGATATGCTGACGACATCATCATTCTAATACGGGGAAAACACGTGGGCATCTGCCTGGAACTAATGCAGAGGGCAATGTTCGTAGTGGAGAGATTGTGTGATGCGGAGGGATTGTCTGTCAATCCCTCGAAAACCATCATGGTACCATTTACAAAACAGCGAATCGCAGAGATTACTAGTGTGCCAAAACTCTTCGGCAATCAGATAAAGGTTGCCAGGGAGGCAAAATATCTAGGAATCCGGTTAGATGACAAGCTAATCTGGAACAGCCATCTAGCGAGAATCACAAGCCGTTCTCAGATTACGCTAATGACGATGAGACGAGCAATTGTGTGCACCTGGGGACTAAATCCGACAATGGTAAACTGGTTGTACACCAGAGTAATCAGACCAATGATGGTGTATGGTGCGATCGCATGGTGGCCTACAGCAAAGCACAGCCGCCAAAACGCTTTCTAAAGTGCAGCGAGCTGCGTGTCTGAGCATTACAGGCGCCATGAAGGGCACCCCAACCGCAGCATTGGAAATACTGCTAAACATCCCACCATTAGATCTTTATATACAGGGGGAGGCTAAAATGGCTGCATACAGAATGCAGTGCAATGACAACTGGTGCAAGCACTATGCTATGAAACATACTAAAATACACGACAACATGAGGTGCGACATCATCGAAATGCCACCTGACAGAATGCCCAAGGTCGTGGAAACTGAGATACCATATCGTGTCAACTTGAGTGGCAGATCCGAATGGGCCCAGGGAGAACCTCATTGCATGTTGAACAGTATCACCTGGTACACCGACGGGTCAAAGACCCCAACGGGTACAGGAGCAGGCGTTTACGGCGTCAGACCTAGGCAAAGTATAAGTGTTTGCAGAAATAGCTGCACTAATCGAATGCGGCAGAACATGCATAGACAGGAAATATAACAAAAAGACCATCTATGTGAACACGGACAGTCGGGCGGCCCTTTTGGTCTTAGCAAGCCACAGCTATACGTCGAAGATAGTGTGGGACTGTCACAATACCTTGAAAACCTTGGCAAAAGACAATAGAGTAATTCTTACTTGGATGCCAAGCCATACAGGGTTAGCTGGAAATGAGGGAGCTGATAAGTGTGCCAAGAAAGTAGCTCATTTCACCCTCATGGGACCAGAACCAGCATACGGCGTTTCATACAGCGCCGTAAGAAAAACTGTTTCCAATTGGGTGTCGCATGAACACCAAAACCGCTAGAACAAAATCACGGAACATGCTCAATCCAAAAGAATTTTAAAAGGACCATCCTGTTCCTACGCAGCAAATGCTTTTAGACTGGGTAGGAAAGAACTGCGAAAAGTGGTAGGATTCATAACTGGCCACTGGATATTCAACGCACACCTAGTGAAATTGGGGATTGAAATAACAAATCCCATTTGCAGGATGTGTGGAGAAGTAGAAGAAACCGCAAAGCACGTGGTCTTCGATTGCCCAGGGCGGTTGTCAATGCATGGATACTTTGGAGAAGAAGAGAAAAAGAGTTCAAAGATTTACCTCTGGCAGATTTCAAAATGGCCGTTGCAGATTGCTTCTGTAAATTCAATAAAGCCAGCTCAACAAAGATAAGAAGCCGTCCCACTACTTGCAAAACAAGAAAAAAAGGGGCCCAACATCAGATTTTTCCCATCCAAGAGGTTCGAAGAGATCAATATGGCCATCTTCCAATATGGTGTGTTAATCGGCAAAGGTGCAAATATTCCTGTGGTGGAAAGTCTTGTAGTTCCAGTTATTTGATATGTAATTAGCGCATAAAGTATAATGATTTTATATTATTTTTGTAAATATTTTGAATGCAATAGCAAGATTGCTAAATAAACTAACTATCTATCTATAACGTGTGAAAAATGTGGCGTTTTTCTTTGCTTAAACAAAGACAGAAACTGCTTTTACAAGATCCATACTGAATAGGTTTTCATTTGATTTATTTGTTTATACCTACATTATTTTGATGTTTTGTAACATTACTGCATATTGTGCCATATCTGACATATAAAAAAAGAACTTTTTTAATATTTTTACGTTAATCCTGATATTTTTTCAACCTAGTGCATTTTTTTCATAAAAAATAAAAAATTCGAGCAGTGGGTTAACTTCGTATATTGGCAGAACTGGGAAGAGTGAGGTATCTATAAAAGCGAAGATGAGTGTATACATATCCATGTATGCACCAATTCTTACTTTTGGCTGTGAAAACTGGGTACAAACAGGCTTAAAAGCAAAATTCAAGCAATGGAGATGAAGTATCTAAGGAAAATGTTGGGAGTTAGAAAAATAGACAAAATACGAAATGCAGACATAAGGCAGCGGAAACGTTAAGACAATATTAGAAAAAAATTGAAAACGCAAAACTGAAATGGTACAGCTACCTTACACGCATGAATAATGAGAGGCAGGCCAATAAAGTATGAGAGGAAAGAGGACACGAGAAAAAGCTTAGATGAAGACCATCAACCACATGGGACCGCTCTATAGAGAAGATTCTAGTAGACAAACGGTTAACGAGAAGCAGCGACCCTGGCAATGGACAATCCACAGGATAAATTAAAAATTAGAATGCTTTACACAAGATGCTCACAGCAGCAGCAAGTTCTGTTATAACTCTGACCAGAGTTGAGATTTTTTATGTAAATAGCAGTAAGCAAGGAAGCAGACGGAGTCGATGGATGTTGGAAACAAATATACAGAGAAAATAAGTTAAGTACTGAATTCAAGTTACGCTATCACATTCTAAATGACCAAAGGTAAATATTTTCTGAAGGTTATTGAAATATGTAGCGTAGAGCAGAAACTGTGGTAGTGTAACTTTTATCATTCAATATTGAAATAAGCAGTTGAGGTATTGAAGAGTTGCAGGTTAGTGAGGACAGAAATATACTTACTTGATTAATACTGGTAAGTTAGACACTTTGGCACCATTACTTTGCCTTCCGACTATTTTATCCTTAATACTGCTATTTATTGGCACATTTTCCTTAACTTCCTTATCAACTAAATCTACTTCACCAACAGCTTTAGTATAAATATTTGCATTATCATCTCTAACGTTTTTACTATTTTCAGTCTTTATTGTCGGTTTTTTTAACCTCGATGGTTTATCCATTTTCATTCTATATCCGAATTTTTCTGACACATTTTTGGTTATTACTGGAATCCTACTGGTTTCTCCATTACTAATATTCAAACTTCTACGTTTCAAATAAGCCCCGTTGCTATTTTTTGGAATGTCACTTGCGAAAAAACAAGAATTTCTCTTAGTTCTCTTTTTAACTCCTTCAGAAGACATTCTACTAGCCTTTTTTTCAATATTAACTTTAACATCATCTGTAATATTAGTTGTAGAGGTCTTCAGCTCGAGCAGATCTTCGTCCGACATATTTTCAATGTTAGTGTTTTCAACGGAAACTGTGGGTACTTCTTCTTCTTGATTTTGAGGAGTATCAATAGAAAGAAGCGACATACTTTCATCTATATCCTGAATAGATGAGTTAGATGCAGTTTCTGGTAGCGCCACTCCTGCATCTATATAGAAGTGTTGATCTAAGAAGCTCATTTCGCTAAAAACAAAAAATAAGCTCTAGGCTAGACTAATAAGAAAAATAAGTATGTAAATATCTTCAACTATTCAAGATAGAATCAGAGACAGAGAAGAGATAAATAATGTGACTGAAGTTATAGATTTATACTAACCATGTTACTATTAAAACTTAATATTTATATTTCGTTAACCTAAATGCAAAGTTTCGTTACAGCTACAGTGAATTGTACACAAGTAAAATTTGAATGAATAATACAAAATCATTGTACAATTTGTCGAAAAATAGATAGTTAAATAAGCAGGGCAAGAGTGGCATTTCTAGTAACATAATCTCTGGTAAAACCAGGGAGTTAAGTTCCCTAATACTGCGAGGAAATTCAAATAAATATAAGCAGCATAGAATAGTAAAGTTGTTAGTAAGCTGTTAAGTCTGACTAATTCCTGATGTTGTCAGTATAAAAGTCACATGCTTCTTGCCATTATATGACAAAAATTAATAAGCACAATTATCGGTTTTCTCAATCTACTCACCTCACATTAGATGTAAGACTTTGAGCCCTGGAAATTATACTGGTACTCTGGCTTTGAAGTGGCGCAGACCGCCGATGGCTGGTACCATTTCTTCTATTTGTATAAAGTACTGAAACATACGCAATCGATCAATTAAAACTATGTTTGTCTTACATGTCGATTATAATTGTTGTAATTGTAATTTAGTTTCAACGAAAAATCCGGTCTTAACATTAGTCTTACAACTTATCTTAGGTAGAGTCTGCTCAGAGATATAAGAAAGTGACTAACTGCCACCTATTAGGAAAGACCCCAACCAGCTGTAAAATTGAAATATGGCCGAACAGGTCCGTATTTTACTTAGATTTAATCATAGTTTTGTAATAAAAATAAGTAAAACATTAAATAATACTTTATTTATGTGTAAATGTGAAATTGCAAATTATTTTATTATTACAAATTATATCTTTCTTTAATAATGAAATTATGTTTTCCGGATTTGCAGTTTAACATATAATCTAGCGTTACATATATGTAACAATTACAGTCATCTATTCAAATGAGACAACAAATTGTGTTTGAGCTCCTAAATAGTTGATGGCGCTAAAGATAGAAGCTAACTGTTATAATTTCACATTTGTCAAGTAGTTGAATCAGATCAAGTGTCATTAAAGCTGATTTGAAATGATAAAAAGATGGTCTCAAATCGATACCACGTAAGTCAGAAACAGTCATTTGTCAGGAAAGACAAAAACAAATAGTTATACAAAAATGATAAATTAACACAGCAAAACAGCTAACTGAATACATTTGTGTCCTATACAAAGGTCCAACATTGAATGTTTAGAAAAAGTTTTTGATTTTTTGCTCAATTTGACTTGCGAGGTATTGGAGAGAAAAATATAGGAGTTACGAGTTATTGTTAATTTATTCATTTAAACGTGTGTCTCGTTGTAAGATTATACACTGTAAAGTTATAAACACAAAGTTCTGTTTTGAAATATACAGCACTTGCCATTATTTAAGGACACGCTTTTACGGCTTGGAGATCCATGGTCACAACACAACTCCTCTCAAATTTTCTTCCTTGTCATTTGCCTTTTCCGCTCTAGCTCTATCTTTTTGGTGTTGATGTTTCTGCCACTCTTCGGTAAGTTTTATTTTGTTGTATTGACAACAAGTATCACATATTTCTTTAGCTTATAGAGTGAGATATTTTTCTTTTTTAGCAATTTTGTCAAGGAATTTTGGTACATTGCAGTTTGATTTGATTCCTTAGCGGCATTTAGATACACTTTGACAAGGTCAGTAATTGTAAATGACTGCTCTTAATACATTTTATTTGTATCTTTACTACAATGGTGCGAGGGAAATTTATTCAGGTTGTCTATAAATGTGTTCATGAATTAATTGGGAACCGGAAAAGACCTTGAGACTCCTTCTGATTGCACCTGTCTTTTTTTGTCTTCATGTATCCCAGATTTACTGTGATCAACTCAATTATTTACTTATTCATGAAGACTAAGTGTGGATTAAAACATTTTCTTGCAAACGCCGATATTAGAAGTACAAGTATAAAGTGATGAACAGTAATAGAAATACATAAAAAATATATAAAACTGAAACGCAGTATTGAAAAATCGCAATCAAAATTGAACTGTCAAACAAATCGCCTGTAAGCGGGCAATTAGTTTACGAGCGTCCCTTATCAGATATTCATTGAGGTTTTTTTTAAGTGCATCAACTACTAGGGTTATTAGCGCTTTAACGGTACTGTTATTTATAGAAATGTTTGCAATTTAAATTAGATTGTAAAGATTGATCTTCTTTAAGAAGTCAATTACATTCAACAAGGTGTTATTTAACATACTTTTTGAATCGGTCGGTAGTCCGTGCGCTTGACGATTTTGTTTGTACTTTGGGCATTCTACAAGACAGTGTTCAACAGTTACATTAACTCTACATAAATCACACACTGGCGGATTAGATTTTGTGATTAAATGTTGGTAAGTAAACCGAGTGTGACCAATCCGGAGGAGTGTTAACACAGGTTGACATTTTCTATTCATTACGTTGTTAATTTTAGGTTTGATGGTTGGTTTAATTGGCCTCAGTTTATCTTTAGACTGATCCCACAAGGCCTGCCACTTGTTATAAATTAATGATTTTATGTGACATTTATAGTCCGACGCAAGCACTCTGTTTTCGCGCACTGCACTATCACTTGCTTCTTGTGCTGCCCTGTCTGCTTCTTCGTTTCCGAGAATTTCTATGTGCGAGGGTACCCATATGAATACAACCTCTTTTCCGCCATGCCGAATTGAGTGGAATTGTTGCTTGATCATCTTTGAGAAGGGGCAATGGCTGTATATATTTTTGAGAGTTTTTAGCGAGGTTAGAGAGTTGGAAATGATTAAGTACTCTTGTTCTGGCCTCCCTTGAATAAGTATAAGGGCTTGAAGTATTGCAAATAACTCTGCAGAGGATACAGATGATAGTTTGGGTAATTGGTACATTCGAGTATCGTTTTGGACTTTCACTGCTATTCCTACTCCTTCCGATGTTTTTGATGCATCCGTATAGATTTGCACGTGGGAGGGGTAAAAAGAATGTTTTGGAATTGGAACTATAGCTGATAGCTAAATCGTTATAATAATTGGCAACCCTTTCATAAAATGCTAGAGCTGCTCTTTTTTTGTTTTGATGCAGATTTCTATAATTTAAAGGTGTTGGCATATGTTGGATGTTGTGGGTTTGCTGCAACATTAGTAGCATAAGACATGCTGAGTAGTTGTCTTCTATGGTGTAAAGGTAGTTCACCTGCTTCACATAGTACACTTGAAGTAGGACTGGTAGAAAATGCTCCAATGGATAAACGAATGGCAGTATTATGGATGGTATTCAATTGTTTCAGAGTGGTGTTTGTGGCCGAGCCATAGGCAATTGCTCCATAATCAATTTTAGATCTCATGATTGCTCTATAGATTCTCTGAAGAGTACTCGAGTCAGATCCCCAACTTGTGTTGCTCAACATTTTTATTATATTTAAGTTGTTTTTGCAGGTCCTCACGAGTTCTAGAATATGATGTTTCCAATTTAATTTTGAATCAAATATTACTCCTAGAAATTTGTAAGTTTGTACGAAACTGAGATTTTTATTGTATAGTGTGAGACAAGGTTGATAATTATTGTTGTGTTTTGAAAAGATAAGAGATTTCGTTTTTTCTGTTGAGAACATGAATCCAGTTTCTTTTGACCAGTTTTCTATAGAATTTAATTGATTTTGAATTATTCTCGAAATTGATTCTAAGTTCCTTCCTTTGGCAATAAGTACTAAGTCGTCTGCGTATAATCTGTACTTGAGAGGCGCTGTAGCTGTATCGACGGTGTTATTAATAGCTGTGAGAAAAAGTGTATTGACAGATGAACCCTATTGATTTTCAGCTCACCAAAGCCAGTACAACGGGTGCTATGGTACTTGAAGTACGACATTTTGTCGTTTTTCGAGAAATTTCAGTTTGTTAGCACGATACAGCCTCCGGAGTTCAACAAGTCACCAATTTTATGATTGAATATTATTCAGGGCATCTCACTGATGAACCCTATTGATTTTCAGCTCACCAGAGCCAATACAACCGGTACTACAGTACTTTAAGTACGATATTTTTGTCATTTTTGGAGAAGTTTCAGTTTGTTAGCAAGATACAGCCTCCGGAGTATATACAAGTGATGAATTTTATGATTGGATATTATTCAGAGCGTCTTAAAGATGAACCCTATTGATATTGAGCTCACTAGCCAGTACAACGGGTGCTGTGGTACTTGAAGTACCAAATTTTTGTCACTTTTGGAGAATTTTCAGTTTGTTAGCACGATACAGCCTCCAGAGAGTATACGATTGATCAACTTTATGAATAAGTATTGTTCAAGGTGTCTCACAGATGTACCCTATTGATTTTCAGTTGACTAGAGCGAGTACAGCGGGTCCTATAAAACTAGATATACTAAATTTTTGGTTATTTTTGGAGAAATTTCGGTTTGTTAGCACGGTACATCCCCCGAAGTGTATACAAGTAACAATTTTATGATAGAATATTGTTCAGTGCCACAGATGCGGAAAAATTAGTTTTAATCTTTAAAACCGTTTATTTTATTACATATATACATCTTGCTTTTTGTTTTTTAAATTCGATCATGTTTTATTGATTTTTGTGCTTTTTCCATACATTGTAAGCATGTTTACTTGTTCTAACCGCTTCTTGGCAGTTTTTGTTCCACCATGGTACGGGTTGACGATTTTTAATCAGTGATGTTTTTTTACTGATTCTTTTGCTGCTTCTAACATGGTATTTGCAAAATTATCAACTGTTTCGTCTATATCCGATTTTATTTCAAGGTTTGTTATATTTTCTTCGATTGTTTGCTGATACAGTGCCCAATTTGCGTTTTTATATTGCCATTTTGTACCAATGTTTGTATTGGTTATATTCCTGTGATTGGAGTTATTAATAATGATTGGAGCATGATCACTATTATAAATGAAAGGTAAAATTAAATTAAATAGTTAGTACGATTAGTAAATTTGGGCTACAAAAGGTAAGGTCTAGAGCTGCCGTCTCTCCAGTGCAGGGGTTGAGCCTAGTGCCTTCCCCACTGTTCAGTAGGCAAAGGCCGCAGAGATATGTAGTTGATGATAGCAGTTTGCCTTTGTTGGAAGTCGTTTTGCATCCCCATTCGGTGTTGTAGCAGTTGAAATCTCCAATAATGATACGTGGAGATGTTATTTGAGAGAAGAGATCTGTTAGTTCTTGACTTGAAATTTCTTTATTGGGGGGTATGTACAGATTGCAAATAGAAATTTTTCGTTCTAGGTTGATAGAGACTGCAATAGCTTCTAAATTTGTTTTTAGAGATATTTCATTGACATCAGCGTAATTTTTTATGTAAATTGCAACTCCTCCACTAGCTATCTTTGCGTTTACCCTGTTTTTATAGAAAGCTGTATAATTTTTTAATCCAGTTATTTTCTTTTCAGTAAAATTTGTTTCCTGTAGTCCTACAATGAATGGGTTATATTGACTTATTAAATGTTGTAGCATAGGTAACTGCGAGTGAAACCCGTTCAGGATCCACTGAAGAATGTAGGTTGATGTAGTAGATATATTCATAAGTTTGTTTATTACTACAATTCCTGGGATGATGATGCGTCACTTTCTATATCCGTAGATCGAGTGCCAATGTGCTTCATGATTCTTGTCCTGAGTCGTGTACAGCGAGATTTAATGCTTCTTTCTGTGAGATAAGGTTGGATTTGGTAAAGTTGCAAAGCCAAGTTGTCAAGATTATGGGTGAATTCCAGGGTGAGGGTCTCCCATTGTATTATCGAGCAAGAGCACCAGTTGATCAAAATCCAGTGAGTTGGGAGGGTTTTGACTGTTTATATAAATGTTTGTGCTGGTAGTAGTGACTCTCTGCAGCTTTTGGATTCATCAGTTTTTGGGTGCTTCTTTTTTTGTTTGGGTTTTATGAATTGTTTTGAGTCCTTATTTTCTTCAGGTGTATCTGGCGTAGAGATAATCTGTTCTATGCGTCTTTTACTTCCACTATGCGCGGTATTTATGTCGATTGGGGCTAGTTGTGGTGCAGGTATTGGTGGAGGTTTTGCAGCTTGAATCTTTTCTAATTGATCTGTATTTTCTCTGAGAGGTTGTGTTTCAATGTCAGTATTTGTATTTTGAATATTTGATTCCGGATTTTGATTTGTCATTGTACTTTGAGTAACGGCTGGTAAAAAATCGGGGCACTGGGAGGCGATATGACCATCTTTTTTGCATTTGTAACAGGAAAGACCGTTTGTGATAAGTATATACGATAAGGTGTGCCGTCAAAAGATAAAGTAATGTAGGAAGGTATATCTGTAGGAGTTGAGATAGGTTTTATGTACACTTGTCGGCGAAAACTTAGAATATGACTGTACTCAGGGTTCGACACATTCACTTTTAAAAAGGTTATAGATGACAGTAGGGCGAGACCTAACTGTTTCAGTTCATTCACCAAGACATCATGGGGTATAGATGAACATACATTTGATAAGACCAATCGTTGAGATGGAGTAATGAGTCTACGACCATCAAGTATAGAGTTACCGATTTTAATAGATTTATGTTTATTCATAAAAGTGTCCACTGCTTGTTTGTTTATTAGGTATATACATATTCGACCATTGGAGATTCTTGAGCAAAATATAATAGATTTTGGACCAATCAGAGACCCTAGTGCGTATATGTAATCCTGGAAAAACAATCCATCAATTGTTGGAAACACAATCGCTTGCTCCTTGCTGGGAAATGTTTGTTGAGAGAGAGAGCGGATGCATAAGATGTATTTTGAGACTGTGGGTGATTTGTAACTGTACTTTGAGAGGGGCCCCTGTAGTCAGAAACCCCGTCAGAGGTTGTATTCATGTTTCAATTAATACATTTTCTGTGGGAGATTTCATATGTTCTTAGGACGGATCTGTCTGCTTGAATATTTTGTATATATAAATCAGTAAAAAACTGATTTTGTCTATTAGACTAAGCTAATTATGTTTGTTTATTTTGTTTTAATTTGCGAAAAGGAAAAAGTTCATGCAACTTACAATTGGTCACCTCTATGTATGCACTAATAATGTTTTCACTGTTATCTTACTACTTTTTCACAATACACAAACTCGTACAATTAAAGCACCGATAAGTAATGTGTACTCGTCGGCTACCAGAATAGGAATCCATTCATTAAGGTTGGTGGAACTGAATGTTAGTCTTAATCACTGCTTTTTTTAATTGGTGAGTGAGTTGACGTTTGTTGGTTTAATTGAGCTTAGTGGAACCCAGAAAGTAACTTAACAAGACAACAGTCACTAATAACCAATTAAAATATTTAATTGAGGTTGGTGGAACCCGCTGTTAGTGTACTGTTTTTCAAACCTGAAAAAAAGCAATACCTCGTAAGTCAATTTCAGATAATAATTCAAAACTCGTCAATATTCAAAGAAAACACGATTCCAGATCAATAATAATAAGTTATACTCAATGTTTTAATATGAAACAACAATTATAAAGTACTTACGTCTCTATTAAAAACATCCAACCCAAAATGAATTGCAAATTCTAACAAATATTTTTAACTTAAACATAACCCACACCTAATTCACAACTCTTCCATATTCAAATATATATGCTGACTTGCGAGATATTTATTTGACATTTATCGACTTTAATCTATGTGGTATTGATTTCACGCCATTTCCTACGTAACGTATTTTTGTAAATAGTTCATCGTCCAATAGATGATGCCTGAAGTTCTAACGAAATTAAAGGCGAAAAATTCAAAAATGTGAAATATCGGACATACAAGGTATTGATTTGAGGCCATCGACAATATTTTTTGGACATGCATTTTGAGGTGAATTTCAAGTGTTATATAAATCACATTTAATAATAATGTAACGTCAAACTTGGTGTTGGTATACTATAATTATATGTATTTTGTGTTTTTACTTTTTTGAAAATCAATTGCTGTTTTTTACTAAAATGTTATGACAGATTCTGGGTAATCCTTTTATTTTTAAAGGAATTACTTTGCAAGAAGCTCGGAAATGGCATATTCCGAAAATTTAGAGGAAATATATGATGAAACATATCAATTTCATTTAGGCAACCTTTTTACATCTACCAATATATTTAATACGAGAGTACAGGACTGGAAAGTTGTGTTGATTTCTGCTCCGTAATAAACTTCGTTTTACACGGGAATTACGAGTCATATAATCAGCAAAACAGTGTATGAAGTTTTAATATAAGGATAAAAGTATCCAGTGAAAATTCGACAGTATCCAAGTAAGTTTAAGAATAGTTTGTCACAAATATAACCTAACATAAATAACAATTAACCAAGCTAAATATCACTGATAAAAGTTAAAGGTCCGACGGGTTGACTGGCCTTAGAGCTTTTTGCGCGGTGTGATAGCGATAAGAACAAGTTTATTGATAAAATCCAACAACTGGAATCTCCTTGAGGCGATTAAATTCAAAATAGAAAGAAATGAGTGATAATGAATATGGCAAAAAGAGGAAGAGCGACAGAGAGGAAGACTATGATACTGGTGAAGATATTTCCAAAAAAAGTAAGAAAATAGAATATGATGGAAAAAATAGGAGACAAAATGGAGGAAATGAGCATGGAGATTAAAAAAACACGAGAGGGGCAAAAGGAGTACAGAGAAGAAATGAAACAACTGAGGGAAGAAAATGAAAAACTGATGAAAGAAAATGAAAAAATGAAGAAAACAATAACCAATATGGACCACAGATTGGAACGACTTGAAAGCGAAAAAATAAAATACAATATAGTGGTTCAGGGAGTAGGGATAGAGACAAATAATCCAGAAGAATTACGAAATAAAATGGAGAAATTCCTAGAAAAATAATTACAAATAAAGACAGCGGTAGAAAGCTCAGTAAAGTTAGGAGAAAAAACATGCTTAGTAAGACTGGCAAACCAAGAAGAGAAAAGGACGATGATGCTCAATAAACAAAAATTGAGATTTAAAACTGAAGAGAGATTGTTCATCCAGGATGACTTGTCGAAGAAGAATAGCGGAATTCAAAAAAAGATCAGAATGAAAGCTATAGAAGAAAGGGATAAAGGAAAACGAGTGAAAATTGGGCTCAGAAAAATGTACATAGAAACAGAGGAATGGAGATGGAACACGGAGGAAGAGAAGTTGGAAAAAATAAAACAGAACATATCGACAAAAAACCAGTGGCGACAAGCATACGCTCAGAGGCAGAGGAAAATAAAGTAGACCAGGCAATGGAAATGGACAAGGAAATGCAAAAGATGAAGAATAGTACAAATAAAATGATTACAGAAAAGCAACAACAACAATATGGAATGAGAATAGGAACATGGAACGTGAGAGGTACATTTGAGGAGGGTGCCATAAAACACTTGATCAATGAAATGCGAAAATACAAATTAGATGTGTTAGCAATACAAGAAACTAAATAAAAAGAGAAAGTAATTACAGAGATAGACGATTATATGTTCTTTAATAGTGGAGTAGATAATAGAATACTGGGTACAGGGTTTATAGTAAGCAGTCAACTTAAAGCAAATATTATAGATTTTGAGGGAGTATCAGATAGACTATGTAGAATAAGAATCAAAGGAAACACACAGGAAAACGACATTAGTTAATGCGCATGCCCCTTCTGAGGACAAAGATGAAGACACAAAAGCAAAGTTCTATGAAGAACTGGAACAAGCAGTCAATAAAATACCGAAATTTGATGTTAAATGTGTAATAGGGGATATGAATGCAAAAGTCGGACAAGAAGAAGAGTATATAAAAGTAACGAGAGGAAAAAGTAGACACGCACTCAGTAATGATAATGGCAAGCGACTCATAGAATTTGCTTTAGAAAATAAAATGAAAATCGTAAGCACGTCATTTGACCATAAGAACATCCACAAGGAAACCTGGTTATCACCAAATGGCATAACAAAAAGCCAAAAAGACCACGTCTTAATAGAAATGAAGCACTTAAAAAGGGTAACAGATGTACGAAGTTATAGAGGAGCTGATATGGATAGTGACCACTTTTTAGTAATTACAAAACTGAAACAAGATAAGCCACCTAGGATTGAACAAGGTAATAAAAAACGGAAAAAATACGATTTAAAAAAATTGATGGATGAGACCAAAGTAAATCACTTCCAACAAGAAATCAATAGAGAATTAAATTTAAGACCTTGCGTCGAGCAACTAGAAGAAGAATGGTCACAGATAGAAACTGTAATGAGATATGTAACAAATAGGATACTAGGGAGCCCCAAGGGAAGAAAAAAAGATAAGTGGTTTGATGAACAATGTAAACAGGCGTTGGAAAAAAGAAATAAAATCAGACAAAGACTATTAAAATAAAACAGTGAAGAAAATAGATTAGAGTATAAAAAAGCAAGGAAATAAGTTAAACAAATATGCAGAAAGAACAAAAGAAATTACTTTGAAAGGAAATTATTAAAAATTGAAAAAGCTCATAAAAATAAAGAAGTGAGAAATTTTTATCATGAAATAAGAGAAGGGAAAGGCCACAACCGGAGAGCACCTAATTTTTTGAAAAGCAAAGAGGGATATCTAATAGGGGATAGGGAAGAAAAAATAAATAGATTTGCACAGTATTTTGAGGAATTACTAAATGATGGAGAGGTAGAACTAAGCGAAAATGATAATGAATCGGAGGAAGAAAATTGTGATGAGGAAGATCTAGCCATAACGGTCCCAAAAAAACTGGAGGTGACAGAATGCTTAAAACATATGAAGAATAATAAAAGTGCAGGAAAAAATAATATTCCAATAGAAATTTTAAAATATGGAGGCGAACAATTAACGGAGAGAATATAGCAGTTGTTGAAACAAGTATGGCGAGAAGAAAAAATCCCTAAAAATTGGAACAAGGCATTAATAATTCCAATCCACAAAAAAGGTCCCAAGGAAGAATGCGATACCTACCGCGGAATAGCACTTTTATATGTAACATACAAATTTCTGGCAAAAATACTTAAAAATCGATTAGACAAATACCACAATGAAAATGTAGGAGAATACCAAGGAGGTTTTAAAGCGTGTAGATCGACAATAGACCAAATTTTCATTATAAAACAACTCCAGGAGAATGCTTACGAACAAAATTTAAGTCTGCATATGCTATTCATCGATTACAGACAGGCCTATGATACTATCAAAAGAAAAAAATGTATGAGGCAATGAGAAAGTTAAAAATACCAGTTAAATTGAGAAGACTAGTGGAAATGACCATACGAAAAAGCGAGAGCAAAGTAATTGTGGAGGGCAGTACTTCTAACGAATTCAAGATAGAGAAAGATCTGAGACAAGGAGACCCATTATCCACAACCCTCTTTAACCTAGTTCAGGAAATTATACTAAGAGAAAGTGGTATAAAAACCCGAGGTTTAATTCATGGGAATAAACATCAGTGTCTGGCATATGCGGACGACATAGTACTTATGGTAAAATCCAGGAAAGAACTGCTAAGCGTATTTAAGCTACTGGAAGAGAAGGCAAGAGAATATGGTCTAGTGATCAACGAGAAAAAAACAAAATACATGGTAATGAAGGATAATGAAAAAACCGATATTATTATAAATTGTAGTGGAAAGGCTACTGTACCAATTTAACAAAACAGCAAAAAATTTCAATATGATAATATCAGCGGCAAAGACAAAATCAATGGTTACTTCCAAGACACCGATCAGATTGTAATCTTGTGGTGGATAACAAAATAATACACCAGGAAATGAAATTTAAATATCTGGGAATTGAAATATCTGGACACGGGGACGGAAGTAAGAAGCCAAGCTACAAGAGCAGCAGCATACCTAAATGACACAATCTGGCGAAATAAATACATTCAAACTGAAGCCAAAGCCCGCATATACAAGACCGCAATCAGACGTATATTATCCTATGCAGCAGAGACCCGACCTGAGACCTCTAAAACGAAACGGATACTGGCGACTACAGAAATGAAAATAGTTCGAAGAATAGCGGGAAGAACACTAATGGATAGAGAAAGAAGTGAAAACATAAGACGAACATGCGGGATAGATAACATCAATGACTGGGTACTGCATAGAAAGATAAAATGGAATAAGCACATTGACCGCATGACTGAAGAACGAATTGTGAAAATATCAAGGGACAAATCACCAGCAGGACAAAGAAGTCTTGGAAGACCTAGGAAAAGATGGAGTGACAACCTCCCAGGTGACTGAGCAGAGGCAATGATGTGAAGAAAAACAGGCAATGATGCCTATACACAGCAGGAAGAAGAAGTAATGGAAACAAAAGCTAGAAAATAGAAAAAGTTGAACAAATCGAATATTTAGGAGTCACTATCACAAATAAGGGAGACGAAGAAAGGGAAATAGAAAAAAGGTTAACAAAAGGCAGTAAAGCAGCAGGAATGGTATCACAGATGTTTAACTCAAAAGACATATCACGAGCAGCTAAAATAAGAATGTACCAAACAATAATAAGACAGTCAGTTACCTACGCTTGTGAAACCTGAACAATGAACAAAAAAGAGCAGAAGAAGCTAGAGATATGGGAACGTAAAATGCTCAGAAAGATTTATGGGTAAAACGAGTGCTGAAAGGTGGAGAAGGTGGTAAAAAGAGAAGAGGAAGACCAAGGAAGAAATGGTTGGAGGAGGTTAGGAGAGACCTGAGATCAGTGGGAGTAAGGGACTGGCAAAACGAGGCGAGGAATAGAGAAAAATGGAGAGAGAGAGAGAGAGAGAGAGAAACATCTCGAAGCCGAGGGCCAGATAGGCCTGTAGTGCTGATATATATATAATATATTTATTTTTATGAAAGAAAATTGTTACGGGTGTACTGGAACATTCAGTTAGGGATACATTAGGAACATGCCCATTAGTATTAAAAAAAGATAGAGATGCGATATAGCAGACTCTAGATAAAAATAATAGTATAATTTGTGTCAAATAGGTTGACAATAATGCAGTAACTGTTAGTTCCAATTGCTACGGATTAAAGCCATTGAATTACGTAAAACGATATAAGAAGACTGAAGAAAGGTATGTCAATGTCACCACACCTGATCTTATTGCGAAATATAACAGCAACATGGACGGGACAGATCTGATGAGAATATAAATAAATACCGTATCGACATCAGATCGAAAAAATGGTGGTTTTGTATTTTCACCTGGTGTTTGGATGGTACTATCAATAATGCCTGGATTTTGTATAGAAAACGGTGTGATCAGTACATGCCACAATTAACATTCAGACAGACTTATCTTCCAAGATATGGAACTATTGGCGCAAAGGTACAGGCTGACCTACTACTTCAAAATCTAGCATTTCTTTCAACAGACTAGGTATCCGATTATATGCGATATGATGGAAGAAATCATCTTCTTGTATGTATTGCTGATAAAAACCGAAGATGTACTGGAGAGGGTTGCAGTACTATGTGCAAAAAATGCAACGTCGGTCTGTGTATAGATTGTAATTATATATTCCATACAAAAAACAAGTAAATTTGTTACTTCTGATTTTAAAAAGTTTCACATCATCCTAGCGTTACATATATGTAACAGCATTTTTTTCTTATGTTAATAAAGACTCTATCACAGTTGATACCGAAAACACTACCAAACTAACCATTTTTGTAAAATTTATCAGAAAAAGGTAATTCGGGCGACAATTCTTAAGTAGGGACCTCTCGCCTGCAATTATTCATTCATTCAATGTTTATTTATGGGTACGCTTGGGTAAACCCATTTAAAATGCAGTAAGTCACTTTCCTATATCTCTGAATAGACTTTAAGAGGAAATAAGGATATAACAACAATCTGTTTACACATGGCTGTCCTTTGAGGTAGGGTTAGCTTTTATAATATACATTTAGAAGGAGTACCTGAAGACCAAATAATAAAACTCCATACATTTTATTAAATTGAAATGATTGCATAGGGCTTAAAAATATACAAAGAACCAGATGTTGCTACAACATGTGAGAACCTAGTGCGAATATAATTTAGTTATAGTTTTTAGTCTAAAGTAAAATTCAGTAAGAGAAAGACACACCTCAATTTAAGAAATAATAAGCAGTATTCATAAAACTGAAATGAATTATGAATAAAGTGTTTGCCCCCACTCAATGTGATAATTAGTGCTCCTCAAGCCTATGTCTATTTATGTAGCAAAGTCATGCTCAGTCTTGTTCATTATTATTAATAAACATTGAGCATAACTTGAACTAAATATTAATGGTCAAAGACATTATTTCAATTTAAAAATGGCTTCAAGTGAAAGTCGAGCTCCCACCCTTTGAATTGTGAGCTTTAAACTCATCAGATATTATGTTTATTGTGCGATTAGTAATAAAAAACAGTCGCAGATAAAATATAGTATCCATCCCAATAACACACTTGAATGTTTACTACAAATTTGGTCAACTGCTTAGATCAGAATGTTATACTATTCTTATGTATATCTATTTCTTTCATTATGCTGTTGACATTTATTATTACTATTTACTTTTAATTGAGGGAAAGAAATAATGGAAAAGAGTATAGACAATAGCATGGAACAGGATATATTATGTTGTTTGTGGATTTTCAGCAGGCATATGATAAAGTAAAACGAATAGAAATGCATCAGGCAATAAAGAAAGGCATGACAATGTGAATGACAGGAAGAGACAAAGTTCATGCAAGTGGTAGAACAGAAACATTTTTAAACAAGCCTTGACTCACAGTGATTATTTTAAACTTACCACCACTTCCTTCTACATTCCTAGATAACGTATTTGGCAAAGATTTGCCTAGCATTATTTTCTCTTCTTCTTCTATTTTTCTTTTTTCTTCCAGTAATCCTTCTTGTTTGTTAATCTGTGGCGATCGCATCTCTTTCAATTTTTGCTTTAACATAGCTATCACGTCTTTGTCTTTTTCCAAGATTTCAATTTTTGAAACAAAATTTTCCAATTTCATTTGTAGACTACGGTCAATAGGCATCACGAGCATTTGTTTCAAAGTTGGACATATTTTGACAACGCAAAGGCGTATTGTCGATACTGGATCGTCTGAAATCGAGATAACTGAATTAGTCAACATATCATCATATCAAAGTGACAGTGCCCAAGTTTAAGATATACACTTTAGAAGCAATGCTCCTTTCAATGACAATTTCATGTATGGGATATGAAAAGTCAATATTTCTAATATGGGACAATGTGTAACTTGATAGAAACATAATTTAAATTGTTCAACCATTCATGTGGTTACCTATGCAGGTGGGGCTATGTCGTGTTTTAGTAGAAGACAATCTATCGCAGCTACATCTACTGCAGAAGCTGAAATAGTGGCATGTAGTGAAGCAGCAGCGAAGGAAGTAACAAGACTTTTTAAAGGAATTATTCTGCTAAATTATATTCCTATCCTTCATGTAAATAATTCTGTAGCTGTGAAACTAGCTCAAAGCCCAGAGTTTCATAGGAGAACTAAGCACATAACGACGAAACATTTCTTCGTTAGAGAAAAAGTAATTGAAGGAGACTTTTAGACATATAGCATATTTCAACTGAGCAATAATTGGCTGACTTAATGAAAAAGGTGTTATTAAGGCAAGGTTGCAAATCTTGAATTCAAAATTAGGCTTATCTTTCATTAACAAAGGAAAGTGCTAAAGTTACGACACTAGAGAGAGAGAGAGAGACAGAGAGAGAGAGAAAGAGATAAGCTTTATTGTAATGAAAATGTTTTACAATTTTATGGACAAAGCGACAAAAAGATTTACGAGGTAATACAAATTCGGCGAAAACTGCTTCATGGTCAGAGAGACCTGAGTTAATTATATATAAATCGATATTTTTGTTGTAAATTATGGAAAATTCAAAAATATTTTCTACTTGTAGAAAATCATATTTTAATACAGCCGAGAAGTACCTCGCCAGAAGATAAAATTAGGGTTCTACCGTGAACTGCTAATATCTCGAGATTTTTCAATAAAAACAGGTACATTTGCTTGTAGCCAGTGTTCAGTAATAGCAACTATCTGCGGGAACCCCAATTCCTCCAAAAACAAATACAACTCGTCCGTTTTATTGCATATTGACGGAATATTAATTAGAACCATTCTTAATTTACTGTCCTTAAAAATAAAGTGAGGATTCTAGTTGGAAGAATCGGCAGTAAAGTAACGGCTACTACACTCTCTAATTTTTTGTTGGTGAATTCGCCGTTCCAAGGTGATGAAGTTCTGTAGTTGGATAGGTCTTCTCCACTTCAACTTAGCTTATGGCATAAAAATCATGAAAGTTCTAATAAATTGCCCTTAAAGCTATGGTATCAACGGGCAGATCCTCGGATGCTAAGAACACCTTTACACTTGTGGAAGTATAACCTTCAAAACATACAGACGATGGTTGGTCATGTAGATAGGCGAGGAATAACTTGAGACATGATAAAATAGCCGGTTCTCTTAATCTATACATAATATAACGATTACCTCTAGAAGAGGACTCCTCTGTTAATCTGACCCTAGGAGGAGTTATCGGGTCCAGCGAAAAATTAGTGTCATTGTGTGAATGAAATGATTTATCACACGAAAAGCTGTTTGATTTACATACGGCTATAGCATGTTTGTCAGATGTGATGGCTACTACTACGGGACGAGAAGGGTCAGAACTTTTACTTGATTAACTTTCACAGGCTGAAGAGAATTCATCGTAGGAGGAGGCGAGGATTCTTTGGACAATGAAGATTCAACAGACCATTTTAATGAAACTCCAGGTGGCCATACATCAACAATTTATTATCAGAAATTTTTGTTAGAAAACCAATTTTAAATATTGATATTTTTGATTCTTTGCTTGAATTGATTAACTCTTAACCAGGGAGGTGAAGTTTTAAAACGCAACTGGTCAGGTGGGGTGTTCACAACATCCCATATGATTTATTGTTTTTTGAGAACTCTAGTTGAAGTAAATAATAATATCGACAAATTAAAACAATTGTTTATTTATTTTTTTTAATTATTTTTGTTTTCTTGACAATTTTTACAAATGTTGATCATGTGATTCAAACACATCCGCTTTTCGCAGTCAAAGCAAAAATATTTAGTCTTAATGTCTTTATTTCTAGGACAAACTACACATCTTCCTGGTTTTGTTACAGTAATTTCTTCAGGAATCTCTTTGCTCACCCCAGCTGAATGTACATCTTTTTGTGATCCTGATATTCTAGGAGCTTTTTCTCGCAGGGTTCTAGGTATGTGCATGTTAGACGCCCGTTTTTTAATTTGAGGTCGGACTAATGCTATTCCAAGATCACGCAGAAACAATCTTCTTACAACTTTCCTTGGACCGTTATTAGCTTCGTAAATAACTTGAGCATTTATTCCAGCAATGTTCAGCAATCTATAAAAGAGGGCCATAGGCCAGCGCCTTGTTCTTCTTGATGTAGAATATGTGGCACACATTTCGTCTACTACGTCGACTCCAGCTTTAGTTGCGTTATACCATGTTATGATTTCAGGTTTGTACTCATCTCCTGTTTTAGGGTCAATAGAGTCATCAAAATGCATAGAAGATATGGCTAAAACATTTTTATTCTTTTTGGGAACATATGACACTAATGTCATATTGTCTTGAAACGCAAATATGCTGCTTTTGAGTGGTCGATTTTTTGTAATCACTAACTCTAACGGAAGTTCCTTTTTATTTTTACGTAATGTCCCAACTAATGTTAGTTTGATTTTGAATAATTCTTCTAGCAATGGTACACTACAAAACCAGTTGTCAGCCGTTATATTGCGATTCGTTCCTGCAATTGGCTTCGCCAACCTCATAACAACATCTTTGGCACTATTTGAAACAAGATAAGGACCGTCAGGTTGCGTACCAACAAACACCTCCATACTTAGTGTATACCATGTTGTGGAATCACATAAGGTCAAGATTTTTACGCCATATTTTGCCGGTTTGCTTGGGATGTATTGGCGAAATGGACATTTTCCACGAAATGCTACAAGTTGTTCGTCTACAGTGGTGTATTCTCCAACTGAATAATGTTTTTGGCAATTTTTTTCAAAGGTTTCAAAAATATTCCTAAACGCAGCCATCTTATCTAACGCCCTCCTTTCGGTTCGATTGCGAACATCATCGAATCGTAAACAACGTAGCAGAAAAAGGAAGCGTTTTAGAGACATTGTCGTATAGAATATTTCTATTCCAAAACAGCTTTGATCCCATAAGTCTTCAAGATTCTGATGACCGGCACGTTGAGCACCAGCTAAAATCAGAAGTCCCACAAAAGAAATAATTTCTGTTTCATCCGTAGGTTTCACATCGCTGTAATTTTTATAGTTACCACAAACAGTTTGGATGTAAATATTCGTGAATTTTGTAATATCTTGTACCATTCCATCATCAAAAAAAAGAAAAAAACAATTTACTGGTGTTTTTACATCCCTAGCAACATTCCTTACTCCAGGCAAGTCTCTGATTATGTTTTGGGCACGTGTTCTTACTTTACTTGATCCGCACATTTTTGTCCATTTCGTTTTCTTATCTTTGCCTAAGTAAAATGGTGTATCGCGAACAACACTTTGTTCAGCATCACTTTCGGAAGAATTTGAAACTTCTTGCTCACTTTCGCTGTCACTCCGTTCTTCTAAACAATCTATTTCTTCCCCATCAGAGTCATCATAAAATGTCGGGCGATCTTCCGATTCAAGCAAGAGGCTTTGTAAATATTCTTGTTCTTCTTCATAGCTTCTAAACGTTTTGCTACACATTTTACACTAGTTAGTTATAAAAACGCAACTGGTCAGGTGGGGGTATGATGACACCCCAACGTTTAAAAAACGACTTTACAGCTACAAATCACACAAAAACGAAATTGTGAGGTTATGTTAGCATAGAATGACAACTAACAGGAAGATACTGCCAACCTCAAAGTTGGCATTAACAAGACATGCTAATTATATCTACAAATCTTCACGAGGGGTGTTGACAACACCCCAGGTCCCCGGTTAAGGGTTAAGGGAAAGCAACGAATGAACTCTGTAAAACCCAGCTTTTCATTAACATGATGTACAATATGATTTATGGTTAAGCCTGCAGAGAGGTTGTTGACTATTACATAATGCCACCTTTGATTGCAGCTAGGGTGTAACGCGAAAAATTGGCCGAGCTGTCGGAGGTTTAATGTTGGCAAGCTTGTCGACGAGGAGAATTCAGAGCGCTGACTGCGCAAAGTTAAAACTCAGTTCTCCTTGAGCCGTCAACGAGTAAACACACACGCATTTCAAGTGATAAATTTTGCATGTGCTCTGGTAGCCATAACATTATTTCACAAAATCCTGATAAATTCTATGTAGGGGAAGAAAATATCGCTCGATGTAACAGTAGGAAGGTCTGATCCAATAATCTACTGATCCGGGGTGTGCCGATGACCAAAGGATACCAGTAGAATTGGTAGAATTAGGAAACCACGTGGAAAATTTCTGTAGACGGCTTGTTAGTAGGACTCATTATCAAGGTAAACGGTTGAAAATATTTTCTCGAAATTAACAGTTCTATAGGTAGATTAACGTAGGAATAGCTTGAATCGTAGTTTATTGAAGTATGAGATAGTTTTGATACATTTCACAAATTCTTATCAGTTCGTTTTCGTTATTGCTTTGTATATTTTTTTTTGAAAAAAGAATATATCACGGGGGCTGAATATTATTCAGGGATATGTCCAGCGATGTAGTTTTTATATTATGGTTTTTTTTGTAATCGTAGTTTTTTTGCTAAGCGAAAAAAAACCAGTCATATAGTTTTTATTATCAGTGCAAACGGCTTTTATACAGTTAAAAGTCAGGATGTATGATTATTTGCGAATTTCGGGTGGTGATAATATAGTCAGTATAATGGGATATTACGGGGCGACGTCGGAAATTTGACTGGGGTAAAATGTAAACCCTATGTAGAGGTTAATTCGTTTCTCTATTTTAGGGGGGTTTATTGATTTGGATTTTAATTCGCTGATTGAAGCTTGCGGAGTCAGTGAGACCAGTTCCAGGAGAGCTGGAATATTCTGGAGCGACTTCAGTTGCTGTTCTGGGGTCCGGAAGAAGGATAACAGTTTTCCTTTTTATTTTTCATACATCTGTACATTCACCATATCCGTCAAATTTCACAATTTTTTTTGTAAGGTTTTTATTTTTCTCTCTTTTTTGCGGCAATTAGCATAAATTCACTTTTCACTTTGTATTTAAAATTGTAATAATTTACTTCATAATTTAAAATATTGGGCTGTTGGCTCTGAACGCTAGGATACCACGGTACGTACCTGGGTGCTGCGTTATTTAGTTAAGTTTTCGATTTTGACGATTTTATGTAAATAATTTTGCGCCGTACATAATTTCGATTTATATTTTTTTTAGCATCGCTAAGCTCGATTGCTATTTAAATTTTATGCCTATGCATTTATTTATATTTATATTCTTATTCGTATAAATTGCTGAAGTGTGAACACATGTAACTGTGATATTGGTAATTTTGGCATTAGATTTTCCATTGTATTTTGAGAAATTGTACACGAACCATTTGGTCGTTTTCCTATAATTGTAAATTTGAGACATCGGTGTAGTTTGGGGCCCTCAGCTCTTCTGCACCCTGAGTTTGAAACCTTCAGCTCGACTCAGATGTTATACAACCTGCTTGTCAGTTATTTATTTATTTAAACTGTGACTTCGTTTGTAACTGATAATTTAGTTTGCGATTTAAGTTTTTTATGTAGATTCCGGCCTTCACCCTAACTACATTCTGAGTCTACAGCCTTCAGCTGAGTTCAGATATTATTTGGTACATTTTGTTGTAAACTTGTAATACATACTTTGAAAAGAGACCTATGGTCCAAAGTGAATAATTAAAAATTTCAATCAGGGGATACTTGCTGACTTTCATTATTTTATAATAACTTACCTTTCAGTTTAACCTTTGGAGTGTGTAGATAGTGTTGTTAACCCACTGAGGAGTTGTGGGCTAACTTAAGAAGTCTTGGGTGCTTGCCAAAACTTCTCTGTCGCCCTTATGAAAACTTATTATTAAATTTTTTTGAAGAATCCACCCCTTCTTCGACTCGACTGACGAGCACGGGTTGTATCACGTGAGACAACCCGCACATCTACAGCGAGCACTGAGGGTTAGTAGCGTTTTTCTCGTTGGGATAAGGGAATAAGCTGTTCGAAACTTCTGGAATATTGGCTACCTCAGAAGATGTTTCTAATTAATATGTTAAAATAACGTCAAGTCTGGTAGTTATTACTTCTTTTATAAATGTAAGTGATGAACTGTCAAATCTGACAAATATAAGATTTGTACTAGACAGTTATATTTTATCTGAACATATTTTTATATACGACCTGATAGCAACGATTCACTTCAATATAAAATTCAGATTTTCATAAAAAACACCACCACACAATACAGCAGAAACAAGAACCGGAGAGGTGAGAAATGATACATAACCAAGCGCAACGGTCGGCAATACGATATTCGCCTTTAGTCAATATCAAAACGGTTCATTGTGAACCACTGGTTCATTGTTGGATGACACCCTATACATTCACCTAAATTTTATAACTTATTAATAAATTATAGATAATACATTACCTCCCAAACTCAGAAGAGGTAAATAGAAATGTTCCTTGAAATATTTCCAGCTGAATATTTTAATAGCGTCATAACACATATTAATGAATATGTGCCTGGTATAACAACAATTAGAATTACATAAAATATTGATTAGATTCTCACGAATCCATTTTCTATGATTCTCTTTGATGTTATATCTGAGGAAAATCAGAAGTGTTCTAGCTGCTTGCGTCCTGACTGGTCTAGCTCGCTAAAAATAATGAAATATTCTACAGAGTAATTCAAATCTAAGGCAAAAGCATTTTTAGTGTAAAATTACTGAATTCTATTGATTCTGTAGTATTGTAAGACATTCTTCTTTTGATTTGTAAATGCCTCAAATACCTTAACATTATGAAACAAAAATAATTTTTATGATTTAAAATAGTTTAATCACATTCTGATTCTTACCGATTCTATTGTCAATTTCATAATGACAGGTGTAAAATGTTGATGAATAAAATCTGCCGGCATACAAGTAGGCAAATCTTCTAGCTGTTCTAAAAATGCCTTCCTCCTACGCCAATTATTATTGCTATATATTTCTACTTGACATTTTAACAAAGCTCTACCAATATCAAGTGTAATTTGGCTTGTAGTTTCTCTTGATAGCAAACCTGCATTAGTGAACAGGACTAGTGTAGTACCTATGTTTGGTACCAAACCATCCAATACTTCTTCAGAATCGTCGCGAATAAGTTTAAGCAAATCGGGCAGAATTGTTTTGCTATCAGCTCCTAAAATAATAAAAAACATTTGCTTATGTTATTCATGCTAGAAACTTAGTTCTTGAGATATTGATAAAGATTCAAATTACCCAATATTTTTGTAATTTCATGTATACAGCCCGCTACAGTTTTTCTTACTATATAACAAGGGTCTCCAGCCAAATCTTTAAATATAGAGTACCATTTAGCCATCTCCGACTTAAGGAATGTGACAACATAAAAAGTCACAGCTGGAAGATTGAATGCACAGTATTCCCTGCATGCCACTGCCTAAAAAATTATCACATCAAATTAGCAGCTTTTGTAATTTTCGAATTCAAACAAAGTGAATTGATTACCGGATAAAACATATTTATTTTGAGTTGTGATGTGCACTAAATTGATGCATTTTATCCTTCAAAACGAGTACATAGGCCCCACGCAGTAGGGTAAGGCCGGGTATATCGTACCCCCAGTATTTCACTCGGAATAGAAAACCGAATGCTACATCTGTTAACGGGAACTAAAAGTTTATTAAACCTCATAGACCAGGGTGAAGCCTTTAAAAATAATAAAAAGTGAAAAAAAATAATAGTAGGATGAAACCCATTAGAAAAGGAGAGGAATATTATAAAAATGAAAGGAAAAATAATTTACGGGCGATCTGAGATCGGGAAGGGGATGGGGGTGAGTTTTTAAGGGTAAAAAACGGTTTTTCTCGATTTACGGCAAAACTAAAAGTCCTATCGAAAAAAGTCAAATGGCAAAGTTGTAGGTAATAAAAAGATCTAAAACTTTTGTATTTACACTTTTTTCACATAACCTCAAAATTTATGTGAAAAATTCAAAAAACCAGGTTTTTGGTTTTTTTTATCTTTTACAAAATTTTTTTTTTAACTAAATTTGTTGAAAACTTACCTTTTTATGTCCCAAATACGCTGTAATTTATTTGATTAAAAATATTTATTTTTTCACCTTATTTTGAATTAATATCGAAAAAACACCCTAATTTTCAATCGAAAACTCACCCGTCAAAATATCAGCTTTTTTAAAAAAGTTGGTATGTTTTCTGTTCGTTGAAATCTCTACTTTCCGATGGTGAAAAAAAATATATGTTACTATAGTAAATCTTCTCAGAAAATGCAAAAAATCGAAAAAAACTCGAATTCGAATTTTTTTTAATTATTATAAAAATTTTTGAGCTATTTATTAAAATTAACACTTTAATTACTCGAAAAACGTTACATCACACGTTACATTGATAAAAAAAAATTCCAAATAAAAATATACTACTATAATTAACAAAATAAGTTAATAAAATTAATATTTAATAAGACATCTACAATATTTGGAGAAAGTTGTCGAATCTTCTTTAAATGATATGCGTAGATGTCTATTTATAACTATTTTAAGATAAATTATATACCTGAGTGACAGTGTACAATTTAAAAGGAAAAACAAAGTCTTGTCTTTAAAAACAGTTCAATCTTCCGTTAAAGTGAACGGAGATATTAGAGCTATCGATCCATTATTGTTGTTTCAAAGAATATCGTTAACTATTGACAGTAAAAAAGATATGGAAACTTATTTACAATATGAGCTTGCACCTTTTCCATTGTCACTTTTTACAGAAAATGGCCTCAGGAAAAATGTTAAATCTCAACTTTACGATTTATTTGTGAGTGCGAATGGACCAACGCTTTCTGACGGTGTAGTGCATGTCGTTGACGGTGGATTTTTACTGCACAAAGTAATTTGGCAAAAAAATGAAACGGTAGAAGAGATAATGAATAAATATTTGCGCTATGTAGAAAAACATTACGCAGTAAGCAGCTATATTGTCTTTGATGGGTATCCCGAAATTAAAAAATCAGTTAGTGTAACAACAGTACCAGCAGCTACTTCAACTAAAAGAGGAGAACGTAGTCGTAGAAAAACCTCAGACAATATTCCAAAGTTCGATTATCAAAATCATACAAAAATACCTTTTTTGCAAGAAAAATTTTTATCTAACGAGAAAAATAAGGATAAAATAATAAAAACTTTGATAAAAAGATTACAGTCACGAGGATTTTCCTGCAACCAAGTAGAAGAAGATGCTGATGCTGACATAATTGAAACCGCGATAAAAGTTGCAATGAGTACTAATAAAACTGTAATTGTTGTGGGCCAAGATATTGACCTTTTGGTCCTTTTAAATCAGTTAAATTCATATAATCATGACATTTATTTTCTCAAACCAGGTTCTGGAAATGTAAAAGACCTATTTTTCACATCTAACAGTTTCAAGCATGAATCATTAAGAAACATTGTTGCACTGCATTGTTTTTCTGGTTGCGATACAACATCTGGATTTGCCGCAAAAGGAAAGAAAAGTATCGTCAATTCATTATTAGACGTTAAAAATTTGTCAAATTTGGCCAATGTTTTTTATAAGAAAGATGCGAGTAAAGAAGAAATAAAAAAAATGGATTACAACTAATCAAATCTATTTATAAATGTAAAAAGGAAAAAATTACACTGAATCAATTAAGGTTTCAAAAATATCAATTGGCAAAAATTAAATCATCTTTCGTTTTGGCAAACCTCCCACCTACAGAAGGAGCAGCAGAACAACATTGTTACAGGGCATATTATCAGCTTCAAACTTGGTTGGGTAACGAACTAACAGCAACAGATTGGGGCTGGAAGCAATATCAACGTAGAATTATGCCCAAATTTACACAAAAAGAATTAATTCCGGAAATATTTCTCAAAACTATTTGCTGCAGCTGTGAAACTGGATGTAACAGTTTAAAATGTGGTTGCCGAAAACATGGTTTAAAATGCACAAATTTATGTTCAAACTGTCATGGTTCTGAAAATTGCTCCAATATTGAAAAAGAATCCTACGAGGAAGTTAATGATTCAGAAGAAATTGTGGATGAAGAACCAACGCAGTCTGGAAATAATGTTGGAGAGGAAGAAGGTGATAGTCATGAAGATTTCGAAGATCTACTAGAATCGGAGATGTTTGACGAATCTAACGATGAAGAAATTCCATCAAAAAGACAGAAACTAATGGATAAGTGATTAGAATTGAATATAAGGTATTTATGAATGATAAGATTAATGTGTTTAAAAATATTGTAATGAATAACGTAATCAGAATAAAGTATCTACATTTAATTGTACGATTTACATTTATATCTAATGAGATTTTCTATGACATAAATGTAATTAGTATTAAATAAATCAACTTTTTAATTGAAACAAATTGCAGCAATGACATTTTTTAGATGAAATTATTTATAATAATTAAAAAAAAATTAATTCGAGTTTTTTTCGATTTTTTGCATTTTCTGAGAAGATTTACTATAGTAACATATATTTTTTTTTCACCATCGGAAAGTAGAGATTTCAATGAACAGAAAACATACCAACTTTTTGAAAAAAGCTGATATTTTGACGGGTGAATTTTCGATATTAATTCAAAATAAGGTGCAAAAATAAATATTTTTAATCAAATAAATTACAGCGTATTTGGGACATAAAAAGGTAAGTTTTCACCAAATTTCGTTAAAAAAAAATTTTTTTTGTAAAAGATAAAAATAAAAAACCAAAAACCTGGTTTTTTGAATTTTTCACATAAATTTTGAGGTTATGTGAAAAAAGTGTAAATACAAAAGTCTTAGATCTTTTTATTACCTACAACTTTGCCATTTGACTTTTTTCGATAGGACTTTTAGTTTTGCCTAAAATCGAGAAAAACCGTTTTTTTACCCTTAAAAACTCACCCCCATCCCCTTCCCGACCTCAGATCGCCCGTAAATTATTTTTCCTTTCATTTTTATAATATTCCCCTCCTTTTCTAAAGGGTTTCATCCTACTATTATTTTTTTTGGTTTTAAACATTATCGACCCTGGTCTATCATAGTCCCACGTTTTATCGCCGTCTATGGTTAAATGTCAGAAAGGAGTTATGTGAATAGTGTCATGGTTGTTTAGAGAAAAGCATATAATATT
Source organism: Galeruca laticollis (assembly GCA_963921935.1). NCBI lineage: Eukaryota > Metazoa > Arthropoda > Insecta > Coleoptera > Chrysomelidae > Galeruca > Galeruca laticollis. Next base: position 219,339,382 of record OY998177.1, on the reverse strand, counting down.
ATTATTTTTTTGAACATAATGTTACCATAAAAACTAGAAGTCTGCGATATCGGCGTAGCCATTTTTGATTTTTGTAAAGGCATTCTTATTACACGACCCCAAAAACCAATTTTTCAGCCAAATCGTAACATGAACGCTAAAAGTAGCCTGCTATATTGAATTTTTAAATTTTGAAAATGTAAAATTGTATTGTCACGCAGGTTATATACGAGGATGTATTGATATCTAGTTAGCCTAGACCAGTTCCATGCATAAACAAAATATTGCGTTACCATAGCAACGAACAATAACTTATTAGAAGTGTCCCTTATTAGAAGTTTGACGTCAAAAAAGTAAACCAGAGTTACGCAATAAATTAAAAGAAAAAAGATGTCCACCGAAATTGTGAAAATCGAAAAATTGGAGTATCGAGCCATCATCAAGTACCTGTATTTAAAAGGGTTAAGAGGTAAGCAGATTTACGAAGATATGCTTAATACCCTTGGTGATCAATGTCCTTCGTATGCGACCGTGAAAAATTGGACTGCAAGCTCAAAAGAGGTAAATTGTGTCAGTCCCCGAAAATATCGATGCAGTTCATGACATGATTTTATCAGACCGTAGAATTGGGCTAAAACGGATATCTGAAGCACTGAATACTTCATACGAACGCGTTCATCATATAGTTGACGTCAATTTGGACATGAGAAAAAATGCTGCAAAGTGGATCCCCAATCGCGTTCGATCTGTGCTCGATTTGAAAACGATGTAGACTGCTTAAACTGAATTGTTACTATGGATGAGACTTGGGTATATTTCTACGATCCAGAAACAAAGCAACAATCGATGGAACGGCGACACTCTGGTTCTCCAAGACCTAAGAAGTTTCGTGTCCAAAAATCTGCTGGAAAAGTTCATGCTTCAGTTTTTTGGTTTTGCCATGGAGTAATCATGATTGATTTTTTGGATGAGGGTAGAACAATAACTGGAGATTACTATTCGACATTACTGACCACTCTACGGGAAAAAAATTGAAGAGAAAAGACGCGGAAAGCTATCCAAAGGTGTTTTGTTTTTGCAGGACAACGCCCCTGCACACAAATCTCATGTTGCAATGCAAAAAATTCGTGATTTAGGGTTTGAATTACTGGAACACCCCCCTTATTCACCAGATTTGGCTCCGTCCGACTATCATCTCTTTCCTCAACTGAAGAAAATTTTAAAAGGTCGTAAATTTTCTTCCAATGAGGAGGTAATAAAAGCAGTGGAGGTCTGGTTTGCAGAGCAAGAAGAAACATTTTTTTTGAAAGGTCTAGAGACGTTGCAGGTTCGCTGTAATAAATGTATCCAATTAAGAGGAGAATATGTTGAGTAATAAAATATTTTGAAATTGAAATTTTGTTTGGTTCTATAATAGGCTAAGAATTTTTCAATATATCCTCGTAAGTGTTCCAAATTTAAACTCGACAGCTTCATGCGAAGTCAGTGGAATTAGAATCACAAGATTTCACATTAACATACTAACAACTAATTAAGAAAAAAGGTAATTTAAATTATTACTTGCAAAAAAACAGTTTAGCCACCCGTATTGTTTTTCGCAATAAAATGATTATTATTAAATCAATCAAAATGCATTACGTACGCCCATGGAATTCTCATTGCGGCGTGAATTGAAGGTCACTCAGAGCTTGGACGTGAATTGTATGGTGGCGGGCGAGAGTTTGACTTCCGGTTCTTTCCTATTTTGTGTAAAAGGAAATGAGAAGAAGAATCACATCAGTGAGAATATTTATTGGTGTTGTTTTTCTTGTTTATATATTTTTTAGAACCTGGGATTTTTGGAAAAAACATGTACAGTGCTTTTCAATAAAATTTGTCATTACAGCTAAAGCATACTGACTACTCATAAATTTAGTCCACCCACTTTCTATGCGTATTATCTTTAAGGGAAAGCCACTCATTTGTATAAAAGCTTATTCGGCAAATATTTCTACCAGACAATAAATTTAGGGCTCAAGTGCAACTAATTTGTAACACATTTTATGAATTATGTTGAAATCTTATTTCTTATTTATCTTTTAATAAACTAATATTACTTTTAAACACCATCAGAATCCTTACAATAGTATATTGTGCAACAAGTGGGAAAAGTTCAACTTTTCTCACGAGTGTGGAAGTTTGTGGCACGAGCCAAGGGAGAGTGCCGCAAACACACGAGTGAGAAAAGTACTTTTCTCACATGTTGCACACAATACTTTTTCTACAACTGCACAAATTTAAAGAATACAAGTAAATGGTTTTGTAGAAAAAGTCTAAGCATCGAGGACCACCCATCGAAAACGGCTGGGCATCGAGTATAAGTTTCTGAAATTGGCTGGGCATCGAGTATAAGTTTCTGAAATTGGCTGGGCATCGAGTATCCCATTCTCCATATAAATGTATGTAGTGTGGGCAAAGAGCCGTGAGAAATAATATTTCTTACAGTGTGAGCAATATATGGTTTTGAAATTAAGTAAGCTATGAGAAATATGCTACTTTTCATAGCAGTTGTAGAAAAAATAAATACAATTCCTACAAAAAAACAAAAAGAATATTAAAAAAAATACCATTCCTGGATCAATGTCTGCATCTATGTTAGCTATTGATAATCCTCTTCTGCACAATTCTTTGTAATTGTCTAAGAACCACGCACGGTCTCCATCTGATAAATGTACTTGTAAATTGGCCAGTAATCTGCCATAAATTTTTGCTACTGCTGGAAATGTTAGATCTCCTTTTTTTCCACACTGAATACATAATCGTTTTACTAAAGGTATCGCTGTAGATGTGATTGTATCTAAAAAAAATCTTTTTATAGTATTGTAAAATATATCTACAGGGTGCGCCATTAGTGCGACAAAGTTCGATATATCCATTATTATAGAAGATATGGAATAAAGTTATGTACGAAAATTGTAGACATTTGTAAACTTCACATTTCAAAAATATTTTCATGTATACTGGGTGTTCCCTATCACTAGGGTGAAACAAACATACCTTTTTTTAAATGACACACCCTATATATTATTTTAGATTCAGATTGGGCTTTCCCCCCCATACTTACAAAGTAGGGTTTCATATAAGTATATAGGGTATTTCAGAAGTTATGCCCAATTGTACGTAAAAATCATTGTGAGTTCAACGCTTTATATAGTTGAAACGAAACAATTTGACATCAATATTTTGCAGCCATAATATTTTGATATTGGTCTAGTTTCATGACACAGTGCCATTTTTTGGATATTACAACATCTGAATACAGGGCGAGCCAAGAATCGAACACATGATTTTCTCTATTTTTTCAAATGAATCGCCCTTTATTTCATTTCAAAAAGTGAAAATACACCTTATAAACTTTCATTTTTATCAGACATTCCCTATACCTAAAATCATTAATTTCTGAGATATTGTCAATTTAATAACAAAGAGTTGAAAAATAATTTTTTTTATTGATAATTAACGTGCTCAGCTACTGTGGCCACTTGCACAGGTGCGATTACAATATTGATAATATAATTGGGTCGTTCATTCAATATATATGTACACAATTGTTCTATAGTTTATGGAAAAGTTGCACATCTTGGAGAAACTGAAGAAGGTAGGTAATTTGTACCGAGTTGTTTAGGACATCTTTGTAGTTCTGGCTAAGCTGAACCTGCTGTCTTTGGGTGGCATATTTCTGACACTCCCTCAAGATATGTTTCATGGTTAGGTTGGAGTTGCAGCTGGAGCAAACGGGTCTGGGGGTATTAGACATTAGGTATCCATGTGTAAGTTTCGAATTACCTATTCTAACTCTTCTCACCACAGCTAAATCTTGCCTTGAGAGACCAGCAAAACAACATGGTTGAGGATGACCTATCGAGTGCTGTATTTGTCGTAAGGATGTGCCGGCAGAGTCCCAATTTTGCTGCCATGTTACTTTGGCTTTTGTTTTAAAATGTGATTTTAAATCCTTACATATTGTGAGATTGTCGGTAACGGTAAATTTAGAAGCAGTTTTTGCCTGTTAGTCTGCAAGTTCGTTGCCTACGATGCCAATGTGGGAATGTAACCAAATTATAGTAACTGCTATTTTTAGGGATGTGATAAGTTGGTATGAGTCATGGATAGATTAGACAGTAGGATGTTCGGTAAATATATTTTGGATGTATGAAATTGAAGCGAGCTAATCTGTACATATGGCACAACGAGCTTATAAGGTGGGGAGATGGAATTGATGGCCATGAGTATGCTGAATAGTTCGACTGTGTGAATGCTACAGGTTGATGGGATTAGGAAAGATTTAATAGAAGTTTGTGATGTTGTAATAGCACAGCCTACTCCAGTTTCATTTTGGATGCATCAGTGTATAAGACTTAGGCCTCTATTCTGTAAGTTTGTACGATGCCGTTGATGAACGAATATCGTTTACGAACGATAAATGTTATTCAGTATCCAAAATGCTAACGTGTTGCTCGTTAGAAATCGCCGTTCATGAACGATAGCCAGAAACGTGACATTGGGTATAAGTTGTCTATTTTTTGTGACAACATTAATTATTTCTTTGAAAATTATGTAAATATTTGAAGAGGAAATTGATCGAAGGAATAATATTAAATAAAAATATTTATTTGGATATATTCTTGGGAGGGAAGATAATCGAATTAAGAGGCAATTAAGGGATAATCTTAATCCTTTTTTCCTCCTAATAAAAACATTTTCAAACATGTATAGATTTTCGAGAACTCAGCCACAGCATTTGTTATTGGAAAATTAATACAAAAGAATAGTTATTTTGTAGTAGGTATAACTTACCTTTTTCCAACTGAGTTCATCCTTTACATGCCCCAGCAGAATTATTTTATTTCTGATTCAAACTTTTCCAGTTTTTCTTTTAAATAGCCCGGTTCATCTCCGAATATTTGTTTTCTTTAAATAACATGTTATTTTCTAGCTCGTTTAAGTATATTTCGTACTGACTTCTACATGTTTTGTTTGATCGTTTCTTTTTTTCATACATATTAATGTAATATTTTCTACACATGCAGAAAAAGTAAAATATTCGCAACTTCAGATAAGTTTTTTTCTTTATCTCAGTTCGTAACCAAAACAAAAAAGCATAACCTCAAACGAAAGCTGAACAACGTTGTCACACTGTAAACTGTTTCAAAGTTGCTAAAAGTATTGACATGAAAAACGTAAAAAACAATCACAGTCCTTAATTATTTACATTTATAAGTTTCTGCAGTATATTAAATATCATAGTAATGTGAATTTTAAACGCATTAACAGATATGTATTTATATAGAATGGATATTAGCTACGGTCTTCATCACTTAATTATAACGTCATTCAAAAATCTGAGAACGCTGTGATATTTTGCTCTGCTACCTATTTGAAAACGTCCACTTTTCGTTAACAGCAGAAAGTGGTCAACGAAAGAGATACAGAATAACATTTCAAAATTTTTCGTTCAGACTTCCAATCGTTTGTGAACGAAATATTACAGAATAGACGCATAAGTCATAGTCACAGTTAGTTATTATTTCATTAAAAGCATTTTTTATTAATTTTTTGGGTGTTGTGTGTTTGTCGTATCTCATAAGTGATGTGTTAAATTTAGGGAGGTTAATAGTCCATGGAGGAGTAGAGGAGATAGGAAGAGGACTTGTTTGTGAAAGGTTAACGCCGTCTAGTAGCTGCGATAAAATCAATGAGATCGGTTTTATTATTGGTATGGTTGAGGAGTTGGGTGGATTGTTAGAAGTTGATGTAAATAGAGGGTAGACAGGATTGTACGGGTTAGACGATAGAGGCAGCGTACGAAAGTGGCGTCGTCTAATCTAAAGCGGAGGCTCATTAGCTTTGCAATAAAGGCTTTCTGCAGGGCTAGATCGAAAAGCACCAAGACAAAGACGTAAAGCTGTATTATGCGCTGTGCTTAAAAGGTCGAGGTCTGATTTAGTGGCAGAAATATATATGTGACAACTATAATCTAATTTTGAACAAATAAGGGTCCTGTATATTTTAAGTGGTAATACGAGAGTGTTTGAATAATGTTCATTTTTTTGAAGCAGTCGCCTTTGATTTCTCGAATATGTTGTTTCCAGTTGAGACGAGAGTCAAATGTTAGGCCTAGTATTTTACAGTGATCCACGACGGGAAGATGTCCGTTATTAATGAAGATACTAGGAGATAGTGAGGGTGGTCGTCTACCAAATTTCATAATTTTAGAGTTTGTTTGCGATAAAGTTAATCCTAAGATTCCTAAGTGACTTACGTTTTTACTTAGGGTATTTACTGCTGACTGAATTAGATTAGATGTACTCGACATAGACATGCCATGACTGTAAACAACTAGATCGTCTGCATATAAGGCATACTTAATGGATGGATCGTTGAAAGCCAGATTGAATAGAGTGGGGCTTATAACCGACACTTGGGGAAATCCATCCCTCTGGTCATATTTTTAAGAGAAAATAACATTAGCAAATTCTTTGAATGATCTTGAAGATATGAAATTCTGAATAAAATGATATATGTATCCGGAGATATTAAGTAACGTTAATTTATTTAGTATCAACTATCTGCCAACAGTATCAAAAGTGCCGTTAATATCGAATATAGCTGTAATGACTTCTTGTTTTCTGTTTATTGCCACAGAGATATGAGATTGAAGAAGGACTAGGTTGTCTTGAGTCGATCTATTACGTCGAAGTCCTGATTGTTCTGTTGAGATAACATTTTATTTATCAAGAAACCAGATGAGCCGCTTATTAACAATCTTTTCTAATTATTTACACATGGTACAAGTTAGTGATATAGGACGGAAAGAGTTTGGAGAGGTAACAGCCCGTTCAAGTGTTTAATGGGAACTATCGTAGATGTCCACCATTGGTTAGGGAATTGGTTGGTGGATCATATTAAATTGTAAATTTCTAGGAGCTTACTTAAACCTATGTTGGAAAGTTTTTTAAGAAATATATACGGGATGTCATCAGGACCAGAGGCTGTGTTGTTGCAGCTATTGAGAGCTGAGGAAAGCTCTAAGAAAGAGAACGAGCAGTTAAGAGAAGTCATATTTTGAGATTTTGACACAGTACATGGGGAAGGAGCTTTCTCTGAATAAGTAAGTGTAGAATTAACTTTACTTTGAAATTTTAATTCAAAGGTTTTTGCCAGTATATTGCTGATTTCTTCATTTTTATTAACTACTGTATTATTATAGATAATACAGAATTATGAAATTCGAATTGTTTTCTTGTATTTGCCTAATTTTATTCCAAAGTTGGGAGGGATTTGTGTTCACCTTTATGGAGGATACATAATTTCTCCAGGAATATTTTTTGCTTTGTTTTGGCTCTGGCTCTTTTGAGATTAGTAAGATTTTCTTGTGTCTTATGCCTACGATACATATTTAGTGCCATTTTTTGTTGATTTATAGCACTTGCACAGCAGGAGTTCCACCATGGCACAGTTTTTTGTGTATGTGATCTAATATTTTTACCAATGTGCAGATTGGCATCTGCAATTTTTAAAATGTTATCGTTCATATTATCTGAGAATGATGATGCAGATAAGTTTGTTTCAGCTTGAGACGTATAACTAGTCGATGGTGTAATTGGATCCCCACATTGTATTATGGGCGTTAAAGTCACCAACTAGAATGTTGGGGGAGTTGGTAAATTAGGTTTAGAAGTTCTATTTGTTTTAAAGTGTAATTAGGAGGGATATATAAGCTACAGATAGTGGGTTTATTTGGACACCAGGTGGAAACTGCAATAGCTTCAAGATCAGTAGTGATATGGAGAGGAGTGGAAAATAGTTCTCCAGATATGAAAATTGAGGTGCCCCCACTAGCCCTTGCGCAATTGGTGCGAACATAATGGTAACCTTTTTAGTTTAGGAAGTCTATCTATTTTAGAGTTGGTTTCTTGTAAACACAGGATTTCAGGTAGTTCTTTAAATATTATTTGTTGAATTCTTTTCAAGCGAGGAAAGAATCCGTCACAATTCCATTGAATAACTTTGAATGGCTTAAGAAGTTAGTTGTTAAGAGCATTGTGAGAGAGCATAATTGAGTTCTTCATCAATTTGACTATCAGAAGAAACGCTTTTATTATCAGAGAGGTCCTCGGGATTAAGTTGTCTTTTAAGTTTTTTCTGTAGTCGTGTGAGGCGGTTTTTAAGGGATCTATCTTTTGTTTCGGAGTAATGAAGCGATAAATCACTTAACAGTACTTGGATATTAGAAGTAAATTCCAGGACTTCGTTAAGAGGATCTGAACTACCGTATGAATTTTCTAAAAACGCTGTGAACTGCGTTTCAGAGACCGTGAATTTGGATGGGTTGTTCTTATAGAGGTCCTGTATAGAGGTTTGAGAGTTGGGTGTAAGTTTGTGATGTTCAGGAATTAGATTTTTAGGTTTTTACTTAAGGTGCTTAAATGTGTTTTGGGATGTTTTATAAGAGGGGGGAGGCAATTGGTTATCTGTTGGTAATGGGGATTCTGTGGGTGATAGCTGACTGGGGGTATTAATGTTGCTGTCAGAGGAAATACCTCTTTTTTGGCCATGAGACAAGGGGGGCAAATAAGGTTAGACAATGGTTCTACATGAGTTGGGTCAGCTGTTGATATATTATCCGATCGGGGTTCGGAAAGTGAAAAGAGGGACGAGGGAGTGCCACTGACTGAAGTAGTAGCTGGTAATTGTGATAGCGAGGGGGGATGGGAGGATATTTCGTTTTGTGGTTGTGACGATGTAGTGTTGGTGCAAGTGTCGGCGGTGTGTCCGTTCTGTTTACACAGAAAACACACCAATTTGTCAGTGAAAACGAATATACGATACGGAGTGTCCTCGTGAGTAATAAGAATTGAAGTTTGTAAGCTAAAGTTATCATTATCTGGGATAGCATAAGTAATTCTGCCGAAGCTCATGATGTGAGCTTATTCATCTCCTTGTGCGCCACATTTATCAAATGAAACTAGAGAGGCTATTTGCAGTCCAATGTCCTTGAGAGCTTTTTCGATAACGGAATGGGGGAGATACATTTGATATTAAAATACGTTTAGCAGGCGAAATAAGTCTTTGAATGGGAATTATTGTGGAATTAATGCAAATGTTCTGATGAGTTTTAAGAAGGTCATCTAGAATTGCTGTTGAATATAGATATATACAGATATGGTTATTGGAGATTCTCAATGCAAATGTGATATTTTTGGGGGAGACAATATCTCCTATAGCTTTCATGTATTCGAATAAAACGGTGTTCGGAATAGAGTGCAAGACAATTGCTTGCTCGCGTTTAGGAAACGAAGGTGGTGGGGGTTTTGTTAAAGTTGCATCAACGTATGATTTTGTTGAGATAAGGATGTTTGGGTGGTAGTGGCCATTTTGCGAGTGGTCCTGGATGCCAAAACCACTACGTTTGAGATTGAAAGAGGAACAGGAGTCCGAAAGGAATCTGTAAATTAAATAGTAGGAAACTAGCAGTTGCCTGTTGTACTGCTACGGCACTGGAATATTTCTTGATTTATTTGTTGATCATAATATCACAAATCGAAAAATAAAACGGTCACTAATTGGTTTATAATGTTCACATTTTGATATTACCAATAGAATAAAAATGCTTAATATTATGAAATTAACACGAAGATAACGTTAATTACCCAGATAGTACAAAATGCGTGTGCACTCGTCGGCTACCTGAATAGGAATGACCAATAATTTATTGAAATAAGTAAGATATAGAAAAATAACGGTAAAACAAATTCTTTTACAAAAATAACAAAACATCAGTCAAATGCGAACTGTAAATTGATTCTCTACCAAATGTCTCAAATGACTTATATTTCTCAACAACTCTACATTAATACTCTGAAATACTTCTCGTATTCTTTCCTTCATATCGTTCTGTGTGGTTGGCGGTATTTGGTAAACAAGGTTTTTTACATAACCCCACATGAAAAAGTCTGGTGATCGAGGTGGCCATGCAATGGGTTCTTCTCTTCCTACCCATGTGAGAGGAAAATGGGTATTCAGATGATTGTGAATTGATGCAGTCTGATGTACCGGATCTCCATCGTGTAAAATCCACATTATTTGTCGAATGTTGAGCGGAACATTTTCCAACAGTAATGGTAAATGATTTTCTAGAAAGTCTGAATAAACTAGACAATTCAGAGACATTCAGAGACCATCTAGTTTGACTTTGAGTTGATGTAAGATAGGGATTATTTGTGGAATAATAATGGAAATGATGTCTATTCATGGTACCATTCTTATGAAACGTTCATCTCCAAAAAGGACAAAATCAAAGAAATCGATCTGATTAAGTATTTGCTGTTGAGCCCACTTGCAAAAAGGAACTCTTCACGAAAGTCTTCGTCGAGTAACTCTGTAACTGAATGCGGTATGGATGCATCTTGTTTTTATGCAGTATTCTTCGGACGGACGTTACACTGATATCCTGTTGGTGCGAAATTTCACGAGTACTAACATGAGGATTGTCCGCAACTACCATCAAACAATTAAATTCATTTTCCTCAGTAACTGCAGTTTTTGTCCTTTCATATTTTTCATAAAATGCTGAACCTATAAGATTGAAATGATTCATCAACCTTTCCAACGTTCTTTTTGTGGGTTGTCTTCGTGCAAGGTATCGCTCTTAGTAAATTCTTATTGATAATAAACAATTTCTACTACATTCTCCCAATACCCAAACAATGTCTGTTAATTCTTCAACAGGAAAGTTCATTTCAAATAGTAGTAAATGAGTATTCACACAATTTCAAAAGTTTGTTGAATGACATGCTATTAATCAATACTTGTCATTATTCCATAGCTAATTTGTTACAATTAAATGATTTTTAAAAATCTTTTTGTTATTAAATTGACAATATTTCAGAAATTAATGATTTTAGGTATAGGGGAAGCCTGATAAAAACGAAAGCTTATAAGGTGTCTTTTCACTTTTTGAAATGAAATACAGAGTGATTCATTTGAAAAAATAGAGAAAATCATGTGTTCGACTCTTGGCTCGCCCTGCATTCAAATGTTGTAATATCCAGAAAGTGGCACTGTGTCATGAAACTAGACCAATATCAAAATATATGGCTGCAAAATATTGATGTCAAATTGTTTCGATTGAACTATACAAGGCATTGAACTCCCAATGATTTCCACGTACATTTGGGCATAATTTCTGAAATACCCTATATACTTATATGAAACCCTACATTGTAAGTATGGGGGAGGTGAACCCAATCTGAATCTGAAATAATATATAGGGTGTCTCATTCAAAAAAAGGTATGTTTGTTTCACCCTGGTGATAGGGAACACCCAGTTCAAATGAAAATAATTTTTAAATGTGAATTTTACAGATGTTTACAATTTTCGTATGTAACTTTATTCCATATCCTCTATAATAACGGATATATCGAACTTTGTCACACTAATAGCGCACCATATATCATCAATTTTCAGATTATTAAACTTTCATTTGTTGACAATTTTTATTTAACATGATGATATATTGTTTGACTTCTCTATATACTGAACTGTTAAGATAATAGTTTGCCCCAGTAAACTGTCCTCAAACTCATTGAAAATCAGTTCCGTCAGAATATACTCAGTGACATATAAACCCAAACACCCAGTAAAAATTATTTTATTTCGGTTATATTTTGCAGATGTATCAGGGAGTTCCTAATAAATAAATGATTTTAAATTTCGCTCCAATCGATTGAGGATAATATAAATTTCTGCTCACCAACTTTAATAATGGGTTGAAGTACCACGATTTCTTACACATTCCCTAATGCAATGTATATCCAGCCTCGGTAAGCGACGGACGTGCCTTGCTCATTCAATTAAATACCAAATTTATTAAATATCAAAGTTTAGTGAATAATAAAGAATGAATCAATTACCGGCCTTTAATGGACCCGAAATACTCGTAAATTATAACCAACCAATGGTTTCTTCAAGTAATATCATACAGGATGTCCCATTCTACAGCACACGAATACCACAATATCAACCAACCCAAACTTTCACAAAGCCAATGGCATGCGATAGCAAATTGTATATGACACAACCCCAGTATGTCATTAACCAGGCCAGCAACAATGCTCATTACGCCAACAACAATGCCCAATATACCAGCAACATTACTGAACATGCCAACAACAATGCTCAACAAGCACCTAACAAAAACCAATACCTACACAAAATGGCATCTACCAGTGATGAGGAATTCTTAGGATTTGATGATAACGAGAGCAATGCAACAACGGAAAATCCATGGCAGGCGGTTAAAAGCAGAAAGACAAAAAAGGAGAATCAGAGTAAATACCTCGCAACAGACAGAAACAAACAACAGATTCAGCCTCTTAAGTGAACCAAATCAAGGTACCAGCCAAAATGAACAAGTAGAGAACAAAATACCTAGACCACCCCCAATATTTGTCTACGGGGTAATAAACTACATTGAAATAATAAATAAACTTGAAACTATAGCTGAAGACAAACAATACATCACGAAATACCTAGCAGACAACACAATTAAAATAAACTGTGATACACCGGAGACAGATAGAAACATTATAAAATGTATAATGTGGCACACAACACTTACCAACCCAAGGAAAAACGTGCCTTTAGAATTGTGATCAAACACTTGCATCACTCAACAGATATCAAAGAAATCTCCGAGGAACTAGCAAGTAGTGGACACAAGGTTAGAAACATAATGAACGGTCAAAGTAGAGCAACAAAAGAACCTCTTAGTCTGTTCTTTGTTGACTTAGAAAACAATCGACTAAATATGCAACACATTGCAAACACCGCATCGAACAGTTCCACAAATCCAATGCAAAGACCACACATACAACAACCACAGCAGCGGCATCCTACCCTAATCAATAATCTAACATAAATGACACTATGAACAAATTTCTGGAAGAATTCAAAGGCATGTTCCAACAACTAATCCAACAGAACATCATGGTTCTAAACATGCTCACGGCGCTTATAAGCAAAATTTAATAAGTTGCAGAGTGGAATGCTAATGGCCTTCTACAACATAAAAACCGAGTAGAACTATTCCTTCATTATAACAAAATTGATATCCTATTAATAAGCGAAAGTCACTTCACAAATAGACCCTATTTCAGAATTCCACAGTATACCACTTATTTTGCAAATCATCCAGATAACACTGCTCATGCTGGGGCAGCCATTGTAATAAAAAGCACGATTAAACACGTGTAATTACCGAAGTATGCCTTAAACAATCTGCAAGCTACAGTGATAAAAGTAAAGTTGAGATTATATGAACTAACCGTGGCATCAGTTTACTGCCCACCACGTTATAATCTAAAGAAATAAACCATTAGATACTTCTTTGAATCGTTGGCCCACAAATTCATCGCAGGTGGAGATTTTAACTGCAAGCATATGCTATATGGTTCACGCCTAATAACAACCAAAGGCAGGGAACTAGTAAGTCTTGCCCAAGGAAAGAATTATCACTTTCTGTCAACTGGGACTCCTACATATTGGCCAACGGATCCTAATAAAACACCTGACCTACTGGACCTATTTATTACTAGTGGAATGGACTATATGGAAGTCACTCTAAGCTACGATCTCTAGCCTATAATTGGAACTATAAGCACCGTTGTTACCCACAGAACATCAATTCCTAGGCTACATAATAAAACTAAATGGAATGAGTATTGAAACAAAATAGAGGAGGAAATCAATCTGCAAGTAAGTCTCAAAACGCCAACTGAAATCGATGAAGCGGTATCAACACTAAACAACAGACTTAAAGAGGCAGCACAATACGCAACACCAATAACAACTACGAGGTGCAAAATATACAACATCCCACTGAAGATCAAGACAATTATATCTCAAATGAGAAAAGCAAGAGCGAAATGGAACCAAACCCATGCCCCCACAGAAAAAACAACATTAAATAGAATAACTAAGCAACCAAAATCAGAGAAGCTCAGGTAAGATCTTTCTCAGACTACATAAGCAACTTAAATCAATATGACAACTCGATGTGGAAACCAATAAAAATTCCAAGAAACCAAAAACTCAAGTTCCTCCCATTCGTAACGAACTAGGACCAAAACCACAATGGGCCAGAAGCAACGAAGAAAAAACAAAATTATTCGCTGAACACCTAGCTAAAGTATTCACACCCAACAACGATGAACAAAACATTGAGGTAGAAAGACAGCTAGCCGATATCCCATTGAATATACCAGCCATCAAACGGTTAACCACAAATGAAGTTCAGCAAGAGATTAGTTACCTAAATGCAAGGAAATCGCCTGGAATAGACTGAACAACCCCAAAAATGCTAAAGGAACTACCACGCAAAGGTGTGGTCCTCATCACATCTATCTTTAATGCTATACTTCATCTAAACTACTGGCCAAAATTGTTCAAAACAGCTGAAATAATTTTGATATTGAAACAAAGCAAATACCCTAATAAAGTTACCTCATACAGACTAATAAGTCTCCTGCCAGTTATGTCTAAAACACTTGAGAGACTATTGCTACTAAAAATAAATTCTGACCCAGCCACCGAAGAATGGATACCCCTCCACCAATTTGGCTTTAGGAAAGAACACTCTATGGTGCAACAAGTTCACAGAATAGCTCCCAGCATAAATCTAGCCCTGGAAGGCAAAACATACTGTACATCTGCCTTCCTAGGCGTTAGCCAAGCCTTCGACAAGGTTTGGCATATGGGATTAAACTACAAAATCAATAAACATCTCCCCATAACTTACTTCAAACTATTAACATCCTATCTAGGAGAGAGAGAATGCGAACAAAAGTAAATAAAAATATGTCCAACAACTTCCCAATAAAATCAGGCGTTCCACAAGGTAGTGTTCTCGGACCTTACTCTATGTTTTGTATACAGCTGACCTACCAACAAATGCAGAAACAATCATGGGAATATTTGCCGATGCCACAGGCATACTTGCAAGCCACGAAAATCCAATTACAGCATCAGAGATGGTACAAAGACATTAAATTATATCCGAACATGGCTACATAAATGGAAAATAAAAATAAACGAGACAAAATCAGTCCAAGTGACTTTCACACTAAGAAAAGATCGATGTCCTCCAATCTTTCTAAATAATATTCAAATACCACAATCCACGAGTATAAAATACCTACGAATAATACATTTGGACTCAAGACTGCCATGGAACGAACAGTCAAAAAACGCAAACAAATAGATTTGTGAATACTGGTTAATGGGCAGAAAATCCAAATAGGGACTGGAGAATAAACTTCTCGTATACAATACGATCATGAAACTATTCTGGACACATGGTATTGAGCTATGGGGATGTGCGAGCAAATCAAACTTAGCTATAATCCAAAGAAGTCAATCCAAAACCCTCCGAATGATAATGGATGCACCATGGCATGTGTCTAATGCAACACTACATGAAGACTTAAAAATTCCATACATCCAGGATGAAATTGCAGAGCGAAGCGCGAACCATCATGACAGACTAGAAACCCATGTAAGTGGACTATTCCATCTACTACTAGAACCCCAAAATACAAGAAGACTAAAATGGAACTGGCCAGCCGTCCTTACAAATGGTTGAAGAGGATTTATCGTTGGAGAAAACCTCATCATGCTATAATAGAGCATTACTCTGTTCTCGACTCAGCACATTAACTTATAGAACTATATTTGTTTTGATTGCTAATAAATACTAAAATAGAAATAAAATCCATAATGCGTCTAGACAAACTCATAATCAGGTAATCAATATCCTTCTGGGGTCTCTCCCTCCATGGCAAATCTATCTCACGTCGAAGAGCCATCAGAGTTTGCTGTAAATTTCTTAACTTTCTACCGATTATGTCCCACACATATTCAATTGGGGACAAATCCGAGGATCTTGGGGGCCAAGGTAGTAGATGAATTTGAGCCTGGCGGAAGTAGTCCAAGGTTTGTCTGCAGGGCCGTTCCTAATGTTATGATTTCAAGATCAAGATACTTATATTCTACATCGTAACATTCTTTTATGATTTGTTTAATACAATCAATACAAAAAAACAAAAATAAGACGATAGAAGTTTTGAAAACTTTTATTTTCAATATCACTAATATCACATAAAAGAAAGAAGGAAACACTGAATTCGCAAATTAACAAAAAGATTTCGCAATGTTACAGAAAACAATCGCAGAAACTAGATCCTCTCAACGCAAAAAAAGTAAAATATACATATAAATGAAAAATAATAATTAAATAAATAACAAGTCTTGCAACACGTCTTGCTTTCACAGATGCAAGCTCATTGATCATTTCGTTGTGGTCAATGGCCTCACAAATTATATTTTCAATTGAAATGATTGCCAAATCTGACAGCCTTTCTTGGCACATTGACGTTCTCAAATAATTTTTAATAAGCTTTGGCTTTAATAAAATTATTTCGCCAGATGCCACCGAAATTGGTACGGTCAGGAATATCCTCAAGGCTATAAATAGATTTGGAAACAAAGACTGTAGATTTTTCGTTGTTACATAACATTCCACAGTGAAATAGTTTTAGTTTTAACTAAACAAACAACATCAACTGTGTAACCAAATTTTCAGAGATAAAGGACTCAAGTTCAGTTCACTCAGCGTGAGGAAGAGGAGTGACTTGATTGAAACATTTAACTTAACTCAGTTACATTGGATCGTTTTCAACAAAATAACAATATGCCGCGAGAATCTATAAAGGAAATGGTTTGAGAGTGTAATAACCTTTCCATTTATATAGTTCACTCAGTGTCCATGAACTGTTTTAAATATAAACTACACAACTACAATAACAATAATATAAAACAAAGTATCCAGTTTACTCAAAACAAAACTTACAGTAATAAAATGATTATGAATGGAATAAATAAAATAATTTTTTAATATAAAAACGAACATAAACAAAAAGTTAACAAAACCACTAAATTAAGAAAACCACTTTTTATTACAAAATTTTCTACATTGCTCATACTTTAAAGGACTTATTATACAGTGTGGAACAGCCAAATGGAATAAATTCGATAACGAATAAATGAGAGCGTGTTGGGAAAAACGCTTGGACACGTCGATTTGTATTTTTAGAGGCGCATTTTTTTCAAAAAAAAAATATAATTATATAGGGTGTGTCATGTGACAGTGGCCGATACCAACTTTCTTATTTTAAATACAACCCCCTGTATATTATTAGTTTTATGGATTCTTCAGAAAATTCTAGACATAATTCATGTACAATGTCCCATACCTATCTTCAACTATTTCGAAAATGTTGTGTTTTCAGATGTATTACAAAAATTAACATTAAAAAAAGAAAATTCGTTTTACCGCAAAAAATTAGCATAAAAAAGCATCATGTTCCTACCTATTATAGATTTGATTCCGCTGTGTTGATAAGACTAGCTTAATAGACGTTCAAGAGTGTCGGGTGTGCGGGCTCTTGGGAGGTCTGGACTGATGAAAGTATATCCCCTGCCCGTTTCCACCCCCCATTCTTCTGATGATAGTTCGTTTGCGAGTCTATGCTGCATTTGTAAATACACCCGATAAAAGTGCTGCCTCGCAGTTTCAGCGGTAGGGGGTAAGCTGGCTAGGTTTATTGCATTTTTATAATATATGTTATTCAAAAGTATATCAAAGGCCAGAATACCAGCTTTGCTTTGATCCAAGGATTAATCCTCAAAAAATAAAGAGCGAGAAGAAAAAAGTATGTGACCACCCTGATAGTAGTAATCATTGGTTGCATTCAGAAAACATACCTAATAACTCAACTGTTGACGTATGTCTTCTGAACGATCATTATTTGAAAAGCTCATAGATAATCTGTATTATAGATTGTATTGTCTTTGGAATAAATATTTGAGAAATTAAAATTATGGCTAGGTCTAGAAACAATTTAATTCTTGCATTATTAGATGATGGTGATGTAATAGATATTAACCAAAATATTATAGCTCATGTAGTAGAAAATTTACAGGAACCATTGCATGATTATAACGTGAGAAGACGTGGTATTCGAGAAAAAAACAGAAATTATTACGAAGAAATAATTCCAGCATACAATGATTTAGTTTTTAAGGAACATTTTAGGATGTCTGCAAGAGCTATAGAGGTATTTAAACGTATCTGTTCGATTGAAGAGCTTGAATTAATTATTATTATTATAATTCGTGAACATTTTTGGTATCAGTTAAGCTGTATGTAACATTATTATATCTATAAATCGCTTCATATTCATCACTCATGTTGTAATATTTTAATTAAATCATATACAGTGTTGGGAACATTACGAGGGAACATAGGTTTTACCTTCAATGTGTTAGAAAGAGACAAAATACATATAAATTCAGTGCATCATTCTTTTTCGCTAACAGGATATCATAAAGTGGAAAATGTCCAATACAAGAAGTTAAAAATACAGATGTGTAATGTGAACAATTTAGTTTATTATTTGAGAAATAATAAGATTGTATGTACTATACTGATAGCTTAATGCAATGAACAATAAAAAAATCAACACTACTTTCGTTTATCCCTTCATGATTAATTTACAAAGAAATAATTCAGTAGTAATAAAATTCACTATATTAGTTCGGTTAGTATTGGAATAAATAACCTAAATAACCGTAACATGCGAAATAAAATTTGTATTAATAATAATATGTGTTTCCAAATATCTCAATTCTCATTTTTCGCTAACAGGATCTCATAAGTGGAAAACCCACAACGCCGGCCTCTTACTATTTGTAGCTTCTGACAGTATTGCCAATTTTCATTGTATATTTATATTAATTGTAAAATGCATTGTTCTAACATGAGAACAAGTTATAAGAATATTTTAATTATGATAATTCAAGAGGTTGTAACAGATCAAGATATAATTAATTCCATCTATTCGTTAAATATTTTATTGTGATGCTGGAAATTGTTCTAGTTTTCAGTTTGAAAGCGGTTAAAACCTTTACTTTTTTTCAGATTTGGCAACGTGAAATTGGTCTCCAAACATCTGCTGTGTTTCGAATGTTAGTAAAAAAAATTGGTATCTTTATCGTTTGTATGCAAATGAGAACGAATTCTCTGTGTAAACACACACACAGTGCAAATTAAAAAAAAAACGAAAATAAAACTAAAATCGAATTCTAATGCCTACAATTTTTAAATAAAAGTAATATTATGATATGTAATAAATTAAAAAATAAAACTTAATTCTTCAATGAGCTTAAATCAAATGTTCGAATAAATCCCCGTTTTGCGCTAAGCAGTAGCCGAGACGGTTATAAAATTCTTGACGAACACGTATGAGCATTTCAGGTGTTATTTGCATACAAATTTGCAAAATTTGTTCCCTTAGTTCATTTAGAGAAGAGGCTCTGTTTTCTTGAAACCCATAAATTCTCGATTTTATATAACCCCAGAAAAAAAATCGTTGGGAGCCAGATCTGGAGATCTCGCAGGCCATCTTATGTTACCGTTCGTGGAGATTATCCGATTGGGAAATTGTGTATTTAGAAAGTTTATTGCTAGTCGATAATTATGTGATGCACAACCGTCATGTTGGTACCAGATATCATTGAAGTTGGCACCTAATTGTATAAGGGCAGGAGTAATTTGATTTTCCAGCATGTCCAAATATTTCTGTCCGGTTAAATTGCCGTCAATAAAAAATGGTCCAATTAAATGGTCACCTAATATTCCAGCCCAAACATTCAACTTTTGGGGATATTGAGTCCTATTATTATAATGTTTGTGTAAATTTGTCCTTGACCAATATCGAATAACGGATGAATTATGTGCACCGTGTATGAGAAAAGTCGATTCATCTGTGAACAAAATATTTTTCGAAAAGTTTGCGTCCAATTGTATTCTTTCCATAATTATTTCACAAAATTCCATTCTACGAAATTGATCGTCTGGAAAAATGTCATGGCTCTTTTTCATTTTGAAACTACGATAACCATTTTTTTTTTAATACAGTCCGAATCGTTTTCGGATCAACATCAAAATCCTTTGCTATATGAGTGGACGATTGTAGGGGATTATTTTCCACACTGGCACAAATTAAAATATCTCTTTCTTCTTTTTCGGGTTTTGTTTGACGTTTTTGTGTACGCGGTCCATGTTTAGTAGGATTGACACATCCATGCTCTTCAAAATTGTTTATAACCGTTCTCACTTGTTTTTTGCTAACTGGTTGGGCGTTTTCGAATGCCACAATAAACAAATTTTCTGCTATTTCTCGATATGAATGACCCTGGTAGTACCATTTTACAATTTGCACTTTATGGTGTACTTGCATACTCATTTTAATAAGATTTGCAAAAGATCGTTACTCATTCGCAAACAAACGTTTAGTGAAGTACCCAGATTGTACAGTTGAACATCTTCAAGAGGCGCACGCGCGATTCGTATTCGTCTGGTGTAATAATCTACGCTGGCTTTTAATTCTCTGTCTCATGATTGTCCTTCTCCAACACACTGGTAACTCCATGTGACCATGATAATTTCTTTTTGGACGTGAGAGGATATCGTTTTACGTTGAAATTAAATGTGACTGATTTCTCTCACAAATAAAAAGGAATTTTTGAAAGGCACTCTACAATCTAACGCGTGGATTGAAAATGAAGAGAGGGGACAGATAAAAGTAGAATTTGAGCTGTAAGCGAAATCGTTTTATCAGGAGCGTAGGAAACAGAGGCGGTTTACATTGAGATCTTTAAAACTATTCCTTATGATGTTAATGAAAATTATTATGCTTACATTCATTAATTGTACCCTCAATATCGACGAATGTAATATTTTTAGCTATTTTCCAGTGATTTTTTAGTTGTACTTATTTCAAATACCTATTAGGTAGATTTTAATTTATTGTTCAAATCATATTAGCGTGTACTACCCGAACTGATATAATGAATTAGTTTCTTACTACTGAATTATTTCTTTGTAAATTCATCATGAAGGTTTTTAAATGAAACTCACGGTCTCTAGTTAATTCCACAATATAATAAAAGTTATTGAAAATTCTAAAAAATTGACAATTGTTTCGATAAATCAATTGTATGCCAGGCACCGCCTTCGGAAAGACTACCGCCTAGTGAGTTGTAGGGTCACGGATGATCCTAACCAATGGAAATTAACAAGAATAACATTGTCGACGATTGAAGCAGAATTGCCAAATCGAAATCATTATCTGATGGAAGATTATTTTAAGGTGACAGAAAATAATTTTTACAATAATAAAAAAGTTATTGGCAATTTTAAAACTTTTCTAACTATACTCGATTCTTTAATTTATTAATTTTATACTTTTTCGAAAACTAGAACAATTTCCAGCATCACAATAAAATATTTAACGAATAGATGGAATTAATTATATCTTGATCTGTTACAACCTCTTGAATTATCATAATTAAAATATTCTTATAACTTGTTCTCGTGTTAGAACAATGCATTTTACAATTAATATAAATATACAATGAAAATTGGCAATACTGTCAGAAGCTACAAATAGTAAGAGGCCGGCGTTGTGGGTTTTCCACTTATGAGATCCTGTTAGCGAAAAATGAGAATTGAGATATTTGGAAACACATATTATTATTAATACAAATTTTATTTCGCATGTTACGGTTATTTAGGTTATTTATTCCAATACTAACCGAACTAATATAGTGAATTTTATTACTACTGAATTATTTCTTTGTAAATTAATCATGAAGGGATAAACGAAAGTAGTGTTGATTTTTTTATTGTTCATTGCATTAAGCTATCAGTATAGTACATACAATCTTGTTATTTCTCAAATAATAAACTAAACTGTTCACATTACACATCTGTATTTTTAACTTCTTGTATTGGACGTTGTCCACTTTATGATATCCTGTTAGCGAAAAAGAATGATGCACTGAATTTATATGTATTTTGTCTCTTTCTAACACATTGAAGGTAAAACCTATGTTCCCAATACTGTATAACCCTACTAAATATAATCTTTGTTTTGTTTACTATTAATAAAGCCATAGATCTTTATATAAACAT
The DNA here is from genome assembly GCA_963921935.1 of Galeruca laticollis. Classification (NCBI taxonomy): domain Eukaryota; kingdom Metazoa; phylum Arthropoda; class Insecta; order Coleoptera; family Chrysomelidae; genus Galeruca; species Galeruca laticollis. Next base: position 219,317,267 of record OY998177.1, on the reverse strand, counting down.
CACAATTTGCAACGTGTTGTGCTCACTGAGCGCAATTGAAAACCGCTCAGAAAAATGGCGTCCGCTCACCAAACATGTTGAGCTTCACGCACTGATCAATTTGCGTTCACAGAACATTTACTCAACGGTTGTGCAACAGTTGTGTTTTCTGAACGCAACCGTTAAATATAATCAAGTAGATTAATGGCAGACGTCACCACTGTCTAAAAAAATTGAAAGCCATTTTTGGTTGTATGAATTATTCATTGTGAGATTTGTAAACCGAAATACTTTTATTAATTATTGAAGAGTTAATGAAAACTGTGCACTGTGTAATAGGCCACTCCAAAGACATGTCAAATTAAAACCAATATGGCGGCTGGAGGACAAACAAGGTTGTTGTATCTGTAAGTAAAAGTGATAATTTGAAGTATTTAGCGGTTGTGTGGCTCTTGGTTATATAAAAATGCCTTCGTTTTGTTGTATAGTACAGCGTGGAACCAGAAGTAACCGTGATGTTAACTTTTATCGAATTCTACAAGTAGTGTTATCGTTTAAACAACTAATCTTAACGAATTATCTGCCTTCTGATGTTAAGAATGGCTGAAAGCAATCAAACGTGAAGACTTCTCTTATGCAAAAATCAATAATGCAAGAGTATGCTCGAACCATTTTATCTCAGGTGAATTAATTCATTAATTGAATCCAGACTGCATTCCTTATGTGAATATGGTATGGGCTATAGAGACACTAGAATAAGTACTATAACTACCAAAACAAAAAGATTTGAGAGTTCTATTAAATGGTCAAAGTAGTTAAAATACTTTGTGATGTTGAATTGCGTTCTGTAAAGATAGTTGCTTTTTCCTAAACCTAAGCCACAGTGGCCGAACTACCGGTCTGCAATGTGTGTGAAGCACACTGGTCAGGGAGCAGAACCACCAATAAAAACAATATTCTCATAGAAAAAATTGCAATACTTATAAATTTTTGATTTTGTTTCAGTATTGTTGCCTGTATGTATATAAATTATTATTCTTATCAGTATAACATTTACTTTTTTGTGAACCCAAAATTCATAAATTAATATGATTATCAATACAGTCTCATAATGGGGGCCCGGCAAAATTTTCGCACACAGGCCCACATGGCTACGTTGTTCCACCACTGCTCCTACAGACTGCCTTTTGTTTCTTAGGGCAAATTTCATAATCAAATTTGAAATTCTCTTTCACTAAACTGATGTGATAATGTGTAGGGCGACACATATCTCATGTACACATACGCCTATACCATTTTAACTGACAGGAGCTTTAAATTTGATTATAAAATTGTAAGACACTTTTAATATTTGTATTTAGTTGTAAGGAGCTTCATTCTGCAACTTTTTGAAGGAAATTTAAATGCATTTAGATTTAACGAAAAAGTTACAGTAACTTGTTAAGAGAAAAATTATGTTAAATGCAGGTTTCCCTTTAATGAAAATGGATAAATTCCATTAATTTTGGATCTTTTAGCCTTGTACCGAGCAGCGTCAGCTGAATATCTATCCAGCAATATTTTATAATAGTCCAACATTGTGTTTTCAGCCATGGCTAGTATTAAGGAAACAAATCGTGCCACTAAATGTTCTTTGCTACTCAAAATCATTATGAATCAAAAATTTTGCTTTCACTGCACGGGATTGTATATGTTTACTATGTGATTGCTTGTCCTCCAGCCGCCATTTTTGTATTGCGCGGGTCATGGTCTTGGATTGCCAATTCGAGATTGTTTCCACAACTCCGAAAACAGCAAAAACGAAATTGAAAACGACTAAAGTTACTTTATATTAAAATGCAGGAAAAACTCTGAAACAAACTTTCTGAGAGTTCAATACCTCCCAAGTTCCCGTTATAAAAAGACAAACCAAATAAAAAACTTTTGGTTTACTCGCTTACAGGTAAGCACTGATGATGACTTAACAGTCGAAAGCGCTCTGCTACGATTTTTAAAATTGAAATATTTTACACGAAATACAAAATTTTCTCATTTTTCAATTATACTGACGCGTGTACACAGCCTGGAGGTTTTTATTAGATATTATTAGCCCTATGCGAATATCCTGGATATCTTTTTCCTATTTAAGATCAGTATAACTGTGCAATAATATAGGAAACCAAGGAAAACTATTATCTGCTGATCTTTATAATTAAAGAGGCAAGTGGATGGAGGAATCACATAACATTTTATAAGAAATTTTAAATTTGCTGTAGATGAAGAAGTTATGTACTAATATGTCTTGCCCCAAAAGCATTGGGCTCTGCTTGAAATATCTAGATATACCAAATAGAAGAAAGATATAAGTTACAGTAATTGTCAATGTTGCTATGGAAGAAAGAGTTCTGGGATTCAATTCTCGAGATTGTCCGTTCGTTAAACGTATACGTTCGTGACGTCCTGAGCGTAGATTTGTGGAAACTGCAATTCTTAGGGAACGAATCATGAGCTAATCGTTCCCAAACGGTCGCTCAAATAATCGTTCGACGACGAGTGCTCTTTACCAGACGTTCGTTGGATACGTTGAGTTAGTGAGTTTTTTGTTGACTGTTTCCTGTATACCTATCATTTAAATATTTAATCCTTTCTCACCCATTGTGCTTTTTTAAAGTAAAAAAATGAATGTAGAAGATATTTTGTTGGACAATATTAATGATATTGTGAGGGAAACTGAATTTTTGGTACAAAAAAGTGTTAAGAGACAATATTATGAGAGATTTAGGCGGGATCCATTCGACAATTTAACAGAAAATATATTTCTCCGTTTATTTCGTTTAAACAAATAATTGGTTCGAGATTTTATAGAAATGTTTAATTCTTTTCTCACTCCACCTAGGAGAGACTTCATGATTTCGATAGGCAAAAAAAGGTGAGTTACTATTCTCAAAAGTGATGATATATGTACTGGTTACACTGAAATTGTTTGCATCTGCAAATGGATATTGGTGTAAATGTTTGGATTTATGTAAGCCAATCTTCTGTGAGTAAGTGCATCAAAGAGGTTTCTGCTGCTCTCAATTCCAATCAAATTTTCAACGCACATGTCAAATTTCCTTCGACAATTAGAGAATATGAAATTCTACGTGAAAAGTTCTGTAGTTTTTAAATGAAATAAATGTTCAAAGATTACTCTTTGTAAGATAATTTATGATAATTGGATGACATTCCTTCTTTTGAGGACGGGAGTGCATAAACTCAATTAAAATGTCCTTCTGTTCAGCCGACATCGGCTTATTTCTTTTATTATCCATGTTTGACCAGAAAAACATAAAATGATATTCACAACCCAACCAGAACATAATTCAAAATCTGAAAAATACACTTAAAACAAGTTCAACCAAAATGTGTATGGTTTTGAGTTTCACACAACAAAACAATTCAATTCACGCAGGCGAATTGAAAAGAAAGTACCGTATTTACACCCGACCAGTACAGACAAATTATTGCACAAAAAAGTCGATAGTTAAAGATATGACACAGTACTTCCGTGATGTCAGTTTATGAAATAAAATGGAATTGGTAAACAAAAAGAAGAATGTAGTGAACAAAAAAGTCCCTTTTAGGGATGGCATAAAATGGACTCGGGCTGAAGAGTTTGGGAGCTACCTGTATAAGGAATGTTACGATGAGGAACACCCCATTTAAAAAAGTTTGGTTATTTAAGAATCCCCCACCAAAAATCTCTTTTCCCACATATGGCACAGCTAATGCACCTTTTTTAGCAAATCGGTGTTTATTGCAATTAGCCATTGATCACGAAAATTATTACCCAGAAGCGTCCCGAATAATAAATAAGAACATGTACTTGGATGACTTACTTTGTGGAGCTGACTCAATTAATAAGTTGACAATATTGTGTGAACAAGCCTCTTCCATTTTACAATCAGCTTCTTTTCAGCTGAGAAAATGGAAATCTAATAGCCATGAGCTTCTAGAAAACCTAAAAAGTGAAAATACCGCAGAATCAGAATATTATTTTTCTTCACCTTTTGAATCAGGAAAAACTTTAGGTTTGCTTTGGTCCTGTAAAGAGGATGTTTTTCTTTTTCAAATCAGTCAGATACCAAAAATAAACCACATCACTAAAAGAACATTTGTATCAGTCTGATTAGTCCAATTATCGTATTAGCAAAAATTATACTTCAAGATTTGTGGAAATTGTCCCTGGCTTGGGATCAAAAGGTTCAGATAAATGGACAAGCATCCGAGCAGAAATTATTTCCTTAAACGAACTTAAAATTCAAAGACACATATCATGTTGAAATCATATGAATATACAAATACACGGTTTTGCAGACAGTTCTCACAAGGCTTACAGTGCAGCACTATATTTACGTGTGCAAAATATTAGTAACCAAATTGTAGTTAATCTCATTTCTTCAAAAACTAAAGTAGCTCCCATTGAGACGTTAACGATTCCTAGTTTGGAGCTGTGTGCTTGTTTATTGCTTGCTAAACTCTTCAAGAAAGTTGAAAATTGTTTAACTATTTAAATTGACGAATATAATTTGTGGTCAGATTCAACAGTAGCTTTAGGATGGCTACGTACATCTCCTCATCTTTTGCAAACATTCGTCGGAAATAGAGTTTCACAAATCCAGAATTTAACAAAAATCGATAGACGGCGCAATGTTCCTACAAATTTCAACCCAGTCGACATTCTTTCAAGGGGAATGACTCCAAAGGAGCTTCTCAATTCTAGTCTTTGGTTACCTGGTCCTTTATGGTTAAAAAATGAGAGTAGCGATTGGCCAGAAGACGTCTCAAAGGTTGTAGCCTTTGGTGATCTTCCAGAAACCAGAAACAAATCAAAAACTTTCGTCCACACTAATAGAGTTTTTTCCTTTCAAAAAGTGTTCTTCTTTAAATCGTATAAAACGCGTTTTTGCATACATGTTACGTTTTGATTACAATTTTAAGAAATTTAAAGAAACCAAACCCAAGTTCACAGGTCACTTGAATCTTGAGAAACTTTTGTTGAATATGCTTTGCCAACTAGCACAAGAATCTTTTCCACGAGAATATACTGATCTTGATAAAAATAAACTAGTTTCTAAGCATAGTAAAATCCTAAGTCTAACCCATATATAAAGGAAAAAGTAGAGTTTGAGGTCGACTAAGAAACTCTCCTTATAATTTCAATAAGTAACACCCCATCATTCTTTCCCCCAAACATCACATTACACTTCTTATCTTTAGAGAAACACATATTTTTCAATTGCATTGAGGCCCTCAAATGCTCCTAACATCGATTAGAGATAAGTATTGGCCACTTTCCGGCAAAAACTTAGCAAAACGCATAGTCAGAGAGTCTCTCCAAGGTTGCCATTCTCTGGCACAGGTGTCGATTACACTGGCCCATTTCTTTACAAAGATCGCAAAGGAAAGATATATAAGACGCGCAAATGTTATTTAGCATTGCTTGTTTGTATGACAACTAAAAGTCTACATTTGGAATTAGTGACTGAACTTAATATTTATGCCTTTTTGGAAACCTTCTAAAGGTTCATTTTCCGTAGGGGTAAACCAAATTGCGTGTACTCTGACAACGGCACCAATTTTACAGGGGCAAATAACGAACTCAAAGAACTAGGAAAATGTTTGTTGGCGAATCAAGTTGAAATTTAAGAAAAAATAGCCATAAATCCTGACATTGAATGGACATTTATACCTGCTTACTTTCCTCACCAGGGTAGAATATGGGAGGCTGGTGTGAAATTTAGCAAATATCTTAAAAACGTCAAACTTGTCATCTGTTTTCGTTCAGTTTTTTTAATTTTGAGTGAATTTACATAATGTGAATTATAATTTTACACCCTTCTAATAGGGTATTTTAATGTTTTTATTCCAATGACTCAATCATAACAATGATTCTATCTTGAGCATTGTTTTTAATCAACTTGATGGCTTTGACACCTACTTTTTTAAATGACGACGGCTTTGATAATGGCGTAATAGCCGAAAGCGCTTAGCTGGAAAGTAATAAACTAATACACACTGAGTATTCGTCGTTTTCATTCACTCAAATATCTTAAAGTCATAGCTAGCACCTTGCTTACATATAAGAATTTGTCCACAGTTATTACTCAAATTGGAGGAATCTTAAATTCAAGGCCATTGACACCTCTTTCGACAGACCTAAACGATTTAGAAGTATTAACTCTGTCTCACTTCTTAGTCAGAAGATCCCGCAATTAATTACCTTATCAAGACGTTCAAAATATTCCAACCAATAGACTAAATCGTTATGAACAACTTGAGAAGTTGAAACAACAGTTTTGGTCACGCTGGTCGAAGGAATTCGTCAAGAACGTACAAAATGGAAAACCAATAGATCAGATATTGGTTTTGGATCCATGGTTCTTGTTCGCGAAGACAATTTAACACCATATAAGTGGCGACTAGGACGTGTAGTGAATGTACATCCTGGGGCCGATAAAATTATTCGGGTGGTAACTATAAAAACTAATTCGGGTTTAATAAAACGCGCAGTAACAAAATTGTGTTTACTACCGTTACCTAAATCGTTAGAGAATACGGTGGCTTACTCATTGTTTCACAGATTCAAACTTTTTATATTGTTTGATTGTGAAATGCGTTAATTATAATTTTTAGTTCTCGAAGGACCAGTCAGTTGATTTGATGTGACGAGATGTTTTATTTTATACAATTTGAGTTTTTTGAAAAATTGTTGGTTGGGTGTGGTTAAGTAAACATTTTGTACCTTTCACCTTTTCATTCAGTGTGAATAATGCGTAATAATTATTATACAGGGGTGAAGATGAATATGAGTAATTTATAATTCGCAGGAAGAATTTAAGATTCTTAAATTCGTACAGCCATAAAGCGCAAATATTAGTTGAAGGCTTACGATAGCCCATGTAAACTTAGGATAAGGTATAAAAGCACAAAGTCTAAGTCATATTTTGGGAGATATGGACAGATTTTCGGAACTTTGGGGCCATTTTTCGCCCTTGAACTAGAATGGAATCCGGGATATATTTCAAATGAACCCTCAAAACATACAAATTCCACCACAACTGTCAGACTATTATATCAGGTTAGTTCCTTCATTTACTGGACTATGCAGGGTTGTTTTTATAAAAATTGGAATAGTTTGTTTCAGGTTAAATGTAATTACAGAGTAACAAATTCCAACTTACCTGGATTTAAAGAAGGTATGAGGAGAACAGCTGCATCTACAGCTGCAGCTCTGACTTGCATATTTTCATCACTTGATAATTCTACTAAACATGGCAATAGGGAGATTTTGACATTGATATCATTTGCTATACCTTTGGCTACATTAGGTAGCTCAGCACACATAGCTGCTCTAACTTCATACATGCAATCTTGACACAGACTTTGTGTCAATGGAACTATGTCTTTTTTTACACTAAAATATTTTACATATAAATTATATTCTTAAATTGAATGAATAAAAAATGTGTTAGAGTGTTATGTTAGTAAGTAAATGAATATTGTAACTATATAACAATCTTTCATTTTGAATTAGTTATTATAAATCAAATCTTACTCAAAGGCTGTTATTTTTGGATGTATGGCTACTTGTCCAAGAATTTTACATGCAACTATTCTATAAAAGGTTGGCCTATTTAATTGAGACAATTTCACTGCAAACGGTAATACCTGTAACAAACAGTTCAACTTATTACTTTTCTGCATGGGTGGCAGGCAACGTGGTACTGATAACTCAAAGTTTAATTCAATTTTGGTCTACAAGTTATTCGAATTTTCGGAGTTTGTAACGGAAAATAATTATTAGTGAGCAAGTTAGACTGAAATTTAAGTGGTAACTCAGCGGATTACTAAAAAAAAACAAGGCAAAATTTGTATATACGAAAAGTTAACAAATTAAAGTGTGAAAGTATAAGAAAGCCGTTAATTGATAGACCTGATATAAAGTTGAATTGAACAAGATTTGCAGCTTAAATTAAATATAATGTTGCCAAATTGTTTAAAATATAATACATTTTTAAGATAAGTTAAAAAGTTTTCTTACAATAAATATATCGAAATATAAAACACAGATAAAAGTCAGGATTTCCGAAAATATAAATAATAGAGAATTGAGGCAATGCCTTAAACGTATTTCAAGATACAGTAGAACAGTCATGTCAAAAAATATGGAAATACACCGCTTCACGAGGAACAGTTTGCCTACCAACCTGGCAAATCTACCTTCGATGCCTTACATTGTCTCGTAAGAGACCTAGAAAAGGCAATAGCTACAAAAGAAGTATCGCTATGTGTCTTCGTAGATATAGAGGGAGCTTTTGATAACACCTCATATGAATCAATTAACGCTGCTGCAACCGCAGAGGGTATCCCACCTTCCATAATCAAATGGATTCAGTCCATGCTAAATACTAGGAAAATAACCACCTACCTCGGAGACCAGTCGACTACTATAAAAGCGGTGAAAGGTTGTCCTCAAGGAGGAGTGCTATCACCTCTACTGTGGTCACTAGTGGTTTACAACCTCCTAACAAAGCTAAAAAGAGAAGGATTTCGTGCTCTTGGCAATGCCGACGATCTAGTTATAGTGGTCAGAGGTAAGCACGACGGCATCATTGCCGATCGCATTCAATGTGCCTTGAACCTCATAACTACCTGGTGTTCGAAGGAAGGACTTTCAGACTGAGGCAACAAATGATAAGTCTTGAAAAAGTACAATAAGCATCGATATATGTGATGATAATGGACAAACCTTCAATAGCAATAATGAAATGGCAAACTTTTGTAATTAATATTTCACTAGCATAGGCACTAAAATGATTGAGAAAATAAATATACCACACAATTTCTCATTAAATAATATTCCTATTAATAATAAATAACTCCTTGTTTTTAACTCCTGTTACAGAAAATGAACTATTCCTCCACATCAATTCATTAAAAAATAGTGTGCCTGGTTATGATGGAATCACTTCCTTTTTATTAAAACAAACTGCAAAATACATTCTGCACCCTCTTAGCCATATCATTAACTGAATATTTAGTAATGGAAAATTCCCCAAACAATTTAAAAGCTCTGTGATAACCCCTATTTACAAATGCCTAAAAACACGCTTAATAAACTTTTTAAACAGCAACAAAATATTAAGTGAATGTCAGTATGGGTTCCGAGAAGGTAAAAGCACATCAGATGCCATGTATGAAGTTATTAATGAAGTTTCAAGCAATCTTGATAACAATAAAAAATGTATCGCAGTATTCTTGGATTTGGCAAAGGCCTTTGACCTGGTACATCATGAAAAATTACTACAAGTGTTGGAGCGTTATGGAATTCATAGTACCGTCTTGAGTCTTTTCAAAGACTATCTAAACAACCACTCACAATATGTAATAGTCAATAAAAATCCGAGTGAACTGCAACTGGTGAAAGTGAGTGTGCCTCAGGTGCAGCGGCGCGCAAAAAATACAGGCAAAAAGGCATTGCCTACCCTAGCAAATTTTAAAATTAATTTATATTATACCATAATTTATTTCTACTACTTCCTTCATTAAATCTTATATCAGCTACTTATATACATTTATATAATTTATTAATCAAACGTTAACATTTCTGTGGTTTCTCAAATCCAAAATAATGCAATCTTGCTTTTACGCACACTTCATATTTCCCATGTAGGTGTCCCATAAGAGCGCATATTAAGGTGGACATGTAGCGATTATATGGAAACAAATAGATTTAAAGTCTGCACCTACGGTCGTCAACAGCGTGTATGTATATGTGTGGTTCTTTGCGCTGCAAAAGGATGGAGGGACTCGGCGATACTCGAGAATTATTTCGGAGATACTAGGCGGCCTGATCAGTGATCTCACATCTTTCGCTCAACCAGTAAGTGTCAATTTTATTGGCGGTATAGTATACTGGGTATACTAATTATTTTCAATAACTTTTCAATAGTTTGGCTTTAATTTAATAATTTGACCAAGTTAAATAGTGTTATAGTGGAGGGTTTAAAGATAAATTGAATTGTGAAAATGCAGTGTGAATGTGACGAAGGTGAAAATTGTGTACAACGGCTGAAAATAATTCCGTTTAGTTCCAGAACATTTGAAAACAAACATGCCATTATTGCGACTGGTCGACCAACCCCTGTACTTTATATTGCGCAGAAAAAGAAAAACTGTAACCGGTATTTTAGCAATAAATTTTACGAAAACTTTAGTTGGCTTACAGGTTGTAAATATATAAATAAGATGTTTTGTTGGTCATGTCTATTATTTTCGAAAGAAAAGAATGTGTGGACTAATACCGGCTACGCAGACTTAAATAATTTTACTAACGCTGCAAAAAAACATGACCAATGTGAAAATCATTTGAAATCTGCTCTTTCTTTATGCAACTTTGGACAAAATAGGATAGAACTGAACCTTTCTCGCCAATTTAGAGAGGAAATAGAGCGACATAATTCTAGGGTGGATAGAAATCGTAACCTAATGCGAAGACTTATTGATATAACTTGCTTCTTGGGAAAGCAAGAACTACCATTTCGCGGACATATAGAAAACACTGAGTCATCCAACAGAGGCAACTTTATCGAGTGCGTACAAGTTTTAGCTAGTTATGATGGGATGCTTGAAAATCATCTAAACGAATCAAATGAAAATGAAAGAAGAAATGTTTCTGGATTTTCCAATTGAATACAAAATTATTTGATATTTGCAATCGATTTTGTACTTAGAGCAAAATACGGAAAGAGTTGCAGAAAACGGATTTCGTGGCGGTTATGATTGACGAGACACCAGATATAAGCAGTAAAGGGCAACTCTTTGTGATTTTTAGATATTTTACAGAATCGAATGAAATAGTTGATCGTTTTATGGGTTTTATCGACGTAAGTTCAAATCGAACTGCAGACGCGCTGACCAAAATAAATACACAGATTTTAAGTGAATATGAATGTACTTCCAAACTAGTAGCTCAAACTTACGATGGAGCAACTGTTTTATCATCTAATAAAAATGGAGTTCAACAAAAAGTGCGGGAAATTTGTCCTGACGCGTTATATGTATGGTGTAATGCTCATATTTTAAACTAGTTCTGTCTAAGTCCTGTGAAAGAATCGCGGAACTTTTTTGGAACAATTAAAAATTGGGCACATTTCTCCATACCAGTACGAAACGTTCTGAATTCTATAACCGATTTTGCACTAAAAAGTTACCACGTGTAGTTCAGACTCGATGGGCCTATAAGTCCAGAACGATAAATGTAATTTTTAGTGAGCTTTATAATTTAAAAACCATGTTTAATGACATGCATGAGATTCAAGCAAATTGGGATGGAGAAACTCTTTCGGCAGCTAGAATGTATTTATTTACATTGGAAGATTTTGTATTTAATAATTTTTTGGACATTTTCAATGAAATATTTGGGCAGACGGATGTACTATACCATATAATACAGTCAAAACTCTCCGATATTGGTTATTGTGTTAAAAAAATTGAAAATTTCAAAGCGTTTTTGGACATTTTTTTTACGAAATTCGAGGAAATGTATGCAAAAAGTCTAAGAGTTTATGGCGAGCCGCAAAGAAAACGAAATATAAGTGACATTACGACGCATTACAGAAGAATTTTTAGAGAAATAGTAGATAACATTAAAACTGAAATTAGTGATCGGTACAGAGAAATTAGACAACTAAATTTTTTTCGCATTCTTGATCTTTTTGAAATGTTTACAAGTAAATTTCCAGAAGAAATATTTAATGAATTAAATATAAGACTTAACCCACTATTCTGATTGGCTGCGGTGTAATAAACTTAGTATAAATGTCAAAAAAACCGTATACATGTGTATTAAACAAAAAAATAAGCCATTTCATGATCTGCAGATTAGATTTGATAATAATCTACTGGACTGTGTTGATTATCACAAATATTTGGGATTATATATTGATGAAAAATTGAGTTGGCACAAACACATAAATTATATCACTAGTAAAATAGTTCCAATAGTAGGTGCATTGAAAAGATGTGCTTACATGATGAGTGACAAACATAAAAACACAATTTATTATTGCTTAATTGGATCCAGATTGAGATATCTTATTAACTGTTGGGGAAATGCTTCAGATACATTAATTTCAAACTTACAAATTATGCAAAATAAAACCATAAAGGTATTGTATAACTATGACTCACGAAAATCTACTGCAGAACTTTATTCAGAAACGAAATTACTCAATATAAAAAAAAATTTGAAGAAACTTGAACAAGTTAAACTAGTTCATGGCATGCAAGTTGGCTATATTAAATCAAATCACACATTCATGTTAACACAAGACGTGCACAATCATGACACTCGAAATAAAGATTTTTTAAGAAACGAATTGAGACTTTCCAAAAAAAACCAAGATTCGCCGATTTATAGGGCAATTGAAGCATACAACACAATTCCAGCACGAATAAAAGAAATAGAAAATAAAAATTCATTCAATATCAAATTAAAACTACATCTGAAATGCATTATGTTAGATGTATGACTATTTAACAATATGATTCATGTGATATCTGTAAATACTCTGTGATATATCTATTTAAATGAATTAATGCCAAAAAAGTTATTTGTATGTGTGTATATAACAAACATTGTACTATCCAGCTATTCTGTATTATGTACTATTTCATTATGTTTTATATTTTATATTTGATTATGTACTATATTTTTGTATAGGCCTTGTTATCAGTATCCTTTTTGTACTGTATTTGAGGTCATAAATAAATAAATAAATAAATATGAAACAAAGTTTGATTTTGACAGATTGAAAAATGAGCTACATTGTTTGTATTCATCACCAGAATTCAAATGCATGAATGTCTACGAAATTATACAATTTTGTCATGAAAAAAAAAGTGTGAAGTGTTTTCTCAAATAATTAAGTTAACAGAATTAATTGTGACAATACCCGCTAGTTCAGCATCTGCAGAGCGTTCATTCTCTGGACTAAAAGGCATTCACACATACCTACGCAATACTCAAGGACAAGAGCGACTTATCAGTTTGTCAACAATTTCCCTGGAGAAAGAACTATTGCTAGATTTAAAACGTAACCTTATGTTTTATGATGATGTGATAAATGCATTTTTGATTAAACACCGTCGTATTGAACTCATTTATAAAAAATAGATATTTTTCGTTTCGGTTTGTGTTTAGTTCTAATAGTATTTAGTCGTTTTTGTTGTTACATTTGTTGTGTTTAATTTTTTTAATAAAATGGCGAACGCACTTCCAAAACTTTATGCCAGCGGCACATTTTTATTTGTTTCGTACCAACTGCCTACTCTACTTCAAATGCCACTGCACGCCGCTGCTCAGGGGATACTTCTAGGACCTATACTCTTCAAGATTTATATAAATTCTCTCTTAACACTTGACATAGATAGCAAAGTAATGTCATATGCTATGACACTGTTGCCATATTTAGTGGATATGATTGGGAAGTTATTAAGGAAAGGGTTCAAGAAGGTATGAATGTCATAAAGATGGGTTTCAGCTGTCACTAAATGCAGATAAGACCAATTATATAGCATTTAACATCACAGATATAAACAGACCCAAATTTCACAGCATTAATATTAACACATTCGCGGACACGGACTGCTATAGCAGTCATATAACAGTTCTTAGCAGGGACGTGGGCTGTTTCTGCAGTCCATCTTCACATGCGATTAGATAGTACATGAACTGCAAGGGCAGTCTCTATGCATTTAAATGTATAGAGTTATGATTTGTGCGTCCCGCTAGAGCAATATTTTCTTTTTTGGCGGGAATTTCAGAGTGTAATGGGAATTTACCGGAATTTGTCTACTGATCATCACCGCTGCGCACTGCATATTTGAATAGATTGTTTATGCCTTACAAGCAGTTAGTAGTGTTAGTACGCTCTTATATGTCAATGATTGATGTTTGTCGGCTTGTTCTTAGAGGCTATATTCTCTATATAACGATGAACAGAAAAGATGAAGAAAGGCTGTTACAGTGGTACAACGAATTGAGTAGTGACGATGAGCATGGAATCGAATCGAGTGGTGAGTAGAATAATTTTATGTAACAACTGCAAACAATAATAATATTTGATTTTGAAGGTGACAAAAGTGAAATTCCCAGTTCGCCTACTGACCCATTTGCGGATAGTGATAATATGACAGACGATCCTACATACATTCAGGAGAATGATTCAAGTTCCATCACTGAGAGTGACAATAATCAGGACAATGAAAATGCAGACATTTTGGAAGGTGAGCATTTTATTATTCCGGAAGTTACTTTGGAAAACAATGGACTTGATGAAGTAGAGGGAGCTGAGTGGGCTAGAAATACTATCGAGATACCGAATTTTTCATTCAATCAAAACGAAAGTGGCATAAAGGTGGATATCCCTGTAACATCCATACCAATAGACGTGTTCTCTAATATATGGTCTTCAGAAGTTGAAGAGTTGATATTAGTACCTACTAACAGATATGGTAATGATCTTGTATCGAAAAACCGTCCTAAGCATCGTGGTAGCAGAAGTAAGATTATCCACGACCTGGACTTAAATGAATTGAGAATCTTTATAGGTCTGTACCTTCTAGGGGGACAAATTAAATTTCCTACATTACGGAAAATGTTCACCCTCGACCCACTATACTATCATCCCATTTTCAGCAGTAAAATGTCTGGTCGCAGGTTCGAAGAAATTCTCAGAACGTTCTCATGTGAACTTCTCACAGGTAGTGATGACGCTCTTAGAAAGATAACCCCTTTGATGAGACTTATACTGGACAATAGCCAATCTGTTATGTATCCATATGAGCAACTCTCTATGTTTGAGTCTCTCTTATTGTTTAGAGGACGTTTGCGATTCAGACAATATATCAAAGGGAAAAAAGCCAAGTATGGTATAAAACTTTACGAATTATGTACCCCTGATGGATATGTCTTGAATATTGAGATATATAAGGGAAAACAAATGATTAAAGAAAATCCTAGCAAATCAAAATTGGAAGTTTTGGTTTTGAGACTCATGCAACCATACTTGGATAAAGGTCATCATCTATTTATGGATAATTTCTATAATAGTATAGGAATGTCCAACACGTTACTCAGTAGAAAGACTCATTCAACAGGTACATTGAGGCCGAATAGGAAAGGAGTATGTAAAGAAATGGTCAGGGAGAAATTGAAAAAAGGGCAACATATTTGGAAACGTCAGAATAATATTTATATCTTGATTTGGTGACTGTGTCGAATCGGTATGGAAAAGAGAGAATAAAACCATTGCAGATTTCAGAATATAATAAATATATGTCTGGTGTTGATCGCTGTGATCAGATGATCGCCTATTATTCCAGTCCATGAAAGACTATGAGATGGTATAAAAAAGTCATGTTCCATCTACTTGACATAGCTGTATGGAATTCTTTCTATATCTATAAATAAAAAGTCGATAAAAAAATTGATTTCATAAAATTTCGAGTTTCTCTGATAAGATCTCTGATTGGTGTACCACAAGATGAAAAAAACGGTAGAAGTTATGCTAAACCACCTAGGAGACATTTCTTTCCACCACCAGTAGAAAGGCGCAATCATTATCAAGAAAAAATTCCACACCCACCCAATTCCAAAAGGAAAACATTTTTTCTGAGATGTGTCCAGTGTAGAAAGAATAAGCTGCAGACGGCTACTTCATGGAGATGTCGTGATTGCGAGAGCAAAGTACCCCTTTGTCCAGGCAAATGTTTCGAGACATGGCATAAAGAATAAATGTATTTTTGTTCCTGTTCAATACAAATTCTCATTTTATCCTTGATAAACCAAATTGTTGTTTTTTTGTTCAATAGCAGTACTCATTCATGATTAAATATGTTCTTTTTTAAGTGCAGTTTATTATTGTACCGTTTGCTATTGCACCCTCTAATTCCTATTCGGTTTGAATCTGAGCAACAGCTGAAAAGCAGCTGACTGCTATAGCAGTAGCTAGACCACAACATCACTTTTGTCTATGTGAGTGCACATGGACTGTCATAACAGTCCCATTTTTTTCTGTCACAGAAGTATTACTGATGTATTCACGAATCCATAGCTATATAAATTTCTATCTTATCACCACTAGATCAAAAAATATTGCTGTGCGTGTTCTTGTCCATCCTCCATTTCAGGGGTGTCCGCGAATGTGTTAAGGGCATTGGAGACGTAAAGGAAGTTGAATATACTAAATATTTAGGAGTTATTATAGATAAAAATATAAAATGGAACATGTAGCATATTTAACAAAGTGAATTAGAAAACTAATTTACAAATTTTATCAGTTAAGAGATCTTGAGTAAAAATATATTGATTTTGGTATACAGATCCCTAGTGGAATCACTTTTGAGATATGGAATACTAGTTTGGGGAGCACACAAACATTGTCTACAATACAAAATTATATACCGAAAATTATTTACAAAAAAGGTAGACAATACCCAACCAGACTACTTTATGGAAGACATATATGCAACATAATATCACTGTACTTTCATACATTAGTAATATTTATGCATAAAAAAGAAAATCTAAAAAATCATATCTCACATAATATTGTGACTCGTAGCATGACGGGCAGATTGCTGAGGGTATTGACTCTAATAAAAATGTACATGCAAGATTTGCTCCCCATCTAGCCCCAAAGGCCTACAATTTGTTACCTTTAAGTATTAGAAGTATTCAAATATACAAAAATTGTCAATGCAATGTAAGATGTTTATAAATGACAACTATGTTTCATTTGTAAAACTTATTGATTAATTTACTTTACAGTTATTTATAATTATAAAATTGTTTAATATAGTATAGGACAGATATTATCATATTTGTTGAATTAAAAAAAACTGCGTGACAAATACGCTCTGCACAAAACAAGTGTTAAATCAATTAGGTGCATATTTATACATTTCATTGTAGTGGTAGGTATTGCCGCGAAGTGATTTTTAGTGTTTTATATTAGGAATATTAAGAAACATATTATATAAATTTATTGGTAATTTTAGTAAGAACTGTCGCTAATACACAATGAATATGAGATGATAGAATTAAGTATTTATATTATGAAACTGTGTGTATAAATAAATAAATTAATTAAGATTTAGCCTTATGACATATGCTGCATCGTAATAATCAATAAAACAGCTCTCTACTTATATTAACTTCATTTAGTTGTTTTATTTGCGAAAGCCCTTTTCCCATTACAAATCTAATGTGTAACTTTTCTCCTAAGCGTGGATGAGTCATGGCAACAAACAATCAAAGCAGCGATTTGTCCCAGCGACAAGTTGCTGTGATTTGTCGTACTATGGAAAAGTACACACAAAATATTACTTTAGAATAATGTGTAAGAAATAATTTTTTATTTTGCCGATTCCCGCATTCATTAAAGGATGGAAGTTACACATTTATTTATTGAAAGATATCCTTAAAGTGTCATCTACTGGTACAGTTTAACAAAAAAAGATAAGATAAACACGTTAAGAGAAAAAATACAGTCAACCTTGGAGTATATTGAGGAAAGACAACTAGGTTGGTTGGTTACATTTGCAGCGTATGGAGGAGACTTGACTAACTAAAAGAATATGGGGAGTGAAAAATCTAACGAATAAAAAGAGAGGTAGACCCAGGAAGACTTGGGATGAGGCAATAGGGGAAATGTTACAGAGGAAAGGTAAAACTTGAATGGAAGCTGAAAAACTTGCCACTTACAGAAAGAAGTGGAAAAAATTTATAAGAGTAAAAATATGACTACACCACAATGTTGTAGAAGACTTATTTGATTATTTGACTTTGTTACATTACCAAATTATATAAATGCAAAAACTTACTTCAGTTCTGAGCATATGTTCTGTTAAACAATTAATGACTTCAAGTAAGGTTTCACTCCAAGCACTGGCCACAATAGGATCTTTACTATCTATACCTTGAAAAACTGGACGCATTAAATTCATGTCAAGTTTCATTTCAATAAGAACTGTAAACATTTTACTTGTAACCAAATGAAACTCTGATGATGAATTGATTGGTAGTTCTTGTTGAATTTTCGGCAATATTCTACTGACGGTGCCATTTCGATCTGTTTGTAGTAATGTTGGGAGAGCTTGAATTATGCTCAACTTCTGAATATCATCCCCTTTCCTGGAAAAAGTTTCAATTAACCGAAAATATATTTATGAAACAAATTAATTACATATATAAATCTTGCCATAGTAAATTTTTTGAATCTTCAACTTCATCAGTTTCCATTGTTGCAATGCATTGTTCTACTTTTTGATGAAATCAACAATTAACAATGAAGTCAAAGCAGAAAACAGATAAATGACATATTTATTTATTTAAATTGTCAAATTGAAAGTATGTCAATATTACTGTGTACTTATATAAAAGAAGACCAGCTCAGATTAGAAGAAAATTAAAACTTGTGCTTTAGTTCCATGATCTAACCAATGACATATAAAAGATAGACCAGCCTTCACACTTATTACCTATACAATGTTTTGGTCGCAACATAAAACAGGGCGAGTACATTGCACAGTAGCGTATCATTTCGAAAGGGTTCATTTAAACTATTTTATGAAAACACACCAAAGCAACTTCAACTTTGAAAATGTCCTCTTCTGCCAAAAATAAATTCTGTAACCAAATTTCACGGCGAGCAATATCTCTGGGAAACCTGATAATAAAAAAATAATCAATATTATTATGAAAACAAATATTGAATCCCTTGTCTTATACCTATACTACGCTTGTGCTAACATAACCTTACCTGTGAAACGATCGTTCATAATTCTTATTCCATGTATTTTCACACACTACACATTTTCTCCCCATCATAAATATCTTAAAATCAATGAAACACCACATAAAAGCACAATTATAATTAAAATCTTATTTACAGATCTCACCAAAATGACAGAAGTAGTTCGAGGTTGCCAAACTAGAAATGTATAAACTGTTTTACTTATGGCATTGAGAGATCATGAAAAATTCTAACCGAAAAAACATAGTGAGCTGGACCGTGGGTTGGTCATACCTATTT
The DNA here is from genome assembly GCA_963921935.1 of Galeruca laticollis. Classification (NCBI taxonomy): domain Eukaryota; kingdom Metazoa; phylum Arthropoda; class Insecta; order Coleoptera; family Chrysomelidae; genus Galeruca; species Galeruca laticollis. The sequence continues at coordinate 219,298,167 of OY998177.1, read as the reverse complement.
TAAATGCTTCCCACTTTTTTCTAACTTTTAAACAGATAATACTGCTAAAATCTTGAATATATTCATCAATTATTATTTTTGTTAGAAGAAATTTGGCATCATGTAAAAAGAGTCTCGTCCTAAATATGTTGGGGACAACCAAAATGTAAACAAGGCTAGTCTATCTTTAATACGTCGTTGGATCTAACTTATTCAAATATTTAAAAATGTGTTCAAGATCAGATTGTCAGTTTTGTTTACTAACATTTTGTATAGTCAATTTAAGATTACAACCAACTCACGTGAGAATATAGAGACTTCTTTCTATTGGTTTATTTTCATATTGTACATCAAGTGAATGTCTTAGGATTTGGGCCGAAGACTAAAAAATATGTACCTAATAATTTATAGACGAACAGTATTTACTTCTTACTTTTCCGGCTGAGGGTCTATCAAGTTGCAAACTTTGTAATTCTTCATCGATTTTTTCAACTTTTGACCTGGACGAAGAATATTGCATAATAAAAAGTTAGTTATATAAAAATAAAGTAAATGTCAGTTTTTATAAATAATGAATCTTTTGTTTTATATTGTTCGGAAGGCAACAACTATTCGTTTGTGGGTAAATAATCGTACAAAGCGAACAGCGCAAATTCTTCTTTTCGCAAATTCTTTCTTTTCACGATGACATTCATCATATAACCTCGTTTTTTTATTTATTTTAAATTATACAAATATGCTTTAAAATGATTAGTGAGAATATAATAGGTAATATTTAATAAATTGTTAGAAACAATTATAAATAATAAAAATTCTTTTTATTTAGATTGTGAAGTCAACTTAAATATGGATTGCCAAAATTTAAACATTAACGACACTAATTTATCTTCCGGGGCCCATCAGAATGAATCTAATGAACCACACATTAATGATACAGCTCTACGGATGATGGTAATAATATAAAAGTATTCAGAAATCTTGATCTTTTGATGTGAAAAATTAAGATAAACACACATGTAATTGAAATATTTTATTTGTTGATAGCAAAAAATGGGATACAAGAAAGGATCTGGCTTAGGAAAAACTGAACAAGGCATTACAAAAAACATAGACGTTCATTACCAATTGGGTAAAAAGGGATTAGGTTCGAAAATGCGGAATATTGAAGATGTGATGGAGAAGTGGAATTTTTCATTGGAGGTCAGAATTTACAATTATATATACACTTTCTCCGATATTTTTATCGAATAAGTTTCGATTTTTTTCCAAATAAATGGCACTGGCTAGTTTTTGAAACACCTATAACATGAAATGTATCTAATATTCATAATATCATAGTTCAAAGAATCACAATTCATTTTAAAATACTTGATAAGTGCATATCGATGGTCTAGTTCCCAAATGTTGTGAGTTATTCAGCAAAAGTGAGTTAAATACACTAGTAGAGATGGGAAGTACGTGTGCGTGTCGTACAAAATGTACAGTACACTTTAATGTACAATGTGTGTGCCGTACGATTTTAGTATACTGACTGTACAATCAAACATTATACTTTGACAGCACCCAACCGACAGCCAGCAACACACACATCTCACAATAGAATAAAGGGACTGTAGCATCTTGCGTTTGTACATGTAAATTAAATAAGTAAATACGTACGTACTATGAATATACTAATCAGATGGATATAATTTTGAACTGATTGCTTACGAAATTTTAGTAAAGAAAGTATTCGTATAATTTTTTTTGATTAGCTTGACAATTGAGACAATTTAATAATATTGTGAGATAGTTTTTTAAAATTTATATAATATTCAAATTCAAATAATTTATGTTAGTTAATTGGTTTAGTTTATTTAGCAATATTGCTATTACATTCAAAATATTTACAAAAATAATATAAAATCATTATACTTTATGCACTAATTACATGTCAAATAACTGGATAGGAATAATTATGAATAATTTATTTTTACATAATTATAAGCTTCCCTTATGGAAGTATCAAAGGTGCTACAAGATTTTATAAGAATTGACAAATCGTTATACAACAACAAACCTTTGTAAAACAGAGAGTTTTGTGTCGAACTAGTTCTTGAAGTTGGTATATATATGTTACTACATGTTCTAGTGTTGTAAGTATGCATGTCTCTAACAAAACTAATTTTGTTGGACATATATTTTGGTAACATGTTATGAATTATTTAAAAAATAAAATCACGTTTTGTAAAACCATCCGCTGATTAACACTCATAAAGCCTAAACGGTTAAGCATGTCTTTGATACCAGTGTACCTATTTACTCTTAAAATAACCCTCATTGCTTTACTTTGTACAATTTGTAATTTAGACTTCTCAGACTGGTTTAAATAATATAAAATTGTTGGGCAATACTCAAAATGTGGTGCAATTATAGTTTCATATAATGTAACTCTTGACATTAGAGACAGATTTGAACTTATTCTTCTAAAATAATTGATTTTTTTACTAATTTTCTTATGAACATACTGACCATGTTTTTTTAAAATTCAAATCTTTATCAATAATAACACCTAAGTATTTACATTCACTAACAAGCTTTAAGGACTGACCGAACAACTTAATATCGCATGCAACATTACGTCTATTGCTATTAAATAACATCACTACTGTTTTATTTGTGTTTACATACAAATCATTATCAATAAGCCACGATTCTAATAATTTAATAATATTTTGCATTTTATTCATCGTCTCTTCCACATTTTCACCCTCCACTGAAAGTATGGTGTCATCAGCAATTAAATTTAAAACTAATGGAATATCACAGAGCTTAACAATATCATTAATATATAAAATAAAAAGGAGAGGCCCCAATACTGTTCCTTGAGGGACTCCATACTTCACAAGAAGTTTACTGGAGTGACAGCTATTTACTTTTACTTGTTGGTAACGATTTTTCAAGTAACTGCTGAACCATTCTTGTGCATTACCAAGTATACCATATTTTTTTAGTTTTATGATTAACAAGTCCCTGTTTATTGTCTCAAACGCTCTTTTAAAATCAAGAAAGACAGTACATATAACTTTTTTTGAATCTATAGATTCCTTCCACTTTGAGACAACCAGTTGTAGTGCTCACAACAATGTTTTTTTCCAAAACCAGACTGATTGTTTATTAAAATATTGTTATTATTAATATGTTCTATAAGTAGTTCCTTTATGTATAATTCTACTACTTTTTTACAAAGAGGCAACATGTTAACTGGTCTAAATTCATCACATTTTTTTGTATTTGTTACCATTTGAATAGGTACAATAAGTGATGTTTTCCACAAGTCAGGAAATTTACTTTGTTCTATACTTAAATTTATTATATCTGTCAATTAATCACTAATCATATCTAGGCCCTTCAGCATAATGGTTTTGAGAATGTCGTCTGTTGAATAATCTTTTTGCAAATTTATTATTAAATGTTTTACTTTTTGTTGGGTAACTTTTTGAAAGGTGTATAAAGGAGTTATTTGGTTATCCATAATAACATGATTTCTTTAGGGTTTTAAATGAAACTCAACGTTTCTTGCTAATTCCACAATATAATGAACCCTAATATGAGTAGATTCCACGAAGTAAGGGTCGAGACAGTTAATGATTTCTTTGATTCAAATCGTGATGTTTGTCCCTATTAGCTATTAAAAGTTCTATACTTTGTACAAAATAGTTATTAAATGAATTGGCTGATGATTTATCATCTTCCACTAATATATCATTAAAGTATACAGCTTGTATTATCTCACCCTTTCCTTTACACATTACTCTTTTGATACTTTGCCACATTTTCCTACTATTTCCTTTGTTTCTATCTATTAAGTTTTCAAAATATAACCTTTTCTTTGATCGTATTAGACTAACAACTTTGTTTCTTTGATCTTTATACCCTACCCAATCAGCAGCCATACCTGTAATTATAGCCCTTTTATATGCCAGATCTCTTAATTTTTCTAAAGGTTTTATTTCATTATCATACCATTCACAACCAACCCTTTTACGTATAGCTATTTCTGGAGCAAAATTATTTAAAACGGAGGTAATATGAGGCATGTTTTTAAGTAAGTACTGTTTTGGAATTAAAAAAAGACGTGCAAAGATATCGCAATAATTTTATTTTTACATGAAAGCCTGTACCTTAATTTACTTTTCTACAAAATTTCCGTGAATATTGAGGCACTTGTCATAACGTGGTACCAGTTTTTGAATACCCTCCTCATAAAATTCTGCCACCTGACTTGTTAACCACTGTATCACAAATGCTTTGATTTCTTTATCGTCTTGAAGACGCTGACCGCCCAGGTGTTTCTTCAAGTGCAGGAACAAATGGTAGTCGCTGGGCGCCAGATCAGGGCTGTATAGAGGATGATCTAGAGTTTCCCATTGAAAAGATTTGATAAGATCTTTAGTCCGATTAGCCACATGTGGACGGGCATTGTCATGCAGCAAAACAATACCCTTACTCAACTTGCCACGTCTTTTCTTCTGGATTGCACGATGCAGTTTGTTCAATGTCTCACAATAAGACGCTGCATTGATTGTCTCATTACGAGGCAGAAACTCCACTAGCAATACTCCTTTTTTGTCCCAAAAAACTGTACTTTACAATCGGCGGGACTCACGATTGTCGGAGGCATCTTAAACACTCAGTAAACAACGTATACAATGAAGAATCAGACTGTAATGGCGTCAGTGCATCATAGACAAGAGATGTAGGTAATCACAAAACGGTACTTACTTAAAAAACATGCCTCGTATTTTCATTAAATTTTCCAAGTGGGTCATTTATATTCATCTCACGTTTCCAAAGTTTTTCATGTAATGCCGTTTCAAAATCTTTCTCGTTAATACCTTTCACATATCCTGTTTTAAAAGTAGTTCTATTATCATTACTTAATTTTAATATACTTTGTGGATTCTTAAACTTTATTTTAAAGTAAGTCATATCATGATCTGTAGTTTCTTGTTCTCTCCTCACTTCAGCTGTTACCTCGTTATTGTCTGTAAATACTAGATCAACTCTACTTCTAGTATTTTGTGTTATCTGGGTATATTTTTTTATTATTTGTTTAAGTTGAAAAGCTTTCATTTCAGTAATTAATTTTCCCCCATAAAAATCATTTTTTTCTGGACTAACATCTATATTAAAGTCTCCCCTTAAAAAAACATTTACATTACAATTCTGATAAATTTCCTCTACTATATTATCCAATTCAGTTAGAAATGCCGAAATACTAGAACTTGGCGATCTGTACAAAACAATAAAACACATTCCTCTTATTTTTAACCCTGTCACCCATAACATTTTTGGAATTGTCAATTCGAAAATGACTTCATTAGGAATGCCATTTTTTGTATAACACACTATGCCACCTGTGTGCCTATTCTCGGAGTTAAGTTTAACTATATTAAACCCTGATATATATATTTCATTATATTCAATTTCAGTTGTTACTCTTGCTTCCGTTAGTGCTAAGAGATCAATACTACATATATGTAAAAGGGAATCAATTTGATTTAAGTTGGACAACAAGCTGCATACATTCAAATAAACAATTTTCAATTGCTATATAAAATTCGTCTTTTTAAGTTGTTGTTTTTCCATTTTTATAAGACATTGGCAAGACCTATCCCACACCGCATGTTTAACATCCAAATTTAGATTGAATTTTGTGTTAGCTCGTATGCAATTCATGCAACATTTTTCATTTAATTTACATTCATTAGATTTATGATGTTTACTACAATTTCCACAAAAATTCTCCTCTGTTTTACAATTCTTGGCAAAATGATTAAATCCCTGACATTTAAAACATTTTACAACACTTACAAATTCAAAAAGTCTACAAACTAATGTATACAAACTCCATACTTCTAAGAAAATTTAAAGTTTCAGTGTCGACTTCTATTACTAGATTAATTAATCCTGTTTTATTTATTTCTTTTGACTTATTTATTACTTTTAAATGAAACTTATCACCATTGTTTCCAATTTTGTTTTGCCTTATAATTACTTCTTCAATTCCTTCATCTACTAGAGTATCTTTGGGGACGTTGATAATTTTTAATTTTGGATACACTTTTTCCAGTTCAACTACCTCATATGACTCTCCTAAATTCTGTTTAATTGAGTTTGATACAATTGAAGCTTCATCCCTGCTGCCACATTCCAATAAAACTCCTCCATTTTTTAGACATTTTCAATCAATTTATTTTTAATTTCTTCTGCAGATTTATTTTTATTGGATTTAATTATCAATACTTCTTTATTATTTCTTACAACACTACTATACGTATTTAAATTACCTGCTGCTCCAGTTTGGTGCATAGCAATATCACTTTTATGTGGAGCTTTCATATCCGTCATGAATGTTTCAACTTCCTTTAAATCATTTTCCATATATTCCACTTTTTTCATAAATACTACCATATTATCCAAGAAATTGGAATATTCCTCACATACTATTTTTAATTTTCTTTTCTTCATTGGAATTACCCGTTCTTCAGTAGATGATAAACCCATGCAACCTACATGAATTTTTTTCTTACATATATCACAAATTGTAAATATTTCATTTCCATCTATATCAATCAGACATTTAATGCATTTATCCATTTCATATTATTGTAGATGTACTCACTTTATTGTAAGCTCCTGGACTATTACCAACTATTTACTTTATAACAAATTTTAGCTTAAAAATTTGAACCCTAGATATTTCAGTTAGTAGTCCATTGTTTTATGAATAATATGAATATAATAATTACAATAAAACAATATTTAGAGGTATTATTTTGTAGATCCCACAACACTAGCAAGTATTATGCATATCATAATGTAATTGCAACAGAATAGAACCCCGACATCTACTTGAAACTGTTCATTTGTTTAGTACGAGATACGAGTCACGCTTTTCCCTTCCTCGGTCTCGTCGTACACTTGTACGACATGTACTGTACGGTACAGTTTGATGTACTGTACGGTGTGTGCTAGTACAACCAAGTGTACTGGTTTTTCCCATCACTATACACTAGCATATAACTTAATGCAATATTTGTGCCCACATGTGGTTAATGAAATATTTAAAAATGATGATGCCAGTGCCATCTTCCACTAGTGTTAAGTACTTCTACACTACCGAATTCTACTCCACATTTTATAAGTGTGCTTATCACATGTGTGCGCTAAATTAAATCGTCACCTGGATGCAAAAACATCCTCTGTAACAAAAAGTAAATTTTACAGGAGACGAATTTTTAAGTTCTCTGCTTTAACTAATGCTTTAAGGCATTGCTGTATTTGTCATTTAAGGTACTGAAGGACATTTTTTGAGCGATATAAAAAAAGTTGAAGGAGTTAGGATATATTTGCGCAAATTTCTTTTACGGAATTTATCCTAAGTAATTTGAATGGAAATAGGCTTGTTTCTGAGATATCCTAACTCCACATTCCTACATTATTAAACCCAACAAACGTTATTAATAATAAATAATAACCAAGCAATATTAGTGCATCATTTCCAATATAAAAACTAAAAATATAACAAAGTTAACATTACATTAGAATTTAATTTAATTCAAAATACAAATAATAATACTTTTACTAGTAAACGTAATAAGTTCATTGAAAACTGAAAATACTCTTCTATTCAAATATTGAAATCAATAAATTGCGGAGAAATTAGTAGATGTGTCTTGACATCAACTGCCACATTCCAAATTTTCATAAAAAGAATGGCAGGATGGTGTAATTATTTTTTCCTTGCACAAATATTGTAGATCATCATATTTCAAATTTGGAATTGGTATAGGCTTCTCGTAAAGTTGTTTTGGAATAAATTTTGTGAAAGTGTTGGCAAATTCTTTCCTCTTTTTTTACAAATGTCAACCAGTTTGAAGTTTTCATCAGAATACTGTTCTTTTACTTTTTTTTAACTGGATTTATGGCTTTGGCGATTGCCAATTAGCCAGGCTGTTTTTGGTAATATATTTCTGGTTATCTTTTACAACTTGTTTTTACTTTTTCTCTTTTTTTTTCTGTTTTCCTTTTTCTTTCTTATATTTTGTTTCTTCTTTTTTCTTTTTTCCATCTTAATAATAAGATTGCTTACAATATTTTTTTAGTATAGCTACAATATTATTAAAATAGAGTATGTACAATATGTTAGTATATTCAGGAAATAACATGTAGTTGAGGTCTGTTGGAAGAGGTATTTCATATTTAATTAAACTACTATATAAGTTATTGATTTCAACAGCATTTATCGGGCATTCTAACAAGATATGAACCAGAGTTCCTACATTGCCGCAGTAACAATAGGGGTTGTCTACCATGTTGAGTTTGAATTTGTATTCTGGAGTTAAGGCATGCTTTGATCAAGCTCGATTTATTGTAATTATGAAGTTTCTATTAGATTCTTGGTGAAACCATCTTTGGTATTTGTGACTGGTTTAGAATATAATTTTGTCCATTCACTGCATCTATGTGGTGTTGCTGCCATTCCTCTTTACTTTGTAGTCTGTCTGCTACTTCATATCCCTTAATACCCGCATGTCATTTTATCCACATAATGCAGACCAATTTATTGTTACTTCTTATATCGTGGTGAAGTTTTAATATTTGGGCTTCGATGTGGTTTATTTTTGTTTTGCTACATATATGATTAAATCTATCCACAGCGCTTTTGCTATCTGTAAGTATGATGTATTTTTCTTCAACGAAATTTAATTTTATATAATTCCTAGTTCGAAGTATTGCTATTACTTTTGCAGTATAGATTGAGGCATCTTCATGAGGGTTATGTTTTAGGCTGATATTTCTGTTTGAGTGGAATATAGCATCCAGTGTGACCACTCTTTTTTACCCATCTGTATATATCTGTTGATGATCAGACTAGTGTGTTCTTATCGCATCCTTGAATGCTGATAGATTGTAGCTGGGCTACATCTACTGTCGGTTCAAAGTATTTACAGGGTATATTGTAACAGTTTATGTAAATAATAAGGTAGGTGATGATTGGTATATAGTAGATGTGTGCAATCCGCAAGTTTGGTAATACTATTGGTTAGAGGTGGGACTTTTTCAAGATGCCAATACCTATGTGTTAATGTTAAAATTGTTGGCTCATGTAATTTGTTTATATATGGCGCCATTTTTGATGCTGCCTTTATAATTATATTATCACAAAGTAATTGTCTCCTCAATTTGAGAGGAAGTTCTCGAGATTCTACTTCCATGACATTTATAGGTGTTGATTTTAGATAACCTAGGCATATTCTGGGGCTTTTGTTTCTTTGGGCCTCAATTTTATGTAGGTGAGATTCAGATGATGTGGCATACAAATGACTTCCAGAATCTATTATTGATCTTGTCAATGATTTATAAAATAGAAGTGCAATATTTGGGTCTGATCCTCATTTAGTTTTACAGAAAGTCCTTAGTATATTTATAGAGTTTTCACTTTTCCTTATTGTTTGGTGAATACAATTTTTCTGTTTCAAATTTATCACTACAATTTTTTTACAGTTATTTTTACAAAGCGTACCTAAATTGACAGATTTCTCTGGTATTACTTTCTGTTAAAGTAATCCAGGCTTTTTAAAAGATTTTCGCCAAATGTCGATGCATTTTTGAATGTAACTTTTAAATTCCCATTTTCACCAATATCGCCCTGATTTTTAGTTGAACTAGATGTTTCTATTGCTTTCTACAGAATTAATTTACTTGTTGAAGCACAGGTTTATAAAAGCAAAAGCGATTTTATTTTCGAATCATAACTAAAAGAAAACACATGTTTAACTACTGACCTATTTTAGTGGATAAAGGAAACACAAGGGTGAGTAAAGCGGTGACATCTATAGGATAAAGGAGGTACCTGCTAATTTCATTGGGGGTAAAATGGTCAAGTGCGTTAGATACCTCTTTCATACCTAAACTTTTGTTGGAAAAATATGCACATACCTTCTTTACGACTTACAAATTCTCTTTATTTTTAATATTTTTGGGATAAAGTTGAGGTGAAGTGACGAATTGTCACTTACCCCACAGGGATTAGTGGATTTTTGAAGAAAGTTACTTACCTCCTTTATCCACTCAACTTTTAAATTGTAAAGATCAGCAGATATAGTTTTCCTAGTTTCCTTTATCAATGCACAGTTATACTGATCTTCAATGTGAAAAAGATATCCCCACAGGGCTAATTATTTAGAAACAGTTAGTATCATTTAAGGAAGTAATTATTGAAACTATCCAAATAAATAATTTCAATTAAATTGGAAAATTCAGGAACTATGGATATAACATGTTACTTATTTGTACATAAATAAAAAATACATAAATAGTTGGAGTGGTAGACTAATTAATAAATTGAATTGCTCATTTGAAATATATACAATGTATAGCTGTTGATGTATAACCATTAGATTGAAATAGTTGTTTAGAAAATAGTAAAGATGTGCACACTATTACTTCTTATCTTTAGGAGGTGGCGGTAAAGGAAGAACTACATTGGCTAACAAATAATCACACTCTAGATTATACGGAAGAAGAAATGATTATGTGGATTAAAGAAGGACAACCAATTAATGATGTTAAAAGTGAGTGCAGTTTTTGTGATGGAGAAATACTTCATAATGTTATTGATGCAAAGGTAAGTAACACCTGAAAATAAATACAAAAGCTACATAAAAACCTGAAGATATTGTCATTCTATATTGCAGATTGACATAAAGCTACTCACAGAACAATTTGTAGACTATGCCACGAAAGAAATTTACTTAAGCCTGTCCATGATTTCACCTCTTATTGAACCTTACATGAGTGACATAAATGTGATACACTATCTAATTTTGTTGCAGAAATAGTGAAAAATCAGATAAATCCAGGTAGTTAGTTTAATTTGTTCTTGGGCATCAGTAGTTTTATCAAATAGTTTGGATTTGGGGGCTATTTATGAAAGATGCTATTTTAATTTTATAAATAAAACTTCCTTTCATTTATTTCAGTTGAATTTTAGAATTAAAATTATGATTTAAATAAAACAAAATGTTCTCGAAAATAAAAAAAAAATAGAAATTGACTGTCTCGACCCTTACTTCGTGGAATATGCTCATATTAGAGCGCAACACTTCTAAAAAAAGTAGTACATTATACAAAACTTTACGTTTCTGCATTTATTTCAATTTACTAATCAGAACAATTTCACAAGATAATACAATAAGTACTAAGTCAAAAAGAATCAGTTGTGGGCAGAAATAGAAACAGCTGTTTTGCAGTTTCCTTTGTGAAAATCAGCATTGTTAAATTACTTTGAGGGATCAACTTTCGTTTAGCTGAAACCAGTTATGTAAGAAATATTCGTTTATTTACCATTAGGAATATTTTTCAAACAGACTCGATTTTTTTGCGGAAATGCATAATTTTCATTTTTCCGACTTTAGAATAGCTGAAACCAGTTACAAGAAAATACGTTTCTGTTTTACATTTTAGACAATTTTCTAAACATAAACACGCAAAAAACTTCTTGCGGAAATATACCATTTTCATTTATTGATAAAATATTGTAGATTTATATTGATTCAAACTTTAATCGGCGACTCTGTAAAAAGGCATGTTCAAACATGTTCAATAGGCTTTTAAATGTCGTTAAGATATGAGCTTTATTATTGTTAGTATAATCTGTGGTATATAAGTAGAAATACGGATACCTAGTGGTTAAATGATGTCTTATTTTGTTATAACTGAGCAAAGTCTACATAAACTAGGCAGGAAGCTTATTAATTTGCGAAAAATTAAGGCTTAATACCTCGACCACTTTACTGTAGGACAAAATGTAAAGGACATACGAGTAATATGGATATATTTTCGCATTAATATTTTTCAGAAACAGATTTGGGAATATATAGGTGTTCTTAACGACAACAATGCAAACCTTCGTTTTCTATTGTCTATTGCAAAGGAAACCTGGTTTGAAAATAGTCATCTTTCACCAGAAAATTAGTTTAGGTAGGTAAGACTTTTTAAACTTTTTTTTTCTTAAATATTTATATGCAGGATTCTTTTTGGATTCGCACACGGAGAATCATATGAATGGATATGTGTTGGTGTAAGTGGTTCAGAAGGGAGTTTATCAATGGCAACAATAGCTGCTCCGATGAAGTATTGTCGGGAGATGGTTACCAGTGCTTTTACTTCAATGCAGGCATTTCTGCCGAAAATTGGAGCGCCAGGAATCATAGTGCAGGTTTGTGCCTTGAGATTTTAAGCGATAGGAATAGATATTATTCATTGATCTGTGTTAAAGGTCGGGAAGGATTAAACTCAACTTAATATTTTAAGGTTTATATTTTAATAACACATCAACAAATTGAATAAAACAAATTTTTATTTTTAGATTGACGAATTGAAATTTGGGAAAAGGAAGTACAATCGTGGACGAGTTATGGAGGGTCATTGGGTTTTGGGAATGATTGCTCAAAACTCAGAAGATCTAAGGCAAAATAAAAGAGATGCAGCTACCCTTATAGAAATTATTAAAAATCATGTGACAGTGGGATCTATTATTCATACGGATGATTGGAAAGCTTGCAGTGGACTTTCCAATTATGGTTATATTCATCACACAGTAAATCATAGCGTGGAATTTGTGGTGGATGATGGGACACATACTCAGAGGATAGAATCTCAATGGAATGCAGCGAAAAAGGTATTTGAGAGGTCAGCATATTCCAGAAGATGAGTTTCCTGATAAACTTTGTGAATACCTTTGGAGCCGGTATTGTAAGAAACATAAGTTAGATCCAATGGTTGAACTATTAAATTCAATTAGAATGGAGTACGGAGACTTTAGAGTTCGACTTTAAAGAGTTATTCCGCAAGGCAAATTTTGTTCCTTTATTTGATACTGGTACATATATGTTTATAAGTTTTTTCTTAAAAGTTTACAGTTGAATTTCAATTTTATTTCCGACCATTTCTACAAAATTTAGTTTTAAAAATGTCATTTAACATTAAAGATGTTATTTAATAAATATTTTTTCTGAGTATGTTATCTCATTTCGCATATTTTCTATATACTTAACAAAAATAAGTTTTCATTTATCTGCAAGGCACAACCACTGTACAAATAACACCTGGTAGGAAAAACACATAATTCCGCCGGAGTTCTTTTGCGTAGTTATGTTTAAGAAAGTGTTTGAAATATAAAGCATAAAAAAGTTTTCATGTAACTGGTTTCAGTTATTCTAAAGTCGGGAAAATGATGCATTTCCGCAGGAAAATTTTTGTGATTTTGTGTTTGGGGAGGCATCTATATACTGACAAAATAATTTTTTTTAAAACTGGTTTCAGCAAAAAAAGTTCCACCCATAGTTTTCATATAACTAGTTTCAGTTATTTTAAAGTCGGAAAATGATGCATTTCCGCAGAAAATTTTTTGTGATTTTGTGTTTTTCCTTAAACTGGTTTCAGCTAAAAAAAGTTCACCCACTTTGAGTATTGAACTTTATTGCTAATAGTTCAGTTTCAGATCAGTTAATTTGGACAAGAATAAACATGTGTGTTGTTTTTCAAATAATAAATGCTTCTGTTTTCTGGCAGTATATAATAATTAAAAGCGATAAGAAATAAGTAAACATTAATATAAAATTTTATTTATTTATTTAGTGTTGCTCGCTTCATGCTGTTTACTACAAATATCATGGTCTTTGAACTAGCTCTTGAATTTCTTTCTTGCAATTTTTATAAGTCTCCCTACATCCTAATGAATATGGTACTGTTGTTTTAATATGAAATTACCACATGTTGTTTACTTGTCTTAAGGGGGCCCTAGACATACCAACAAAATAATTTAACTTGTTGATACATACAAATATCATCGTATTTTTGCACTACATGGTCATACTAGAACGAAATATGTTGATTGGAACATGCAGGTACCAACATAATTCAACCCTAGACGTTAAGTAAAGTTTGAAAGAAATGTTTGTGCATACATGTTAAAAAGGACAAAAAAAATCCAACTTGTTTGTACCAACATCTGTGAAATAATGTTATATACACCACCCAATTGTTTTTTTATATGAAATTAATAATGTATCTTTAGACTATGTTTCTCAAATTAAAGATCTAGGAGTAATCCTCGACTCAACATTCAGTTTCAAATCTCACATCTCCACTGTCACCCAGAGGTCAATGAAGATGCTTGGCTTTATAAAGAGAATCACTTGTGATTTCACAAACATCATTGCTGTTGAATCCCTCTATTGCTCTATGGTTAGAACACACCTTCATTACTGTTCTTCGGTTTGGAATCCACATTACGTTACAAATAGACTTGAACTTGAAACTGTTCAGCACAACTTCTTGCGGTATATTTCCTTTAAGTCGCATGTTTACCATGACTATGTTTTTTGGAGCACATATTAAATATTTTTTCTCTTGAGGTTCGCAGACAGCAAAGAGATATAATACTGCTATTTAAAATTATCAATGGACTGTGTAACAGCCCCGAACTGCTCTCAAAGATATACTTAGTTGCACCCACTCATCCTACAAGGCAGGTACAAACTTGTTATAATTCTTTCCATAGATCTAACTATACATCTAACAGTTTTATCCCTAGAGTTCTTAGATTAGCCAACTCATTAGCTGATTTTTCAATTTTTCATACTTCAGCTCACCGATTCAAAAACCATGTGTTGGACCTTGCACTCTGATTACTTGCAGTTTTTAGCTTTTATTTATACTGTAGTGTTATCTTTCTTTTTACCATGTAATTTATTGTTATTGTCTTTAACTATTTTATCTTATATCTTAATTGATGTTGTAGCATTTTTATAGCACTGTAATTTTAGCCCCGTCTTGGGCTTGCCCGTAAATGAATAAATAAATAAATAAATATATCCCATATTGTTTATAAAAAAGCGTTTCCTTAAACCCAAATATACATTTAGTTTGAAAATTTATTTGTACAAACTAAACAATCAAACCTCGAAAACTGTCGATTTTGATTTTTTGTTTAAAGAAACAAGAAACGAGTACAACAAAATACATTCACTAGCGAAGTTGTTATAGCATAGTGACAAAGGTGTGTGAAAATGAGTGATATCAGAAATTATTATAACTGAATTTATTGAACTTCATAAAGAGTTAACCTGTTTATGGAAAATTCAATGTAAAGAATATGGTAATAAAGACTTAACGAAATAGTGCTTACGAAAAACTGGTGGAGAAATTAAGAGAAATAGAACCAGATGCAGATAAAAATATAGTGATAAAAAAATATTCGATGCGAACAACATTTAGACGAGAATTAAAAGAAGTCAAAGGCTCTAAAGTGT
This sequence comes from Galeruca laticollis, assembly GCA_963921935.1. NCBI lineage: Eukaryota > Metazoa > Arthropoda > Insecta > Coleoptera > Chrysomelidae > Galeruca > Galeruca laticollis. The sequence continues at coordinate 219,282,823 of OY998177.1, read as the reverse complement.
CTGGTACCGAGGCAGATGACATTTATGATTCACATTTGTGGTACTTTAAGTTGCTGCTTTTTACGGAAGATCAAGAAATGCCCAGATATGGCAAAGATAATCTTGAATATTTTGAGGAGAATACTGAAATTCCAAATAATGAGCAACTTATTAGTCAGGTAAGGTGTATTTTATGTCAGGTTGACTTCGTCGTTTTGTGTTCAAATGTAAAAGGGTATACAAATAGTTTACCTACAGTTTCATTTTCATACATTATTGCACAAACATTTCTCTCGATCTTGAAGCTCGAACTTGTTAAATTTAAATTCTTGATTTGTATTTCAAACCAGCTTATCTTTATTTTGTCCCTACACTTTTAAATTTCATGTACAAACATGATATAGGTACACAAGCATGTTTTATTGCAAAATAGACTATGTAGAGGTTCAACTTGCAAAAACAAGTTGAAGAATTTTATTTGTATGTCTAGGGCCAGCTTTACGTTCATTATCTAATTATGTTTCACTTCAAAAAATATGTATACATATATACTTAATTTGCGACTTAGTATATAGTCTTTCGGAGTTAGATTTTATGATCTTTTCAGAATATATTTGATGAAATGGATAATCAGGAATTATGTCAAGCGAGAGCAAAATCGAATCCCTTTGAATCCATCCGATCTGTGTTTTTTATGAATAGAGCAGCATTAAAAATGGCAAACATTGATGCTGCAACAGATTTCATGTTTACAGACATCGACAAACATGTATGTATATATTCATTATGTTTTTGTATATCACTTTTTATAAGCTTGCTGTTAGAATTTGGAACTTTTGATTAAACTTTTTTAAGAAGTGTTTTACATAGATATAGATGATAGGTTTTATTGTGTAATGCAGTTCGGTTCTAGCAGCCGTCGAGCAAGGTTGCTATTTGTGTTGCTGTCGTGTTTACACATATCTGTTTATTGTGGTTTTAATTTAAATATCAGTCACAGTGAATACAAACAGTTTACATTAAATTATAAGTATATATGTATGGAAGTCCAAGTCAAAAAACAGTATTCATTGATTAGTTCAGTTTTATGAACGTTCCTTCGTTATCTCTAGTAATTTGGTGGGTAATTTCTTCTATAAATAAGTTAAACTTGTTAGTCCTGAGGATTTCCTTTGAAAAATATCAGTATGACTGATCAAAATATCACCAATGTAGAAACAACCCTCAGAATGATTTTTACACAGTTGAGTACTTTAACACAAAGTATCGCTGATCTCTGAAGTATAATGTTAGATCAGGGAAAAAAACTTTATGAGTGTTCAAATAAAATTAAGTATGTTCAACACATCAGTGATGGTCTATCCTCTCGTGTAAATGCGCTCGAAAACAATTCTCAACTTAACAACGAATCCGAGTTATACTACGAAATGAAAGAGAAGACATATTGTAATATTTGGTCTGGAACTAACACCCGATTCAGAGAGCACTGTTAAAAATATTGTCAACGAAATAACATCTCCGGTTATATTAACTATACATTGCATTCATAGTCTGGGTTGAGTTGAACAGACATGGAGATGTGCTAAAGGTAATTAGGAACCGCGAAAAATATACAGCGATCTATCCCAACATAACGATTAAATGTGACAGAACGAAAGAGCAAGCTGAAGAACTCTCATCAATTTACCAATCCCTGAATAACCGAAAAGCTGCGGGAGAAAATGTAGTCATTAGATATAGAAACAACTTTCTTCCGTATATTGCGTCGGGACAGGACCTCTTTTGTAAATGGACCCGGGCCCAGGGCGCAAGGTTGAGGGGGGCGCAAGAGAAAATATTTTAAAATCACGCGCCATATTTTAAAATCCCCCCGCTTCACGCATGACTCATTACCACCATTGCCTGCATGTTGCTACATGATCTTTGCATTGTCTTTCTTTGTCAGTTCGTTTTGTGCAATCGCGTGAGACACATGTTATTAATTGGCTTGTGAATAAGTTCATTGACGTATTTTTGCTAACTATTTTAATGCGATTGTATTTATGTTCGGTTTGATCTTTTATCATAAATGGTACAAATAGTAGAATATAATGCTTGTTCTGCGAAATGAGTAAAAAACCAAGTGGCAGTGAATTTAGAAAGAGGGCGGCCAAAAAGCTTTTGGACAGTGAAAAAGTGTAAAATAAGTAGTTTTTTCAGTGAACAAAAAACTGTACCTGTAGTAACTGTCGAATTAGAACGCCCAGAGGATGAGGAGGGACCTACCCTGTCAAGGGAAGAGGTATGTAAACCCATAAGCAGTGACGATGTTTATCAATCAGCTGAACTAGTTACAACTGAAACTGATGATTCAGTATGTGAGGTATTGCCGAGTACAAGTACATGTACAATAAATTTAAATTTTAAACCCGGCTGTACAAAGCCAACCACCTCATCTTCAGTTTCATTTTTATTTGATCTTGATGACCCGGCTACTTGGCATACCAAAGATGAATATGTGCTAAAAACAATCTTAACTACAAATGTAAAGCAGAACTTGAATATTGATTTTTCGAACTCTGTCAGAATTTATCCAGACAAAAGCGTACATTATCTGCCAAAATCTTCTCACGTGTTTTACCCAATGGGGAAACTTATAACAGAGATTGGTTATTGTATTCCAAATCAAAAGGTTGTGTTTTTTGTATCCGATGCTTATTATTTCAGATAGAGAGTAAACAAACTGCGTTTAGTACAGGATTTAACGATTGGAAACACGCAAGTGTGCTCGTTAAAAGTCACGTACAATCAAGTGACCACAGGAAAAATATTTGTACATTTTTGTGCAAAAAAAACCGCATCAGTAGGACACTTTATTGTTATCTCAATATGAAAAAGAAGTGAAATATTGGAGAGAAGTTTTAACGAGAGTAGTTAGCGTTGTTCGATTTTTGGCATTGAGAGGCCTTCCTTTCCGAGGAGACAACCAAACATTTGGTTCCTTACCTAATGGTATATTTCTAGGCTGTCTTGAACTCTTGAGTGAATATGATCCGTTCCTATCTCATCATATAGAGAAATATGGAAACAAAGGGTCAGGCAATGTGTCTTACCTTTCGTCTGACACATGTGACGAATTCATTTCAATTATGGGCACTAAAGTCTTAAACCAAATAATTAAAGAACGCCGGACGTGTCGTACACCGACCAGTTAGCAGTTGTTTTAAGATACGTTTCACTGAACGATGCGTGTGCTAAAGAACGTCTCGTACAACTTTTACCTGGTGTTGGTCATAAAGCGGAAAGCCTACAAGAAGATGTTTTTAACTTTACTTCAAAATCTAAACTTAGATATTGAAAATTGCCGAGGACAAAGCTACGACAATGCATCCAACATGTCGTATTACTACACAGGCCTACAGGCAATAATAAAATACAAAAATAACAAAGCAGATTATGTTCAGTGTGCTGCACATTCCTTGAATTTAGTTGGAGTTTTTGCGGCCGAAAAATCATGCCCTGAAGTGACTAGGTATTTTTCGTTTTTACAAGGACTTTTTAGTTTCTTCGCGGGGTCAACTTACCGATGGGGATTGTTGAAAGAATGTATCAAAAATGAAAACAAAGAAAGACGAAAGCAAAACAAAAACAGTGACACGCTCACTTTACCGAAAAATTTAAGCCAGGCTAGACGGTCTGCTAGACCAGACGCTGTGCATGCTTTATCTAATGGTTATAAAGAGTTTGAACTTGTGCTGAAAAACCTATCTCAAGATATTTCACAAACACCTGAAACGAGAGTGGCGGCTGAGGGGCTTAGCAAACAGTTGGGAAAGTTTGATACGGCTTTTTTCACTGTACTGTGGAATGATTTGTTAATGAGAATTGATAAAGTTAGTTCAAAAAATAGAGTTGGATTTTCTTGCGGCAGTTAAACAATTACAAACGCTTAAATTATTCTTAGAAGAAAAGAGGGACAACTTTGATCACTATGAGAATGAAGCAACAAAAATGTGTGGAATGCAAGCTGCCAACTACAAAAGAAACAGGAAACCAATACTATTGGCAGACGAGAAAAGAGAAAATTTTTGATACAAATATGGACCCTAAAACCAGATTTAGGACCGAAGTTTTTTAACAATAGTTGACAATCTTACGGCACAGCTCGACACAAAAACACCATGCTGTGCTTCTCTTGGAGACAGATTTGAGCTATTTAACAATTTTAAGGTAAGATATTTTTAATTTTCAACCTCATTTTCAACATATTATTTTTATACCATGTGTATACCTGTCATTGTAGTTTAATTTATTTCCACTTAATACTTAATATAATACTAGAAAGCTTTACATACTATTTTTAAATTGAAGGTAACAAACAGGTAATAATGTATTATATGTTTTTATTTGATTTTTTATCTGTCATCTTCAATGTAAAACTACTGAAAGTTTTGATATTACAAGACAAAGAACCTCAAACAAGCAAAACCCAGGGAGAACGACTCGCATTATTCTACTGCAATGATGTAGATGTGGATAGATTTGGAGAGGAGTGCCTTCATTTCAAGCAGTTCTTAAAGGTTGATAGTATAGAGAGACTTCGAGACGCATACAAGTATTCAAGAAGTCCTGAAACAGGTCTTGTCTCTACTTTCCCAAACCTGGAAGTAGCCATGAGGATCTATTTAACTCTACCAATTACGAACTGCTCGGTTGAACGAGGGTTTTCAGCTCTAAAAAGGATTAAGTCAGTGACTAGGTCAACACTTGAACAAACTAAGCTGAACAATTTAATGATAATGTGTACCGAAAGTGATGTAACCTTAAAAATGAACTTTAATGATGTCATTAACGAGTTTGCTGAGAAAGAATGTAGGAAAAAACCAATCATGTAATGTTTTGAATATTTATGTTTGTAGTTTCACCTGAAATAAAAGTTAAATTTGTTTGAATTTGAGTTTTTTCATATATAAACCCATTTTACTTTTAAAAACTTGTTCTTGTCTTTGCACGTGACTGAGAAAATAAACTGACGAATGACAGCGGCAGTATGAATGGGGAGTTCGTTCGGGTGTCATCGGCAATGCCCGTGAACCCCCGTTGATGGAAGGGGGAGGGGCGGAGATCGGGCCCGGGCCCATCGCGTGTTACATGTAAACCGCGGGCCTGGTCCAGTAATTCCAAAAAGACCTAGGGAAGAAGATTCGCCTAAATATAAACCTCCGAAAACAAATAAAACGGTAAAAAAACTAGACACTTATAAGCTGTCTACAATATTCTGGAATCTAAATTGAATGCATCAGATTACTACATTTCTTGGTGATCTGTATCTGTAAAAGTTGGAAGGGTGGGTAGACCCCACAGCACTTAGGCCACAATTGGCCCATTGTGCATCCTTCTCAGGTTCAAAACTTCATTCTAGCTCGTCATCCGTGGCGTGTGTTAGCCTGTGCTCGCCGAATACATGAAACCTAAGATGAGAGAGTGTTTGACATTCACAAAGAATGTGCTCGACAGTCTCATCTTCTTGCTCACATCCTCTACAAAGTGTCAGAGAGACCCAGTCTGTCTAGGTGTTTTCGTAGGTTGCAGTGACCAGTCCGAATACCCGTGGCTGTTCGTAGGTTCCGCCTGTTCATAGTCACATATTTTTTGGCTACTTTGCTGTCCGGATATTGTAGCAGTTCCTTGGCAAGCCTGCAGCCTTCTGCGTAGTCCCATGTACCCTTAAACTTATTAAGGGAGTGTTCCTTTAATAGGTCGGCCGTCGCTGACGCCGATAGACTAATGAGTTTTTGGGAGGCTGCCTTCCTGGCTAGCGAGTCTGCAATACGGTTTCCTTTCGATTTCTCATGGCCCTTAATCCAGCCTAAAGTGACCGTGTTGTTGTTACAGGCTTCGATTAAGGCCATGTGACATTCTAGTACTAGGCCTGATGTAATACGTGGTCTGTTCAGGGCTAGTAGTGTTTGTCTACTGTCCGTAAGTATATATATGTTATTACCTGTGGCTTTCCTTTTGGTAATCTCTTTTGCAGCGACGCAGATAGTAGTAAGCTCTGTTTGAGCAACACTTGCATTGCAGCCCATTGCCCATTTTATGTTTAGATTCAGGGGTCCGGAGAAAATCTGAGAAGATGCGGATTGCGTCTTCTTCCGTTGGGTCTTGTTCGTTGTTTTTAAAGATTACCTTGTAGGGCCTGTAGAAGGCATATCGCGGTGGAATCGAGTCCGTATTGATATGCAGCAGTGGGACCTCCCTGAGGGCCTCATGCCACAAGTTACGTCTCAGTTTACCGGATCCTACATCAGGTTGTATACCGGTAGAGCGTAGACGTGTCATGGTCATCAAAACAACCTCCTTGATGTATATGTCAAGGGGAGTGAGACCGAGGATTACCTCCATAGCTCTTGTTGGTGCGGTTCTCATGCCTCCTGTAGTGTTGAGGCATGCTGTTCTTTTGATTTGATCCAGTTTACGGACGACTGTCAGCTGGTTTGCTTTAGCTCCCCAGGCAATCGCGCCGTTCGTTAGCATAGGTATATGCTTTTTTAACTCTGCTTTCTAAGTGAGAGTTCCACGTTAACTTACTGTCAAAGGTGACCCCTAAATATTTCACCTCTGAAGAGAAATTAAGTTTGGTATCTAGGAGCTTTGGGGCTTGATGTTTTGCAAGCTTCCTTTTTTTCGTGAAAAGAACCATCTCCGTCTTTTTTGAATTTATTGACAGCGAATGGTCTCTGCACCATTATTCTTTGATATTGAGGGCCTCTTGCATTAAAGAGCAGAGTGTCTCCTCGAATCTTCCTGTTAGCAGAATCACTAAGTCATCTGCGTATGCTATTGTGTAGAAGTTGCTTTCATTGAGGTGGCTGACCAAGGAGTCTAACACCATGTTCCACAGTAGTGGCAAGAGCACCCCTCCCTGTGGACAACCTTTTACAACCAAGTCTCTGATGGTTACATCATCCACACTGATTTTTATGGTGATACATCAATATTCAATTTTGATATACTTTGGTATGAAACTTGGGTTACGAGTGATATTGAGGTGCCGTCAAACACGTTCGGTCCTCTAGCTGTCAAGGAAAAATCTCGAGGTGGAGCAAGTGCTGGCACAGCTAT